>CM028680.1:28151712-29439996 GCA_016760335.1 Gastrodia elata | reverse complement strand
AGCTGAATCAGTTTAGAAAAGTCAGACAGAGGAGCTTGGTGCATTTTTATAAACTAAAAGTAGATTAAAAAAACTAAAAAAAGCACTTTTGAAAGGATAAAGTTCTTCACAAAAGTTGAGAAAATAGTAATGGTTATGCTCTTCCTAATAAAGCTAGGAACAATGTAACCCTATCAGAAAATTGAGTAATACGGTTAACAGAATATGCATACTCAGAGCATTCACTTTGTCTACAGTCACACCCTACGCATTTAAGGCAAAGAACGGTTCACCTGATAAGAAAACTTTAAATGAGCAACATAAAGTCAAGGCTGGTGTAGATGTTAAGAAATAAAAAGAAAAAAGTTAAGAAAATAATCTGAACAACTAAAGCATACAAATATGGCCACATGTTATAGTTCAGAGATTGGAACTGTTCTTGGAAAAGAACAGCCAGGTTCGTAGTACATCATTGACTCAATAGTTCCAAGAAAATAAATTTAGAGCGTATAAGTAAATAAGAGATTCTTAGCCAGAATTAAACAAGAACATCACTTATGTTCACACTTGAAATTAAGGGATGAAAGAAAAACAATAAAAGATAACATGATGACTAATAGAAGCGCTGAAGATGCTTCTAATGCTTTCAATGTGTAAATTTTTTGTAAGCTATAGTAATGAAAAATATTTCTAGAACAATTGCAAAAAATTTAATAATCAAAATCAAGAATTAAATATAACAGAAGGAATGTGAACGTTAACCTTGCGAGTAAAGTTATTAATAGCCTCCAAGTGAATTTCCATATCTTTTAAATACCATATCGCTAAATGGAAGTGACTCTCCATTCCTTTATCCAAACTCTCTTCCATGGCTCCTAAAGCAAGAACAACTGATTCAAGAGCATAGCGCATGCGTATAAGCTCAATGTCTTGCATCCTGAGAAAGTCATTTGAATAAATTTTGATCAAATAAAGTCATCAAACAACACAACATAAAAATTTTCTGTGCAGTGCTTAATACACATTACCCAGATGAACGCCAAGTGTTTTTAAACTTTGGGGGATGCATGGCAGTCATCCAAGTAGTGCTACGCCCATATTACACATTATGCATAAATTTTTCCCCACTAAAAACAATAACATGTAAATTAAAATAAGGTATAGACCTTTTCAATTCATCGGTGGGAGATGCAATTGGCTGCAAGTTAAGGAGTTCAATTGCATCTTGAAATTTTATTCCAGGGACTACATCAAACAGCACCTACAAAAGATTCATTAGATGCATATCTTAAAAATACAATCAGTTAAAATAGTAAAAGCACAGCGTTGTTGATAACAAATGCTACATAATTCTCCATAAATAGAAAATATAAATAGGTAGGTGAAATGCACATCATATAGTTCTGCAAAAGAATGAAAATCTAAAATCAACTAAAAACATTCGTTTGTCAACAAAATTTGCCAAAAGACAAAAAAAACAAAGCAAGTAATGCAATTTAATTCAAATATAGCCCAAATAATGAAAGATTTACAGCAAACGGATGATAAGCGCACAATACCATCAATATAAAGTTGAAAAAGGCTAAGCTCATTTAACATCTTATTTGTGTCGAAAATTGTCTAACATTTTCAGAGGCCAAGCTCATTTAACATCTCGCGTGTCCAAAAACTATTCAGCATGTGTGAATGTGCACATGCACATGAAACTATCAACTCAAACGTCCAAATGGCCATTTACTTCATGTAAACAATACTCAAGGCCTGGCAATGTTAGTGGTAAAAAAATCAGTGATAATTAATTTAAAACGTAATTTATCTTTAATAACAAAAAATTAAGTTGAAAATTGCAAAACTAGAAAGCTCATTTTGCATGACTTGTTCATTAAATAATTTTACCAATGGTGAGTGCAATGCTTTAGAAAAGAACAAAATAAAGGCGCAGCAATTGCCATATATGGAGGACTGTATAATTTGGCCTAGTCCTATGCTAACATTGAGCCTCAAGCTGGACCATACATATTAATAAGATCCACCATATTAAATAAGTTTTAAAAGTGCAAAGATCTATGAATGGAAACATGAGTAGCTAATTATTCAATGGAAACATGAGTGGCGATCTTGTTTGTCAGAACAGTATCCCCAAGTAATGTGATGGTTTCTTTAATATGTTTAGTCCTTCCATAAGAAAATGAATTGCTACTTGTGAGTTAATAATTATCACAGTTTCCAATCATACGTTAAATACAAGAAAAATCAACCTTAAAAAGAGCATACACATAATTTCACATATTTAGTGCCATGGCCTTGCATTTAGCCATAGTACTGCATCTGGTTCATATGCATTTGTTACTTGCTCGTCAAAGATCACAGCATTTCCACCGAAAAAGGTGCATTTTCCAAGGTTAAATTTTAATCTTCATTTTGGATTCCTTTCACAATGATAGTAAGTCCAAAATATAAAAAAACTGCCACTAAGCGCTCCATTTCAGCCTAAATATAAAATGCAAAAATAAACTGAACTAAGGTCTAAAAAGAATCAGTCACTTCATGACCAAAACAATCACTTGTACATTCTCCTGGCTAATTTGTCAAGGATGACAAATTTAAGTTTGGACAAATTTGCCCAGAGCTAGTCATGCTGTGTATGCAATGAATCACAGTTGAGAACCACACTTCATCAAGGGTGTGGCCTTTCATGACAACTATGTTGTATGGTTGAAGTCTCAAAACTTTCATATTTCCCAACGGCTAAGTGATAGAAATTGTATCTATACTCGGTGTAAATGCCAACACTAATTTTGAAGATATATAATTGGGAAGAAAAAAAAATTCTATAATTTTATTTTATTTTCTAAACTATAATATAGAACTATTATTGGGTGAAAAGATGCCAGCATTTTTATATTCTGTTTTAATATTTGGGCGAAAATCCCTATTGCTTTTAGCCAAAAACACAAACCATAATCAGGTTTGGACAGCTATAACATCTTATTTAACCAATAGTCTTAACAGTACAAGTGTCTAGCCTAAAAGCCAATTAGAGGATGACGATGTCAACTGACAGCATGTTAATCACCATAATTGATGGAAAGCTAGCAGCTTAGCCAACCACACAGCAGAGGATTCTACTAAGACACAGCCGTACAGCCGAACGCCAGCAGTTAAATATCATGAACTATCGACGTTATCTTAAAAAGATATCAATATATCCAAAATATAGCATGGAATGACCTATTTGTGCCACAGTACCAACCAAACAAAACTTGCCATGCGTCCACCTCCCGTGGTTCGAAAATATGATTGTCACTTTAAGCCTCACATCATCACATCTAAGGTTGGTGTAGCCTTTCCTCAAGGTAAATTCCATCATGCAGCAGGTTGATGAAAGCTTTTTTCTCGAAACCACACATGGTATTATGAACCCCAGTTCATATTTTTCTATACAAGGCTAGACAAATTGCAAAAAATGAGTAGGTTCTTCTTCTCTATTGTAACCCTAGATCAATATTGCTGTGACCAATTTAAAATAACCCTTTTAGCCTTTTTGCAACCTTACTGTTACCCCAAGGAGTTCAAATGAAGCTTTATAAATTACAAACTCACATTACTGATGTTCCGGGCTCAAAAAGCCCTCAATAGTAGACAAACCAAATTTTCTTTGGCTGAACTATTATAAGATTGTATTATGTGCTTCCTTTCATTCTTTTCTGCTTTTTCAATTTTATCGCATTTAATCAACTGTGATTGTTTGGTTGAACACCTAAACTCGTTTGAGTAAGCTAGGCAAATCCACTGTTTCTCCTTTCATTTTATCCTCAAAAAACCAACTGATATTCAGTGCCTAGTTCTATTATCCAACTGATCATCCCATCATTCTTGGATTCATCCCAACTGTCCAAACAAAATCCACTAATAATATTCTTGGCACCATCATTTAGGAAACAACACTGCTCTGAGTCATTAATAAGCCATGTCTATACGTCATCCACTTCTTAAGATCGTAAGTTTCATTGATGCCAACGTGCCACCATCCCATGCAATTGTCAAGTGGTGTGACCAGCATCCCACCCCATTACAACAACAAAAACTACAAATAGTAAGTTTCCTCATGGCAACGACTTTCTCGTTCAAAGAGCATCATTTCATGCTGCCATAAATCCCAATTTTGACACAACACAATGCCAACCACTCGCTTAGCGCTCACCTCCCAAACATCATGTCGCTCGCGTTGATTCAGCTTATTCTCATTGCCACACCTTGCGCAATGAACAATCATACCTAGCTGCTTAGCATTTGATTCTCCACCTCACAGCATGGTATATGAGAACCGTTACCTTCCCGTTCACTCCCCATTCACTCGAGAAGTACTTCACACACACCTTTGGAAGGCTTCAAAGTGCCTTGCCTAAAGTTTATCAAGGCATGATTCCAATGAACCATATTAACTCCTTCGGACTCTTGCCTCTCGAACATTGAGGCTATTCTCCGTAAGTTCCTTTGGGAATGAGCGGAGGGTAGTGGTCTGCACTACATAAGGTGGCAGAAGGTCTGTCAACCGCTTGAAGCTGGTGGTCTCGGGATCAGAGACTTGAGGCTGTGGAGGATTGTTCTTGTAGCCCGCCACACTTTCAGCTACGTCAGCAGGGAGGATCTCTTATGGGTGAGAGCCATGGAGTTCCGCTACCGCCATCGGGTGAGGAATTTACTGTTCGGCGTTCTGATTCTGCAGTTTGGAGGATATTGGGGTATGGGTGGCCGATCGTCCAGAGCCACACTCGTCAGTAGATGAGAGTTTGCAATGGCAGGTCGACGCTTTCATGTTGAACCGGGCTAGCCAAATTTACAAAGCGGAGGTGGGCAACTGGCCTAGGCAGTTTGCGACTATGTGTGGAATGGCTCTAAGCCCCAGGGAGGCTTATTTCTTGTGGCAATTACTCAGTGATGCTAGCCCAACCCAATGAGGTGTTGGCTGTTCAAGAGGGGACTCACTTAGTCAGCGACTTGTGTCTGGGGTTGTGATACTGATGAGGACAAGGAGCACTTCGTGAACCACTGCAATTACACGATGACCATTCTAGAGACTTTTGTGCATTGGGCTTGCTGCCGGCTACTCTGACCTCTTGGAACCAGTTTACTGCTTTGTATTCGACTGCTACTGTGTCTCTCCGCCGTTGTTTCAGCTGTCAGGTTGTAGCATACTCCCTCTACTAGGCAAGGCGGAGTAGAACTAAGCGTTCTCACGGTAGTTCGTACCCGACTCCACTAGTTTGTGCAGATTCGATTCTCTCGGCGAGAGTCAGTGCTGGTTTGCATGACGGGTCTGATTCCTAGGGTTCCACTGTCCACCATGGCCCCTCAAAGATTATATAATTTTTGTGCTTCAAGTTAATATTTTTTCTGCCAATCTTGAACCATTTTCATCCTACTCCTTATCATTTGATTTTCTCTATAGTTTCATCCACAAATTTTGGATCCAAAATGCATCTTTTGCCAGATTCTACCCAATAAAGAGTTGTTCTACACTTCCTACCATATAACACCTCTTAAGGGTCATTCCAACGCTTGGCTGAATACTATTATTGTACGAGAACTCAATCAGAGGTATACTTGAATCAGCTAAATGTGCAGCCAAGTTTGATGAATAGAATTCATACCACCATATCCCAAGATGAAAGTTTTATGAATATTTTGGAATTAGTTGAAACTTAGCAACTAGAAGATTTTGAACTTGATGCTGAAGAAATATTACTGAATTCGTAGCAAGTATGTGTGCCATATGTGAATGGATTAAGGGAAGATATTTTAAATGAAGGCTACCATTCTGGTTATGCAATCCACCCAGATAGCAGAAAAATATACCTCATGAGCATCTTTTGGTGGCCTGGACTCAAGCATAATGTAGTTGAGTTTGTTTCCAAGTGTTCCATTTGTCAGATGGATAGGATTAAGTATTAGAGGCCAAGTGGTCTATGGCAGCCCCAGTTAATACAAGAGTGGGCATGGGATGGCATGACTAGATTTTTTGGCTGATCTACCTAGATCAAAGCAAAGTATGCTGTCATAAGGATAATTATGGAAAGATTAATTAACTCAACACACTTTCTAGCTATCTGACAGACTAATTCTATGGAAAAATAACAAGGGGGTAAGTAGATGAGATCGTCAAACTTTATGGAGTGTCAAAATCTAATGTCTAACAAAAACGTTAAATTCACCTAGAGATTGTGGAATAATATCCAAGAAGCACTTGGTACATATCTTACCTTCAACACTGTCTTCCACCCTTAGACTTAGACTGACGGCCAAAATTTTGGAAGATTTACTAAGCTGTCTTTCTTAACTTCGGTGGAGAATAAAAAAATAGATACCTTCGATTGAGTTCACTTATAATAATAGTTTTCAGGCGAGCATTAAAATGGCCCCTTATAAAGCGTTATAGGGTACAAAGTACAACAAACCTCTTTGTTGAGTACAATCCAGTGAAAGATGCATTTTGGGTCTAGAACTTGTAGATGAAGTTACAAAAACATCAGATTGATAAGGGATAAAATGAAAATGATCAAAGATGGGTAGAAGAAATATTACGACTTCAAGCACAACTCAGTGATTTTCTATTTTAGAGACTTTGTCTTTGTTAAAGTTAGTCAAATGAAAGGTGTTTCAAGGTTCAGCAAGACTAGCATGCTTAGCCTGGGGTATATTGGCCCATTAGAGATCTATGAGGTGGAAAGTGTCGCCTACAAATTGATTCTCCTAGATCACATGCATCGCATCCATGATAATTTTCAACACTTCCTCCCTTCAAAATATATTTCAAATGAATAGAAAAAAATTGAGGTATATGTTGTGCAAGTTGAACTAGATTTAACCTCTGTTGCTGAGCCAGAAAGTACATTTGATAGAGATGTACGGCAACTAGGAGATAAACATATTCCATATGCGAAAGAACAATGTAAGAATAGTATCGAAAAAGATGTACATGGCAAAAGGGAGCTATCATGCGTGATCACTACTTACCAAATCTCTTTAGATAAGGTATGATTGTTTATTTTCATATTACATTTAAGGATTGTATGCCCCTTCATTACAAATACTTAAAAGTCAATTTTAGATGTTTTCCTAAGTTTCAAGCCAATTCCATCAATTTCAAAAAATTAACAATTTAGCTTTATAATGGGTCAATTTGTAAAATCAAAAATTGTGAAAAAATTGTAAATTTTATTTTTAGCAAGTGTGAAACAAAATTAGAAAACTTTGACCCAAGTTACATTCAAATTGTACTTAAAATGAAATTTTGGCACTTTTTTCAAATGAACCCTCTATATTTTGTTGCACTTTTTTCAAAAGTGCAACAAACTTTTGTTGAGTACAATCCAGTGAGAGAATAAAATGAAAATGATCCAAGATGGGCAGAAGAAATATTACGACTTTAAGCACAACTCTATGAATTTCTTATTTAGAGACTTTGTCTTTGTTAAAGTTAGTTAAATGAAAGGTGTTTCAAGGTTCGGCAAGACTAGCATGCTTAGCCTGGGATATATTGGCCCATTAGAGATCTCTAAGGTGGAAAGTGTCGCCTACAGATTGATTCTCCTAGATCACACGTATCGCATCCATGATAATTTTCAACATTTCCTCCCTTCAAAATATATTTCAAATGAATCGAAAAGAAATGAGGTACAAGTTGTGCATGTTGAACTAGATTTAACCTATGTTGCTGAGCCAGAAAGTACATTTGACAAAGACGTATGGCAATTAGGAGATAAACACATTCCATATGCGAAAGAACAATGTAAGAATAGTATCGAAAAAAATGTACATGGCAAAAGGGAGCTATCATGCGTGATCACTACTTACCAAATCTCTTTGGATAAGGTATGATTGTTTACTTTCATATTACATTGAAGGATTGTATGCCCCTTCATTACAAATACTTAAAAGCCAAATTTAGATGTTTCCCTAAGTTTCAAGCCAATTACATCAATTTCCAAAATTAACAATTTAGCTTATAATGGGTCAATTTGTAAAATCAAAAATTGTGACAAAATCTTAAAATTTTATTTTTAGCAAGTGTGAAACAAAATTAGAAAACTTTGACCCGAGTTACATTCAAATTGAACTTAAAATGAAATTTTGGCACTTTTTTCAAATGAACCCTCTATATTTAAAAAAACTCACCACCTAATATATATATATATATATATAAGGTGGTGAGTTTTTTTTAATTAAGCAAATCAAGAAAGAGTAGAAAAAAAAAGAGAAGGGTTCAAAGCAGTAGTAGCCCAACACTACCCTTAGCGTTTGCCTCCCTCTCTAGCGTACGTCCAATCGAGCACCATCTTCCCCTCTCGACAGCAGCCAACTCCAACTCGTTCTTGATGAAATGGTAGATCTGTGAGGTTCAACGCAAGCCAAAGATGCTCAATCCTCCAAGTTTAGTTCTTATTCCTTCCCCTCCCGCTCCCTACCTCATGTCACCACAAGCCTTTCCCCTCACTTTTGTCGGCCAAGAAAAAAAAAAAAATATATATATATATATATATATAATTTTTTCTTCTTATGTGTGACCGGTGGAATTTGAACCCATGACCTGGGATAAAAAATCATGAACCTCAACCACTGAACTACAACACCATTCACCCTCGATGTAACTCGGCAAACCCTCCTAACCCTTCTTCCAATTAGTTGGCCACACCCACAATCACACCCAACCCTTTTCAGCCAAAACCTAGCCGAATTGACTATACTACTGCTATTACTTTTATATACCTGCAAGTTCACATCATTATAAATCTAAAAACAGTGATTTATCTCAGGATTGCCACCATTCCAATTGGGGAAAACTTAGCTTCAAACTGCAAGAACTATAACAAACTCAACCTACTTAAATTTATGGTATAATTTTATTCAATCGTAATTTAATTAATCAATTGATTAGATGAATCTTAACCTTTCATTTAGGTTGATTCTTGGAGTATGGATCACTTGCTATACCTATATTTCAAACTTTCATATCATTAAAAGAAAATGAGTAATTATGATTTTATTAAATAATACTCTTTTTCTCTTGATTATAATTAGTATAAGCATTTTAAGGATAATGGTTAATAATGTAACTGTAACTTAATAATTTAGTAGGATTACATTTAAGTACCAACTTTGTATTTTAGATTGATTAAACTCATATATCTATATTACTACATATTAAAAAGTAGAATTAAATATATATTAATATCTTAACTACAAGATAAAAATCAATTAAAAAAGGAATATTTCATATCACAACATGTTGCATAACATATTCCTATGATTAGCAAATCTTTTACAAAGTTATCATGTCTATAAGAATGAACTTTACCAAGTCTATGAAACTGGGAAAACTATTGATATGCTAAAATATTGGCGAACACATGTCTTATACAAGTATGTGTGGCAAAGATTTATGCATTTATTACTTCCACGATGAAATATTCCTCAGAGATAGGTACTCCCTTTGGAAGGGCTTATCTCCAAAATGAAAACTTCCATAGGTGGTGGTTTGCTCAACTGTGCTACGCAGCTTTTTCATCCACAATGCAAGAGAAAACAAAATAAATAAATGAATATCATGTACTTCCAGAATTATCATTTATGTGAAATGCAACTGTTTATTCATGTTATGACTTCTCCCAGATAGACTATTACTTTACTCGGTCACTACTCTTTGACATTAGTCCTTAATGATATTTAGCCTATCAGCATTACAATCCTTGGATCCATATATACACACTTCTTTTCCTTGTAAATTATTTAATAGAATTTATAATTATCTTCTATAATATTTTTTTTTTCAGGCCAGGATTAGATGACTAACAAATACACTGACTTGACCTACACCCGTCGTGTGCTCGATACCTTCATTCGAGTTTCTTTTTCAATAATTTTATTTTATATTATTGTACTCCTTCAGTGTAAATTAAAAGACTTTGAATGTTTTAAATTTAAATTTTTTTTAAATTTATTTGACACTTTATATTTTGAATGACACTTTGATTTATTTTGTCTGTGTTTAAATGTTAAATCTATGTTCTTCGTTGTCCAATCTCTATATCCTGACACTTACTAGGCTAGGTCATGACAATGATCATCCACCTTGCATTCATGCAACATTGCCCTTACACCAAAGAGCTGATCATCACAATCTTCATAAAAAGCTAGCTAGATTGTAACAATGCCTCCAATATCATGATTGTGTGCCGCCTGCCCAGACATAGAAGGCTCATGTCTTGAAATGTCGTCCAACCTAGCATGGAAACCCAACCACATAGGCACATGCAATAATATGGCCGAGTTCGATCATTCATTGGCTCACTCAGTGCGCTTCATATGAGATAAGCTACACTTTCAGAAGTTCAACTCCAAGCCCAGAAGGACTCCTAAAATGAACACTGGTTGGTTCTATTTTTATCATAATTGTATCGAGCATGATACCAATAAATATTGGATTTTAAAGATCTTTTGTAAGCAGGTCAATGAAAAAACTCCAAGTGTTCATGGTTGTGCTGAACCCCACTCCACCAACACTGCAACAAGGAGTTGTCAATGCTACTTCAACAAACCCAAGGACAAGTGCTCAGCTAACAGGCACATAGACCAGAGTTAACATGATCGGCGCCCTTCCCATTGTATGAGGACCCTATAAAGGGTGTGCTGAGAAACTAGCTTTAACCATCATTTAACTAACAACGTCTCAATTTATTTTCAGCTATTTGGCTCTCGACACCTTCCAAACACTTGTCTCCACTCTAAAAGGCAGAATGAGAGAATTTAATCCAAACCCAACCGTGCTAACTCAATACATTCATGGTTGTCGCCATGCTAGTGGAGCTAAATGCTTAGGCTGAAAGGCTTGTGGAGAAACCTGTTATCAATGGCTCAATCAATTGAGCTTCATATTAGCCCCTTTGTTGTGGTATTTTCCTGTCTAGACTCGTTATTCTCTTATATGCTAAGTCTTTATCTTCACTTAAATCCAACCAGTCCAATACCAAAAATGGCTGCCAAACATTAAAATATCCCTTAACAGATATGCTTAAAATTAAATTTCAGACATTTAGTAAAGTTTGGTCAATTCCGACAATCTTCAAAAATTACAATTTTATCATTAATAGCAAATTTGTAATATTAGAAATTAAGCATTGGAACCACAAAACTTTATATTTAACACGTGCGAAACAAAATTCTAAAACTTTTGGCACAAGTGTTGCCCAATTCAAACTTCAAATAATTTTTAGCGAATTTTCAAATAAATATATTTATAAAACCCCAAACCCTTCTAACAAAACAGTCGAACCTCGTAATCTCCACAGCTTTGTCCCGATCACTAGGAGCTTTGCAATGAAATCTGAAGCCTTTAGGTTACACCTCACCATCTCATTCTCGATCCCCTCTTTCTAGGTCTCTCGCATCCTCACGTTGTCAACCTCTCATACTCCTGCACGTTCAGCCATTTGTGACTAAGCACTAGCCGACTGTTCTTGCCTATCCAGCCACCATTGATGTCGCCTCCTTTTCTCTCCACAAGCCAGTCGCCCCTCACCCACAACCCTCTCCTCCTCTCAGTTAAAGGAGCCACTGTTGCCCATCTTTCCATATGTCCATGCAACACCATGCTTCTACAAATTTTTTTGTTTTTCCTAATAACCCCATTATTACTAAATCATAATGGTTTCCAAACAGCCCTCTTCATAGGTTGGCTGCTCCTCATCCCCTTCTCCGAAGCCACCACCAAATAGCCCTTTTCTTTCAACTTCTCCTCAAGCAATTGTCCCATAAGTTGTTGTCAAGCTGCTCCCGATCTCCCTCTAAGAATCCTTTCTTCCAGATCTTCACCAATTCCCCACAATATATAAACCTTTCCTCCTTTTTCTCTTCTCCTGTTCAATTATTTTATGAAATAATAAATATTTTTATTTACCTAAAATTTACATTAGTATAAACATACCACACTATGAACGAAGAGTCTAGCCTTCAATTTCATGCTCCAATGACAATCCCATCCTCACCGTCAAATCCGGAGTGCGTTGACGACCACTCATCATCTTTTAAAATATTAGTTTTGCATATTCAAATTTAATCTATTAAACTAGAATTATATTCACAAAGCCCTAATTATATGGTTTCCAAATGGTTCCTTATTGACACTGAGCACAATCAGAATCAACAATTACACGGTCTACCAAGATCAAATGTAATATTTCAATTATTTAGATAGTTGCATGAAATTCTAATCTATTTTTAAGTATTTGAATTAGGTCAAATCCATTAAGACACCAGCACTTGCAAAATCTAGTTAATTTCAAATGATCAAATGACATAATATGGGTAATCTTTATTTTAATTCAGAGCATTATTCTTATACTTTTGAAAATTATTGTATAGCAAATATAAATATGCATATAAAAATTAATATAATAAATAAATGATAAAAAATGAATATATATATATATATATATATATATTAATAAATAATTCTTCTAAAATTCTCTCATATTGGTAAATAAAATTAAATATGTAACATTGGATGCATTATTATACAATAGGGGTTATTAAAGAGTATTTATAAATTAGCTCAACTTCTCACATTTAAAAATTTTATAAAATGATGTGTGAATATATAGAATGATCTATGAAGCAAATTCTCGTATGATACTGATTGGAGAAGCCATATAAATGGTAATAGTTTTTAACGATGAATTTCTTAGATTATCACACAGCAATATGATATATAATAATTTATTATTAAATGAAAAATATTATAAGTGATGGAATATCTGCCAAAAGTTAACAGTTAATAAAGGAAAAAATCTTATGGTAATTGATAAATGATAAAAGTTAATTGTAAATGACTAAATAATAGTGATAAAGATAGTTTTGAAATATTACTAATATGAATATATAATATTTATGATATAAGGCTTATTAAAGGATTAAAAGGCTGCATAATTAACAGAATTATAAAATTTGTAAGCACATTGCTTTCTTTTTTTTCACCACAATAATTTAATTAAAAATGCCATGAACATGGAAGGAGATAAATGTAGTACACTTAAACTCAAAAAAGTATGCTTACCCTCAATGGTGTTTCCACAGAAAGACGTTCAAGTACAAAGTTCTCGACAAATGTATCCAAATTCCCACATTCTTGTGCATCTAAAACTTGTTCTTTTTTAATGTATAGCAAAGAAACCTTGGAGCTCCACGGTTGTCCAGAATTTATGCAGGAAACAAACCGTGCAAGATCCAGATTAAAGCATAAGAGATCGCACTGATACTCCACACAAGATATCTGTCAAAAGAAGTTACCAAAGTTGGTTTGTCAGCAATGACATTAAGCAAAATGTTGGAACTGAGAAAGATGTGGAAAAACAGCAGCTATCGAAGTAAATAAAAAATGAAAATGCCTCGTCATTTTTTTTCCCATATAAAGGATACTCTTCCATCCTTAGAACTTGTGATTTGCTGGTCCATAAAAGCTGCATCAGTTTTCTCCTAGAAGTTGTCCTACTAGGCAGCAAGTCCCAGCCTAAAACAGCCACTAGAGGCTGAAGAAGAGGAAACAATGAAAGAACCTACAATTGTTAGCATATAGTTAGGATGATATGAAGTTGTTAAGTAAAAACATCATTTTACAATAAATGGTAATAGAATAGTCAACCGACATGTAAAAACAAAAGAACTGAGAATAAAATAAATGAGAAACACACACGTACATCACTAGCCACTTGAAGCTGTTCACTCTTTACAGCAGACAGAACAGCATTCATGACACATTCAAAAATATGAACACTAGATAACCTGGAATAATGGTACAAGTCTGCCCTGCAAGATCTTATGGCCATGTTTTGATCAGCCTTTGTAACATTAGAAGATAATGACTTTAGTGTCACCAGATACTTTTGGATGGGGAGCAGCATCGAGTTAGTATTTGATGCTCTGTGTTTCTCAATTTCATCCAGAAATATCTCATCTTGAATTAACTGCAAACAAAATTACAAAATTAAATGAAAAATAACTGTATAGCTAAGTTGCAATCAAAACGTCATAGACAGTCACATAAAATAACAAGACAGAAAGACAATGTGCTGCCTAAAAAAAATTTATTCAAAGTATAAGCCATTGATAAATTAATTACAGCATGCTAAATATCAAGCTGTTGAAAGATGTATTAGTATAATGAACGAAGTTCAAGCATTCCAAGTTGACAATAAGGCGACAAAAGATATCCAATCCAACCAAGAGCTGAGCCACATTAGCAAGGATGAGGACCAATGTTTCTCATCACTGAAGGAAGTTCGGAAGCAAAAATCACATCATACATAACTCTGCTAATGATATATTCTTATTTAAAAGTGTTGATATATTAAGAAAATTATTTTATTCCGCTTAGAATTTATAGGAAAGGCCAAAGTTCATCCTAGCTATTATATTTCATTGCCTATAAATGCATCCTAATAAAATCTGATCACACAAAAGTTCAGGCAATTCTGTGATGATCGGCAATGAAATAAAAATTATCCTCAAGGCTGAGTTAAGAAAGAAAATTCAATACCCAACCTTACTCCCCAATAGTGTTATGGTAAACAAATGCCAATTAAAAGGTTAATGATATATATCCAAAAAAACTCATCATTTGCCTATTATTGGCAATTTAGGGGCTACCTGATATGCAGGAATTCCAATGTAAAGTAAATTAATTATAGGTAACTCAAAATTTTGAGTGCTTGTCATGCTATAATTTAAGTATTATTAAATTACAGGTGATTATTTGAAGAATTAAATCGTTCACAAAATCTGTGTAATCTAATTATGTCCAAATTGAGAAGAAATGAATAACATTGTGCCCTAAATAGAAAAAATTCATGTGAGCTTCGTGGATCGACTCCACCTTCACCTTTGTCAGCACCAACTCTACTTCCACAGCTTACAATCAACTACCACATCCCTCACCTACAATCGGACAACCCTTGTTGTCCACTGAACAATCTTTCTTGACCTTCATTTCTGGTCTGGTCAGCCCAACTTCACATGCCAACATCTACTGCCATTGGGGGACACCAATCGACCTCCGCCAATTTTGGCCCTTTTGTTCAACAATCGGCATCGCTAGAGCTTATCAAATTTTAGAATTATATTATGTTTAAAAAAAATTATATTATAATCAAAATGCACCCAATCAAATATTAAATTTTTAATCATGGGAATTATTTAATCATAGTCTAAACACTACCAATTGAATTAAAATATAATATCATTAAAAGATGACCAGTGGTTGAGAGATGGTTCGGTTGAGAAAGAAAATATGCGAGAGAAAGAATAGGATTCACAGCAAACAAATGATGATCTTATTATTCATCATGATAGAGTTGCATGGTATTAGTATATATAGAATAAAGTGAGGGGTATTCTTGACATCCAAAAATAACGAAACTTGACACCGATGTGTGTTCTGACATAACGAACACGCTCGCGCCAAAAATTTTCAATTCGGACATATATTTTATTTTTAATTAATTTATGAAGTTTAAAACTTCAAAAATTAACCACGATCAAACAGGCGCTCAGCCTTTAAATAATATAATTAACACAACGACACTTAAAACAATGAATTCGGACATGTATTTCAATGTTCTTGATTTATTGGAATTAAATAATTCAGAAGAATAAAGTGGGAGTTTCTGTTATCCAAATTCTCCCAAGCTAGGGCACTTTGATCTAAAAATTATTTCTATCTAATGAAAATTTTGTTTGCCCTAATTTGAAATTTCCCGGGTCCTGATGTCTGAGGTGGGTTTTGACCTACTTTTAAAAGTAACGACATTGGGTTGTTACAGAGATCACATTACCTTTTAGAAGTTAATTTCTCTAAGAGTTCCAGATGATGAAAGAGATCTTAGGGGTCAGATCAGACCTTGGGTTGCCTGATTCAAGCCACCCATGGTCATCAAGAAGCAAGCTTGAACTCCTTATATGTCCAACAAAGTGCTTTCTCTAATTTTGGCTTCAAGCTCCCTAGAAAAGCATCTATGGAAGATGTGGTCAAAAGGAAAGTTGCAAAGGGGTTTGAGGAGAACCTATGGTTCAATTTTGGAGGCCTAAAGTGCACTAGATTGGCCAGGGGACCACAAACAGTGGAGATCAGCCTAAAAGGAGGCTGAGGGGAAGAGAGGAGAAATAAATGGAGAAAAAGTGGTTTCATGACCTCAGAACTTCCAATCTTTACTCTAAGGATAGAGAGATATTAAATAGACACTTTAGGATGGCTTGGAGGTGCTCAAGTGACTCCGTATATCAATGGTCGAAACTCAATCATAGCTCTTGGATGGCTAAAAATGGAATTGTTTGTAGCACTAGCCATTACTGCACCAATTGGGATCTTTGAGAGAGTCAAGAGTCATAAAGATTGATTTGGATTATTCAAGCCAGCTGGAAAGCTATTGGACGTCGCAGGGTGACAACCTCGCAGGTCATCCAAACCACGTTCGAGCTTTGTGAAGAAAAGTTTCACGTTATAAGTCAAAATTACCCTTGAACAAAAGCTCGGCCTTGGAGAAAAGTTTTGTGATAGCGACGACATATGTGGTCGCGTATTCAAACCAAAATTCTGCAAAAACTGCCAATGGAGAGAGTATTGATTCTCTCGATTTAGGTTGAATTAGCTCCTAATTTTAGTTCCACTAAATTCTAATCAAGACGACACAGAAACGAGTCCTTAAACTCGGGATTAGGACATGAAATGAAAAGTTCCCAATATCAAAAGTTTCCAGGGTGTCAGGCATATCGTGCGAAGAAGACAACACTGTTCATGGGTAAGGTCGAGCCAGTCAAGTTGGGTCGGGCCAGTTTAGCAGGTTGGGGTGATACTAGTCATCGAATCAAATCAAATCCAATGACCATTAATGGGTTACCTTTCTTTGATCCTCCATTGGATCTAATCTTTAGATCCAACGGTGAAGATCAAACTCGTGAGTTTTTAAATTGAATTTTCACTGTAATTAAATCACTGTCACCAAATCGAATTACTAATCTAGTGGCTCGAATTATTCTCATTGTTTGATCAAATTATGGTCATCTGATAGGATATTTGTCTCGTTAAATAAAACAAAAAATTGACTTTTAATTATTCAGCTCATGAAAATTTAATTAAATTAATACATAATGTATTTTGTGCTTCTCATTTTAAATCCAAAAATTAAGAATTTTAAATATGAAGTGTATTTTAATATGAAAAATCAAAATATGCATAAATTTTTAAATATGGAACATCAAAATTATTTAATTTTAATTTCTTTCTTCTAAAAATTAATTGGGAAGTTTCATGACTCCAATTTTTCTCAATTTTTCATCCTATATCTATTAAAATATTCTTGACATAAAGGTATGCTCAAAGTAATTTTATTCCAAAGCATTTGAAAAATATTTCAAAAATGTTGAAATCTCTTAATTAAAACTAACTATGCTTTATTAATCTCTACTAAGCTGCAAAACAACCTTGAGTTGTTAGCTATAGCAGTGGCACACTATATTGCAAAAACAAAGTGAAAAGTATACAAAGGTCACTACATTGGTGCCTAAATGCAGCATTAGATGAGGGTTCCCGTACAATCGTAGGTAGAAAGAAAATTTAAGATATTATATTGAGGACAGAAAGTTAAAATATTTGAACTCAAAAATAGTCTAAGTTAAAGGATATTATAGTTAATATAAATAAGTTAAAGGATATTATAGTTAATATAAAGCTAAGTAATTTTTGCCTTTAAAACATAAAATGAGCATATGAGAAAGCAAAAGAAAGCAATAGTATAAGTTCCAAGCATTGGCTCTCGAGTAAGAGTAGAAGTAGAAATAGTGTGGAAATCTTCTTAGATAAAAATTTGAAAGTCATATAGTATAAGTCAAGAGAATTGAGATAAGATTATAGATATAAGATTCTAATTTATGGGACAATTTATAAATATATATATATATATATGTATTAATGCCTAAAGAAATTAGATGATTTAAAAATTTAAAATTTAAAAGATCTCAAAAAAAAATTTTATTTGCCAGAGAAATTTAAATAATGTTGAAAAAGTGACTGAATAATTTATAAGTATTTAGGATTTTAATAACACTAATGGAAGAAAAAAAATTTAATTTTGCAACTTATTTTAGTGATGATTTTACAATTACCAATATTTTGTTTAACATTTTTTTGTTTCAATTGGATTTACTCTCATTTCATATAGTTTTGTATTGATTTTGAGCATTCTTTCCAAACACATTCAAACAAAAATGCCTTGGTGAATGTTATTTGCATAAGGTATTCTTTATAAAATAATGTGGCAAAAGCAAAACTCAAGTTATGAAAAATTATATAAAAATATAAAAGATGCCCACTTAGTATAATCAAAATAAAACTCATAGAGTGAAAATTAAATTGTAATAAAATTTAGAATATTGTGAAATAAAAATTGAAGAAAATATAATCAAGAGTGAGATTCAAATATATTGGTTCCGCTATACAAAATAAAGGTGAGATGTGGGGCAACGTGATTAACAAAATACAAACTGGTTAGATGAAATGCATAAGGGCTTTGGGGGTGTTGTGCGATCAAAAATCCTACTCAAACATAAATAAAAATTTATAAAATAGATATAAACAAGGAAATGTAAATGGGGCAAAATGTAAGCCTGCAAATCTAAAGTATATTATTAAAATAAGTGTTCTAAAGATAAGGATAATAAGGTGAGTGAGTGGATATAAATAAAAAAATGTGATGAGAAATAAGTTAATTTATAACAAGGTTGATAATAAGTTCAAAGAAAGTCATCTTATATGGTTAGAGCATTTTAAACATAGATCATTTAATGTTAAAAGGTATGTTAATGAATTTGATCATAAGAAAGTGGGAGGATGAAGGTCAAAATAAGCATGATAAAAAACTAGTCTCTCATTAACTGTGAGCTTATGAAGGGGTTTATTTGTTGTGCACAATGCAAACAAAAGATCTCTAGGAAATCATGTTTGTAATAGCAATATAGCATTTATGTATATTGTGGCTCACTACAAATAAAACATCAAAAGCTAAGTAGGTTACAAATTGAAAGAAAACTCAAACCAATTTTCTTATTGTGGAATCATTGTGTTAAAAAAAATTTGCAGAACCACTCCTGTTGAAAAAAATAATCTGTTAATTTCAAGTCTTCCCCACACCAAACAAAAACCTCACACCCAAATAATGACATGCAAAACCAGATTACATAAGATTAGAATTTAATAGTTACTCGCAGTAATCAAAGTTGCTTATGGAAGGATCAGCAAAAAAATTCATAAAAGTTGCTTAGAGAAAAAAAACTCAAAAGAAAAAAAATTACTCATAGAAGTTGCTTACAGAAAACAAAAACGATCCTCTCATTGTAAGCCCTGAACCATTAAAAGGATTGTGCAAGACCACCCTTGTAACAAACAAGAAACAAAATTCCTACAGGTTACAAAGCATTCCCCATAACTAAAAAATGATCATACGTGCTCAAATGATAACTATAAACTCAATAGTTTGATAATCAAAAACTACAAAAAATGTTAAACATTTCTAAAGCAGTCTTATTATCATTCACACATTTATTGAAAAAGCTTATAAATGAAACACCATCAATTGCAACTTTAATAAAAGAATTTACAAAATATTTTAATAATGATAAATGAAAAGACAACAATAGCATAAAGTAATTGAAATTTACAATGGAAGAACCATTTTAAGAACATCTATAACATTTAGAGACAAACAAATTTTAAACTTAAACACTACCAAATATATAATATATTTTTTCATATTTTGTCACCTGAATTAAACGCACAAGTGGAATGCACTTTGATGATAACGCTTCAGCATACAACAAAGCCATTTTATCTTGTGATTTCTTCCATTTTTCTCCATAATTTACATCATTTTGCAACCAAACTTTCTTAATGATATCTTGTAAATTTGATCTACAAAAAAGCAATCAAAACAGTTACTCAGATATGAACTGTTAAGATAATACAGCCATTCCTGGACAAAAAGTATTTCAAAACAAAATCTTGAACATGAAACAATAGCTAGTAAAAGCATTCCACAGACATTGATGCTTGTTTCCGAGACAAAACCCACATTTTCTTCATACTCAAATAAAAAAGAACAGCTTTCTTCAAATCTTAAAGACGCTCATTTTGGCACAATTACCTGTGAAACCGACAAGAAAAATGGAAAGAAAACACATTATACTATAAGAGAAATTACATTTGTGTGAGCACGCATGTGTGTGCATATTTGTATGCGAGTGTGTGCATGACGTTGTTGGGCCCCAAGTCCCAGATGAAAAAGGAGGGAGTTGTGTTAGGTGATCGATAGCCTGGGTAAGCCTTTGTTGAATCTTCTCATGACATGAATCTTTTAAGAAATTGCTAGAGCTAGGGCATCCTTGGAAGCGACAAGAAAAATGGAAAGAAAACACATTATACAATAAGAGAAATTATATTTGTGTGAGCACGCATGTGTGTGCATATTTGTATGCGAGTGTGTGCATAACGTTGTTGGGCCCCAAGTCCAAGATGAAAAAGGAGGGAGTTGTGTTAGGTGATCGATAGCCTGGGTAAGCCTTTGTCGAATCTTCTCATGACATGAATCTTTTAAGAAATTGCTAGAGCTAGGGCATCCTTGGAAGCGACGTATTGCATTGCCTAAATGTAGTGAAAATGATGCAAAGGCAGCTACGACGATGCTTAAATGTATTGTTAAATAAGAGAGGGATCATCCGTTATGGACGAATCTGATAAAGAAGTTATAGTCCATGATACTAAATTAGGATTAGGCAATTCAATTATTTGCACCCTCATTGGCAAGCTTTTAGACTTGGTAGAAATTGAGATTAATAGGATGACAAACATGTTATGTTTTAAGAAACAAATTGGTGAGAGAGATAGCAAACTAAATTTTAATTTAGGCTTTAACCTTTGATACTCATGTAAAAATTATTATAGAAAAGGTGTGGGTATTATCCTAAAAAATAATTTAGAAGATATTATAGTGAAAGTTAAGTGGTTAAAATATAGAATTATAAATTATAATAATTGTTGATATTATAACTTTTAATATTATAAGTATTTATGCCTCTTAAGTAGAATTGAGTGTAAGTACTGTTGAAAATTTTTCATGGTTTAAGACAGTTAATTCAAAAAATATCCTAAAAGGTGATCTTATTTATATAAACAAATTTAAATTGGCATGTTAATGTGTGATAAAATATGTTATTATTCATGGTGATTTTAATTTTGGAAAAATTAATGAAAAAGAAATAATGATTTTGGAGTTTGATTAAATTTATGATCTTATTATTATTAATACTTTAAGAAAAGAGAGCATATTCCCATTTATAAAAGTGCATCTTCAAAAACTTAGAGAGAATCATCATTTAAATTATAAGGACTGTAAGACTATTCTAAGTGGTTATTTAATGATCAAACATTTACTAATGGTTTTAGATTTAAATATAAAGTAAGAAAAGTAATATTAAATTTAAAATGAATCCTAAGACTAGATAGTGAAATCTTAATAATGGAAATATAAATAATTTTAAATGTTTTAAAACTGGCAGTCATAAATTGAGAGTGAAGCCAACTTCATGTGAAATCTAACTGCAACTATATTTGCAATATAATTAAGAATATATTTAGTGAATTAAAATGGAGAGTATTTAATAGTAAAAAATGCTTAGTGGGAAAAAACAGGCTCAAGAAAATATTATATATATATATATATATATATATATATAAATATTGGGAACTTGTTGAAATTTTATTAAAAAAAATAAGTGCATACAAATTATAAACGATAACCAAGAAAGAAACCAAACATAAAAAAAAAACAAAAATAAAAACTAGAAAATGATCACCAATCTCCCCAAATTCTTATCCCGGAGCTGCAGAACAAGCTCAAGGTTGTCGCCTCGGTCGAACTCCGTATCCTCAGCCTGGAGCTGCGTCAGAGTCAAAGTAAGCTCCGCCTCCCTCCTCCGCAGATCAAAAAGTGTATCTCGGCCCCACGTCCACAGTGCCCGGAGAGTGCATGTCAGCTTGTGGCTGAGGATTAAGGAGGGTGAGCCACGAGACGATCGCCCCCAAGTCCTCTCGACCACAGAGAAAACCTCTAAGTACTACAACCAAGTGTCCTCGAATTTGTACAACGCACTCCGGTACTCTGGAACCTGAGACAAGCTTCTGTTAAGAAAATCGGGCAGTGGATAGAAGCTACCCGAGGAGGTGGTGCACAACTGCACCCGACAGAAGGTCCATCGCCTCCATGCTGCGAAGAAATCGGTCTAAGCACTCCCAAATACGTCGAGCTCCCTCCCTGTTATTATTTCATGTGAAAGGTGAACCAACAAAACTTGGGTCGTGAAGATGGCACTTATCGAGGACCTCCCGAAAATTCATCTGAGCAGTCGTCACTCTGAACGCCTTCCCGCCGCGTTTCTCTTCCTGAGAGAACGCAGTTGAAGTCTCCACCAAGAACTAGCAGACACCCCTCCACCTGAACTGTTAGGATTGTTTGTCAAAGCTCCCTCCTTGTGTACAGATCAGTGGACGCGTAGATGGCACCAAATTGAAAGCAACTCCCCGACGTCAGAGTGATGGTAGCAAGGATCACCTAATTGGAGGAAAGATAGATCTCGCACTGCAAAAAGTTAGTTTGCCAAGCAAGAATGAGACCTCCCGAACATCCCGCAGAAAGGTGAACCACAGAGCTCCAACGCCGACCGAAGAGGAGGTCCGCATCTCGATGAGTGAAAGACTCCACGCGAGTCTCCAATAAAGCAATCAGTTCCGGTTTGCGCTCCGTTATGAGCAGAGGAAGGTGGTGTCGTGTCGTCGGCTTCCGCACGCCGCGACAATTCCACGCAAGGAAGTCGTTCATCAGGATGGTGGCAGGTGCTCTTGGCTTCTCGAACGTAAAAAACGGGAAGGAAGAGTAGGCTGCAACACGGGCCCTAGAAGTGGGCCTGGGAATCTGCAGTGTAGCACTCGGCGGGAAAAAAAGAGGTGGCTATCCCTAAGTTCCCTCTTTTGCTATCCCCAATAAGCCTTCGTTGATTTCGATCATAAACACTTGAGAAACTTTATTACAAAACTTTTAGAAATGTCTAAAAATTTATCAATTTGGTACTTGCATGGTTGTAAATAGAATGGCCACTTATATTTTGATGTAGAAGCATAAACTCCTCTTTGCTAACCTTCATTGCTAATGCAACAGTTACACTCCATCACTCTTTAATTTATTTAATCTCATAACTTTTGTTCCTTTTTTAATAGATTCACTGCAATGCAACTTAGCAAATAAGAGAACAGATTGTAACTCCCAATATCTTCTATTGGCCAGTTGCCTTTATAAAAGTACTATCTTTTGCTTCTTCCATAAAAGTTTATCTTATCAATTTTGGTTCTCTAGTTTGCCATGAATCTTTATAATATTTTATTCTCATATATAATTTAATGCCAAAGCTAATGAAAAGCTATATATTTATGAGAAAAACCTCATAAAATTCAAAAACAGCAAGCTGCACGGCAAGACATAGGCAACCATCTTCCTTTGTAAGTTTGTATCTGTTAACCAGAAAGCTAGTTCGTGGTTAGCAACATTCTACTCCCTCCCCAGTCCCATCCAATGACTATAGACTACGGAATCAACAATGTGAGTATAGCTTTACCGAGGAATATGAATTTCCAAATGAACAAAATATTTATTAGACATAAAAAATGAATGAAAAACTCACTTATATTCAGTCTCTAGTACACCATAATCTAGATGAAGAAATCGAATATGAGAGAAAGCTCCAAAAATATCATCTTCTATAATTTTTTCCCTCATAGCTGTCAAATGTGCCATTTGAACTTGTTTTTGTATCAGAGGAAGAGCATCAACCTCCTGCAAGCATGGAACTAGGCACTTGTTATTTTCAGGGCTCATGCTGATTGCCAAGTCTAACTCACATGTTTCAAACCAGTGAAGTTGTCTTTGGATGTTCCAGCAAAGTGAATTGAAAATTTCGGCAAATTCGATAAATTTATTCCACAAGATTTGCAAATCACTTTCTCCGATCTGAGTAACTTCCTTGGACGAAGGCGAGCCATAGTCTGCATCCCTCTTCAATCTTTCTAAACCATATTGCATCATTTTATTCATACTATATAAGATATCTTTGTCTCTATCAGAAATATCCCCTTTAAAGTCATATTCAAGGTCAAGAGAGAAGGGTTGTGCGATTCCCGACACTGCTGAAGCGACGATTTGGATAAGGAGAATGAACTCCACCTTCAAGCGAAGAAGGTTCGCATCAAAATTCCAAGTAGATATTGTTCTATTAAAGTTGGAGAGTTCGAGGGCAGACAGCCATGTGAGATCTGAGGGAGTTGACAATGTCCTCGACCACAGGATTCCGTCGATTCTTCCTCCCTCAGATACAATCTTCTGAAGAATCGACAAAGCGAGCTCCGGCTTTCGCTTCCGAAGGCTGAGAAGGTTAGCTCTGAAGGCCTCGAACTGCCCGAGAAAAATATGGTTCACAGTTACCCGAGAGAGCAACGTTATATCCTTCTCCATAGTCTTAACGATTAATGATATTCAACTAATGTAGGGTTGCAAATTGTAGTAGAATTGGGATTTTGCGTAAATCCTGAATTGCTTTGCCTTCACGATGCATCGTCGCCACCTTGTCTCTAAAAGCAGCACCTAAAGAGAGATTCAAAGAAAGATGGAGGCGATTCGAGCGAGTGCTTGAAGGAATCCACGATTCGTGAAGTGTTTGCAGCAGATATTTTTCAGAGCTGAAACTGCGCCTGTAAGAAAAAAAATCTCATTTTTAGCGAACACTTCGTTGGATTCGAAGGAGCTTATGGTTATCATAAACCCTATATTCATTATTTGGGTATTACTCGTTTGAAAAATGCTATTTACTCCAAAAAAAATTTCATTATTTAATATAAATTTTAAAAATAATATTTATATTATTTTAATATAAATAAATAAATATTAATTAAATAATATCTAAATTCTATTAAATGAATTTTTTAGATATCATTATTATAATATTAATAATAATATTATTATCATTAATGTAAATATTATATAAAATTATAATATATATATATATATGAATATTTAAATTTTGTTAATTAATTATAAAAAAAAATTTATATGAATGGAAATTCTTGAATGAGCCTATGTTGTAAAATTAGTAAACATGAGTTGAGTTGGGATTTGTGGATTATGATGCATTTTAAATAAGTTTGGAAATCAAAATAAAAACTCCTAATCAATCTTATGTATTATATTGATTGTATTGAAATGTTAAGCATAATGCATTCTTGATGATGAGAATATGGTCTCATTTTTCTTTTTAATAGCGCGTAAATCCTCTATTTATTTTTGGCATGCGAAAGATACTGCATGTAATTTCTTATATGAAATTATAAAATTGAATGCTAGCTTAAGATATTTTTTGCATTGAGACAATTTAGTCTATTTGAATAAAATAATGAAATTCAAATAATTGAATAAAATAATGTCTCTCTTGCAAGTGAAATAGCTTTTGTAGTACATTTAAGGCATACCAAATTAAATAGTCATGCTACTTTTCTTCAATGATTTTTTCAGATAATTCAACAATCTTCTGTTAGGTGTTTCCCTAGGTGTGCAAGCATCAAGACTTTGAAGATCTAATAATCGGAAGGTACATTATTAGAGAAATTGTAGTCCTTCAAGTCTCTCAACCAAGTAATTGTTAACGCTCTTACATCTTCAATTTTTATACCGTACCTAATAATGTCAGATATAAGAAGGCATATCCTAATAGTACCTGTCATCACCCGAATAACCTAATGTATGCCTATAGATATATGCAACAATAAAGTATAAATACGCAACATATAATAAAAATGCACCTTATCAAGTTTCACTATTTCATATATATAGATGTATATATATATATATATATATATATATATATATATATATATATATATATATTATCATAAAATACTACTTAAGAAATTTAAGGGCAAAGTCAAAAATCATTTATGAAAAAATAAACAAAACAATCATTAAGAAAACAAAATGTTTAACAAGACACGAGAAGCCCAAAATAAAATAACTAAGAAAAAAAAAAGAAGGGGGGATAAGGACTCTAAAATTAGCAAAGTTATATGTGGTTGTTGCATTATTCAAAATATAGTATTTGTATTGGTTCAAGATCTAATAATCATTAGTAGAAAATTGAAGAGAAATATATCCTTATTCTCTTTTATATGCCTTTTAATGAAAGTCCTAGTCCTCTCAATAGGGCCAAATGATTATAAAAGACACCAACCTGATAAAGTAATAAAATATTTATAAAACTCTAATGATACTAATCATTGAATTAATCATGCAATTAAAGAGAATCAACCCAATGAAAAATTTCATCAAAAAATATCAACTACTTTTAAAGGCCAAGTATAAAGAAACTGAACTACACCTTCACCTACAACATTAGCAGTGATAACTCCAAAAAGAAGGTTAGTAAATTACAAACACACCCAACTACTGATTCTTTCTTACAAAGTTGCCAAGAATCGAGATTATTTGTCACAACCGCAATATTGATAATGAAAATAGTATAATTAAAAGCCATTGAGTTTGCAAGTCACTAATCAAATCAAATAACATAACAAAAGAAGGCCACAATCCACAACACAAAGAGAGGCATTCTTAACTTCATGTACATCTAACCATAAACCAATGTAAAAAAAAAAAAAATTATGAATAAATATATTAGGTTAGTGCAACTTAATAGCAATAATAGTGGATCAAAATTTCGCTTCAGAGGAAATAACAAATGATTTTACAAGTTAGGTGCCATCATTATAAGCCTCTTGTAATTTCTGCATAAGGACGAGCTTTTTAACTATTGTGACACATGAGAAGCTATAAGAGAATGCCCTTTTATTCCATCCATAACATAAGCTAAAGACAATTATGCTTGCAAGCAATGAATATATGGTCATATCTTCTTTATCTTTGAGTTTTGCAATTCATTTAAGATTTTGAAGAAATTCAATAAGAATATATTGTCCCCTAAGAAGTTTGGACTAATATTAAGCTTGGAGTAAGAGCAGAAAAAATATGTTGCAATATTTTTTGTCCTTCCCCACAAAGAATACAATTTATTTCACTGTATTGTTACTCCTTGAAAGCTTACTCACAATTTTGATCCCATTATGTGAATATGTCCATAAGAAACAAGAATATTTAATTTTGAAATGTTTAAACTAAACCCTTTTTTGCCAGAAACTTTTTATTACATTCTCAATTACTAGAGCATTTGCATAAGCTATTGGGAGCTTGTTTTGACCATTAATGCAAGTAGTAGGTTAATTATTAGAGAAAGGAAAAATAATAAAGTCTTGGTATTCAACAAATTTCTTTTAAACTTTATAAGAGTAAAAAATATTTAGATTCCCTTAGGTCCTATATGTGGCAACCATTCAGGTGCCACCAAAGCATATATGTGAAAAACCTTATTTTTCTCTTATATATAGTATAAACTGTATATCTATTTATTAATATTATGCCAAAAACAATAATTTACTCAAGAGCACTTATAATGAAATGAGTTAAAATTATAAGAATACTGATTATTTATGTTTTAAAAACTCATTATTCTCCTACCCTTATAAATCATCAAATGTGTATAATTATTGTTATGACATCATGGAGCTAGAACATCTCTCAAATGATGAGATATCAGCCTTCACCTACTGAGTCCATCACTAAACTAAATAAAAAATGTCAGAAAAAAAAATTAAGTGTAGTGCCCCGCCCCGTCGCCACACGCAAAGAGGTAAAATCATAATTCGGCGGCGGAGCGGCGCACCACTCGGCGAGGAATAACCTGTCTTCCCAGATATGCTGAAACACCAAACCCATCTAAAGGGCTGTTAACTCAATCTCAATGAGGATTAAGAGCTAATACTTAAGATAAGAATAGTATTCTTATCCTAAGTATTAGACCAATACTGTAGCACCCCGCCCCATCGCTGGCGCAAAAGAATTAAGTACAATCATATCGGCGGCGGAGCGGTGCGCCATTCGGGGAGGAATAACCCGTCTCCCCGAATAGCTGTAAAACTAACCCATCAAAAGGGGCTGCTGACTCAATCTCAAGGAGGGTTGAGAGCTAATACTTAAGATAAGAATAGTATCCTTATCTTAAGTATTAGGTAAATACATACATTGGATTTAGAATATAATAGGAATCTAATATATGTATAGTATATCAGTATTTCCAGTATACTGATTATATCACAATACTAAGTATAAGTAGTGTAGTACAGAGTATGGAAGCCTAAAGCATATATCCAGATATATTCATCACAGAAACAGTATGAAAACATTTATCTCAGGAAAGAAAAGAAAGTAAATCCAGAATTATTACAAATATTTATGAAATAACAGACATAAAACTAAATACTGAACTGAAAATAAACTAAGCAGCTGAATAAGAGTTCACTAATGCTCCATGGCCTCCTCCTGGATCTCCTGGATGTCCTCTTGACCTGGCTCAGTATACTGCTCAGGATCTAGCAAATTGTCAGATCCCAAAAGTACCTCGTGTTAGACAATAAGTCTAACACATCGAAACTATTCTAAACAGTTCTAATTATTCATTTAACGTTTACATAATACGAGTAAATCTACAGAAAAACTGTAAAGGTACTGAAAGTACAAATCTATCTAAAATTGTACAAATCTGAAGCAATGTAAAGTAAAATAGAATTGTAACTGAATACTGAAAATAAATCAAAACAGTACTGAATCTGAAACTGAGTATTCATATGTACAACTATGCTGTATGCCACTGAAACTGTGCATCTGAATATGCCACAATACGGTATGCTACTGATATGCTACCAAAATATCACTGAACTATTATGAGCGGTACGGTCCAATGTCTACATACACTCTATTGGGAATATTGTTTATTGATGACACTGATGCATCTAGAAATTCCCCCATCAATGTATACAATATTCCATAACTCATAGATTATCACTGATACTTATACATCATTCTGATTCTCATACATCATTTTGATATTCACACATCATGCTTATGCTCATGCTCATGCTTCTAAACTATATGAGATAAATCCAAAAAATGTTTTAAAATCTGATAATGAATCCAAAGTCTCTATTGTGCATAATCTTGTTAAAAGGATTCTAACTCTTAAGATACTAACTGTGGTAATTAGTTAGAGTTGAGAGTTTACTTGAAAATCATTAGCTGGGATGATTGTATACACATATTTAGCATATTTGCAAGAAATGTAGATTTAACCCTTAGCTTGTTTAAATTGCACTTATCGAAGCGCACTATGATAGGAGGCAGAACCCGGTCATATTTTACATCTCAAGCTAAGCTATTAAATGCCATAATTACAAGCATACTTAGTGGTCTATGCAAAGTGACTTAAGATACTTAGTTTGCTTAAACTGCACTTATCGAAGTGCACTATTATAGGAGGCAGAACTCGGTCGCAGTTTACATCTCAAACTAAGGATCTTGTTCACTAATTGTAACACTCTTAATCTTGGGAGATTTACTTTAATGGGACTGTATTCGGCTAATCCTGCAGAATAGCACCTGGTCATAAGTTCACATTGGAGTGAATCAACCAATCCTAAATATTACTGAATTAATCCAGTAATATGGGTATACCCTACTACACCCAACCAATAATCTGAGCACAGCAGATTCTATTTAATCAACAAGGATTTATCCTGAATATTGCTAAATTAATCCTTACTTTAATTAGATGTATCATACACAAGGCTCTAAGGATGTGATCAAAGGATCACTCAACATAGGTTGCTACCACAAGGAATGAGCCACAATCTAAGTACTTTAGGTGATTCCTACCACAAGGTATCAAGTTCAACTTCTAAAGTTATGAATGAGCAACTAGGTTTCTATCTCAATAAGTTACAAAGGTCCTTCCTACCTCAATATTTCATTAGTTAAGATCTTCAATCATTTCAATGATGAATCCTATAGCAAGACCCTTAATATCTCACTTTTCGACTTCTTAAGGTTTACATATTATACTTAAGTTAAGATGATTAGATCAAATGATTAAAATTCATTTGATCCTTTCCTATTCTATAATCATGGGATAAAATTAAGAATCTTATTAGATTTAGATCATTGCATAAATCATTATAATTTTATTTCCATCTTATGCTAATTATCTTATATAAGAGAAAATCAAATATCTAAAGTTTGGATTCAAATAGTTCAATCACACATATTCAATATTATCCTTAGCACTTCTAATTTGATGATTTAAGATTAATACTCAATCAAATATATTATTGGAATAATGTAAATCAGATTCTCTTACAATCAAGTAGATTGATTAAATGATTAAGATTTAGATCTTAATCAAGATAAGTTAGGGTTTAATCCCTAACCCTTCTATCATTAAGACCAATAGTTAATTTAAAGGTCAATGGCAAATCAATATATTATTAACATATTATTGATGTCAATTTAGGTTTGGATTAAGTATCATATACTTAATCAAGTTCTAAACATTCTCATGTTCAAGTGATCACATTTAAGTATCCAAATAAGTGTTAAAGTTCTCTAATATGTATCCTAAGTTCATGAACACATATAGATGAAAAGGTAACATAAAATAAAACTGGTGATTGTGGCTAATTAAAATCTAAATCAAATAAAAGAGATTAGCACTTAATCATAATTCTAAAAGATTTAAGTTTCATGCCATTTAGATTATTAAGGTATACCTAATTGATACAAGCAATTAAAACTCCAGTACTTAGTATATGACATAATATGTGTTTAAGATACATAAGTTTTGAGCACTTAATGAAATTGATAAAGTTTCAAATTCAATTTTCAAATATAATTTTATGCAGTGTTCAATTTTAACTAATTTAGTATAACTCAACCCCACTAGGGTCCTAGGGGTCTTAAAATACCAAAACAGAGTAGTTCTGGCCATTCCAGGCAAGACTCGGCACTTATTACAAAACCTGGGCAGTTTCTAGAATTCTGGGAAATTTTGCAAAATTTGGGTGCTGTAGCGCGTTGTAGCGCTTTCCGCATGGTAGCGCCTTTGCGTTGCGGCTTGCTGCGGTCCGCTGTAATCCGCTGTGACCCGTTGCAGCGCACTATGGCGCGCTGTAGCGGTTCATTTTGCAAAATTACTGTTCAATTAATTTATTTTGTCATTTCCTAAGATCTGAAATGTTTCTGCTATGGTCCGCTGCAGCGTGCCATCGCACGCTGTAGCGTCCTATTTTGCAAGTTACTATTCAATTAATTTTTATGGCCGCTTCCTAAGTTTCGTGAAATACCGCTGCAGCGCGCTATAGCGCGCTGGAGCGGTTCATTTCACAATTTTACTGTTTAATTAATTAATGTGCATTTTTCCTAAGTTTTCCTGTCTGCTGCAGCCCGCGGCAATCCGCTGCAGCGCGCTGTAGCGCGCGGCAGCGGCAGACGGTGATTTCGCCAGTGCGAAACCCGCGAGAGCCATTTATCGAGCTTAATTCCTCTCAATCTAGAGAGTTCAATGAGTGGTGCCATATATCAATGGAAATGTATTTCTGATATCTTTCCATCGACACCAAAATCAGTACGAACGGAGCATCCTAGCTATACTAAAAATGATGATAAATGACAGGATATACAAAATAGAGAAAAATAGAGCATATTTTCATGGAGTTTTTAAGAGGCTTAATGGCTTTCATACATGCATATAGACATTCCAAGGCTGCATTCTAACATCATAACATTATAAGGAAGATAAGGAGAGGAGCAAGAGGGTACCTTTAGCCTTGCAAAAGAAGGAGGAAGAGAAACCTTTGCCTTTTCTTCAAAGCTTGGAGAGGAGCTTCCTTCAAGGTACAGCAATGGAGGGGGAACAAGAGAAGAAAGAAAAGAGGAGCTCAGCTTTTTGCAAAAGAGAGGAAGAAGGATGTGAGCTCCTTCTTAAAGGAGGGGAAGCCATGATGATCCTAGCGGCTAGGTCATCATGAGACCTAAGGAGAGCATGGCTAAGGGGAGGGTGAGAGGATGGCCAGCCAAAATTTGCTTGGGGCTGTCAGCCAAAAATATTAAAGATTGGGAAAATTGCAAATAAGGGCCTCAAAGATTGCCTATTTACCTATTTATTTTTTTTAATTATTTAAAAATTCTGATTTTTGAAACGTGTTCCGAAAAATCCCAAAAATTCACCCCTAGCTAATTTGGGGGTGAGGAATTCAACGGCGAAGTCGAAATTTGATTCCGACGACTATTTAATTATTCTATTTTTCAACGCATTTAATTATATTAAAATATTCGCGAAAATTTGACGACTTTCAAATGCGTCCAAAATATCACCCCTAGCTAATTTGGGGGTGATTATCACAACGGCGAAGTCAAATTTCAATTTTTGAGGTCAAAATAAATACCTCAATTTTCTAATTAATTAAATATTAAAAGATTCCGAGTTAATCGATTAGTCTCCGAATGGATCCAAACCTTTAGAGTTTAGTTCTAATGACTAGACAAACTTAGTAAAATGATGATTATGATATGATTAAGCTAAATTCAAGCTGGGTAACAACTTTGGGTTGTTACAAATACATACATTGGATGTAAAACACATAAGGAATCCAACATATGTATAATATATCATCATTTCCAGTATACTAATCACATCACAATACTAAGTATAAGTAGTATGTAACAAAGTGCGGAAGCTTAAAGCAAATATTCAGAAACATTCATCACAGAAGCTGTATGAAAAATATTCGTCTCAGAAAAAATAAAAAAATGCATCCAGAATTATTATAAACATTCTATTAAAATTGACATAAAAGCTAAGCACTGAACTGAAATAAATTAAGCAGAAAAGTAAAATTGGAAAAGAGTCCACTAGTGCTCCACGGGTTCCTCCTGAATCTCCTAGGTGTCCTCCTGACCTAGCTCAATATACTGCTCAAGATCTAGCAAATTATTAGATCCCAAAAGTACCTCGTATTACGTGTTAGACAATAAGTCTAACACATCGAAACTAATCTAAACAGTTCTAATTATTTATTTAATATTTATATAATATAAGTAAATCTGTAAAAAAACTATAAAGGTAACTGAAAGTATAAAATTAGATAAAAATGTATGAAACAGAAGTAAAGTAAAGTAAAATTGTAATATAAATTGAATACTGAAAATAAACCAAAACAGCAATGAATCTGAAATTGAGTAATCATCTATAAAACTATACTATATATGTCACTGAAACTGTGCATCTGAATATGCTACAACACTGTATGCTACTGATATGCAACCAAAATATCACTGAACTGCTATGAGTAGTACGGTCCAATGTATACATACATTCAGTTAGGAATATCGTTTACTGTGATACCGATGTATCCTGAAATTCTCCAGTTAATATATGCAACATTCCATAATCCATAAATTATTACTGATACTCATACATCATTCTGATACTCACACATCATGCTTATGCTCATGCTCATGCTTCTAAATTATATGAGATAAATCCAAAAATTCAGAAAAATGCTTTGAAATTTGATAATAAACTCATTGTCTCTATTGTACAGAATCCTACTAAAAAGATTCTGACTCCTAAAATTCTAAGTTCGATAATTAGTTAATGTTGAGAGTTTACTTAAAAGTTATTAACTGGGATGATTGTATAAATATATTTAGCATATTTACAAGAAAGATGGATTTAACCCTTAGCTTATTTTAAACTGCACTTATCGAAGCGCACTACAATAGGAGGCAGAACCTGGTCACAGTTTACATCTCAAGCTAAGCCGTTAAATATCCTAATTGTAAGCATACTTAGTGTTCAACGTAAAGTGACTTGAGATACTTAGTTTGCTTAAACTGCACTTATTAAAGCGTACTACAATAGGAGGCAGAATCCGGTCGCAATTTTTATCTCAAACTAAGGATCTTGTTGCTAGTTGTAACACTCTTAGTCTTGGAAGATTTACTTTAACGAGACTGTATTCGTCTAATCCCTCGGGATAGCACATGGTTATAAGTCCACATTGGAGTGAATTAACCAATCCTGAATACTACTAAAATAACCCAGTACTATGGGTATACTCTACTACACCCAACCAATAATCTAAGTTCAGACAATTCTATTTAATCAATAAGGATTTATCAAAATTATTAATCCTCACTCTTAATGGGTGAGTCCTACATAAGGCTCCAAGGATATGATCAAAATATCACTCAATGTAGGTTGTTACCACAAGGAATAAGTCTCATTTAAAGTACTTTAGGTAATTCCTACCACAAGGTATCAAGTTCAACTTCTAAAGTTATGAAATATCATCTAAGTTTTTACCTCAAAAAGTTACAAAAGCTTTTCCTACCTAAATGTATCAATAATTAAGGTTTTTAAATATTTTAAAAATGATCCTAAAGCAAGATCCTTAAGATTTCACTTTTTTACTTCTTAAGTTAACATTCAGGGTTGGATTAAAGTGATCAGATCAGATAAATAAAATCCATCTGATCATACTCTATTCTATAATTACGAGATGAAATCAAATGTATTATTAGAGTTAGATTATTTCATAAATCATTATAATTTTATTTTCCATCTTATGCCAATAGTCTTATATTAGAGCAAATCAAAGATCCAAAATTTAGGTTCAGATGATTCAATCACACAAATTTAATATTAACCTTAACACTTTTAATTCAATAATTTAATATCAATACTAAATTAGATGCATTATTAAAATAATATCAATTAAATTATCTTTCAATCAAATTAATTGATTAAGTGATTAAGGTTTAGATCTTAATTAAGATAAGTTAGGATTTAACTCCTAACACTTCTACCATTAAGACCAAAGGCTAATTTTAAAAGTCAATGACAAATCAATATGTTATTAATATATTATTGATAGAATTTTAGGTTTAGATTAAGTATCATCTACTTAATCAAGCTATCAAGATTTTTATATTCGATTATAGCTTAATGTCAACTAAGCACATTTAAGTGTCTAAATAAATGTTAATGTTCTCTAACATACATCCTAAAATTGTAAAAGCATAGAAATATTAATTTGACATAAATGGAAGGTAATTATGGTTAACTAAATTCCAAATCAAACTAAAAGAGTTAACACTTGATTACAAATCAAATGACTTAGGTTTTATGCCATTTAGTTGTTAAAATATACCTATTCAACATAAACATTTAAAGATTTTATTATTTAACAATTGACACAATACATTTAAGGTACATAATAGACTTTGAGCACTCATTAAAAATGACAAAGTTTCAAACTTAATTTCCATATAGAATTTTATGCAATACTCAATTTTAACTATACTATGCTTAAATTTGATATAATTTAGTCCCGCTAAGGTCCTAAGGACCTTAAAATACAAAACAGTGAAGTTCTGGCCAGTTCAGCCAATTCTGGACAATTTTATAGTTTCTAGGCGCTCTGGCGCGCCACAGTGCGCTGCAGCGCTTTTGATGCTGCAGCGTGCTGTGGCGCGTTGCAGCGCTTTTAGGCGCTACGGCGCGTTGTGGCGGACTAACTTGCGAAAATATTGTTCAATTAATTTATTTTTCTGATTTCATATAGTTTTCCTTGGGTGACACTGCAGCCAGCTTATGGTGCCCTATGGTGCACTGTAGCTGTCCACTTGCAAGTAACTATTCAATTTGTTTATTCATTGATTTCATGTGATTTTTCCAAAAATGACGCTACGGCACGCTGCAGCGGTCCACTAGCGAGTTACTGCTCAATTAGTTTATTAACTAATTTTATATGATTTTTCTTGAAATGACAATGCAGCTCACTGCGGTGCGCTACAGTGGTTCAGTTTTTGCAACTCGGGTGTTGCAGCGCGCTGCAGCGTCAGACGATGTTTTCGCTAGTGCCAAACTAGTAAAGGTCTCATTTCAAGCTCAAATACTCTCAATACAGAGTATTCCATGTGCAGTGCCATATATCAATGGAAAGGTTTTTCTGATACCTTTCCAAGGACACCAAAATCGACACAAACGGAGTATCCTAACTATATGAAAAATGGTGATAAATGCAGAGATGTGCAAAATAGATGAAAAACAAAGCAGTTGTATTTCAAGGAAAATGTGACGCTTTAAGGAGCCTTAATGTCTTCCATACATGCTTATAGATTTTTAATGATACATTCAAGCATAATAGCAACATGAAGAAAATAAGAAAGGGGAGTAAATAGGTACAATGAGAGTAAATAAAATGGTACCTTTAGCTTTTAGAAGAGAGAGGATACTTTGTTTTCTCCAAGAACTTGGAGAGGAGCCAAATTTCTTCTTCTTCAGCATAACTCGACAATAGAGGGGAAGGTGGGGAGCTCTAGATGGACAGCAAGGGGTGGAGGAGAGGAAAATAAGCTCCATTTATAGGGGAAAAGAAGATGGGATGGAGGCATGGCTAAGAGGAGAGGAGAGGGATGGTCTCAGCCATCCTTACGTGCAAAAGGAGGGTGAGGCGCCGAATGGAGGGGCTGTCAGGAAAAATTATTAAGGAAAATGATTTTTCTTAATTAAATAAATATTTATTTATTTTCTAAATTGCTAAAAGTTCAGATTAAATAAACGCGTTCCGAAAAATCTTGAAAATTCACCCCTAATTAATTTGGGGGTGGGAATTCAATGGCAAAGTCAGATTTCGATTCTGACGGTTATTTAATTACTCCATTTTCCAGTGCATTTAATTATATTAAAATATTTACGAAAATCTGACGACTTCCAAATGCGTCTAAGACATCACCCCTAGTTAATTTGGGGGTGACGATCGCAACGCCGAAATCGGATTTTGATTTTGAGGTCAAATAAATATCCTTATTTTATGATTAATTAAATATTAAAATATTCCAAAATATTTGATTTAGCTCTGAAACGTACCAAATCTTTAGAGATTGATTCTAATAGCTAAATGAACTAAATTAAGGTATTATTAAGCTAAGATCAAGTTAGATAACAACCTTGGGTTGGTATAATAGATTAGCAAGGTAACAACCTAGGGTTGTTACACTGAGAGATTTTATAAAAGCTCACTTAATCTCTTAGCAGATCAAGAGTTTTCTTGAACTGGTCAAGGCTGCTAGCCTACAAGAAGGTTTCCAAGGGCATATGGATAAGAAGGGGAAGGCTAGCTTTGTGCAGCTTAGGAGAGAAAACTTTTGTCATTAGAAGGTGGCCATAGTGTATAACATGGACACCAAACCACCCTAGGTAGAACACACCAAATGCAAATGCCATCACCCATATGGGAAATCTTACCACCAAGGTAACGTGTGATATACCTGTGGCCTTCAGGACCACCATTTCTATCACCGTGTTTCCAAAGTCACTATCGATGGAGTACCGATCACAAATTCACAGCATGATCAAATGTTCCGTCCTCAACCACTGAACAGCTGATCTCCTGCCTTGGTTGTAATGCCAGCTTCCACTGCTTCTACTAATCTTAAAGAAGTAGCTCATGTCCTTAGGCTGACTTATAATTGTTAAGGCCAATGATCTCAGAACAAGCAGCCAATAACTCCTGCTCAAGTATATATGTTAACTCCTGCTTCTGCATATGAGGATAATGAGTCTCAGGTATGCCTTAAATATATTTTAATTTCAGTCATTATCATTTCAGCCTTTTTAAGTATTTCAAATATCAATATCTTTACTATTGATGTAAGCATAGGCACATTAATGATAAACGATAAACCCTATAACATTTTTTTTGATACCGAAGCAAGTCATCCATTTGTGTCAGAAAATAGGGTTAAAGCTTTTAATCTACTATCATGTTGATTAGCTAATTCATTAAGTATCAGGTTACCTTTTGGAGCCCGTATACAATCTCATCAATTATGTAACATAGAAATTCATATCGGTAATCAGAAGTTCGAAGTTATTTTAATAATATTGCCAATTGCTAATTTTGATATAATTCTGGGTATGAACTAGTTAAGTAAACACGGTGCTTCTATAAACTGCCAAAAGAAGAAAATTACCCTTGGCAGTGGAAGTCAATCGAAAACATTTGTGGGTAAATTTAGTACTCAAGCTTCATTAATCAACGCGATGAAGGCTGAGAGGTTAGTCAAAAAAGGATGTGATGCGTATTTAGTAATAATGTTAGGAGAGAAGAAGGAAAATATTCTTATCCCTGAAAATTGTATAGTGTGTGAATTCCCTAATGTGTTCCTTGAAGACTTACCTGGTCTTCCTCTTATTTAAGAGGTGGAATTCGTAATAGAACTAATTATGGGAATGCAGCCATTATCAAAAGTTCCTTATCATATGACACCTAAGGGGCTTCAAGAATTGAATAAGCAGCTTCAAGAATTTCTCGAGAAAGGTCTCATTCCACCAAGTTCATCTCCTTGGAGAGCACTAGTACTGTTCGTGAAGAAGAAAGAATGATCGATGCGCATGTGCATAATTACCGTGAGCTGAATAAGGTAACCATTAAGAACAAATACCTATTACCGCGAATCAATGATATATTCGATCAACTATCTAGAGCTAAAGTATTTTCCAAGATTGACTTACGATCAGGCTATTTGAGAGTTAAAGATTCTAATATAGAAAAGATAGCCTTCAGAACTCGATATGGACACTATGAGTTTCTGATAATATATTTTGGTTTAACAAATGCACCGTACATCTTTATGGACTTAATACAGCATGTGCTGAAGGTATATTTGGATAAATTCGTCATCATCTTCAACGACAATATTTTGATCTATTCAGAAAGTAAAGCAGATCATGAGAAACACTTAAGATTGGTGCTAGATGAACTTCGAAGCCATAAACTCTATACCAAGTATTCAAAGTACAAATTTTGGCTTGACTCAATCTCTTTTCTGGGTCATATCGTAGATGCTCAAGGAGTTAGAGTAGGTCAGAATAAAGTTAGCGCCATCCAAGATTGGTTACATCCAAAATCTATGATTCACATCAGAATCTTTCTGAGAGTAGCAGGTTATTACAGGAAATTTGTTAAAGTCTTTTCTAATATAGCATCGCCTCTAACAAAATTAACTTAGAAGGCAGTGCCATTCATTTGGAGTACTGAATGTGAGAATACATTTCAGATGCTAAAAGATGCTCTCTCTTCTGCCCCAGTACTTGCCTTACCTAAGGAAGGTCTCAATTACCAAGTCTATACCAATACTTCTGGAATAGGCCTGGGATACATACTAATACAGGAAGGAAGGGTCATTGCTTATACATCTTATCAATTAAAATTGCATGAAAAAAGTTATCCTGTACATGATCTGGAATTAGCCGCTGTAGCTTTTACCTTGAAGATTTGGCATCATTATCTTTATGGCATCCAATGCTCTATTTTCATATATTTTTAGAGTCTGAAGTATATCTTTACTCAGCGCAAGCTCAATTTTCACCAGCGAAGATGGTTTGAGTTAATCATTGATTACGATTTAAGTATCCAGTATCATCTTGGCAAAGCAAATATTGTAGCTGATGCACTCAGTCGTGTACTGCACTATTCGCTATTATATCTTCTAGTTCCTTAGTAGAAGAATTCTGTAAGCTTGATATTAGGCCCGTCCGTGGTGCTATGCTAAGCGAGCTAATATCCATGAGTTCTATAGAACTCACGTTTCATCGTGATGTCTCCATCTCACAAACAAAAGATAAAGACTATTTGAAGTTCAAAATGGAGATCGAAAGTAGTCCTCATTTCGATTTGTTCTTGTAGGAAAATATAATATATCAAGGTGATCGCTTATAGATTCCCAAATCCATTCATCAAAAAATCTTAGTTGAAAGCCATAATTCTGGGTACCAGGTCCATCCTAGTTGTACCAAAATATATCAAGATCTAAAGAAGTCATTCTGGTGGCCTGAAATGAAGAAGAGTGTAGCAGAATTTTTTGCAAAATATCATGCTTATAACCTGGTAAAGCAAAACACCAAAGGCTCAAAGGACTTCTCCATTATCTAGCAATTCCCAAATAAAAATGGTTCAACATTTTCATAGACTTTGTAATGGGTTTACCCAAGTCAAGGTCTGGTGCTAATTCTATTTGGGTCATAGTCAATCGACTGATCAAATCGACACATTTCATTTTGATGCATCAAACTGATTCTATGGAGAAATTGGCAAAGCTGTACATCAAGGAAATTATCACGCTTCATGGAATTCCAAGATCAATCATATTTGATCGTGATAACAGATTAACTTCCAAATTCTGGCAGGCTGTGCATCAAGACTTGGGGATTACCCTAGCCGTGCGCATCGCCTTTCACCCACAAACTGATGGTCAAACTGAAAGAGTCAATCAGATTCTGAAAGATTTTCTACATCTATGTTTTTTGGATTTTGGTGGTTTCTGAGAAAATCATATTCCCTTAGTAGAATTTGCTTATAATAACAGTTTCCAATCAAGTAGCATAGCTCCATATGAAGACTTATACAAAAAAAATGCAGTACTCCACTGACATGATCTAAAATAGGTAGTGTACAGTTATATGGTTCAAACTTAGTGGAAGAAATAATTAAGAAGGTGCAACTGATCCAACAATAAATTAAAGCAGCTCAAGATCGTTATAGTAAATATTACGATGCCCATCATCTTTCTCTAGAATTCAATATTAAAGATTTTGTGTATCTCAAAGTAAGCCCAATGAAAGGAGTATATCATTTCGGTATAGTTGGAAAGCTCAATCCTTGCTACGTCGGACCATTTGAAATATTAGAGAAGATAGGCTTTGCAACCTATAGATTGAAACTTTCGAAGGATTTCTCTACAATCCACAATGTATTTCATATTTCATCGCTGTGGAGATGTCTTCTTAATCCATCTCATTTAATCCAACTCTCAATAGTATCTCTCAAGTCGGACCTTTCTTATGTAGAGGAGCCTATTAAAATCTTAGCTCGTGATCAGAAGCAGCTGATAAATCGCTCAATCACTATGGTGAAAGTTCAGTAGAGGAATCGCTATCTTGAAGAATCGACTTGGGAAAAAGAGGCTGATATACAAAAAAAATATTCAATTCACTTTGCAAATCCAAGTACCCTTTAATTTTGAGTCCAGCTCTTAAATTATGCTTTTTCTTTTCCATTCATAAAATGATGTCGAGAACGATATTGTTCTTAAGTGGGGGAGTTTGTAATAACTCTAAGTTATTACCTAGCTTAATTTAAGCTTAATCATGCCTTAATTTTAGTTCTATTACATTCAATATACCATTTTAAGCTAACCCTGAAAGTTTGAGGTCAATTGGACATCTCTAAGGCAATTTAGCCATTTAATCAATCTAAATACCCTAATTAAGATCTAAAATATTTTGATTTCAGAATTAAAATTGATTATATTTTTGAATTCCTCACTTCCAAATTAGCTAGGGACAAAAATTTAGAAATTTTTGGAGGACATTTGAATAATAATTCAATTTAAATTATATTGGAATAATTGCACATAAGGTATCCCAACAATTATTATTTGCAAATCTACCCTAAACCATTTTACCCATCTGGGATTCGCTATGCGAGCTGCGAGCGATCCTATGTGGAGCCTGGGTCACATGACAGTGGAACACCACTTCATCTCATTGTCCCTCCCGCAGATCCAATGGCTAGGATTCAGATCCTGCGGAGCCGCGGATCTGCCGTTAGATCTGCCCGTTGATCCTACAGCCTGGATCACTCCCACGATCAGACGACATCAGAGACACCCTCCACTATGGATCTTCCTCCCCGTCGTGTTCCACTCCTGACAAGGAGTATCCTCCATACCCTCGACACTCTAGCATGTCCCCCACTCGCGCCTCCACCTCAGAATGCCGTTGGGGATCTTCCCTCAATGGCATATCAACTCTATCGGTCCTCGTGGCCTAATTAGCTCCCATTGTGGAAATTGGGAGCTCGACCATGGCTCGAGCTCCCGGGTCAATCCCAAACCTGATCAAACCTCCCTAGCTTCTCATTGAGGCTATTAATAGCATCAGGATCCTCCCTTGAATCGCTTGCTAATTAATTGAAGTTGATTCCTTCTCTGCATTGCTAGTCTGCTCAAAGCTTCTCCTGAAGAATCCAGTGCTTACGAACCACTGATAGAGGGTTTCTTCTGGTGTTCAAGACCTCTAGTGCTCTCTAGAAGCCAGCTATATCCTACATTGCTCTCTATCAATCTATATGAGCTCCCCCATCGAACTAGGTACCCCCTTGCGTGCTCTGAGCTAATTAGGCTCAAGCCCTTCTCTATTTGATTTGCAATGATTGGTATTGTATAATCAAACTCAATGCATATATAATTGCGCCTTAAGCTAGCCCCGATCGATTGAATCGATCGATCGGGCTAACTACTGAAGGAAGGCTGGGTTTGAGTAAGGACCCAGTGATCCAGACCACCCCAGAGCCAGCCACCTCAAGGAGTTCAATCTATCTCACCTCCCTGAAGGTGTAGAGATTGAACCCATGGCCAATTATGATCAATGTGGGGAGATTAGCTCCACACAGTAGTTCCTTCGTCAAAATCCTCGGGTGAGTAAGGTCTGAGCACACCAGACCCTCTGATATGTTGCTTCGGGTCTTGATTGGTATGTCTAGCCATAATGAGTGTGGTGCTACCCTCGGGTGGTCGAACCATGGTCTGCATGTACGGAAATTTTAGGATTAGGGTTTCCCTAATCGGTCCTAGGTTAGGATTACAAATCAGGAATGATGGCACTATGTGAGTCAGGTCAATCTGTGACCCATGCTGTGCGACAGTGTCGGGTTCCCTATGTTGGGGATAAATCTCAGCTCCACTGAGTGCAGAACTCCTTCATGCAATGAAAGCAATTTGACAAAAAAAATGCGCTCAAATTTGAGGACTAGGGTTGCGTTAACGGTTACCAAGCAATCTCAGAATCTAAATATTACAAGACTAAAGTCACAGCACATGCATGCAAGTTCATAGCACACAAAGAACATCCAAACATAAGGAATTATGTGAAAAAAATTAAGAATGGGAAAAACCATGGAGCCACACCACAAGAAAATCTATTAGAATAACTTAAAGGTTATAGAGTTACAAAGGGCTTATCACATCAGCACAAATGCTTTAGCTCTTATTCTAAAATGGAAACAAGAGAAAGCAACCACCACCTGGAGTGTCTCCTCCAACATACAAGGGCTAACTTGCACTGCAACTTTTTAAGAGTTCAATCTAGGGATCTTCTCCTCACAGCAGTTTCTAGCCTCCAATATAAAATGCCAATTTTATTTTCTCCTCCCAACTTATCAGCTTAAGTACCCAGCTGAAAAATTGACCATAAAAGGCCCAAAATGCCATCAAATTTGCTTAAGACATAACCTGGATCGAGTAAATTTTTGTCAGGCGCTATGCCCCCCGGCTCTCGGGTTGAGACCTGCTATGATGCATTGTAGCACCCGCATCTCAGGATGAGACTCGCTACGGCATGCTGCAGTGCCCGCGTCTTGGGTTGAGACCCGCTGCGATGCGTTGTAGCACCCGCATCTCAGGATGAGACCTGCTATGGCATGATGCAACGCCCACGTCTCGGGTTGAGACCCGCTGCGGTGCACTGCAGTAGTGCTCACGTCGCCTCCATCTTGGGATGGACCCGTTGGGGAGCGCTGCGGCGCCGATTTTCGCTGTGGCGCGCAACAGCATCTGCTTATCAGTTGCTGACCACTGAGGTGCGCTGTAGCGCCTCCGCCTCGGGATGGGACCGCTTGGGCGCTCAGCAGCGCGCCACGGAGCGTCGCAGTGCCTATGCTGTTCTTAACACTGAGAGCTCTCCACGACACAACACCCCAGGCCTCAGTTGGCCCGCGCATTTTAGTAATAAGCTAAGCTCGTTTAATATAAATATGATTAATTGTATTTATTTTCCTTAAAGAAAATAATCTGATTAATTGAATCATACGGAAATTAAATTAGAAAATTACAGATTAAATTATTTGAATACCTTTTGATCCATTGATCCAAACCCTATAAAATTATATACTATTTTATTCCGAAAAGCATATGGAACAAGAATATAAAATAATATTGCACATTTAATGATTATATTTTTTGATTTAGCCTAATCATTTTAAAACTTAATTAGAGTTGATTAGCATATATACTTAGCCAAATTATATAATTTAGGTGCCATTACATTTCTAATGCCTTGTAGAATGCAAGTGCTACGTGATATACTTTTCTGATTATTATTTTTTTAATTATGCCCAAATCTTATAAATTATGATTAGTAAAAATTATGGTTTTTACTTAGCTAAAACCCTCAATTATAATAGTCCATGATTATTTGTATTGTCTATTAGAACACACTTGCCAAGTTTCATGAAATTTCAATAGTTAGATTTGTAATTAAGTGCTAATCTATTTTTCTTAATTTAGGATTTGATTAACCTTTAATTACTTTCTCTTTATGTAAATTCATATTCTTATGATTCAATAACAGTGAAATGAATGTTAGAGAACTCTTATGCTTGTTTGAACACCTTAAATGATTAAATTAATATTAATTCATAATTGAACTTAAGAATCTTAAGAAGAAGATTTAGTAAATCAAACTTAATCTTAAATCTTAAAATAAGTCTCAATAATACACCAATAATCCACTAATTTATCATTGATATATTAATTAAATAAATGGTCTTAATTTGGTTAAGTTAGGATTTTAGTCCCGACTTATCTTGATTAAGATCTAAACCTAATCAATTTAAACAAATCAACTTGATTGGAAAGATAGATTAATTTGTATAATTCTAATAATGCACCCTGATTTGACATTGATCTTAACTCATTAACTTAGAACTATCTTTAATAAGCTATGTGTTTTGTCAATCTGAATACTTATCTTTAAATCCTTGATTTCCTCCTAATAGCACTAGCATAATATAACATTTAACCAATCATTCCTTAATAAATTATAAGATTGAATCCCATGATTTTAGCATAGGTGTTGATCAAATGGGCTTACCCATTTGATCTGGTCAAATCAAATCTTAAAGAAACAAGAGTTGTGGAATTAGTGTAAAACATAGGACTTAGATCTTCTTTTAAGATAAAAGTGCAAGATCATTATGGTCTTTTCTTAGCATGAATAATTCAATATTTGTTAAGCCAAAACTAATTAATCTATTGAGGTAGGAAGCACTTATTATTTACATCTTGAGGTAGGAGCTTAGATACTCCTTAATTTAATTTGCTTAATCTTATACCCTTGTGGTAGGACTACCTAAGAACTTAGTATGAGTTTCTCCTATGAGGTAGTAACCTAAAATTGAGTGACATTTAGGTCACATTCTTGGAACCTTGTGTAGTACCCATTTCACTGGAGTAAAGATTTATTAGTTTGACGACCCTTATCATTTATATAGATTTGTGGAAATCAATAGATTATTAGTAGAATGTGAAAGTGTATATCCATAGTGTTGAATTAATTCAGTAAAATCTAGGATTGGATGAGTCACTCTAAGTAAGATTGTAGAGTCTCAGTCTTATTATAAGTGATTGGATAAGTACAGTTCAACTTAGAGTAAATTTTCCGAACGTAAGTGTTTCATAATTAGGTAAATTTTCCTAGTTTGAGAGAATAAATTGTAACCGTGTCCTGCCTCTTAGCATCGTGCGCTTCGATAAGTGCAGTTAAACAAACTAAATATCTCAAGTCATCCTTTTTAGAGCACTAAGTATGGTTATAATTAGGGTATTTAACAGCTTAGTTTAAGAGAATAAACTACAATCGGGTTATGCCCCTTATTGTCGTGCGCTTCAATAAGTGCAATTAAATAAACTAAGTGTTAAAATTACCTTTTTTGGAAATATACCAACTATGTGTAAATAATCCATTTAGCTGATGATTCTATATGATCTTTATCAAAATAATTCAGTAAATTAGAATTAGGAGTCAGAATTCATTTAAGTGAATTCTACATAATAGAGATAAATAGAATCAATATTAGATATTGAATTGATTTCTAGATTTTTAGATGATTTAAAGCATACTATCATGAAAACATTGGCATATCATAAATACATAAGTCATGTCAAAATTAGCAGAGCGCTTGACTCACCTAAGGACTCTATTAGCGCAACGTTCACTCACCTAGAAAATCTGTGGTGTGTCCATGAGACACCAGGTCTACATATCAGTGTCATACAGTTCTGTGACATATTAAGATTCATAATTATGAATTCAGTGGCATAAAGCTCAGTTTTACCGCATTATTTACTCATATTCAGATTATATACAATTTTACACACATCTCAACAGTTTGTCATAGTTTAATATTTATTTACTATTTCTTTACATTCAGTTTTAGTTTACAGTTTCAGTTACTTTACTTCAGATTTATACTGTTTGAGCTTTCAGCTATTTTAATATATTTTTCAACAATTTTGTTTAAACTACTTAAAATGTTAAATAGTAGATAATTGTAAACTGTTATACTATCTTTCGATATGTTAGACTTCTTATCTAATACGTGGTACTTTTGGAATCCGGTAATTTGCTAAATCCTGAACAATTCGTGGAATTAGATTAGGTGGATACTTAGAAGATACAGAAGGAGTTTGAGGAGCATTAGTGGAATCTTCTTCAGCATTTATCTTCACTTTAGCTTTTCAGTTCAGCACTTAGACTATATATCACAATATGATCAGAATATTATAAAATGCTAGTATTCATGTAACTTGGACCATATATATATATATTCATAATCTAATATACATGAGTACTTTATTTAATACTTAAGATGAAGACATTACACTTATCTTAAAGGTAATTACTTAGCCCTCTCCTCTTGAGGTTGAGTTTTAGCAGTTCTTGTGCTCATCAAGTTATTCAGGAAAGTTGTGTTTCCTTCCCGAGTAACGCAACGTTTCACCGCCAATTTGTTATTCCTTAAACTAATTACGTGTGGCGACAGGATGGGGCGTTACACATTCTCTTATGTAGTAATAACAAATCATTAGAAGACACCACACCTTAGTTTTACCTTTAAGATGTCCAAAAATCACTCCAAAACTAAGAAAAATTTATGTTTTTATCTAAATATTTTTTTCAGAAATTTTTGTTTTGGAGAGCTATAACTTTTCAACTACTAGAATTTGATTGTGTGTGTGTGTATATAATTATATATACATACTCACATACACTCATATATATATATGTGTGTGTATTTGTGCATGAGTATGTATACCCAACACATATGCACACAAACACACACATATATACTTATCTTCATGTGTTTGTGTGCAATAAAATTCTTATAAATTATAAAATTCATTTGAGCAAAAAATGCAAATTGAAACTTATTTAATTTAGTTATTGAAATTGAATCCATCCTAAGAAAATGGCGCTAGGCACTGTTCATCGTCTTTGTCTGTCTGCCCAGAACACTTTGTTTTACGAAGATTAATATTATGAAAGCATGTTACAACCCAATACTTATACAATATGTTGCTTAATCGCTATGCATTTACAAGCCGAATCACAAAAGTGTGTGTGTCTAACGCACAATTGATTGCTGAAGCACAACTTCTGCCGCAAGAGTTCAGTCTCTCAGTGGATGAGGTAAGTCACAGTGAGTGCTATCACCATAAGCATATAAGCAACTCCTTGGTCTATGGCTTTAGCTGAAGCAAAAAACATTTGTGAGTTAAGAGTGAGTGAGAGTATTAGTCAATAAAATTATGCTGATTGTAGCTCAGTGATCGAACTGTTTATCATTAAACACTCACCATCATTCCTGAGAAGCTCTCTGGCATGAGAAATATTCTGCAAAACAATGCAAACATGTGAATGAAACAGAGCAGAAAGATGAATGTAAGCCATCCGCAGCAGAGCTGAAAATTTCATGGAAATCTCAAAGCCGCACATACATACATATATAGGTGCGGAGGAACCACGCGTCCAGCTTCCATTTATGCCGAAGACGGAGTCTTTCAGCCGACTTTTGACTTGTTCGAATCCAAAATAAATGTAAACAGTATCGCTAGCCCTTATACGGGTGCACCGATTAAGAAGAATACTATTTAGACTTATTAATATGATACCAATAAAATTCATTCAATAGAATTTGTACATATTTCATTAGTGTATATTTATTTATATTAAAATAATATAAATATTATTTTTAAAATTTGTATTGAATGCACTTAAATAATCTTATTGGATAAACTTTTTTAAGTATTAGTTCATCAGTCACATTTTCCTAAAACTTATTTTATCTAATTTAAAACACGTGGCATTCGACAAATTGAATTGGCCGTTGCTTACTATTCTTTATAAGCAATGATTCAAAAAAAACGGAATATTGCTAGGGTATATATTAATATATATTAAAATATATAGATAATATATTAATTAAATATACAAATACATTATTAGTTGAATGTATTTTTTTTATAGGCTTATATATAAAAATTAAAAAAAAATTATGAATCATAAATACTTTGTTTTGATATATATCATTTTCATAATATTTTATTAAAAAAAATTATCATTGACTAAAGTTGAATCCTTGATCTCATAAGAGTCAAAAGTACCTCTTAATGACAAACATCATCATTATGATAGATTGTTATTAAAAGTCAATAAAGACTAACTTTTCTTACAATAAGTTCAAGAAAATATATTTATACAATTTAATTTTATATTAATGAATATCAAGAAAATATTCTAGTTTAATTATGCATAATTTATAATTAAAAAAATAAATATTTTAAAAGTGATTAAGAAAATATGTATTAATTATTATGCTTGACCTAATTAATTAATTTCTATTTGACTAAGCTTACCACTTTATTATTTTAATAATGCAAGTTAATTTGAGTATGTTTACTAGTGTTATGTTGCAATCATGTTAATTAATGTTGAAATTTTAAATTAATAATATAATTAATCGATGTTGTTGAATTATTTATTTAATTATTAAAATATTTATCAATTATAAAAATTAATAAAATGATTATTCTAAATAAGAAAGTTATATCAAATTTTTTTAGTAAATACTTGATTAGTTGTAATATATAGAGCAATTATAATGAATAAATATACAAATTTTTCCTTAGCTAAGAATCCATCACTTAGAATACCTTGCAACATCTAAGACTCTCACCCACTTAAGAATACCTTGAAGTACCTAAGAAAAAATTTATTTCCATGGATAAATCAAAGCATACAAACAAAAAAGAAGAACATAAAAGTGCATAATTACATCATATGGTTCTTGCATAGGCAAGAAGCTAAATGAAACTTATAAAACTAAATAAGAGAAATAATATGAAAGATATTGCAAAACCTATGAAGATCCTCCAATAGACGATCTTTAATGATTTTGCATCTATGCTCTTGATCAAGCTTAATAGTGATACGTTTGCTCGTCAAGTGATATTTCCAAATGATTTTATAAGACTAAGTGATATTTTTCAAATTGTAGTTGTATAAATTAAATAAAGTTTAAATGAATTGGGGTACTATTTACAAAATTGAATATTTCATAATTATGATAATGCAAGATCATATTGATGATTTAATACAGATCCCAAGATTTTTTTCAGATACAAGCTAAGCTTTTGTAACTAAGAAAATTCTATACACATTTTAATATTTTATACGTATAAAGTTGATACAAGCATTCAAGAGACTTTGTTTGTATACCAAAACTTAATTTTTGTATATATGTAATTGATGTTTAAAGAATTAATTATATTATCATTATAAAAATTCCTTTTCTCATTTACAATATATACTTTCATGCTTACAATTTAATTTTTTTATGATTAAATATATAAAATCTTCAAAATATAGTATTTAATGATCATGTTTTAGATCATGCTAGAATTGTATATATAATTAAAACAAAATTATAATTTCCTTGTTACTAATTTTTATGATAACAATAATACAAAGTATTTACTTTCTTAAAATAATGTATTTGCTAAATTAAATAACCAAAATTAATTCTAATTAATTAATAGAAATATTAGATATTTAATAGGTTGATTTCTAAAGACAAGATTCAATAAAGTTAACAATATAATTTTAATAAATCAAACTTCTTAGTTACTCAATTCTTTTGCCAGACACTTAGGAGCTTATGGGTGCACTTGGGCTCACTAGCCTAGGCACTCGGGCTCATGGGTGCACCTGCCAATCTATTTGTGTTATCACACTTTGTATTGCATTTGTGTTGCCTTAGTTGATCCATGTCCCATCCTTGATTATTCCAAAGAACTCGGGGCTCCACCATATACGTCATCAATCTCGATATATCACCAACCAAATACTATTAATTTTATTATACATTGCAAAGGGCTAAACAATCCAACCAAATACTATTAATTTTATTATACATTAAATTTATATTTTTTTGAAAAATATTTACAATGGAATTATTTTACTTTAAAGTGGCAAGTAGAGTTGGCTTAGTGGCAAGTAGAGCTTCTTTTATAAAATAAATCTTTAATCCACATCTTCTAAAGTGCAAATTCACACCACTTAACATCTCAAAGTTGCCCCTTGATTCATCCATCATCGCTTCCATTTGAGCGAACAACTTTAGTGTTTTGATGCAAATTGATGTGAAATTATGCCGAGATTTCTTATTCGCCGCACTGGGAGCGAAGATGAACAAGGTTGAATTGATAAAGAAAAACACGCACGAATAATCACATCACAATCAAAGATAACAGTAGAGATTCACATGAACGCCAAAATGGGAAAAAATCTTAGAGCCATATCACAAAGATTTTATAATTCTTCTTTTATATTATAACACATCATCGACAACCCCATGTAACTATGATTAATTATAAATTTTGGGTTTGGAACACCCTTACATATATGGCCATGAAAGTAACTAGCTTTTTTTGGGAGTTGCAACTAGGAGCCTTAAGAGCTTTGAAAGTTTTGGGACATCTCTGGGAGCCCATTGACGTGCCTGGACGGGTGTTTCACCTTCTAAAAAATTGCCTTTGTAATATGGAAAAGACACTGGCTTAAATGGTAGAATGACTGGGAGATTAGGGGCGCTCATGGGCTTGCTTGCTTAGGCACCCCAATTGGGCGCATCTGCCAGCCTGTTTGTGGGTCATTCTGCTCCATCTTGCATCCGTTTTTCCTCTAGCCAATCTGTGACTCATCTTTGGTCATTCCAAAGCATTTGACGCTCCACCATGCACGATATTTTCTTCCTAGGTGCTTTGCCCTCACCACTGATGTAGTTGTTGCTGGCGCCCTCATCTCCAATTAGTTAAACAGTTACATTGGGCTAAGTACCCTGACTAAACACTATTATTTATTACACTTAATTTGTGTTTCTTGAAATTTGTTTATAATTGAATTATTTTACTATAGAGTGGCAAATAAAGCTTGTTTAGTAGCAAGTATGGCCTCTCCTGATATAACAAATCTTCAATCTGCATCTTCTAATGTGCAAAACTCGCACCGTTGATCTTTTCAATGTTGTACCTTGATTCATCAACCATTGCTCCTAGTTGAACGAACAACCTCCTTGCTCTGCTACTAATTGGTGTGAAATTATGCCGAGGTGATTCCGGGTTTGTCACGCTTGGAGCGAAGATGCCCAAGATTGAATTAACAAAGACAAACACGCATGAACAATCACATCAAAATCTTATAAGAGCACTACATGTTTATGTAAAAACTCTAAGCTGGGAAAAATTTCTAGAGCCACACCAGGAAGAATTCATTTTGATATTAAAGAAGAAAACAAGCATTCTCGCCATGTAACACAATCCACAACTCCATGCTAACTATGATATTTATGGGCTTTGGATTCGTAACACCCTTACATAAATGGCTATGAAGGCACTTGCTGTTTCCAAGAGTTAAGAACATCCATCTTGAAAGCAATTAGGAGTTTCAATAACTTTGAAAGATTTGGAAAATGTCAGATGCCAATTGGCGCGCCTGAACAGTTTTTACCTCATGAATAAACGCTTTGTTGAAACTGCTGGGCTCCTGCGCGCCGTATTTTAGCATCTGAGCGCGTCCACTGAACTGCGTAGGCGTTGCTCCACCCTGTCTTGTGTCTGCTTCATCTCTAGTCAAACCATGACCCATCCTTGGCCGTTCCAACACTCTCGAGGCTTCACCATGCACAACACCAGACCCTAGCCTCCGGCATAGTCATTTTCATTGATCTCATCTCCTTTTTTTCAAAACAAAGTGCATTGGGTAAAAACACTCCAACCAAATTCTGTTAATCGTTTATCACAATTGACTTTTATATGTTGTGTTTTATGTTTTGATAGCCGGCAGTACTCTTAACATTTTAAATATGACCCTGTTCATCACACATACAACATCGAAACAAATCTCATAATCATAGCAACTACAGAGAGTTTCGAACATCATTCAAGAATCATAAAACAGGAGACAAGCAAGGCGATAAAAATGCGCACGCAATTCAAACGAGCCTTCTATCAAAACACACGGCATGTTTCCCATGAAATCCTGAAGGATTGGAGACAATAGAAATTCCCCATTGCGAAGGGAAAACAATGGCTGGAACTAAAGCAGCATTCTTTTTCACCATATCCTTTATTTCTGAACAGACAACAGCAACCCTTTTCTGCATTAAAACTGAAGTAAAATACCTCCACTTTAATCGCTTGCAAGTGCTCATTCGAAGCCCAAAAACTCTACCGTTGAATCCCTTCAGCCACCACCCTCTCCTTGAAATCCTTCCATTCCGACTCTCACTGCTGAGTCTCCGGTATCCTTCCATTCGAAATCTCATCTCATTTAAGAAAGAAATAATGGAGCTGTATTGAATAATATATATATATATATATATATATGGACATTAACCACATGGCTAACATCATAGAGTTACCCTTCGGTCATAAGATTAGTTTTATGTAGTTCCCATATTTTCTTAAAAAAAAAACAAACAGTTCACAAGCTAAAGTTCTCGAAGCATGTGCAAGCCATTTAATTGAACTAAGAAAATTTTAAAATTAGAGAGGAAGAATAATAGCCAATCATTCGGTGATAGCTGCAAGAGATGAGGCAAAGCTGTTGGTTTCCATCGGAGAATCTTGGTCATACTCTCTGTTTATTAGTTGGAAAATGCTTTGAGGATAAAAGCAAAGTAAAAAACGTGTGAAGAACTGCATTTTTGATTGTATCATGTGTTCTTTTTTTACTTTTTCATCTTCTCTAGCTTTCTCTTTCTGTATTTATGTGAAAAGACAAGTTTTTATTATATTTTTTTTGATACTGCAGCAAGCAAGTTATTTATTGATTTCCTTTACAGAAGATGAACCTCTTATGAGGCCTTTTATCATCAACGGGAAAACTCCAACTACTCAGATCTTCGGTTTGATTCGTGTTCAGGCAAGCATCATAAAGCAAATTAACTTCATATATTCGATATTTTTAGATCACGAAGCCACCTTAAAGAAAATCTTGTATAAATGGCTTGGAATATTACATCATCGCTTAAACTGCATGGTGGTTTTGACATCCCTACTCTAAGACAGCTCTAATGCTCGCAAGCTTAATATGGTGGAATGACAGAGTAGGTCTTCTTCCTGCTTAATATGATTGTCATGTTAAATGTTGTTTATGCAGAGAGATTAATGAAACTCCAGAACATTTCTTTTCTTGCAATTTCTCCTTTAAACTCATCCGGGAACTAAACCTAAATGGCTGCATTTGACCATCCTAGGAAAACTTTTTTGGTCTGTAATTAGGTGGGCTCATGCAGCATTATTAAAAAATGAATGTATTTTTGTTAAGTCTAATCATTCAAAAATTCGTACCAATCTACTCTTAACTTTTTAGAAGTAAAAGACAGCAAAAATTCCTTAGCCCCCATCAACCTAAACCATTAGAAAGGAAGAGCCTAGGGTTGGTTTTTAAGCATAGTTTCCAATAGAGAGCTCCCTAAGAAAATTAAAATAATGATCATATAAGAACTTTATCTAACCTTCGTCATGATAGGAATAATGAGGCCATAAAAGATATTTCATACGTCGTTGTCAAATTTAGCTTCGAATGGAGATACCTCCACGAAGTTGGTAAAGACCAATCTCTTAAACAAAGAAATGTGAAGAAAGGCTTAGTGATCTTCAACTTCTCAAGATATATTTACTATAAAATAATGAGGCTATAAATGAAGCTATGAACCTCTTAGCCATGAATGAAGCAAGAGCTGAGAAAGTTGGTATGCCAATGTTGAGTGCTACCATTGTGTCAAAAAGAGTCGCAACATGAGACTTTGTTGCAATTTTAAAGATGAGGAGAAAGCAAAGAAGACGAAAGAAGAATAAGACCCGTAAAACATTACAACAACCATACAAGATTTTCTCATTCTATATGAGAAGAGTTGAAGTAGCACATATGAAAATACTCTCAGAGGTCCAATAACAAGAGCTAGGCCAAAGCCCTAGTATAATAGCCCACCTTATTCTTGTCAAGCAAGATTTTGAGACTCTTACGGATAAGAAGTTATATATTAATCTCAAAAAATATTTGCTTTTTTAAACTGAAGTTATCATCTCAACTGAAGGAACAAATCTTAATCCAGCCAAGGATGACGCAATCATGGAGTAGCCAACTCATAAAAATTTTACTTATGTTATGGGCAAGGTCTAGCAAACCCAATCATCAATACACTAAACTTGGATAAGTTTTTTTGGACTCTAACAACATAAAGAACCTTAGGAAAAATTAAGTTTCGAATGATGTCTACCCAAATCATAGGCTTTCCAATTTTTTTGAAGCTCTTAAGGTAACCTGTGATTCATCTAGAGTTGGAGTTGGACAAGTCTTATGTCAAGAAAAATCATGCTGTTGCTTTCTTTAGTGAGAATTTAAATGAAGCAAGGTAGTGATATCCAAGTTATGGTGGGAATTTTCCTCCATCATTTAGTTCTTATAGATTTTCATCCTCAAGCAGATGATTAAATCTTATAAAAATTTTCTTGAATAAAATTAAAATTATCATCAGCTTTTCATCCTCCAATAGATTGTTAAATTGAAGTATTCAATCAATGTTTAGCAAACTTTCTTAGGTACCTTATCAAAAGGATCATAAGTAGTTGATATTTACATTTTCCTCTTTTAAAGTTACATATAATAGCACAATATTTAAAAATTCCAAAGCATCACCATTTAAGGTGGTGTATTGCCATAATCCTAAACAAATAATTGATGCTACCAATCTTCTATCTTAAGAATTTTCTGATTCAATTTTTTCATTTAGTTAATGATTATCAAAGTCTTCATAATTTCACATGCAATAAAAATGTATCCTTAAGAAAAATTAAAATAGATCTATAAAAAAATTAAATTAAGGAGATTATGCTTTGATTAACATATGTCAAGAGAGATATAGAATTACTTAATGCATATCACATTGATTTGCATGCTAATGTGAATCTATATTATTTTTATATTGAAGGTATTTTATTATATATAGGAGTTAGCAAATCTATCATCTTGGTTAATTATATAATTTTAGTAATTTTTATTATAAACTATCATTACTATTTTTATTGTTATCATTAAAGATTTTAAAACTAAAAATATCTATAATGAGGGCATTCTAGAAATTGAACGAACAAAATAACATCATTGAAAAGTGATAATCGAACGTGAAATGGACATCCTAGGATTTAAAATGCACATTAATGAAAAGAGATGCAAATAATGTATTTATAATTAAGAAACTAAAACCATTACTTGAATAGAATTTTAATTTATTCACTGAATCTATACTCTATTCGCAGTCATGAATCCTGGATCTTCTTTTGCTCCTACCCCGGTCAAAAATACGGGCTCGTCATCTGACGGACCCGAGGAATCGAATTCAATGGCTAACCTGATGAGAGCCTCAATAGAAAGTAATGCGCAACAGGCGTAAGAGACCCATGCCCTGATTCTGTCTGTTCGTCAACGGTCCGTACCACAAACGGGATTTGCATCATCCTCACATTACACAGGAGATGGGATCCTACACAGTTTCCTTCGTCTCAAGGCACCCACGTTCAATGGAGCGCTAAACCCAATGGACACTGTGAATTGGCTTAAAATAGCTGAAAAGAACATAGCCAGCATCAAATGCCTTAATTCTGAAGCCATTCGTTTATTCGCCCACCTGTTTCAAGAGGAAGTAGATTATTGGTGGGAGAACGAACGAAATAATAAATTCGCTGATTATGAGTTAGAAGATATCCCATGGGATATGTTCTTGGAAGCATTCCACGAAGCATTTATTCCGGCTTCGGCACAAATAATTATGGAGGTTGAACTCCTCCATTTTACTCAAGGAAACAAATCCGTGTTCAACTATGAACAGGAGTTTCGGAGACTGTCACGTTTTGTTTCGGACATGGTTAGAACTGAGGCAGCTAGATGCCAATGATTCTTGAAAGGGCTGAGGGACTCAATAAAAGCTTACCTAGTGTCCCGCCAAATAAAAAGTTTGGCAAAATTGATCGAGGCGGCTCGCCTTCAGAAAGAATTTCAAGGTCAAATGAACCGTACGCGTAACATTGCATTCGTGCAGCCAAGAAAAGAGCACTTTGGTCATCACAAGATGGCGAAGGTTTATAGCTTCGAAGTTGAACAATCTCAACCCAAGAACTCCGAATGCAAGCAAATCCATCCATATGGGAAATGCTACCACTTTCGTGATGTATGTTTTACATGTGGTCGAAGTGGCCACTGTTATCTCGACTGTGATTCTAAAACAACAATCGATGGAGTGTTCATCGACCACTCCCGTCTTAAACAAGTATTCCACGCACAACCAACAAACAACCGAGAACCTGCCCTGACTATGATGCCAGCCCCTACTAAAGTAGATATACCTTCTCCAAAGCCGGCTTACAATCGCGAAGGCCAGCGGACCCAAGGTAAACAACCTATAACTACTGTGAGAGTTTATATGTTGACTCTCGCATTTGCTACTGAAGACAATAATATCATTTCAGGTATGTCATAAATTAATTTTATTCAGTCATTATTATTTCAGTATTTTTGAATATCTGAGTAACAATTCTCATTAATTATTGTAATCTTAGGCATCTTAACAATAAATGAAAGACTTTGCAATATTCTTTTCGATACTAGAGCGAGTCATTCTTTCGTATCAGAAAGTTGGATTAAAACTTCTAAGCTATCAGCATATCAATTAGCAAACTCGCTGAGCATTGAGTTATATTTCGGAGCCTGCATGCAATCACAAGAATTTTGCAATATATATATATTCCTATTGGTGAACAAGAATATGGAGCTAAACTAATTATATTGCCAATCACAAATTTTGACATAATTCTGGGCATGAATTGGTTAAGCAAACATGGTGTTTCCATAAATTGCCAAAAGAAGAAAATTACTTTGGGAAGTGGAAGTCAGTCAAAAACATTCATCAAAAGATTCAATACCCAAGCATCGTTGATGAATGCATTGAAAGCAAAAAAATTAATAAGAAAGGGATGTGATGCGTACCTCGTAACAATGTTGGGAGAAAAGAAAGAAATCATTCATATTTCTGAGAATCAAATAGTTTGTGAATTTTCCAATGTCTTTCCTAAAAATTTACCTGTTCTTCCTCCCATTAGAGAAGCAGAATTTGCTATAGAACTGATTCTAGGCACTCAACCATTATCTAAGGTTCCGTATTGTATGGCGCCTAAGGAGCTTCAAGAGCTGAACAAGCAACTTGAAGAGCTGCTAGAGAAGGGTCTTATTCGACCTAGTTCATCTCCTTAGGGAGCACCAGTTCTATTTGTGAAGAAGAAAAATGAATCGATGAGAATGTGTATCGATTATATAGAGCTTAATAAAGTGACCATCAAGAACAAATGCCCGCTGCCGCGCAAAGATGATAAATAGATTATTTTGGAGTTCGTATGGCTATAGATCATGGCTCGAAAAATTTCAGTCATCCGATTTTAATTTAATGACTGTCTTGATTTATGTTATGGCTTTAAAGAGATTGTTAAATAATTTCTAAACTTAATAAGCTACTAAAACCTAATTATTTATTTTCCTCTCAGCCAAAATTCTCTTCCCCTTCCTCTCCTTTAATGCACACAATTAAAAAAAAAAAGACTCATGACTTTCTTTCTACTTTTCCTAATTGATAGAAGAATTCAAGGGATAGTCATGCTCTTCTTCTCCTTTAAATGGAGGCTCATTCATCTCTTCCTCTCCATTTGGTCATTAGCTGATCTCCCCTCCTGCTCTTGTTGTGCTGCTGTTGAAAGATCCTTCAAGCCCTCAAGCTCTCAAAAAACCAGCTGAGTTCTCTTCTTCCATTCCTAAGGCCAATGTACCATTTTGCTGAACTCTTTCTTGTGATATTCTCTTCATATGTAGCAAAGTGTTGTGAATGATAATTCCATTAAGTTACTGTATCGATTCTATGCATGATTGTCGCGTCTCAATCGGACTCGAATGAGACCGATCAAAGCCTATTCCTTCATTTAAAATTTCAATAAAAAATTACATTATTTATGTATACCCGTAGCTAGAACTTCAATTTATATTTATTAGAATAATCCGTTCGTGCCAATTTTGGTATCAATGGAAAGATCTCGGAAAGACCTTTCTATCGGTATATGGCACCGCACTTAAAGTGCTCTAGATTGAAAGTATTTTAGTGCGAAAGGTGACCCGTTATAATTTTTGCACAGGCGAAATCACAGTTGGGCGCTATCGCGCGCCGTAGCGCCCGAAATTTCAAAAATGCGTCCGCCATAACATGCCATAGAGCGCTACAGCGCGTCGCAGCGGCACAAAAATATTAATAAAATTAAATAAATGTGTGTAGTATTTAAACCCATCGTAGCACGCTGCAGCGTCTGAAAACGCTGCCGCGCGGCATCCCAATCTCGGAAGATTTTGGCGCCGTAGCGCACCGCAGCATCAAAAGCGCTATTGTGCGCCTTAGCGTTGATATCCACCATATCGCTTGACTCTCGGCCAGAAGGCGCTACAACGCGTTGTAGAGTCCAGAATCATCTGGAATGGTCAAAACTTCATATTTTTGCATTCTAATGGTCATTGAACCCTAATTAGGTCAAATCATATTAAAATTAAAACTGAATTTAGTAAAAATGAGCATTGTATATATGTGTATGTGAATTTTAATATAAAATTCACTATTTTAGTATGTATAGTATATTCTAGACCTCATAAAGAAATTGCTTGAATACTTTATGTCGAATAAAAATGTTAGGATATTTAATTACTTGTATGGTCAATATAGAATTTAATAATCAAATTATATGAAACTTAATTATTTTATGTTTATAATTAAGTACTAATCTCTTTGCATTTGATTTAAGATTTGATTAGCTTTAATTACTTGTTATTTTAATTAATGTGATGTTTATGTATGTTAGAGAACTTTAATTTTAAATTGGACACATTGATTTACTTAATTTGATATTAAACTATATTTGAACATAAAAATCTTAAGAACTTGATTAAGTAATTGATACTTAATTTAAATCTAAAATTTGTCATCAATAATTTACTAATAATATATTGATTTATCATTAATCTATAAATCAACTATTGATCTTAAGTTGAAAAGGCTAGGAGAATCTCTATCCTATCTGATTAAGATCTAAACTATAACCACTAAATTAATCAACTTGATTAAGAGATAATTCAATTGACATGATTCCAATATTGCATCTGATTTGATATTGATCATAAATTATTGAATTAGAAGTGCTAAGACTATTAAAAAAAATTATGTGATTAAATATCTAAACTTGAGCTTAAGATTTTTGATTTTCTCTTATATAAGACTCTTAGCATGAAGATAATTATAAAATTATGTTGATTTATTACAAGATAAGATCCCAATAATATTCTTAATTTCACCTCATAATTGTAGTATAGGATGTGATTAGATGGATCTAACCATCTGATATGATCTGATCAATTCAAGTATAATAAATAAAACTTATAAATTTAAGTAAATATTAGATATCTAAGATTTTGATGATCTTACAATAGGATTTATGTTATAATTGAAAAGCCTTATTAATTGATAACACATTGAGGTAGGAAGATCTTTTGCTGAACCTTAAGATATGAACTTAGATGTTTTCTCCTTAACCTTAGAAGTTGATCTTCAACCTTTGTGGTATAATCACCTAAAGTACTTAGCATGAGATTCCTTCTATGTGGTAGTAGCCTATATTAGCTGACCTTTTGGTCACATCCTTGGAACATTGTATATGATTCATCCCTATGAAGTCTAAATTTATATCTTTGGTGATGCTTGTTGATTAAATAGTATTCACTGAACCCAAATTATTAGTTGAGTAAAGTAGTGTATATCCATAGTACTGGATCAATTCAGCAATATTCAGGATTAGTTTAGTCACTCTAAGTAAGACTTATCTTTGTGCCATCCTGTGGGCTTAGGCGGATACAGTCCACTTAGAGTAAATCCTCCGATCATAAGAGTGTTATAATTAGAAACTTTAATCCTTAGAGTGAAATAAAAATTATCGACGGGTGATGCCTTCTATCGAAGAACGCTTTGATAATGGTGGCCTCAAACAAATTGAGTATTTAATGTTACCCTTTTTAGGACACTAAGTATGTTTGTAGTTAAGGTATTTAACAGCTTAGTTTGAGTGAAATAAATATCGCCAATGGGGATGCCTCCTATCGAAGAACACTTTGATATGTGTGGCTTCAAACAAACTAAGTGTTAAATTCACATTTCTTAGAAACATACTAAATATGTGTATACAACCTTTCCAAATGATAATTTTAAGTAAAATCCCAAGTAAAACAAATTTATCAGAATTAGAACTATGAGTCAGAATCCATTTAGATGGATTCTGCACAATGAAGACATTTGATTCATTATCTGACTTTAAAGTATTTTTTTCTTAATTTCTAGATTTTAAGCATATAGTGCAGAGATATGAGCATGAACATGAGCATAATATATGAGTATCAGTGATGATTTATGGATTATAGAATATTACATATATCAATTGGGGAATTTGCAGGATGACTAGTATTGGATTCCCAACTGTATATATGTGGGCATTGAACTGTATGATTCATACACATTCAGTAATATTTTGGTTGCATATCAGTTGCATTTTGTATCGTGGCATATATAGATGCATGACTTCAGTGGCATACCGCATAGTCTTACTTGTTATTTACTCAGTTTCTTACAGTCAGCTTTACTTTACTTCAGTTTTATACAGTTTCAAATTTTCAATTACTTTTATAATATTTTTGCAGCTTGGTTTACATTGTTAAATTAATTTCAATGTATTAGACTTATAATCTAATACGGGGTACATTTGGGATCCGGTAATTTGCTCTATTATGAACAATTTGTTGAGCCAGATTAGGAGGACGTGCAGGAGGTTCAGTGGAGTTTGTGGAGCCTTAGAGGATCTCTTCTATAGCTTTACCGCTTTTAATTAGTTATTTCAGTTCAGTACTTAGACTTTATTTCAATATCATTTTAGTAAACTATTTGTATTAATTCAAGACATTTACTTTTCTATTTAGAGATGAATCTTTTTATTCCATTTCTGTGATGAGTTTCTTTGGTTGTATGCTTAGCTTCCGCACTCTGTTTTTATATTACTTATACTTAATATTATGATGTGATCAGCATACTAGAAATGCTGATATCTTATATATATATATATATATATGTTGGATTCTTCATTTCGTATGTAAATCTAATGTATGCATTTGTCTAGCACTTGGGATAATGATACTATTATCTTAAGTATTAGCTCTCGACCATTCTCTTTGGTGTATGAGTCAGCAATCTTTTGTATGTGCTTGTTTTTAGCATATTCGGGGAGATGGGTAATGCATCCCCGAGTGGCGCACCACTCCGCCGTCAACTATTTTGTTATTATATATTTCAGTTGAGCGCGGCGACGGGGCGGGGCGCTACAGATGTATCATATGAGATACATTTTGAGCTCTTAGTGACATTTGATGAAATTCAGTGCTTTGTCAGTGGCTAGAGAACTCTTAGAGAAACATATTGGAATGTGTTAGATAATAAATACAGTAAGACTAATTTTTTGTAGTATTTTACCATGCTTAGAAGGTTGATGAACTAATTCTTTGGATAAATGATTAAGACATCTCTTCAATAATTGAGCTCCACCTATTTAAGATGAGACATTTACTAGATTTATCTAAGAGTTCTTGTATGAGTTTAGAAATTTATGGAATCAATTACTTAAGCAAAATCAATTTCTTATACTTTCCCCTATCTTGAAATCTCTCATTATTGTGATTACTTGTTTATTTTCAAAATTTTTGTTATAAACATTGCACTTTATGCGTTTGTATTTATAAATTTCATTGTAATCAATGTAACAAGTCCTTCTTCACTTATTTAAGTGTTAGTATTTAAATGATGACAATAAACAAAATCTTTTCAAGTAATTAAATAGCTATGCATTCAATTTTATTTCAGTGATGATGATGAACTCTTATTATAGAACATGATTTATATTTTTATTAACAAATTGTTACTCTATAAATTGTTTTTAAGCTTGCAAAACCATCCTTAGCAACTCTTGTAGTTTTCTCATTCTCTTATTTATTTAGAGATTTTTCATACAAGTTTAGTGTTACTCTTAACCATCACAAAGTACTTATCAAGTAAGCTTAAACATAATATATAATTATGTAAATAATTGTCAAATTAATATTAAATCTAGAATGATTAAATTAATATAATTTAATAATATTAAATAAAATAACAATTTCTAAAATGAAATTAATATGTATAACTAAATATACGTAACATCATTATTAATTTTAGTAAAATTAATATTGAATAAAAATAGTTAACAAATTATAACTATAAGAAAATAATTTATAATATTAATTAAAATAAATAATGGCAATAATAATTAGTTATGATTCAATAAGTAATTAATCATAATTATATATATTTTATTTATTATTACCTCTCTTTCGAGCGAGGGCAAAGGCGGCTTTTACACATAATTAATTCTATAACAATGAGCAACTGTAATATTTTAAAAAATTGAGTTTAATTACTAAAAATAACATATTAATTAATTATAATCTAGTGGTATAATAATGAATTATTAATAAAACAATATTAATTTTAATTATTAAAACTAAATTTAGATATTTGGCATAAAATAAAACATTTTACTAAGTAATTTAATTTTACATTATTATATATAGATATTGAGTAATTAAGACGAATCCTTCGAGCAACCGATCGGTTGAATGATCTTCGACGAAACGAGCAGTACCAAATCCCTAGCAAATGAACGAACGATTCGAAGGATTTGATCGAATGAATCATTGGAATTGTTCATTCGAATGAAACCCTAATAAAATTTAAGAAATCATTCGAACGAAAACCAAAAAAATAATTTTAAAGGGCAAGTATACTCAATTTACTCAAAAATACCATAATAATAGATTACTTCGTTCCAAAAAAACATATAAAATTTTATATAAAATTACCAAACATAAGTAAAATAACTTGACTGCACTGTAATTAAATTACTTTACACTCAAATTCTTCATATTACCTCGTACCAAATAACCCTTTAACCAAACTCACGTAATGGGCTCAAGGCTTGACCATGGTGTTGCATTTAATAATAAATATGATATTATTATTGAAGGTGACAACTTAGGTACTATCACTAAACTTCAAAAAATAAATGGGATCCTTTATTCAAAGAAAGGAACTCATTATTTCTTGTATTATTTTTCTTTAAAAAATATTTTATTTTTACAGTTTGATAGGACTTGCAATCATGCAGCGGCTTCTATGCTAAATGATCCCATGGCGAGGATTCCATTTTGGTTGAAAAAAATTCCATTCCCGAAGAACTCTTGAGCTTCTTTGAGGACTTGAGAGCCACTTCCTGGTTGATTGCACTTATTTTATTAATGGTTGAGCACATACCGATGTTCCAAAGTATTCCAAAGAAAAGTAAAAATATTATAACATCAAGGCTACCATCGAAGAACTTTTGGTGTAAAGCAGTTTTGTTGAAAAAGAAACTACTAATATTTAAAGTTCAAATGGCTCTCAGATTGAGACTGGAGCTCTTATTAGGCTTACAAATGAGAGAAGGGCGGTTATTCTTATTTGCAAGGGTTTAAATGAAGAGCTAAAACACTGGCTAGGGCTCTTTTAAAAGTGAAAGCTGGCAACAATGGTCGAGTAATTATGAACATGAAACATTATGAGGTACAGCTTGATGAAAAAAAATACACATTTTTTCATAGTTGCAGTAGAACAATCATTCAATCCATTAATAATGGTCACAATAAATCACAAAGAATAATGTCATCTTTAAGACTTCCATCCCAACTGTAAAAACAGGAGCAAGTTCACCCCACTTGTATAATGCATAAAGTCAAAAATTCCAATCAGATTATACTAGTTCTAAATACAGCACAAGGAATAAAAATTTAAATATTCAGAAATATCTTTTGAGTCTGGGTGAAGCTCATTATTTTAAAGCCTGAATTAGCCTAAAATGCCCATATGTAGGTGAAAAAGTATCAGCCTCGCTTATATGTAATGGCTAGTCCGAACTAGAGTCTGACAACGTTTGATAAGCATCTTTCGGTTCTGCATCTGTGATGGATGGTGGGACGTTGTGATCCGATTCATTCCTCCGACGATTACTCGCATTTCTTGCTGCAGTTGTGCCACCATTATCCTGCGAAAATCAAAATAATTATTTAGCTCATTTTATATTCTATTCCATAAAACTGAAGTAGAGGATGAACAAAACTATGGCCAATGTTAGTCTTATTCCTAGGCCATTAGAGCCATGTTCATGAGTGCTCACTCATTTTCAATTCATTCCAACCACTCGAATTTTACATTAGATTTATCACCTTCTTTCCTAAATCGTATAAATCAATGGTACCAACGCTGGGTACACTTTATGCCCATATTTTAACCGCTTTCAACTTCAACATATTCCACTCTATTCATCATTTTTTATCCATCTTTCTTAGTTTTATCACACATTTTGTTTTTAACATTTTCACTATAACATACTCATTGTTAGGATCTTCTCTGTAAATTAAACTAAAATATTCTTAAGCAAACAGTCACAGCACAAAAATTTATGTGATTTAAATACTTACATCCACGGAGAGAGAGGAGAAGAACTTTACTATAATGAAAAAAGATTACAAGTTAGGATTTCACAAACCCTTCCCAAGCGTCAATAATGGAGACTATCTTCAGCCCTTGCAGCCGCTAAAACCTCTCAGATTTCAAAACCCTAACCATCTTTCATATTTGGCATGGGGGTTGAAGAATTACCAAGTCTCTATGCCATAGCTTGCTATTTAGGCTTTTAAAGGCTCTCCTAAACAGAGTCAGGCAAACCGCGGACGCTGAGGTGCGCTATAGTGCCCGCCTTTTCGAGCGTGGGCGAGCCCCGGCACTTGCCTTTCGAGCGGCGCCAGGCGCTGAGGCGCGCCTGAGCGCCCATCTTGGCTCTTAAACTCCTCCAAATAAAAAACATTCATCTTACCAGCATTTTATAATCCATCACGAATGATAGTGTCATGCAAATCATTTTATAAAGCATTCCTTTATGTTTCCATGACCCCCTCTATTAAACATCCCAAATTTGACAGTTTAGTTTTAACTCTAAGAATAATATTCCCAAGAAAAAATCATACTGCTTCAACCTACAATATTGGGCATCACAGATTGGAGATGTGACATGATTCCATCATTGTAGAACCTACTGAACACGCAGGAGAGCCTGAGTTTCAATCTACTGAAGCTGCGCATGTTTTTTGTTTCCTTTATGGATTTCTTTTTTTATCAACATTCTATTAGTAGTATGAAAAATCTAGGTTGTTGGAATTTGGCAAAACAAAAACCCAAAAGTCGAAATATTTTTTTCTTCAGTGGCATTCAAAGATTGTTGTTTGATCAAACTCAATGGAAACAAGGGATTAATAAAGCATATCTCACGTAGGCTGTGTTTGGAGAGCTTTAACGCTGTTGCAATTTATATGAATCTTCCCCCCACGTCTGGTTTCTATCCTTTGAAAGGGTTGTTTCTGTCGGATTCTTCAGGAAGTAGCCCCTTGGAAAGTAATTTTAGGAAACAATTTAAAAAACATAGCTTGACTACCTTTTGCTATTTGGCACATGAAAATTACAATTTTGTCTCTAGCCCTCCGTCACCACCAATGCTTGCTAACTTGCCAGTTGTCTGCCTATACGGCTACAACTACCCCCATAGAGCCTTAGAAGGACTAAAGTTTGATGGTGTTATTGATACCATAGAATAGAATATTCATACTTAAATTTAATAAAAAAGAGTTAAAACTAGCAATTCAATGGTATATTTTATGGCTTTCCAAGAGAATATGTTATTTATGCGGGGCGAAGAGTTAAGGTAAATGAACACAATGATGACTATCATCATCTTCAAATCTTTAAGAATCATCAAGGCATCATTATTATCATATTCTTATCTAGGTATTTCAACCAAGCCAAGTCAAAATCTATACGCCAATGGGTCAACCTCGCAAGGATTTGGCGGGCTGAGTTTGTAATAAAGATTTAGAGCATGACAGTAATCACAATCTTATATACTTGGAGCGCCGATCGTATGGAATCAAGAAATGCCTTGATTCAGTATACAAAACATGCAATAGCTTTTCATTCAGGCTAGGGTTGGCTTCATATGGAAAATAGAATTTGGTGAAATTAAATCGTTAATGAGCAAGGTTGGCCTTGCAATAGCTGAAAAACAATTAAAATCCATTCATCTCTAATTCACGTATAAATAGGCGGTGTTATGTGTATTGGACGTCTTAATGATTAATGCAAAAGAAAGATGTTTTGTTGCTTCATGCAACCTCAGCAATTACGTGAGTTATCATTTTATCAATCACTTATATACTTTCTCTAACTAGTTCTTTTTCTCAATTCGCTTCCGTACTCTTTCTCTTTTAAGCTTCATAAATTTCTCTAGTCCCTTCCCATCTTTTCAATCTCTTATAAATAAGGAACTACTGAGCCATGCTAAGAAAACATTGAATGATTTGAGCAGTTAAATAAAATTTCAATTTTCCACCTATCCAACCACTTCACCAGTCTTAATAGCTTCCCAGGACATTTCTCTTTGGCTTTACACGACGCCCAGACCTTTCCAATTGAGCTTTACACGACGCCCAGACCTTTCCAATTGATGACTGCTAACATGTTTTTTATTTTATTATTAATATTTAAGAAAAATTTTTTATTGATAATAAAATCTAAAGATACAAAAAAAGCATATCTCAAAACAAGCAATAATGCAACAGAGAGACAACCAAAGATCACAAGTTTAATATTCAAATCAATAGCAATAAAGCAAGGAAAGAAACAAACTGACGGACAGCGAATGAGTCCTAGTGAACGCTCTCCCATATGAACTGAAGAAAACGAACTTCAAATATTGCATGAGATCTGTTAACAATCACTATACAACAACAACAACACCACCAAACTTTAATCCCACTAAGTGAAGTCGGCTATATAAATCATTTGTTTCGATTGTTCATAATCAAACAGAAGCCCTTTCCTAAGTTTGAAATAGAAAATGTCCTTCCTAATGGTTTCTTCCCATATCTTTTTGGGCATTCTTCTACTTTTTTTAATATGGAAGAAATTCATCAACTCAATTAACAGGGGCATTGCATGAACCATCTAAGGTGGCATTCTCTAATCTTGTCCAATATTAGAGCAACTCCAACCTTGCTACGGATAAACACATTTCTCACTCAATTCTTACGAGCATACCCACTCATCCACCTAAGCATCATCATCTCTATAACACCTATTTTATCAGTGAGTTTCTTCTTTGTTGGCCAACCTTCAACCCATAGAACATAACTGATCGTATAAATGCTACATAAAATTTTTCTTTAATTTTGAGTAGAATTTTCGGATCAGACAATGCTCCATAAGTGCACCTCCATTTTATCCAACCAACCTGAATTCTATTAATCACATCGCTCTCTATTTTATCATTATTTTGAATAATTGAACCTAGATACTTGAACATCTCCATCCTTAGTCTTATCAATTAATAGAATATCAATTGTCAATAACATGCACTAAAAAATCTCCCCTTGAATGTGCTCAGCAAAAAAATCCACAATTAAAGCAAAAAGGTATGGGCTAAGCGTTGAGCCTTGATGTAATTGAATCAAAATAGGAAAATTATTAGACAAGCCACCTTGCAATTGAACACATAATATCCCCATTATACATATCTCTAATAACATCAATATATGCATCACTAATATCTTTTCTCTCCAAAGCTCTCCAAAGAACTTATCTTGGTATTATTCTATCATAAGCCTTTTCACAATCAATAAAAATTAAATAAATATCTTTTTTAATTAAATTTCTCCATCAAATCTCTTAGTATATGTATAGCATTGGTGGTAAATCGAATTAATTTTGAGAAATACAAGTGTCCTTTCCTGTATTCAGCTACTCTCTCCCAAAGTTTCAAAGCATGACACATTATGTTGTATCCTCCATAATAGAATTGTCTTGAGCATCACTTTTAAACATGTAAATAGGTACAACAATACTCATTCTTTACTCATTTGACATTTTTTTAATCTTTAAAATAATATTAAATAACTTGGTAAGCTAAAAAATTCTTTCCTTCCTTAAATGTTTTCATACAATAATAGGAATGTCATCCAATCCTATTGACTTTCCGCTTTTCATTATCTTTAAATCATTCTAAATTATAGCTTTACTAACACAACAAATGAAAGTTTAATTGAGACTAATTTAATAACATTAAACTCACTTATACTGATTTTATTGGCACAACCTTCATTAAAAAACTCAATAAAATAATTTATCTATCCATATTGAATATCTCCATTCCTAATTTTTTTTTTTGATCATCTTTAATATATTTAATATGACTCAAATCCATGGTTATCTTATCTCTTAATTTAATTGGCTTATAAATCTATTTTTCTCCCTCAACATCATCTAATTTATTATTCGAATATTGCATTCTTAGTATCACAAACTATTTTTTAAGATTCATGACAAGCTAGTTTATATTTTTTCCAATTCTCCTCAGTCATACTTTTAAACTATTCTTTATAACATGTTATTTTATCTCTAATCGTTAGCCTGGACATCATGTTTTCACAACCATACATCTTTATTATTGGGTACTCTCCATTTTGATTCACCAAGTAAACTTTTTGATACATTGCAAATACAACTAACAACCTAATCCATATAAAGTAAGTTTCACACTCAATATCCCATATCAAAGTTTTAAAACTTCACTATTAAAAATATCTATATTACCCTTCTTAAAATTTTACAATCTAATTTTATGACATATTTTAGATATAACATCACTTTATTATCTTATATTTTCAAATCCAAAAATAAATAAATGGCGTTAAATTGTAAAACAATTACTTTTAATAATCTTACAATTCTTAAATAAATGATCATTTTTCTTTAGAAGAAATAATCAATTTGAGTTTTAAAAATTCTATTTTTATAAGTGATAATGTAATCCTCCTTTTTAAAGAGAAAATAGGAGCATATTATCACTTTAAAAAATATGACTTGTAAGATAAAATACAAATAAATTATCATTTATATAGTGTCAACTTCAATAGCAGCAGGCTGCCATATTGGTTCATAAGTTTCCAGTAGAATTTCAAACTTTTTTGGTAATTTTAAATTGTATATTGGAATACATATAAAATGTGTTTTCCAATTTGTATCAGAAATTACTTAAAAATTGTGAGTGCATAGTGTACTCTTTTGTGTGTTTCTTTAAGCATATCTTTCCAGATTTAAACTAAATAACCCTAAGCCCTAAAGCATCCTATATCATAAATTCACTATTTTCACCAAGCATGATGATTTACAATGTCACTCATGACAAACCCAATTTAATGAATACCATTGCTTGAACTTTAGTAAAATACAAATTTTTTAAGAAAATGCCATTAAAATGTGTAAAGCTTTTATAATTGAATTTTTTGAAATAAAATATATTTATTCCCAGCTCTTAATCGCTTTTTATTTTTTCTTTTTCACAATTTTGTAGGATGCAATAGGTGCAAAATAGTCAGCTGACAGATGCGAATCAAGATTTGCTTCACCAATCTATGAACATGTTAATCTTCATGTATGATTAGTTAGGATAAAAGCTTCATACAAGTTCACAGTCAAAATGTAGCTTACCATTGTAGCCAGCTGTGTCGCAGGAGTGTTCCACTGCCAAATAACTCCAAATGATATGCAAGCTGCTAAAAACAAAGCTGGGCCGACTCTAGGATCCCTTAAGTAATAATGAATGGCAATAGTAATGCCATTAAACCTTTTTTTCATTCCTTTACTGGCAAAAAATATATTCCGGGCACTCTTTGACACAAATGTTGTTGAATCCTCGGGAACAAGTGAAGGAGCTTCTCCAATCTGCAATTAAAATATTATTTACAACTATCCAGAAACGCCATGATATTATAAATAAGGAGAAATTTTCAATCATGGATAACAAAGCCTACATAACCGAAGCTGCTGCATCTTAGGTCAAGCATAGCTCTCTTCATTCTGGTGCAAATGTGTAGGCTGTAGCATATGGCATGCTATAATTGGACCTTGGAATAGTAGTAGTGTGACAGGTAGCACATGTAACAGGTGAAGAATGAGGAGCTGAATAGGAAGTGCCGGAAGATTGGTCTAATTAAGCAAGATAGCTCAGCTGTAATGCTGCCTCTTGATAATCATTGTGGGATTCATTTAGTGCCACCTGAAGTTTTATCACTAGATGCTTGGGTAGTCTTCAAGGAAGCAACTTTTGTGATCATGAGTTATCTCATGTCATATAATCTTTTTATTATAACGCTATTTCTATTTTAAGAGGGCTGTAACTCTAGTCATTGAAACTTTTGCTTGCTTGCTCATCATCAGTTTTCTTGTTCTTTATTTTAATGTAATTGGTAAGATGAACTTATAATTACATGCCTTTTTAAATGCTTACTATTATCAAACTCTTTTATTTAATTATTTTCAAGTAGATATGGAAGGATTTGAATGCAACAATATAATGTATCAACATAAGAGGCTGAATTCTAGACATTGTTCTTTTGGCAGTATTTCAAATTTGACCCAGACAAATCAAACTGTGACCCGGTAGCCGTTCCAGTCCCATTATTTCCATTTTATGAGCCAATAGACAGCATGGATAAACCGGATTAATACCAGCCTACCCAGTCAAACCAGACTGTCCAGGCAAAATTTAGGGGACCCATCACATGCAAAATTAAGTATATCATAAACCCAACTAATATTGAATTCACACCCAAGAACAACCACAATCAATACTTTCTTTTAATATCATTGTTTATGCAAAAGTATATATATATATCTATATATATATAGCAGACATTAAAGTAAATTACAAGTCTGACTAAGGACTACACATCAAAGAAACTTAAACTTTTTAGCTATTTGTTATTAATTTTTAGACAATAATTTTATAAATTAAGAATAAGTGATATTAAAAAAATAAAAGGAAAATATAAAGTTTTTCATTGCTTATAAAATTATTTAATAAAATTTAATTTTTAAAATAATATCATCTCAATTAACACTATACATATATCACTAATGTTATAATATTTTTCAAATAAAATTAAGTTTTTTTAACTTAGTGGTTCATTTTATTTTGGAAATTTATGTATTTAAGAAATGACAAAAATTATGTCAAGTACCAATCCTTAACGTCACATCCTTTGCTTCTGCATTGATATTTAGAATGACTCTATTCATGACATGATGCGCCATTAGGATACATCAATATCTTTACCCATGTTTGTTTAATATCATCCATTTGTTTGAATACTTTAGAAAATTTCCATGCATTTCAAATAACAAATCAATAAATCGAAATCCATATGAACATGATTAATGAATAAATAAATGGGGGGAACAAGCACAACAAAGCAAATTTTAGTTTACTCAAGATCATTAGTTCCTCGAGATATCAAATAATTGGAACTAAAGCCAAGTTCATTGTAGCACACATACAAAGATGAGCCACTTTGAGATTTAGATGATCACTTTAGTTTTTAAAATGCCATAAACTTAACATCTATCTTTAATCATTCACAATTCATTAAGTAGCATCCATGATACAAAGCATTCAATACACTAATTAGTAGTTTCAATACACAAGATCCTATAAACTAGAGGATGCCACAAAGAGTAGATGACAGTTGTATAGAAGATTGATGCTCAAGAGATCAACATGCATCCAAAAGAAAATTAGTTGAAAAGAAAACAAAAGCTCACAACAAAATATAGGGTCCATGAGAAAGTTGAATGGTGTAATGTTTAATGGCTTACATATTTAGGCTTAATTTTTTGGATCAAATGAATAAAGGATTAACTAAAGCATGAACTAAGTGTGAAACCTTGATGTAATCCAATAAAAACCAGGAATCAATATAAAAATCCTCTTGCTTTCTAACAAAAGTAACCACTCCATTATACACATTATAAGCCAGTCTTTTTTTCTTCTTTTTCAACACTCTTTAAAGAACTTTATCACATGCCTTTTCTAAATTGATAAATATTAAATAGAGAACTTTCGTTCTCTCTCAAAATTTCAATCAAACCTCTAACTAAAAGTATGACCTTCAAAATTCAACTACTTGGCATAAAACAAAATAAGTTATGTGAAATACTAGTATCTTGTCAAAATCTATGTTCAGCCACTCTCTTCAAAGTTTTAAAATATTGCTTATACATATAGTTCCTTAAAAAATTTTCATGTATGCAAATCCCTTTAGTTCTTATAAATAGGTACCACGATACTCTTTTTCATTCAATGACATCTTTTTTATCTTCAAATTGTATTAAACAATATTAATCCAAAACTCCTTCCTCACCCCAAATATTTTCCCAATACAATAGGCATGTCATTCTATCCTACAAATTCACCACTTTTAATTTTCTTTATGAAATTTCAAATCTTAATTTTATGTATTTGTTAAGTTAAAGAGCAATTGATATCATCTTTAGAGCTTAAAAACTCAGTCAAGTCAATCGTATTATCATAAACTCATTAAGAAGTTTAAGACAATAATTTTTTCATCAAAGTTGAATATCCTCATCCTTAATTTTTCGATAAATGTATTTCTAATTAAAATTCATAAATATATTCCTCTCCCTTAACAAAATTTAACTTCTCATACAAGCCTTCATGAAGGCCGTAGCCTAAGCATATATATATAAAATAATCAGTACAAAATCAAATGGGATCAAACTCCACGGTCTCCTGAGCAAGGAGGTTCAAAAGTCTCCCAAAGAGCACATCTCCCCTAACAAAAGAAAAATCGCCCTGTCGAGCATACATGGCACAAAAATACGCCACACAATTCGCATCACACGATTGGTGAGCAAAAATAACACGAGGGAGCCGAAAAGCGAGGTGATTGGCATGACAGTCTCCGCCTCGTGAACGCAAAATCCTCTCCCAATGATGTCTGAGCCTCCGGATAGCTCCCATGGAATCTCCCTCAATAATGAGTCCGTCAGAATCAGCATCTTCGGCTAAGAGGGCCTGTCGCAGAATGGTAACTACCTGCATCTTCGCCTAAAAATGAGACAAGACCTGTAAACGAGCTCCAGCAGCAGCAAGTAGGTGGCCAGCTAAGTCGCGAACCACAACCCCACCAAAATCAATGACTCTCCATATCTATATGCAGCATCAATGTTGGCCTTCAACCAACGGGCCGGAGGGGGGGTAGGGGTACCATCTGAAAGATGAGGTGGAGAGGCCCTGGTTGGCCTTGGAACCTCAGGAGTTTGACCCATCATGCAGCCTAGCATGAACCAGCGCAGAGAGAATCAAACCTGCACAAACCAGCGGAGTCAGCCACAGTTGGCCATGAGAACGAGCAGTCCTGCTTCTCCAGGCCTAGGGAGTAGGCCACAATCTGGCAGCTAAAGCGACGCAAGTAGCAGTTAAGAACAGGGTAGTAAACTAGTCCCAAGAGGTCATGGTGGCCGGAAGCAAGTCCCAATGCACAAAAGTCTCCATAATGGCTCTTGTATAACTGCAATGTATCACCAAATGCTCTCTGTCCTCATCTGAATCACAGCCACAGACACAGGCTGCAGACTGCATGAGCCCTCTCCTGAGTAACCAACAGCTTGTCGGGATAGCATCACTGAGCAACCTCCACATAAAACAGGCCTCCTTGGGGCCAGGACCATCACCCACATGGCCGCAAACTGCCAAGGCTGACTTCCTCTCTCCACTCTATAAATCTGGCTAGTTCGACTCTATGAAGTCGTCAACCTGCCACTGCAAAGTCCCATCCTCCTGCCAAGTGTGGTGCTGTATAATCGGCCAACCGTATCTCAGAAGCCTCCAGACTGCAGAGTCAACTCACTGAACTATAAAATTCTCCCTTGGTGGCGGTAGCGAAACTTCATGGCTCTCACCCAGATTTGATCCTCTGTACTGACAAAGCTAAAGATATGCTAGGCGACTAAAATTGTCCTCCAGAGCCTCAGATTTTTGATCCCGAGTCCCCCGAACTCAAGCAGTCTATAAACTATTACCCGCGAACTCAACATGTACCATCTAAAAGATGAGGTGGAGAGGCCCTGGTGGGCCTTGGAACACCAAGAGTCTGACCCATCATGTAGCCTAGCATGAACCAACGCAGAGAGAATCAAACTTGCATAGACCAGCGCAGTCGGGCACGATCGGCCATGAGAACGCGTAGTTCTGCTTCTCCAGGCCTAGGGAGTAGGCCACAATCTGGTAGCTAAAGTGACGGTGACAAAACGCAGTAGCAATCAAGAACAGGGCAGTAAACTAGTCCCAAGAGGTAATGGTGGACGGTAGCAAGCCCCAATGCACAAAAATCTCCATAATGGCTCTCGTATAACTGCAACGTATCACCAAGTGCTCTTTGTCGTCATCTGAATCACAGCCACAGCACAGGCTGCAGACTGCGTGAGCCCTCTCCTGAGTAACCAACAGCTTGTCGAGATAACATCACTGAGCAACCTCCACAAAAAACAAGCCTCCCTGGGGCCCAGGGCCATCTCCCACATGGCTGCAAATTACCAAGGCTAACCTCCTCTCTCCACTCTATAAATCTGGCTGGCTCGACTTTATGAAGTCGTCAACTTGTGACTGCAAAGTCCCATCCTCCCGCCGAGTGTGGAGCTGTATAATCGGCCAACCGTATCTCAAAAGCCTCCAGACTGCAGAGTCAACTCACTGAACTGTAAAGTCCTCCCCCCGGCGGCGGTAGCGATTCTGCCACAAGATATTTTGACCAAACACAATCAGCCGGCAAGAGAGCGATGACGACTGCCCCATGAGCAATTATGCCACTGACTTGCTCAGTGACAGCTAGAAAATCTGCCTCCGCGGAGGTCGACCAATAATTGTAACACCCAAATATCGAAGAGAAGATCCTCTTCGGAACCCAACTGGATCGCGATCCTGCGCTGCCGGTATGTTGGGGTCTGACGACTAAACACAATTTGTGATTTGTGCGAGTTCACAGATTGCCCAATTCAGCTCCCATAATCTGCCAGGATTCGTTGTACCTCTCTGCCGGCTGCCTCAAAGGCTAGAGCGAACATGATCAAATCATCTGTGCACATGAGGCGGGAGAAGCTGGGTCCACCCCGATCCAACCTGATGTCGTTCGGGTGACCAATCTGCAGCTGTCGCATGATAATGAGGGAAAAGAGCTCCGAACACAAGATGAATAGGTAGGGGGAGATGGGGCATCCCTGCCTGAAGCTTCTCCTCCCTACTATCCAAGGAAGCCTGTGCTCTACAACCAAAACTGAGAACCAGGGGGAGTTCACGCACTGCATGGCCCAGTCCATCCAATGCTACGGAAAACCAAATCTATCCAGGACCAAACGTAAGCACCCCCACTCTCATAAAAGCTTTCAAAAGCATGGTCTTGGACATCTTATTTCAAGCACCAAGCATCTTTACTATAAGAGGTTCTCCCTCTTCATTATCCAAGTACATCTTTGTCCACCTTACGATTGCATCTAGCTATTGCTGGCTACATCAAATGTGCCATTAAATGTCCATATCTAAGTTTTAAGACTTTGCTCTAAAATATATCTCTATTTTCAATCCATAACTCCTCCATAAAGTTTTTAGATTAGATATAAATTAGATTTATCATTTCTTTTATTACTAATTTTCTTCAAAACTAGAACCAAAAACTGGTGTTGGGTTGTCATGTTTACTTTTTGAATGACTTTATAGTAATAAATTGCTTCCAAAGTATGTCCTAACTCTAGCTCAATATCAAAAAGTTTATGTGACGTAGATTCAAAAAAGTTTTATACTGACTATTAATTACTAACCCAACCCTCCATTTATCTCACTCAAGACTTGAAACCTAGCAATAGTGGTTTGACAAATGCCCTATACATAAACCGTACCAAAAATTCAGAGCTATAGATCTGACATCAAAACCATGAAGCATTAGCACAAATTGAGCTATGCATGAAAGAATTCATTTAAATTTGTTAAAGATCATATCAATACATAAACCCTAGCAAAACCAACAATATTGTGATTTTCACTACTAATAATGTAACATGATCGGGAAGCAGCAGTTCTGTGATTTTGCTATATAGCAGTTACAAGCGATTACTCAAAATTCTCTCACAAAGAATATCCAATGAAACTCAGACAAAAAAAAGTTACAAAATAAATTTATTAGTTCAATAACTTACAAAAAAAGGATGCATGGTGTCCTTATCACCATCCTCTATTATCCATGATAGCCACTGAATGATCTGCCAAATATAAAAATTGTGAGCTAAAAAGATTGCCAGAGATAAGCAAATGCAGTAGTTTAATGTAAACAGTATGGCAAACAAGTCAACTTTGACACAAGGTTTTAGTCTCCGAAAAAATTCCTATTTCAATAGAAACAGGAGATTTGCCCACAAATTATACTAATTTTAAGCCTTTCCCACAAATTATACTAGTGTTGGCATGATTAAATGAAATATGCAATGATTTGCTTATAAATGGTCTGAAATAAATATTGCATTAGGGACACTTGAGGGATAAAAAACATTTCCAGTTAAATCCAAGACTATACCTCTTGGTTATCCACCGAGCCATTATATATAGCTACTATCTGAGATGCAAGGTTGGAATCCTCCCGATCAAATGTATTCCAAATATTGTTCGGTTTTGTATTAGCTTTGGCTTCATCTTCCAAAGGTACTTTTTTATAACGGATAACAAAAAGCCGAGGAACATTGTTTGAATCATACTCACTAGGCCCGCAAGTTTCATAGATGTTATCAAGTTTATGCAGATAAAACAAGCAATAAACCTACAAAAAAAAAAAAAAAAAATATAGAACTGCATTCTAGGCAATAAGATCACAAAACATGGTGTTATATCTCTATGCAAAAGAAATAAATGTCTTGCTAAAACAGTAACAAGAAAATCATACAACCCATTATATGTAAAATGTTTCATGCAAGTAATGAAGCAGCATATTTAACCATAACTCACTATATTCAAAATTACAACGATCATGAGTGATAGTAAAAGACAGACTTGTCATTCATGAAAAAATTAAAATGTTTTATAAACTTAACGGAGAACTATTGAAGGTTATATGATGTAATAATCCATATTATAAGAAAAACAATTCTAGCAAAACATTTATACTGTTGCACTCAATGATAGTTTCATAATTTTGAAAAAAAAATCAAAAGTGTAATTTTAAGTTTCAAGGCAATAGAATTAATTTTAAAGTTTTTCAATGATTTTTTGATATTTTTTCAAATCTCTTTTCTTTTTTTTTTTTATTAAACCCCAAGTATTTAATTAAGAAAGAGTCGCACACGCTTTAATATCTCCAACCTGTCCCTCTTCCCCCATAGACACGCAAACAACAAGTTCCAGCTTCATAAGGCAAACCTTAGGCCACATGTGACAAGATTAACCGGATCCTCCTCCTTCTTTTCTCCTTTTTGTCCCTTCTCCTCCAATGGCTATAAAGAACCATAGCCCTTCTAAGCCCTCCTACTGCCACAAGTAGCAGGCCACTTTCTTTCCAACTTTTCGCATAAGCCCTCATCTTTCTCCCCTTCTTCTCCACTTCAACTTTCCACACTTCTTCTAGGAAAGCAGCCCTCATCCTCTACTTTTTTTTTTCAATGACTTGATCACAAGAAAAGGACTTGCCAATTTCCATTCTGGCAAGCACTTTGATGCCGACTTTGATTCCAATCATCTTCTATACCTCTATGGTAAGCAGCTCATTATTTTCTCTTAATATTTTATAAGAACAACAATAAATCTTCATGATTTTGAGATATTTGAATTCCCATCTATTGTTTAATCATAAAGATTTAAGACTAACATCAACCCTAGATAAAATTTATGCTCACAACTGCAAATCTAAGAAAAGATTTTAAATGCCTTTCTCATATCAAGAGGACATCAGGTACAACTTCCAATTACTCCTTTTTTTCTGATTTAAGCTTTTTGCCCTCCTACAGCCAAAATCAACAATAATCTACAAGCACTAGATTTTGGAACACTGCTTAAGACATCAGAACACCAAATCTTGGCAAATCTTATTTCTTTTTCATAAGATATTAATTTCCTTGCATATTTTTGATTTCAATTTTTCAATATTAAAAATAAATAAGGTTTCAAATATTATGTTAATTTGGAAATACAAATAATTGAGTTTTCTCTTGTAACTCATAATTTCAAATAATTGTAATACTAGAAATTATTACTAAAATAATTAAGAATACCCAAAGAATCCAAAAAAAATTTGCAACCAATGAAAAAAGAAAAGATCTTTATTAAAATAGCTCTAACTTGTTTTTAAAAGGTTGAGGTTCATTAAGGTGCAAAGAAGCGACCAATGAAATTTGAAAATTTGATTTATCAAGAGTATAAACACAAGAGCCTTGGGCTACAACACCTTATATAGTAATGAAGTTGTAGGTTCAAAGAAAAGCCTACTAGATAGTACTTCAAAAGAAGTAGAAACTTTAGTCAAGCAGATTACAAATCTTAAAACAATAGGAAAAGCACTTTTGAATAAAACTTTTTAAGTAATAATATTTTGGGTCAGTTCTAATGACCTTCAAAAATTATCAAATTTATTTTTAATGAGCTTTTTGTAAAATTTAGAACTTATGCACTAAAAATATAAAACATTTAATTTTAGCATGTGTGAATTGAAATTAAAAGAATTTTGGTGCAAGTTTTGTGCCCAAATCAATCTTAAAATGAATTTTTGACAAGTTTTTGAAAATTTTTATTTTTAAAAATTCTTGAATAACCCCTCCTTCATTCTGCATGATCCATCTGCACAAAGAAAGCCCTAACCATTGAAGGATACATGCTCATGAGTCAAGCCATCTAAATTTATCTCGATCCCTTTTTCGTTCTCTCACTCTCATCTCTCAATCTCTCTTCTCCCTCTCGATCACCCACTTTTCTTTTTTTTCTATGGCCAGATGCTTACGCACTCGACCGACCACCTGGCTGCCTCTCTCCTATCGACTAAGCAGATCGACATAGATACAGCTACCTTATCCTTCCTCACCCTCCCCCCAACATCCACATCCATGGTCATGCAACCAAGCAACCCTCTCCTCCAATCCTCTACATAACCCCAATTGATCTCTCCTCTTCTCCTTTTCTCTATTTTTTTTTTTAATTTTCAGTAATTTTTTTTATATAAATTTTATTTCAAAAATAGCACCTTCCCAATCAGAGTGAGATTTGCCTTCAATTTCTAGTTCCAATGACAACAAACCCAGAATGTGCAAGCCACCTCTCCTCTCCTCTTCTTTAAGATATTAGTTATGCAAATATCAAATTTTATTGATTAAATGATAAGCATATATGCTAAATCTAAACTATATGCTATCCAATTTGGTACTAAAAAAACTCAACACATCTTATACTGTTCCTTACACAATCCACCGACATCTAAGGTATAATCCCATTATGATGTTATTCATTTGTATAATCAATAAATTTTGAATTAAACCCTAACTTCTAAATTATGTTAAATTTCATTGGAGAAAGACTATTCGTAGGATTGATGCTTTCAGACCATCAAAACTTCAATTCAAAATAAGAATTATAATTTTTACTTTATATTTGAGTTAAATTTCTTTTTTTAGATTAATTATCTTTAGCATTTAATTTTGTGGTAAACACTTTATTTGCTATAGCCTATTATAATCAAGGACTAAACTCATGTATCAACTTACCTACGATTAAATCAAAATGAGTGAAATATCTTTATCTTTACATGCTGAAAATTAGATTAAATGAAAACAATTAGCTTCTAAACTACGAAACAATCGCCTACATAGAGCTAAATATTCATATCACATAATGTAATTACATAGCCTATATACGAGTTAGCTGAAATTTAATGATTTACAAAGACTGTTGAAATTGAATTGTGTTTAAGCAAAAGAAATTTCAATGTAAGAACGAATATTTATAAATATATAAAATATGCATGCCCAATTACAAGATGCAACTGGCTTAGACTTATACATGTTTTACTTCTACAAGAAATATTCCATAGAGTGAACTTTCCCTATATTTAGAATGGCTTTCACCACAGATTCTTCGGAGATTAGTTGCTCAACTTCACTGTGGGTTACCCCAACTACATGATAAATGAAACTACAGCTAACTGATTAGTATGTTAATTTAAAATTTAATTTAAACAGACTATAGGTACATATTTCATGCTATGGTTTATTTCAAGCTTACTATTCATTTAATCGCTAGTCCCTTTTTACTTTTAGTGTTTATTGCTTGAGTCTATTTACATTTCAGCTATTAGAACATGCATATTCTCTTATTTTCATTGTTAATTATTAAGTAGAAAACATAATTATTAATTCTTAAAATATTTTATTAACATTTTTAGGTTAAGATTAAATGAAAGATAAATTCAATGATCAAATTTATTACCCATTATTACATTCGACATGTCCCTTAACTCCTTTTTAATTGTAATTTTTTTAATGCAAGTATATGTATTGCGATCTGTGCTAGTTTATTGGAATATAAAATTTTATTACTAATGTCATTTAATTAAAATTGTAGATGTTAAATTTAATCATCTTGTTATTTGGATGGTATGCTTTATACAAATCTAAAATATTGATGCTAAATTCATATTTTTAGTCATCCAACCTCCATTTCCTAATATATTGGGTTGGGTTGGATTGTGGCAGGAGAGGTTTTAGCACCAAAATTGAATTATATTTAATTTAATGAAGAACCAACAGGGTTAATCAACCTCTTTGTTTTTCTTAGTGTTTTAATTCTTATTACATTTATACTATATCACTTATTTTCTCTTATCTTATTTCAGTTTTATAGCTGGCAACAATATAACCTACAAGATAGCTGCAAATGTGCCAAGCTACAACCAGGAAACTATCTTTGTAATTGGAGGTTCAGTAACTATCGGTGATAAGGTTTTTACTCAAATGATGGCCAATATGAACTAGATGATGCAGCTTGCCTAGAAAAGGGTAAGTGAGCCAAGCCTCTATTTCACAGTGGACAAACACTTAAAACTGTCATAGGATCAGTGACGCTTGCTTCTCTGGAGCCATAAATCCAACATTAGTTAAAGTTTGGTTTAGAGAAATAGAGAAACTTCTAAACAAAAAGAAGTGAAGTATAGAACAAAAGATGTCCCTCGCTACATTCATGTTGCATGAAGAAGCAGACATTGGAGTCTAGTTAGCATCAATGAAAATTTGGAGTTGTAGACTCTTTCATCACATGGAAGGACCTCACCATCATCTTTAGAAATTTGCATCGCCTAATACTAGAAAAGGATGCAAAAGAAATATTTGAAGATGTTTTAGAGCGAATACAGCATCTCTCAATACGGGAAAAAATTCATCTATTTTTCAAGATATGCACAAAATATGATCCCTACTAGATAAGTGTGACATAATTTTGGATAAATTCAAGGATGCCATTAAACACCCCTGGTTCATTTAGAGAACGAGGCCTTTTCTGTACTGGTAGAGGAGGATAGATGAGTGAAGTTAGATCTCCAAGCCATTCAGAGGCACCTAAACTCGCACAAAAGGAAAGGGCCCATTACCAGATCCCTGTAGCACAACATTGCAATATAAAGGGGAATAAACCCAAACATAGAATGCCACCAACAACGTCTTCGAAACTTTCACTCAACCATGCACAACAGTGAGAAGAAGCAAAAGGGAGAAGTTTAGCAAGTCAATGATTTGCTTCAAATGTCATTAGCTGGTTCTCACGGTGCTCAACTGCAACAAGTATTTGGACGCCAATCCCAATAGCAAGGCGCTAATGCCAGAGAGCCATCAACCAGTTCCAGGGGGCAGATTGGCAAACCAAATGCTGATCCAAATATCTCCCACAAGAATGTACAGTATCATATTTATGCACTAAGTCGTGAGGAAGCTTCAACACCGTCAAATAAAGGATGGAAGCTTGAGGCTCTACATCGACTATTGTGAGTTGAGCAAATTAGTAGTCAAGAACACATATCTTTTCCTGAGAATTGACAACCTTTACCACACTATTCTCCAAACCTAAGATTTGACTACTAACAATTGAATATCGTGGAGGACGACATCCATAAGACGACTTGCATTACACATTATAAGCACTACGGTTCATGGTCAGACCTTTTGGGTTTGACGAATGCCCCAAACATTAAAATTTTTTATATTCTTTCATTGTGATTTTTATCGATGACATCTTCACACTATACTCTAAACACTAAAAATTCTAGCTTCTAAGTGTTGCTTTCTTCAGCCACATCATCAATGATAATGGTATCTCTATGAATCAACAAAAGGACAAAGCCACTGCAGATTAGCTGAGACCTACTAGTGTCGTTAAGGTGAGAAGCTTACTAGAATTTGTTGGCTACTATTGCAGATTTGTAGAAGGTTTCTTCAAAATAATAATGCCCATGTCTAGACTCAACTAGAAAGTTGTGAAGGTTTTTTGGGATCTTAATTGGGTAACTTTTTAAATTATATATATACCCACAAGTATGGATGGTTTTCAAATTTACAATGACTCATTTATATATAAATTAAACCATTTAAACAATCAAATAAATCATGAATTAAACCCTAACTTCTAAATTTAATTAAATTTTGTTGACTCACTTCCATACATTTAGACTTCAATTTAAAGAACTGTACTTTTTATTATAAATTTAATTATATTTTCTTCCCTAAATAATTAGTGTAGTATTTAATTTTATAGTAGATGGTTTATTTATTATAACCTAAACTCTAATTAGATTAAACCCAAATCTCAGCATACCTAATGTTAAATCAAAATATAGTGTTTCATTGTCTCTACATGCTGAAAATAAAGTTAAATAAAAATAATTAGTTTTTAACTACAAGATAATCACTATAAGGAATTAAATATTCACATTTATTACATAGCAATCTTACAAGTTGGATGATCTTTCATGAATTGCCAAACCCTAAAACCCTAAAACCCTAAACCATATTAAATCAAGGAAAAATTCAATACCAATGCTAATGTTTATGTAAAACATGAACATCCAATTCCAAAATACGGCATGTGCTTTAATATGTCAGAAATTTATGCGCACATTACTTAACCAAGAAATCTTCCCCAAAAATTGGATCCTCCCTAGATTTAAAAGGGTTTCTCAGCACGGGTCCTTAGGAGATGGGTTGCTCAACTTTACTATAAAGTATACCATATATATATGGCAAATAAAATACAAAAGCTAAATTATTAAAATGTAAACAAAATCTAATCTATGTTAATTGCAATTACATATTTTATATACGATTTATTTCAATTGATTGCTAGTCTATTTTTAGTTGCTAGTTTTAGCCTTCAATATTTTCTAATCAGAATTAAAGGATAGATAAATTCACTAATTTGGCCGATATATATCATCACGTTCGTTACATACTTTCAAGTTCTTTTTTCAGCCAAAAATTTCTTTTCTTTTGTGCCAATATATATACCTTTATGTATACTAGTTTTGTGATGTAAAGTTTGATTAACAACACTATTTGGTTTTGAGAAATTAAGACGATGACAAGAATGACTATGTTTAAGTTTAAGTTTCATGTTATCCAAAATACATTCCTATTCTAGCTTCCCTAACCTTGTATTCCGGATGTTGACAATGCCATTGACGATGATGACGCACTTCGATGATGGTGCACGTCTTCACAAAATTCTAGCCCACCAGCAACTAGTCATTATGAAGATTGCTGATAGTCAGCATTTGTTATAATTAATTGCTGTTACTTGCAGTTGTACAGCAGTATGAACACAAACACACTGTTAAGAGAATTAACAACACATTTATTTAACACAAATAAACGGCCAAAACTTGAGCATAGCCAAAAGTTCAACCAACTCCCACAGTGAAACAGACTAAGTTATACATTTCAGCTATAACTGAAATGATATTGAATGAACAAATTATTAGATCCAAAGACGAATTTGCCAAACCTTCTGAGCATCCCCATCTAGCCATGCAAATGTAAGCCGTTTATCCTGCACTGCAATAGCAGCCTTAGGTGCTTCAACCGAAATATTCTCTACATTGGCACCCATATTATCTGTTAATAGCTTCTGGATCCTGTGCATAATCTATAATAATATTAAATTAAATTACAAGTAGCTTGATTAATGCCAGACTCATAAACTATATATAAATTGAAGGTAAGGAAATATACTTCCTTCATTTTGTTTAGTGCAGGCCCAGGACGACCAGTCACAATTGCACAATACCAAGTTTCGGTATAACTTCCAGCACGAGAAAAACCTTTAGCATCACAGCCTAGCTCCATAGAGTTTGCACTTCTTAGTTGGGGGAGTTCTGTATTTCAAAAGACAATATCACCAAAATAATGCATAGAATCTCAAAAATAGCACACCATAAAAATGATTAATTAATTAAAAAAACTGAAATAAAAATCAAGATAACTTATAAATGAATATCAATAGAAGCATGCTCTTCGAAGCTATTTATAGATAAAATTAAATGCATATTTCTTAAAATTGTATTGTCTTTCGAGATGAAATAATAAAATTGAAAGCATCAAAAAGCATATAACGAGTACAAGGTGAAATCAACAAAACTAATTTACAAATGATTGTAATGCATGAAGAGCAAATGGTAAGATTTAGCATAGTTGTTGCCATTAAGAAAATGATGGCATATTTAGCATAGTTGTTGCCATTAAGAAAATGATGGCATCATTCGAAGACTTTATAGGACAAACATTAAAAATTCCTTAATATATTAAACCACTTGCTCTTAGAGTTTGGTATCTGAAAGAAGACAAAGAAATGGCTAATTCATGTAATAATAAGCATGTATAAACATATATATGACTAATTCATGTTATAGAATAGACATTAATCAAACCAAGAACTTTGCATGAGACCTTGGATACTTAAGAATGCTAAAGACTTAGTGATGCAGGACAACAAGTACATGCGAAGAGGAGGTTCATGACTCAAGCCTTTGTATGGAGCTTAGCTGCCGGGATTGATTTGTTATTGAGTCACGCTATATTTATTTTTGTTTCAGATCGTGTTGTAACCCTAGTTGTGTCATACTATTTTTTTGTTTCGAGTCAAGTTGTGTTATATTAATGTGTTAGTAGGATGCAGCATGAAATCCTATACAAGAGTGTACGATGACACGACCTTACTCAAGGAACTTGAAAAAGGCTATCGAATCATGACGGGATGTGTTGTGGATCTGTATTATTTATGTATTTTATTTGGTTATATTTGCATTTATATTCTTATAGTATATCAGTTTTTGTGATGTTTTATTATGTGTATCGGGAATGTAAAAGGTCACACAAAAAAGAATTAAGGTATGGTGACTATATATATATATATATATATATATATATATATATATATATATATATATATCATGTAAACACTTTTTTGAATACTTGAATGATATTGCAGAAATTTGGCTTGAAAGCTTGTTTGGTGTGACTAACCAAAGGAAATCTTCTTTAGTGTGTATAACCAAAGGTCTTAAATGTGCACATAGCCTTCAAGAACACAAGGTGTGGATAATCTTGAGATTATTTCTTTTCTATTGTTATTTTCTATTTGGTACCATAGTACCCTCTATTAGCTTTCATCTCCACTTTGTTTTGCCCAAATCCGCTTCCATTTTGGCTTTCAAACATTCATTCTACGAAACCAATGCAAAATTCGACGTCATCTCACTTTGCCGTCCACAACTCTACCAAACAGCCATCAAATCAAAGCAAACAATATCGTACATATTTCTAATATCCTCCTAAAGTTTTGTGCAATCCAACATCATTTGGTTTACCAAAATCCCTCCTGAAGTTTCCAAAATCATATCTACAAGCCAACCATTGTAACTCTCATCAATTTTGGTATCAGAGACAGGTTTCTTAGACTAGGATTGTAGAGAATTTCGTATCAAAAATTTACATATTTTTTCATAATTTTTGAAATTTGTTTGACCCTGTTTCGACCCAAAAAAACAAAATAGGGTTATTTTCTAGCCACCAACCGCAGCCAACACCACTGGTCGCTACAACCTTCGTCGCCGCAGAGCTGACACATTCCAAGTCGCACCAATTCTTGAATCGTCAGCCCTCCATTTAAAGCCCACGGAACCCGAACCTACCCGGCCCACCATAATAGGCCCGGCCCACCTGAACCAGCCGGCACGCGTCCAGCCAGCCGCAAGCTCGCACGCAAGCCCCTGTTAGTGCCATGCAGTACCCACATGCTGACTTCTAACGCTCCGTTCTCCGTCGTCCAACCTCTGATTTCAGAGTTGTTGGCGCTGTTGGAAACCTGATATCCTCAACTATACGCTAATGGCACTTCTAAAGAATTATAGCACTCTAGTAAGGAGAGAGGATACTGAGAATACTCAACATGTGAAGGGAATTTGTTCGTCTTCACAGAAGGTATAACTTTCATTTTTTTACAATATTTTGAGTAATTAGTCTCTTAAATTTGCATTGATATTAACATGCTGAATATTTTCTATACTTTTGACAAGTTGTGGGTAAATTATGTATTTTCTGCTCAATTTAGTGTACCTCCGCCTTAAATTAGCCAACCAGCTATCCCTAAACCCTACCTAAACTTTTAGCGACCACTTGTAAGGGAGTGTTCCACTCAAATGCCCACCTTATTGTGATTGAGCTACATTTGAGCCGCATTTACTATTTTAACTTACTCTAAGTGTGCTTTAATAAAGCTTGCGTGTCTTTTTATTTATTCGCTTAGAGTACTTGTTGCATTTTGTTTGTAAACTTTTGCATTTAAAGGACACTATGGCTAACAACCAAGAACTCAATGGGAATGACCTAGATTAGCGAGTGAGTTGAGATCTTGGAAACTTCTATGGCTAGGATAGAAGCCCAATTTAGGCAAGTCTTGGAAGTACTAAATATAAGAAATGATGAATACCATCCACCACTACCTGAACACCCTGCACATCAAACTAAAAATAGGGATGATCCTACTTATGAGATTAGACCCAATCCAAACTATAGGAAAGGTAGAGTCCCTAGAAAAAATGATTTTAAAGACATGTCTCTTAGAGGACTTGATCGTCTGAGAGGAGATGATATTCGTGGGAGACCTAGTACTAATCCTTCACCGAGACTTGGTACACGTGAAAGAAATCACCTTGAAAAAAATATTTTGAGCTTGATTAAAATAGAAGCCCTACTTACGATGACACCCATGACCTTGACAATTTTCTAGATAGAATGACCCAAATCGAGAAGTTCTTTGAGTAGCATGACTTGGATGATTATCGACGAGTCACATTTGCTAGGATGAAGTTGATTAGTCACGCCAAATCTTTTGAAATAATTATATCCAAAAGAAAATGAGGAATGGTGTAGGAAAATTTCTTGGGTCGAGATGAGGGGGATTCTAAAGGACAAGTATTTCCTACATTATCATTACAAACAACTTCACACAAAGTTACTTACCCTTAAACAAGGCATCATGTCTGTTACTGAGTATTTGAATATTAAGTAATGATTTTCAAGACTCAGATTGGCAATTGGCCAATAAGTTTGTTATGGCTTGAGGGTAGATATTAGACAATGCCCTTCTCATTTAGTCTCAATCAAAGGCATCAACCTCTAGGGTGAAACCCCCGACTAACGCTTTCAAGTCTATTCAAAAGCCTACTCCTTCACCTAGTCTATCCACTAAGACAATTGCTACTCAAATGGGTAGCTTTGTGAATCATGTTGTTCGTTATAGGTGCAAGTAAAGTGGGCACCTTAACCATGAGTGCAAAGCAATCCTATCCATTGTAATTATTGAAGAGGAAGAAGTGGGAGATGATGAATTAGAATCTATTCATAGTGATGACAATGTTGAAGTTATTGAGGAAGAAGATGAGACATATCCAGGAGTAGTGAGATGTCCTAATACCTCATTAGGAGAGGAAGAATGGAGGCGAAGGAATATTTTCAATGTGCCATTGGCATGCAATGACAATGCATGTAAGATGGTAATTGATGATGGTAGTGCAATGAATGTAGTACCCACACATATCTTGGTGATGGTAATATTTCATGTGGAACCACATTCGAGTCCATTCAATTATAGTTGGGTGAACCATATCTCACTCCCTGTTACCCAACGATGTTTGTTTCCCATCAAGCTTGGAAGTTTTGAGGATAAGATACAGTGTGATGAATATTACCCATGGATATAGCGCACATCTTTTTAGACCAACCTTGGCATTTTGATATGGATGTCCACTATGGTTGTAAAAATACATAGGTATTCAAATTTAATTATAAGACCATAAAGTTTTATCATTCCAAGCTTAATCCAAAAACCACCGTACCTGCTTCAAGGTCCCTTCCTTTGACATCCACTCCATCCACTAGCTTTACACTACATCTTCAATATCCAAGGCTCATGTTAATGCAAAATCTACACCTTTCCAACCCAAAAGAGTGACCCAACTTACTTATCACCATTTCCACTCCTTTGATTACGTCCGATGCACAATCCGTGATTTTACCTAAAAGGTCTAAGTTTCACTGCCCTGAGCCAACTGTGGATATGGTAGGATACCGCACTATTAGGAGAAAGTTTAATAGTTTAGAAGGGGTCTAGTTGTTACATGTGAAAGAAGTGGCCCCTACCCCTGATGATGTTCTCAATCCTTCTCATGTAGTCGATCTCTAGGGAGATTTTCTAGAGACCTCACTTGAAGATCTTCTTAATTCCTTGCCTCCCCTTAGGGGCATTCAACATGCTATTGATTTGGTCCCTTGATCACAACTACCCAACTTACCCCATTATCAATTAAATCCAGTGGAGCAAGTTGAGTTCCAAAGGCAGGTTGATGAATTATTAAGAAAATGATTTGAGGGAGTGTTTGAGTCCTTGTGATGTTCCAGCCTTACACCCAAGAAGGATGGCACTTGGAAAATGTCTGTTGATAGCCGTGATATCAATAAGAACACAATAACGTATAGGTTTCCCATCCCACGGTTATATGATATGCTAAACTTTGTAGCCAACTCTCGATTATTTTCAAATATCGATCTTAAGAGTGGTTATCATCATATTCATATGCACCCTGGAGATGAGTGGAAGACCGCATTCAAATCTGAAGGTCTTTATGAATGGATGGTGATGCCTTTTGGTCTTTCTAATGCACCTAGCACATTCATGCACTTAATGAACACAATCCTTCGACCTTTTTTAAGAAAATTCCTTGTGATTTACATTGATGATATATTGATCTTTAGCATTGATGTGAAACACCACTTGGAACATCTTAGGCTTGTCCTTGAAAAACTTTGTGAGGAAAAACTTTACATCAACAAGAAGAAATGCTTGTTCGTGCAACCTAAAGTAACTTTTCTAGGATTCATTGTCTCATCTTTAGGGATAAAACAAGACACATCCAAAATCCAATCAAGATTGAACAAGCCGACCTCTAAGAGCTTCCATGATGTTAGGAATTTTCATGATTTTACAACTTTCTATAGAAAATTTGTGAGAAAGTTTAGCAAATTATGAGCCGTATCATTGTATTTTGAAACAAGATAAGTTTTGTTGGATTGCTAGTGCTGAGAAATCTTTCAAAAACATTTAGTCATGATGACATCCTTGTACTTAGGTTACCCGACTTTAATAAGGTATTTGAAGTAGCTTGAGATACCTCTGGATTGGCATTGGAGGAGTCCTTTCACAAAACAATCACCAAGTTGCGTTCTTTAGTGAGAAACTTAATGAGGCTAAGTAACAATATTCAATGTAGGACTGAGTTTTATGCAATCATTCAATCACTAAAATATTGGAGGCATTACCTTTTGCACTAAGAGTTTACCCTCCACGCGGACATGTTGAAATTAATTAATCAACATATAATGTTAAATCATAGACATGCAAAGTGGGTAGAATATTTACAATATTATACTTTTGTCCTCAAGCACAAGTCTAGTGCGAAAATAAATCCGTTGATGCATTATTTAGAGTGCTCTAGTGATTTCATCAATGATTAGTAAAATAACAATTTTTGATCGCCTTAAGAATGATTATACTGTTTGACCTGACTTTCATTTTATCTATTCTGAGTCGCATGAGTCAGTGTTACCTCGTCATTCATCATATCACATTGTAGGCGATTATCTTTTTTGTGGCCCTTTATTGTGCATTCCACGTACCTCTTTGCATATTTTTCTTATTGGCGAGTTGCATTCAATCAGTATAGTAGGGCATTTGGGGAGGGGCAAAATAATACATTTAGTAGAGACTAAATTTTTCTGACTATCACTAATAAAAGATGTAAGTATGATTCTCAATACTTAACCTGCAAAATGGCCAAATCTCAAAAGCAGAGATTAGTAAATACATTGCTTTACCAGCATATTGACCTTGGAAAGATTTATCCATGAATTTTGTACTAGGACTTCCCAGGACTACACATCACCATGATAGCATTTATAGTGGTCGACATGTTTTCCAAAATGGCTCACTTTATCCCATGTTCAAAGATAAATGATGCCTCTTTATTCTTTAAAAAAATAATTAAGCACCATGAGTTACCAAACACTATTGATTCTCATATTTCTGAAAGACATTCCGCATTCCACCGACAAATATATGGGCAAAACTAAGATGGTTAACAGAACTTATTTATTGAAAAGTCTTGTGGGTGATAACCTAGGTACATGGGATCTTCACTTACCGACTGCTAAATTTGTTTGTTATAACAATGTCTCAAGACAACCAAGCAAACACCATTTGAGATTATTTATGGGTTTAACCTAAAAGTCAGCAGATCTTGTTAGCATACCCAGCCATGCTTATTTAGATGCTGCCTTTACATTTGTAAAATATTTTCATAAAATGTATCATATAATGAGTCAACTAGAGGAATCAAATGAAAATATGCATCTAAGGCTAATGCTACTAGATCATGTAAAACATTCAATATATGTAATTTTGTGCTCATTTGCATTCACTAAAGAGAAAAGAGCATTTAAGGTCTTTAAGAAGATCAGGCCGAATGCTAATTTGATTAATTTACTATCGGATGTGTTGATTAGTCTTGTAATTAATATTGATGATTTAATTCCATACGCTAATGAACTCATGCAGGAAAATAAGGTGCTACTTCTGAGGAACCAAACAGTAAACCTTCACATGAATATCCTAAATCCTCTTTCTTTGATATTAATATTATAATTTTTGATGAGATAATCATAGGTGAACATGGAGAGCACATGTTTTAGTGAGATGGAAATATGGAGCCTATGTGAACATCTACTATATGGAGGAGAAAAATTTGATGAAGCACGGAGGCCGACACGAGAGCGTGTGATGCATGAGCATACTCAAGAAGCTTGAAGCCTATCAAGTAATGTCAGGATGTGTTGTGATTCTATATTATTTATATATTTTATTTGGTTATATTGCATTTATGCTATTTGTATATTTGTTTTTGTGATGTCTTATTATATGAGCGTCAAGAATGTAAAAGTCACTCAGAGAAGTCTAACAGGACCTTATTACCATTATTAGTGATATTATATTGGAATTAGGGTATGATGACTATATATATATATATATTTATATATGATAACCCTTATTTTCTAGATACTTGAGTGACATTACAAAAATTTGGCTCGAAAGCTTATTTGGTGTGGATAACCAAGGAAATCTTCTATAGTGTGCATAACCAAAGGTCTTGAAGGCGCGCATAGCCTTCAAGGGCCCAATGTGTGAATAATCTTGGAGTTATCTTTCTTTTCTTTTGTTTTTTTATATATGATATCATATTACTCTCTATTAATTTTCTTCTCCACCTTGCTTCATCGAAATCCACTTTCGTTTTGGCTTTTCAAACATTCATTTTACCAAACCTATGCAAAATCCGACATCATCTCACTTCGCCATCAATAACTCTCCTAAACATCTATCAAATCATACCAAACAATATCCTACAAATTTCTAACATCCTCCTAAATTTTCACATCAACACGACATAAATTGGTTTACTAAAAGCTCTCCCAAAATCTCCAAAATCATATCTACAGTTTGACCATTGTACCCCATCATACACACACACACACACACACACGCACACACGCACACACACAAGTGAATATGCATATGCTATTATATGAAAGTTTTACTAATAAGAATGTATGTGAGTACATAGGAAGGCTTGAAAACATTAGAAAAAATGTACGTGTCTGTGTATGATTAGACACGTTTGTACATATATATGTGTGAATATATATATATATATGTATGTATATATGTATGAGTATATATACATATACCCTTTTACTACAACACTTTGTCGCTCTCGTCTAGGGCGAGTTTCTGACTATTCTGATTTCGAGCTAGAGCATCCTTCCGTCGACATGGCCGGCGGCCGCATGGCTTGCCTTCTGTTTCGGCTGCTCCTGGTGACTTCTACCTTATTCTTAGTTTGTTTTCATATGCTAATGCTGATGTTTTTTATCCTTATAACCTAATGGAAGTTCCCCCATCTGTTTGTTCTTTTAGGGAGATCGTGGAGAACTCTAACCAAATTCTCCAAAGAGATATCTTCTCTCAATGGCTCTCCTGCTATCTTCTATTCGAGGCAGAAATTGCTTCTCTTGCTGCTAAACATTCTCATACTCTCATTGGAAAGTTTAACAAACATTCTCATACTGTGAGGAGTATAAAGATCATTATCTCTTCTAACAAAATAAGCCCGTTGGCCATTTTAAATACGCTTGATAACTATGAAAGGGCTAATTTTGTTCCTGAAGATTTAGTTAGTTCTCAAGCTCTCATGGTGGAGAAAGATAATAATGTGACTCCCCCTGACCTTCCCATAGATAATATTGAGGAACTAACTTTTCAAACTGGCAAGCTGTGCAATGTTGCTGCTTCTCCCAACACTAATACATCTGCTCAAATGGATTCTTGTATTGAAAATAATTGTGCTGAAAATGTTGATGATGTTTTGAATGGTATTGGATCTTCTATAATTTCCAATGCCGGTAACATTTCTCCTATGTTCGACTTGACTCTCAAGGTAACAAGGTTAATGTTGATGCCAATAATGCTAGTTCTTTGATTATTCATGACTATCAGATCTTGCTAATTCTTTGGTTAATAATGCTATAACTGAAGCTACTTTTGTTCATACTTTATCTACTTCTTCGGTCACTATGATTAATGTTCAGGAATCTAACTCAGTGACTATGAATAATGTTTTTTCTATTATTTCTTGTGCTGGATTGGAAAAGGATAATATTACTGTCTCTAATGCTTTTGCGGTTAATAAGAATGCTAGTTTGAAATTTGTAGATGATATTAATGCTGATAAGAAAAAGGTTGTTTTAATTACGAATATCAAAATTGATAATGCTGAAATTTTGGTTGATCTTGCCCCTAATAACATTGCTGGAACTGTTGCTTTGTCCCCTGAATGGTGAAGGAGATATTGATAATACGATTGTCACTCTTTGTAGATCTAATATTATTGAAGTTGATTATCCTGTTCATGTTAAATCTCTATCATTTGCTGAAGGTAATAAGGATGGTTTTACCCCTTGTAACATTGCTAACATTTATTCTAGAATAGTTACCAAAACGTTATAAGTCAGGGGATCTAATCCTCTCAATCCAGAAAGCCTAGTTAAAAGTAAATTCTCAAACAAAATTGTTTCTAACAAAGATAGTGGTTATTTATTATCTTCTAACAAATATAATTTGCATTCATCGTTAGAAAAAGAAGCAGTCTTATCTAATGCTAAGAGTCAGATGTTCCCAGAGGAATCAACTATTGTTTTATGAATATTCTTTGCTGAAATATTAGAGGCATTGGTAATGCTTCTTCTAAAAACAAATTCAAGCATATTGTAAGGGATAATAAGATTAACCTTGCTGCCATCTTAGAGCCCAAAATTAAACTAAGTCCATCATTCTCTTTATAAATTTGCTAATTTTGAAAATGCTATTGCCTCTACAGCTAATCGTATTTGGGTGTTTTGGTCTAACCCTTAGAAAGTTGAAATTATTGATCAATATGACCAAGCAATTCATATCAGATTTCATAACTCCATTATGAAATCTCTGGCCGCTTTTGTTCATGCCAACAATAAAAGGACCAACCGTTAAGAAATTTCTTGAAACATTGCAGTCAAATCGTAATTCCTTGGGTTGTTGGAGGCGATTTCAATGCCGTGCTTATATCTAGTGAATAAAAGGTTACACTTCCAATCTTGTTGAATCCTCTTATGATTTCAATTCTACTGCTATTAACTGTGGTCTTGATGACTTTAAATATTCTGGAGCTCCTTTTATTTGGTCTAATGGAAGGAAATTTTCCCGTCTAGACCGTTTTTTCATTAATAATCAATGATGTAACTCCTTCACTGATTATAAAAACCTTTTGTTGAACTCTACAACTTCGGATCACAAACCTACTATTATGTCCTCCTGGAACCATGCTAACTCCCATCCAAAGTCTTTCAGATTTCAACTTTTTTAGCTTACATGGACGATTGCTCTGAGATAGTCAATTTTGTGTGGAATGCTTATTGTGACACTTATGGCCTCATTCGTCTTGTTGATAAGTTCAAGAAACTTGGGAAAGCTCTAAGTTTTTGGAGCAAAAATTCGATCGGCAATATTTTTAAGAACCTTGAAAGACAGAAAAATCTTGTTAGCTCTCTTGAATCTATATTTGAAATCCATCCCTCTGTTGATAATAAAATTGTAGTTTCCAAGGCAAAGGCTACCCTTATTCAAAATCGTAATGATGTAGAAATTTTTTGGAAACAAAAGTGTAGCTTAAACTAGAAAGTGGTTGGGAAGAGGAATGTCATTTTTTTAATCATAATTGGGTTAATAAAAGAATACATTAATCATATCAATGAGATTATTAACCCGAATTGAACTAAGCTTAGTAATTCTTCTAATATTCAAGACTCTGCAATCAACTATTTTAAAGATGTGTTTGGCCCTAGTAGCAACTCTTCTAACAATTTTGCGTCCTCTGGTTTTCAAATCTCTCACGAAAAACAATTGTTGCCTGAATTTAATGTCTTCTGAGGATGAGATTTGGAAAGTTGTCAACGACTTAATAGCTAATACTTGTGCAAGGTCTGATGGTTTTCCTAGTTAATTCTTTTGTAAATTCTGGCATATCATCAAAACTAATATTTGTAATGGCATTAAGGAATTCTTTTGTGATATTCTTCTACCTAAATTTTTTACTCACACTATGATCTCTTTCATTCCCAACAAAGAGAAGGCGCTCTGGTGGTTCAACTTTCGTCCCATTAGTCTTTGCACTACCTTAAATAAGATTGTTTCTAAAATTGTTGCCAATAGGATCCAAAATTATATGCCTGACCTCATTGAGCCTAACCAATCTGATTTCATTCCCGATCGTAGAATTCAGAACAACATCTTGGCCACCCAAGAGCTCTTTTATAGTCTTAAAAATAAAAAAAGAGATCACAATCTTATCATCAAGCTTGACTTTGAAAAAGCTTTCGATAAGATTAACTGAAATTTTCTTATTACTATGCTGAAAGCTTATGGCTTCAATGAAAACTTTTTTTCTAAAATTAGATTTTCAATTAAAAACAACTGGTTTTCTATTCTTATGAATGGAAACCCTTTGACTTCTTCAAATCTGGTAGAGGACTGAGATAAAGTGACCCCCTTTCTTCTATTCTGTTTATCCTTGCTTTAAATTATTGGTCTAATAATATTAACAACTCCTTTGATAAGGACCCCAATTTGCATTTCAATATTGGTGGGAAAATGATGGTCTCTCATCTTGCTTATGTGGATGACCTTATCATTTTCTCTAATGGCAGTGTTAGAAATGTCAAAATTTTTGTCTATTCTTTCTAATTTGGAGCTAGATACAGGTTTATATATTAATCCTAAAAAATTCTTCTTATTTACTAATGGCAAAGTTCCTGCTCACCAAATCAATTCCATCCATAATATCCTCAACTTTAAGCAAGGCAAGCTTCCTTTCACTTATCTTGGGATCCCTATCTTCTCGGGCATAACCGAATAAGTATTTCTAAAGAACTTAAGGGTTCTATTTTCAAAAAGCGTCGTGGTTGGGAGCATAAATTTTTGTCGCAAGGGGGTAGGTTAATTCTTCTCAATTTTGTTTTAAACGCTATCCCTCTTTTTTGGTTGGAAGTTACTTCTCCCACTAAAGCTATTATTAATAAGATTAAAACCACCTTCAATAAATTCCTTTGGCATCATACTAGAGGTTCGAAAACTATTTGGTGCTTGTAGGATATAATTACTTTCCCTTAAATGAAGGTGGTTTAGGTTTGTGCTGCTTAGACTCCCTTCACAAAGCCGATTCTTATAAGCTTTGGTGGAAATTCCGAACCTCCAAGTCAATTTGGGTTAAGCTTCTCAATGCTAAATATTGTGCCACAACCCATCTATCTCAAACCACTCATAAAATTGATGACTCTCCTACTTGGTGATGGATGCTTCATCACAAATCTCTTATTGAGGAATCTCTTGTCTGGGATGATCTCGACCATTTCTCTTCTTTTTGGTTTGTTGCTTGGAGCCTTTTAGGTGTGCTTTCCAACTATGTTGACAATGTTACCTTTCCAAAATTATCGTTGGGTGGTGATTGCTTCTCTCCTACCGTGGGCTGGGATACCTATCTCATCCAGGATATTCTCCCCACATAGTTGGCTAATCAAATAACTATTCTTAAACCTTTGCTTGCTTATTTCAAAAAGGCCAATTCAGCCCTTTGTGATATTGCTGAAATTAAACTCTCTAAGTTTTGGAAAATTTGCAAACCTCATGCTCCTCCTACAATTGATGTAATAGTTGGCTAATCAAATTACTATTCTTAAACCTTTATTGATTTGGAACAATTGCATTCCAAAACTTATCAACATTTTTAATAGCGTCTGGCTAAAAATTATATAAGTGCTGATATCATTATGCAAAGTTTGGGCTATTATCTAGCCCATTTGTTGTAATAATATTGAAACGATTAATCAAGTTTTTTTTTAAAATGATACAAGTCATGCTGTTTGGAATTCAGTTGCTCTTAATAATGATATTACCAACCTAAAAGAAACTGTTGATATTCTGTATAGATGGCCTTCTCATAACTCTAAGAAAATGTGGAATGCTAGAAATAAATTAAAATATCAAAATATCAAAACATTCCTTTGCACCTACCCAATATCATTTATGCTATTCATACTGATGTTAAGCATATTTTGACGGCTTATAAAGTTAAGTGTTTCGCTCGGGGGAAGCTGAATGTCAAAGAAATCAAAGATAAAGTTGGGCTTAACCCACGGTAATTCCTGTTTTGGTTGGAGTTGGTCTTTACTCTTTTCTGGCTTTGATTTTGAGTCTTTAGATAAAGAAGCTACTTACCCAAATAGTGAGGTCTGGATGTTGTTCTTTGCAGCAACCACCTATTTATTGCGGGTTTGGTTATCTTTATGTTGAATGCCTCGCTTTTAATTTTAGTTCTCTGCAGGTTGTATGTTTATTTTCAGGCTTATATCCGATGGTTTGGTTCTTTTGATAAAGTTTCTATTTACCAAGTTAAATAAGTTTAGATGCTGCTTACTGTAGCAACCGCCGGTAGTCTGGTGATGTTTTGTTTCATTTCAATAGTTGGCTTCTTCTGCCTGCTGTTCGTTTCTGATGTTCGTTCTGTTGTTTTTGTCTGTTATTCCCTGGTGGCTGGCATCATTTGTGTTCTGCTTCCATGTGGTTGCTGACAGCTGTGGTTTGTTGTTCATTTTTATGGGCTTGCTATTGGTTTTTTTATTTTTGACTGAAGGTTGGTGTTAACTTTTGGCAGATATGTCGTTCACTCATGTTCAAAGTTTGGGATTAGCTGGTGTTATCTGATTGCGGTTTGTTGTTCGTTCAATATTGCGCTTCTTTACCTAAGAACTTGGGCGAGCTTGGACCCCTCTCTTCGCTGGTTACTCTGTCGGCTGCTTCCTTTGCTTGGGTTCACTCTGTGTTAAGTTCTAGTTTCTGACGCTGTTCGGTGGGCTATCTTCGCTTAGTTTCGGTTGCTGCTTCATTGTGTTTATTTTTTGTTTCTTTGTTGACTTTCTTTTCCTTTTATTTTGGAAGGTCCTTTTAGGTTATACCCTGGGATCTTTGTTTTTGGGGTTGGCCTTAGGCTTCTAGACTTAGGTTTGTACCCTCCCAACCCCATCTTTGTATCTTTTTTCTGTTTCAATAAACGTGTGCCAAGACGACGGTTAAATATATATATATATATATATATATATATATATATATATATATATATGTCTAAAAAAAGAACCAATGTATGAATGTGCCTATTATAAATTTCATTAAGTACATATTCATTTTGCTAGCCTTTCAATTCCATGAGATTGGTTCCACATGGTGATATAATGAATTTGTCATATAAAACAAGGCATTGTCCACCTCTAGAGGGATAAGGAGTCATATACCATGGCCTGAGGGGGGTTTGGTACACATTTTTTATTATACTTACAGGAACTGCCCCTGCGAGTAGAAGTCCTTGCATCCCCACAATTTGAATGTCTTATGGAAAACTCAGTTAAAATAAAACATAACCTTAATTTTATAAAACACTTGTGCATAATAAAATCTTTTGGCATGATTGTTAGCTGGCAACACTTGGTTGTCTCACTTTTATGTCATTTTTACTTAGTGCAGTTTACATTCTTGCTAAAAACTTACTTGAAATGTTACTTTTAACATGAACCATTGAAATAATTCTAGCTGATTTTGCTTGAATAGTGACAAAATTTCTGGCAAATCCACATCTATAATATTTCATTATTTCATCTCTTATATACATTTTTATACTTGGAAATTATTTTTACTCCTACACATTTTATCTTCTACCAGATGCACCCTTACCAATTAACGATATTAATGATCTTTTATAATATCATGTGTACTTAATTCACTAATTACTAGATTCAATTTTCAAGCACCTTTCATGTGTCAGATCCAGAAGCTTAGAGCACTGTGTTAGTCATTAAAGAGCTAACTATTGAACTAGCACGATGCAAATTTGTTACCACCCTTAATGCCATAAAACTCATTTTCATTTTCTTTTGATTAATTGATGTAATAATATAGAATAATTATTTTGAGCTTCAAGAAAGAAATTAAAGATTTCCGCTTTTTTGCTTCTGTTTGTATTTATTTGTATAGATGTAAAATTCTAGTTATAAATGATTTTTTTTTTATATTGTTTAAATTCCTTAATAAAAATTGTGATCATCACAACTATTGAGGACCATGTTATCAAGAAGAGCAACAAGTTCAAATACATCGTTCAATTATTCAAAATAATGTCAAAATAAAAGCAATATTATTAATAGGATCCAAGCTGGGTTGGATGAAACAGAGCAGTTCTAGAGTGTTGTGCGGCCAAAAAATCTCATTCAAAATTATTGGAAAATTTAAACAGCCACTATACGATCAACTACTTTATTATGTGGCCAGATTGGTTAACAAAGAAGTAACTTCCGATAAACTTAGTGTTATAGATATGAGGATGCTAAGATGGATGAGGGGTTATACTCATAAGACTATAGTAAGAAATGAGTTCATCTGTAGTATAGTTGGAGTGGCTCCAACAATGGATAAGACTAGAGAGTGTTGTCTTAAACGTTTCGGGCATATTAAGAAAAATAATTCAATGTTCATACAAAAAAAATTAAGAATATGAATTTTTCCCATGTTAAAACAGAGAGAACAAGACCAAACAAGTTAAAGGAAGAAGCAATAAAGAGGTTCTCCTCTATTTGAATCTTAGGGAGGGACTCTATTTGATAGTGCACAATGGAAACAAGGGATTCATTTGGCCTTACCTAATGGGATTAGCATAAATTCATCCTTCGTAGTTTCTCTATTGTAAGCCAAGAATCAACGGTGCCACTACTCAAAAACTTGAAATCCTTAAGAGAGGAAATAATAGAGAAAGATATACCTTAACCCCCATAAAATTTGAATGGTTTCTCTCTGAGGATTTAAAAAGTCACAATTTTTATTAGTATCAATAAATACAAAAAGGTTTGATAGCAATTCATGCCAAGAATGCATTAAATTTATTAAATACACAAGTAAGAGATTGTCATCAAATTCAATGTAGTTAACCAAAGCGTGCAGCTTGTATTGACTTGAATATGTGTTTCTTTAAAAAATCATACATACAAATATTACATATAATGGTTTTTTATTTGAAGCAACAACTTGGATTATTTAATGAAATTAAAAGAGTGTAATGTGCCAATCTTAAAAACAGCTTTCGCTTGCAAATCATTAATATAAATAGTAACCATCACAACAATAGAATTGCAAGCCTCCTCATATTGAGAGACTTTAAGAAAATATCAAACATAAAAATAAAGGTAGAAGTCTAACTATGAGAAAATTAATATTTCATTATTATTACAAAAAAAAAATTCGCTTGTTCTTGATAGAATATTATTGAAACTTTGTGCGAATTTACAATTGAAGGAGCCAGGGCATGAAGCTCGATACTATGGAGAATATTGAAGGAAGATTATGTTAAAAGCAATGCATGCACGAGTGTCTCTCACACACATCTAAAGTATTAGGAGCATATATCATAATGTTCAAGTATAAATATTTAATGTGTTCATAAACATAGCATTGATGGTGTCGCAAGCTTTACTTTGCTTCAAATCAAATTAACTCATGAATTTGGCAAAATAACAAAGCAACAATCATCTATCTTAAAAATTAATAATTAATAATATGGCTTTCATTATTTAAGTCGGTTACTTATTTGGGTTATGATAGAAACAAAGTTTACTAATTCCTAACAAATGTACATAGACAAAGTTATATGAATTTTTACATATTATTATTGGGTGAACTAGTCCATTGGAATTTATTATATCTTCCTATAGAACTATTTAAATTAAACAATATTATCATATCACAATATTAAATATGATACTAATTAAGCAGTAGAAGTAAAAATTACATAATAAATTTATAATTACCCATAGTTTAATTGCTTGGATTATCTGAAATGTTATTGGAAGTGTCGTGGAGAAATCATTTGATGGCTTCATTTAGAAAAACATTTAAATATGATTAACATTAATAATTGCTATTTATGAATATTATTATACTCAATTATAATTCCAAATAATAAATATTAATAATATTAATATCATTACACTTATACCAAGTTATTATGCAATTACCATCCTATTACATTACAATTGTTAACATTAATTACTTTATATTTTATGTGCATATATGACAAATAAATTAAAAACCTTTATTCATTAATAATCAATAATAGTTAATATTATATTTACTAAATAGCAAAAATAATAATAATTAACAAAGGTATATTATATTAATATTATTAGAATTTGTACTATTATTAAGTATTAAATAATTATTAAATTGATAATTATTCATAACTATTAAAATATATTGTTTAATAATCAAATTTTCTAAAAATAACTATTAGTAATTAATACTATACTTACCATAATATTAGCAATCATTATTATTTACTATATTAGAAAATCATTATTTTGATTTATTATTTTACTTAAACTAAGTATTAATACTTAATAATATACAAAGTATAACATTATTTATCATACTAAGGCATATGGATAATTAGAATATATTTATATTTAAAATGACACTAAATAATAAAAAATAATCATTTACATTTTTTATTAAAAACTTAAAATATAATAACAAATTATAATTAATAATTAATAACTAGTAGTTATTAATTTATTTAACTTTAAATAATATTTTAAAATATCTATCAAATTATTTAATATTAAATAATTTATAAAAATTTATATCAATGATATTTATTAATATTATTCAAATAATAATAATAATAATGATGATGATGATAATACTATTATAATAATTATTTATTAATAAATTATTCATATCATTACACATTATTTTATATAATAATAAAGATTATTTTATTATAATCATTATTGCCATCATTATTATAAAATATGAGTGCACGTTAGTAGACCAGAAAACATGTAACCGAGACAACTAAATGGTGGAGACTAAGGTGAGAAAGTGACCTCGATATGATACAAGTTTGGCGGCGCATTAACCGGCATCAGCTAGGGTAGCATCGAAAGGGCTAACAACTATAGTTTCAAGAGAAAGAGCAATTACCTAGGCTTGCATCAAAGGCTCGGAGGGATGGGGAGACATAAATCCCCATACAACTTTTATAGGCCAAGGAAGCAGATTAAGGGGGTCACAAGGGTTACTGTGCACTAGTAGAAAACCAGTGAATTGTGTGACAAAAATATTTTAATAAAATTAATTATTGACCATTACATTTAGACCCTTGATAATTCAGCCCATTCAATTTAATCCCAAAAAAATTATTGTGGTCCCAATTTAGCCCCCAACTACTCAAGATCCTAAATCAATCCAAATTTAAAAAGATTTAAAAAAATTGCAAAAATTTTCAATAAAAAGAAAAAAACTGAGACATAACTAGCCTCAGATTAAATTGATCAACCAGAAATAGTAAAATGACTACTTTGGAAATTTTCGTTATGGAATTGCTAATAAATAATTCATAAAAATAGTTTTTGCAATTTCCAAAATTAAGTGTGACAAGAGCTACAAATGGTGTGCAAGTTTGACAAATATGGGTACGTAAAGCAAAAAATGTAATTTGTGCACACTCAAACACCTAAGAATAGCTGAATATTTCAGATAGAAAATCAGTATATCTAAACCGACTACTAAACCAATAATAGGAGGCACCATCGAACAGTACATTGCATGGTTTCAAACTGATATATTTGAAGTAACCAATAATTACTCAACCGTATCACCTCATCAAATGCAAGAGACATAAATCCTTACATAAAATGATAAGAGTAAGAAAAGAGTAGATCATTGTCATTTTTTATTGTAAAGAACCAACCTTGATTTTTGTTTTTCTCCATTAGTTCAAAAAATATGGAACTATTCATGCTCTCTGCGGAATCATATAGAAAACACAATTAATTTGTCAAGAAAACGAGAGCATAAAAATCATATTAAATATAGTAAAAAATAAGAAGGAGCTATAAAAACCATATTAAAATATGGAACTATTCATGCTCCCTGCAAAATCATATCAAAAACAGAATTAATCTGCCAAAGAAATGAGAATATATAATCATATTAAACATAGTAAAATTAAAAAGAGGCTACCATGATGAACAACGGGAGGCACACTAGGATCCCTTATGAAGACAATAGCAGGAGCCGAATCCAATTGAAACCTGAGCAAAAGAATTTCATTTTATTCAAAATTACAACAAAAAATAATATAATCATCAATATTAGCTTTTAACCAAACTCAATAGAACTTAAGCACATTGCAATCTGGAAATGTGAAGTGAAAAGAACATTCAATTAGCTCAAAGATATCTACTTTATCATAATTGTAGGATATAAAACACAATGGTCATTTGCTCATTTTCAACAAAACAAGTAATTCAAATTGTCGTGGGATGCAAAGGATCAATTCTTACAAACTAAAGTTGATATGTACAGTTTTAAAGACCATCAACTAACAAATAACTCAACTTCTCTTGATCTAAACTAAGAAATATGACAAAATCAACAAAATCATAATTCAATTGATAATTTTAAATGCGTAAATAAGAAAATGAAACCATAAATGTAAATAAGTCAATAAAAAATTCTGCACCAATGTTTTAATGCCAGTTTGTAACCGATTGACCCAAAATTATGACCTCATGTGGGTAATCAGATGTGTTTTCCAAAATTTACTTGCGCTTCCCCACACTAAGAATCCAACATCCAAACATTCTAGAGAAGAATATATAGAAATTGTATTTAGCAAAAATCTATTTTCAACTCTCAAAATTGTTATAAACATACATACCATAATTCTAAGTTGGCAGTCTATAGAATTCCTGTCAAATTTACTTCATGTGTGAAATTACACTGAGCAGCAGTGACAATTTTACATATCAGCTAAACAAGATTTTAAGTTGTGTTGTAAAACATCCCTGACAAATAAGCAGCGACGCCTTTATTTCTGCCTTTAGTTCTCTTTTTAAGCCCTATTTCATATATATGTTGCTTTGTTATTTTATTACTATCAAAACAGTGCCATCTAAATAAAATAATGGAAAATCATGTGTATAAATAGAATGAAATAATGGGTTCAACACGGGTAAATAAAGGTCTGTGCAGACACATGTTAAGATCTCCGAATGAGAATAAATATAGAGTATTTTAGTACTGAATAGATCATGTGATCTCAAGAGTTGAAAGAACAAGTATGTGAACTCTAATAGCACGTCAGATATTAATCCAAAACTAAAAGTCAATGAACAATCAACCAACTAAAAGGCCAAAAGGGAAAGAGTAGCGATTGAAGGTACACCATTAAAAGTGGGAATTGAAAACCATTATAGATTTCAATACTGCTGACAGGTACAGTTACCTTTCAAATTTCGAGTTACTTCCATTAAAGCATGGTTGACCACTTTTATTGCATGCATATCATGAAAGGCGAGTTCTCAAAATTGCTCCTTACCTACTTTAAAATAATCATGCAAATCGAAGCCTACTTATGACCTCATTTAAGCCTGTAACATTTATATTTTATTCAAATTAAATCTCAATTTGAGATCTCAATGGAAGTAAAATGATACCAAATTGAATGACTAATGGCAAAATTAAGATCAAATTGCATAATTGAGAAATTAAAAATGATCATGTTGAATAGTTAGGGACAAAATGCTTGCTTGTTAGGGCAACCTTCCCTCACTTATGTAATTATAGCAAATTCTTTTCTTGTTTGAGACTTGCTTTTTCATGACTTTTCAACGGCTTCTGTACCAGTTTGAATAACTAGACAATTGCTTTGAAAATGTAACAGCTTGTAGAAATTGCATTCTTTAAAGTTTGAAAAAGTTCAATTATCCTATAGCCACTTTTGTTAACAAAATAGAAGTTTTTATTAAAGTAGAAATCAAAGGTATATAAGATCTAAGAAAAAGTTTTTATTAAAATCCTCAATCCCCCCGGAAAGATCATTCATCGTATTGAAAAAATTTGTAATAAGATTAATCGTATGGGAACCTGAGAATTTGAAGAAGAATATTTGTTGGTGCTGTTGGAAAGAAATGTGCTTTCATTCTGAAGGAGGTATGGAGTTTAGAGAGCTGCAAGATAATATCAAAGTTGGATTCTTGGTGAGGCTGAATTGTTTCATATTGGAGGTTGGAATATGGAAAAACATCTTAACACCCTTCTAAATTCTATTGATATTATTAATGAGATTGCTACTTTGCCTTGAATGTCAATGAAAAAGATAATTTGGTTTGGAGAGGGGTTCTTCAAATTTTAATTTTAAGCAGGTCTACCATCAAGTTCGATAAACTTTAAATCATTATACGTTGGGAAAACTTTTTTGGCACAATGCTATAAGGCCACTATTGGTTTCTTTGAGTGGAAGTTGTTGCATAAAGCATTGCCTCACGATGAAATCCTTAAACAAATAATTTCACACATCTGCAACTTCAATAAGCCCAGAATCAGATATCTGCAGAGGCATTTGAGTGGTACGAGCAATTAAGTTTCTCAAAACTAGTTTGTAAAATTGGTTCAGACTTCAAGTGTATGGTACCCAAGAGATAGAATCATCCCAAAGCTCCCATGTAAATCATCAATTATTTCAATCCACCCATTGAGAGCAAAGCTCATCCACAACCTCAAAGTTACATGTTCAAAAACTCGTCTTCCAATTGAATCCCACTTTTCCAGCAACTTCAAGAATTTGCAAGGCCATTCAATTGGATGACCAAACAAATTATATGCGTAGAGCTGCAAAAAACTTTAAATACTAGAAACAAAATGTAGTACAATTTCCCAGAGCTGCCACTGACTTAGAACCAAACCATAGGAATGAGTTTTAAACCTAGTAGCAATGAGTAGCGCATACTAGGCATAGTTACGTAAGTACTAAACCCATACAAACTTGGGGTTCAAAAAATATGATAGAATTAATCTAAGAAAACAACGTCAAGACTCAAAAGCAACCATAAAACAAAAGAAAACAAACTTCAAGAAAGCAACAAGGGAACGGATGCAAAACAACGCCAAGACTCAAAAGCAGCCATAAAACAAAAGAATTACCTCATGCTACATCAAGACAAGGGAAACAACACGTAGAGACAACAAAGCATCCAACATACTAACAATTCTCTCTCCAATACATGTAGAAAACGGGCTTGCTCGAAAATACGCTCACTCGATGGCGATTTAGAGTTCCAAGTGGGTGGCGTCACCGACAATCTCCCTTGATCATCAACACACGTGTTGGTTCTCCCTCGGCATGTACACCTTTGGTCGGTTGTGGCTGCTCCGATCGGCCCGTCCCAGGGATTTGATCGCTTATCTGCTCGACCTCGATTTTAAGCGTCGTTTCTCCGCTCGATTCTAGTTTGTTTTTGCTTGCCAGAGTCCGGAGATAGTGCGCAATGACTGATGGTGGAGAGGGTTCTTCGCTCCATATTCTCCATTGTGCCTCTCGTCCTCCAAGAGCCCCCAAATCCTTTCCGGCAGCCCTTACGTCCTCAACAGTGGATGCGTCGGTAGGTATCATGGCTATTATTGTTTACAGAGGTAAACCTGCTCTAATTTATACCAAGGGTGAGATTCAAATCCTATCCAAACCATTTGAGTAGCTTAGTTGGCCAAATTTGCATTTGGAAAACCTCCAACGCCTATTGTTCGCAAATTTTTCATGAATTTGGGCCTCTCTGGTACCTACACAATCGGATTAATCGATCACCGCCATATTCTTGTGAAATTGTCTTCTAAGGACTATACTCGCCTCTTCTTTCGTAATTCTACTTTATTGACAAATTACATCTAAAATTCTTAAAGTGGACTACAAAATTTAATCATAAATCTGAACCACTAATTGTCCCTATTTGACTTAACTTCCTGTTGCTAAAGGCTCATCTCATTACTCACTCTGTCCTCTTGAACGAAGAGTCCTCTAAGAAATTAGCATAACAATTCAGGACTTTACTAATTTTATTTAGGTTGGATATTAAGAGGGTGGGAACCCCTACAATATTTAACTCTGTTGAAAGCCTAAAATTCCACTAAATTTTCATAATACAAGCTTTAGTGAGGTCTAAGAGCTCTAAAGCGCAAAGCACCTTCACTAATAAAAAGGCAAAAGTCCTTCCACTTACACCAATACATAATTTTGAAATTCTGGTTAGAACCTCAAGATAATTATGAATTTCTTTCAATTCGATTCAAAACCACCCTGGAGGGGTTTAAAATGTAGATCAGATGTTAAGGAATAGAAGAAAGAGTACTCTTAGATTAATGTAATTCCATCACCAAGAGTTATTTGTGTTCCCTGCCACTAAGTTTTTATTGCATTAAGAGATCAAATAAATAACCTTTTTGGACCTAAAATGCCCTTCATCTAGTTAATTAGAATGCCCTTCATAATATAAATATATATATATATATTAAGTTTTTAACAAATTGTATGGATATTTTATATTATTAACAAAAATTTGAAAATTTTTAACTTAAAGGAATAGTAGTGCAACAGAAAAAATCACCAAACAGCAGTCCTTTCTAAAGCAACAACTTCAAATAGCTATCATTTAAGCACAACTTCACAACCAACCATTTAAACAGTTACAATGACCCTAAAATGAATTCTAATGGTCACCTTTAAGAAGTTAAGAGTTTGGCAACTTTCTCCATTAACACACAACATCATATGTTTAACAAAAAAAGATTAAAGATGAACAAATATGATGGAATACACCACAACGAGATGTTGAGTCTACATAAGAACAAAATTTGACAACACTAGAATATGAATGGTCTGGGATTATTAATTCTAAAGGGTGGCCTTGCAAGGAAGCTTCATCTTAATCTTAAGATAATGATTGAGTGAAAATGACACTAACACAATTCTTTACTGTCATCACTATTTCATTTTAAGAACCCTTGTTAGAATGATTTAAATGTATACCAATAATGATAATGACTATTTTCTAGTATGATTTCTAGAATTTCTTGTAAAGTTCTTTAAAAAATACTTTGAACTAAATTTTAAAAGTCTATCTAAATTTTTTGTCAATTTCAATAAACTTCAAAAATTATCAATTTTACCTATAATGAGCTGTTTTGTTAAATAAAAACTTATGCATAAAAAAAATAAAATTTTATTTTTAACATGTATCAAACAAAATTAAGAAAATGTTGATGCAAATTTTCTTCTGAATTAAAGGTAGAGTAAATTGGTAATCTTTTTTAAAATCAAATATTAAGAAAAAAATCACAAATAACTCCAATTCCTTTTATTGAATCAGTTGTTGTCCTCCCCCTCCATTCCATGTAGCTTCTCATGCGAAGAACCCTGTCGAATGAGAAGCAGGAGTCACACAGAGAGAACCCTAAGCTCTGACCACACATGGATCAAGCCTTCCAGGTTCCTTCCTGAAAGACGGTCGTAGCTTAAGCATATATATATAAAAGCCTCAATACAACATCAACCGGTATCAAATTTCACGGTATCATCAGCGAGGATGTCCAAAAGCCTCTCATGGAACACATCTCTCCTAACAAAAGAAAAATCTCCCTGTCGAGCATACATAGCGCAGAAATCAGCCACCCAATTGGCATCGCGCGATCAGTGGACAAAAATAACATGAGGAAGATCTTACAAGAAAGCTAGGTGATAGGCACGATATTGTCCGCCACGTGAACGGAGAGTCCTCTTACAATATCGTCTTAGCCTCTGCATCGCTCCAAAGCAGTCACCCTCAATGATGACTCCCTCCATATCCGCCTCAGTAGTCATAAAAGTCTAACGTAGAACAGTAATCGCCTGCATTTCCACCTAAAAAGGAGACAAAGCCGGGATACGGGCTCCAGCATCAACAAGGAAGTGGCCCCCACAGTACCGGACAGTGGTGCCAATAGCACCACCAAAAGCAGTAAGCTCCTCATAGCTGTAAGAAGCATCAATGTTGGCCTTCAGCCAACGGGTCGGTGGGGAAGGGGCACCATCTGAAGGAGGTGGAGGGGCCTTGGTGGGCATTGGAACCCCAGAAATCAGACCCATCGTGCATCCAGCACTGACCGACGCAGAGAGAATCGAACGCGCACAACCCAACAGAATTGGGTGCGGGAGGCCATGAGAGTGCTCAGTCCTGCTCCAAGACTGGTAAAGAGAGTAGGCCACAATCTGACAGCTGAAGCGACGCCGATGAATCACAGTGGCAGTTGTGAATAAGGCAGTAAACTGGTCCCAAGAAGTCAAAGTAGCCGGCAAGCTCCAACGCACAAAAATCTCCAAATTGTCGTATAATTGCAATGTACCACAATGTGCTCCCTATCCTCCCCGGTGTCACAGCCCCAAACACAAACCGCAGATTGAGTGAGCCCTCTCAACTTTTTATCTACAAATTAAACAAAAAATTTATTATTTTTTATTTTGCAAAATCTAAACTTATTCCATTAAATAATAGAGGGCGAGTATAAAAAGTACCTACCTATGCTAGAACTTTTTTTTCTCAAAAGAATGTCATTCAAACAAATCTTTATTTTATAAGATTGTGAGACCTTAGTATATAGAGACATGCTCCGATACTACTTGTTGGCTTTTGAGGCCAAGTAGCCTACGTAAGAGAAGGAGAATTGGGTTTTTTAACTTATAAAAATTTAACAAAAAAATTAACTTGATTTTTAAGTGAGTTTGAAATACATTAATTAATTTTAAGAAAAAACATACAATTGTAAGCAAAAAAACAAAGCTAAATTAAAATAAAAGTAAATAAAAGTCATAGATTTATAGTGTCTCAAGTCGGCCACATACACTACGTCCACTCGTTGATAGCACAATTTGCGGAGAAGCCCGTACAACCACTCATTTGAACGCTCTGACCACGGAGCTGCAAAAGTATGCCCCTTCTTAAAGTTGACTCAAGGCGGAGCATCTTTGATCCTTCCTTTACACTTAGGTTGCGGAGTTATAGATCCTTCTCTCTTTCACAAACACCTTGCCTAGCAAAGTAAACAAAAGTTCTATTGCACACCTCGTAAGAGTAGGATTAAAAAAGAAAATTATAAAAAATTACTTATGTACTTGAGGTGAGGTCCCCATGTCCAAATCTTCTTAAACTTTGAGAGAAAGTTTGAAATGTTTCATCGAATTCCTTAGATCTTCTTTAAGATACTTAGGATTATTGCTAGGTATACAGAGGTATTCTGTGCTTTTCTATGATGAGTTATAAGGTTAGCAATCAACCCCTAATATAGGTGAGATATGGTGGTCAATTTAACAATACTTTTGAAGGGATGACATGCTTAGGCATGTGGTTGGGCGTGGTTGAGAGCATAGCCTATCGGTTCATGGCCTGAACTTTGCCAAATTGGCTCGCTTGAACTTGAACCAAGATCTTTCTAGGTGCATTTGTGTGGTATATTTGGGCGACATCCTACAATCCCATGGCCCAATTCGCGAAAATCACTAGGTACATAGACATGTGATTATTGTGTGCCTAAGCGTGTGCACTAGATGCGAGTGGTTGTGTATTTGGGAACATGTGCAAGTTAGGCAAAGTGCGTAGTGTTGCTATCTCTCTAAGGGATAATTCTCTCAAACATTAATAGGTTACATTACAGAATAAAAAAATATAGTACAATGCATCAATTACAAATAAAAAAAAAATAAACTGAGAACAGCATATCTTTAACCGAAGGCTGTAGACAAACAAATTTCTTGCTTCTGAACTTTCCTAGAAAAAAACATTTAATTAAATCGCCAATCCACAAACAAAAATTAAATTATATTTTACAATCATCAAAACTAAACTAAGGGATAAATTGAACTCAAATTATAAAGCCAACATATTTTAAGTATCATTTTGAATCTTAAATTTTTATAGTAATAAAATTATAAGCTTATTAGTTAAAAAAAGATAATCAATATAAAAAAAAAATTATGTCTATTTAACATGATTATATAATGACAAGGGAGTGACAAAACTAAAAAGGCACATAGATATATAATAATAGGGGTACTTTTGTTTCAATTTTAAGGAGTTGTTTGGCACCTATTTAGAATTTTTTTATACTTCTTATGCTAAGTTGCGAAGTTAAAATAATTTGGCTATTAAGTTAGTTTGAGAAATGTATGCAAGCTACACTAAAAAGCATCTAATTTAATTTCAACATTGACTATAAAATTAGGTAAATAAATATTTTATATTTAATTAAATAATTAATTAATTATGAATTATAATTAATTAATTAAAAAATCATTATTATAATTAAAATTAAGGTTATTTTATTATATTAATGCAGTCATTTATTATCTATAAATCAATTAATTAAATAAATATAATAATTTCAATAAACTAAATCATTAACTGAACTATAATTAATATAATTAAAATTTTAAGTATAATAATTTAATTTTATTAATTACTAATAATAATAATAATTAATAAAAAAAATTAATGACAAATATAGTTATTAAATATTTAATTGCAAAATTGAAAAAAAATAATCATTTTAAAATGATTCTAATTATAATTAACATAATAAATTTTAATATCAATTTATTTAATAAAATTAATAACTTAAAAATAAAGACGAAGGATTGAAAATACCAGTTGAGAAAAAATAATGTTATAGGTATTTACAAGAATAAAAGTGAAGTTCAAGACTTTGCAAATTATAAAGAAATCAAATTAATGTGTCATAATTTAAAATTTTGAGAAAGTAATTGAATACAGAATATAAAAGGATACTTGCATTTCTTAAAATCAATTTGGTTTTATGCCTAGTTGATCTACTACGAAAGCCATACATATTTTATGAGGTTTGATGGAGAAATTTAGGGAAAGAAAAGAAGATCTTCATTTAATTTTAATGATTTTGAAAAAGATTTTGATAGAGTACAAAGCTCTTTAGAGAGCTTTGGAGAGAGGGGATTATTATTGCATATATTGATATTATTAGAGATATGTATAACGAGGTTGTTACATGTATTCGATTGCAATGTGACTAGTATAATGATTTATATGTTTCAATTGGATTACATCAAGGCGCATCTCTCACCCCATATCTTTTTTGCTTTAATTATGGATGTTCTTACTGAGCACATTTAAGAGAAGATTCAAAGATGCACGTTATTTTTATATTTTATTAAGTGATAAAACTAGAGATAAAATTAAAGCAAAACTTGAATTATGGAGAACTACTTTAAAATCCAAAAGTTTTTATCTTAGTAGATTTAAAATTGACGACATAACTATGAGGATCATGTAATCAAAATAATGGCGAAGTAGAGAGCGATGTGATTAATATGATCCAAGCCGGTTAGATGAAATGGAGGAACGCTTCTGGAGTGTTGTGTGATCTAAAATTTTCTTGAGCTAAATGTTGACCAACAAAGAAGAAGCTTATTGATAAAATAAGTGTTATAGAGATGAGAATGCTTAAGTGGATGAGTGGGTATACCCATATGGATAAAATGAGAAATATATTTATCCGTAGCAAGGTTGGAGTGGCTCCAATTGTGGACAAGAATAGAAAATGCGGCCTTAGATAGTTCAAGAATTTTAAGCCGAGATCATGCAATGCCCCAGTTAAAAAATTAAGTTTATAAATTCTTTGTTGAGAAATTACTGGAGCAAAACAAAAGACACAAATCACATATTGCAAAAATGAAGAAAAAAGAACACCATATTTACGTGAAAACTCAAAATTAAGAAAAACCACGGAGTCACGCTACCACAGAAAATTTACTATGAATGAAAAATGAAAGAGTTACGAATCTCTCCTCTCCTCCCCTCTTGGAAGAAAAATGATGGCCTCCAAAAAGACCTCACACATCATAACCCTAGCCTTCACAGAGACATTTATAAAGGCAAGGGTTTCTATACAACTACTTACAAAATAACCAAAATACTTGTAACGACCCAATGCCGTTACTTTGCAAATTATGTCAGAACCCACCTCAAAAATCAAGATCTCGGGGAAACTTCAACTTAGGGCAAGCAAAAATTTTCATTAGATAGAAATAAGTTTTAAAACAAAGTGCCCTAGTTTGGGAGAACTCGGATAATGGAAATTCCAGTTTTATTATTTAAGTTCAATAAATTAAGAACATTAAATACGTGTCCGAATTCATTGATTTTCAAGTCAATATGTTAAGTATATTATTTAAAGACTGCTCGAAAAGTTTCATCAATTTTGGAGCATCAGTACGACCTCAATAAATTTTTGAAGTTCCAAACTTCAGAAATTAATTAAAAATAAAACATTGCTCCAAATCGAAAAATTTTAACAAGAGGGCATTCATTACATCATAACACACATCGGCGTCAAGTTTCATTATTTTTGGACGTCAAATGGCGGAAAAATGCCAAAAATTTAACTTATCTTGACTCAAGAACGATATGCCCAAGATATTCTAAATAGTGTTGGTCTCCAACACTCCAATCCTGCACCTACGCCAAAGGTTGTGCAAACTAAACCCAGAGAAACTCCTGATGAACCTTTTTCGGATTTCACACTTTTTCGCAATATCGATGGTACTCTTCATTATCTCCGACACGCCAGATCGAATATCACCTTTAGTGAATAAATTATGCCAATCAATGCATCAACCAACCACCTCTGATTGGCAAGCCGTCAAGCATATTCTTCGGCACCTCGGGTCCACACCTCACTTCAGAATTCGACTACAACCGTTGTCCTAGCCCAATATTTCGACCAACTGTGACGTCGATTGGGTCGGCAACCCGAATGATCGCAAATTTACATCGCGCTACTATATCTTCCTTGGCCAAACCTTGTATTGGTCATCCAAGAAACAATCAACAGTGGCCTATTCTAGTACGGAAGTATAATACAAGGCAATTGCTAATACAACCAGCGATCTCCTTGGCCTCCTCACCGACCATGTTCAGTGACAACTTGAGCTCTATATTCCTTACAACCAAACTTATACTCCACACTCACATGAAGCACGTTGAGGTAAATTACTTCTTTGTTCGCAAATTGGTCAAAACAAAGAAACTAACAATTCAGCACATACCAGCCAAAGATCAACTAGCTGATCTCCTTATCAAGCCTCTATTAGCTGCCTCTAATCATTGCATCCCTACCAAGCTCATCACCTTACCAACGCTGAGCTTGCAGAATAGTAATAACAACCTGTGTAAATGACCATTTTACCCTCATAGAATAATTTTGATTTAATTCTCTAAAACAAATTCTACCGCACCGTGTCTATATAAGACCGATTATTTTGCCTTAAAAAAACATACGAAAATTTATCCGCTTCTTAGCGTGCGTGAATTCCATCAAAAACTACAATATGGGAAAAAAGTTAGTGTGAAAAGCCTTGAACTACATGAGAGGAGAAACCAAAGAAGAGCTCCAATACAAAAGAATTGTGATGGATCGAGATGGAAAAGTGGGAGGAATGATAATTTCTTTGCTTTTAGTTTCCCTGTGATCATAGAACTTGCTTAAGCACACAAAACAGCTGATTAAGCAGGCACAATAAACCCATGAAAGTGTATGAGGCTATCACTTAACTAAGCGTAGTAAGTGAGTTTAATTAAGACTACCAAATATATTGCTCAAGCTAAGTTCATCCAAACATGGGCTTAAGCTTGAGAATTGTTTAGCTAAAGCTTGAATAATCTTATTTAAGCTGAACTAAGCTGTATAAAAATGCTAGAAGCTTAAGCTAAGCTACGCAAACTGGAAGCAACCAAAGCTATTTTCAGTTCTTATAAAATCGATGATTTTGGTGGCTCTTCATTTTAGTACTAGGATGACTCATTTTTAATATTCATTTGCATAAAAAATGAGAATATTTTTTTCAGCCTAAGTTGTGGTTCTTATCATGGTTTTCACTTTACTTTTCCCAGGATTATGCCTATTTGGGATAAAACCAAGCCAAATTCAAGAGTATGGGAGTAGGATCTTCAAGGTTAAAAGGTAAAACCATAAAAATTTCAACCATAGCCTTATTATCATCTTGAAAAAAGCTCAATTACTTCTTATGAAATTAATATATTCAGTTTAAGTTATCCCAGTTTACATTCAAAATCGTGCGCTTTAATTCTCCATACTCCTCCAATAAGCATGTTAGTTGCTACAAGTTAATAGATATTTAAACATTATCTATTACCATTACATTCTCAGAGTCTGTATTACTGGTTTACGCTTCTAAAGGGCATTTCATAGAAAGAACTAAACTAAAAAATAAAACCAAAGAAGAATACATCATGTCCCTATGAGGATGAACCAAACTGCTAAACTTGACAGTTATAAGAATAACAATTAAATATTAAACATGTACTATATATAAGTTCAAATAATTTGTATAATCATTATTTATGTGTAAGCATATAAAGTTCAAATACAACTAAATTCCAGCCTTTGACTATGAAAAAAACCTTTAAAGCAATGCAAGTGCAAAGGTGAATATTAGAACTGTATCTTGATGATAAAGAATGCTAATAAAACTGATTTTACTGCACGGACATGTTGGGCTAATAGAGTGAACATCTAATGTAACCATTATGAAATAAAACATAAAATAAAACTAAAGTTCCAATCATTTTTATTATAAGTGTTTTGAGCTTCTAGATCTCCAAAAAACAATTAACTTTACCTGGAGGCAGACCTCAGTTGATGTGAGAGGAGCAATTGCACCTCCTAAATTTTAAGAATATATTATAAGATAATGTGTCTAACTGTTAAATGCTTTAAATCTCAATCTTGATTTATTAATTTAACTTTCTAATCAAAAAATTGCAATTATATGCACCTATAAGTTTACGCCTCCAAGGCTAAAGTTCGGGCTCTGCCCCTGACTTCAGCCTTCCTTAGATATAGTATTACATATGTTGAATATTATAAAAAGCATCTAATGGAAATAAAGAATAATAATACGGTGATTATTTGAACATACATGTTCCACCAAATAGATGACTCATCTTGTTTCCATAAAACAGCCGCGAATGATGCATATGATGAGTATTCCATGGCAGCTTGGCGGAGAAATGGAGCAGCACGCTCCCCAGTTTTTGAGAAAAAAATGACCTTGACCTGAAGTTGCAGATACAGATAAACAATCAGCAGAAATGCAAGAAGACCACGTTATAATTAAACTGGAAAAACATGAATCTAACATCAGGATTGGAGGTTGATATGGTAGGAGGCTTATATGGTTGTTGTCGATTCCAAAAACTTAATCGCAGTTCGCAAACATTGCCGCTCAGATGTCTACATTGGAATAAAATTCGACAATGCTAGAAAGTGTGGGAGGAGAGGTCATTATGTCTTTCTTACAAGAGACAAAAGGGTTCAACAAAGTTGTTTCATGCAAGGGCTCAAATTTTTCACTGTTAGGAAGGAGAAGAGAGAATTTGGCTGAAGCATGAGAGGCAAGAGAGAAAAGCTTGGCAACGAAAAAGAGTGAGAGAACGCTTGGTTTAATTAATATAATTTTATTCTGTTATAAAAATGAAGAGTGAAATATTGGCATCTAAACTTTACGCGGCATGATTGAGCAAATGGATCAATGTAGAGTGGCCGAGGAGTTATTCGTCAGCAAGAGAGGCTCAACTCAAAAGGGGGTGTCGATCTGCTTAATATGCTTCCGGTGAAAATTGATAAAGTTGGATTAGGTGTACCCGTAAGAACTGCAAGTTTTGCGTGTGGAAGATTGTTACAATTGAAGTGGCAGCAGCAGTAGTAAAAATAATAATAATTTTAAAATAATAATAAAACAAGTTGCTGTAATAATAATAATAATAATAGAAATAACAATATTTTTAAAATTAGCATAAGAAAATTTTTAAATCTTGATGATAAACGAATCCAAAAAAATATCTAACATCATTAAATTAACACTCTCATTATTCAAACTGAATTTAATTAATAAAATGTAGTTATTATAGTCAGGTTCAAAGTCAAATCAAGATAATGATAAGCTATAAGCTGAAACATTTACTCAATTGGGTCAAAAATCAGAAGCCTCTGCACCTCAACCATTTCTTCAAGGAAGGCACCTGCTTCTCCAAATATTGTTATCACCTGATTAAACTTCATTCCACTAAACCCAAACTTTAAGAAATGCTCCGTGCAACAGCTCATTTAGTGAAGATGATGGAAGTTGTACTTACCTCTTACTGACTGGGCAGAAATCCATATTAAATATGATAATACATCACCAGAAAACATGTTCTGATTTTTTCAAAGAAGAAACACTCGGGGAGTTTAATGTCGATGGCATTCACCGCTATTTATTCTACACAAGTTTGTTGTGCCCGTGTTCTATCAAACAATTAATATATCCGTTTCTATGGTCCATGTCTTCTTATTTTTCTCTTTAAGGTACTCCATGCATAAACTTAAGCATAGAAAAGAAAATCAAGATCAACAAACAATCCATTCCCAAAATTTCTGTGCTGAGAAGACAGCATCATTGGATTTTGTCAATGTATCCTAACTGTACAAATTGTAGCATCTATGTTTAAAGCATAGAAAGACAACAACAGCAGTAAACAACTCCTTAGCATCATAAGAAAAAAATAAGAAGTTAGACTCGCCCAATAATCCTTCATTTGTCAATCCACATCTACAAATAAGCCATGAAGAAGTTGTTGTTACCTAATTCTCTTGGTATTCAACGTTGAAATTAAAAAAAGCTCAAATACACTATTACACCAAACAACATTAACATTACTTCTAATGTTTATTGGCATACATGTATATAAAATTTGCCATAGAGAAATAAATCAGTATGTTCATTTTTGTAAATCCCCATTCAACCTACTCAATCTTATGTTTGTAGAGCCACGAGTGTAGCCCAAGGAGGTGAGCCCAGATGAAGTGCACTTAGACATATAATAAGGTGCATCCAAGCAAGTAGAATCCGGAATGATGGTGAAGACTTCAAGTGCAATTTGGAAAGATTTTGGATAAGTCATAGAGCATTTGGAAGCTTTGGAATAGTTTTGGGAAAATCACGGATCAACCGGAGGTAACATAGACGCAACAAAACCAAAACAAGCTCATGAAGTTGAGCGCCTGGAAGCGTCAAAGAGCCCGTCCCAATCATGAAAACCGAAGATGAATGCACCCAAACACCCGTTGGGGTTATAAGAACAAACGGTGGAGCACCTGGGCCCGCCCAACTTTTTAAGGCAATCATCATATCTTTGGTGGTTTTGATGATTATAATGTTGAATTCCATAGACGAAGTCAGGAACAACCGAAGAATCCCAAGGCTGTTCTATCTAGGATTCGCCATTCTTTGTCACTCATTTCTTGCAACTTTTGGGCGGGCCCAGGTACTCCAGCCTTTGTTCTTATAACCCCAACAAGTGTTTGGGTGCATTCATCTTCGGTTTTCATGATTGGGACGGGCTCTTTGACGAGCCCAGGTGCTCTACTTCATGAGCTTATTTTGGTTCTATTGTGTCTATGTTACCTCCGGTTGATCCGTGATTTTCCCAAAACCATTCCAAAGCTTCCAAATGCTCTATGACTTATCCAAAATCTTTCCAAATTGCACTTGAAGTCTTCACCATCATTCCGGATTCTACTTGCTTTGATGCACCTTATTGTACGTCTAAGTGCACTTCATCTTGGCTCACCTCCTTGGCTACACTCGTGGCTCTACAAACATAAGATTGAGTGGGTTGAATGGGGATTTACAAAAATGCACATACTGATTTATTTCTCTATGGAAAATTTTATCTACAGGTATGACAATAAACATTAGAAGTAACGTTAATGTTGTTGGTGTAATAGTGTGTTTGAGCTTTTTTTAATTTCAATGTTGAATACAAAGAGAATTAGGTAACAACTTCTTCAAGGCTTATTTGTAGATGTGGATTGACAAATGAGGGATTGTTGGGGGAGTCTAACTTCTTTTTTTTTCTTATGATGCTAAGGAGTTGTTTATTGCTGTTGTTGTCTTTCTATGTTTTAAACATAGATGCTAAAATTTGTACAATTAGGATACATTGACAAAATCCAATGATGACATCGGACAACGGTTCAAGAAAATCCTCAATGTCGACCCAAGTGTTTCTGATAAAAAAGTTGTTTAACATGAAGACAGCTGACAACGGTTCGATGACGAAGCATATAAACTACTTCAACACCATCACTAGTCAACAGAGCTTAGTGAATATCCGGTTCGACGATGAAGTTCAAGCGCTATTGTTGATGTCTTCATTACCGAAAAGTTGGGACATCTTTGTAATGGCGGTGAGCAACCCAATAAAAGCTGGAACCTTAAAGTTTGTCCCGAACGAAGAGGTAAGGAGATCTGATGAGAAGACATCTACAACTAGTCTTGAATGTTGAAAGCATAGTACGAAGCTGGAAGCAACACTCAAAGTTGAGTCTAAGCAACTTCAAAAGAGGGATGTCAATGTGTCAAACCGAGTGCTAGAACTATGGCAAAGGATGCCATCTTAAGAAAGATTGCACAGAGCTAAAAAGGGCTAGAGGCGCAAACCAGAATGGAGATGGTGCAGCTAGCATCATAGCAACAGATCTCGAGTATGCATTGTTCCTATCCCGAGATGAGATGATGTCTTGGGTGGTGGATTCAGGAGCATTGGTCCATGCGATACCTAACATGGTGGTGTTCAAAAATTACACCATGGGTGAGCAAGGGTGCATGAGCATGGGAGATGACACCATTATGGAATGAGGAGACGTAGGCATTAGATTATCTAACTCAGCAACGTGGCAGTTAAAAGATGTATGGCATGTTCCAAGTCTAAAGAGGAGCCTAATCTTTGTCGGCTAGCCAGTATGAGCTAGATTTGCAACCAAGTTTACGAAGGACTCTTAGAAGCTGATTAAGGATGCATTGGTGGCTGCACTCCAGTAGCTAAGCATTGATTAAAAGGCCACAGTGGAAGAGGGTTAAAATATCCCCACTTGAAAAATGACGTGAAACATGCAATAGAGGCGAGTCAAGTTCACTCTTGACAAAGAGTCCAGCGGTGAGGGAGAGATTAAAGAAAAGGCTCAAGTGAGGCAGGTCAAGTCTCAGACACTAAAGATTGAGCCTCCAAGGTCTTCCAAGTTGCGAAGTGCCCAAGGCGGAGTGGGAGCGAGCAAAGCGTGGCAAGGTGCAATCATAGGCACCAAGTCTAGCAAGGAAGACTACTCTTTGGAGTAAGCGAGTAAAGAGGAGACTCATGGGCAGCAGCCACCACCACAAGGTGGAACAAGCACAAGATTCAGGAAGAGCCGAGAATGGACTACTTAGAGTTATTCGCTCCAGTAGTGGGGTTCGAGATGTGACAGAGGTGGTGTTGAGCAACACCAAGCCTCTAAGGACTATGAAGGAAGTGCTACCAATGATGGTAGAAGAAGATGGCGAATGAAGCCTGTACTCAATCTCCAAGTAGGGGAATGTTATGTTGGTAGTCTCGAATGTAGCTAGAAGAGGTGAGCCCGGATGGAGTGCACATAAACACAATAATAAACGACCATGCAAAGAGGAATCCACAATGATGTGAAAACTTCCAGTGCATTTTGTAGTGATTTTGCATGTCATGGAGCATTTAGATACTTTGGAATAGCTTTGGGGAAGTCACGGATCAACCGAAGGCGAAATAAAAGCAAAATTGGGCCAAAACGAGTTCCAGAAGCTGAGCTACTTTTGGCTGGGCGCTCCCCATGCCAGTCATGAAAACCGAAGGTAGGGCACTCGTTGGGGTCATCCGGACAGAGGAAAGGGCGTGCCCCCAAGCAATCGTTTCAGCTTCCTAGATTAACTTATTTGGGAGGGTGTAGTGGGATATGAATGCTCTTGTATGTTAAGGTTCTTCTTATGTGTGCTTGCAGAGCTTTGGTGGTTGTAGCAGCTGGAGAGGTGTGACGGTTGTGAAAGTCTCAAGAGAAGAAGTTCGTTGTGTACAGTTGAGGTAAAAGCTCGGTGAGCTCCAAGAAAGAGTGCAAACTCAGGTAATCTTCTTTTTGTCTTGTAGTAAAATTCTTCGTGATGTGGCTCCGTAATTTTTTCCCAATTTTTTGGATTTTTCATGTAAAATTTGTGTGAGTTCTATTGCGTTGTTTTTCTCCATTTTGTTTTGATTGTTTTATGCACACTTCGTGTTTGTAGTTTTGCTCCAAAGGTGAAAATTTTGGGATCCACTTGGTGTTTCTGCGACAACATCCTCGAAGGTACGTAGACGAGGAAGACTAAAGGGAAGTTCAATCTCTAATACTCAAGCCAGTCTCTTCATTTTAGTATTCACGAGAGTGAGTTTTGGTTCATAACTAGAACAGGCGTGGAAGAGGGACAAAAGCCACGTACTGAAGGAGCGACTGAACAACCCTTTTATCACACTACAAACTATCAAACACAAAAAGATTGCAAGAACAATTGATAACAGATTCATAAGATAATCTTGCATCATTAATGAATGAAAAATATAAAACTTAAGACTTTCTCATCAAAAAACCTCTCACTTGCTCACGTTCTACTCGTGGTTTTCCAACACCTTTAAGCTTTCACGATAAAAACTGAACAAAATTTCTTAGATATATTTCATGTATAAAATATTGCATATTCTTATCCTAATCCTCTAATTTTCTTCACAAAATGAATAGCCCTCTCCCCTGCCTTTGTCTCTTCAATAATTTATCATTTAAAAATGAGAAATCAAGTAGATTTCAAAATATAGTCAAAGAAGAAAGCAAAATAGAAGTTGCCATCAAGAGCTCAACAAATTGGCATCAGAGTTGTACAATATGCAAAACTTGACTTTAAATAACGCACCATTTGCTTTGAATGCTTTGAGATAATTAAAGCAAATTGGTTTTTTTATTCCAAGACAAATAGGTTCTGATAGAACAAAACAGCAGCTTCAGAAGTCAAATGTATAAATCAAAAAATATTTCATGGGAAACAACAACAAAGTAACAAGAACATGCTAAAGGTAAGATTTTCTTTAGGGAGCGGTTGTTCTATAATTTAATCTGCCGCTTTTATATAATTTTGTGGATGCTTCCAAAATTAATCTCATTATGCCAATATGCTTCCACCTTTAAGGACAAATCAAATGAAAAGCTTGTGTTGCCTTTAATACTTCCATGCATGGAGAAAACACTTCTTTTCTTTATATTTACATGTTCAAAATTTACAATAAGCATGTATATCCTATTCATGATTTGAAATCGGTTAAGCCAAGAATATTTATAATTACACAACACCATCAAATTATTAATTTTATACTAAACAAAATCAATGACACAATTTTCAAGATGCCAAGTAAAATTAAAAAAAAAACTGGCTCTCAGACACATCTGCCATGAAGGATCAACCTGGGAAAGAAAGACAGTCGACAGTTTATTGAAAACAAACAATAGTATTTAGAGAAATTGCTACCTTGTGCCTGCTACTGGCTGCAAAAAACTTCTGGGCCTGAAAACACAGAATATATTCTAACATGTTCATAATCACTAAGAAATCAGTCTGCAGATGCATTGAAATAATATAAATTATAACTGCACATAAAATAGACACCATCTAACAGATTATATGCACAAAATAAAAACTATTAGTAATTAGTCTCCCAACACTAGCAAAAATAGATTAAACTATTAGCTAAAACGAAGACAGCAAATTAATGGCTGCTTGATTATAAAGCAATTGTTCATAGCCACTCCGAGTTTCACATATCATATGCTAAATCGGACAAATGTGCTCTAGAAATAATATAAGTTTTTTTATCCCAGCAGACAAGCAACTTGGAAAAATAAAATAAAGGATTTTGAGGAAGAAAGTTTAGTTCACAAAAATTACTAAAAAAATATAGAAGGCTTTTCTGTCAATTTCTTGAAAATAAATAACACTTTGCTCTCCAATTTAAAGTGAACACATCATGAAGACTTGGTTTGTATAGTCTTTAAGTTTGATTGATCTATTAACTATCCTTTTCAAAAACTTGATATCCAAAGCATGAGCATAATATCAATGCAAATGTAGTTTAATATCAAAGGAGGAGGGGCTTTCCACTCCTTAATAATTCTGTTCTATCAGCCTGTGCAACACTGTTTATAAGGTGATGCCAAGATCCTAATCATGCGCCTTAAATCAATGTTGCAAATGCTAATATCAATGGAACAAGACGCTTTTGTTCCCGGGATAGACAGTCGGTTCCTGGAGCAGTCGCTTCCTTTCTCAAGGGACCTTTGCCTGATTAGGTCAGTCTTTGTCACCCCAGCCACACCATGATGATGGCCCCAATCCCGGACTCCTATTTTCTGGATATTATGGCCATTCTTCGCAAGTTCTTTTGGGAGAGAGCGGAGGATGGTGGTTTCCTCTAGATCAGGTGGCATGAGCTCTGTCATTGTCTATAAGGGGCCTCGGGGTCTGTGATTTGAGGTTGTGGAGTGCTCTGGACGGCATATCCACAGCTTTGTTTGCCAAATAAAATTTCAGTTGATGAGAACCATAGAGATCTGCTACCAGAGTAGGGAGATGACTTCACAGTGAGGAGAGCAGATACAGATGTCTGAAGGATCCTCAGCATGGGATGGTTGATTGTATGGAGACATACTCAAATGGAGCACGACACAGTGCAGTGGCAGTGCAACAACTTCACTGAGCGTTGCGAGCCAGCTCTATTGTGCTGAGATAGAAGGTGAATAGTGGGATTTTAGCACACTTTGGGATCTCTAGCTTGGTCCTAAGGGAGATCTATTTTATGTGGAGATTTTTCAAAGATGCCTTCCCAAGGCACTATTAGTTACACAAGAGAGAACTAACACAATTGCTTAGTGGGATTTTAGCACACTTTGGGATCTCCAGCTTGGTCCTAAGGGAGATCTGTTTTATGTGGAGATTTTTCAAAGATGCCTTCCCAAGGCACTATTAGTTACACAAGAGAGAACTAACACAATTGCTTATGTGTGTATGGGGTTGTTAGGCAGAAGAGGACAAAGATCACTTCGCCAATTGTTGCAGCTACTCCAGAGCCATACTGGAGGTCTTTGTCAATTGGAGACTCTGTATGCTGCACTTTCCTCCAGGGAGACATGGGAAGCCCTACCCTACTCATCTGGTGTGTGCGAACTTCTGGGGCTCCCGACTCTCCCGGGCCCCCCTACCACTTCTAGACAATGCCCTCCCCCAACCCATTGGTTGAAGGCCAACACTGATGTGTAATTCAAATATGGCGAGGAAGACGCTTATGGTGGAATTTTTGTCCAAGATGACCGTGGCCATTTGGTGATTGTTTCCAGTCTCATTCCCCACTTGAGGCAGAGATCAGGGCGACCCTTCTACTTAAACAATCCCTCAATGATAAAGTTCACGAGCTAAATGGTCTTATAGTGGAGAGTGACTGCTATAGATTTTTGTGTAGACTACGTCAGACTTGGGAGCAGACTCAATGGACGTGTGTCGTAGAAAGACAAGTTGCTCATTTGGCTTTCCTTCTAACCCTTGTGCTCTATTTGTATGTTGCATGTGCGTCTCCAATCACGCAGTTAATTTTTGTTCATTTTTTGCCCGATAGAACAAATTTTCTTTTGTTATGGGAGATATGCTCCCAATAAAGCTTTTAGACCTCCTGATTGATTGTATACTTTTGATTATATATATATATATAGGCCTTGGCCAAATTTCATGAAACACATTAAAGTTAAGCAATGTAATGCAAACAATAAGTGAGTTGCAATCTCTCTAAGATGTGGATGCAACACATTATTGGGTATGAAAAATGCTCACAAAGCATGCATGCATTCCTTATCCTCAACATTACAAATAATCCTTTTACTAGTAATAATCTAGCTACCGTCCATCCATATCATAAGCCAAAACAAAATAAAAAATAGTATTAAGCATAAGCTATCTTAGTATCCTCCCAAGAAAAACTCAAAAAATAATTGGGAATAGAATCCACCTCCCAAAAAGTAAGATTCTCACCACAGGAAAACAATGTATAAAAGTTCACAGCATAGTTATAATCATGAAGTCTATGGGAAAACAAAATATACAGGCAAAAGAAGAAAAGAAATGTTGTTAGAGTGAAAAGCAGAACTGGTCTTCCACCTAAGCTTTTCCCCCCTTCCTGATCTAGACAATTGCAATGAAGTTATCGCTCTCGACAATGATCCTGTCGAGCTCTCCCATCCACACTTAAGTGAACTGTATGAACAAAGTGATCGCCTAAATCTCATACACAGGTCACCTCTCTTATCCCTAAGAGTTGCACTACCAAAGGCCTCCAAGTCCTAATACTAAAAGGATGCATCAATAGTAGCCTTAAGTCACTTAGAGATCATTACTTAGCTCATGTGCTAAGTAGAAATTTTATTGCCCTAAGAAGACATTGACAGGCACTCCAATCTCTTTTAATCACTCACCCTATCTCCATTTTTCTTACATGCAACAATGCTTTAAATCATAATCGTTCTCATCTCAATCCCATCTTGTTGCCTTGTTCAAATGATGAAAACTCCTTCATATTCTTATATTTTAAAAATATAAAGATCTCCTCATTTTTATTTTTATATTTCCAATTTATTTTTTATCTTTAAATTTTATCTGAATTGATGAAATACAAATTCCTCAAATATAATACTTATACTTTTACAAGATTTGGGAATTCTTCAATGACTTCTTATTGATAAAAGGAAGATTCCAAGAGGATTTATTTTATAAACAAAGATAAATATATGCAGTAGGTATGTTTGTGAAAACTTGAGTACAGCCCACGGTGGTGCAATGAATGTGGATGCACCTATCTACAACTTGAAGGGCATCAAAGCAAGCAAGAATTATAGTGGTGAAATCTCAAGTGCAATGGAATATTCTTGGAGTGGGTCATGAATCATTTGCAGAGCCTGGAGTGGCTTGGGGTTAGCCACATTTCAAATGAGTGTGAGCTGTACGCAAATTGAATCAAGTGAGACTGAAGGTTGTTGAAGGAACAGGGCTGAATAGGGGAACCGATGCTTGAACGAGCCCAAACGCCGAGATAATCCTTGCAGTCGAAGCTTGAATGAGCACAAGCGCCAACAAGTTTGTTCCTGATCTCAGCTGGACCGAAGCTTGGGCACCTGGGTGCTCCCAAATGCTGGTGAAATGTTCACAGAGTAAGCAAGAGCACGCGACTTGGCACTTAAGAGCACCCAAGCGCTACAGCCTTTGATCAGATGTGCGGCAGGCTAAGCCTTGGGAGCTAGGGAGTGCTCAGGCATCAGTATTCTTCAAATAAAAGAGCTAAAAGACTTAGACCTACGCACTTAGGCACTGTAATGCATCAACAATCGATTCAGCAGAAAGTCAAGATAAAATTTTTGGTACTTGGGCGTGCCTAAGCACTCTTAGTATCTCCTAACATCCAAGAGATATTTAGAAAATTAATACCTTGAGAGGTGAGGAGTGGTCGTTGACACATTTCGAGTCCATTGTTAAGGTCGAGGGCATCTTAGAAACACTAATCCGGGTGCTAACATCTCTCCTATCGAAAAGTGTAGTAGCTCAATAACAATATAAGATTTGGTCAAATCGGAACAAGTAAAGAAGATAGGTTCTAGGGTTGTGAGGAAATTGGAAGAACAAAGGGGCTGCTTGTGATAACTATTTGAGGTTGTTTGGTGGCTGCGAAAAGAGGGGAAAAACGGAGAGAAAGAGATTAAGTGGCTGCCATGGATTTGAAAGAGTGGTTAGGGTAAGCTGTTGGCCAATCTTGGCTCGATGGCAGCGGCCATGGTTTGGTGACCATGAGGTTAGCCAATTTTATTATGGCTAGTGAACGAGAGGGAGACTAGTCGTGGATAATGGTGGTTGCCGTGGGTGTGTAGGAGGAGGGCCGCAATGGGGTGGTAGGTTGATCTGTCGCTCCCCTTATGGCCCAGAGGTCATGGAGGTGAAAGAGGAGATGGAGAAAAGAAGAGGCCGAAATAAAGGAAAAACAAGAGAGAATGAGAGAAAAAGGAGAAAACTAAAGGCAAGGGAACTCCTTTGTGTGAACCCACCAGCAAATGGAAAAACGTCATGGGAATAGTGGGGTGGCTGATATAAAGGTGAGGAAAAAATTTAGAATTACAAAAAACTCACGAAAAAGTCTTTCTAACACCGATTTGGATGAAACTTCCACTAAAATTCTTTAAGTTTCATTTTGTACATGTTAAGAAAAATTTTTTTAAAATTTTTGTGTATAGTTTCTTATTTTACAAAATTGGCTCATTAGTGGTAAAACTGTCAAATTTTAAAGGTTATCGAAACTAGTCTAAAATTTAGCGAAACGTTTAAAATGCAGAGTTTTAAGCAACATTTCTTAAGGGTTATTACAATAGTTTCGTGCGATTGGCAACGTGCGGGAAGACATTGCTCGTCTAAACAGCATATGATAAACGCATGTTGGCAACATTCTAAGACCATGCACTAGAGATGTATGTGAGCAGTCGAGTGTGAAGACATTGTTCATTTAGACAAAACATGAGAAATACACGCCAGCAACACTTGGACTATGCGTTGGAGATGTGTGAGTAGTCGTGGTCATTGAATATGGGTGATTTGCATACTGCAAACATCGAGTGATCTTTGGGCTTGCTGCAAAGAAGTCGTGGCGAACTTCTTCATATTTGTTTTCTTTTTCCCTTTTATTACTTTTCATTTTTGATGCAAATAGCAACAAAAAGTCAAAGATTAAGAGTTGAGTAGCGTGTTTAAGCGATTTTTTGTATCCCATATAAAGGCGTGAATAAAAAACCATCGGTCCCAAGATGCCATGCACCACTATGCCCTGCATTAGTAGGTGGTATACCACAGTGAAACTCATTCAAGTCACACAAATCTAGTAATACATCAAATACAGAAGAATTGTTATCAATGAAAGGTTGCCTGATTTATTGTTTATAAAAACATTAGTTCAACAGTTGTACGAATGCTCACAAAAAAATAAGGACAGCTAGGGTGTAAATAAACTAGAAGGAAATTTTGTTCTTTCACAGGCATTAATAAATGAAGAAAAATCATTCACAACAAAAATTGGAAAAAAAAAGTCAAAGATAATTTAAAGTGTTACAAATTAGATATAAAGACATCATACCAAAGATTCTTTTGAATAGTATAAAATTCGAGGTAAACCAACTACAGTTGTTGCCAGCCAATCAACAATAGCATCAACTGACAAATCTTCATTGTACCTACAAGAAGTTAATGCACTGATTCGATGCTGCATGCAAGCAAGCATTACAAAAAAGTACAGTAAGAAATTGCAGTAGCAACATTGACAAATTAACAATTCCAGGACTGTGAATACTATCATGACTTAATGGTTTCGGGCAGTTAGTGATCCAGCCAAAACCCAAGATTAGTGAATATCACATTTTCCAAAGTTCAAGGAAAGCTTGAATTTGGATTAGCTCAGATAGATCTCAAAATAACCAAGTATGCAACATTAACATTGATTCAAATTTGGTTTAAATAAAATCTGGATTGGATCTCGGCTAAAGTTTGATCTCTAATGCTAGCTATTAGCTGAAAATACAAAAAAACATGCCAATAACTATAGATTCTTAAATGTATAAAGGCGTATATACATTTATTCAAATTTAAATATATATCTTAATGTGCACTTGCATTCTTACATATATCCATGCGTTTCAATCTTAACTAAAACTTGCTTTATCCATCAATAAAAAGATCAATTTAAATTCACGCCAAACCATTTTTTCTCATTAATCGGCTAGAGGACTTTGATCTGAGCTCTATCTAACCCAAAGTCAACATAATTTGTGCAGGATCTTCAGTCTTGAGGACAAATTCAAAGACCTTATTATTTTAGCGTTCATCATTATACGTAAAGTAAAGAAATAATTCATACTGACCTTGAAAAACAATCAGAATCGACACAATTAGGAGGAACTGCAACAATAGCTGGTAAGCCTATAAAAGGCTATAATTGTCAAAATTATAGAACCAAGAAAAAAAACACATTAAAAGGGAAGATAGATAGCATAAGAAGCTAAGAATTTAATGGCTTAGCACTTTGAGAGCTAAAGCTTGTGCGAGCTAGAAAACAATGCCTGTTTTATTTAACTTCTTCACATTTTCATTTCTTAATTTAGAACTTGCAGTAGCTTAATTAAGCACAAGTACACCAAAAAGCTAGTATAGTCTAAACTATATTACACTATCAATACAAAAAATGTACAGGTTTTATCAGCAGATTTGATGCAAGGCCTGAGATGCGACTCTTCAACTAATCAACAGAGGAAAGGTTAAAAAACTTAACTTATAAGGATGCCTCACATTTAACACAAGTGCATTCTACCTGATTAACAAACTTGTTATTTAACTTGTTGTCTACAACAACAAAAACAACAATATCAAGCCTTAATCAAAAGTCAGTTACATGAATCTGTTGTTTCCATAGTGCCAAAGAGGGTTTTAACGCCACCACCAACCTAACAAACTCCAATAACTTTGCCACTTTCTTTAGGATAAGAATTTCACAAATAGTGGTTATATTTCATTAATTAGCACTTACCTGTCATAAACTGACTTTTGTCATCTTGAGATAGGATGCTGATTTTTATCGGAAACGATTCCAACGCAAACAACATCAGCCCTAAAGTATTGATTTTGCTATTTTTCAAAATTTTCATTATAATAGTATTTGTAAGTTAAAATTCTTATTTTTTCGCTCTAATTTAGGGGTTGGTAACGCCTCCTATGACCATACATGAAATTTTAAGGTATATGTACGCTACACCCTAAATTGCATCTTAACATCAATTTTAATTAAAAAATCTGAATTATAATCTTTTAAATTTAGGGTTTAAAACTGATGACAACAAGTTTCATCTCCTATGCATGAAATATGGTATTAAGATGACACCCAACTACCATTCTTAATTTTTAATTGTACAATCAGCAAGTTACATTCTAATTCCTAATTATTTCACATACTGATTTAGATAATCAACCCCGATACAAATCTTATACATGTCATACGCATGCATTCAAGGTACTAATTCTTATAAAGTTTCCTTATTATTTTTGTTTTAACATCATATAAGAAATTCATTTAAAAAAATTCCTTTCTAATTTAAGACTAAAATCACATTAGGTTATTAGATGATGACCGCTTCAAAACTTAATCATTATAATATTAGATGATCTGAATCTCTAAAAATAGGTAATTATAAATTTTATGTTATTATGCTCTTTTACAAATTATTTAATGCGGCATTTAATGTAGTGGTAAAATAACACTAATTAACTAAAACTAGAATCCAATTAAAAATTTTAAATACCCAAGAACCAACTTAAGAATTGTAAATATAGAGAATTTCTATTTAATTCCAAGAAAATAATTTGGAAAGTAAACTCCTATATATTGAATGCAATAAAATTGAAACTATTAGACATTAAGAGTTTCAAAGGTGATAAGGGAAGTGCCAATTAAATTCTTGCAGTCATCGTAAACCCTGTTTGTTTAAGTGGGTTAAACCTGCACAAGGTACAATTAAGTGAAATGTGGTGGGATTGTGAGGGATCATAATAGGCTCGTCATTTTTTATTAATTTTGAAGTTCTTATTTTTTGATTGAATTAATAGCATTAATTATCAGTCCTGAGATTTGTGAAATTATGGGCTTTAATAATATTTGGAGTGAATGTGATGCTATGATTCTCATACAAGCCATAAATGCACAAAAACATGGTAAACGGTCTTATTGTTATATGCTAAGAAAGCTGTATTAACTATTGGAAAAGCTTAATCATGCAACTTCTCATAATTGGACAGAGGCAAACCAAGCAGTGGATTGGCTTGCAAATAAGGGTATTAATAGTGTAAATAATAACGTTTGGTTCAAAAACCTTGTCTCCTCAATTGAAGCCATTTGCATCTGGATAGATTAAACTTGCTGTATTTAAGAGCTTGATGTTTTATTAATGCTGTCTATTCACTGTTTTGGAAATATTTGGATTTGAAATTAGTTCAGCCATCAAAGTCCTAATACTTTGAAAACCTGTTCTGATTTAAGTCCCAATTTATTACAGCATCCATTACTTCTCGAATCCAACAACTGAATTTTTTAAGAATTTAGTTCTGGAATGATTAACCTTATTATAGCAGTTATGTATATCATCTTTACCGTTATTGCTGAGAAGGTATCACTTGTATTTTGGTTGTTTAATTCTTGATTGATAGCTTGCCATTGGAGGACTAAACATTTAAGACTTATATAGGCTTTTGGTCTTTGTATGGTTATTAAGAAAAAGTCTATTATGTTTAAAGTAATTGGGATGGATTATTTATTTGTACTGGACCTGCTATTGCCTGGTATTTCCCATGGAGCCGCTGTTATATTGCTCGGGATTCTCCCAGTTATGCGTACTTATGGTTTAATCTGGAAATAAAAACTAAGCCATCCAGGATGCTTTCCTGTGGGTGTTTGCTTATTGGATTCCTTGGATTTAAATTTCGACATTAATGCTTATTGGACAAAATAAATTTATATAGGGCTGTTTATATTCCCAGTTAAATTGATTCACTTTTGCACAGCTGCTTCTGAATTTGGTTAAATCTAGAACATGTTCCATTAAATCTTAAGTTCGGATACTATGAGCTGGTGATTAATCTGATACTATAATATTTAAGAATGGTACTATTGATTGAGATTTCAACTGGAGTAAGACAATTCATCTTTGTTCTTTTTGGATATCAGGTTTGTATAAATGAGTTATATCTCAGTGGTAATTTTCTCTATTTTCTAATGATTGCTTTTACTATCCTAAAGTTCATTACTGAAGTTTGGGATTTGTATTACTTGCTTAAGTCTACTAGTTTAAGTTGCTTGTTATAAACTCATTTAGTCCTCTCAAATGCTTATTTCTAATGTTTTATATTAAATATTACAGATGCTATTACGTATCTTGATATTCTATTTAGAAAGGAATCTGAAATTCAACTTTAAAGATAAATTGATACAGAAAATTACCATTGAAAAATGCTAGAGCTTTTTAAGAAGATTACAAAAGGACACGAAGAGGAAATCTGAGGACAGAAACGGAGATTTTTATTTCACCATTTTTGTATTTTCTATTTTTTAACTTTTTTCTTTATTTGTTTCTTCTTTGCTGTAAGCTCAACCCCCGTATCTTTGCCTATTTTTTATTTAGAACTACACTTGGTTTGACCCCTTTGACTGAGGATATGTAGACACCTCGAGGGGAGATTGAGTCGTTTAATTATGACTAACTTTTTAGGGCATACTAAAGAATTGGCTTTGGATTATTTTGATTTTGTAAATATCAGTAAAGATACTTACTTTGGTTTACTTTATCATCTAGAAATGTCTTAATGATATAGAGACTCACAATATTTTTGTACCTTGATACTAATACTTAGATTTTAATAAATATTCCAAACCTCTTTCACCCATCAAGCTAGAATAAGTTTATTTATAATAAAAAGTTCTCTCCCTTAATAGTGTAAATATTTAATGAACGAAAAAACTTAACAAAATTAATTATGTCAAGAATCATATAACCAAATCTGTGCAAAAGGAAGCTTAAAATTAACATTTTTAATTACTATCTTGACCATAATAATTAACTAATTTAGATAATGATAACCATATTAAGTAATATTACATAAAGATGTATAGGTTACTAATTAATAATATATGATCTAATCTCAACATTTTAACAAATCCATAAGAGAATTAATTTTAAAAAAATTAAACAATGATATGCCAAATATATGAATACTCAAATTTTGTGTTATGCACGAATGCAAAATTATAAGTGCCAGAGATAAATGCATGCATTACTTTGGACGTAATCTTCTAAGAAGATAAGACCCTCCCTAGCATCAGAAGAGATTCACCCCACAAGTGCTTTGGCAACGAGTTTACTTAAGTTTCAAGGGGTTGTTCCATCGTGGATAAGTGAAAACAATTTTTTTCTTTATGTTTGATTTCTTCAAGGTAGTATGTCAGCTATATATTTTAACTACTTATCTTCACATGAGTATTATATATTTGCTAACCTTTTTTTTAAATAAACTATCCTTTTATTGTATACATTTAGACTCTCACTAGTTTATATTTAGACTATGGAAACTCAAGGTCTTCCAGTGCCTTTAGAACTAGTACATAAATCCTAGTACTCAATGCCAGATCTAGATGAAGCTCCAAGAATATCGCAGTCTCAAGTTGCAGCATTAACTAGCTGTCAGGATGTGCATTACACATTATTGCCACTACAACTGAAAAGTGAGACATTTTCTTAATGGGATTAGGAATGCCACCGGATAGCCTTTAGTTCCTCTAGAAAGTGGAAGCCTTCTATCCTAGTGGAAAAGGCCAATAGAGTGGAACTAAGCCTCCAGACAATGCAGAGGCACCGAGACACACACAAGAGAAAAGTTGAAGGCCGCAAGACTTAAACTTATCATCAACTAACTCATCAAGAAAACTTTGGATGAAAGAAAATCAAGCCTTTCCTGCACAACCAAGCAACATCTCAAAGAGTGGCAATCAACAATACACTAACTATGTAGCGAGAGTCACCGAAAAGAATGCTTAGCTGGTCAGATTCTCTACTATGGATGTTGCCAACCAAATCATAGGCATCTCAATGTCCAAGTACCAAACCAAATCCCAAAGGCAAGGGGCTTAATCATAACAACAACTAATAAGAATTGAAATAAAAAAAGGAAGGCTCATGACAAAATCAAGAAGTTCTAGTAAAGCTCAATGGAACGTGCAACCTCCAATTTATGCTCAAACTCTGTAACAGCCCAAACTCTTAAGCACTAAGGTATTGTCCGCTTTGACCTTTCAAGCCCAAAATCAAGCCTTTCCTGCACAACCAAGCAACATCTCAAAGAGTGGCAATCAACAATACACTAACTATGTAGCGAGAGTCACCGAAAAGAATGCTTAGCTGGTCAGATTCTCTACTTTGGATGTTGCCAACCAAATCATAGGTATCTCAATGTCCAAGTACCAAACCAAATCCCAAAGGCAAGGGGCCTAATCATAACAACAACTAATAAGAATTGAAATCAAAAAAGAAAGGCTGATAACAAAATCAAGAAGTTCTAGTAAAGCTCAATGGAACGTGCAACCTCCAATTTATGCTCAAACTCTGTAACAGCCCAAACTCTTAAGCACCAAGGTATTGTCCGCTTTGACCTTTCAGGCCTCATAATTTTGCCTTCAGAAGATAACTTCACAGCAGGTCACCCATCCTGGGAGTACTCCCACCTGAGCACGCTTAACTTTGGAGTTCTTATCAGCAACTCCACCATTATCTGAAAAGGCACCTCAATGTTTAAGAGTTTCACCTATTACTACTTAAGTGGGTCCTTACAATCTCCCCAACTTAAGTAACTAGCGTCCTCGTCAGTATCCACACACAGATTCAAGAATCATCCATTGGGTAGATAGGACTAGAGGTGACCCCTACAGGCTTAAAAGGTACCCATAACCATGTAGCACCTTAATCACATGGGTTCAAGAGGCTGCTCACATGAAGTGGTACTTTGCCCTGTATGGCACTTAACTTCTATCTGACACCCTATGGTCTGCTCTGATATCAATTGTGACAACCCAAACTCTTAAGCACCAAGGTATTATTCGCTTTGGCCTGAAAGGCCTCACGATTTTACCATTATAAGATAACTTCTCAGCAAGTCACCCATCCTGAGAGTGCTCCCAAATGAGCACGCTTAACTTTGGAGTTCTTATCAGGAACTCCATCATTATCTAAAAAGGCGCCTTGATGTTTAAAAGTTTCACTTATTACTACTTAAGTGGGTCCTTATAAACTCAGAGTAAACAAGTGACTTCAACAAAATGGTGCCATGCACCAAATTTATAAATGATATGCAAGTGTAAAATATTTAAAATTATTGCTTCACATTTTTCTATTGCTGCTAAAATTATTTTACAACTATGCCAATAAAATCACTACAATCACTATTGTCCATAAGACTGCACGATGGATCTCAAGTTCAAGTTATATCACAATTCAGAGACAAAGAACTCGGTGCAAAATTTATAACCATGCCAATTTCAAAGTTCGATGCAATATAGGATTGACCATCTAGGCACTTCGTATTTACATAACACAACAAAGGATAATGACATTTCAATTCCTTAAAGATAAGACTTTTTCTATGACAATCAAGACATCTCCCTCTATCATATCATCCCCTAAGTATTCAAGCTTTTGAGCACCAAGCATCAGAATTATTAGCTTGCGTCAGAGTTACTACCAAGGAGAGCAAAAGTTACAAGACATCCTAATAGTCTGGTATTACTTGGATGTCTTTTAAGAAATTTTTTGAAAATAACAGCCAATTAATAATACATATAAGTAATATCAGCCATGTTTATAGATATCTACCATTGCTAGTCTACTTATGCTTATATATACATGTACTACCATATCATGTAATTTACTTATTGAATGAGATCATTTTCCTCTCTCCTTCCTACATTTTCCTTGTTTCCTTCAATTTTTACATGGTATCAGAGCAAGAACCAATTCTCTCCCCAAAGCAACTCCTCTTCACCTAGCCGCAAGAAGCTCTCCAACAAAAGGTCTCTCCTCCTTCCCAAGAACCTGCAGTTTAAGAATTACCTCTCAGCTCAAAAACCTTCCAGCCACCCACCCACCCACCCTATCTTCAACCTCAGCATCAGTCCATCCTACTCACACATCTCAAAATCCCTCATCTTCAAACGCTAACCAAACTCTTCAAGCTTCCACCATTTTTAAACTTGTTCTCAAACAGCCAACCGTACCAAAGACCTTCAATCTTTTCCTCCTTATTACTTCAAGAACCATTAAGAACCTCTCAACCACCATCAAAGTTCTTCTCAGCACCAAAACCCTCCACCCACCTCCCTCCTATCACAATCTTTCCTTACACCCTCAAGCTCTCCCTCACCTCACCAACCAAGAAATTCAAAAAACTGAGCAAATCATCTATTCTTAAACCCTCTCACTGAAAATACAATTATGCAGTCCCCAATCGAATCTTCTCCAACACCTATCAAAGCAGCTCCGCCAACCCGTCACACAATAAAAACCTCAATTCTTAATATCAAATATCAATAATATCATCAACAATCCTCTTACCTCTAAAAATTATCCGATTTGGCATGCTCAAATAACCCAAATATTCAAGGCAAACAACCTATACCACCATCTTTATGAAACCGAATATGCACCCCTGTTGAAAACCCAAATCATCATTGTTGGATCTCCACCAATCGCCACCTAATAGCTGTGCTGTACTCAACCATATCACCCACCATACTTCCTTATATCATCGAAGCTGATTCATGCACATCAATTTGGCTCACTTTGGAAAAACACCTTCAATCCACAAATAGATCCAAAGTCATCCAACTCAAAAATGAGATACATAACATATCTATTAAAAATACATCAATCAAAATATATATCTGACATCAAATCCTTGATGGGCATGCTAGCAGCAACGAGCTCCAAAATTGACAATGAGGACATCATTTTGTACACTTTGAACGGTTATCCATCAACATATCAAGCTTTCAACATAGCTATACGTACAAACCTCACACCCATTAACCTAGACAATCTCTACTCCCTCCTCAACTGCAAAGAAAAAAGCACATAGCCAGATTTACAGAAGGAGATCCACCTCACTAATCCTTCTCTACAAGCCAGCACAAACCCGCACCTATCCCTATTCTCAGGAAAGTTTTGTGGTTGTGGCAGAATGAACAGAGGACATGACAGACTATAATCAACATCCAACAGATCCTTCCATCTGGTGCAAAGGAATACTCGCACACCATACGTCGAATGCCAAATATGTAACAAACCCGGTCACACAACCAAAACATGTTAGCAAAGGATGGACACCAACCATCAAATCATGCCCCATTATGTAGCCTTACGGGCAAATGGACCGACTGATCACAGTTGGTACTTGACTCTGGTGCCTCCAAACACATCACCAAGGATTTCAACCACCTATCTATTGCCGACACAATCAAGGCACAGACAGAGTAACTATAGGTGACGACCAATCCCTCCCAATCTTCAACATTGGAAATGGTATTGTTCCAACACCAAATAGTAAGTTCTTCCTAAAATATTTGCTTAATGTTCCATCTTGCAAATATAATCTTATTTTTATCCACAAACTAACATCTGGCAATTCTTGTTCTATTCTATTCGAATAGCATGGATTCATTATAAAGGATCTCCATATGAATCCTTTCATTCTCCAAGGTCGTAGCATTAATGGATTTTACACCATTCATCCATTACCATATTCCTCCTCCACTAAAACTATTCTGCAGTCTACCACAACTCCAGCCAAACCACCATGGCATCTCAAACTTGAACACCCAAGCACAGGCATTCATCAACTCCTCCTAAAGCAAAATCCATCTATTGGCAAAAACTACAATCCAAACTCTTGTATCACATGCATCAGCAAAGCTTCACAAGCTTCTTTTTCCTAAATTTTCTAGTATAGCATATAATGCCTTTGAATTTTCACACACTGGCATATGGGGCCCAGCCCCTATTGTATCTAATGAATGATTAAAATATTATGTCATATGTTTGGATGATTACTCATGTTTTACTTAGCTATTTCCTCTCAAAAATAAATCTGAAATGATTCACAAATTCATTAAACATCAAAAATATATTTAGTGTCAAAACATAGCAAAATCCTTCAATCCGATGAAGGGAGCGAATACAACTCAAATATCTTCACTAACATACTCAAGCATCATGGCATCCATCACCAAATGTCTTGCCCATACACACCTCAACAAAACTACATGGCAGAACATAAACATAGACATGATCACTGAAACCACTTGAGCACTCCTACAAACAGCCCACCTACCCGAACTAATTTGACCACGTAGCCATCAACCTCAACATTTCTAATCAACAACCTCCCTTGCCCGATACCCGCAACAAGTCCTCATTTCAACTTCTACATAACACCAAACATGAATATAATCACCTCCAAGTATTTGGTTGTCTATGTTATCCTCTTTTTCCACACACAAAGACAACCAAACTAATCCCAAGAAGACTCCCATGCATTTTCCTCGCCTGCTCGCAACACCACAAGGGATACATATGCTACAACCCCAAAACATCTTTCTCCTTAATATCTCGACACATCAAATTTATCGAAAATAAATTTACTTTCTCTCAAACTAACTACCAATACACTAACTCTAATCCCAACCTCTGCAGCAACCACACTCAAGCCAACATACATCAAACACCCTTTCCATCTTCCCCTTCATCTTTGCCATCTCCAAAGCCAACCATACAGCCGAAACCTAACCATACAAATACTCCCAGTCCTCAACCTCTCATTCTCCCTCACCCACTAAATTCTCAACCTCCCTTCAATTCTCAACACCAAAATTCCCACACATCCTATGCTAACCCGCCTCAAAACAGGCACCATACATCCCAAATCTCTCAAAAACCTAATACATTCCACAGCTTCACAAGCTGAGCCGACTTCATATGTAGCAGCAACAAAACTGAACCACAGGAAAAAAGCAATGGAGGAAGAGTTCCAAGCACTACTGGAACAAAAAACCTCAACACTTCAACCTCCTCAACAGAATCAAAACATTTTTCGGTTGCAAATGGACGTTCCGAACCAAACTCAACAAAGACAGCACCGTAGCTCGTTATAGAGTGAGACTAGTGGCACAAAGATTCAACCAAATTTACAGCATAGACTACTTTGAAACATTCAGTCTAGTGGCAAAAATGCCCACCATCTGAGCCCTATTCACAATAGCTACCCACCGCAAATATTCCACTAGTCCAACTTGAAGTCTCTAATGCCTTCATCCACAAGAAACTCAATGAAACAGTATGCATAAAACAACCCCAAGGCTTTGAGGATCCTACCTATCCAAACCGTGTGTGCAAGCTTAACAAGGCTATATAAGGCCTCAAACAATCACCTCGCCAATAGTACTCTACCCACACTAATTTCCTACACTCCAAAGATTTTAGAACCAGCACTACCGACCCCTCCCTCCTCATCATGGACACCACACCAAACCGTATTTACCTACTTACCTACATGGAAGAAATCCTCATTGCAACACCGTAGCAAATATTACTCAACGCTCTCATCCAACAGCTCACCAATCGATTATGTATGAAACATCTTGGCACCCCACAAACCTTCCTCAGAATCAACTTACAACACACCAAATGGACCCATACTCAGTCAAGCAACCTACGTATCTACAATCCTAAAACTGTAGGTATGGAAAATTGTAATCCTTTCTCTACACCGATAGCCACCCAAAAACCAAAATCCCCTACCTCTCCACCATTCAACCAGCCCAACCTATATAAACAGCTTGTCAAAACCCTACAATACTTAACCATTACTCGCACCGATATAAGCCTCGCCAAAAAAAAACATGCCAACATATGCACAATCCTTCAGAAGAACATTTCAACCAGTTAAAGTGCATTCTCTGGTAAGTCAAAGGCTCCATTCACATCAGCCTGCCATCACATCAAAAAATTTGCAACTACATTCCTATGCAGATACAGATTGGAATGACTGGGAAACACTCCAATATCTTGAAGTGCCAAGAAACAAAGCACCGTCTCTCGCTCCTCCACAAAGGCAGAACACCGAGCTCTAGTAACCGCGACAACGAACATTATTTGGACACTACAAGAGTTCGGCAATTCCCCAACCAGACCAGCCAAATTGTACTGTGATAATCTCTTCGCATAGATCTAGCAAAGAATCTTGTCTTCCACGCAAGAACAAAGCATGTCGAGATAATATATCAAAACAAGAAATTGAACTTTTACACATCTACAAAAGATCAGCTCACGAACATCTTTACAAAATCACAACCAACAGCAAAATTTCTTAAGCATCGGTCCAAACTCACAACCTCCACTATCAATTGTTCGTTTGCTGGGGAATAATAGCACATATAAGTAATATCAGCCATGTAATTTATCTACCATTGCTAGTCAACTTATGCTTATATATACATGTACTATCGTACCATGTGATTTACTTATTGAATGAGATTATTTTCCTCTCTCCTTCTTCCTACATTTTCTTTGTTTCCTTCATCTTCTCACCAATCAAGGAGCACAATTTCATTATAGATCCTTTATTTAATACAACTCTCATAATCAAGGTATTGTAATATATGAAGACCAAGGAGCTTCAAGAACTCAAGATTTAATTTCAAGAGCTAGTGGAGAAAGGCTTCAATAAAATTATCTCTTCACCATGGAGAGCTCAACATTGCTTATAAAAAATGATAGAAATTTGAGGCTCTGTATTAATTAGGGAGTTTTTCAACAAGCTCAAGGCCCATACGCATTAAGATTAATATTAAGATTGAACTACCATCAACTGAGAGTCAAAAAAAATGATATTAACGAAATGGATTTTAGTACTTGATATGGCATTTCAAATTTGAAGTCATGCCTTTCAATTTTATTATTGCACTTTATTGGTTATTTTTTTATTTTATTTATTAAAAATCTTCTTATCTACTTCACAAATGAGGTTCAGCATGTCAAACATCTCCATCAATACTTTCCAGAGTCGAAGGGAATGAATTCTATCAATTTTTCTCTAAGTACAAGTTCTAGCTTCAAAGTATTGCTTTTTAAAATAACTAATTATTGCAGATTAGCCAGATCTACTAATGTCACTGAAATGAAAAGTTCTATAAGAATAATTTACAACCATACATACGTAAAAACCTTAATTAAAATAACAATGCCCTTATCCATGCTTACTTAGATGGCAATAGAATTTATTTGGGATGCCAAGTTAAGAAATGCAGTGCAAGGAAAATTCTCTAAACTAGTAATGCTCTTATCCAAGCTGACACACTGAAATTTATTTGGAATGCAATGTGCAACAAAGATTTTGAAAAATTAAAAACTATTAAATATCAGCTCTAATATTGACGATACTTAGATGAATTTGATATCTATAATGGCGCATCATCAAGTGGTTTGAGTTGTGTATTAATGCAAAATGGTCGAGTAGTTATTTTTCAAGAGAATTAAATCCATAACTTAAGAATTACCTAGCACATGAGTTTGAAATAGTTGCAATATGATTACTCAAAAAATATGGAGACAATATTTGTGTGTAGTCAAATATGAGGTGCTTACATACTATTAAAGCTTGAAGTATTTTTTTCACTCAAAACAATTTGAACTTGAGGCATATGCATAAGTTATAAGTTATCAAATAATATAACCTCAACATCCAATACTATTATGAAAAGAAAAATATAATCACAGATGCTTTGAGTAGAAAATAGGCAATTAACGGTCAAAGCAAATCGAATGCTTACTCAACAAGCAAAGATGGTTTCAATTATGAAGCAATTTCATAGCCAACGCAATCATACGAAGGACAAGTATTCACAATGTGGTACCAAAGAATAAAGGATTTCAAAATATTATAGATTTGATCGAAGTCGGACACACTTAGAATTCAAAACTAATAAGGGGCTGTTGAGATCGAATGCAAAGTTTGTGTTCCATGTGCTAAGGATTTGATGAAGGATATTCTGCATGAAAGCCACCACTCCGAGCACACAAGCCATCCTAGTAATAGAAAATATTATGCTTTCAAGAGTTTATTTTGATGGTCAATACTTAAAAAATAGTGTAGCAAAGTTTTTATCCAAGCGCCCCACTTACTAGATAATCTAATTAAACATAAAAGAGCTTAATGGTTTCCTCAACATTTGCTTATACCAAAGTAGAGAAAAAGGAAGACAACCATGAATTTTGCAGTTGGTACCCCAGATTGAGAGAGTTATCATGTTACTTAAGATATTGTAGACATATTGATGAAATCAACGCATTTCTAGCCAATGGATTAAAACAAATCTGTAGAAAATTTGGCTAGGCTTTATGTCAAAAAAATTGTGTGATTGTATGGAATGATGAAGCCCATGGTGTCATAAATATATAGCAAACTTGGAGAACTTGTCATGTTGCCTGTTCTTGACTCTAGAAAAGGTTAGAAGACATGCATAAACCTGATTGAGTTCACCTTCAACAATAATTTTCAATCAAACATTAAAATGGCTCCATAAGAAATTGTGTCTAGAGGGAAGTGCAAAACTCCTATATATTGGGTGAGAGATGAAAACCTACATCAATATTACAACCAAAGACATCTTGAAATCTATTCAACAAGTAAGAGATGCACTATAATTCCAAGCACACGCCTGTAAATTTTGAGTTGAAGGATTGGCTTTCGATTAGTCCAATTATCGCATTTACAGATTTTGAATACTATAAAGTTAACTCTAATATATGTTGGTCCCTCAGAGAATTCAAAGATATATAAAAGCTTCACTTTTAAAATGATCATACTAGAGCATATGTAAGCAATTAATGAAATATTTCATATTTTTTTCCTCAAGTAGTTCATGTTTAAAGAAAATCAATTATGATCAAGTGCTCAATCAAGATGAAGAAAGTCAAGACGCTTCCCGGGAAGCTATCCAAGGAGGAGCTGAGTATATGATTGTAAGTTCCTTAGTGATGCTATGCCACTCAGAAAGTTCGTCCTAGAATTGAGAACTTCAATCGGCAATAAGCTCAATCACTCAGCTGAAGACTTCATCCAAGCTGGAAAAGAAGCAAAAGAGAAAAATGTTCGAGTCTTCCAAGTCTTGGCCAAGTTCGAGAAGATAGCTCAATAGAATATTTAAGAAATCACTCACCCCTGAAGACGAACACAAATTGTAACGAAAAAGTAGCCTAAGGACCACACACTAGCATAAAAGTTGCATCTCTTCATTCTTGCTTCCACATACATAACATGATATTATTGTGGTGTATCCTACTCCCATACATATTTATGGTGTTGACTAGCTAGTTGTCACACATTGCATTCACTGTAACTGTCTTTCTCTATTTAACTTAAGTGATCTCATAAGGCTATATAAGATATAAACTTTATGAAAAAAAATGTAGGCCACTTATTTTTAAGGCCATTCTCAACTTATTTTATCTTACGGCCAAGTCTTCTCCTTATCCTAATTGAGTTAGGCCATCGATGGGTTTTTACAAGGGAAGATCAGATCAAGCATAGTTTTAAAATCTAACTAAAAGTCTTATGCAAATAAGAGAAAGACAATCGCGTAAATGGTGTTAATACATCAATGATATGAAATTCAAGAATAAGAGCCAATTCTATTTAACAAAATCAAAGGAGAAGCAGAGAAATATCCCAACGACAACAACCAATGGAATCGAGAGTAGAGTACTGTTACCTCAGTAGTCTGCAAACATATAGGAAAGCACATAGACATTTTGATGAAGATGATGGAAATGCAAATACAACTAATGATGAAGATAACTATATCTAGATCAAACAGCCAGCAAAAAAGAAACACCAGTGTAAAAAGAGTCTCAATGCAAGATTCTAAGCTGAGGACTAGTGTAGCTGAATAAGTGAGAAAGAAGTTAATAAGGCAAGAAGAGCTCAAAGAGAAGAATACAAAAATATTGAAGCAAAATTTGAGGTCTCGAGTTACGATAGCACTCCAAATGCTCAAAAGATCGACTCTTGGTTGGAGCAGATGGAGACTTCAAGATGCACAAGTATGGTAGTTGGGAGCTCCCAAGTATTGGTTCACTAAAGCTCATTCATAATGCATAAACTTGTTGGAACTTTCAAATTAAAGCTAGATATAATATCTATTGTAATGAGTATAAGAAATTATTTCAAGAAAATATTCTGCCTTATGTAGTATGAAGATGAGAAGTAGAAGATGTGTCATAATCTAAAACAAAGAAGAGATCTATCAGTGCATAAGTACATCATCAAGTTACACTGTCAAGCTTTCCATATGGAAACATCACTCAATGATGAAGCTACTAAAAAGAAGTATAGGTGGAGTTACATCCATATACATCTTGAAGAATTTGTGTTGTTTCCCTATCGAGAACATGACTCGATGAGCGCCTATATAATAGTGATCGAAAAGAACAGTTGAGTGAGGCTACATACTGAGAAGACTCCATATAGGAATTACCCTTGGAAGTCCTAAAGGTAAAAGAGGTGAGACATACAGATGGAAGCCAACCCATCAACATTAACTTTAGCACCAGTCCAATTGAGTAGGGAGACAAACAACCTAACACCATTGAGGAACACTTCAATTATTTGCATATTGTAGGGTATTAAAAGCACAACTATTTTGAAATTTCATCACGAGTTATACTCTCCAAAGTTTACAAAGAGAAAGCTTCCTCATGAGGCAATCACCAAGAAGGAACTTTTCTTTATGGCATTGCAGAAGGATAAAGAGCTTACTAGAGAGATCGGCCCAGCTAAATGATAAGAGATTTTCATTATTTACAAGTCACCCAAGAACATACCTGCTCAAAAGGATCCATAACAATATCAAGATGAAAATTACTTGGCAATGCTAACTAAATTTTGCCTATATGAAAGGCATCGTCAATGAGGTCACTTGCGATATGGTGCCTCTAGATATATGTCAAGTGATTCTAAAATCCCTTATATATATAATATAGAAGGTGTGTACACTCAATGATAACAATAATATCAAATAATGTTGAATAAGAGGAGTTATGCTTTGAATCGGAACAAACCAAAGTCTCGCTAGAAGTTATGCAAGTTTGATGAAGAATTCAGAGACACCAAGGAAAAATGTCAAGTGACTGGAGGACATTCTGAGAGGCCAACAAAGAGAAACTTCCATGTTCTAAAGGGAGCATTTTTTAAGGACACTCGACTATGCATACTAGCAAAAGTTGACCACTTGCATTGAATTCAAAATGCTCATTCCTCGAAGATTATCAGACACTTTAGTATGAGCAAGACCCAATCAACCTTGAGAGGTGTGCATATTGGCCAAAGATGAAAGAGTGTCACTAGATGCATCAAATGATGTATACAATGCAGTACCTCCAAGTGTAGTAACAGGAAACAAGGCATGTATAACCATTGCCAAAGTTGGCTAACTTCATTGGAGGACTCCCAAATACTTGGTCAAGCCATGAAAAAGTTTTTCAAAATGATCGTGTTGATGTTATTCAAGAAACCCATCACAGAGAAGGATGCCAACCAACAATTCTTCATGCATGTGTTCATGCATTTTGAATTACCTAAATAACTGTCTCATGCTTTCTAAGCACATTCCCAAAGACTCCTCTTTCCTTTCTAAAAGCTTTTCAATTTAAAATATCAGAGTTTTTCCAATTCTCAAAGTGGAGCAAGTTTCTTTCTAATTTTAAGTTCTAAGGAGGGTTTTGATGCCTCCACCGGCCTATCAACTATAATAACCTAATCGCTTTCTTTAGGGTGAGATTTCTCTAATATATTTGTTTTCCACTTCAATCGGCATTTAAACTTATAAGAATATAACTTTTTTCAGCTTGAGATAGGCCTTTGCAACATCTTGATTGGAAAGGATCCTTATACGAAAATATCAATCCTAAGATATCAATATCGTAATTATTCCAATTGATTACATTATGACAAACTTTAATTACAAATTCTGATTTGTGTGCTATGACTTTGATGTTGGTAACGCTGACATTGAACAACCTCACCTCCTATGCCTAGATATCAAATGTTAAGTATGTTCACACCTTTTATTTATGAAATTGTACTATAACATCAAATTCTAATTGATAAATTTAAATATAATATTTTAAATTTAAGGTTTGGCACCAATAGTAGCTGATTTAGTCTCCTATGCATTCAGTAAAAAATTAAAGAGACTCGACCCCCTTTTTAAAGTTATGTCTGATTCCTAACTATTTAATTTGTTGAATTAAATGCTCAACCCATGATATAAACCCTAGATGTGTCATCTGCATCCTCAATACATCAATGTATGTCTTCCAAATTTTCTTTTTTTTTATTTTGATAGCAAATAGACAATTTGAAAAAAAGATATTGTAGCCCAATGATTAGAACTTTTGTGTTCTCTCTCTTGGCAAGAGTTCATATCCCATTAATTGCAACTTTGCGTCTTAGTAATGTTCACCTTCTTTTACGTAAGTATGCATGTATATATACTTACATATATAAATATGTAGTATTTTTATTACAATTTGAGCTACTTTTCTTCACATTGTTGTCACATGCCAATATTTTTATTGCTTACTTTCGAAACGTTAAAGAATTTTACACTAAAAAGAAGCACTATTTTTTATTATTATTAATTATTCGATGGAATTGTAATTAATCATACTAATATTCATCTATTTTTTTAATTGGTTAAGAATTAGATAATTTACAAACCTAATTTAAAGACATCATCATATACCTAAAAGTACAATGGTTGTGTTTAAGGATTATTTGGTATTTTATATTTGTAGTGTAATATGAATATAATACAATCTAATTAATATATTCTGATTACAGTATAATTTGATTATACAGTAATTTATTACTTCACAATTATTTAGTTGTTTATTTATAATAAAATAATTTGCAAAGTATGGTACTTACATAATTCAATTGTAAGAATATTCTAGAAAATTATTATTTTGTTTTTCTATATTATTCTCGACCATTTGAAAATCCATCAAATCATATAGTTAATATTTTTATTTCTTAAAATAATTTGAATTAGGAAAGCTTATACAGATTTCTTACATTATTTAAAATCCAACAAATTAAATAGTTGGTACATATTTTTCAAATTTAATTTAGATCTAACACTATTAAATACACTTCTTCGTATAACAAGTATTTTTGCCAAGCAAAAATATTGCCCGTTTCTCTTGAATCGCCAATGAGATCAAAATTGTAGAAGCTCCTATGAATAAGAGGGCAATGGATGAAGAGAAGATCGACAGAAAAGATAAAATAGCAAAGAACAATCGGTGACAAGCACGCTACTCTTTCCCACCCTTGAATCGCAACGAGATATATGTAAATAATAATCGTAGTTGCTCCGCCAAAGAAGAGTTCGGAATGAATAAAAGCTTGACTCTAAATGGCAAAGCAAAGGTTGAACTGAATCCACCTTCGACTTTGAAGAAGTCGAAGCTTCGAATCGGAGACGAATTGCCACTCACAAAGAATCGATGGCATTAAATGAATCGGATATGAGATGAGATGAATTCAAGACCTATGACCCATTCCTACCCCTAAATTGCCAAACTCGCAAAGAAAAGGATTTACGCATGGCATCGATGAACTCATGCAAGTTGAATAACTAGAGATTTTTACGCATGGCAATTCAAGGAGACGGAGGTGTCGAGCAAGCTACGCTTTGCCCCACTCCTGCGACAAACTTCTGCAACGAAGACGTGATTTGAGCTATAACTAGAGTCATGAAGCCAAATTTTGGAATAAAAATTTTACCAAGCCCCTATTGATAGTCTTATAAAAGAATTAAACCTACATTTTACCTTACAACCTAGATTCAACAAATCAAGAACTCAAAAATTTAAATTCCAGATAAACATTTTTGCTTTACCTTACAAAACCATCATACCAATCAACCCCTTAAAAAATTTGTCAAAGTACATTTTAACTGTAGATTATTTTCATTGTATTAGATATTATACTAATGTTATCCTTTATTTCAACTAATTGATAAACTACAACAATTATTATGAATTATTGATGTCGTACATCCTCAACCAATTACTAGACCATGTCTCAGTACATTCAATCAACATCAAGTGGCCCGCACAAACTAACCCAACTAGCATAAGGTGAGCCTCACAAATCAATAGTTAGCATTAGGGTCCCACTCATTAAAATTAATAATGAATATTAATTGAAAACATTTGATTTTAAAATATAAATTTTGCTATTCAAATTTGTAGGAAAATTATGATGTCAATAATATAATGTTGTCATCCTTTTAAAAAGTAAGTGGCCATCAATCACTCCTATTGAATATTTTGTCCCCCTTGTTGCTCAAGATACAATGTTATGACTCTGCTATTTCATTTCCATCTATTTGAAATTTGAAGTTCAAATCTTAAAAATGGAGGCTATAAAAGTAAATGTAATTGTTATGAATAGAATAATGTGAAAATTAAAGCTTATGTAACATCTTTGTCGTACTAGTACTTCTCTGCTTTTCATCTTTCTCGGTTGTCGATCGACATCTCTTCATCTTTTCGAGTTCATCACCATCCAACACACCGACTTCTCAACTTAGAACCATTTAAAAACTATCTTAGCCATAACTCATTATTTAATCAAAATTTGCATACAACCACTCGTTGAAAAGCTAACATTGAGTCCTACAACTTTTCAAAAGACATTATCTTATGTTTTGCTTCCTTCATTGTCAAAAGTGTGCGAGCAGAGCCGACCAGAGCTCATGCAACCTCTTTGGTCAACTTACCAACAATACTATTTCTCCATCTTCAGATAAAATTGAGCCCTCCACCTTTGTGAAATTATTGATGTTTAGTAGCTCTTCATTGCCTAGTGGATAATACTTGTGTTTTTTACTCTTTTATTCATGATTGAGAAGCACAAGTTCTTGCCATCAAATGTCGTATCCATCTTTTGAGATGTTCAGGTTGAGTCCTGACATAAATGGCAAAAAGAATAAATGCACACTCATATACATATTTATCGCTTATGCTTAGTTATATAAATTAAAAAGACACTACTATAACAGCTTAAAAAAGCGACCTTACATGTCAACCAAAAAAAGTGCAAGAGCATGTCTTCATGAAGTTTATGTTGAGCACCACACTGCAGCATCATAAAGCTATTGCTTACTAGTTAATGGAGAATGTAAACGCAAAGGATGACATGATTATGCAATTGAGCTAATGATACCCCAAAGCTGCAGCAATGGTACAACTACAAATTATCTAGTTTTTCGTGCATTTCATTTCACGCATCACTCTATAAGAAAATCACATCATTTTTGCTTTCAGTCCGTCTCAATAACTTTAATTTAAGCCATTTGTTCAGAATTTCAAGCAAATATAAACACAATTACAGTTTCATAACAAATTCAAGCTAATATTGTCAAAAAAACAAAATACATAAAAAGCAAAACAGATGCTGATTTTCAAACTTTTGCAGTCAGGAAGAAACGTATTGAAATTTATAGGATGAAAACCATCTAAATTAAGATATTCCCAGTTACGAGTTTAAAAATAAGAGAAGGATAGCCTCAAGTATGCTCATTTCAACTATAATATACAAATCCAAAGTCCGATTCAAATACTAGATATTTTTGCAGCAAATTCTAAGAATTAAAACTGATGCCTATTAAACAAACCTGCACTACCATTTTGGTCATAATCATCCTAAAAATGATATGAGCGGACAACATGTGCTTCAAAGCAAAAGCCCTTCAACAAAAATAACTTGTCTAATTGGACAGGTATATGAAGAATAGTGACACTAAACTATGATGAAATCCAGATATTACCATTTTGGAAAATTGGTTGCATCATGGAGTTTCGTTCACTAAAAAATGTTGCAAGTTGCACATTTTGAACTTCCACCAAGCCAGTGTCTGCAACCCCATCCAGCAAAGAAGCTATACATATGAAATCGGTATATTAGTAGTTGTCAAAAGAACAGACGAGAAACAAAAATTCTACAAAATTATCATCAATAGGCAAATGTTAGATGGTAATATTTAGATTAAGGAGATCCCTAAAATTAAAATTATAATATGGCCTGTAGCATAAAGTATTCTGTCTACTAGTCTATTCATTTGAAACATATCTTTATGCCACGGCCACTTGATACAAACTAGATTTTAAAGCATATTAACTGCAGTTTTATTGCATTACTCAAAATCTGTTATATACTGAACCTGCTAAAATTAATCTTATGCGTGTGCTTTGCTGTCAATAAATTGCAAATGCCAACAATAAAATATTTTTACAGTTTTAATGATATGATTATGTCACCATTCCCGTTGGGAAAGATGTTAATAGGATGTTATCTTTTCAGGAAAAAGGTGGGCCAGCTGCTCAGCTTAGGAAGCATTTAAAACTTTTCTACAAGAACAAGTTGCAGTATGATTTGCTTCACTCTTTAATACAAATTTCAGCCATACCTTATCCAACATTATTAAGCAAGAGAAATGTTATGACATCCATCTCGTCACCCAAAATGTATAAAGAAAAAGAAAACATAGTTGGAAAAAAAAAAAAGCCTACATTGACAATGTATAGCACAAATTTCTTCTTTGCATATAAGCAAGTCATATCTTTAAGAGTTACTTTAGATTCTGAATTAAGCATTGCTGCAAAACTGATAAAATTAATGGTGGCAATCAACCTCAAAAAGGACCCAACAACACATAAATTTTTACATAATAATATTATAATATTTAACCTAATAATTAACTAATATACCTTAACTAAGATAACTAAATTTTCATTATAAGGAACTTAAATAAGTTATACACCAATAAATAAATTGTATATTAATATTTAATCAATATTAAAAAATTTAGTTAAACAAAATTATTATTTACTGTACTAATATAATGATTAATTATTTTAAGAAAAACAATTATTACAATTACATGATTTTTAATCTATTATATAATTGTATGCTTTATTGTTAAATCATCTGAAGTTAACAAACTTGAATAGAGTAATTTTTTACTATACACTAATGAAAAAAAATAATATCCTGACAAATAAATAATTAATCTAAACAAATTTTAAGTACTTAATAAAAGGAAGGTGAAAGAAATAACAAAGATCTGCAAGCAAAAGTGCATTTCACCAATATTATTCTTACAGTTTGAAAATATCATATCATCAAATTAAAATTTTATTAATTATTTGGTTTAAGCAGTAAAGTTCTAATCCAATTTAGTAGCCAAATTATTTTATCTTAGTAGTTTAACTTAGCTTATCTAACGTGAGTTAAGCTTAAGACAAATGGTCCCTAAAAGCAACATTTAGTCATTACAACCTTTCTCAAATATCATCATCACCATGTAGCCAATACAAAAACATAAGCTAATAAAATAATAAAATAATAATCTAAATTTTGATACAATTTATATCAATCTACTAAACTTGAAATGTTCAATTTCAATGAGTTTAGCAATTGATATCATCAAACAAATTTCTAAATTTTATTATTAGCAAATATAAAATATGGTTAGATATAAGGTATCTTTGTAACAAATAGAAGAATGAATATGAGCTCTTAATAAACTAGAAAAGAGAAAAATGCATGGCTCTTGTCATTGATTTATGCTATAATATTAAATATTATACATAAGAAATAATATTTTCTAAAATCTCAAATATATTTATTGCAGCACGTGCATTTTAAGTTTAAATTTTTTAAATCATTGAATTAAATTTTAAAAAATTCAGATAAAAACCATGCTACAGCTATGCATGCCTCCGCCTTATCTAGAAATTTAAATTTCACATACAATTTATCTAAATCTTTAAGAAATTCATAATCATAATTAGTTTATAGTAATTTGTTAAAACCCTCAAACAACAATGCAATTGATATGTGATTGGCTATTAAAAGTAAAAGCATAATATGCATGCAAGACAGCTAAACTATAAACAATTCAATGATAGTGCATGTAAATAGACTACACAGTTACAGGGGTGGAAGAATGATCGCTTTAAAATGGAAAAATTCAAATGCTTTGAATATATGGTTTAATGAAAGATGTGCTTTTATGATAGACTAGACAAATGAGATTTTTAATTTTGAGTTTTGTTTAGTCATCATTTCTTGACACATTTTCAAAAATTAGCACTTGGTTTTCATCAATAAGCTACATCCATGAGCTCAATAAGCTACATCCATGAGCTCATATGCCATTAAACCATAACCCCTGACAAAAAAAACCATATCAAATGAACAATTTATTAGCCTGAAATTTACTCATTTTCTAACTTGATTCAACAAATTAAAAAAGAACATCATGCACATTTTCATACTCAATCTTAAAATTAATTGTCACCAAGTCAAATTTATGTATAGTTTCATTCTTAAGTTTGCTTTTAGACTCTCAGTCAATCTATAACAATGATTTAGCGTGGCCTCATGCTCATCTTCACTCTAAAACTCTAATAATAATTGTTATTAATTACAAAATTAACTCAGGCATTTATTGAAGCAGATTCACCCATACTACTAGATCAAGGGTAGATTCAAATTGCAATTGCAAATTACTTTCTGTATCTAATGCATATCATATATTTTCATACATCTTCCTCAATTGATTCAATTTTAATCATATATGATTCTTGTATTGGGGTTTTTTCAATGGTTTGAAATGGGAAATTTTAATTTTTTCTATAAAAGTCAATAAAAGCGCAGCAATCTAAGAACTTTAATAACTTGTCTCAATGTATGATATTTTGGAAAAAAAAACTTCAATACAAAATTCACTTATCCATAACTTCTCTTGATTATTTCATAACTTCAATAATAATACAAATAGTGTTGATATAACAGCCTAGCTATAAGCCTTTACAAATATATAAATTTATGAAAACACTTGCAAACTTACCTTGCCTATAATTCCTAGATTGAAGTAAGAAATTTTTATGCTCTTCAAATGACATAATCCAACTAAATTATATATTTCATATCAGCCTGCTGGATTTAAGAATCTAACAACATATCACCCAAAATTTCGAGCAGAGTACCAATCAATTTGATTTTTGCAAATCAAGACTTCTGAGGGTCCTCTAAATAATCCTCTAAATAATAATAATTAAAGTGTTACAAATTATCAATCAGCCTGTGAAATATGCAACAGCATATCTCCTTCATATGCACAACACAAGAATGCTTAGTTGATCTTCCCAAAGACTCCATTTTATTACCAAATCAATATCCTATAATTTTACATAAACCAACCATGGGTTCTAATACAAACTTAATAAAGAAGAAAACAAGATATATATTATATGCTTTAGGGCGGGAATTTTAGAAAGAAAAGTTACTAAGTTTATGCATATTTAAAAGAGAGAATATTATATGATGCTTAAGAAAATAGAATTTTTCAGAGCTAGCAAAAGTTAATTACTTTAATAATAAACCCCAATTCGATTTAAATAAAAAAGGAAAATTTTGATTTATTACCAAAATTATGTAGAACTGTTTGCAAAGAATTGAACAGCTTGAATTCTACACATCAAAACAGAATATCCCAAATAATTTTTCATTTGTGACTTTTTAACCAAATATTATAGTACCAAGCAAACTGATTACAAGAATAAAAATTAAAAATATAAATAAAGAGGTATTTCTAAAGTAATGCAACCCATGCCTCAAGTCAAAGCAAGGAAAAAAGAATATCCCGGATGTTGCAATACATGCCCAAGCCAGAACAATGAAACAAGATCTCCGGTTAATTTATCTCATTTTTCCACATTTAATGAGCCACACAACTAACACCCAAACAAAAAAGAAAAAGATTAACTTATTCAAACCAATAATACAAAAATTGAAGCTTCGTGAAAAACATTGTATAGGCACTCCTCATAAACTTATGGTTAAATTTTAATTAGCATCAAGTTCAAATTAATTTTTTTACTTTAACTTTTTCTTGTAATATATTTTCACGCATATCTAGACTCATGTCATAGATCCGTTTTTACTGCTTCTAAGCCTTCTCAATATAAATACAAGCTACCAGTAAGATTCCAAATGCACTTAATTTCTCAGCAATAGCACTCAAATAAGTAATGCCCTCCAAAGGATGCTACAAGTGTACGTATAAAGCAATATATTTCTTCTAATTTATGCAAAGTAACCAAGGGTTTAAAGTATATCAAAAATGGCATCCAAGACAATATCTGTGTAGCTTCAAATAATATCAAAAGAACCATACACCATTAAATAGCATTGAAGATAAAAAGCCACAATCTCTGACAAGACAAATTGTGGAATTAAGTGTAATAACCTACTCTTAATCATCAAAGTATTGTCCACTCTAACCATAGTAACCTCACAATTTATCTTTTCAAAAGAAACTTTTTGAAAAGTCACTCATCCTAAGAGTACCCCAACACAAGCATGATTAACTTTTAATTTTTATTAGAAATCTCATTATTATCTCAAAATGTGCATTGATATTTTAAAGTTCAACTTTATTATACTTATATAGCTTCATACAAATAGTCCTAGATCATCTTCTCCCCTTCTGGTGTGAGTTTGATTCTTTCCTACCACCCTTCTCTCGCAGAAGCTTGCCAAAATCCGCTCATTGTCAAATACGCACCTTGTTCAAGCCTTTATGCCATGCCCCAACAATCACTCCCTACCCTCATTGGATTCAAGTTATCACTGGCTCACCAACTTCTACTTGGTTCATCCTCAACCACACACTACTAAGATCATACTCCGATACCATTTATAATAACTCAAACTCTTAACAATGAAAATATTGTTTGCATTAGCTTTAATGGCACCCTTATGGTTTATTCTTAGAAGATAACTTCTCGAAAGATTACACATCCTAGAAATAATCTAGCACGAGCACGCTTAACTTTGAAGTTTTTATTAAAACTCTATTGTGATTTCAAAAGAACTTAAATATTTAATAGTTCATCATTGCAATAACTTGTATAGCTTAAAACAAATAGTCTTGGATCATTCCCTATCCTTCCAACGTAGGTTTGGTTCTTTGCTACCACCCTTCTCACCTAGAAGCCTACAGCTCATTGTCCAACCCACATGTCCAAGCCTTTGCCACGATGATCACTCCTGCAATTACTCCCTGCCCTCTTCATATTCAAGCTGTCGCATTAAGTGTGGGCTGATGAATCTTTTATAGCTACAAACTAAATTGTTAGAAACAAATAGTACAGAAATAGAATACCAGATCTGTTTCTGAGTAAGTCCTAAACTTCATCAATCCATAAAATATGTATTAAAATAATAGTCAAAAAGCCACTATTAATGTAATAAAATACATAAATTGAAGTCATCCATCAGTGCACCATAATCACATTTTAATTTTTTGTTTATTTAGTTATGCATGAATTGTTCAGAGCAACTTTAATTCAAAACTATCTCATAAACATTAACAAAATTATATTAAATTTGGTTTGATGCCAAACCAAATAACCAAACTAAATGCAACATTTTCAGCTGTTAGGACCATTCCAATTGACATGTGCTCAAATACAAAATACAAAAAACTAAATACGAAAAACTACCAACACAAATTGTGAAATAGTTTTCATTAGTATTACAAGAATGAAAAAAAATATAATTTAGTGGTAGACTGCAGAAGTTCAAAGCCCCCACACGTTAACTTCAAGCGTGCCAGATCATAAGATAAGCTTAATAACATGAGTATCATAGAAAAGTGTAACATTTCAGAACAAGTTAGGCAACTAAGACGCACTGGATCTACAAAAGATAATCAGTATCAACTCATCATTTCTAGAAAGAGAGCATTCAAATAAATATAGTAAGGATATACAGATCAGGGATTGCTAGTAGAATATATTATGCACAAAAGTATCCACTACATACCTATTCTGTTCCAGCTATTGATAAACTTCGCACAGCGCAGACTTCCAAAAGAAAAAATCTGTTAATTAAATGATAGGAATAATCATTACCACATTAATAATACACTTGACAGCTAAAACACATGTTAATAATCAAGGCGTATTAAGGATTATATATTTCAGACAAAAAAAGATTTTTGAAATGAGTTAAAGTATACTACATCACTTCATAAGCAATATGAAAGAAAATTATCAAAATGATCCATTAACTCTTGAAAATATTCAAAATAGTCCTTATCCTTGCAAATATTTTTTTTGGTCCTTTGACTTTTGTTTAACTATTTTTTGGTACCTCCCATTAACTCATCGGTCATCAGCTTTCCAGTGGGATTTAGCAGTTGATTCCAGTGGCTAGCCGATTCCAGCGGAAATCAGTAGCGGGGAAATGGCCGCTGAATCCAGCGGTCGATTCCAATTGCAGTTTGAATCAGATGCTGGATTCAGCGTCCATTACGAGCAGCCAATTCCAACAAGAATCGAACATTGGAATCGGTTGTTGGAATCTAGCGACAGACTCCAACTGCAAGCGGCCGATTCCAGGAGCTGGAATCAGCCGCTTGCAACTGGAATCGGTAGTTGGATTTCCGGCGGCGATTCCCGTTGGAATTAGTCGGGTGCTGGAAGTGGCCGCTGAAACCAGTGACTGATCCCAGATGCGGGAATCGGACGCTGAACTCAGCGGCCCATTCCCGCTTGAATCGGTCGTCACTGAATCCCGCTCCGACTAAAAAACTAAAATTTAACGGACGGGAACGGTGAGTTAACAGGAGTGACAAAAAAAAAACACTTGAACAAAAGTCAAATGACCAAAAAGAATACTTACAAAACTTTAGGACTATTTTGAATATTTGGAAGAGTCAAGAAACTATCTTGATAAGTTTCTCCAATATGAAATGAAACAAGATCCTACCTGTATCAAAATTGCTTTTGATCCTCCAACCATGGACCTAAATTCTTCAGCTGTCATGACATCAAAATCTTGATTCATGGAGCCTAGTACAAAGATAAGTTAAACATTACATTTAGCAGAGAAGTATATAAATAAGAGTGATGTCCCAATCAACCCAAAAAAATAACTATGATCGTCTTACCAGAAGGGGCTGCATCAAGTAATGGAAGATGGACTTTTGAGTAGTGCTCCCCTGCATATCGTCTGATGGCCTCATTTAAAACTGGCTAAAACACAGAAAATAATGACGTTGCATGCACACTAATGATATAGAAGATAAAGTTGGTTATATAGAACAATATTTAAACACAAATGTAAGCAGAACTAAGAAAATCAAGCTAAAAATTCTCACCAGCTGCTCATCAATAGTGAAAAGATCATAATCCCTCTTCCACAAGGGATTACTCAACAGTTCGAATGCATATCTAATCTGTAAAAGTGGCCAATAAAAAGCTTAATGAAATACAATAACAAATGTAGCACCTTGAATTAAAACCGTCAGAATTACATTGCAGATTAAAATATTGTAACTTGAGAGATATTGCATTAAAATTGTTAGAATTGCCAAAGTTCTTTACAGGTTTATGTAAAGCAGCATACATAAATTCGATTAAAATAAAGTAACTGAAGAGATGATTTATATACATAAGAAAATGAAGAACACATATTTCACTTTAATTTAGTAATGAATCCTAAAATTTCATTTTTTTTATTTATTTACAACAGTGCTTTAAATCTTTCTGGATTTCAACAAATAGTAAAAAAACATAAAATTTTGACTATTAGCTTATCATTATCACCTTCAAATTAAATATGCACATCACACTTCTTTTTATATTATATGATTTTAAAAGACTAATAAAATAAATTTTACGTTCATGCACGTTTCATTTTATTTGATAAAAGTTAATTCCTTGCAGTTTAGATTTGGTTAATTAAAAACATCTGAACGTAAAACAAGCATACAAGATGCACAGCACCGCTTATTATTGTTCATTGATGCTAAAACTATACTTGTTCATCACAATTTACTTGTGCATTAAACGTTGACTACTTGGAATGCTAATTGCAAATTATGACATAACACATTTATTTCTTTAATTCCAAAAACAATTTAATAAAATTAAAAAGTATGAGATAGCTATATAAAACATGTGACAATTTTGAAATTATTCAAAATTAAGCTCACTCAAAAGTTTTTGGGCTTACTATTTTTGTTTATGAATAATTAAATGTTGAATTATTATAATTATACTTATTATTACTATTACTATTATTTATTTTTATTATTATTACTATTATTGTTATTCATATTTACTACTTGAGAAGCCACCACCAACCTCTATAAAGATACCAGCCTTTCTGCACCCAACCAAGCAGAAGATTAGAGTCAAAAAGTTTCTTTGAAACCTTGGGCAACATGAGAATTAGGGTTCTCAATCTTTTCTTCACACACCTTCATTCTTCATAAGATTCCAAAGATTGTAATATCAAGTGTTCAGCAAAAAATTTCACATAATTATTTCTGTTTGGTGACTCCAAATATGAATATTCAATTTTTATGATAACATGGATTATTGTGTAAATATAATTGATTTTATGCATTTTAATGTACATATAATAGCAAAATTCAGTGTCAATTTACTAAGTAAGAACAACAACAACAACAACACCAATCCTTAATCTCACTGGCGGGGTCGGCTGTATGAATCATTTGTTCCATGGGCATGATCAAATAGAAGCCCCTCCCTAAGTTCTAAATAAAGAGGATCCTTCTTAACAGTTTCTTCTCATCACTTTTTTGGTCTTTCTCTTCCTCTTTTAATATGGGAGAAATTCATAAACTTGATTTTTCTAACAAGGGCATTGCACCATCCAAAAAGATATTCTCTAATCTTATCTACTATTAGAGTCACTCCAACTTTGATATGAATAAAATAATTTTTCATTCTATCCTTACAAGTATACTCACTAATCCACCTAAGCATCCTGATCTCTGTAACACTTACTTTATTGATAAATTTCTTCTTTATTGAAACTCAGCCCCATAGAACATAGTAGTCGGTATTGCTCTATAAAATATCCATTTAATTTTGAGTGACATTTTTGAATCGCACAACACTCTAAAAGCGCTCCTCCATCTCATCGAATCAGTTTGAATCTTATTAATTCACACTACTCTCTATTTGCTATTATTTTGAATAATTTAACCAAGGAACTTGAACCTCTAGTTCTTATTTATCACATGGTCCTCAATATTTATGTCCTTAATATTAGGACTTCTAATACAATTAAATTTACACTCTATATATTATGTTTAAATATACTTAAATAAAAATATTTGGATTCTAAAGTAGTCCATAACTCAAATTTTGTCTTAACTCCAACCCTAGTCTTATTAATTAAGAGAATATCATTTATAAATACTGTGCACTAAGGAATCAACTCTTGAATGTGCTCAGTAAGAACATTCATATTTAAAGCAAAAAATATGGACTGAGAGCTGAGCCTTAATGTAATCCAAAAGTTATGGGAAAACCATTAGACAAGCCACCATATGATCGAACACATGTTACAACCCCATTATATATATATATATATATATATATATATATATATATATCTAATAACATCTATATATGCAACATAAATCCCTTCTCTCCAAAACTCTCTAAAGCTCTCAAAAGAGCTTCTCTTTGTACTTTTGTTACCCCTTATTTTCAAATTCAAAACCAATAAATGATGTTGGAATGTCAAATAATCACTTCAAATAATCTTACAATTTTACAATATAATTATCCATTTTTTAAGAGAAATTAATCAATCTGAGTTTTTAAAATTCCAATTTTCTAACATGCTACTCCCTTTTCTTAAAGGAAATGTTAGCAATCATAAGATGATAAACTAAAGCAAACTCCAAAATCATTCTTCCTTTCCATTACTCTCCACAACCAAAACTACCATGAATATTATTAAATTCTATAATTATCCTTCTAACATGTCCATTTAAATCTCCTCCTATAAAAAGCATCTCTTCTTGTGGTATTCCCTGAAATAACTCATCCAAAACATGCCAATTTCTTTTCATTTACACACATTCAATCTTATTTGAGGAGCATAAATACTTGTAATATTAAAAATTATTCTATTAACTAAATGTTTTAAATATATAATTCTATCTCTTAGACTCTTAACTTTACTGTATTATCCTTTAAAATGATGGGCACACCATTCCTAAGATAATTCATACCCAAGTACTAGAATTTAAAGCCTAAACTATCGATTTCTTTTGTTTTCTCTCCCACCCACTTAGTTTCTTAAAGGAATTTATATTAATCCTCCTATAATCAGAAAATCAACCAACTCAAAAAGCTTGCCAATGAGAGAGTCAATATTACAACTATCTAATCTTAATTTAGAATCAAAAACTAGCTTTTGCCACATTTGTTCATGATATGGGAACCCTGGCTTATTTGACACTACACCCAGGCACTGATAAACTGGCATTTACACAATTTTCACAAAATTCAGGCAATGCAACGTATAGCTTCTCGGGGACTCCCTAGCATTAACACAATTATTTATGAGATTAATGTCTTAATGTGATCGACAAAGTTTTATGCAGGCGATCGACTACCTAATGCAACCCTTCTCCTTCACATCCAAGACTTTGGACCTAGCAACAGTAAAGTTGAAGAAGTAAGAACATAATATAATCTTTATCAAATAAGTTAGAATATATTTATAAATCAACCTTTCATTTTCTTAATTATTTTTCATGCATTTAAGAGTAGCATATCTTGCACATCAATGCAAGTATATCATTCATACACACACACATATTTATTTAGAAATTAGAGTAGCTACCTTCATTAGCTTCATTTCCATTTTGCTTATTTGATGTGTTTAATGGTTTTATTACTGTAACTTTCATGACTCTCAATTTGTACCCCTTTCACTTTCAATAAATATGCCTATATATAGAAATTAAAGTAAATTATACATATAAACATTATACATTAGAATAAATATTTACTTGCATCACTCATTGAGCAGTTCAGGAAATCAGAGTCAAGAAAAAATGGTACAGAACTAAACTATTAAAATTCAAATTCATATCTTAATAAACAGCAAAAGATTCTAAATTTATTTTATCCTAAAATGCAATTTCAACACACAGGAGCCATACTTAAAGCACATCATAAACGCAATTTAATTTTTCAAAATATCAACTAAATACATAGTCAATGGAGATAAAAGTAATCTTCTCATTCATTTTGATACCTTCAAGCATCTCCATCAAGGGGCTTTCTCACATAGCTATAATTATTAAATTTTAGAGCTATGCAAGAAAAATGTTAATTGATAACACATGTTAGTAAAAAGTGCATTAAAATCTAAAATGATTATACCTCATTCTCATGCCAATCTTCCTTTAGGATTTGCAAACAACAAGGTTCTGACAGCATTTCTCAAATTCTCAAGTGTATATATATATATATGATAAGAATGCATGTACAAATTTAAGAAAATCTGGTACTAATAAAGTTTTAAATTATATCATATGATGGCACTGAACATTATTGATATATAACTGATGTCAAATCATATAACATGGTAGTAAGATAATAACCACCAAATGAACTTTAGTAAGCATGCATGTTAACAAGCTAATTCACTGCAATTGTACTAATAATGATCGGAACAGAAATAACATTAATATGCCAAGCATAGCTTCAATCTCAAATAATTTCATTGTTTGAATATGCTAAATCTAATAAATTCAAGTTTCATAAGTTATCTATACAGGGATTTCTTACCTCACGAGCCTTTACCTAAAAATTCATACCAGAGGCTTACCATCACTGAATAAATTCAAGCCCTCATATCCTCTAGAAATTCAAACCCAAATACATCACATTTTGTTCGATCCAGACAAATGATTTGTGAGTCCGCATACAGTCCAATTGGGACAAACCATGTTCACTTTACTTTTCTCACATTAATTTAATTCACATGTGATCTACAAGAAACATAAAATCAAAGCATATTCTTCACATTCCTAATAAGTATACACCACCCATCGGTGATGTTCAAAATAATTGTGAGTCCTTCAAAAAGAGGTGATGTTCGAAATAATTGTGAGTCCTTCAAAAAAAAAACAAGCTAATGCCCTTTCCACATCAACTCTTCTTATTCCTCCTATGTGCATTAAAAAGCATTTGTACAAATATGTGAATTATTTAAACAGATATCAAAATAAACTCAATCCATAGGATCTTACTTCAAAAATAGAGCACAAGCTTTTGAAGTGAAAAGCAATTTCTCAACCATTAATATTTTCACTTCCACATTTAAAGCAACATGACATATGCATGGCAATCACAATGCCACACAAAAGGATATATGAAAATATACAGTAACGCCTACGACTTCAAAATGGCACGCCAATGCTATTATAATGCTAAACAAATGCTCTATATCATGTTAATTGACCATTTCAAAAAATCAATGAAGATGTTTTCCTCATGTGTATTCAATTTACTTTAATAATGGATAAACAATCCAAACAATTTTCAGATTACATAGTTTTCAACCAGCTACATTATTATCAAGTCATAAATAATCAAAAAATAACAAGATCTTTAATGCTAAATATTACTAACATGAATGAACAACATAAAATTGTTGAAATGATCAAAACAATAATTTCCAAGCTAACTGCATAGCTCCCCACTAGCAACTAAAGCCTATATTACTGACAGCACCTCGAGATTTCCCTAGAGTAACTGTAGAATTTTGCGAGAACTGAATTTTTACTTCACTATCATGGGGTATTTATACGAGTTTGGGCGTGTCTAAGAGCAATTGAGCACGAGTTTGGGTGTGTCTAAGAGCATGCGAAAGTGTACGGATGAAATAGAAATTTAACGAGTTGTCGGATTGATATAGTTAGGCGCGCCCAAGCACGTGGTCTGACATGCTAGAGCACGTGGTCTGAATGCCTGAGCACATGGTATAGCACGCCTGGGCACGTTGTCTAACACGCCTGGGCACGTTGTCTAACACGCCTGAACTCATGGTCTTGCGTGTTAGGCACCCGACTAGAAAAACCATAATTCATTTATTATAATAATAATAATAATGATAATAATAATAATAATAATAATTAAAATGATCGTAATTAACCGTCTCAAGGCATTGCATTCATGTTGGGCTCATTATTTTTATTTTGAATATGTCGATATTGTGTCTGACATGTATCAACTGTCAGTGTATTAAGTGCCTCGGGCATTACATGAAACACTAAACACCAAAGTATTTTGGAGTCTCTTTGCATAATATATACTCGTCCAGTCAATAAAATAGCAAATCTAAGTACATAAATGTTTAGATCGATTACAGAATGCATCAATAACAAATGAAGGATGAACATATACTTGATCAAATATAATAAGACTTAAAGGTGCACATTAAAATTATCAACCATAACAACCTATTCACAAACCTTGAGTTCAAACTTATAAATTCCATAATTGCTATTATTCACATTTAATGTTGCAACACATTTCTAAGAAGATAATAGTTTTTAAATAATCGAGACATTAGGCATACCTCTGCCTCTTGGAATTTCAAGCAACTCTAAGTGGGCAACATGTTAGTGCTTTCAGCTCCTTTTGTTATACATACCCAAACTATCTCAATTCATTATTCAGCTGCTTTCTTATAATTGTTATTGAAGTATTTTTGGCAATATATATTTCTGTTCCTAGTTTTACTATATAAAAATTTGATTTTTCATTTATTCTGCCGAACCCAACTTGCCCTTTTGTCTAAGAAAGTATTTCCAAGAGAATGAGATCTAGAATGCCGTTTTAGAAGCAATCTGATGTAGACCTAAGAGAGATTTTTTATACGGGCAAGCAATGGGGGTATTATTTTGAGCTTTAAGTGATAACAGTGAATAGTAAGCGTCCAGATTTGCACAGGTTGGGGAAACTAAAAAGCTCTGGTTTCTTGTTTGGAAGTGGAATGGTTCATTTGGAGAGAGGCTGATGGCAGCTGGAAAATACATGTTGTAGAGATGTCAGTGAATGGAGAATTGGAAAGGTTTAACTGCAGCACTAAAAAAAGAACTAATATGCAGTTGCTTATGAAATAATAACTTCCTGCAGCTGCTTTTTTTTTAATAATAGGTGTTGTGCTATGAGGGAAGAGAATAAGAAGCATGTGGAGAGAGTAAGAAAAAAGAGTGGGGATTGCAACAATATCTTACTATTATAAAGAGAAGAGGGATGGTAAAAACCAATATGTGAAAGAAAGTAAGATAGTAGCAAGGCTCTGGTGAGAGGAAAATAACAAGTAAGAAAGCCAAGAAGTAGCAAGGGTGAGATGAGAGAGGTAAGAAGAGGGAGGAAATAGGAGAGAGGGGTGTCGACCCTTAGAAAAAGAGTAACGCCAAAAAAGCAATTCACAATTTCATTCAACATATATATCCTCACACTAAAAGTTTGAATTCAAAACAATGGAGGGATTAATTAGTAGGTCAATTTGATTTACACTAGCTTAAGGTTCATAAATTAAGATAAAGCTATTAAACAAAAGCATTATGAATACTAAGTTGATTTAAGCTTACAATATTAAAAATTATTTAGCTCAAGCATAATCGGACTATCTATGTATGCACATAAATAATTAGTTAATATAGCTATTTACAATCAAACAAATTAATAAATATAAAAATTTAACCTAATTAACTATATAAATTAAAAATAATTACCAATGTTAATTAATTACATTTATAATTAATATAGTTTAATAATTATCACTAAAATAAATAATTAATTAAATGTGATAACTATAATTAATGCCTAACATGATAAATAAATAGCCTAGGTATAATTCTGTTGATTTAATGATAATAATAATTATATTTAAATATAAATAATTTTGATTTTCATATTATAATGAATTTTTAATTATATTTAATTAATGTAAGAAATTATTTAAGTGTAATTACCAATATGTTATTTTTAATTTAATTAATATCATACATAACTCAATTATGCTCAGTTATAATTAATGTGATTACTTACTTATTTAAGAATATTATTATTATTATATATAACTAATGGAATTTATAAAATAAAATTGACACAGTTAATTAAATTAAATAATATAATTAAGCAATATTACTTAATTTTAATATTATTGTTATAATTAATAATAAAATTAATTAATGTAATTCATTAATGTTAATATCATAATAATTATTTACAGCAACAAAATTAATATATTTGAGAATTAATAATTAGATTTAAAAAACTAATTAACAAATTCTAATCATAAAAACATAATTATTGTAATAAAATAACAAATTATAGTTATGAATGCATTTTTCTAATTATTTTAAATAAAGAATTGATAATAAAATTATGAATGAACAACTATATTATATTATCATTTTTAACTTTAATTAAATATATCATAATAATTACAATTAATTATATTATATTATATTGTATGAATTTATTAAGATAACTAATTATGAAGAATAACTTAACTTGTGTGAAACTAATTAAGCTAAAGCTAGTTGGTTCAAGTTTAAATAAGCATAATTTGAACCAAGCAAAGTTGTAAGAAGTGAATCATATAGTGGGCGAATTAGAACAATATTCCCTAATAAATTAGGTAATAAAGACAAATTACAAATGGCCATCCACACCATGGAATGAATTTAAAAATTCATTTGACCCATTATTACTCCATTGATCTAATTGAGACTTGTCAAAGATATACCTTTCCTCCATAACAAATTTCAATATTAAATTTCGATGAATCCTTTTAGATTTAATGGTCTAGACACAATTATTAGTGTTACCATTTTATTATCATTAATATTAAATTAAAAAGGAAGCTTTGATACATCATAATTTTTTTTTTAAATATCAAACATTGCTTTCTTTCAAAAAAATGAAACAATGTAGGTAAATATCAAAATGGTACATAAAATTAGTCAAGGAGTTATTAGATGTAGCATTGAAGGCCTATGCATCATCATGTGTGTGCATATTCTTTGTTTATGAGATCCATGACAAGATCTTTTCTTTAGTCAAACAAAGATTAAACATTGTTTATGGGAACGGCTTTGTTTTCTTAATCCACTAGTAAATACTAGCACAAAATGATTTCAATTCTTAGGTTTTACAAAAACTTAATGCACTGACATATTATTAGCCTCATCAAAAATAGATAACCACATATTTTCCAGCTAACCAATAGCCAACAGATCCTACAAAGATAATTATTTAGCAGCCTATTTGATTAAATAACCCTAAATTAAATCATGAATCAACAACAATCGAGATAAGAAAATGAAATACTATTAAAGAAATTTACAAATTTCAAAGTCATCAATTTATTAGAAAATCACAATTTTGTGGTTATATCTACAAATGCCAGAAAGCCAAAGAATGTGTCGCCAATTCACATAGCTTCAAGAGATATTTATTTATAATGTCTCATCAGCAGGAGCATTGTGATTGCTTTTGCATCAATCCTTACTGCATAGGCTCCGACTCAACTTTTTTAAGTGTATGAAACAAATTCTTTAAAGTACAAGGATAAGGCATTTGAGAAATAAACAAATGCATCAAAAAATATACTAACCTTAAGAAAATGTGAAACAGTTGGTGCATCCGAAGTTGAAAACCTGAAGTTTTGAAATGAAATCAGAAATGTCATAAAAAACATATAACCTGCACATAAGTAGACATATCTTTTTCAACAGCATCAGCCCATGATTTGCTAGTGAAAGTTTCATATATCAGGAAAAAAATAAGCAATTAACACAGGATAAAAACAACAAAGGTCAAGCATGAATTTGCTTTAGTTTGAATGAACAAGAACAACAAGCCTGAAAATAACTTGACAGTAATCTATCACTATACGTCCACAGGAATTGATGAATTATGAACTTTGCATATATGGCTTTTTAATGGATGTTAATGGATAAATCAATAAACCTTATACCATTCATGTAAAAATGGCAGAACACTACGCAATTTTTGGTATCATACAAGCAAATGAAACAAATGCAGTATAAATTACTAGAAATTCACAATAAAATTCGAAAAATGGAGATCTCAGGTTGATTTGAGTCACTAAAAAGTATTGGTGTGTTTTTCCCCTTTTGTTTCTTTGATGTGCATACATTTTCTCTTTCTCTCGACCTAATTTAAGTTTTCAAAGTTATTAAAATATCTCAAATATTTCATAAAATAAAACGTACCAATTTCAACAAAAAAAAGCAAACCTAGTTCAACCCCCATTCTCAGGTTGTGCTGATATACTCAATACAGAATAGCTCTTCACATTATGTAGATGTCAAGAAAAGCAAAATTAAAATGAAAAATAGATAAAAGCAATGAAACACAGATTAAAATTTTAAGTGATTTGATAATCATTCACTTACATTCATTAACCACACTAAAGTAGTATTCTTTTATCATTAAATAAAATTTTAAAAATATATTACATTGAGAAATCTTTAAAAAGAAAAGAAAGCCCTGCTTAAGATGACATCCCTCACGCCTCACATAATACCTAAGAAGATACTTCATAACACATTGGTCAAATGAAGTCGCTTTATGTCATTCATATAATATTCAATAGAAAATTTCATAAAAGTTTCCTCGGTCAACAAATGAAGCCTAAAAAATGTTTTATAAGTCAAAATCTTTATTAATGAAGCTACATGAACATTTGTCTAGTTAATCATGAAACTTCAAGGAAGTTGCCTTGATCAAACATAAAAGCTTCATATCATTTATTGTTCGACAAAATAGTTTGTGCACACTTAACAGCTCATAGGCATGTCCACTTTGGCAGAGAGGAATAAGTTCACTGTCACTATGATGAGCTACATGATATGTTGAGATTGTGTTTTATCTCTAAAAATGGGGAGAATAAAGTGGCTTATAGCTAGGAGAAGAGGGCCACTAATCCATTGTTTACATAATATTTGTAGAGGAAGGTTTAGGGGATATGTAAATTTATATGATGATATACTAGAATTCACAATGTTATTTTTTTAGAAAATAGATTGTTAAGAGATTTGATAATGAAATTAAGAAAAAAAAATTATCTCAGCTTAAATTTAATGTTTTATAAAAGGTGTATGATCAATACGTAGAAAAGTCCTCTAAAGAGTATTGAGATAAATGGGATTTGTATTACATATATTAATATTATTAAAGTACAATGGAGAGTTACATAAATTCAAACCCAAGGTAATTTTTCAAATGATTTTTCTTTTTCAATTAACAACATCACTGATGAGCTCTAAATCCATATCTTTTTGCTTTAATTGTGAATGTCCTTACTAAGCATATCCAATAAGTGATGCCTTGGTGCATGTTAATTTCATATGTTCTTCTTACTAATAAGGTGAGACATGGGGTTAAAGCAAAACTCAAGTTATGGAGAACTACCTTAAAATTAAATATTTTTTATATTAAATCTTAAATAGAATATATAGAATGTAAGAAAAACAATCATAGACATGAGGACTTAAAGTTTAAAAATATGTTTATCAATAAGAGCAAGAGACTTGAACATCTAAATTTGATCATACAAAAAATAGCAAAATAGAGGGCGATGTGATCTGGATGAGAATTTTTAAGGCATCATGCAATCAAAAAGCTTCACTCAAACTTAATGAAAAGCTTTATAGCTCAAACTCAAAGAAAAGCTTTATAGCTCAACTACAAGACAAGCAATGCTTCATGAGGTAGAATGTTAGCCTATAAATTTATGCTTCCCTAACTGTGAATAAAAAATGTGTGACCTATTGAGCGGTTTTATAAAGCTCTAGTTTGAAAAATAGAGAAGCTAATGCAACTGAGATGATGAACCTATTCTCTGTGTTCTTGTGATTATAAGGAAATGTATGAGGTCTCCCTCCACTGCAGCACCGTCAGTGAGAGATTAATAAAAGTTCAATTTGTATATGTATGTTTGTATAAATGTATGTATGTATGTATGGATGCATGCATGCAAGCAGCTAGTATTATTAACTGATTACAGCAATGCCCAGGAAGAAGGAATTAATTTTGCTAATGGACAAGCATTTATTAATAAATCAAGAAAGAGAATGGATCAAAGAAGTCGATCTTATTAACCAAATTCTGCAAAATTGAAAGCGTTGGTAGAATTGCCGAACGGGCAATAATGCCAATAGAATTAAGAATTTCGGCTTGTTGGAAAAATATTTATTGTACCACTTCGAGGATAGCCTGTTATACGCTTCCTCGATATCCTCCACAGGCGCAAACCTCTTAACGCGCAGAACTGGCAGGTAATTAAATGTCAACTATTAAAATTGAAGAATTGTAAATATAGCAAGGTTATAGAGCTTGATATGCACCATCATAATGCGATGTAGGATACGAAGAAGGAAGGACGACAAGTTGAAAGAAGAGTCCGAGGACGAAGAGACTCAGGGGAACAGAGTATCGTTTGACAATTGCGGAAACGGCTGCCATCGTTATCTTCGATGGCCGAAGGAGAATGGTATGACCGAATCCCTAGCTAGCGATTGCGGGTAGCGACTAGTAAAGCCTGAAGTCCAAGACATCTGGAAGGATAAAAATGGGCTTTTTACTAATATAATCAAAAACAGCTAAATGTTTAAGGAAAATTACTGTGGCATTCATAAAGTTTTAATTTTTTTCAATTAATAATACAATTTATTTTTAAAATTAAAGTGAAAAGAAATATGGAGTTAATACCACAAGTGCACTAACAATTTAAAAAGTACACTTATAAAATTGGGAGAATTTAAAATTTTCTAGAATATTTTAGTAGTTCTCATTTTTTAAATTACCTCGTAATAACAAATCTTCAAAATATATTAAACTTAGCATCTTTATAACCGTGTTAGTTTAGTGGCAATCATCAGCAATGCGACAGCAATTTTCTTGTAATGAGCATATCTCACAAACATTACTCTTTTTCCCCACTGGCAAAGTTATATTTTTCACATTGCATGTACATTATCTCTTAGTTGGTTTTTACTTGCATCTCATGAACATGGCTTGATAAATATCTCTATTCTTTAAGACATTGATTTTTTGAATTTGCCACTCTCCGAGTTTTTATTCGATTCTTACAATACGTACACTCTATTGTCAATCAGTGAATATTATTTTCTGTTGCAGTATTACTTTCTTCTTGCGCTATAATTAAAGAGGGAGAGAAAGAACATCTTTGTTTGTGCTTATTAGAAGATGAAAAGTAATCTTGCATGCCCCCATTAGCATTGATAAAGAAGTGAATGTCTCCTATGTATGCTTTGATCCACAAAACAAATATATGAGAAAAGTTAGGTATGAGAATCTTGGACAGAATAAAGTCTTTATTAATAGCATCAAAAGTTGCTCATATTAATTTTTGTGCAAAAAAATCCTCCTTTGAATATGGTAAAAGTGTTTAACCATTTCATTAAAGAATTACATGGTGAGCCATGTATCACCCTTTGATGTAAGCAGAATGAGCAAAATTAATGAGGTATGGGATAAAGAAATTGATATGTTTGGCTAGAATTTTGAAATTAACATTATAAAGAGAGTTACAAGCACTTATTAATCTAAAATATATTAAGGAATCTTATCTCAAATCCTTAGAGATGAGAGAAATAATAGTATGATTGAGTCATTTATGCATGACAGCTATTTTGAAGAAGTGAAACTTTCACAGATATAAGAGTTCTGAATGTCCCAAGGATGCTTATAGAAATGCAAACATGATTGAAGAAATAAGGATCATTTTGCATTGATAAAATACAAAGGGATATGTTTGTGTACTAATAGTGTAACAATCCCAGTGTTATTATGTCATTTGAGCTAGTCTAAATAGCATAGAAACTTCTTCATTAGTCTCCAAATATTATTTGGAGCAATTTCTAAAATTATAAGCCAATTTGGAGGTCATTTGATTTAAATATATATTTGATTAAATATAATTAATTAGAAATAAGAGTTTATTTTGACCTCCAAATATAAATTTGATTGTATTTTTGAATTCCTCACACCCAAATTAGTCAAAGATGAATTTTTGAAAAAATTTCAAGCTCATTTGATTTAAAATATTTGATTAATTTAAATTGTATTAATTATTATTTAATTAAATTGGTAAACCAATTTAATTAACTATTTTCTAACGGATATTAGTAGATAGTGGAAATATGTTGTCCACTTTCGAACATGAGACAGATATATCGCAAGATCCGGTCCATCCCACCGTTCCGTGGATTTAAATCCAAAGGATGAGATTAGATCACAAGTTGATTTAATCTCACCCATTATATCATGGCCCATATCCAATGGCTGAGAGTAGCCCTTCGTTTAATCAACTCCTAGGATTAAATCTACGATATTGGATTTGATCATAAGGACAGGAACAACAGAAGCATTGTGCTGTTGTCATCTTCCATATACACGGCCACGTGCGCACGATTGCACGCACGCCGTGCAAACAGTCGTCCTCTCCCACAGCTACAACTCCCCAAAAATACCCTCCATTCCTTTCTCCACTTGCTTGCGTCTAGAACCCATTGCAAAGGCTATGAACAATTGTAAGCGAAGCTAGGCTTTTTGCGATCTTAGCGAGCTAAGGAACCAGGTACTCTCCTCCTAGTAGTAATTCATATTCCAAATCTTGTGATGAATGTTTGCTTGTCTATTTCATTAGATTTATTATCATTTGTTGCAATCAATCTGAATCGAGTGAGCCCAATTGATGCTCATTCGCCCCAAGACTGTACAGATTTGTATAGTGCTCGGGTCGAGTAGCATCCCATCCAACCACCGGTGCCCAGATCTCGACCCGTTGGGTTGACCTCGACCTGGTGAGCCTTCAAGGATGTTACTTGTGTCGCGGGATACTATGTGGAGGGAGAATTTTCTCTCCACAGTAAGCCCTAGTTGTATTTTTTGGCATAATATTCTCAGAGCGATAAGGCTGAATGCCATTTGGAGGTTTCGATGCCAATGTGTAGGCCGCCATATGAGGATTATTTTGACACCTCATGTGCCCAATGAGGTGGCCTGTGTAGAATGAATTTAGGGTTGTTCTATAAACTCAAATTCATTTCGTTGGGTGCAGAGCTGTGCAGTATCAGGCGGGCAACCCGTGACCCGCGTGACATTGCAATGTTCTCTGCCCGTCAAGCCCATGACCCAACCTACCTAGTAAATCTAAACAATGTTGTCTGACTGGTTGAATAAGAATATGGCAATGGAATATTATGGATTTAATTAAATTGAAATCGTAGGTATAATTAATTCAAATTAAATTAATTACATAATCTGATAAATACACATCAATATATATTTAAATTATATATCAAAATGATAAGAAAAATGTAGAATATTAATATGACATTTAATTTTAATTTTGACAATTAATTTTACTAATAATCTTCTAATCACCATTAAGGGTGATTTATGTCCAATTAAGCTTAAAGTGCTTCAAATTGATCATAATGCATGTTATTGTAATCCTTGAACTACATGACAAGATTGATTATTTGAGAAGGTTGTAAGTAAGAAAAAAACTTAGATCAACCTAGAACTAGCCAACCTTAGTCTAACTAAGCATGGATTTAATCCTTTAGGAGAGAGGGAGAGAGGGGGAGGGGAGAGAGAGAGAGAGAGAGAGAGAGAGAGAGAGAGAGAGAGAGAGCTTGTGTGTGTGTGTGCGTGTGTAACTCCCGGCCCCGTCGCCGCGCACAAAGGTTGCAAATATAATCAGATCGGCGGCGGAGCGTTGCGCCACTCGGGAACACGAGCATAACCCATCTTCCCAAATAGGCTAACTAAGACTAGCCACACCAAAGGGTTGCTGACTCGAATCCAAGAATAGGATCGAGAGTCAATACTTAAGATAAGTATATGATACTTGCCTTAAGTCTTAGACAAATACGTATATTAGATTTAAAGAGATAAATATAAATCCAATATACATTATCAATATATCAGCATTTCCAGTATGCTGATCACATTACAATGCTAAGTATAATAATATAATAACAGAGTGTGGAAGCTAAAGCAAAATATCCATAATATATTCATCACAGAGCAGCAGTAAATATTCATCTCAGAAAGGAAAAGTAAAATACATTCAGAATTATTACAAATCGATTTAAATAACACGAAAATAAAGTCTATTTGAAGTACTAAAGCAGCAAAGTAAAAGGTAGAAGACTGGTCTACCAAGGCTCCCGTACTCTTCTTGGATCTATTGTAAGTCCTCCGGTTCTGCCTCAACAAGCTACTCAGAATCTAGCAAATTGTCAGATCCTAAAAGTACCCTGTGTTAGATAAGAAGTCTAAGACATCGCAACTAAACTAAGCAGTACTAAAGTAAATACGAATAGACAGTAAAGTAAATAAAACTGTAGAAAAATAGTAAAATACTGAACCACTGAAAGATGTAAAGACTAAATAAGGTAAAAAGGAACTGAAAGTTGAATGCTGAAAGTAAGTGAAAATATCAAATACTCAAAAACTAAGGTAAAAATGTCCAATGTTATACTATATGTCACCAGAATAATACATTTAAATATGTCACAATACTGTATGTCATAGATATATAACAAAACTATCACTGAAATACTATGAGTTGTATGGTCTAATGTATACATACACCCAATTATGAAGCCAGTACAGTGATGCCAATGCATCCTAAAATTCCCCAGTCAATGTATGCAATATTCTGTAATCCATAATTCATCACTGATACTCATACGTCACAAATGAATCATTCATCATGCTCATGCTCATGTTTATGCCCATGCTTTTATGCTATATGAGAAAATTCCCAAAATTCATAAAAATTTTGAATACTGATGATGAATTCAAGGTCTCCACTGTACAGAATCTGCTGAAAAGATTTTGACTACTAGCTTCTATAATGGTAATTGGTTAAAGTTGAAGATTTACTTAAAAATCATCAGATGGGATAATTGTATACACATATTTAGCATATTGCAAGAAAGGTAGTTCTTAACACTTAGTTTGATTAAGCCACCTTAACGAAGTGGTCTTCGATAAGAGGCATTGCCCGTTGGCGATTTGTATCTCAAGCTAAGTTATTAATATGCCTAACTCACAATCACACTCAGTGTCTTAAAGAAGGTGATTCTAATTACTTAGTTTGTTTAAGCCACACCTATTGAAGCAGTATTCGCTATGAGGCATCGCTCGTTGGTGACTTATATTTCAATCAAACTAATGAATGAGTCCCTATTTAATACACTCTTAGTCTTGGGAGATTTACTATAACGGGACTGTATTTGTCTAATCCCTCAGGATAGCACCTAGTCATAAGTCCACATTGGAGTGAATCAACCAATCCTGAATACTACTAAAGAAATCTAGTACTATGGGTATAACATACTACACCAACCAATAATCTAGGATTATACAACTCTATTTAATCAACAAGGATTTATCAAGATTATTAATCCCTATGCTAAATAGGTAAGTCATGTACAAGGCTCCAAGAAAAATGTGATCAAGATCATTCAATATTGATTCTACCACAAGGAAATGTATTATTCTAATATCTTAAGTGATTCATACCATGATGGATTAAGATCAACTTCTAAGGTTAAGGGATCATCTAAGCTTCTACCTCAATGAGTTATACAAAATTCTTCTACCTTAATGTATATTTAAATATAGGTCTTAAAATATTTTAGAGGCGATCTTATGATGAGATACTTAAGGATCTCACACTCTTACTTCTAATGCTAACATTTTAGGTTTTACTTATCATTTAGGTTTAGAGTGATCAGATCAGATAATTAAGTCATCTGATCATAACTTATTCTAAGATTATGAGATTTAAATCAATGATATTATTAGAGTTAGATCACTTGTTTAATCAATATCAAATCAGATGTATTATTGGAATAATGATGATTATATTATCTTATAATCAATTAAATTTAATTAAGTTTAAGAGTTTGGATCTTAATCAAATATTTTAGGGTTTAACCCCTTACTCATGTCTAATCAAGATCAAATGTTTATTTACAAATTAATGCCAAATTAGTGAATTTAGGATATATTATTGGTGACAATCTTAGACCCAGATCAAGTCTTAATAGCTTGATCAAAGTCTTAAGACTTCTTAAGGTTAATTAAGGTGCTTAAGTTCTTCAAGTTAGGTTTATTCAATTTACACATTATAAATTTGCATACATGACTTCAATACATCTAACTTATTTTCATGATGCATAATAATAAAAAAATTTTAGAAAATAAAAAGTAATTAGTGCTAATAAAACTCTAAATTAATTTAAAAGAATTAGCACATAAATATAAATCCAACCGTCATAATTTCATGCAATTTGGCACATAAGTTCTAGTTTAACATACAATTAATCAGAGACTAAGTTTGCTAAGATCCAATGGTTGCAAACCCTAATTTTCACTAATCATGATTTAACAAGCTTAGGGCATAAGTTGAAATATAAAAATAAAAAAATAAACTACTTAGCACATTCATTCTACTAATTATAAAGAAGCTAATAGCACCCTAAACATACAATTTGGTAAAGTATAATTGCTAAATAACCCTAATTAAGATCTGTAATATTAGGCAAAAATGGAAAATCTAACTATTAGATATTCAATATATTATTTTATATTCTTATTCCTGAGGATTTTTTGATCAATTTGATATATAATATCATAGGATTTGGACTAGTGGATTAAAAGTTATTTCATTAATACATTATGCATTTTTATTTAATTAAAATCCCTATGATGGGGAATAATTGAATTATTTTCCTTAAGGAAAATAATTCCAATTATTCAAATTTTATTTAAAATGGGATCGGCCCAAATCCAAAACATGCAGGTCGGCTCAGCCCGGGGACCCGTTACTATCGAACCGCACGGGTCATGGGTCGGCCCGACCCGCACAGTCCGTCTTCTTCCCCTCGCCAGCCCGACGCCTCACCGATTAAGGTAACCCTATTTAGCCAAATCCGTGGCTTAGGGACCACACCACAATCTTGGGTTGATCGAGAATTGATCCCCTAGCCAAGATGCACCGATTGACACTCGAAGCCCCTGTAAGAGGGTCCGGATCGGTTGAACCTTACTCACCCGAGGGCTCCCTTAATGGAGCTACTATGGGGAGATTATCTCCCCACATAGGCCATGCCAAACCCAGGGCTCGATCCCTACACCTTCAGGGAGGTGAGATGGATCGAAGCCCCCTGGTCTGAGGGCATGAGGTGATATAGAATGTTAGGACCTTACTTGACCCAAGGCATTCCTTAAGGACTTAGCCTAATCCATCGATTCGATTGATCAAGGCTAGCACACGGGTTAATTATGATAGCATTAGGTTTGATTCAATGATACGCAGCAATACGAGTCAAATGGAAGGTAGTCTGAGCCAAATTGGCTCAGACTGAGCAAGAGGGGATACTTGGTTTCTCAGTTGAGCTTGGCATGGCTGGTAGAGGGTTTGGCTGACCTTAGCTGAGCCTCCAGGCGCTGTAAAGGATCTTGAACTTTAGGAGAGCCTACTATCAAGTGTTTGAGAGCTCCTGGGATCGTCTACGCAAACTCGGATAGACGGTAATGGCGGAAGATACAGAGAGCTCAATTGATCAGCAAGGATTAAATGAGGCAATGCTGGGGCTATTTATAGACTTAACAAGGAAGTGGGGAAGTTTCCAGAGGGATGGATCGGGCTGGGGAGGCCCGAGAGACCGGGCCATGGCCGAGCTTTCGAATTTCCAATATGAGCTCAGCCGGGCCACGAGGCCAGATCGGGACCGATATGCTGTTGAAGGAAGATCCCCAACAGCATGTTGAGGTGGAACGGGTAGTGGGGGATAGGGCCAGGCTGTCTGAAATCGGCCAAATTCCTTCTGTTGGGTGCGAGCGAGAGGAAGACGAAGGTCCACAGTGTCGGGACCTTTAGATGTCATCTGATTGATCGATCAGATGGCGAAACGGCTCGGATCGCTCGGATCCTAATGGCCGGTCGCGGGGGCGATCCGGGCCGTAGGATCGGTCAGGCAGATCCGATGGCTGATCCACGATTCCACAGGATCTGATCCTGGCCGTTGGTTCCTTAAGTGCGACGGTTAGCTTTGCGGGACTCTGCTGTCGCGAGACTCGGGCTCCGCAGCGGATGACCCGCGGTCCGCATAGTAGATCCCGACCGTTTTAACGGGTAAGGGATATATTTATAATTTTTAAAAGTTAGAAACCCTAGAATGCAATTAGACCATTTTAAATAAATTGAATTATAGTATAAATGATCTCAAAATTACACCAAACTTTCACCCCTAGCTAATTTGGGGGTGATGAATTCAAAATTGCAATCAGATTTTAATTTTGAGCTCAAAATATTTTAAACCTAATTTAAGTCATCTAAACTGATCAAAATATCATTTTGGACCTAAAGAAGTCCAATGGACTTCAAATTTTATAGATAGGCTCAATTTGATGTTATATAAGCAATGATATTAAAATTAAAGATTGATTAAGCTATACATATAGCAAGATAATAACTTAGGATTATTAGAGAGAGAGAAGAAAGAGAGAGAGAGAGAGAGAGAGAGAGAGAGAGAGAGAGAGTATTTGAACTTCATTACAAATTGATTGGTGATTAGTATAATAGGGGTTTAGATCATAAATATGGAACTTATAAGTCTCTTTAGATAAACTTAAAGATTATAAAACCTTAAGACTTTAAATGGATCTAGATTGAGATCCCTTTTCCCTTATATTAATAAGTGATAAAAACTAGCATTAGAAAATCTTTTGAGTGAATATTAGTGGGTGGGATAGAACACTTGAATCTTATTTAGATTAATCCATTATCGAACCTTTTGGATATAATTTAAAGTTAAGAAGGGAAAGAGTATAACAGTTTAGCTTGGTAAGCCACCATTCCTTAAATTCCTTAGTAAACACTTGTAGCAATTAGATGAACTTAAACCTTAGAAACTCTTTGAGGTAAAAAGAAAATTAGAACATCAAGTAGCCTACTTAAGGAAGATCCTATATCCTAGTATAATAATAGGAGTTAAGCTTCTAGATTTAGGATTGGATTTATAAAATAAATTATCAAAATATATTTCATTATATATCTCATTTAAAATAATATCTCTATCAATCAATATGTTCAAAAATCAAATTTTTATTTATATATGTATTATTCTTCAATTGACTAAAACATTCAATTAATGTCTATATTTGTGGGGGCCGTACCCTCCGTGGTCAAGTCAACACTGAGATTAATATGATTACAATGAATACAGTTTCCAACTGTGATAAATCTCCCAATTATAGTCTAGTCCAGTATAAACACAACTCATCTTAATTAGAAGACTTGTCACCTGAAACAGAAGATCATACATCAAAACATCAAAGAAGAAGAAGTAGAAAAAAGAATACAACATCCACATCACAGCACAATAAGAAAAGTAAAACAATAACTCAGCTCAACATGATAGTGCAGAAAGTAAATACATCTAGAATATAAAATTATTATAGATTGGATTCAAAAGAAAGGAACACTCATCCTCATAGCTAAAAATAAATATAACTAAGCTAAGCAGCAGTATTGTCCTCATCCTGGCCAATCTCCTCTCCAGTAGGAACCTCAATGAACAACTTTGAATTTGATATTATCAGTTTCACAATGCCAGGGCCCCAACCAATAAAAGAAAAACTTACAGTTAGACAAATTTTTTAAGTATAGTTTAGGCTAATTTAAATGAAATTGAGCATTTAAGATATCACATATTTTACTATGCATGCAAGAAATTAAGGTGTAATAAACCACAAAAAATAGGATAGCTAAAAATTAAACATTTATAACTAAACAAAGCAAAGTATGTAAATTAACATACCTCAACTAGAAGCTGTAACAAGATTAGGCAGTAAATATATAAATGATTGAAAAGTACTGAAAGTAAACTCATCATAACATGCTTATGATCATATGAATACATGCTAATTTATATAAAAGAAATTTAAACTGAAGCATTAAAAAACTGAAATAAGACTAGCATCCTAAATATGTAAGTACTGAATAAAATGCTGAACTATAAGTACTGAATTATAATAAACTACAAAAATGTACAAAAAATAGTAAATATGCAAGTAAAATATATAGCTAAATGAGCCACTGAACTAGAACTAAACTAAAAAGCAGAAGTATGCATAAAGTAGTACTACCATAACAAAAATAGTCCAAAATAGGGCCACTGTATAGAAAGTTCAACATGTAACCCCCTAGACATCCTCAAAGCTATGTCCAAGTTGAACTTATAGAATCAGACATATATCCCCCTAGCTAAGCACAAAGCTAGGTTCGAGTCTAATATATATCCAAAGAACTGAACTGAAGTGTAATGACCCAAGTCTTTACTTGGATAATTAGGACTAAACACAACTCAAAAATCAGGATCCCAAGTGACATCAAAATTAGAGAAAACTAAAAATATCAGTGGATAGAGTATATTTTTGTAATCATAATGCCTAAGTTTGAGAGAAATCTGGATAACAAATACAATTGAATTAATTTTTGAATTATTTAAATTTAGTAAATTGAAAAAATTAAATACAAGTACAAATTTATTAATTTTAGTGTCATTGGATTAAGAATATTATAAAAAAGCTACATAAAAATTTCGTCAAATTTAGAGCTCCGGATTGACCAGAATTAATTTTTAAAGTTTTTATCTTTAGAAATTGATAAAAAATAAAATATTGCTCCAAATTGAAATTTTTTTGCATAAGTGTATTTTTCTCATCAAGATACACCTCCATATTAAGTTTCGTTATTTTTTGGAAAAGAAATGTAAGAGAGAGAAAGTAGAGAGAAAGAGGAGAGAGAAAGAGGAGATAAGAATGATAAAGTAAAGATCAAATTAAACACTCCAATAATTATAACAAATTTTTTCTCATCTATCTCATCTAAATAATGGATGAGAGAGAAAATAAATAAATACATAATTAATTAAAAAAAATTATAAATAAAGCCCCCATTCCTCCTCTCCTCCCCCCATTCCCTTCCCCACTCACTCTCTTCCACCAACCTCTCTTCTCCTCCCATCTCCCCCTCTTCTTCCTCATCTACTACAGGTTTCTCCCGTCAACATCCAGTAAAGCCTCATTAAATATTAATATAGGGTAAGAAATGTGTAAGAAATGAGAAAGAAATTAAATATTTTCTACTCTTTTATTTATTCTTCTTATTTAATAATAATAATAATGCCATTATTATTATTATTATTATTAATATTATTACTATTATACTTCTATTTTTTGTGATTTTTTTTCTATATATGTATATATTTTCTAATTTTTGCAATTTTTATTTCTGTCATTTTATTTTTTTTTATATATATATATTTTCTAATTTATGCAACTTTTATTTCTGTCATTTTTTGTCTATATATATATATCATAATTTCTGTAACTTTCATTTATGTCATTTTTTTTTTTTCTATATATGTATATATTTCTTAATTTCAGTAACTTTCATTTCTGTCATTTTCTTTTTTTTCTATATATGTATATATTTCTCAATTTCTGCAATTTTTATTTCTGTCATTTTTTTTTCTATATATGTATATATTTTTTAATTTATGTAACTTTTATTTCTGTCATTTTCTTTTTTTTATATATGTATATATATTTCATAATTTCTGCAACTTTTATTTTTATTATTTTCTTTTATATATATATATATATATATATATTTCATAATTTTTGCAACTTTCATTTTAGTTATTTTCTTTCTATATATATATATATATTACTTATAATAATAAAAATTATTATTTTTAATATATAAAGATAAATAATCCAGATAATATTAATATTGATATTTAAAAAATAAAATGATGAGTATTATTTTTTTTATTTAATTATTTCATTTGCAGTATTTACATCACTATTAAGTTTTGACCCACTTTGATATATTTATATAAGATTTTGTACTCAAAACTTGAAATAAATGATCAGAAATTAGTATTATGGGTTCATTCAGATTGATCTCAGGTTTGTACAGACAATACGTTAGGCCAGGACATGCTGATATCTAGAGAAATAAGGAGACTGCACATTGCCTTTGAGGGGGAATGTGTAGTTAGTCAGTAACACGTATCTCAGATAGTTAGATAGACGTATTAACTCGATTATTCTGTAATTTTGTCCAATATAATAAATATTATATATTACTGTGTTTTCTTTAAGAATGAGCACATATTTTAAATATGTATATTGCATTAATAATCGTAAGCATATCTTAAATATCATATTTTAATTTCTCATGCAGAATCATGTCGCTTAAATGTAAAATTTGATATCTTACAAACCTTACTTAGACTTTTGTGTCTAATTAAATCTTTTCTTTTCTTTTCTTTCTTTTTTTTGGTTCGCCCTGTCATATATATATATATATATATATATATATATATATATATATAGCAGTTTAGGATTAATCTCTAGATTATGCAATTGAGAAGGAGCTGATACAAGATGGGGTAACTTAGATGCTGATTTTCTTGAAGTTTTAAATTTTTGCTTAGTGTGTAACAAATTTTAAAAAATAATTATTATCGTTGTAAAAAATATATTTCTTTTATTATTCTAGTATTTCTGAATATTACAATAAATGTGGAAATGTGTATTTTATACGACTCTAAATACATTATTATACTAAACCCCGATATGATCATGGGAAGTGGGCACCTGACGCTGGATTAGTTATGTTGACCCAGCGGCGGGATCGCCATATGAAGAGCCAGACTAAATTAGAACACACTCTACTGTACTAGGAACTGAATGAACAGAATGAAGTTAAATCATGTTTATGCAATTTCAAATTTAATATACGATACTCATCAAATATCCCATGTCCTACTAGTATGCCCAAGGGAAAAGGCTCAAACACAAGGTATGCTATAATAATCCATGTAAGCAAGAGACTCAACTAGACATATGTGATACATGTTCTTATCTAATTTAATTTGTTTTATCTATTTTGAGCTAGTATATGCTTAGAATCTCCAATATCTAATTATCATGCAAAGTCACTGAGTTATGGCCTTAAAGTTAACATTAGAACTTAAATGTTCTAATTCATAATCAGAAGATTATAAGGGTTAAGTAATTAAATCAACAACTTAATTAATGTATTTTAATAGCTTAAACCAAATCTTGATTTATGCCAATCAAGATTAAGGATTCTGAACTTAAACTCTAATTTGGATTTCAATCCTGAATCTAAGGTATTAATCTTCTAAGGATCTAAAGGTTCACATCCAATCTTATTCTAAAAGTAGAGAATCTTAGAAGTTGAAATATTAAGGTACTATGATCTTAATGAAAGGCTGAATCTATAGTTATAAGAAAAAATAATCAGATAAAAACATAAGAATCTGAGATCTCAATTCAATCTATAGAATAATCACATTATTCTATAAGTTGAACCAATTAAAACCCCACTAAAAGGATTCAAAAGGATTAAATCAATTAGAAATTTCAAAGATAAGATGGTACAATTCAAATGGATAATTAAGGATCTAAGATTTAAGTCTTAGGTTTAATCACTTATGACTACAATTGCATTTAGATTTAGGATTTTCATTAAGACACTTTCTTAAGAATAATTATTATAATTAGTTTAATAAGGCACTTAGGACTAGTCTCACAAGATTTAAATTCATTAATCAAAATTAAATGAAGGATCTAAGATCACTTTTAAGATCTTTATGATTTATATAAGAGAATTTTAAGAAGAATTGAGCTTTAAACACTTTAGATAATTCAACTAGGTCTAAAAGCTAAATAGATGACCTTAATACATTACATTACTGATTAAGAGCACATTAATGATATTTTTAGGGTTTAAAGGTTCTTAAACAAGCTTTTGATCAAAATAACTAAAATACCCTCTTAAGGCTAAAATTGAGAATTTAAGATTTAAGCATTCAAATTGATTCTAATTAGTTTTAATATTGACTAATAAGAGAAATGAGGCACTTACATTTAAGTTTGAATTTAAGATTTGATTAATTAGCACTAATTACTTCTTAAAGTTAAGAAAAAGATTAAGAAATCTAGAGTTTAAAATGAGAATCTAAATATATAGGCAAGTTCTAATACACTTAAGAAGATAATAGGAACTTGATTTACCATAATTAGAGAGTTAATTAAGTCATTAATCATTAATTAAGATTTAAGGTAATTATGAGATGATTAACAAATTTAATGCTCTTAATTATTTCTAATGGTATAAATAGGTTCTCCTCTATCTTATGAACAATTAGAGACCCTAATCATGGATTTTGGATATTTATTGAATTAATTATTCGCTAATTAAAATTAGAGAAAGATTAGGCTAAATCAAAAAATATAACCATTGGATCTATAATTTTTGCATATTATTATTCCTTAAGATTTTTGATCAAAATGGTATATTGGATCATATTATTTGAATCAGAATTAATTAAGTTATATCATTAATTTAATCTGAATATTTTGCTTAAATTAAATTATAGGTTTTGATATATTCAATTAATTTCCTATTAGAAAATTAATTATAATAAGTCAGCAGAATTATTTTGGCCCGAATAGCTAAACACATGGGCCGGGGCTTGACCCGACCCAACACTGTGCGTCTTCTTCCAGCACTTCCCCGACATAGCACCTACTAAGGTTAGTTTCCTTCAAGGAATTCTCCACTCACATGGTATGCCACGCCTTGCTCTCGACGACTACACTTTTAGCTACACCAGACGCATCGATTAATCTAGAAAGCCCTCTCTGGGACGCACCGGATCGATGGAGTGCTACTCGGCCTAATTATCCCCAAGGGAAAATTCTACGAGGAGTGAATTCTCTTCACAAGGGTAATGCTATGGGCTAGTGTTTAATCCTACATGTTCAAAGGTTGAAGGAGAAGCGATTAGATGATTCAACAAGCTCTAAGGATGAATGGATCACTGGGATTCTACTCATGGCATTACATAGATGTGAATTACATCTGAGTTGATCGATTTCAATCAAATCAATTGATAAGATTGAACCCAATGATTGCTACGAATCAGCAATCACTTAACAAGGGAATCGAGCATCGATTGGGAACTCGAATGCCTGAGGATTCACAGCAATTCCGTGACTCAATGGCCGACTGTCAGTGCACCCTCAGACGGGAACCACATCATCGGGTTCACTGCCAATCATGATTCGAGCTGAAACTAGCTCGATAGAGTGAGGGTCAGATACTGTATTTGGAAATGGAGAATGGTTACCATAGAGGGAAATTGGATGGCTCTGAAGCTTTATAAGTAGTCACTTCAGCTCAACAGGGGGTTTGAATGCCAGATCGCACCTTTATCAATGGTACGCAGTAAGGGGAGTCATTGGGAACAACAAGTGCCCCCAATGGAGCTCGACAAGGAAGAGGAAGAAAAATTGCAGGAATTTTGGTGTGCAAAAAAGCTCACTGAGTTTCAGGGATGTTATTTATAAGCATAAAAGGGATTTTGGATGGATGCCATGGCTTGGATTCAAGGCTCAGGCTCAAACTGAGAGTCTTATCCTGTTTACTTCAAATAGAGATATTCAACCCTCTCAACTTGCCAAGGAAACTAAGTGTAACAACCCGACGTTATTACTGAGCCGTTCATACCTAATCCTGAGCAGATTAAGATAAAATTCAATATCATATTTAAGTTGGATAAAACTTAAATAAAAATATCCTCAAATGAAGCATATCAAGGGGATCTTTCTACCAAAATTTGAGCGCAATCGGGTTCCCAGATCGTCCTAAATAAATTCAGGGAAGTTTAAACTTTTGGAGTTGATAAAAGATAAAATAAAAGTTGGATTTCAGAAATTTTTATATATGTGAGTTAAGAATTATAAGAGGACACTATGTTTTAACATTTGTAATTTTTCGGGCTTCGGATTAATCGTAGTTAATTTTTAAAGTTTTGCACTTAAAAATTAATATAAAAGAAAATACTCATCTAAATTTAATAATTTTTGAACGCTTACGTTTGTCTCATCGAGACGGTCATTTTGATACCAAGTTTGTAATTTTTAGAGTTTAATTAATTATAGATCAAGGCTTGAGAATTTTTAGCCATGGGATTTTGATTCGATGGCTGCGATAGAGTTCAGATTTTTGCATCTTAATTTAAAGCATTCTAACCTAAAGTAGAGTTCCGAAAATTCACTTTCCTTTAGCCGACAACACTCCTTCTCATCCCCATGAGAACAGAAACCCTCCTCTCTCCTTCGCACGCAAAGCCTCATCCTCCCTCTCTCTTGGAGCCAAAAAGTTCCTTCCACCTCTTGGCCGAGCTCGAGCAGCCCTCCTTCCATGGTCGAGCAGTAGCCTTCATCCTCCATGACCAAGCTCGAGCAGCTCTCATCTTCCATGGACGAGCAGTAGCCCTCCTTCCATGGCCGAGCACTCCTCCTTCCATGGCCAAGCACTTCTTCTCCTTCTCTTGGCCGAATCCTCTTGCTCCTCTCCATGGCCGAACCCTCTCCTTATCCTCAACGATCGAACAACACCCCATCAATTGATCCTTCCTTCGATGCTTTGGAGGTACAAATCTACACTTAAGAATAATATTGGTTGTGATTAAAAGTTTAAAGTTCTTGATTTATTTTTGATGCTTGAATGAAAAATCTGAATTCATTAGATTCGATTATCCCTTGCAATTAACATCAAATGCATGCATAAGTGATATCAAATAAATATCATAATAATATCATAGATTCTATTGTTATTATTAGCAATATTGAGTAAGTTGTCCTATATGTGCTTTGTCCAATTTGTAATCAATTTAAGTTAGGCTATGCCACTCATGGTATTATCGGTCAAGCTCGAATTAACTTCAATTATGGGATTGATTAAATTTTAGCAAAAGTGCAAAAATATGTACATAAAGTTTGAGTGCAATTTCTTTGATTTGCTCATATAATCAATATTTAATGCTTGTTTAGATTGTTAACCAATATCCTTATAAATCCATATGCATGTTGCCCTCCTTTTATTTTTCTTTTGTGTAATATGAGAATTATTAACTATAGAGATAATGTTCAACCAATTAAATATCTTCATTATTAACACACTCAGATGATTATTAATCAATTAAAATTGATGAATAAATATTTAATTTATTAGCAAATCGTAATTAAACATTATTTATTCTAGTATTATTAATATTTCTTGTTAAGTATAGTTTAAAAATACTATCAGCTAATTATGAAATCTTAATAATGATAACTATGAATTATTTTTTTTAGAAATTAGTAGGAACAATAATAATGTAGTGATTGTATGAAGAATGTAATTTACTAATGGTGCTGATTTCATCTCAATCGGATTATAAAGAATGATGTTCAAATGTAGTTTCATAAATTCTCTATTAGGATGATTATTATCACTCTTATATACCTAGTATATTTCATCTCGTAAATCCTTCTCTTGCATGCTATAGTTTAATCTTTTATTCTTGGAGTTTATATTGAATGAAATGGATAGAAATCATGCTAGTCTAAAGTTAGCATCACTTATCAAAAGAATTACCATTGGGTTGTATCACGGCCAATAATTCTTTTTATGGCCAGGCATACAAATTCAGATTTTGATCCTTATGAATGTCATATTTGGCTTAATCATAATTTATTCATCTTTCATTTGCTCTTAATTTAAATTAAGTCATGGCTTGTTTGAAACCATTCGCTATATCTTTTGAGATTTTTCCTTACCATCCAGTAGTATTCATTACTTTCTCAAGATTTAATTCATAGGTTGCCTTAAACCTTTTATGCACGTCTAACGGTAATGATGCTAATAATCTAAAATGTTTGGGCGACATAATAATCTCTTAATCCATCTATAAGAATGACTACTATGTCTCCTACTAAGAAGATATGTTTCATTTAACAAGTCATTCTAAAGTATGTGATAGTTAATCTCTTATCTCTAAATTATGGGAAATGAATTAAATAGAACCCATTCTAAGCAAAAGTAAGCAACACTTGTAAAGTAGTCATCATTCAACTGTCTTACTTAAATAATGCAGGTGCTATGAATGCTGTCTCATATCACTCCAAATCAATCATCGAGCTCCAAGTTCGAATCACATTAAAGGTACATTCTGTACTTAGAACTTTATTGAGTTCTATTTTCTTTTAATTATGTTATTTCCTTGAGCTCTATGTACAGTGCGTACACCATTTGCATAGATCTTAGCATAATTAGGATTTGTTTGTTGTTTGGAAACCATGACATTAGGGTATAGGAACTCTTGCTAACTAAGTAGTAATCATTACCTTAGTTGAAAACTATAAATTATGCGGACATGAATTAGAACCTAGAGTCAAACTAAGGTACTTCCTTAGGAACTTCACTTCACCTTAAGCTCTTTCCTTAAGATTAGGATTAGACACTAGGTTAGATTTCATTCATTGAATAAGTGAGTTATTCAATGAATGAAACCTTGGTTTTATTAGTTTCCAGATTTTTCATAATTTTATTTTGATTATCTTATCTTTCAATTTTAGATTAAGGATAGAGATCCATTCTATTAAGCTTAATTTTTACTTAATAGAATATGCTTTGATCATCAGTTCACTTGTAGATTGAACCATAGATCTTAAGCTTACCCTTGGATCATGTGATTGAACCCAAGTTTGTGGTGTTTAATTCATAATCCTTAGCTTAGTAAATCTGGATCAGACCTTAGCTGAGAACATCTTAAATCATCAATTAGGATGTGATAATTTATTATTTAACTTATAGTCAATTTTGATTAAATTAAATTGGAACCTGATCGGTTCTGATTATTTTTAACTTATAAGGTCGTGCTTCTAAATTGTATAACTTGGAATAGTTAGAACGACTTAATTAAACAACAACAAATATCACATAGTCTAGATTGAGTCTCTTGTTTACTTTGACTAGATTGCTTTGCATACCTTGAATATTGAGCTTTATTCCTTGAGCAAATAGGAGAACTTAGGATATGGATGATACATCCTAAGTTAGTATTTGAATTGCATATCATTCAGTTATGGCAATGTTTGTAGTTGGTAGAATATGTCATAGCTTAGTCTGCCTCTTCAGTAGTAGTATTGTATAGACTGGACTCAGACCTAGCATATTTGGATGGCTAGGCTGGGGATTGATTGATTGATATTGGAGGCCCTGTATGGCCTATTGGCTGGTATGACAGTACTATGTCTTAGGCTTATTGCTACTTTAGTTGGATTGTTCAGTATTGTTTTCTATTTTACTTTGTCATATGCTTCAGTGGCCTTATTTTAAGTACTTGCTCGCTTTGCCACATGTCTTAGTGGCTTTACATAGATTGCTTTGCTTTTTCCATATGTCTCAGTGGCCTTTCTTTCTTTTAAACCTACATATTGTATGTATACTTTTATGGATTAATTATATATATACTAGCATGTTTATGATGTTAGAGTTTCTTAATATATTCAGTACTTGTGTTCCTTTATACTCAGCATATTTCAATGTGATCATAAGCATGTTAGGATCAGAATTGTTATAGTAGTTGATGTTACTTTAGCCTTTAGCCTCACCTTACTTACTTTTGTGCTTTTATGTTATTTCACATACTCATTGATTAACTATAAATGGTTAGTTTATAGTTACCCCTTTTTCCTTGTAGCTTGTTGCACCTATTTAGTTTGCTTGCTTAGTAATATCAGTAAAATGGTAATATATTTAAATTCATGCAATTTTAATAGCTTAAATTATACTTAGACTTATTAAAGTTTAACCATATTTTCTTTTTTTGGATGTGCCCTGTCATATATGTATATATGGCATATCAGGAGCATATGTCAAATCCAGCGTTTGAGGATTTAGCTGCTAGCAGGTTAAAGTAAAGTGCAGCTCCTTGAAGGAGATATGCTTCCACCTTCTTGGCATTCATTTAGTAAACGTGTAATACTAAGTTTTCTCATTCTTACTGTTCTGCATTTAATGTATTGTATGTGAATGAATTAATGTGGACTGTGTCTAGATGCTTCTTTTATTTTACACAGACTGGGGAATTTCAGGGTGCATCTGTGTCACCATACTGACTTCCTAACTGTTGTACTTATATTGGACCGTACGACTCATAGACCTTCAGTGATAGTTCTATGGTTTATCATGATATAGCTTATTTGTGAGCATTGTTTCAATAGCATATAGTGCAGCTTATAGCATCCTTTTCAGCATCTGACATTTTCATGTATTTTCAGCATTTGGTTTTGATGCAGTTTTTCTTTACTTAGTTCTTACAGTTCAGTTATTTGATGCTTTACAGTTTTCCTGCATTTTTACTTTATGTTCTGCATATTTATTATATTTATATTAGCTTGTATAGCTAGCTTCGATGTGTTAGACTTCTTGTCTAACACAGGATACTTTTGGGATCCGGCAATTTGCTAGATCCCGAGCAGTTATTGGAGACAGGCCAGGAAGACGTCCCAGAGACTCAGGAGGAGCACTTGGAGCTGTAGGGGATCGAGCACCTACTCTTACTTTCTAGTTCCTTCCAGCATTTTAGCTAGACTATTTATATTCTGCATTATTATGGTTTGTAATAAAACTCTGGATGCACTTTTACTTTTCTTTTCTGAGATGAATATTTACTATTGCTTGGGATGAATGTTTTTCTGGATGTTTTGCTTTTTAGCTTCCGCACTCTGTTATATTACTATACATAGTATTGTGATGTGATCGGCGTACTGGAAACACTAATATATTTTGCAACGTACATGGGTCCTTCTCTCCTCCCTTACACTTTATGTACGTACTAAGTCTAATACTTAAGATAAGGAGTTCATTCTTATTTTAGGTATTGGCTCTCGAGCCTACTCTTAGGGCTCGAGTCAGCGGCCTTTAGTATGGCTTTGTCTCTTTAAACCTATTCGGGATGATGGGTCTTACTTGTATGGCCCATTGTTCTCGAGTAGCGCACCGTCCCGCCGCCAATCTATGAATCATACTCGTATTTTTGCGTACGGTGACGGGACGGGGCGCTACAGTTGGTATCAGAGAAGTATTATAAAGTATCAGATAAGGAGCTTGCTCCTATCTACTTTATAATCTGTTCTCTGCGACAGGACAAGATCATAATTACTAAATGTAGTGCGAAGCAAACATCCAAAAGATTCATCAAGCTATCTCAGAAATAGAAAGGAAAATTATGTCTACGATACTGACACCCTAGTAATTAAATGTACGTAGAAAGATACAATAAAATGACATCTTAGGATTTGAACAAATTTTGAAAGAATAATGAATGAAATATTTATGGGTTAAATTATTTTAGGGAATGGAATATTCGCCGTCAGCATTTCTGTTCTACCTTAGGAGGTTTGATGATTATTGGATAAACGACCTTCGAGATGGTCAGATCTACGGGAGGACGGTGGATGGAGTATCACCCCAAGGAGTCGCAGTACTGGACAAGATTCTGGTTCATTCATCATTCCGAGGCACCAGTCTTTCAGCACTCGCCAAAGAGTGGCTGGATCGCGTTACTACGACATTTAGAGAGACTGCCTGTCCAGAGAAGTACCGCTTGGAGATTGTAGGGATCCTACTAAGGGGATCAGTGAGTCGTTAGTGGTATTGGGTCGATAGGAGACTCACTCGAAAAGGTTGCATGGTCACTTATGATGACTTTTGTGCTGCATTGTGGGTAGAATATTGTAATTAGATGTTATGAATATTTTCGTGTCATTTATTCTTACTTAGTTTAAGCACTTTGATGTATCCATGTATCTTCTCCTTTGAGAAAGAATTTAAAGATGAATGAAATTTTAGTAACACATTATGTTTCTGAATCTATACCATAAACTGCAGTCATGAATCCTGGTCCTCCATCTGCTCCTACTCCCATCAAGAATACAGTAGCATCTTCAAGCGGATCTGAGGGATCCAACATCATGGCCAACTTACTCAAAGCCCTAATTGATAGCAATACACAGCAAGCACAAGAGACACGTGCACTCATTCTCTCAGTGCAGCAGCAGTCTGCACCACCTTTGGGATCATCATCTCATTATTCAGGAGACGGAATCTTACACAGTTTTCTTCGTCTCCGAACCCCTACTTTCAATGGAGCGCTAAATCCGATGAATACGATAACATGGATCAAATTGGTGGAGAAGAATTTGGCCACCATCAAGTGCCCGAATTCTGAGGCGATACGCCTCATAACCTACCTATTCCAGGAAGAGGCGGAATATTGGTGGGAGAATGAGCGAAACAGCAAATTCACTGATTATGAGGTAGAATACATTCCATGGGACCTATTCATGGAGGCATTCCGTGAAGCATTTATTCCTGGCTCAGCACAAGCAATCTTAGAGGATGAACTCCTTCATCTCACCCAAGGTAATAATTCTGTATTTGAATATGAACAAGAATTCAAAAGACTGTCACGATTTGTACCAGATCTAGTAAGAACAGAGGCATCCAAATGCCATCGTTTCCTAAAGGGTCTGAGAGATTCTATCAAAGCACATTTAGTATCTTGTCAGATCAAGGACCTAACAGAATTGATAGAGGCTGCCCGTCTTCAAGAAGGATTCCAGGGCCAGCTGGATCGCAAAAGAAAAGCCATAGTCGCACAACCACGACACGAACGCTTTGGTCATCATAAAATGGCCAGAGTCTACAACATGGAAACTACACAACCACAGCCTCAGAATTCTGAATGTAAGAAGAAGCATCTGTATGGAAAGTGCTACCACTTCGGTGGTGTATGTTTCACTTGTGGCCGTAAGGGCCACCGTTACTATGAATGCAGGGAGAAAAAGACCATCGATGGCGTGTCCATCGACCACTCCCGCCATAAGCAAATCTTTCGTGCTCAACCCGTGAATCAGCGGGAGCCCGCTCCTGCCATAATGCTGGCTCCTACGACAAACTCAAGGGCAAGTGTACCAATGCAAAGGTCCTCATACAACTGCCAAGATTCAGGAACCCAGAACAAGCAACTCTCGGCACCTGCCCGAGTGTATATGTTAACTCCAGCTTCTGCTCCTAAAAATAATGACGTGGTGTCAGGTACGCCTTAAATCAATTCTCTTTTCTTGCTATATGTCCTTCATTATTCCCGTATAAACTATTCTTACTTGAATTATCGCAACTATAGGCACATTAACAATAAGCGACACAACTTGTAATGTTCTATTCAATACTGGAGCAAGTTATTCTTTCGTATCAGAAGAATGAGCTAAAACACTTAAACTACAGACACATCAACTAGCTAGTTCGTTAAGTATTGGGCTACCTTCGGGAGCTCGTATGCAGTCTCAACAATATTGCAATCTAGATATTCCTATTGAGGGTCAAAACTTCAGTGCTAAGCTAATTCTACTGCCAATTACCAACTTTGACATAATCCTAGGTATGAATTGGTTAAGCCAACATGGTGCGTCCATTAACTGCCAAAAGAAAAAAATAACTTTAGGTAACAGAAGAAACTCCAAATCATTCATAGGAAAATTTAGCACACAATCGTCGTTAATCAACACTATGGTGGCAGAGAGGTTAGTAAAGAAGGGATGTAATGCGTACCTTGTAACAATGTTGGGAGAAAAGAAAGAAGTCATACCTCTTTCTGAGAACCCTGTAGTTTGTGAATTTCCTGATGTTTTCCCTGAAGACCTGCTGGTATTCCTCCGAACAGAGAAGTATAGTTCACCATAGAAGTAATTCCCGGAACTCAACCACTGTCAAAAGTCCCGTACCGCATGGCGCTAAAGGAACTCCAAGAGCTGAATAACCAACTTCAAGAATTATTAAAAAAGGGCCTCATCCGTCCAAGTTCATCTCCTTGGGGAGCACCGATGCTATTCGTTAAGAAGAAAGATGGATCGATGAGAATGTGCATCGATTATAGGGAGTTAAACAAAGTAACTAATAAAAATAAATACCCTTTGCCGCAAATCGATGATCTATTTGATCAGTTATCTGGAGCAAAGGACTTCTCCAAGATAGACTTGCGATCTGGGTATCATCAATTGCGAGTTAAGGATTCTGATATTGAGAAAACAGCGTTTCGAACTCGTTATGGACATTACGAATTTTTGGTGATGTCTTTTGGATTGACGAATGCACCATCCATTTTTATGGACTTAATGCAGCGTGTGTTGAAAGCATATCTGGATAAATTCGTTATCGTCTTCATTGATGACATACTGATTTATTCCAAGAATAAGACTGATCATGAGAAACACCTTCGTATGGTACTTGAAGAACTCAGGAACCATGAACTCTATGCTAAGTATTTTAAGTGTGAATTATGGCTTGATTCTATCGCCTTTTTGGGTCACATCATTGACTCTCAAGGAATCAGAGTGGATCAAAACAAAGTAAGCGCATTCTGAGAATGGTCACAACCAAAATCTATGACAGATATCAGAAGCTTCTTAGGACTGGCAGGCTATTATAGAAAATTCGTCAAAGGTTTCTCACAAATTGCGTCTCCTCTCACCAAACTGGCTCAAAAAGCAGTACCTTTCATTTGGAGTCTGGAATGTGAGAAAGCATTTCAAACATTGAAAGATGCTCTATCTTCTGCCCCAGTTCTCGCCTTACCCAAGGAAGGATTGAATTACCAGGTCTATACTGACGCATCCGGCATAGGTTTGGGATGTGTTTTGATGCAGGAAGGAAGAGTTATAGCCTACGCGTCTCGATAATTGAAACCACATGAAAAGAACTATCATGTCCACAATCTTGAATTAGCATCAGTAGTCTTCGCCCTAAAGATTTGGCGTCATTATATGTATGGCATCCAGTGTTCCATATTCACCGATCATCAGAGCTTGAAATATATTTTCACCCAACGCGAGTTGAATTGTCGACAGCGAATGTGACTTGAGTTAATAAGCGACTACGACTTAAGCATTCAATATCACCCAGGAAAAGCGAATGTCGTAGCAGATGCACTCAGCTGTCATGCTACACTATCTTCTATAATTTGCACTAGTACATTGGAGGAAGAATTCCGAAAATTTGAAATTAGACCAGTGCGTGGAGATATGTTAAGCACACTAATATCTATGAGCTTAGTTGAACCAACCTTCCATCATGATGTCTTCATCTCTCAAACTAAGGATGAGGATTATTTGAAGTTCAAAGTCGATATCAAGAGTGGGCATCACTTCGATCTACAGCTTCGTGGTAATGTAATTTACCAAGGTGATCGTCTATGGATTCCCAAATCCATGCATCAAGAGATTCTGGTCGAAGGCCATAATTCTAGCTACCAAGTACATCCAGGAAGTACCAAAATGTACCAAGATCTGAAGAAGTCATTCTAGTGGCCCGGTATGAAAAGGAGCGTGGCAGAATTTGTGGCAAAATGTCACGCTTGCAGTCTAGTCAAAGCTGAGCATCAAAAGCCTGGAGGACTCCTTCATCCTCTAGCAATTCCTGAATGGAAATGGTTTGACATTTCTATGGATTTTGTTATGGGTTTACCTAAAGTAAGATCTGGTGCGGATTCAATATGGGTCATTGTTGATCGATTAACCAAGTCAGCTCACTTCATTCCCATGCATCAAACTAATTCTGTAGAAAAATTGGCAAAACTTTATATCAAGGAAATTATCAGGCTCCACGGAATCCCGAGATCTATCGTATCTGATCGAGATAGCCGTTTCACCTCTAAGTTTTGGCAAGCGGTGCACCAAGACTTGGGGACCACTCTAGCTATGAGTACTACCTTTTATCCTCAGATAGATGGACAGACTGAAAGAGTCAACCAAGTTATGGAAGATCTCCTTCGTCTCTGTATTCTGGACTTTGGAGGTTTTTGGGAGGATCACCTTCCCCTTGTAGAATTCGTATGCAATAATAATTTTCAAGCAAGTATCGGTATAGCACCATATGAAGCTTTGTATAGCAGAAAATGCAGTATGCCATTAGCATGGTCTGAAACTGGCAGTGTTCAGCTTTATATACACAAACTGGGGAATTTCAGGGTGCATCTGTATCACCATACTGACTTCCTAACTATTGTACTTACATTGGACCGTACGACTCATAGACCTTCAGTGATAATTCTGTGGTATATCGTGATATAGCTTATCTATGAGCATTGTTTCAGTAGCATATAGTGCAGCTTATAGCATCCTTTTCAGCATCTGACATTTTTATGTATTTTCAGCATTTGGTTTTGATGCAGTTTTTCTTTACTTAGTTCTTACAGTTCAGTTATTTGATGATTTATAGTTTTCCTGCATTTTTACTTTATGTTCTGCATATTTATTATATTTAGATTAGCTTGTATAGCTAGCTTCGATATGTTAGACTTCTTGTCTAACACGGGATACTTTTGGGATCCGGCAATTTGTTAGATCCCGAGCAGTTATTGGAGACATGCCAGGAAGACGTCCCAGAGACTCATGAGGAGCACTTGGAGCTGTAGGGGATCGAGCACCTACTTTTACTTTCTAGTTCCTTCCAGTACTTTAGCTAGACTCTTTATGTTCTGCATATTTATTATATTTAGATTAGCTTGTATAGCTAGCTTCGATATGTTAGACTTCTTGTCTAACACGGGATACTTTTGGGATCCGGCAATTTGTTAGATCCCGAGCAGTTATTGGAGACATGCCAGGAAGACGTCCCAGAGACTCATGAGGAGCACTTGGAGCTGTAGGGGATCGAGCACCTACTTTTACTTTCTAGTTCCTTCCAGTACTTTAGCTAGACTCTTTATATTCTGCATTATTATGGTTTGTAATAAAACTCTGGATGCACTTTTACTTTTCTTTTCTGAGATGAATATTTACTACTGCTTGGGATGAATGTATTTCTGGATATTTTGCTTTTGAGCTTCCGCACTCTGTTATATTACTATACATAGTATTGTGATGTGATCGGCGTACTGGAAACACTGATATATTTTGCAACGGACATGGATCCTTCTCTCCTCCCTTACACTTTATGTACGTACTAAGTCTAATACTTAAGATAAGGAGTTCATTCTTATCTTAGGAATTGGCTCTCGAGCCTACTCTTAGGGCTCGAGTCAGCGGCCTTTAGTATGGCTTTGTCTCTTTAAACCTATTCGGGATGATGGGTCTTACTTGTATGGCCCACCGTTCTCGAGTAGCGCACCGTCCCGCCGCCAATCTATGAATCATACTCGTATTTTTGCGCACGGTGACGGGACGGGGCGCTACACACAGTGTTTAGAAGCGAAAGTGTTTGACTGGCATGCAGTATTCAACAAGTATGGTTCATTATGCCAATATAATTAAATTTACTTCTTTAGTGAATAAAGGTAAAGCACTTGTTGATGTACATAAGGTAAAATATCTTCATATTATAGATTCATAAACTTTAAGTAAATTGTGCACTTATTTTTGATAATCAATCAGGACAATTTCAAGTGATTTAAAACACGAAATAAAATAAAATACAATTAAGTTACTTCTATCAACTACATGTTGATTCATTTCAAATTTTAATTATTACTGTTATTAAATATAAGTGAATCTGATTTACATAATGAGATAGGAGAATGGATGAAATGCGAAACTTCAAACCCCACCACTTACGTTCTTTCTTTCAACATACAATGTAAATGCTATATTATGCAAATCGTCTTATTATTATAAGTGCACATGGATATCGAGAATGCAAAGAAAACTATACGCATCATTACATTTTTACTAATAAAGGTTCTGTTGTTTTTAGACAATGTGTTAAACTTTATGGAATTTTAAATTGAAAATTTTCTTAATTGAATCCTTATAATACTTGAAGTTTAAAGTTTAGAAATTCGAAATCTTAAAATTATTTAGTTATGCTCAGATTCTTTATATTGTATAAACGAATATAATACTAAGAATTTTGATGGCTATACAGTAGTTTTAGATGTTGATTTCTGCATTTTGGGTATTGAATAAATGCTAAAAGCTCTTTCTATATCTAATGCTGAATATTGATACTTATGCTGTAGTTTTAGATGTAATGTTGGATTTGTGTTTTCAATATATATTGATATTCTTTAGAATGCTATTTTAGATTTCAGTTATCTTTTAAAATGCTGAGTCAAATATTGCCCTTAATTGTAATATGAAATCATAAGTGATCCACATGCTGCTAGGTATCATATTAGATCAACTGCTGTTTAAGAATAAGTGTTGCTATATCAATGAATCTAATGCTGCTATGTATTGTTTCCTTTTATAAGGATGGATGCTATCATTTCTTTCATTAAAAGTACATGTTGTCAATTGCATTATAAGATTCAAATGACTGCCCATGGATTATATGAGGATAAATATTACCATTTCTTTTGTAGATCACTTTGCTGCCATTTATTTCAATAAATATAAATACTGCAATGTTGCCATCAGCTGCTATCAATTGATCTATGTGAATTATGTACTATTAGTTAAATCAAAATGATCAAGTGATGTTAGTTAGTTTAAGTGATTAAATGCTGCTATCTATCATGAGTAGAATCATATGTTGCCTTTCATTTTAAAATGAGATCAATGGATTATATTAAATTATATGCTGCTATCATTTCTATTATAAGAGTTAAATGTTGTCAATTGATCCAAATATTGTCATATCATTGCTACTTTATAGTTGCTGTCATTTAATGAAAATGAAGAAAAATGTTGTCATCATAGGCTGCCATTTTTTAATATGAGATCAATTGCATGTTGCCTTTATTTTAGAAATGATAAGAAGAGATGCCGTCATCATATGTTGCCTTTTTTTCCAAATTGGATGGGATAAAATGATGCCATTATTATCGAATGAAATGGGAGATATGTATTACCATTTATTTCAATAAGAATCAAAAGATATCATGAATCAAAATACTGCCAATTTCTAAAAAAAGATCTTATGAGATCAAATACTTCCATTAAATGCTGTTATTATTACAATAAATTTAATATTATCACGGAGGGGATCAATGAGAAGTTGAGCGATGCAATGTTGCCATTTAATTATAATAAAAGAATAAAAGCCGCCATTTATTTTTTAGTATCTAAATGTTATTAGATTCACATGCTCTTATTCTAGAAATCTATGCTGTCATGCAATTATAAAATCAAATGTTAAATTAAATATAACTGTTCTTAGCTATAAATTGTTGTACCTTGAAAAGTTAATCTAAATAGCTACTGCTCTCTTATAAGTGTTGAGTTAAATGCATTTGTTCTTTATATGTTAAATATTGTTGTCCTTTCCATTTACTCGTGTCCCTTTATAATTCGAAATTAATTGTAGCTGTCCCATAAAAATATAGAATCAGATTTATAATTAAGAACTTTAAGGTTAGATTAATTAAAAACTAATCTGAATAGAACTGGCAAATGAGTAATGCAATTGTTATGGAGTTAGTATAATTAAATTTCATGGCATATTCTAAATCTAAATCAAATACAATTGTAAATCAAAAGCTGAAACCTTTATTAAGTATTTTCATATGTTGTTATCGATAAGAATAAATTATTAAATTATGTTTTCTTTGCAGGTTGAGTTGTAAAATTAATACAGGAATACTAAATTAAATGCTATGTGCAAAAAGTCATATCTTACAAATTGCTAATTTTATTTCTGTAATTTCTTTTTAGATGTTTATCATAGGATGTATAAACTACTTTGTTTAGTTTAACATATTTAAAATTATTGTAGAATTAGAAATGAGCAATCCTATAAAAATGGTTGAACTCTATTTTAGAATTGGAGGTAGTCAATAAAATTGACTTATATTGATTGTGAAAATTGTTTATTTGAACAAAAATAAATGAGACTCTGCTGAAATTTCTATGACTTTTAAGACTTAGAAAATTTTAAGAAAATTTTAGTATTCAATTCAAAATATGCATTTCAAATGATTCATTTTTGAACTATAACTCTCAATCAACTCGATTGAAAATAATAGTTTCTTTTCTTTAAGCTTTAGATAAGTTTTTCTTTTATTTCAAATTGAATTTAAATTATCTTTATTTTCCTAAATTACATGGAAATAAACTTACATTCATTCTACTTTTATTTAAAATTAACTTAAGATTAAATATCTACAAGTCAATTTGGAGCTTAATTAGCTCCAATCATTGAGTAGATTATTAAAGTTTAGATAACAAAAAGATATCACATACTTTATAATTATTAAAATTTATTGAATGCTTGCCTAGCTTTGAGCTTCTTTCCTTGAACATTCATTCAAGATCATTGTGCATAAATAAATATTTTCATAAAATTTTAAAGGGGAATACCTTATGAAAAATTTGAGTACAAAAGAAAGCACTTATACTAGGACTTCACATTTTAGAGAGGGTAAATGTGAATGTTCAACCTCCCCACTGTATCTAGTTAGGCAGACGTGCTTAACTCCTCGCCCATTCTGTTGTGTACTCCTACAGAATGAGGTAATTTCTAAATGTAACTTTAATTAAATATATAAGAGTTATTTTACAATTTTATTTGATTAAAAGATCTCTTCATAATTGTTTAGTTATGCTTCCATTTTATAGTCCTAGACTATGTTTGTCTTAGATTGAGAATCTAAGATATTTCTTTATTTTTTTTGGCTTTATACTCTCTATTTTCAGTATTGTGTATTGCTTAGTTCAGTCTAATTTGAATATAGTGTATATTGCTTAATTTCAATTAATGCTTTACTGTATATCATTTGCTTAGCATAAATTTTATTGAACATATATAGCTTTCATTTCATGCACATAGTAATCTTTAGCCTTTAAAATACTTTCCCTTACCAATTTTCAATAATAGGCTAGAACTTTAATAAAAGTGAGTATTTTTACTCAACTAGTTTCATACTGTTTTCCTTACAGTTATGCTTACTTCACTTTCCCTTACTTTACAGCTTTTATAGCACCATTGTTTACTTTAAATTGTAAATCATAATTATGATATCTTGTTAATCTAAAAACATAGCCAATTTTAAAATGTGCTTAGACTGTTTAGTCTAACTACCCTTTTTCTTTTCTTTGGCTTTGCCCTATCATATTTAAATACCAAAATATGATAGATTAAGAGCCCCTTTATCCAGGTGATGCAGGTCCAAGTAGTTGAAGGGCTTATAAAGAATTCTGTTTCTGCTTAGTTTTAAATAGTTTACTTGTTTATGCAAGCAAAAGTGATTTATTTGTTATATTTTTCTTTTACTTTTAAAAAGGCTTGTAATAATTAACTGCTTAAGTTACTTTTGCCTACACTTTTAATCTGTGTTGTATCCTCTAAGTTTAAAACTACTTGGGATGATTGAGTGGATTAATCTAATTTCTAGTATTTTAAATACTTATAATATTATATTTACTTGTATCTTCATTTCATTCATTTAACTTAATAATTGTTCATAAAGTGACTTGGCTACTTAACATCAGTACTTGATTTGTTTTCTTCTAATCAAGTGTCGAGTGCTAAGGTAACATCCCAATCATTGGATTAATCTTCTATATAATTATTTGGGTCATTACACCCGGCCACACGATAACCGATCAGTGTCATCTGGAGGTCTATCCATGTAGATCTAGCGGTGTAGCGCCCCGCCCCGTCGCCGCGCGCAAAAGAGAAAAAGTAATGTACGTCAACCTTGTCGGCGGAGCGGTGCGCTACTCGGAAAGGCCGGGTATACAAGCAAAACCCATCTCCCCGAATAGGCTAGTAAGAAATGAGCCATGCTGAAGGCTGCTGACTCGAATCCTAAGAGTAGGATCGAGATCCAATACCTAAGATAAGAGTGAAAAGCTTCTATTATATATTAGGCTAGTACGTATACAAGGTCCAAGGAGGTAAATAAGGACCGATATACGTTATCAAAATATATCAGCATTTCCAGTATGCTGATCAGATTATAATACTAAGTATAATAATATAACAGAGTGCGGAAGCTAATAGAAAATCATCCACAATATATTCATCACAAGCAGTAATAACCATTCGTCTTAGAAAAGAAAAGTAAAATATATCCAGAGTTTATTACAAACAGATTTAAAATGCCGAAACATAAAGAGTCTATTTAAAATGCTGAAATGAGCTAATAAGTAAAAGTAGATGCTCAATCCACTACAGCTCCACATGCTCCTCCTGGGTCTCCGGTACGTCCTCCTGACCTGTCTCCACAAACTCCTCAGGATCTAGCAAATTATCGGATCCCAAAAGTATCCCGTGTTAGACAAGAAGTCTAACACACCGCAACTAACTATACAAAACTAAACTAAACATAAAAAATATAAAAGTAAAGCAAAATTATAAAAGAACTGAGGAAAAGCGCATAGTAAAGAAAACTGTAAATGCTAAGTAAATAGAGCAGTAAAGGCCAGTTAAAGTGAAGCCATCGCCAAACAAAAATTGAAAGTAAAGTAAGCACCATGATGAAAGAGATGCTATATGCTGCACTATATGTCACTAAAATGATACACACAAATATGCTACACCACGGTATATCCCAGAACTATCACTGAAAGCTTATGAGTAGTACGGTCCAATGTAAATACACTAGTTAGGAAGTCAGTATGGTGACGTGATGCACCATGAAATCCCCCAGTCTGTGTATATCACATTCCGTAACCCATACAATATCACTGATACCCATGTATCATAATAGAAGGAATGAGTCAAATTCATGTTTATGCTTATGCTTATGCTACTATATTGAATGAAAGGAAAAATCCAAAAACTAATAAAGAGTTTAGTAAGAAATGATAATGAATTCTAAGTCCCCACTGTGCAGAATTCTTTTTAGGATTCTGATTCCTAACTTCTAGATTGATGATTAATTAAAGTTGCATATTTATTTAAAGATCACTAGATGAGGTGTTTGTATACACATATTCAGTACATTGCAAGAAAAGGATTCTTATTACTTAGTTTGATTAAGCCACCATAACAAAGTGATATTCATTAGGAGGCACCACCCGATGGTGATTTTGTATCTCAAGCTAAGTATTAAGTTGCCATACTCACAATCATACTCAGTGTCTTAAGGAAGGTAAATCTCACTACTTAGTTTACTTGAGCCATACCTATTGAAGCGATATTCGCTAGGAGGCATTGCTCGTTGGCAACTTGTCTTTCAATTAAACTAAGGGATGAGTACCCATTTAATACACTCTTAAGTTTGAATGATTTATTCTAATGGGACTATATTCATCTAATCCCGCAGGATATAACCTGCTAATAAGTCCTTACTAGAATGAATCAACCAATCCTGAACACTACTGGGGATTAATAATATGGGCATACTATACTACACCACCTATTGATCAAGATTCAATCAAGTCTAGTTAATAAATCAAGGATTTATCAAGACTATAAAGGCCTAAACTAATGGGTAAGTCCTATACAAGGTCTCACAAACCATTTGTGATCAAGGATCACTTAATATAAATTTTACCATAAGGATAAGTATCTATTATAATGTTCTTAAGTGATTACTACCACGAGGGGATAAGATCAATCTCTAAGGTGATGGGATCTTCTATACTTCTACCTCAAGGAGTCATACAAGGTCTCCTACCTCAGAATATATGAAATTAGGTCTTTTAATAATTCAAGACGATCTTATGAAGAGACACTTAAGATTCTTCCTTCTAAATGCTGATATTAATCTCTTAGGTTCTGCTTCATAATTAGGTTTAGGATGATTAGATCAGATGACTTAATCATCTGATCACAACTCAATCTAAGATTAGGGGATCTAAATCAGGAATATTTTTAGGACTTAGATCACTTGATTAATCAATATGATTTTATGAATCTTCTTATGCTAATCCTCTTACTTAAGAGAAAATCGGGGATCTTAAGGTTTGATTCAGATTGAGAAATCACATAGGATTATTATTAACCTTAATTTGTTCAATTCAAATGTTTAGAATCAATATCAAATCAGATGCATTATTGGAAAATATCAAGTTCATAGTCTTACAATCAAGTTAATTAAGTTAAGGTAATTAAGGATTTGGATTCTCCTTAAGTATATTAGGGTTTGATCCCTTCTCATATCTTAAGTAAAATCAAGTGTGTGTGTTTAAAGATCAATGTCAAATCAGTGGATTAATCATGCATTATTGGTGGCAATCTCAGACCTAGATCAAGTCTTAAACGCTTGATCCAAATCTTAAGATTTCTTAAGTTATTTAAGATATTTAAGATTCTCAATCTTTAGATTTGTCCAAGTATACTTAATAAGTTTATATAGAGGAATTCACTACATCTAACTTATTGGTATAAGTCAGATTAATACTCAAATTTTATAAAATAAGTAATACTTAGTGCTAATCAAACCCTAATTCAATTCAAAAAGGATTATCACATAAGTATAAATCCAACTATCAGAATTTCATGAAAATTTAAAACCCAAGTTCTAATTAACCATACAATTAATCAGAGCATAAGTTTACTAAGATCCAGTGAGTATAAACCCTAATATTCACTAATCATGCTTTAACAAAATTAGGGCATAACTAGAATTATAAAGCTTAGAAAAATAATCTACTTAGCACATGCATTCTAATCATCATAAGTGAACTAATGGCACCCTAAGCATGCAATTTGGATAAGTAAAATTACTAATTTACCTTAATTAAGATCCACTATAATTAGGCAATAATTAAAGATCTAACCATCAGATGTATGATTTTTATTTTATATTTAGGTCCCTGATGATTTTTCTGATCATTTTTCATATATAATATTATAGGATTTGGACTAGTGTTTATTTAATTAAATTCCTATAATTTGATTATTGAGATTAAGGAAAGGAAAATAATTCCGATTTAATTTAAACGGCTCGGCCCAATTCCAAACCGCGCGGGTCGACCGAGGCCCAAGAGACCCGGCACTGTCGCACAGTGCGGGTCGTGGGTCGACCCGGCCCGCACAGAGCCTTCGTCCCCGCGTCTCTATCCCGAACCAGGGACCCGATTAGGGGAACCCTATCGCAAAATCCCGGCGCATCCTGACCACGGCATGACCAGGATTAGATCGATACTTGATCATCATGGTCAGACGCATCGAATGGGACTCAAAGCCCCCTGTGAGACAGTCTGGATCAGCCAGACCTTGCTCACCCGAGGGCTCCTCCATTGGAGCTACTATGGAGAGATAATTCTCCCCACAGAGGCCACACCAGACCCCGAGCTTGATCCCTACACCATCAGGAGGTGAGGCGGATCGAAGCCCTCTGGTCTGAGGGTCTGGGGTGGTCTGATCGCCGAGTCCTTACTCGACCGAGATGATCCTTAAGAATTCAAATCCGATAGATCGATTCAATCGATCGAGGCTAACCTAGATCTTAATCTTGATACCATTGGGTTCAAGACGACAAAACGAGCTCAGACTCATCAAAATAGAGAAGGCCTGAGCCTCATTGGCTCGAAACCGGTAAGTAGGATACCTACTTTTTATCTGATAGCTTGCAGACGATAGGGTGGCCTTCTCCGGGCTTGTTGAGCTGCCTTGGACCTCTCAGAGAGTTCCTGAACTCCAGGAGACTCTCCTATCAGCGGTACGCAAGCTCGGGAGCGCATGGAAGAAGCTTCAGCAAACGAGAATGGCGGAGAAGGTAAGCGACTTCGATTAATCAGCAAGGATCAATCAGATGGCGGAACAGCTCGGATCTCTCGGATCCTAACAGCCGATCGTGGGAGTGATCCGGGCCATTAGATCGGTCGGGAGATCCTACAGTTGATCCGTGGTTCCGCGGGAGTTAATCCTAGACGTCGATTATTTGTATGCGATGGCCAGATTCACGGGACCCGCTGTCGCGTGACCCGGGCTCCGCAGCGGATCGTCCGCGGTCCGCACTGTGGATCCCGGCCATTAATCTAGTTTTGAGGGTATATTTGCAATTTTGAATTGTTAGGAACCATTATGTGCAATTGAACCATTTCAATTTAAATTGAATTATGGCCCAAATGAATCCCAAATTGCACCAAATATTCACCCTTAGCTAATTTGGGGGTGAGGAATCCAAAAATGCAATCATATTTAATTCTGAGGTAAAAATATTTTAGATCTAATCTAGGATATCTAGATTGATCAAGTTATTAATTTGGACTTAGAGAAGTCTAATGGAGTTTTAAATTTTCTAGATAGGCTCAATTTGAGGTTCTATATACAATGATATTTGAAAATTGATTAGATTACCTATATTTTTGCAAGGTAACAACCTAGGGTTGTTACAGGCGGCCTAGATCGAATCAAGATTTGATCATTTTTCATGCATCAAATCACGCTTGAGATCCGACAGCTGTAACCTCTTCCTGTATTAAGCCATTATAGATTGACACATCAGAACTATTTCACGATTCCTGATGATCAATCAGACGGCTTGCGTCATCCACGATTCAGTTCACTGTCGTCCCCATTTCCTTTCTTCACCCAACATGATTCCAGGGAATTCCAACATGGCAGTGGAAAAATTTCCCTACCCCCCACCACTTCCCTCATCCTAATGATTTGGAGCCATTAATTCTGGGTATGCCCTTGTTGGGCTGAACCAATCGCAATAGTTCTTGTACCTGCCATGGGAGGCCAGCTTGTACTTCAATGTACCTTCTTGGCTATAAACAGCCCTGAGAGTTGTACGATGAGCTCTTAATGATCGTATGCACTCTCCTTAACCTCTAATTTGCTTAGAAAGTTCTAGAAGCCCAAATGCTACTCCTAGAAACCAATAAACCCCGACAAGTTCCTGACATAATTTTCAGTTCCGCAGTGGGAGAGACTCGACATTCGATTCCCAAGTAGATCACTGTTAACTCAAGGGGGCTCCATCGATCTTCCTCTTGGCCTAGGTATGCATTTTCCTTAGTAGTGGACTCCTTAATTTTGCAATTTCATGCTTTGATTGCTATTCCAATTCACACTAGAGTGATTGCCATCATCGCTCAGGTTCGATCGAACCTGATCGAGTAGCAATCGAGTCAGGCATGTACAATGCGGTACAATGTCCGAGTCGTAATAAGGACATACTAATCTCATTTATCTCCCAACCTGTTGGAGCATTCCTTGGGTTGGCCTTGACCCAAGGAATGTTTTGGGATGTTAGTCAGCCCAATTGGGCGATCATGGAGGGAGAATTTTGGGTTTTTCATAAACCTTAAATCTTCGATACGAGTTTCGTTCGTCAAAATGACGATGAATATTGCGAATCAGGCTTCCTACGGCGCGTGCTGTTCGACAGAAGCGAATCATCGGGTTCCAGTCAACCCGCACTATCCCGCATCAGTCCAACCCGTCGTGTCTCGGTCGACCCGACCGAATGCGAAGGCCAAATGGAAAATAATGCAAATATATTTTATGAAACCTAAAGTTCTAGCTATAGAGAATTATTTGAAATTAGAGTTTACAATTTTGTAGTCATATTACATTTAAATTTAATGATCTTATATACTATTTTGATCAGAAAAATATGTAAAATATAATCTGTAATAATATTTTACTTTCTGTGAGTAGATTTCTTAATTATGCTTTAATTATCTAAGAATTTGATTAGTGAATATTTGACTAAATTCTTGACCAAATTGCATGATTAAGATATCATTCTTTTCCTTATACAAAGGAGAACCTAATTATGGAATTGAAAATATTTTTTTCGTACTTAATTTTATTAATCACTCACTAACTACCTCAAACTTGATTAGTGGATATTAAATCCATTTGTGGTGTGATTTGAGTAATCAAGTGTCTAATAGCTCACTAGACAGTGTAGAACTTAAATATAATTTAATATTTTATTATAGGATGTTGAATTTGCTAATCACTCCTAATCAGCTCAAAGCTTTAATTAGCAAGTATTGAGCTAATCTCTTAACTAATTTATGTCTATTACTGTCTATATATATATGGTATATGTAATATTATTAGACTATGGATTATTTTGTATATTCGGTACTTTTCTAATTTAAATTGAATGAAATAATTTTTATTGCTTTTCCTGAATGGCTTCGGGTTGAAATGATACATTTATTTGAATTTACATGCCACTTTATTCATTTACTTAATATGGTAATGTGGCTTAGTACCTATTTTTGATTAAGTACACTAATCCAACATTGAGAAGCTAGAAGAATTCACCCAATCATAAAGCACTTTTTAAGTGAAGATGGAACCATTCAACTGCAATTGGATAAAGGCTGAAAGAGTGGAGTTGGGATTAATCTCATCACAAACTTTAACGAATGATAATCTAGATTTGTTACTAGCAAGAGCGTAAGACATTAAATAAACACTGCCAACACTTGCAACCTTCGAAAATCCTAAAGCATTGGGGAGGAAGTATTTGGTCTAATGTTTAACTAGGAATGAGCAATTAAAGAGGAATCACAAGCCCCTTTGAAGGATCAAGTTGAAGTTTGCATCACATATAAGCTTGAGCAAGTAACAACCATTAACAAGAGTAAACACGAAGAGAAATTGACTAAGCAATGTTCCCAGCAGAGATTTTAACACCGGAGGTAGGAGGAGAAAAGGCAATGTTCCCAAAAGAGATTTTAACATCGGAGGTATGAGGAGAAAAGGCAGTGTTTCCAGCAGAAATTTCAACATCGGTGGCAGGAGGAGAAAAGACAATATTCCCAGCAGAGATTTTTAACACGGAGGTAAGAGGAGAAAAGGCCCAGAAGAGATTTTAACATCGGAGGTAGGAGAAAAAAAGACAGTGTTTCCCACAGAGATTTCAACATCGGAGGTAGGAGGAGAAAATGCAGTGTTCACAGCAGAGATTTCAATATCGGAGGTAGGAGGAGAAAATGCAGTGTTCCCAGCAGAGATTTCAATATCGAATGTAGGAGGAGAAAAGGCAGTGTTCCCAGTAGAGATTTTAACACTGGAGATAGGAGGAGAAAAGAAAAGACCAAAAAATACCAGTGGGATGCCATCGCTACAATGCATTTTAATTTGTTTTGTTTTTGTAGCATATATGTACCATTTACTCTCATATTTATGTGTTGATGAACATTTTATTTTTATATGAAATAAATTATTTTTTTAATATTAATATAAAAACTATATAACACTTTAGAATTTAATATAATATCAAGTTTATGATAAACAAAGTCGTTTATGATTTATTATTGACTTCAGACATATTTATTTAAAATAAAATTCACCGAAAGATAAACAATATGGCAGTTGACCCATTTATTATAACAAAAATATTATAATTATATAAGAATATGTATTCATGATCAATAAATTTTTTTTTATTAATTTTAATATATAAATTTTAAAATATATATATATTCAACTAATAATTTAGTTATACATTAAATTAATATATATTTATATATTTTAATATATATTAATATGTAAATATAACAATACTCAATATTATATCATACTAAAAATCTTTGCACCAAGAATTGCACAGCTATTGTATCATGCGCACATAAGGAAAATTGTAATTATATTTATTTAATAAATAAATTTTCGTTATCATTAATTATGTTTAAGCAGTTAATGAGATACTCAACAAAATTAGCACTTAATTTAAATACATACATTTATAGTAAGAAATGAGATTCACGCGCGTGGATTTATATATAAATATTAGAAATGCAGTTGCCATCATTTTTATATTTATTTATGTATTAAACGAATATTTAAATTTTATTAAATAAATATTTTTAGATGTATATCAGCGAATTTAAATAATATTTTTTTTAATTAAATTATATTAATAAATTTGTTGGTGTGACAAGATTTCTCAATAAATACGATGAAAAACCGGCAAATCTGTTGAAATAGGCGAAGCAATGCTTCCCTGGCAAGTAAGCCAGCTCCTGTCGGCTCTGCCCTGGGATACAAAGCTCCTGCTGGTTGCCGCAGCCTGGTTGGCGGCTTCCGTAATCTGGGCCGTGCTCCTCTGCGGCAGCCGCAGGCTGCCCGTCCTCCTCCTGGACTACTCATGGCCACCTGCCCGACCCCCGACCGGCGGGCAACTGCCGAAGTCTGCGAGTACGTCGGCCTGCGCTCGCGCCGGTACTCACCTCAAAGCGTGGAGTTCATGCACGCGATATACCGGCGGTCGGGCGTAGGCGACGAGACGTACGGGCCGGCTTCCATCTTCGACCGGCGCGGGCTAGGGTCCCGGTTGGCATTCGCGGCAGCCGAGGCGGACGAGGGGATGTTCGCCGCCGCGGCGTCGCTCCTGCGCAAGACGGGGCGTGCCGGCCGACAGGATTTCTGCGCTCGTCGTGGTGTGCAGCATGTTCTCGCCCGCCCCGTCCCTCTCATCGCGCCTCGTCAATCGGTTCGGGCTCAGGCCCGGCGTCAAGGCCTACAACCTCTCCGGGATGGGCTGCAGCGCCGGAGCACTCGGAATGGACCTCGCCTGCACGCTCCTCCGCGGTGCCCCGGGGTACGCCCTTCTTGTCGTCACCGAGGCCATCGGACTTAACTGGTACGCCATCTGCTTTAATACTCTTTATTCCCGCCCACATATTTCTCACAGAGGCCACAGGACTTAACGTATACACATAATAGCCAAGTGGAAGTTAATTAATATTAAAATTTTTATACACTCTTATGTGAAGCTCTAAATTTTAAGCAAATAATATATATTAGATTTGAAGTTTATTTATTTATATTAAAATAATATAAATATTATTTTTAAAAATTTGTACTGAATTAATATTTAAATTTATTGAATAAATTTTTTTGAATATCATATTAATAAATTTAATAGTATTTTCTATTTATTAAATAAATTAAGAGCAGATAATTTATATCATTAATATTTATTTATTTATATTAAAATAATATAAATATTATTTTTAAAATTTATATTGAAATATATTCAAATCGAATAATTTTTCTGATTATCACATCAATAAATTTAAATAATATTTTCTTTTTATTAATAAATTAAAGCAAACAACAAAACATCATGCAAATACTTTGTGAAGAAGCAATCAAATGAATCCTTTACAATTATGAAAAGTATTTAAGAAACCAACAAAATTTAAGAATAGAGTAAAATCAACAAGTGGTGTTTGGAATGTAGAAACAAAGAGTAAATTGATTTCATTGTAATTTAGTAATAATTTAATTATTTTACTATGCTTAAATTTTTTTGTTTAGAATAAACAAATTGCAAAGGATAATGTTTCATGAAATCTCTATGAGTAAGATTATATCATTTAAATTTTTTAAGAAAAAAATTATTTCAAATGAAATGATCCGAATAAATTGTTTTTTTTTTCTGTCAATGAGATAGAAAGAACTACCAATGATTTTTACAAAGGAGATCGAACAAGATAAAATGAATCTAACTTTGTAAACGAATCCAATTGAAAGATAGCCTACGTCTTTGATGCGATGGCCTCGTCTTCAATTGAGATTGAATGATCCAGCTTCGTGCGTTAGAATGTATGACTTCCAGCATGCGGTGGAATGATCCTAATGAGACGACCTTTGTCTTTGAACGAGTCATGCGTCCGCCATTGAACTTCGAGTAGAATTCAATTGATTGCATTCAACCGTTCATCAAATCGTACGATTCTGCTGCACGACGCAATCATTCGACCGGTTGTCGAAGCACCAGTTTTGAGGGATGTCAGTGATTGTAAAAATGAGTTTTAGGGGCTTGTGAAACAAACAAGAAGAAACTTCTGATGAACGAGAACATGCTTCGAATGAACGAGAACAAGCTCGTCAGAGCTTCATTCTTGCGTCCCGCCTTTTTCCCACGTTCCTCGTTCCACGATCGATTCCGCTGCTTCGAGTAAAGTTAGAAATTGATTGAATGAGCAATAAATGTTACACTCAGGTATGTATAGTAAGATAAAACTTTTACCTCAAATTTACTTTACTAAACTTTTTCTTCATGCCAATCATCTGAATTTTTAAATTCTAGATGAAATTTTATTTACACTCATTTTACTTCATACGAAATATCTCCTAAATTAAATTGGTTAACATTTCAACTTCTAGAAAGAGTCATGCTAAAGTGACTTAATAATTCAAAGTAAAAGCTTAATGACAACAATCTAAGCATAAATAAGATATTGGGATTGTACACACGATTTCTCAATAAGCCTTGTCTTCGTTTTATGAGAAGCCAATGGTAGCTTCAAATTAGGGTTTGCTTTGAAAAAAAGTTAAGCTAAAGTAAAAATTTTTTAGGTAAAATAAGATTATCTGCATGTAATATGAAATAAATTTATATATTTAATTCAATTTTGTGCTAATATATATACGAACGGGGATTCAAATTATGCCTGAATCGAGCACAATGTGAGATTACGGGAGCTGAGCGGAGCAAGCAGAGTGAGTTCGTTTGTTCAAACAAATGAACGATTTTGTTTTGAAATAACGGTCGATTTTTGGCATCGTCTTCTCTGGCAAACAAGTCCATTGGCCGGTCGCCTCTCCAACGAAATCGGTATGCATGAAATAAATTTCATTCATATCGATATGAAACGAAATCTATTTCATTCGAATGAGTTCAAACAAATTCGATTTGTTAAAAATCTATTCGAACGAAATCAATTTCGCTTGAATCGATTGAAATTGATTTCGAATGAAATGAATTTCATTCAAATTGATTTTGTTCGAAATTGTTCGATCGAGTCATTTGTGTTGAGTCAACGGGAAGATCCTCTACTCCTGAAGAAATCCCTAGGATGGGGGTTTGACTGCTGAGAATCACTGAAGCAAATACGAAAAAATATCAACATAAGAAACTGAAAGAAATCACCTTACAAATATTCACAAGCACACAAGCATACAAACATAAAGATATAGGTTGAAATCAAAGAATGGAGAAATACAGAGCCACACAATCAAAAGAAAATCATTATATAAAGAATGATTACAAAATTACAAAGAACTTATCAATTTCCTTGAGGAAGAAGAGATTTATCGTCTTAAGCCTTTTTTTCTTTTTCTTCTCTCCCAATTTTCTCATTGTTCTCACTCTAGGGTTTTCAAAGCTCCTAGCCTCCAAGAACCCTCTGACCACACACAACCCAATCCCAACATATTAGAATTTATATAAGATCTCAAATCAACACTCAGAGTGCTCAAAATAGTCTTGGACACGTCACCTTGGTATGGGATTTCCACATGCACCTGGGAAACATGTGTTATTTCTTCTAGGGCGGCCTAGGCATCTGACTTTCTGTCTATTGGGTGCCTAGGCAATGCTTGAGTGCAAACTTTCTGTCTGCTCGGCGTCAAGGCGCGCCTGAGCACCAATGCACCTGGCGCCAATCTTGCTATTGGCTTCTATAGATCCGTCTGGAATCCGCTAGAACATCTTTGCTCTCCCCTTGATGATTCAATTGATAATCACACCATAACAATTTCCCACTTGGAAATTAATTGTGATCAGTCTATCTTCGACCATGGATTTTCTTCAATCTTGCCTTCCATCCTTGATAAAGGATGGTGTGGCTACCCCCGCCCTCTTTTCACGTATCGGGCCAGTTGAAGCAGCACAAGCTTTAGTTTCTCCACTATTATAGTCTTCGTAAGCAAGTTACCTGAATTCTTCAATGTGTGAATCTTCTCTAATGCCAGCTGACCATCCTCTAATAAAGATTGGATGAAATGGTGTCGCAACTGAATGTGCTTCATCATGGTGTGAAATGCGGCGTTCTAAGTTAGGTGGATAACACTCATATTGTCGCTATGTAGTCTTCCATCCCTTTATTCCTTGCGTAACTCAACAATGAAGCTCTTTCAATTAACCATTCATCTCCTTTGCTTGCCTCAGTGATGTTGACATACTTTGCCTCAGTTGTGGACATGGCAGCTATCATTTGTAACTTGGAGATTAAACTCACTGCAACGCAATCCAAAGTAAACACATCTAATTGTGCTCATATTGTTGATGTATCTAGCTAAATCCAAGTTTGCATATTGTAGCTCTATCTTGAACTTATCAAAGCAAAGTGTTTTGTCCACTATACCTATTAAATATCTAAGAATCCACTTAACTGCCTCCCAAAGAGGCTTCCTGAGGTTATACATGTTGACCACTCCCACTAAATGGGAAATATCTTGCCTTGTGAAAATTATTGCGTATATCAAACTCTCGCATTGTTGGAGCATAAGAAACTTTTTCCATGCAGTCCCGTTCAAGGTTTAGTCTTTGGCCTCTGATCCTTTGTCAAGGTGAAGTGACTTGCTAAGAGAGTGCAAAATGGCTTTGCCTCTTCCATGTTAAATGTCTTGAGTATTCTTTGAAGATAATCAACCTAAAGCAGCTTCAGCATCTCTGCACTTCTTTCCCTATTAATATTATTTTGAGTGTCTGCTTTGTCGGGCCCCAAGTCCTTTATATCAAATTCCTTTGATAATTGCCTTTTGAGTCTTTTAATCTCCTCCATATTTGATCATGCTATCGCATATCATCTACATAAAGAAGTATAATGATATAGAAGGTCTAAAACTGCCTTCACATAACATCAATGATCAACTTTACACCTTTTTTATCCAATATCTGATATGAACATTGCCAAACCTCTTATACCACTGCGTCGACTCTTATTTAAGCCTTACATTGCTTTTCCTTGAGCTTGCAGACTAGCTCACTCTTTCCGCAAGTCTCATAACCCTGTAGCTGCATCATGTATAGTTCTTTCTCCATATCACCATGAAGAAATACAGTCTTCACATCCATTTGTTCCAAATGAAGAGTTTCTACTATTACAATATTTACCACTACTTTGATAGTAATCATTTTCACTACTGGTGCGAAGATCTCAATGTAGTCATGCAATGCTTCTGCTGGAAGCCTTTCACCATGATCCTTGCTTTATAAATTTGCTACCATTTGATTCTTCCTTCAACTTATAAACCCATTATTATGAAGAGCCTTCTTTTATTTTAGAAGTTCATATATTTATTTAAAAAGAGATTCTTATGATAATAATAATAATACCATTACTATTACTATTATTATTCATATAATGATAATAATAATAATAAGTATGATAATATAATAACAATAATTATTTATTTAAAAATGATAATAAAGAGAATATTATAATAATAATATGTAATATTAGTATTATGATTACTATTATATTATATGATGACAATAATAAGTAAGAAGTAATATACTTATTATTATTGAAAATGATAATAGAGGAGAATAAGTCAGAAGATAATAAGAGATAAGAAGAGAGAATATAAGAAGAATAAGAAGAATAAGAGGAGTGATAGAGAGAGAGAAGAAGAAAATAATATCAAGGAGAGAGTATTATATAAGATAATATTATCTTAGTGATAATGATAATATAACAATAATAAATATTTATCATTAGAAATAAGAATAATAATAATTTTAAGAATATTATATTATCATTATACCATCAAAATAATAATAACAACTTAACATTAATTATTATTACTATTAAATAATATTATTATAATTATAGTATATAATAAATACATATATAATTAATAATAATAAAAAGAGCAGTATAATAAAAAGAGTATAAGAAATATATGAGGAGTTTAAACAAAAAATTAGTAGTCATGAGCAAAAATAAAAATTAGTTATTAGTTTATTAATGAAGTTAGAAATCAAAATTAGTATTTAAATTATTATTATCTATCATTTTTATTTTTATTATTATGTTTTGCTAAAATATATTTTCCTAGCTCACTTTTTTTTTTTTTATCTTTTTGGTCCCTTTTTCTCGTTCGAAAGGGGTTCACCGCAGGGAAGCGTCGATTTACAGAGGATGTGTGGAATGATGTTTGAGGGAGTTGACAAAGTGCCGGCAAGAAATCTACAAGGCGAGGTTAGAGGAGCGAGGGGGTGGCCTGTTGACCGGGGAAGAGGGGGGAGGTCGTGGCGTTGCCGATGGGGAGGAGAGAGTGAGGCTGGGTAGTTGTCGGCGATGTAGGGATGAAGGGGGAGGAGGGGCGGTCTATAAAGACCCAATTAAGTATTAATAAGTGAAACTCTTAAATATCGAGGCACCTTTTCAGATAATGGTACAGTTCCTTAAAAGAACTCCAAAGTTAAGCGTACTCATGTAGGAGCATTTTCAGGATGGGTGATCTGCTGGTAAGTTATCTGTTGGTAAATTGTGAAATCTTTCAGGCTAAAATTGTAATAACCCGACGTTGTTACCAGAATGATTAGGCATAAACCTAATCAGATTAAGAGAAAATTCAATATCTTAGATTTAAACAAAATAAAAAATTAAATAAAATATTCTCAAATAAAACATATTGAGGGGATTCACTTGCAAAAATTTAAGGGTAATCGGGATCCCGGATCATCCTAAATAAATTCGGGAAGTCTAAATACATAACGTACCTTTAAAGAGAAGTCTCACGACTATAGTCCCATAGCAGAGGATCCTTATTACGATCCCATTATGGTCAACCATGGCATTAGCTGAATTAAATAACAAAATAAGCCAAATCTGAATAACTGATTTATTAATTCTTAAAGAATAAGTGTGTAATAGACAACAAAACCTTAATAAGGTCATTTGTGATTATTTAAGGATAAATCTCTTAAAATTAATTCATTGCTCTCAGCTATTTCTAATTGCGCATGATATTTACAAAAAATATATATTAGTATTTCTAGGAGCATTAAGAAGAAGACTTAAACATGCGGATATGCTTCGAACAATTCATTTACAACTAAATCAAGTGATTGATAAAACAAACTTTAACTTTTGACATACACATCTTAGTAATTCTAATGCTTATAATCATAAAGTTAGCATGAGATTGCATACATATTTGGATATTCATAGTACATAAGTTTTATTATTTTATTTCAGGTTTATAGAAAATAAGGGAAACACATGAGTTCAAATGAACTTATAAGCATGCTAAAAATATAGGTAATCAATAAAGAGAAGAAATAATCAAATGATTTGCATTTAAATTCTTTAAAGACGTTTGAACATGCTCTAATAATATTTAGTAGAGATGAAACTAAACTCATCACTAAGCTAACTTCTTCATGCAAAATTTAATGATAACTAAGATGAGAAATAATGAATAGGAAAATCATGCTATTGATTAACAAATCATTTAACTATACCCTTATGAATATCCATTAAGAACACTTAATTGAGAGAATACACAACTCCCCATAATGCATGACCTAATCGTTGCAAAAGACGTATACACGTACTACTAATATAACTAATTCTCACATAATTAATAAGATGAAATGAGGGTTGCATGCATGAGATTTGATAAGGACATCAATTAAGATCATAATGAAAGTAAAAGTGTCATTCCTATGAACGATTAAACAAGGTTAACATATGAAACTAGGCAAGTTGCTTACATACGACATAAGATGGAAGCAATCCATTATTATACCATCACAATGAGGTGGCTACAAGCATAGATATCACTTACGGAAGCCATTCATGATTCCAAGAATGCATGCACTTTTATTAAACTTAGCTCAGCATAATAACAAAATAAATTCAGATTTCATGAAAGTATTGGGCGTTACCCAAGGCCGCCATTGACATAAATTCATGCAATTAAATGTAAATCAATAGCGCTTATGATCCTCTAACCTTAAGATACTTAATAACTAACTAAGCTTGCATTGAATAGATAAAACCACAATGATAATTGAACTCATAGGATTCAACTATAGTGATTATTATTTTGCCAAAATTGATAAGAATACTTGCTAATGAACAAGAGGGCTGCATACATATGTATATACAAACGACTAGCAAATTAACAGCCTAAGGAAAACTAAACAAATGATTTCATGAACAACTAGTAGTAACATAAATCCTCAACAATAGACAAAAAAAATGAACATACAATTTAATGGTGTACTTATATCAATAATGTTAATGAACTTAAGCTTAAGATTTGATTAGGTAAAATCCAATACCTGAATGGACATTGATTGGTGAAGATGCATGGATGAAAATCGCAGCAGCTGAGAAGAATAACGACCACTGAAACCGGCATCTAAAGGTGGATGCTGATCTAATTGACGAAGGGTTGCACCTATGATTGGAGGGGAGGAGTCAGGTTGAAGTGGAGTTTGATCGGTCAAGAGAGGAGAGTTTCGGCCAAGAGAAGGAGGGCTGCTGCTCGGTCATGGAAAAAGAGAGCTGCTGTCCGATCGTGGAGGATGAAGAGAGGGTTCGACAATGGAAAGGAGGAAGAGGCCGGCCATGGAGAGGAGCAAGAGGGTTCAGCCAAGAGAAGGAGAGCTTCAGTGCCTCATTGCGTCGGACGGGAGGAAAATTGGCTGGGAGGAAAAGGATTTCCGGATCTCTACTTTAGGTTAGAATGTTTTATATTAAGAGGCAAAAAAACTGAACACTATCGCAGCCATTGAATCAAGATCCGATGGCTGTAAATTCTCAAGCCTTGATCTATAGTCAATTGAACTCCAAAAATTACAAACTTGGTATCAAAATGAGCATCTCAACAAGACGAACGCATGCGTTCAAAAATAATTGAATTTGGACAAGTATCTTATTTTATATTAATTTTAAGTAAAAATTTTCAAAAATTCGCTATGATTAATCCAAAGCTCGAAAAATTACGAAACTTAAAACATAGTATCCTCTTATAATGCTTAACTCAAATTTACAAAATATTTTGAAATCTAACTTTTATTTTGGCAGGTGGATCCCCTCAATATGCTTTATTTGATGATATTTTTATTTGATTTTTATTTGGTCTAAAGCAATATCTTGAATTTTCTCTTAATCTGATTAGGTTTATGCCTAATCTTCCTGATAACAATGCCGGGTTGTTACAGACTCCCCACTTAAGAATAATGTCGTCCTCGACATTATTGCTTAAATGAATGGGCAAGAGGCAAAATCAATACTGACAACTGACCCAAGAACGATTTACAATCTTTTGACTTCATATAGGAGAGTTTAATCATCAATTTGTAATACAAGAACTGGAACCCAACCTTCAGCATTCCAAAGATAGTGATACAAAGTCAATTGCATCTTTTTCAGCACGACACTGAATTTGCAAGTTCTAGAATATGCTGAATAAAGTATCTGAAAGAGATGTATGGAGTAGAGAAAATTATTGAAGTTTAACACCAGCAATTGGGTCGAGTGACATAGTAGGGTATGCTACCACTGCCTTTTCCTCTAAGAACTTGGGAAATAAACCAGCAACAAACGCCACTACTCACTCCATTGAGCTACTACTGTGCTACACTTGAAAAGAATAATCATGACGTTGAAACAGACATCAGGAAGAACATATGCAAGCTAGAAAAAGACATCGGCAAGGGAAAGGTAATACACTACCAAGTTCTTCATCCTATTGCATACTAGTTGGCTTTGGTGTTACATTTTCAACAAGTACTTGAAATAATGCCATACTTCTGAAAAAGAAAGAAAAGAGCTAGAATATTAATAAGGTCGAGAAAACTTGCAACTGAAAACAAGCAAACGCTTCAACAAATTTGAAATGGAATGACGACATTCTTGACATATTAAAGTTCGATAATTGCAAGGAACAAGTATCCATATGAACACAATGCTTCATTCAATGCAGCTATTATAGCAATCAAGGAAAAGAACAAGATTTTGTCGTATCACTGAGTGATAATACGATAAGCGTTTGAAGTCCATGCCTTCAAAATATTAAACTCATTATTTTCCCAAAAATAAGTGAAGATTGATAAATAAAGACCTATAGCCCAAATTAATGAGAAAGTTTTGTAGAATAGAGTATATTAGCTGAGTTAATGGGTATAAAACAATAGAAAGAATACTTACGGAATTAAAGTGATTAGGCAAATATGTCTATACCCACTGTGGGAGATAATGGTTTTCACTGTGTATATATAAAAAAAATAAGTAAAGTAAGATAGTTTTATAGTTTGACCGTTCTGTATTTTACAAAGCTTAGAAAACAAAACTTCAGCCTAGCTCCGTTTAGAGTTTAAGAGCAGAGCAAAATAATAGCAAGTTTGATCGCATTAAGAGTATCCATCGGCATATGGAGAAGTATTTCTAGCCCTTGAAATAGTGTTCTAATCGGTTGAGAGCAACGAGTTGGCATCTCACCCATGCTTAGACGTAAACAAACTGTTCACATATGTCAAAATTTTGATCGCAGGAAATAAGTTGTTCCGAGTGAGCAAGTTGTTCATGAGTCAAATATGAGCCAATTGGATTGGAATATCAATTGGGTTATCATCGATCAATCGGGAAGAAAAATATATAAGCAGTACACTTGATTTAAATTTCAAAATTTTCTAAATCTAAGACTTAATAAAATCTGAATTCCGCATCCTAACTATCTCAACTGAATTTAGTTTGAGAATCAAAATCTTGAACTAAGTTAGAAAATAAAAGTGGGAACTAAACAAGGAAATTAAACATGGAATAGGAAATTTGAGTCATAAGCTAATTTTAAAATGATGGCACAACTTATGGTGACTAAGATTGCTATATTAGCGGATGTTACGATCCCATAACCCACTAAATGAATGGACTATATACAAACCTTATTAATACGGAGCCTTCACATATCTGAAATCCAACAGGTATCAATTCATTGGGTTTAAAAGCAGTTTTTTTTTTTTTTTGTTATCACAAAACAGCCTAAACAATTGGCCACAACAAATTCCATTTTCACTCAATATGCAATTGATATCAATGTTAACACAATAATATAAAGAAGCAATTTGTCAATACCTCTTCCAAATTAGAATTCCAACACAAAAATGCAATTTTATAAGAACATGGAAATAATTGACTAGCTGACAGAACGATACATGTCAAACACTGCCAATTGAAACTTGATGAAATAAATTCTAATTGTCTTTATTGCAACTCTCAAATCTTCCACATTTGCTAACTTATGCTGATTGATTAATTTCAATAAATTTTAATTGTCTTAATTTCATTCCTCAGATCTTACATTTACAAACTAAAGTTGATTGATTACTTTTAAAAGGTGGTGAAAGGCAGCCAAACATGCTAATTTGACCAGGATGAACTTAATAAAATAAAAAGATACATGTAGATAATGTTCTATTAACTTTTTAGTTGGTTGAAAAATGCCAATTTTCTCTATAAACTCAATCACCTTATAGTTTGTCATAATATAGATGCTAAGCATTATATAATAATAGAGCAAATATCAGATTTCATAAGCAGAAGCTGCTCAACCTGAAGCATGCATTTGATAGTCTTCGCCCAGCAAGAGCAGAAATGACAATCATGATTGAGTTGAATCAAATGAAATTCAAGTAAGAATAATTTATAAATTTTTAGGTAATTCACATTTCTAAACTTATTCACAGGGGCTTATCTAAACTATAGATATCTTTAAAAATTATATATATACATATATATATATATTGATTTTTTTTATAATGATTATAGTGGCATGCGTAATAAAAATAAGCTGCAAGAAGATAGAGATTTTCTATCAAAATTTCGACCAACTCTATTCATAAAACCATTTTGTTATGAAGGTAAGATTTTTTTAAGCAGGTGTTAAACTACACAAAAACAAAACTTGATTTATTTTGCGAGTGAAGTTAAACTATAAGGATACGAAAGTACTTAGAACTTGTATTGAGTTCTAATAAATTAAAATTGATTATTTAGTTATATGTTAAGTGCATGCATCACTTTTATAGTTCTTATTATTATTTTTGTGCTTTTTCTACTCTCTCAAGTTCTATGTTAACTTTCATTTATTTTGCGAGTTGTTTTAAATGATTAAGGTGTTTTAATTATATTATGATTGCTTAATTTCATTAAATTGTCATTTATCCCTTATTAAACTTAAGAGATCTTAAAATCTTAATCAAGTGATTTACACTTGATCTAGATCTTATATTGCCATCAATAATAAATCAATAATTCATTTAATTTGCAATTAACTTGTAATATAACTCTAGGTCTTAAATTGATAAGGTTAGGGATTAACACCTAATCTGTCTAATTTAAACCCAAACTCTTAATCACTTAATAAATCAACTTGATTGTAAGATAATTTGACTAACATGATTCCAATGATCTATTTGATTTGATATTGACTTTAATTCATTGAATTAGAAGTGCTAAGGAACTAAAGAACTGATATGATTAAGCATCTGAACTTGAAACTTAAGATCTTTGATTTTCTCTTAAATAAGAATATTAACATAAAATCAACTATAAAATCTACGATGATTTATTACAAGATCAAATCCAAATAAGATTTCGATTATATCTCATAATTGTAGTCTAGGACTCTGTTCGATAAGGCTACCCATCTGATCTAATTAACCAAACTTCATGAATAATCATATAAGATTATTTTAAGCATTTAGATATGTGAGATCTTGATGATCTTACATTAGATTTTATATGATAATAATACTAGCCTTAATCATCTTTAAGCCAATAAGAAGGTCTTATTGTATTATCATGAGGTAGAAGCTTAAATAATCCTACTTGACCCTAGAAGTTGATCTTAATTTCTTATGGTAGAATCACTTAAACTATTTAAAATAAGATTTATTCCATGTGATAGTATCCTATATTGGGTGACCTCTTGGTCACATCCTTAAAAGCTTGTGTAGGATGTATCTCATTTGAATTTTAGATTCATAGTCTTGGTAATCCATGTTGATTAAATAGCATTGATGTAACTCAGAATGTTGGCTGAGTATAGCGTTGTAGATCCCTAGAGCTAGGTCACTCCAATAATATTTAGTATTGGTGAGTCACTCTAAATAAGACTTATCTTGTGCTATCCTGCAGGTTTAGGCAAATATAGTCCACTTAGAGTAAAATAATCAATCCTATGAGTGTGATAATTAGTGAACTAGATTATTAGTTTGAAGAAATAACTGTGACAGGATTCTGCCTTTTATCGTCATGCATGGCAATAAGTGCAGTTATTAGCAAACAAAGTATCTAAAGTTACTATTCTTAAGACACTATTAGTATGTTATATTTAGGGAAATGGAATCTTTAATTTGAAGGAATAACTGTGACAGGGTTATGCCTCTTATCGTCATGCGTGGCGATAAATACAGTTATAAACAAACAAAGTATTTCAAATCACCCTCAAATACTAAGTATGCTTGTAATTTAGATATTTAACAGCTTAGTTTGAAGAAGTAACTGTGACAGAATTCTGTCTCCTATCGTCATGCGTGGCGATAAGTGCAGTTAAAAGCAAACTAAGTGTTAAATTCACCTTTCTTGGAAACATACAACGATGTGTCTATAACCTTCCTAGCTGATGATATTAAATAAAGACCTAATTAAAACCAATTATTGAAATTAGATTTAGGAGTCAAAATTCATTTAGATGAATTCTGCACAATGAAGACTCTTGATTCATTGTTTGATTCACATTATTTTTTTTTTGAACTTTGAGCTTTAAGTCATGTAGACATATAAGCATAAGCATGATCATAAGCATGATGCATGAGTATCAGTGAAGATTTATGGATTACGAAATATTATATATATATATATATATATATTAATTGTGAAAATTTACAGAATGATTAGTACTGGATTCCCAACTGGATATATATAAGTATTGGATCGTACGATTCATGGCAATTCAGTGATATATTGGTTACATATCATGACATTCAATTCAGTGGCATATACGAACACATTCATTCAGTGGCATACAACATACCTTCACATATACTTTATTCAGTTTCAGATCATTTACTATATTTTACATTTTCAGTATTCAGCTTTACATTTCAGCGTTACTTTAATTTACTGCAAATTTCATACAGTTTCAGTTATTCAGCGCTTTTACAGCTTTTCTACAATTTTACTTTACTATACTTCAGTTTTGTACAGTTTTATACTTTCAGTTATTTTACAATATCTCTGCAGCTTGATTTCCATCTTACTATTATGTTAAATAATATCTTTTAAATGCAAGCATATATTATTTTCCAGCTTGATTGTACTTAGACTTTGTAAGTCTAATATTATTTTTCTTTTGTTGTCTTGGCCCTGTCATATATGTACATATGTCAGCATCAAGTTTTAGCTCAGACCTTGTGCTTAGGGTGTGCTTTTGATAGAAGGCCCGGTGAGTTTGGTGTTCTATAAAGAAGTAGATTTTGCTCATTTATTAAAATTTTTGTTGCTCATATTTAATTATATGTAATAAATGAGTTTCTTTCTTATTATTCTATATTTTCTATATTGTATGTGATATGATATATGTGGATAATGTTGAATGCCTTCTTTTTATTTTTTGCACTGCTTTATTTATGTTTCCGCTAAGATCTTGCTCACATTTTAATTAATATCATGGATATATGTTATCTATTATCCGTCGTATTAGTGACAGCCATCACTTGATCGTAGTTGAGTTAGTATTATTCGATGACGGTCTAGAGGTGGCCGTTACAAAAACGGACAGAATATTGGTGCTTAAAATTTTGGGTTGTTACAAATAGTATTAGAGCAAGCCATAGAATGTTAGATATAAACAAAGTGCCATACAGGGCAAAGTATCACTTCATGTGAGTAGCCTCTTAAACATATGATGGTTAAGATGCTACTTAATTGTGGGTGCTTCTTACGCTTGTAGTTGCCACCTCTAGTTTTATTTACCTAATGGATGGTTCTTGGATCTGTGTATGGATACTGACGAGGACCCCAGCTACTTATGTTTGGGAGATTTTAAAGACCTATTTAATAGTAATAAGTGAAATTCTTAAACATCGAAATGTCTTTTCAGATAATAGTGGAGCTCCTGATAATAACTCCAAAATTAAGTGTTCTGATGTGGAAGCACTCCCAGGATGGGTGACCTACTGAAAAATTATCTCCTTATAACAAAATCGTAAGACTTTTCAGACTAAAAAAGACTACATCGATGTTTAAAAGTTTGGGTTGTTACACAGCCGACAATTGGAGGAGGAGGCGATGGTTGTGTGGAGAAGAGGTGGGGGAGGAGTCCTATTTATAGGATGAGAGGGGAGGAGAGAGGGGCAGTGCCGGGCAGCTCCGGGCAGCCCTGGGCAGGGGATGACGTGACTGCCCAGGGGAGGGGGAAACGGGGGAAGCGACAGGTAGAATAGAAAATTTGAGGAAATTTTTAAAATAGAAAAAAGCATTTTAAATTAATCCATTTTTTCGCCGTTCGATTTCCAAATTTGATAAAACTTGACAGAGAGATTCTTCTTAATGAGATGAACGTCCTTGATAAAAAAATTAATTTGAAATTATGTTTTATTTTTTTATTAAGTTTTAAAGGCAAAAGCTTCAAAAATTAGGTTTGTACAAATTGATTCTTAAATTTTAATTTTTGGGTAATCTTTTCTTATTATTACGAATTCAAATGCACTAAATTTTATAAATTTGGACTCATATTTTATTTTTCTTAATTTTTTGTATTTAAAAATTTTAAAATTAATACAAGAGTATCCGTTGATTGAGTGCCCTCAAACATAGACATTACAATCACAAAAATATATTATTTTTAATGTTATTTGATTTGGCCTCATTTTGAACTTACATATAATCATGATTTGACTTAATTGGGTCAAGTTTTTATCATAATTGCTTTAATAAATATTTAGGTTGTTACACATTCTGGAAAATCAAGTGTGTTATGTTTCCAGTTTAAATCTAACTTTGCCTTAGCCCGCAATATCAAGCGATTAATCGCCCACTAAATAGGCTTTTCCATACTTCCATGTAACATAATTGTGTAATATCTTTGTAAGGTGTTGAATGAAAAAATACACCTAAGTTTTAAATATAGTACTTTTAACACAATACACCATGACATTAGTAGACTCTCTACTGATTAAACAAGTTGAATCATCATTTTTCTAATGGTTCTTGTTCATTTTTGGTGCATTTCACTAATGTTTGAAATGCCCATTTTGATTGCAATTCCAACATACTTTCTTCTGTTCATAATATTTTTCATCTTGATTTAGATATATAATTATCTCTCACGTGCCTTCTTGAATTGAGCCTTCCTCTGCCCTCAATATTTCAAGCAAAACTAGATGATTCTTCTAATTCTCTTCTGCAAAAATCTTCACTTAGAATCATATCTTTGACATCATCTAGCTTTAAGTTGGCGTTATTGTTGTCGAACAGCTCTTTGATAGGGAAGATAAAGAATTAACACCTTGACATCATCTCCAAAAGTAGTCTTTACATATTCTAATTGATTCGAGATTACACTGAACTCGTTTATGTGATTAGTCATAGATGCTCCTTCTCTCATTTTTAAATTAAATAAGTGTCGATGTACCTAATCTGATGCTAATGGCTTCTCATGCATATTTTATGATATTCTCATCAAGCCCACTATAGTCTTCAGATTGACGATGTTAAATGCTATATTTTGCACTAATAAGTCGCCACTTGCATAACAGAACATAACCACCATGGAACTAGGAACAAAAGGATACCTTGGCACCTTTAATTTATTATAAGTTCAATAAGGATCAACAAGCGGAAGATATGAGCTCGTTGATTCAATGCAACTCACAGTTGATCCACATTCACATAAGAACTTAACCAACAATGCTTTCGATCCTTCAACTATCAGTTGATCCACATTCGCATAGGTACTTCGGCAACGACCGTCAGATGCTGGTAACGAACTGCATCTTCCGGGCGGGCGCCGCCGCCGCACTCCTCACAAGCGACGCTTCCTGCCGAGGAGACGCCAAGTACGAGGTCCTCAGAACTCTACGCACCCACCACGGCCACGCGGACGCATGCTACACAGCTGCCATGCAATTGGACGACGGCCACGGAAACATCGGGGTGGCCCTCACAAAAGACCTGGTCCGCGTGGCAGGTGCCAGCCTCCGCACCCACATCGCCACCCTGGCCCCCCGCGTCCTCCCCGTCTCCGAGCTCCTCCGCTACGCCTTCCACGTGGTGCGCTCTGGGGGCGGCTCGGCGCGCGTGCCAGATTTCACCACGGCGTTCGAGCACATGTGCATCCACTCGGGCGGGAAGGCGGTGGTGGAGGCGGTGGGCCAGATTATGCGGTTTGACGAGCGGCGCATCGAGCCGGCCCGGATGTGCCTGCACCGGTTCGGGAACACGTCCAGCAGTCTGGTTTTCTACGAGTTGGGATACTTCGAGGCAAAGGGGCGGGTCAGGAGAGGAGACCGGGTTTGGATCCTGGCGTTCGGAACCGGGTTCAAGGCCTGCAGCGTCGTCTGCCGCGCCCTCCGTGATGCGCCCGTCGCCCCCGACAACCCCTGGAATGACTGCATCCATAGGTACCCCGTCAACCCTTCTCTCTAAGACCTATCTAGTGCATTAATTTGTTCGCTTATTTACTTTATTAGTCTGCTAATTAAAAATTACGAATCATTAATTCTTAATTATTATTAATTTAACCTTAAATTTAAATATATTAATTATATGTATGACTGGATTCGAGAAATATTATATATTCCTGGGCTTTTATATTAATATTTGGAATGGACTTTACTGGTTGCGAATTTACTGCAAGGTTCCAATACTATAGTTTTATTTATGAATTTGGAGGTTCCAACTGCTTCTTTCACTTAGCATTTTTTATCCATAGTTAAATTTATTAGATCATAACTCAATACCTGCGGAATATCCTCTTCTTTTTTTTTTTTTTTTTTTTTTTTTTTTGGAGAATACACGAGTATCTTGAGACCGAGCAAATGAGAACAAAGTAGTTCATTCGATTGAATGAATGAAAGATTTTGTTTCCAATAAACGATTACATCCGCTAGAACAAACTTACTGCAATTTTGTTCGAACGAATGATTTAACGAACGAAATTGAAGGATTCGTACGAGAAATCCTACAAATTAAAAATAATAAAAACAAACTTTTTAGACAATAATTTTACCCCATCAATTTATTCAAAATATTAAATTTTTTATTAAACTACTAAACAATAATGATATAAAAAATCATTAATAAACAAATAATCAAGTATATATAAATATTAATTTTAAGTTTCTCAAAAGTTAAAAAAACTTATATCATAAATTCTATAGAATATTTCTAAAATAAGACCAATAAATTTCTAACAAATTTTTCCAAAAAATGATAAATCAAAATTAATCAAAACTCAAATATTATTTAAGAAATAAAAAGATGGTGATGATTATCACAAATATGACAACTACAAAATAATATGTTTGTCATTTATATGCTGAAGAAACAAAATCAAAATTTAAATTAAAAGGACTCTAAAAATATTTCCAAAGTTTAATAAAATTGAAATTTATCTATCATAGCTGGAGTAGAATAAAGTTAGGCAAAGTCAAGTCAAACAAGACTTTAACAAATCAACTAATTACCTATACCATGGTTAATGAATGGATATAATAACAAATAATTTATTTCATATTTTTTCCCCAAAATTATATATTTCACTCTATAGTTCCATTGCACTCATGCTAAAAAATAAATTATCAATTTGAATTTATCTCCTCAATTAATCCTTTCTATATAGGTGGTATTTGTTTGAGAACTAAAGTATCTCTTTTGATGATCAAATCTCAATTGAGATTGTATCAATTGAATATTTGCTAGTCTGAGTCTTAAAACTACACATGCAATGCAATATATTATTTTATGAGAAATATTTTTTAAACTCGTTGACGTGACATCCAGAAAAACTCATTTAATAGAATATAGAGATCATTTCAATACAACTTTTAAAAATATTATTTATATTCTTTTAATGTAAATAAATAAACACTAATAAAATGATATTCATCTCTCATTTGACGAATTTTTATGGGTGTCACGTCAACATGTGTGGCAACATTTCTCTTATTTTATTCTAATGGGGCAAAATATATTGATGTCTGAGAGCTTAATTAGTGGAATATGATCTTCCCAATTGCTGCAGAAAAACACAGACTAAGTTATCTAAATTATCTGCACACTCTTTGCATCATCGTCATGATAGAAAACAACATCGTTATCTAAATTGGTACTCAAATTTAATAGGTTAGCATGCTAATTGATTGCAAATCACCCAAATTTTGTTAGAGAAAAAGCTTATGTGGATGTGACAAATTTCACCACTGATTTTATTTATAGCATGTCTTCCTTAAATCCTTCCCATATATTCCATTATGCAAAATTCTCATAAGTTGATATTTGAAAATTTAATTGCTCACATGAAGTCGAACCCTAGATCTTTAAAGTTAAGATAACATCATTAACCTAGTTAGAGTTCTTATGAAAACCAAGTTGCATGAAATTTACTCAATCTAATTACTTATAATCTTAACAATTGCAACAACACATACTGAGCATATTTTCTTTGCAATCAACACTATAAAAGCTCTCTTATGAAAATATTTAAGAATATCAAAATATAAACCGTCAGAAAACACTGAAATTAGTGTGTATATATATATATTAATTATTAACATGATATATTGAAAACAAATGTTGAGGGTATTTATTAAAATATACAAGTATTTTACTATATATATATATATATATGTTAGAAGTATATACCTCGTCATTGGCGCTGCTGCAAACCCACAGAAGATTCTTCGTCGCTTTCCTCGCGCTCTGTGTCTATGTACGCAGTCCACCATATGCTTGAGGTGCTTCTTTTCACGCTGTCTGCAATCATTTTCATGATGTAACCAACCCTAATGAAACAAAAATGGCCAAACTGTCTTTCTTTTAACAAAAAAACAAAAAGCAAAGAACCAACATTACCATAGGGTTTCTTTGAAGTCGATATTCTCTCCGTGGCTTCTCGGCACCTTTTTGAAGGGTGATTGGACTCCTTCGAAGGCAGCTTCGTGGTGACATTAAGGCTAGAAACAACTGCGAATTTACAGAGCATGAATGCATAAAATAGATAAATAAATTTTAAATAACTTATTATTTTTTTAAAAAATATTATACTTACAAAAAAATATATAAATAAAAAAGTATTCAGTTTCAATAGAATTTTTTTTTTTTTTTTTTATATATAAACTTTACAAAAAATATGTATTAAACTAATTACACATTAGATTAACACAATCTATCTATACATTTTTTTTTAACATTGTATGATTACTATGAATAATGATGTGACTTATACAAAGGAATTCATCGAAACTTTAAGACGAGAAAAAAAGTATTAAAAGCACAAATTTCTTAAATAATTAATACTTAATTATATATAATCAATTAAAATTAAATTTAATAAATATATAATAAGTGATTATTGCTATAGACTAATATATACTAAAATATATAGATGATATATCAATTTAATGTGTAAATACTTATTAATTGATTATATACAAAAATTTAAAATAAAAAAAAAATTATTAATTTTAGATAAATTTTAATATATACTATTGTGTAAGTATAATTTTATTCATAATAAGTTAAAACACTAAAAATTAGGCCATATATAATTAATAAAGAAAAAAAAATATTCTCTGTAATTTTACTTATGACTTAATCTAATCCTAACTTTTTATTTGAATTATTTGTGGCCTCATAAATATCTAAAACATACTAGTCCTCAAGGAATGGGGATTCGAGCAAGGGCGGAGATAGAGGTTTGAGCGACATGTGCCGTTGGCGAGCAACACGGCATCGGTTGGAACTTGGAAGTGTCTGCCGATGCAAGGGAGGTGAAGATGCAAGGGAGGAGACAAGCTTCGATGATTTGACTCGAACCATATTTAAAATGATTTAAAATAACTCAAAATAACTCGAATTCGAATTTAAATAAGTTCATCTAAATTTGAACTCGACATAAAGCCCTCTATATCACCTAATGGATACAATTATTAGTTCATGTATAATTAATATGTACTTAATAAATATATGTGCAATGTAACAATTCAATGCATAATTATTAATTAATATAAAAGAGTAAATATATAAAGTACAGTTTTGTAATTTTTTCATGTCATATTTAGAAATCTTGGGTAAATAAATAAAGGGCAATTTTGGTAATATTTCTTATTGTTATTTTAAGAATTTTAGCTGCTACGGTTTATATAAAGCAAGATGTATTCATGTATTAGAAACAAAAAGGCAAAACAAAGTTTTTATTTTCTTTCTTCCTTAGTTCTCAAGAAACGTTTTTCTTCCTACTCACTCTAACATGGCATCAGAGCAACAAAAATGCGTCTCACCGATCTAGATGGCGTCTACCTCCTAAAAGTCCCACCCAAATCCCACAAGAAACCCTAACTCCGTACCGGATCCTGCATATACTGCTATCAATGTTCAACATCTCCTTCCCATAAAGCTCGACAAAACAAACTATCAAATCTGGAGATCTCAATTCCTGCCTATCTTTCGAGCTCATGATTTAATGAGACACAGAGATGACAATCTTCCTCCACCGCCTTCCATCCTCTCATCAGGTGACCCTAACCCCAATACATCTCTTGGTTCAAAATAGACCGACACATCTTAAGTTGGATCATCTCTACCCTCTCTGCCGACTCTTTTGCTCACATAGTTGGATGTGAAACGGCAGCCTCCATATGGAAATCACTGGCCTCCATCTATGCCTCGTCCTTACAAGTTCGACTGCAACAATTAGAGCTGCAAATGCGAAGCTTAAAGAAAGGCAACCTACCTATGACAAGATCCATTGCACACCAGCTCTCTATTTTATCTCTTAATTCTTCAACTTTAATCTCTGGTCATCACAAGCACGAGTAGGATCATGTCATCCGCATACAGCAGGGGGGTGAAATTAGGACCTCCACTGCCAATAGTGATGTTCATAGGTCTCCCAACCCATTCTTGATGTCTGATGACCATCGAGAACAACTCCGAGCAACGGATGACCACATAATAAAAGTGAGAGCAACTCTCACGAAAACCACTCCTCCCTTAACTTCACTGAGTCTCTTCCCGTTCACCAAGATGACAACATGGGGAGACTTGACCTACTGTAATCTGAAATACCAGAAATCATTTTTCAAATTTATTTATTAATATTTAAATAATTTTGACATCAGATTTTCATTTTTAACAAATATTTTAATATTATTTAAATACCAATAATTAAATATCGTCGAATCGAAAATTCGAGTGCGCCGTTGTGTTCAGAAGCACTCATTTTCTGAATTCATTTAGGTGCTTAATTTTAAGTAATAAAGTAAATATATAAATATATTAATAATAAATATTAATTATTTAAAATTGATGAATTCCGTCAATCTATTAATCGCGCCATCAAATTACTTAAACGCCATCCATTAATCTGTTAAGAGAACGGATAAATCTTAACCATCTGATCATTTGATCAAATGGCAGCTGGTCGTCTTCTCCATATGACTCCCGCGAGTCGCGGGAGTCGACGCACGTCGCTCAAATCCCTCCTCCACGTGTCCATCGCCGTTCTTAGCCACTTCTTAGGGACTCGTATATGATCGATAGGGCATTTGCTTCATTCGATTCCCGTTCCCAAAAAAAAAAAAAAAAAAAAAAAAAAAAATCCCAAGCCTTCAGTCGAACATTAGGCGATTCCACCGTTCAAACTTAGGTATCTTTATCTTCTAATCTACTCAATAAATTGCATCCAATTCAATCTACTAAGTTATTTCACATTTCCGATTAATTGATCTATGGATTGAATTAAGTATATAGTGCTATGATCGATCGAATTTTACGATCAATCTGCAGTACTTTCCGTTAAAATAACTCGTCCCGAAATATAGTTGCTAAGGTTGGATTTAGTTTGAGTTATATGCATCCTCCGTTTTCGATTCAAGTACCAACCGAGACCTTTCGATCGGTATACGGGCCAGCCATTAAGAACGCCGAAACGGCCTTCGTTTTGGCTGCCCTAAACCTCGATCTCCCGATCTTGCCGCACCTAGATGACTCATAAAGTAAATTAGAACCTATCTGTATAATTAGTTTAATAAATTTATGACTAAATTCACTAATCAATCACTAATCACATTAAACCCTAATTATTAAACCATAGAAATTGGATTAACCATAACTTAGCCAATTCATATCAGAATTTGATAATTTTGGATTCTATAGAAACCTTAGGACATAATTTACAATAAACTAACAGAAATTTTATATTTCACTAAGGGTTAAATTACTAAAATGCCTTATAAGGTCAAATTTCCAATTTGATTTTATAAGGCATAATAATTAAATAGCTTAATAAATATTCAAATTATCATTTTAGGAAATCTAATATTATAAAACATAAAATATTAAATTAATGAATTAAATTATTTGGGCAGATCAAAGGAATTGAATTGATTGATATTTTATCAAAACAGTCAGGTACGCAAATTTACTTATAAGTTTCATTTCAGTATTCTTATTTTTGAGTCATTTTTCATTTGAGCATTATTTACACTGCTTACCGCTTTTAATCTGCAAAAAGAATGATATCAAATAGCATGTAACAAAAAGAATGAAACACAGTATATATATATTTTGTGGTATTTTGTCTTTGGAGGGTGGAACGCAACACTGGAATTTGTACAGATTGGGCAAGCTAGCAGCCCCTGAGAGTTATATGAAGGGATTTAACCTCTTGTAGGAAGTAGACAAATCCAGAGGAAAGACACACCATCAGTTCCTATTTTGAGTAAGCTACCGACGGGTGGCGAGATGAGCTTCCTACAGGTTATGCCTATGGGTTTACCCATTTGGGCTCATGAGTCTACGGACTCGACTAATTGTTACAAATGCTTTTGATAGAATTTATTTCATATATATTGATTTTCACAGCTGACGTGCAAGGCAGAAATTGAATTTGAAAAATTGCTTTACTTTTATGCAAACTTTCAGTCATTTTCATACTTGATTCATGCCTATTATAGGATGCTAGATTTATTCTTATAAGAACGATTTGCGTACTCTTACCTGACTGGTAAACTGAATTTTTCAGATTTTGATAATTAAAATCTAGAAGATCTGCCAATTTAAAAGGAGAATAAATAAAAGGAGAATAAATAAAGAAGCAGGAGAATGTAAATGTTTCATTTTTATTTTGTAAAATACAAACAGTTGTAAAATTTCATATATATGTTGGCTCTATGTATAAATGAACTTTGGACTTTTATTATGTCCTTTTTGTATATAAAAATATTTATATTTACATTATGATGAATTGTTCTTTAAAAACTCTCGAACTTCGATCCCCGGTCGCCACATGTACTGCCTCTTTATTCATCATTGGGGAAGCCCAAACTTGGTGAAAGTCATTCGCAAGCACTCCCACTCTACCCAAACATAAGCCTAATGTATATCTATTTTGACAGCAACGTGTTTAGTTGCCAAGATGGAGTACACGGATCATATCAATATCTCCTGAATTGTGAGATAGTTATCACTAATGTATTTCCCTAAAACAAGCGACACTCTACTCCTTGAATATCAATTTGGGGAACTTGCCTTTAAGGTGGTTGATCATAATTTTGGCCACACCTTTCCATTTTGTATAAAGTAATTGGTTTGAACTGTCTCACAGTAAAATCAATTAGAGTATCACACCATCAATAAGAAGTTTCCCTCCCTGAAAGAAGCGGTGAAAAGTGACTAAGGTATCATCCTAACTAATCCTATATTAGCCTATAAAGAAAGAGGGTGAAGCCAACAATCTTAGGGCACAATTGGGGTTTGGACCATCAAAGCGACACCCATATTTCCTCATCCATGGTTGACCTCTCGAGAGCAATAAAATATGCATCATCAAGAGTGCACTCGGGAGTTGAAAATAGTGGCAGCTCATGACAGGGCTAGAGGTGCCCCACTTGCCCAAGAAAAAACTATAAAAGGTTTGATTGATCACTTTGGTGTATGTAACTACATTTCCGAGGTGTCCATGAAGAGCTAACACTGTTTAATTTGTGCCACTAAGTCCAAAATCGGTGGAACACAACAATGTTCAGGTGCCATGGGTGAGCCAAGGAACCTTAGATCAGTGCTAACACCAACTCGTCATCCTCTTCTCTACTAAGGTTAGCTCGTGGGTGATCTCTCGTAGGTGTTGTCAGAGCTCCGTGTTGCCACTACCTAGGTTCGTGTCCTCCGTGTTGCAACGACATCTGGCTTACATTCTAAGACAAGCGGCAGAAAATGTGATCGCGTCGCGATCTTTCGCACCTTGCGATATATTCACACAGGGTTAGTGCTCATTGAGATTTAGATATTGAGGCCCTGTCAGCCTCCGTGATCATTTTCTCCACGACTGCTTTTTTTTTTGCTAAAGCATACATGCATCTTGACTAGTAAAAATAAAATACCCTCCTTAATGGCCATGTAGGCGCTTTTGAAAATGCTTTTGACCACTGATTTCCCTTTCTCCAACATGTTGGCATTCCTCCCATCCTTGTGTGCATCAACATGAGCTTCCTTGTGGTGCAAAGATTGGCGTTTCTCAGTCTATCGCACACCTGGCCGAGCCTACTGTGTTACCCGGTGAGGGGTGTTGGGCTGACCATTCTCACGTTGCGTCCACTTGTATCTTTGCTCTGCTTCTTTGCTCTACCACCATCCATGAACCAATAGCTTCCCTTGCAATATTTATAGTGTGCTGCTCGGAAATCATATGGCTGTTAGACTGCACCCTCCCATCGCGACATGGGCTGCAACATATGAGCTGCTGTTTAACTTCGTAAAAATTGGCTCTGTTTCAGTTTGATTAGATAATGAGACATCAAGACGAGAAGGTGCATTAGGTGTATTTGAGGCAACAAACTCAGCACAACCAACAGCACCTTCCTTCTATGGTGATCAGACAATCTGTCAGCTGGTCGAAGGACAGCCGCGCCACCGTTGGACAAAAACTTTGCTGCCTCTCAATTCATTCGTGTAGCCTTGTAGCTTTGAACGTTGAACCCAATTTGTAATCTACATCCTTGTGGGACGGATCCACACCGGAGTTGGAAATACCGTTGTCTGAGGGAACATATCTGGGAACCCAGCCGGCAATTCCCAAAAATTGTCCTCCAATCAACCATGTGCCTCCCATGTGAATTTGTTGTGCTGCTTGGTCATTGCCAAATTTCCCAAGGAGGCAACCTTCCCATGCAAGCTTTGGTTGGTTCTAAACTATGGAAGTTTTGGGATCTTGCCACTTGTTAGGATCTTGGTAGAGTTCCAACAATACAGAACAATTGATATAAATGTTGAGCAAATCAAATAAAATGAAAATAACCCACATGCAAATAAAATCACAGCACAAGGCATGAGATTTATGTGATTCGGTGCTACATCTACGTCCATAGGAAGGAAAACAGAGAAATTTTGAACTATTGGAGAAGATTACAATGATTTTATAGTTTAGAAACCATTACCCAACCCTTAGGAGTCATCTTATTCTTCGGAACAACCACCACACACAACCTAAATGGATGCTACCAAAAATTAGTACTATCTGTTTAACCCTAAAAAGGGTTTAGAAAATATTTACAGGGGACTCGGAAACATGCAGCTGAGCCGCGGGCGCCACGATACGCCATAGCGCCCTCCTTTAGGGCATCTGGGCGCTGCAACGCCCTATGGTGATTGCCTCTCGGGCATCCGGGCGCTACGGCATGCTGTGACATCAACCTCTCGAGCATTCAGACGTTGTTGCACGCTATGGCGTCCGCCTCTCGAGCGACCAAACAAACGTCAGGCACTATGGCATGTTCTAGCGCCTTCCAACACATGTTATGGCCCGCAATAGCTTGATGTTGCGCATTTCAAAAGACAACTCTTAATCAACAATCTTCACCTCATATCTCACGTGCTCCACATAAGAGCTGAATCCACTATTCTCTCCATCATTTCAATTGCACCAAATTGGTTGCCTATATATCCCCTCCCAAGGAATCAAACCATCTGTAGTTCCAACAAATGACAAACATATAGATGCTTCTACAAATTCACCAAAACTTTATAATAGGTGAATTTCTGAACCGTGAGCATCTTTGTCAACATGTCCGTTGAATTATCTTTAGTGTCGATCTTCTTTAGTAAGATATCACCTTCTTCAATAATATATCACAAAATGGTGTCGCACATTTATGGCTTTGTGCGAATGTAACAAACCGGGTTAGTAGCTAAGAATATAGCGCTCTGACTATCACAATGAGCTACTACCTTTTGTTGCTTCACACCAATATCTTCCAGCAGGCATTTTATCCAGATAACTTCCTTGAATACTTCAATAATTACCATGTATTCAGCTTTTGTTGTAGACAATGCAGTTGTAAGCTGTAGAGTCGATCTCCACCTACTGAACCTCCTGCTAAAGTAAACATATATCTAGTCATTAATCACCTTTGATCCTGTAATGACCCTAGGTCATTAATAAGGAGAAACATTAAAATTCTGATTCGTTAAATATCCCGCAATTTTCAGTTTCCCGTTAAAACTCCCGCCAAAACTTAATTTTTTCAGTTTCAATCTTTGACATATAAAGTTTTCAAATTCATTTCGGCTAAAATAGGAAGTCTTAAATTCCATTGAGCGCAAAAGATCAAAATAGGAAATGAAAACCTCATAAAAAAAAAATTTATCGGCAATTAAGGTTGGCAGTTCGGTTAGGAAGGAAATTGGGAAACTTACGTGCGTTCATCAACCGCTCGGCTCCAAAAATTATGATATTTCCAAAATAGTCGGAAGCCCCCCATGCGTTTCAGCGCAACGCGGCAGGCGTGCGTTACGTACGCACGCCTTATAACAGCACTAGAAGGCCGGACGATTACCTCACACCCCTCCCTCTCTTCCATAGAGCGTACCTGAGCCGACGGACGACAACCGAGCCGATCGTCTCCCCTGCGCTCGATTCTCCTCCCGCTGCGGCATCGAGAGACGGCCATCAGGAGTTCGTAACGCTCGCGTGCAGTAGCCCTCATCAAATTGACGAAGCGTCGAACCTTCTTCCGCTCGCTCAGCACGCGTTGATTCCTCTCTGCGCATTGCTCGATCATCTGTCAGTGTGCTCGATTCTTCGTAAGGTATGAACTTCTGCCGATCCTCTTAAAAGAATAACGTATATATACGTATATATATGTATATATATATATATGACTATATATATATATATATAAATATATATATATATATGGATATATAAATATATATATGGATATATATATATATATATGAATATATATGAATATATATATATATATTTATATATGTATATATATAATAACAATAATAATCATAATAATAATATTAATGAAATTAGAATAGAATAAATTAATTTGATTTCAAGTTTTATGTCAAAATTTTTATGAGTAGTATAATTCGATTAATCTATTAGCATGCATTAGTAGCAAATCCTAGATGTCTAATTCCAACTTTAGTTTAATTAGCAAATCATGATATTAGAAGATTCAAAAAATAGAATTTGATATGTTAAACTCGTATATGCTTAAATTGAAAGTATGAACTAAGTAAATACTTAGCTATTTTAGATATCACCTATGAGAATATGTTAGACTAGCAAAATCTATACGATATGCTAACTTCTATCTAAGGTTGCATTCCAATTACACATGAAATTGAGAACAAAATTGAGAGTTTTAGAAAAGTATTGTTTAGCTTATCTCCCTACGACTTTGAGATTTAAAGATCATGTTTAATAATCAAAATGTAAGTTTTAAATCTAATAAGTAGGTCGTTGCAAAGTTGAATAAGATCTCAATTATAATTTTTGCAAACACAACACGTTGTGAGTGATTCATCTAATTAAGTCAAACACAAATATACACTGGATATTACTTTATATGCTTTTACTTTCAATTGCTGCTTATGCATCGCTTTGAGCTTATTACTACTTGATATATTATTCTTACTACTAATGATGTAAGAGAAATTGAATGATGTTTATGTGTCATGTGAATGTTGCAAGAAGGGTTCCGAAATGGAGCATGATTAGGCTAGGGACGGGGCTAGTCCTTGGGAGCTATAAGGGTGCCATCTGGAGCCTTTGAGGGAGGCACAGGTGAATGTTGCTTAAATGCACGTTGCCATCTGAGACCCTTAAGTGGGTCCAGATGAAGGTTTATGCTTAAAAACATATGAGCTCAGCCTCATGGTTCTGACTTTGCCCAACAGAACTGCTATTATTGCTTCATGATATCATAGACATAAACATAAACATAAATTTTTACGCAATTATTGCTTTTCCTTGACATTTGGCATGTGAACAAAATATTTATTGTTGAAGGTGATCTGATTATCTTTTATTTGAAACACACTATATTTACCTGCAAATGTTATCTCATTTTTCTTCTTTACCTTCCGCTATGCTTTAAGTATATTTTTAATATTCTTTGTATTTAGAATATGCACTAAGGCATTATTTTTATAATGCCAGATCAGATACAGTTGAAGGCGGTTTATATAATATAGAGGCGTAGCGTGGGAAAATAACTGCCCCTTCTAGGATTAATAATTTGATGTATATTGAATTTCATGTAATAAATTATGGATGTTGTTTTTATTTTAAATTGAATGAATGTCGTTTCTTTTATGTGAATGATTTGAATGTTCGTTAACTACTATTTTATCTAACTGCCAATATAATCCTGCGAAAAGATGCATCCGATGTTAGTTTGGTTCTTACCAACCTTGGGTCATCACAAATCCAAATCTCCAACATAGTCAAAATCCACATATTCAACACACGAATAATTATTGAAGACTGCTTTTGAAATAATAAGTCAACACCAATTGTACTTTCAAGTACTAAAATATTCCCACCACTACTTGTCAGTAATCCTTCCCCGAATTATTCGTATACCAGCTCACGACTCCAACTGCTTGAGCCAAATCTAGTATAGCGCCCTCAAGACAGAGAGCCTAGCGCTAAAGCGCGGCGTAGCGCTCACCGTAAAATTGCTTTAGAATAGGCGTCCAAATTAGCATTAAGAAGAGGAATATACTTAATTTTTCCCTTCCCCGCAGCAAGAATTAATGGTAAATCGATTAAACCTCCTCATTTCCAATGGAATAAAGGAATAAACCTTAATTGCAATTCAATTTTCAAGAAGAGGAAAAGATTGGCTGCACAAATGCTGAGAAGGTTTGCAAATATTATAAAAGCAAGGGCTTAAGACTGAAGAATGGTTCCAGATTTGAACCAAGAAGAAATCTTTTACCACCAACTCCTGCAAGAGAGATAAAGAGTTCCCCCTTGCCCAAGGAAGGAGAAGTGATGGGGACCATCTTCGACGCGGGTCCCGCCGCCGAACCCGCCTAGACCCGTGCCGGCCTTGACATTTCAGTTTTATTTTATGCAGTTTTATTTTCGCATTTATTTATGTCTGTTTCATGTATTGATCGGAGGGACGAATATTATCCATTCGATCGTTTATTAAAAATACTTTAAGGTCCAGATTGCTTTGAGGGTATTATAAATACCCAAAATCTGTATGTTCATTTGAGTTTGGATAAATAGAAATTCTGAATTTCTCCAAACAGCGAGAAAGGCTCTTGTTTTCCTCAGGGAAACCCTAGTTTACAAATCCTCCCTCTCCAAACCCTAGCCACCACCTTTCAGACCCCTCCCCTTGCTGCCTTCAGACCTTTCCCTGCATAACAACCGCTGCCACCACCCTAGCCGCCGCTGTCCAGCCGCCACTGCTGCCCAGCCACTGCTGCCAACCGCCGCAGTTGCCCAGGCACTGCTGCTAGCCGCCGCCACTGCCCAGCCGCTGCTGCCAGCTGCCCAACTGCCGTCGCTACCCCTACTGCTGCTGCCGCTGCCAGCCGCCACTCGTCGTTGCTGCCCCTACTGTCGCTGCCCCTGCCACAGCATCCCAGCCGCCGCCGCTGCCTTAGCCATCGCTGTCCATCTGCCTCCACTGTCAAGCAGTCACTGCCCTAACCGCCGCAAGAAATCTACTCGGATCACCTTTCTCGCTCCCGGTTTAAACCGGCGTGTGTTTGTTCTTCCCAAACCCTAAACTGAATTTATTTAAGTATTTTCTCGTGCGATTTTTGAGTAGAAATTATTTTTGGGATCGCAAATCTAAATCCAGTTGCTGTGGGTGGTTTCGAAACGGAAACACCTCCGAACACACCCGCATGGCAAGTACAACTCCAAGTGCGATTTACATTTCAGGACCGGAGCCTTTCCTTTGATCCGGAACCGGTGTCGACCGCTCTTCTTGTTCGTGACTCACGACACCCCATTGCCAACAAAAGTTATTTTCAAATTATTGTGAAATCTTCTACAGGCAAATGCTGAACCTTAATTAATCTGAAACGGCTACGTAAAAAGTGCTTAAATTTTTAAATACATTTAAAAAATTTGCATCCACAAGCATTCACAAACCCTATGATTGCATTAGACCCGGCAACACCAAACCCTAGTGTTGCCTTGCATCAAATTTGGTATCAGAGAAGATTTCGAAATTTCCTCAAATTTCGAAATCCCATTCTCCTAAGGTTCACGTCACTGCATACATAGGAGTCAGAAGTCTAGGTGCATACATATTTAAAATCGCATACATCATTGCATGCATCTAAGGAGTGGTAGGACAATTAGCATGGGTAGCCACAGTCAACATTTAGAGTTTGAGATACACCAACCGTAGGAGATGTCCCATGTTGCACCACACTTGAGCCCTGACGAACCTATCTAATTTAGGAACTTCCGCATGGAATGGAATGCGGAGAAACACCACCTGAGGGAAGAGATAAACACCTTGAGAGCAGATATGAGAAGAGTTATAGGACGGGTGAACCAACTGGAACACACGGGTAGAGGATCTAACCCGCCTGGTTCAGGAGAAGAACCATCCACGAACCGTTTCTTAACTCGAGTGGATGCCCCTCATGAGGATCTGGACCCACATCTAGGTCCACATGATTTACACCACAATGAGACGAGGATAGACTAACTCCAGAGATAGATCAGAGAGCGCGCACACCGAGGCCTAGACCTGCTAGACCTCAGGATGTTAGATATGATGATGCCTTTAGGGCCCGACCTAATGCCCCTTTTGGTGATCAGCGCTGGGAGGAAGAGATTTATGCGATGAGTAAGATGCATTATATGCTCAGGGGGATGTGACATAGCCCATGTAGCCTAATAGGTAATCTCTTTGGCTAAACCTAAAATTGATGCATGTGAGCCATTGGTGGAATGAAGTTCATGTGATGTAAAACTAAAATTGTAGATTTCATAACTTAAATGTGAGCGTTGGATTCAATCAATAAGAATCACATGAAAACTCGAGTACCAAGATTGAATGTGAACATGTTCATCTCTGAGCACTAAGTTAGATCTAGTATATTTGGGGGACTCCCTAGAGAAGATTATGTCTCTTGATTAAAATAGTTTGTTCATCTCATTCAACACTAAATAGATATAGAAGAGTATTTACATGAATTCTTGACAAATTATATGCTGATACCTAACTCTTCCTATTTTCTCTAAGAGTAGTTTATGATAAAAGAAACTTTTGCTTACTAAGATTAGGATCAAATTATCAACAAAACTCAAATCATCATTCAAACATTAGTGAATTCTTGTACACTTTAGTAACAAAACCAATATCATTCTCAAAGGATGATAAATCTCAGTATTTCACCATCCCAATATTACTTCAGACCACATGTGCTTGCGTATGAGCGCAGAAGTACTAAGATAGTCTGTCAATCCCCCACTCTTCTAAAAATCAACATTCTTCTTTGGCCATTATTTTTTTCTTTTTTGGTCTCTCTCTAAAGTGTAAGTGCTCAAACTCATCTGGTAATAAGTTCAACAAAAGCAGAGTTTTATCTTTATCCTCCACAATTTCATCCAAATTTAGCAAATCAATCAATAACTTTGTGAATTCATTAAATTGCTCATCTATGAAAATTCATCTTCTCATCTGGAACTGATAGAGCCACCTTTTCAAGTGGAGTCGATTATCCACATGCTTCGTCAGGTACTTGCTTTCTAGAAAATTCCATAGCTTCCACGTCGAAGTCTCCATCATAACTGCAAACTTTATCTCCTTGGTTAAACAGTTTCAGATCAAGTCGCATGTGCTACGATTTATTTTGATATAATCCCTCACCAAAAAAATTTCTAGTTTTTCTTCGTCATTAAGAACATATTCCAGATTTAGTGCACATAATGCGTCTGTCACCTCGCGCCGTCACATACCAAAGTTGTTCTTCCCATCGAACTTGACCACATCAATTTTCATTGGATGTGTCACAATTTGGAGAGATATCTCCACCACCAATAACGACGAAATTCTAACCACCTCTTCTACTCTATCTCTCATGTTTTCCTTTGCTTTACAAAGCTCAATCACAAACAATACATAACTTATAACAAAACCCTAACACTCAAACACACATAAAGAAACCTCTCTCTAATACTACTTATTAAGATTTTGCCACTTGTTAAGATCTTGATAGAGTTCAAATAATGCAGAACAATTGGTGTAAATGTTGAGCAAATCAAAATAAATGAATAAAACTCACATGCAAATACAATCACAGCATAAGTCAAGAGATTTATGTGATTCGATGCTAACACCTAGTCCACAGAGAGAAAATCAGAGAAATTTTCACTATTGGAGAAGATTATAATGGTTTTAGGATTTGGAAAACCTTACCCAACCCTTAAGAGTCCTCTTTTTCTTCTTTCGAACAGCCACCACACACATAACATAAATAGAGGCTATCAAAAATTGATTATATCAATTCTAATCCCTAAAAATGGCTTAGAAAATAATATAGGTGGCTTAGAATCCGAACCCAAGCCGCTAGCGTCACGGCACGTCGTGGCACCCTCCTCTCAGGCATCCGAACGCTGCAGCGCGCTATGACACCTGCCACCAGGACATCCATGCGCTGCGGTGTGCTGGGGTGCTAGCCTCTCGGGCATCTAGGCACTATGGCGCACTTTGGCGCCCGCCTCTCAAGCGACTAAATAGGCGTCAAGTGCTATGGTGCGCCCTAGCTCCTTCCAACGCGAGTGAGCTATGGCGCACTTCCCAAACTTAATCAACAAAAAGCGTCCGGGGAACCTTGTGCATGGACACAACTCCAGTGCTTGAGTGTGTTGAATCCAACGTCAACTAAGTGGATAGATTCATTGTAAGATTTCTTAATTCGTTCCCTCATTGACATATAGGATGTCTTCCATTTTTCCATTTCAAACTTAATAATTAGAGCATCTTAAAATAATCAACCTAATTAAATTACTTTCCATAGTCTCACTCAAAAATGTTTCTCTAATTCAAAAAAAAAAACTTACTATTTCAGTATATAACTTTGCCAATTTTAACAACTTCGCTCTAATAACTAGTAAATAATCAAACATAGTAAAAAAGAGATAAATACACAGAGGAAATACAATTTATTCCTAAGATAAATTTCTCAAAAATAAAATCTCATAAAGATACAATCGTAACTTACACAAGCAAGTATTATTAAAAGAAAAAGAAACAAAAGCAATTTCTCTACAGCGAATTTATGGATGATTCATCAAGAATCTCCACAATCTGATGCGATAGCACGACAACATTCTTCCTCTTCAAGAATAATCCACGTGGCTGCCGAGGAAAAGAAATTGAGTTCTAGGCTAACCCACGGCACCCACAACCAACACTGATACACAAACAGCTACCCGCTCCCAAGCACGTTACCTTGCATGCCTGGGTGATTGACAGTATGGACAATTTCACCAAAATCGTCGCCTAACTCGCGTGTTAAATCATCGACCTATGCGCATAGCTATAAATAAACCCTTAATGAAATATCGGTTCATTTATAAAACTCCCCACTATTCATTTAAGACGGTGCTACCATTCGTCCAAACGCGTGTCGTTGAGCATCTAAGCGTATCCTGATGCACACCAGGTGTGTGAATAGTTACGACGGTTTCCACTCGCTCGTACCCTTCGTATTGGGCACATTTTGATCTCTTGCATGTACACATCTGAAACAACAAACCTAGTAGCTCAACCGCTTAACCTCCTTCTTCTCTGGATAGCATTTAGGGAACCTCGCACTTGCATGCGTCTACACACAATTAGTACTTAGATCTGTTCGAGCCAGCATCAACTAGGTGGAGGAATTCCTTATAAGATTTCTTAAGTGGTTTTCTGACTTTGATGTTGATGTAGTATTCCTAATCATGTTTGATTTGAGCATCTTAGCATGTGATGCACATCCATTTATTACAATCATTCCACTGTATAATCTCTTGACTCATTTTCGTAAACCTCTAGATTTCGATAAGGCCACTAAAAACATGATTCACCCATCAGTAGCTCCAATATGAAACCACTATAAAATCTAAAAGTATACTGTTTTACTTGTTAGGGACAAAATTCTAACGTTTTATTTTCAAAAAGTTGAACCTATTAAATATTTTGTGTTTGAGAAGAACCTTTCCATTTATTTTTAAGATATCCATTTATCACTGTCTTAAATCTAGTTTTTCATTTTTGATGCAGTTCAATTTTTGTGAATATTAAATGACAAAAGCAGATCTCTTGCATATCAGCTAGCAATGTTATTCTTATTTCTACCAAATGCTTCATTCGTGGCTACAATTTTATTGCATTCATGCTAATTTGATTTTAAAACAACAAATGATCATCTAAATTATCAAACATCACTTAAACCAGTCAGAACAATTTCACTACTGATTACCAAAAATAATTACCCTATTCCTTAAACATTCAGTTAAGATCTGACATCAAGCGAAATTAAACTCAATTTTAGAGCAGTGATGGAAAACGCCACCGTAAACTTTCAATGATCAAACCAGAGAATAAGGAACAGACAAACCTCGATGGGAATCTTCCTCGATCTCAGCGCCGATATCATCTTCTTCCGGATCCAGATACTCAGACCAATCCATCCTGCGTTTTTCAAGAAATTCATTACAATCACCATCGGATGTGGGCAAAGAGGCATCGCAGCCGTCGGATTTCCCCTTCATCCTAGAGAGATTAAACTCCTGAACAAAAGTGCGTATGTCACGGGCAAAGTGGCCGCGAGCATGAATCCTCAGCACTGATTGCCTCTGGTTACAGACTACGCAAACCCACTTATTGCCGCTCTTTTTCTGCTGCTTGACCTGCTCCAGCAGCACACAAAATCGACTCAGAAGACAAACAGAGGGAGGGAGAGAGGGAGGGAGGGAGAGAGAGAGAGAGAGAGAGAGAGAGAGAGAGAGAGAGAGAGATAGAGGACCTGCATAGTGGAGCATTGAACGCACTGCACAGCGATGAAGAGGATCGGCATTTTTCTGACCGAGGGAAATGGGAGAGGAATAAAAGGCAGAGAGATAGGAAGAAAGGGGGCTTGGAAACAGGAACAGCTTTTGATGTGCATTCGAGTTAAATTAGCTAACCATGGGTTTATGAGTAGGACTAAAAAGAAACTGCCGCGTGTAACCTTGAAACTTCCAGTGCTGGGTATGGGTAAATTTATATATCTCGCGGGAACATTCGAAACCGAATTCGAATTTTCGCGCCTAAATATAGTGAGGGTATGCGTAATTTGAGAGTTTACTTGGAGGATGAGATTTTTTAAATATAGTAATTTTATTGTGATGAAGTAATTTAGAGTATGATATTATGTGATAAGCGAGATTACTCCTAAAAATAAATTTTGACTTCTTAAAATATTTGTTAATATATAATTCTTAGAACACTTATAACCACTAAAAATTTAATGATAATAACAACATAAAATTGAATTGGATCTGAGATTATGGTAAATTGAATTAAACCCAATCAATTCACATCAAATTGACGAATCGAATTAAATTGAATTGAAATTAAAAGAAAACTTTACTTCAGCTACCTCGTAAGGTGAATTGAATCGTATATCAATTCGGATCGGATCAAATCGGCATCTCTGTTGCCTCATATGACGAATCGAATCGGCGAATCGAACTGGATAGAAAAAGACAACGACAAATCAACAAAGATAGCGCCAAGTCGGCAAATCTAATCGAATCAAATCGGATTCAAAAAAAAATATTTGCATTTGTTGCCTCACAAGGTGAATTGAATCGGTGCGAACTTGATAGAATCGTCATTTTCGTTGCAAAATAAGTTGCGAACATTGATTCCCTTCAAAGCTACAAACGTTGAAGCTGCAAAGGCAAAACTGCATTCATTGCCTCAAAATAAGTTGCGAACATCAAAGCTGTGAATGTCCCGTTACGAACGAATTCGAATTGGCATGAAGCTGCAAATGTCATTGCGAACGAAGTCGTGAAGGCGAAGGTCACTTCGAACAAAGGAACGACAATGAAGGTGCAATTCGAATGCGTTGTCCGATTCAATTCGAAATGGAAGGCCCGTAACAAAGTTGAATGAACGAAGGTGTTGATGAATATTTTTCGTAACCGATGAAAAACTAAGATTGGATTTCGTAACCAATGAAAAACTAAGATTGGATTTCGAAATCGATGAAAAATTAAATGCGACGTTTCAAAACGGATATCAAACTAATATGACATGATGGTTATTTTTGTAATTAACAAAAGTTATGATGCATAATTATGAAAAAATTCATAACCGACCATATTTATAGATCAATTATGCTTAATTGTTATTTTTGTAACCGATAGAAGGATGAAGCATTACTAATATGTGCTTGAGCTTTCTTGTAATTACTATTTTTTTAGTGAAATTTTTCTCATCTCTTCTCGTGAATTTAGATATTTACACTGAATCACATAAATTTTTTTATTACTAAAATTTAGTAATATTTTTAATGTGAGGCAACAAATGCAAATATTTTTTTATAAATGGATTCTATCCAATTCAACAATAAAATAAATGTGAGGCAAATGGAGTTCATCACCTAGTTATCCTTCGCACTGACAGCGGATGACAAACTCCTTTAGTTTATTTCCTACTCGGCCTAGTTTTTCTACTTGCACATCTCCTATTTCCAACCACAACTTATCCTCTCAAGATTAGCCCATCTTCCCCACTTGCATATATTTCCCACCTAATGTTAATTCTCTAATCCAGCCAATACCCTCTTCCTTAACAAAATCCATCATGATCACTCAGCTTACACTGAAGAATTTTGAGGAAGGGAGAAGGGAGAAGGTTTGCTAAAGCTTCATTCCAAATGCAAAAAAAACTCATTAGTTGAACTAAGGTATCTTACTTTCATTGTTGATTCAATCATGCTACTAAAATTGTTTGTTTATTAATTTTCATTTGTGAAATCCTTAGTACTCAATCCAAATCTGATTTCACAATAAAATAAAAAGTTTTGCACAGTAAAAATCATGAAATTTTTTTTATACCTATAACTAAGAAATCACTATTTTATTGTTAGAGTGCTCCAAGCATATTGATTTTGATATCAATTGAAATGTGAAAGAGACTGATATATGACATATCTCATGAAGTACCATAAATATAAAGAATTTGGATGCCTAAGGGAGATCTGTGTTTTACGTCCGAACAAGTTGACTCACGCGGTGCCGTGACGCGCCCCGCTTTGGGGACGGGGGTGCCGTAGCGCCCGGCTTTCAGGCCGCGGGCGCTGTAGCTCACCTCAGCATCGTAGTGCGCTCCAGTATCCAATTTTCCAAATCTTTGCAATTTTTGTAAAAAACATACAATATCAATATATACTTACTATTTTTGATGTTGGATATTTTGAATTTGAGTTTTATATGACAAAACATTCTCTTATAAATTAATGAAAATCTTGCACATTCAATCAATATATTATTCACCTCCATAAAGACATAGAACATCAAAGTTTAATTTAAATTGATGTTTAATAGATCCAAGCTGGTGAAATATTTGTGCTTTATCAAATATGTTAGATATGTTGATCGATTTGTAAGTTTTACTTAATTGTATCTATTTTGAGCATGATTCCACTTGAATCATGCTTTTGATACGCTTATCGCTTAATGAATTGTAAGAAATATTATCATAAGACATATAACATAAAGATGAATTGTATCATTATTTGTGGTGTGTCTTTTAAGGGAGAAAAACAACACTGAGAATTTGTACAGATTGTGTCGACTGGCAACCCCTGGGAGATATATAGAGAAATTTAGCATTTAAAGAAGTTGGCAAATCCAGAAGAAAGACCATTATTTTCAAAAATGCTAATAATGTACCGACGGATAGTCATGAAGCTTGCTAAAGACTAGGCGTATGTGTTTACACATTAAGGCTTGAGGATCTTCGGACTCGATTTTATGCATATAATACTTTTGATGAGATTTATTTATGCTAAATTCAAGTTTAACATGCAGGGCAAAACTAGTTTTAATTGGCAAATGTTTATATTTTCCTACTGGTAATGCAAAGCTATTTATGTAACTTTACATTGATTTATACATGATATAGAATGCTGAAAGAAACTCTTATAGTTAAAAATAAGTATTAAGAATTATTTATTAAAATTAATAAAAATTAATCATTTAATTAATTAGTTAAGCAAGCTAAAAGATGAAAATATACATACATGTGTTCTCAATTAATCCAATAAAATTTTCAATGGATTTTTACTTCATTTTGATTAACATAATTTTTTTTTTTTTTTAGATCTAATTATGAATATCTATGACTATTTCTATTAGAGATACAAAAATAAATATAACATATCTAAATAAATCAAATAAATATTAATAAAAATTAAAATATTTTGTGTATTAAATAGATATTTTAAATAATTTAATTTTTATGCCACCTTACAAATTTTCATAATTCTATGAATAATATTTGGTGATAGGTGAAAAGGGAGGGATTTGTGTCGCTTTTGTCTGAAATTGAGTTGTTGGAGGCTGTTTATGAGCTTGAAGAACCATTGCTGCGATGATTGTTTGAGTCCGCAAATGAACTTGTTGATCTTGCATACTTGAGTTGGATGGGACAAGTTGAAGAAGCCTCTATGTTGAAGCATGTAGATTTCTTCATGGAGAGATCCATGCAGGAAGGCATACGAGATATCTAATTGAGTGACACTTTATTTGTTGTGTAACAATGGTGAAGAGAACCCATATGGTAGACATCTTTGCAACTGGGCTGAAGGTCTCGGTACAGTCAAATCCATATCATTGTTTGTAGCCTTGGGCGACAAGCCTTTCTTTGTATCTTGCAATGGAGCCGTTTTAATTTCTTTTTGATTGCATGTTCATTTACAGCCCATGTCTTGTTGATGTTTATGCTTGGGAACAAGATCCCATGTATGTTGAGCTTGTAGAGCGTGGATTTCATTGACCATTGTGGATTGCCATTGCGGGAGTTTTGTGGCCTCGGTATAGTGGGATCTTTAGATGTCTTTTGGGTGGTGAGGTTCATGATTTGGCAAAGTTTTGGATGACCAAATTTTGATTGTGTAGCCATTGGGTGAATCATGGTGGCTGGATATTGTGTTGTGGTGTTGGAGTGGGATGGTGACTGATGGGTTGTAGTTTTGGTAGTCAGGGGTTTGGTTTTGGTAATTGTGGGTTATGTTGGGGTGAATGTATGGGCATGAAGCATGTTCTTCAGCGACAACTTGAGCTAAACATTCCTTGCAACCAAGCATGTTGATATAGAATATCATTTTTGCCTGTGATTTAGTCTAATCCAAGAAACTCACTGCCCACAGCATACTCGAGCCGAAGATCAGCTAGATGACATCCGAAGCCTCTTCCAGCCTCCTCTCATCATCGGATCATTAACAAGCTCATCGTCTCCTCGACACCGAGCTTGCAAAGGAGTAATAACCCCCTGTGCAATTACAATTCTATCCATAATATTTGCTATTAGTGTTTAATTTGTGTAACAGACTGTACCAAACTGAGAGTTTATATATATCTTGATTCTTCCTTTATTGTTTACAGAAATCATTTTCCGCTATTCTACGTGCGATTCTTCAACATACAAGACACTCAAAACACATCCCGCAACAGGAAGAGAAAATATTGCGATGTGCAAAGTTTTTTTTTTCTATCAGACGAAGAAAGGGGATAGGAGAAATGAGGGAAACAATTTTTTTACTATACAACTTAACATATTTTGGGCTACAAAGCTTTTTTCTCATATGGGCGTGCTATAGTGCCAAAGATGATATCCATGACGATTCCGCAACAGAAAAAAAAACTCGCGATGCGCAGTTCACTTTTGCGCGCACACGAGGGAGGGGGACATTGTCCAACAGGACACTCAAAAAACTCCCCGCAAGAGGAAATAAAAATTCGCGACGTGCGGTTACTTTTGCGCACGCGCGAGGGGGGCCGGGGGTGGTGAAGGCGAAGAAGCAAAGGGAAGAGGAGAAACTGGGGGAATTAATTTTTTACTGTAGGCGAACTCATTCTCGGCCCTTTTCATTTGCTATTATTGGACTATGCTATTATTGAAAATAAGGAGGTTTAAATACAGTTGACAGAGAGAATCATACGATCATCAAAACATGAGATCGTGTTCTCAGGTGGTCCTACCGCCATGAAACGCCACTTGAGTCTCCTCTCGCTTCAAAAGCTCCAGCTGCAAATCTCCTCCAACTCGTACAATTCCTCTCGTCTCTTTCCTTCCCATCCGTTTATAAACCCTAAGCTCTATCCAAGCCCTCACCTCTCCTCAAATCCGCGCGAGCAACTCCAAGCTTCGCACAGAAGATCCGCTTCCATCGCCATCAGCGTCTACAACGATGTCATCCAACGATTCTCCGTCGATCCCCAAACCCTCCACCTTCAGCTCATCAAGACTGTTCCCCGGGACTTATTCTTATCGAACGGCTTGGTCAATCTCTATGCGAAGTCGGGCTCTCTTAAACACGCGCACCAAGTGTTCGATGAAATGCATGAGAGGAACACTGTCTCCTGGACTTGCCTCATTTCCGGGTACGCCCAACAGGGATTGCCCGAGGAAGCCTGCCGGCTGTTCAAACTTATGCTCTCGAATGGGCTAATGCCGACCCAATTTACATTCGGCAGCATCATTCGAGCATGCCAGGAGTTGGGGCCTCGTATGCTTGATCTCGGCACACAGATTCACGCCATGGTTGCGAAAGGCGAGTATGCATTCGATAATGCGGTCTGCAACTCTTTGATATCGATGTACGGAAGCTGCTCCTCTCTAGAGCCTGTAAGACATGCTGACGATGTGTTCATCGGCATGCCAGTCAAAAGCATCATATCGTGGAATTCGATCATCTCTGTGCATTGTCAAAGGGGAAATGCTGCTGCTGCCTTCAGCTACTTTTCAGGGATGCAGTCTGGTCCATGCCCCATCTTCAAGCCGAACGAGCATACGTTTGGCAGCCTAATAACAGTGAGTTATACTTCTTCCCCATTCAGCGCGCTGCCTTTTAGCTCATGCTTCATGGTCGAACAATTACTCGCAAGAGTTTCAAAGGCTGGGTTCTTGAATGATCTTTATGTTGGTAGCGCAATGGTTAGCGCGCTTTCAAGATTCGGTTTATTTGATACAGCTAGAAAGGTTTTCCTGGAGATGAATGACAGAAACTCAGTTTCTGTCAACGGCTTGATGCTTGGTCTGATCAAGCAGAATCGAGGAGAAGAGGCGGCCCGAGTCTTCCGAGAGGCGGGAGATATGGTTATGACAAACTGCGATTCTCTTGTAGTTCTTTTATGCGGAATGCCCGCATTTGAGCGCTTGAGTGAAGGGGAGAGGAAAGGAAGTGAGATTCATGGCCTTGTTATCAGAACTGGTCTTATTGATTGTAAGTCTGCAGTGGGGAATGGACTTGTAAACATGTACTCTAAATGTGCAGCCGTGAGCAAAGCTCTCAGTGTTTTTAGAAGCATGAGAACTCTAGATCAGGTCTCCTGGAACTCAATGATTGCCGGTCTAGATCAGAATGAGCAGTTTGAGGAGGCAATATTTTTTTTTTCCGATATGATTAGATCCAGCATTGTGCCTTCGAACTTCACCATAATTAGCTCGCTGAGCTCATGTGCGAGCTTGAGGTTTATAAGAATGGGTATGCAAGTGCATTGCGTTGCATCGAAAATGGGATTTGATGACGATGCTTCTGTTTCCAATTCACTAATTATGTTGTACGGAGAGTGCGAGAGTATGCTGGAATGCTGGAAGATCTTCACTTTGATGCCCGCTTATGACCAAATATCCTGGAATTCTATGCTCGGAGTGTTGGCGAGTTCTGAGGCACCTTTGGAGGAACTTCTCATGCTATTTTCAGAAATGACGCAGAGAGGATGGAAGCCAAACAGAGTGACATTTGTTAACCTTCTTACAGCTCTAACTCCATGTTCTTCTATTGAATTAGGGAAGCAATTGCATTGTCAAGCTGAGAAAGGCGGGATGTCTGAGGAAACTGCGCTCGAGAATGCACTTTTGTCCCTCTATTCCAAGTCGGGAGACATGGAATCTTGTGAGGGTCTCTTTGGCCGAATGTCTTGCCGGAGGGATGAAGTCTCGTGGAACTCAATGGTTGCAGGGTATGTTCACAACGGACTCTTGTCAAAGGCCATGGATCTTGTTTGGCTTATGATGCATGATGGCCAGAAGATGGATTGCTTCGCCATGAGCACAATCCTCAGTGCTTGCTCCTCGGTGGCAGCACTGGAGAGAGGGATGGAAATTCATGCTTTTGGAGTGCGAACTCTATTGGAGTCCGACATTGTGGTCGAGAGTGCACTTGTCGACATGTACTCGAAATGCGGAAGGATAGACTATGCCTCAAAGGTTTTCAACTTTATGCCACTGAGGAACGAGTACTCATGGAATGCTATGATTTCAGGCTGCGCCCGACACGGGCAGGGCGCCAAGGCTTTGGAACTATTCAGAATGATGCTGGATAGCAATCTGCGCCCAGATCATGTCACTTTTGTTGGGGTTCTCTTTGCCTGCAGCCATGCTGGTTTGGTTGAGCAGGGCTTGGATTACTTCGATTCTATGAGGAAGAAGTATGGTTTGATTCCTCGAATTGAGCATTATTCATGTGTGGTGGATCTTTTGGGAAGAGCAGGTAGAATTGATAAGATGGAAGACTTCTTAAAAAGAATGACAATTGTGCCCAACAGTCTTATATGGAGGACTGTGCTGGGGGCTTGCTGCAGATCACAAAATGGAACCAAGACAAGCTTGTTCAAGCAAGCATCGGAGATGCTTCTTGAACTAGAACCTCATAATCCTGTGAATTATGTGCTTATTTCTAATCTCTATGCTTCAAAAGGGAGATGGGAAGCTGTGACCAGGGCTAGGGTTTTCTTGAGAGGAGCTTCAGTGAAGAAAGAAGCTGGTTGCAGTTGGGTCACACTCAGAGACGGGGTGCATGTCTTTCTATCCAGAGATCGCTCGCACCCAGATATAGTGAAAATATATGACAAGCTGCATTTCCTGATGCAGAAGATAAAGGAAATGGGATATATGCCTCAGACTGACTTTGCTTTTTATGACCTAGAAGCGGAGAACAAGGAAGAGCTGCTCAGCTATCATAGTGAGAAGCTCGCGCTTGCTTTCGTTCTCACTAGGTCTTCGGGGGTGCCTATAAGAATCATGAAGAACCTTAGGGTTTGTGGTGATTGCCACCTGGCGTTTTGCTACTTTTCTAAGATTGTTGAACGACAAATAATTCTACGTGATTACAATAGATACCATCACTTCGAAGATGGGAAGTGCTCTTGTAGGGATTTTTGGTGACCCATTGTGGCTCGCTTGTTTTTATCCGTGCCAGCTCTGCACAAGCTTACAAGTCATGAAGAGGGCAAGAAAAAAAATTGAAGTCCTAAAAGAGCTGATTTTATCACCTGAAACTGGTCGTTATGGCACGAAGAAATTCGAGAGCATTCACCAAATATTGAGTGAGGGGTCTCTCAGCTTCAGTTTAAACAGCTCCAAACCAGATACTTGAGTAAGAATCATTCTCCGTTTATTATTTGCAAATTTATGAATTATATATATATATATATATATATTTGTCGCCGTTTGCATACCACAAGTTATAAGTAAAGCAGCAATTACTTGTACGGAAAATCTCTTCCTCTGCTGTTAACATAAGGGCGGTGGTTATATGAATCATTTGTTGGTTATATGAATCATTTGTTTAAATAGAAACCCCTCCCTAAATTTTAAATGGTGAAGATTCTTCCAATGTCTTTGCTCGTTTTTCTTTTCCTCTTTTAATATGGGCAGCATCCATGAACTCCACTTTTCTGACTAAGGGTGTTGCACGTTCTATGCTTAATATATCCAAACTATCTAAGTCAGCATTCTAATCTTATCTACTATTAGCACCACTCCAACCTGATAAACTCATTTCTCATTATATCTTTGTGAGTACACTCACTCATCCACCTAAGCATCATTATCTCTATAACACTTATTTTATCAGTTAATTTCTTCTTTGCTGGCTAACATTCAACCCTATATAACATAGTTGATCATTTAGCTGCTCTATAAATTTTTTTTTCAATTTTAAGTGAGATTTTAAGATTATACAACACACCAGAAGTGTTCCTCCTTTCCAACCAACTTGGATAATCTTATTGATCACATCACTCTCTATTTTACCCATTATTTTGAAAAATTAAACCAAAGTATTGAACCTCTCACTCTTCTTAATCACATGATCCCAATAGTTATATCATTGAAATTAGAGCTTCTAATATAATTGAACTTACACTCCATATATTGTGTTTTAGATCTACTACTATAAAAACTATTAAGACAAACTTTAAATTTTAAAGTAATCCTCCGGGTCAAACTTTGTTTGAATTTATCTAAACCCCACAATTTGTTTTGTAAGTATTTTTGTTGAAGCCTTAATTCTATATATTTGTTTATTTGCAAGTTTAGTTATTTTTTGTTAATTTAAGATATATAATTTACATAAACTAGATAAGTTAAATAATTTAAGCTAAGTCACTAGATTGTTCGAAAGTAACTAAGATAAAAGCTAATATAACCCTGAAATGAATAAGCACAGTGATTTCTCATATTTTGGGTTTCCATATAAGTTTTTTTTTTCATTTATGCTTTGATATATGATCACTGTGCTTGTTTTCTCATTTATTTGTATCTCTTAACAAATGGGGTAGCAAATTTCTCTACCATATGCTGGTAGTAGTTTATTTTACTAAAAAAGTAACAAACTAAAAAAATTATGAGAAAGTTTCTAACCATAATTAGAATCTAGAAAAATCAAAACAGCAACCATCTGATTCTTAGGAAGACAATGTTGGGGAAATGCAGAGTATTTTAACATTCATACATATAGAAAATGAACAATAACAAAAGCAGCTGCACACAATAAAAATCCAAGAAAACTTGAGAGCAGCCAGAATTTGAACAAAATTGAAATCCCAATGTTTGGTTGATAAACAAGGATCAGAGCCAAAATCTGCAGAAAAAAAAAAAAAACAAAACAAAACAAAAAGGCAAACACAAAAGAGGGAAGAGAGAAGCTCAAACAAAAAAATATTTTTGTTGCCTTCCTTGTATTGTAATCAAAAACACCAAAAAAATGGAAAACAAACCCTACTGAATTACACATTCACATCTTCGTGATCGTTTGCTCTCTAGATCATCCTCGAAAATGCCATCATCACTGCATAATGAGGCAAATTTGCATTAGTGATTAGCACCACATCTGAAAATAATAAAAATTCATATACAATTTGATGCAGAGGTGTAAGTCAGCTCTGCTCAATAAAATGACTCATGAACTCAATGAACAAGTGAGTCAAGCTTTAGAATATGTCGCCGTAAATACACTTATTTTGCAAAATTCTAGGGATTCGTATAAATTTATTCAATACTACACCTGAGCTCGAATTCTCTTATCTCAGTAAGCTCTTTGCCGCATGTATCTGACCACTGAACTTTTCTCCTCGCAGTAAAACACGATATGTTGCTCTGAACCTCTTCCAAGGAGCTGCGGGCGGCATCCCCTTCGCCAAGCATAATACAGCAATTCGGAGATGATTTCTTGAGGCTGCTCTTGAGCAATATCTTCCTTTCGTTCTCATCGGAAGAGACACTGATCGTTCCATCGACTCTATCCAGAGAACTTTCTGTCGATTGTGAAGGATGATCGTCATGAGAAGACGCGCATCCAAAGCATATGAAGGAAGAATGCCCTTTAGAAACTCGGTCTTTTTCCGATGCTAACTTGGGATCTTGATGAACCGACTGGTATTGATTCCACGGAGAAATTTTCGTGTTTCTTTCTTCATTTTTCTGCCCAAGTAGCAGAAGGGAAAGGCCGTTGCTGTATCCCGATGCTGATGAGGAAAAGAAGCCTCCTCCTTCCACAGCGAACAGCATTACTGCAGCTCATCAAGGATTCATGGTAAAAATCTGTAGTGACATGATGCCTTCAAACTCCTTGCATATGAGCCTACAATACCATGTGAGATGAATTTATATGTTTTAAATTGACTTTACAGCAAACGGTGATTGAATTCATACGTCTATGACAGTACATCGGCAAAGATGCAAACGGATGTCAGCGGAACATAAACAAAACTAGAAAATCTTCTGGATTTTTTCTTACTTACAGCCTCCGGCTAGGGTTTCTTCTAGAATTCGGCACTGTAGCAGAAGGAGATCAATACTTGCAAGAAAATAAAATCGAAGCTCAGCTGGAGAAGAGCTTAGCAGATCCAGGAGTTGGGAAAAGCAAAGCGTGAGCCCCGGAAATCGGGCCTATCATCTGCTGTTTTTCTTGTGATATTCGGGTTTGTGTGTCCAGTGACTCGCGGGAGCAACGAGAAGCTACAGTGGTCCCTTGATGAGGCGGAAGCAGGGCCGCCGTACGATCTCTTGGCGCTGCGCGATGGGATTTGGGGAAGGGGACGGAAGGGCGGTCAAATTGTTTGTGGAACCGTGATGGACGACGCCACAGGATGGATTTGCGGTTTTGGAAACATCGAGACTTATCCTGTAAGAATAATCAATTGAATTGAATCATTTTTCAAGGCACAATTTCCTCTATTGCTAGTGCTGCCTTTTAATATGTACAATTAAAATGAAGTAGACAACTTCAAAATAAATGCAATCTTCAATACCAATAAAGTAAAGTCTTCCAAAATAAATTGATGTATGTAATTAGAATGTTCGAACTAATAAAGAAAACAAATACTCCATTGTTGAGCATCTCAGACACTAAACGAAGACAACTCGAGATCCATAATTCTATATTCAATTTGCAATGCTTTCCAAAGCTCGCATTTATATTTAAGTTTAAATCCTTTTGATCAAAGATAATTGTGCCGCCGGACAACAAGCATATAGAGGATTATGGGCATTAGAAAGAAAAGAAGTTCCCTTAAATGAATTCACGCCATCAATGTGAGGAGTTATGAACCAAGAGAAGCCTTATATGTAAAGATTATCAAATAATTTCAATATACGATGCATTGCAAAGATTGTACCAACATAGTATAGTTTACAACATATCAGAACCTTACCGGGATTAATGAGACCAAGCCATTGTCCCAAGATAAGATATGGATTTTTGGGAATCATGATCCAAAAATCGCTCACAAATGTCAATAATGATTTTTATCACAACCACGGGATTGCGCAATGCACAGAATCTGTGTGGGAAAACTTTAATAGCTGTAAGGAACCTGCTAACAATTAGCCTGGGTAGAACTCAGCACTTTGTAGTTAAAACTTGATGCTTCAAAAACATGGCCCATTCATGATTCGAAATCCCTAATATTGGCAATATAAGTTTTACCAAAAAAAGAATAAATACAGTACTCATATAACAATATTTTTTAGCTGTTCTCATCTTCTATTTGCAAATGTTTTACAATTTAAATCATATCAAATTCATCCACAAAAATCTATAAAAATACACTTTTCATTGCAAAAAATCTATTACCCTGTCAAAGTATCGAGGCGTCGTACGACCGTACGACGTCTCATTTGTGTTGAGCCCATCATTGTGTGTTTTTATAGTACTATTTTCCAACTTCCGTTCCAAGCCCAATTGAGGTATATTTCAATCTAACTAAGCTTTTATGTTATTTAAATATATAGTGAGTGTTAGCATTATGTTGCATTTCATTATATTATTTATTTTATGTCAAATTGTATATTAACATGATTAATGTCCATTAGTCATTTAAAGTGTTAATTTAAATTGCATATTACACCCATGCTATTCTAATAATTGCGTTAAATGCAAATATGGATTTAATAAATTGATGCATTTGTTATCTTGTTGTTACATATATATGCATGCATAAGCATCATAATGTAAATGAAAATCATTGCAAAGTTGTTGTGATTTCAAAAAGGCGCATGGCCTTATTTTGCATGATAATGCGTGTTTCTAATAAATTATATTATGAGAGTAGTTATGTTTGGATTTCAAATGATTTAATTTTATTGTGGGAGGGTTTATGGGTATGGTCAAACATGTTATTGATGAGAAATTGTCCATTATGAGGTGATAAAGAGGCCTCTACTGTTATTTGGGGAGAGTCAGTGCATTATATGATGAATTATAAAACCATTTACAAATAGGCCAATAGTAATAACCCATTTATTAGCAAAAATGGATACATTTTATTAATCAAAATAAAGAGTTATAGAATGGTAGTTAGGCAATTTAAATCAACCTAAATCAAGCAAAATAAAAAATTGAAGAAAACCTAGTCAACCCTAATAAGATTGCTTAAAGTTTATTCATAAAAAGTAGTCATAACAAACAAAATACAAATACAAAATGTAATAAGAAAATACCCATTGTACCAAAAAGAGCTTCAACAATTGCAGTCAAACCGTAAAGCCACAAACCACTGACTACTTGATTAAAATCAAAACAAACCCCCACAAAAGCCAAAAACCAAACATTCTTATAAATGTTATAATGCACAATAGTAAGAAGACCCATATAATGTTTAGAGTAACTTTTCTTATTCACATCATAAACATAGATCCAACTGAGATAAGCAAAAATAATAATGGCCCACACCATCACAAGCAAACAAAGATAGCTTCAGATAATGCATGTCCAAACCAACAAAAAAATAAATAATCAATTACATTATGTGATAAAAATTTGCCTTGATGGTCCCTATAATCATTCTGAAACCATTTTGGGCACTCAACCAACTAACCTATAAAAGTGACAATAATAATAGAATGATACATGGCCAACATTCCAAGTACACAAATATCCACACTATGTGTATAGTTGCTCCAATCGAAGCAAGCAGCACTCCAATTGAAGCTAGAATAACCAAAATACCCATAATACATAGATAATAATAAATAGCACACATTTAGATATTTACACATGCATTCATAATCCTCAAAAACATGGCTACTGAATACATGCAAGAATATAAAAATACACTATGAACAATCCAACACTAGTCATAACAACTTAAAACAAGCCAAAAAGTCATCCAAATGGCACAACCTAACACTACATGAACAAATAACTCCCAACCAATATAGTAAAACTACATATAAAAATCACAAATAAAGAAATATAAAGAAAAAATAATATCACCAAAAAAAACATAATAACCACATCACAAGCATGATACCAAGACATTGGAGAAATCTATAAGGTTATGCAAATTAATGATGAGTTGTAAACTGGCTTTGTCCTCATTATTCTAGTTTAGAGCCTTACTAGGGATACCAGCAAGCATAATTTGAAGCTCATTAATGTTGTTGTTAACCTAATGCCCCATAGTTTCATTTGCACTCTTAGCTTTATTTCTAGAATTCTAGATAGCTCAAATAGTAAGAATATCGCAAGGTTACACACATGAACCTTTTTATTATAATTAGAATAAATAGTGTTTCATCTATTTAAGAAATTATCAATGTTACCCAAAGGGGGATTAAGTTTGTTAAAATTAATATAATTCAGACTTGCATGTTAACTTTGTTATACATAAAAACATGATAAAAATATTCAACAATATCATAATATTGATACCTAAAGGCATGGTGAAACCCTAATTGCAACACCGCATCAACACTTATAATATTATTATGAATTTTGCAAATGAAAATGCTAAGGTAAGAAGGGATATGAGTATTTTAAAACCAAGTAAACTAGTTGGATAGGCTATAAGAGTGAGTTAATTTCTAAGAAATCCCACTATTAAATTCATCATTAATAACATGATTTGTGCAACCCTTCTTATTGGCTTCAAACTTGAGGTTCAAATGGCCAAAGGAATAAATTTAATTTTTAGGGAGGAGATTGATAATTTGATCCTAATTCCACTCTTAATGAGAGTTTAAGCACTCACATGCCTTTAAATTTGGGCTCAATATTGCATAAACTTGTCCAAATGCCAAAACAAAATGAAGTAGAATCAAGAATATCCCAATTAACTAGATGTTTCATAGTATCCTTGAAGTTTAACATCCTTCTTTAGATAAAAAAATTAGTAATCTTAAAAAGAACAACATTAGGGTGTCAAGTGGAACAGTACTTGGCCAAAAGAATTTAGGCCCAAAATTATTAGAAGGATGGAATAATCACCAAAGCTTAAGGGTAAGAGAATTATGAAAATTATTTAAGTTTATAGGATAAACAATATAACTTCATGTGGTGGCTCACCCCACTACTTGCACAAAATGAAACTCTTTTAACGACGGGTTGGATCATCACTTTCAAATATGAATGATGTTAATACCATATATGCCTACTAAGACACTTATGTTATCAATACTAGTAACTCTGGGATATCTAAGTGACTAAAGTACTTAAGCATCTCTACTTACTTTAATGCCCCAAATTATTATTTGCAGAATAATAATGGTTATTTGGAGTACTAAATAAATTGAGTAAATATTATGATATTCATCACAGTGCGGAAGAAGTAAATATGAAATGCATTAATTCATTACATCCATGCAGTAGAAAAAGAAATAGAAAGTGCATTCATCTAAGGATAGAGGTACTGTAAAGAAAACATATAAATTCTAAATTATTATTACAAACTAAGATTAAAGAAATAAAGAGAATGAAATGCTAATATTCACTCTCTTTCAAGCAAAAAGCCAATTAAAAATAAATAGCTACAATAGGATCATTCTCATGTTCCTATTCCTCACATGAAGTAAGCTCCATGAATGTCTCTAAATCAAACATGTTGGTTTTGTAACAACCCATAATTATTACTTGAATTTTTAATAATTAGATTAGCCTATAAACCTCTCCATTTATCTCAAAGTAGTCTAAGACTAAACTTTGAAGTTTTGGTAAAGTTTGGAAGCTATTTGATTGAAATAAATATATTAATCAATTTATTTGACTGAAAGAATGAGATAATTATCTAGATTTCTAATAAAAATTTGACTTTTTGAGTTCCTTACACCCAATTTAATTAGATGTGAAATTTTGAGAATTTTTAGAGCTCATTAAGTTAAGATAATTTAAATAATATGTTTGGCATTAATTAATCATAAATATAATTTATTTATTTTATATTCATAAATTCATCTAATGGATTTAACCATTACAGCAGAGGATCCGCTTGTAACAATCCAAGGATGTTAATCCTTGTTTATCACCCTAATCAGCTTGAAAACCTCTCCAATAGTCTCCAAATAATGTTTGGAGCAATCCTTGAAAATTTAGAGCGATTCAGAGCTCATTTGCCGCAGGATGGTTGCTACCGGATCTCTGCCTGAAGAGGAGCCACGCCTGTACAGTATCTCCTGCCGCAGCCAAAAACTGTTTGTCATAGTCGTGGACAACAGCAGCCCCGAAAGCAGTGGGCTCAACATTGCTATACAAAAGGTTAATATTGGCCTTCAGCCAATGAGGGCAGGGGGGAGCACCATCTAGAGGAGGTGGAGGGGCCCTGGTGGGCCGTGGAACCTCAGTAGTCGCTCTCGTCATGCAAACTAGTACTGACTAAGGAAGACAGTATTGAACCTACTCAAATCATCAAAATGGGGCGCCATCGTCCATGAGAGAACATCGTCCTGCACCTCCAGGCATGGTACAAGGAGTAGGAGACAAACAGGCAGTCGAACCGATAGCTGCGAGACGTTGTGGAGGTCGAGAATAGTGCTGTAAACTGGTCATAGAAAGTCAATGTGGCTGAAAGTATGCCCAAACTTACAAAGGTCTCCATGACTTCTCTCGTGTAACTGCAATTGTAACAACCTAAGTTCACAGCTCGATTCTGGGATAGATTGACCAAATCAGCTCATTTCATCCCAGTTCGACAGACAGACACGATAGAAAAGCTTGCCAGGATTTATATAAAAGAGATCGTTTGATTGCACGGAATTCCGCAAACTATAGTATCAGATCGCGATACCAAGTTCACATCTCAATTCTGGCAAGCAGTACATCAGGACTTGGGGACCAATCTGGCTATGAGCACTGCTTTTCACCCTCAGACTGATGGTCAAACAGAGCTGGTAAAACAGACATTAGAGGATCTCCTACGACTATGCATTACTGACTTTGGCGGGAGTTGGGAGGATCATCTGGCACTAGTCGAATTCACCTATAATAATAGCTTCCAGGCTAGCATCGGTATGGCACCTTACGAGGCGCTGTATGGAAGAAAATACAGTACTTCTCTAGCCTGGACGGAGGTTGGCGATTCCCAGCTTTATGGGTCTGAGTTAGTAGAGGAAGCAAACAAGAAAATAAATACTATCCAACAGAGGATCTTAACTGCTCAAGATAGGCAAATGAAGTATTACGATGCGAGGCATCGCCCATTAGAATTCCAAGTCGGGCAATTTGTTTATTTGAAGATCAGTCCGATAAAAGGAGTTCAAAGGTTTGGAATAACCGGCAAGCTCAGCCCTAGGTATGTAGGACCTTTTGAAATAATGGCAAGGGTAGGGTCATCAGCCTATAAGCTAAAGCTTTCAGAAGAATACTCGTTGATGCATGATATTTTTCATGTGTCATATTTGAGGAAATGCATCCAAAAACCATCCCAGTGTATCTCTGTCCCTGCAGAAGGGATACGGTCGAACCTCATAATTATCGAAGAACCAATCAAGATCTTGGGGAGAGATTTAAAACGATTGCTCAACCGCTCAATCCCCATGATTAAAGTTCAGTGGCAAAATCATACTGAAGAGGAAGCTACTTGGGAAATCAAGGAAGCAATACGCCATAAGTACCCTCAACTATTTGACTCGCAAGATGAGTTGAATTAACACGTTACTACTATGCCTCATTAATAGCTTACAAAAAATTTTACAAATAGCTGATGTCGAGGACGACGTCCCTTTTAAGGAGGGAAGGCTGTGACGACCCGTGTCGTCATTAAATAGTATTACTGTTAAAAAAAAAAAAACTCAGCAACTATAATTTCCTATATCACATTGAGCACTTTAACTGGGAGTAGACCCAATTTGGACTTAATTTGGTCAAGTTATGACCAAAATAAGGTCATAAGTATTTTGGTATTTATCTAAATTTTTAGGGTTCAGATCATGAATATTATTTTAGTTTATTGATGACATTGAAATTCTGAACTAATTAGCATCTTGAATTTTTGAATTTGGAGTTAATTTGACCAAGTTATAGTAATTTGAATTCTAGGGATATTTTGGTCAATTTTCCCTAAAATCAAATGAGAATTCTAGAGTTGACTTTTCGTCATGATGTCCAAATTAGAAAATTAATACTACTACAGTGATGGGGCTATTCTCCTGAGTATTTTAATACCCATATTACATATGTTTGGTTAAATAGGTAAAAAGTTATGTGAGTTTGTTTATGACCTAAAATATCACTAGGTTAAATAATCTCCGAATCGAATTTTTGAATTATGCCATTTGACTCCATTTATTTTTCTGAGTAACATGAGACCTATATTCGATATGTTTGGATCAATATATTCAAAGTTATGATATCCTAAACTTTAATTGAACAAATAAATAAATAAATTAATTAATTAAATATAATATTTCCATTCTCAAAAAATTTAAACTTATTTTGACACCTCAAAATTAAATTTTGACCAAAAATTTAGGTCCGGAACGTCAAAATTAGCTAGGAGAGAAAATTTCAAATTTTTCGGAGCTCAAACGGACAAAAAATGCGCATAATACATTTGGAATTAAATTTTTCCTAAAGTTTTTAATTAAATTTGTATTTTTCGGAATTTAAAAAATTCATTTAGAAATTTTTTTTTTGCCACGTGGCGACACGTGGACGTGCTCAGAGCTTCGGGCGCCACGTGGAGCCTCGGATTGCCACGTGGCAGCGTGCATGAGCTTCGGGTGCCACGTGGCAGCACCTCGTTGCACAGCGTCACCGGGTGCCACGTGGCTGCGTGCATGAGCTTCGGGGGCCACGTGGCAGCACCTCGTTGCACCGCGTCCCCCGGGCGCCCCGTGGCAGCACCTCGTTTCACCGCGTCCCCGGGCGCCACGTGGCAGCACCCTGTTGCACCGCGTCACCCTGCGCCACGTGGCAGCACCTTGCTGCACCGCGTCCCCCATGCGCCACGTGGCAGCACCCTGTTGTGCCACACAATCGCGAATGCCACCTGGCGATATACGTGGCAGCACACTGTTGCACCGCGTCACCATGCGCCACGTGGCAGCACCGCGTCCCCCATGCGCAACGTGGCAGCACCCTGTTGTGCCACGCAATCGCGGATGCCACGTGGCGATATACGTGGCAGCACCACAACGCCGACGCACAGGTGGCTGCCACGTGTCACGCCGGGATTTGGCGGTGGCGGCGGTGGGGCGGCGACGGAGCCTACGAGGGGGGGCGCCCCTGCCTATTTAAAGGCCTCAGTGAGGCCGAAGGGAGGGCACCTTGAGATCGTCGGAAGATCGCCAGAGTTTCCGGAAAAAGCTCCCGAAGTTCGCTGGAGGCGGAGGTTCGCATCTGGTACGCCGGAGAAGATAAACAGTAATTGCCACGTGGCAGACACGTGGCAACTGAGCGGTCTCTGTCTGTACACGTGGCAGCCACGTGTCACCAGATGACATGTGTCAGATTTCTGTGTGCTCTCAGCCACGTGGTCGCCACGTGTCAGCCACATGGTCGCCACGTGGCACCTACCATCCACCGTTAACGGATTTCGTTAACAGAAAGAGAATATTCTTGGAATATTCCATTATCGTTAACGTTAACTTAACGGAAACCGTTAACGATAACGGAATATTCCAAAAATAATAAAAATTTAGAAAATTCCTAAAATTTTAAAAATTCATATCTTTCAAAATAGGAGTCCAAATATGGTTAAATTATATGTCAAAATGATCAGAAAAATTCAAGGATTCTGAAAATATTATCATATTTTTGATTTGATCTCAAAATTTTAAAAAGTTATTTTTGCCTCGTAAAACGTGCCATTTTCGGATTTTAGTAAAATTGTCACCGTTGTGCTCGTAATCATCCGGATAACTTGAATAAATAATAATTAATAATTAAAACTTGCACACCCATTTTTGTGCCTCGTAAAGCGTGCCAAGACTCAAATTTAGGCCAAGTAGCCTTATTAAGAGGATTAATCAACTAATCACTAGCTAGTCTAAATACTAAATTATGTAGGTAACTTAGGAAATCATGCAAGAAAGATACTAGATATTTTCTTACATTTATTTATTACTTAATTTCTTTTAAATGCTTTCGCACCGCTTTGAGCCTTATATTCAATTTTACTTTCCTTTTTAAGTTATCTATTACTGTCACTTTAAATACTGAATGAAATGTCTTGATAATGCATGCATTATTTTTTTAGGTTCTCGAAACGGTGGCTTGGGTGGGATATATGGCGGGGCTAGTCAAGAGGGGAGATAAGGGAGCGTGCTGTAGCCTACGGGGGGCACAGTACGATATTATGTTACGATATGAACCCACATTCTGTCTGACCCTAAGGTTCTGTGTTTGCCCAGCAGGACAAATTGTTTATGATTATGCTTACTGATGCAAGACATATCATACTGATTCTTGTGATATATTTTTGATAAAATTCAGCACATTTTTATGAATGTTTTTTTATGAACCTAACAAATTGCTTTGCAGGATAAAACTTTCGCATATCCCCCTGTATTATCCCTTTATTGCTTACCGCTAACGCTTTTATAAATGCATGCTTATATCTTGTACTTAGTCTACGGGACTAACCGGCATTCCAACGCCCGCACTTTTATGTGCCAGGTCAGGAGCTAGTGGAGATCGAGGTAGCTGAGAAGTGAGGAGGATCGGCTCAACATATCTCTTTTATTTTTCTTTTTTCCTTATGTTATTATATTAAATTAAACTATGTGATGTAATTTTTATTTAAATTGAATGGATGATCTCATTTTTGCTTACTTGATGTACTACTTAAACTGCTCAATCGGATTCCTCGACGGGGAACCTCATGCGGGGCTGATCCTCTGATATCAATCTGGCATGAGGAGGGTCCCCACAGGTATACACAACTAAACTCAACTAATAATTTGATTTCAGTCAATACTATTTAATCAATAAGGATTATCAAGGCTATGAGATATAGAGACTACAAGAGGTGAATCCTATATAAGGTTCCAATGATGTGATTAAAATGATCATCCAATATAAGTTACTACCATAATGGAGAAAATCTTATTCTAAGTACTTTAGGTAATTCTACTATAAGAATCTAAGATCAAACTTCTAGGGTTAAGAAGGAACATCTAAGTTCCTATCTCAAGATATAACAATAAGTTCTTTCTACCTCAATATAATAATATTTTATTAAGGCTTCAATTACATAAAATTTCTATTGTAAGATCATCAAAATCTTACACATCTAACATTTAACTTAATAATTTGCACTAAGATCATAAGTTACATTTGTTAAGTATGAATTAGTTTAATTTTTATAATTATTCTCATGCTAAGGATCTTATATTGTAACGACCCCAATAATTGGATAGAAAATTAATCCAGATATTGGAGTGTTACCTTAGCACCCAACACTTAATTAGAAGAAAACAAATCAAGTGATTGATGCTAAGTGGCCAAGTCACTTTATGAGCAATTGTTAAGTTAAGTGAATGAAAATGAAAATATAAGTAAATACAATATTACAAGTATTTACAATACTAGAATTTAAAATAATCCACTCATTCATCCCAAGTAGTTTTAAACACATAAGATACAACACAGATTAATAAATGTATGTAAAAGTGTAACAACCCTAGGTAGTTACCATGTAAAATGGATATTGATTAATTCATTTTTTTTAACATCATTGCTTTTAGAACATCAATTTGAGCTTATCTGGAAAATTTGAAGTCCATTAGGCTTCTCTAAGCCAAAAATTGTAATTTGATCAGTCTAGATATCCTAACATAGACCCAAAATATTTTAATCTCAGAATTAAAATCTGATTGCATGTTTGAATTCCTCACCCCCAAATTAGCTAAGGGTAAAATTTTGGTGCAATTTGGAGTTCATTTCGGCAATAATTCAATTTAATTTAAAATGGTGTAATTGCACTTTAGGGCTCCATACAATTTAAAATTGCAAAAATACCTTCAGCCATTTTTAAAACAGCGGACGCGATCTAAACCGTCCATTCCTCGGGTCAGATCGTGCGGCCCACGTTTGATCAGGATCTATCAATCCAGACCGTTCCGCGGTCCGATTGAAGGATCGGACGGTATCCATCCATCCGCCATAAGTAGCGCTGTGATCCGTCAGATCCAACAATCTGAATCCAACGGACGATCTGCTCCCCGAGTTCGGCCGTTAGATGTTCGCGAATCTGGACCGTTCCATCCCAACGAACGATTCATCAGACGGCTGCCGTGGATCCCACGCTGTTCATCATCTTCCTCGCCTCGCCAGAATTCCCGATAGGGAAAAAACACATCCCCGACAGGCAGAGCCTGTCCCCCACTCCCCCGCCAGCTCAGCATAGCCGTTAGAGTTTCCTCAATCCCCTGAGGCCTCTAAGACGGGCTCTCCAGCCCGATACCCCCATTTTTGGAAATTCTGAGAGCTCCTCTTGACCCGAGCTCTCGGGCCAAGCCAAGCCGAGCCCAGTCCCAGCATTTCCTCCCAACACCTCCCTGAGGCTATAAATAGCCTCAGACCTCACCTCAGGAGCTTTTGCTATTGAATTGAGCTGAATTCAATTTCCTCCTCTGATCTCCATTGTTGCTCTGCCAGGCTACCTCCCATCTCTCCCAACCTTGCGTACAGCTGATAGAGGGTTGCTCCTGGAGTTCAGGATCCCTAAGAGCTTTTCTGTTGCAACGTATCACCCTCTGTCTTCCAGCCGAGCTTCGTCCAGTAAAAACCAGGTACCCCACATTTTGGACTGAGCCGTGTGGGCTCAGTTCCTGCTTAATTCCCATCTCTACACTCTTCCTTAGCTAAGGCGAACTCGTTGCAATCAAATTGGTGCACTGGGAGGGTCCGTTCGATCGTATCGATCGAACGGGTTATCTGTCTCTTAGAGCTCAGGGACCGAGTAAGGTCCCGGGGATCTAGAGCCTCCCAGGACCTCCTGAAATGGGGCTTAGATCTGTACTTATGCGTTGATGGTGAACGGATCAAGCCCCAGCCCTGGCAAGCCCCCTGTGAGGAGAATTTCTCCTCACAGTGAGCTCCTTTCATGCGAAATGGAGAAATAGGGTCCCGAGGAATTAGACCATCCCAGTTAACAATTTCGGGTTCTAAGGGTTGGTCTCGGTTCCAGGAATGTGTACGTCCTTACGCCCCGGCATGGCTCGACAACTGAGAATTTTGGCGATTAGGGTTCGCCCCAATCGCTCTCAGTCGGGGCCAGGTGCGGGGAAGAAGACGACAGCGTGGGTCGGGTCGACCCGTGACCCGCGTTGTCGAACAGTAACGAGCCTTCAGGCCCGATTGACCCGCGTGATTTAAATCGGGTCGACGCCATTTTAAAAATATTAATAAAGATTTTATTATTTATTTTCCTTAAGGAAATTAGGAAAATACAATAGAAAAATACATAATGTATTTTCTTAATAACTTTTAATCCACTGGTTAGAATTTTATAATATCATATATGAAAATGTTCAGAAAAATCTCAAGAACTTAAATATAAAATAAAATCATACATCTGATGGTTAGATCTTTAATTATTGCTTAATTATAGTAAATCTTAATTAGGGTAGATTAGCAAATTTACTTATCCAAAATGACATGTTTAGGGTGCCATTAGTTCACTGATGTTAATTAGATTGCATATGCCAAATATAATATTTTTCTGAGCTCTGTAAATGTAGATATGTCCTAATCTTGTCAAATCATAATTAGTGAATTTTAGGGTTTATACACCTTGGATCATAGCAAACTCAGTCTCTGATTACTTGTATGATTAATTAGAACTTGCATGCTAAATTTCATGTAATTTGAATGGTTGGATTTTTATTTTTGTACTTATCCTTTTTGCTTGGAATTTGAGTTTGGTTAGCATTAAGTAAATACTGTTTGTTAAACTTTAATCATTATTTTAGCTTATAACAGTAAACCAAATAAAATAAAATCACCTTTCATAAACTTATTAAGTATACTTGAATCAATTTAAAACAATAGAATCTTAAACATCTTAATTAACTTAAGAAATCTTAAGATTTGGATCAAGCTTTTAAGACTTGATCTAGATCTAGGATTTCTACCAATAATGCATAATTAATCCACTGATTTGACATTGATCTTTAAATACACACTTGATTTGACTTAAGGTTTGAGAAGGAGTCATACCCTAATCTACTTAAAGAAAATCTAAATCATAAAAACCCTAACTTAATTATATTGATTACAAGACTTTGAATTGAACACTTTCCAATAATGCATTTGATTTACTATTGATTCTAAATATTTTAATTAGACAAAGTAGGTTAATAATAACCCTTTGTGATTTCATAATCTGAATCGAACCTTAAGATCCCCGATTTTCTCTTAAGTAATAAACCTACATAACAAGATCATTAACACTAGGTTGATTTAACAAGTGATCAAATCCTTAATAATATGTTTGATTTACACCCCATAATCTTAGTCTAAGTATGATCAGATGATTCCATCATCTGATCTAATCACCCTAAGATCTAATTATGAACCAGAACCTAATAGTCTAATATCAGCACCTAAAGGAGAGATCTTGATATTCTATTCAAAAGATCATCTTGAATTAATTAAGAGACCTAAATTCATGTATCATGAGGTAGGAGGCCTTGTGTGAGTCCTTGAGGTAGAAGTATAGAAGATCCTATCACCTTAGATGTTGATCTATTTCTCCTTATGGTAGTAATCAGTTAAAGACCTTAGAAGAGATACATCTCATTATGGTAGAACCTATATTTTGTGATCCTTGATCACCTTCATTTGATAAAACTTTGTATAAGTCTTACCTATTAGTTTAAAGAATTATAGTTTTGACAAATCTTTGTTCTATTAAATAGACTTGACTAAACCTTGATTATTGGGTAGTGTAGTATAGTATACTCATATTACTGGTCCCCAGTAATATTCTAGATTGGTTGAGTCACTCTAAGTAAGATTTATCTTTGTTGCTATCCTGCAGGCTTAGGCGGATATAACCTCGCTTAGAGTAAATCAATCAATCCTAAGAGTGTATTAAATGGGTACCCATTCCTTAGTTTTATTGAAGGACAGTTGCCATCGGGCAATGCCTCATAGCGAAGATCGCTTCAATAGGTATCGCTTAAATAAAACTAAGTAAAGGAGAATTACCTTCCTTAAGATGCTAAGTATGATTGTGAGTTTAGTGCCTAAATGCTTAGTTTGAGATACCAAAATTATCATCGAATGGTGCCTCCTAATAAATGTTGCTTTATTAGGGTGGCATAATCAAACTAAATGTTGAGGGTCCTATCTTTGCAGCATATTTAATATGTGTATACAATCACCCTACTTAGTGATCTTTAAGTAAATAAATAACTTTAACTAAATATCGATCTAGGGATTTGGAGTCAGAATCCTTTTAGCAGGATTCTGCACAGTGGAGACTTAGAATTCATTTTTGTTTATTACTATATTCTTCATGGATTTTGGGGTTTTCCATGCATATCATATAATGGCATAAACATAAAGCATAAATATGAGTTGACCTCATTCCTTCTGTTGTGACACATGGTTATCAGTGATACAGTATGAGATACAGAATGTTATATACACAGATTGGAGAATTTTAGGGTGCATCTGCGTCACCATACTGACTTCCTAACTGTTGTGCTTATATTGGACCGTACGACTCATAAACCTTCAGTGATAGTTCTGTGATATACCGTGATATAGCATATCTGTGAGCATTGCTTCAGTAGCATATAGTGCAGCTTATAGCATCCTTCTCAGCATCTGACATTTTCATGTACTTTCAGTATTTGGTTTTGATACAATTTTTATTTGCTTAGTTCTTACAGTTCAGTTATTTGATGCTTTACAGTTTTTCCTGCACTTTTACTTTATGTTCTTGCATATTTGTTATGTTTATATTAGCCTGTATAGCTAGCTTCGATGTGTTAAACTTCTTGTCTAACACGGGGTACTTTTGGGATCCGGCAATTTGCTAGATCCCGAGCAGTTATTGGAGACAGGTCAGGGAGACGTCTCAGAGACTCAAGAGGAGCACTTGGAGCTGTAGGGGATCGAGCACCTACTTTTACTTTTAGTTCTCTTCAGTATTCTGGCTAGACTCTTTATATTTTTGTATTATTATGGTTTGTAATAAAACTTTAGATGTATTTTTACTTTTTCTGTTATGAGATGGATATTTTCTACTGTTTGAGACGAATGTATTCTGGATGTTTTGCTTTTTAGCTTCCGCACTCTGTTATATTACTATACATAGTATTGTGATGTGATCGACGTACTGAAAACACTGATATATTTTGTAACGTACATGGGTCCTTCTCTCCTCCCTTATACCGTATGTACGTTCTAAGTCTAATACCTAAGATAAGGGTTCCATTCTTATCTTAGGTATTGGCTCTCGAGCCTACTCTTAGGGCTCGAGTCAGCGGCCTTCAGTATGACACTGTCTCCTTAGCCTATTCGGGACGATGAGTTTTACTTGTATGGCCCACTGCTCCCGAGTAGCGCACCGTTCCGCCGCCAAATTATGAATTATATTCGTACTTTGCGCTCGGTGACGGGACGGGGCATTACAAAAAGTAACTTAGATAGTTTATTACAAACTTTAAAAGTAAGAGAAAAATGCAATATGTAAATCACTCTCTCTCTCACTATACAAGTAATCTATTAAAATTAAGCAGAAGTAGAATTCTTTATAAGCTCTTCAATTACTTGGACCTGCATCACCTGAATAAAAGGGCTCTTGATCTATCATATTTTGGTATTTAAATATGATATGGCAAGACCAAGAAAAGAAAAAGTGTAATTAGACTAAATAGTCTAAGCATATTTTAAAATTGATTATATTCTTAGATTAACAAAATATCACAATTATGATTTACAATTTAAAGTAAGCAGTGGTACTATAAAAGCTATAAAGTATGAGAAAATGAAGTAAGCATAACTGTAAAGAAAACAGTATGAAATAAGTTGAGTAAAAATACTCACTTTTAATAAAGTTCTAGCATATTACTAAAAATTTATAAGAAAAAATATTTTAAAGGCTAGAAACTACTACGTGCATGAAATAAAAGCAATATATGATCAATTGGAATATATGCTAAGTAAACAATTGACATACACTGAAGCATTAATTGAAGTTAAGCAATATATACTGTATTCAAATTAAACTGAAGTAAGCAATACATAATACTGAAGATAGAGAGTGTAAAGCTAAAGGAAATGTGGAAATATCTTAGATTTTTAATCTAAGATAATCATAGTCTAAAACTATGATATGAAAACATAACTAAATAATTATGAAGAGATCTTTTAATTTGTAAAAGAATCTCTTATATATTTAGTTAAAGTTACATTTAGAAATACCTCATTCTGTAGGAGTACACAACAGAATGAGCGAGGAGTTAAGCACATCGGCTTAACCAGATACAGTGGGGAAGTTGAACATTCACATTTACCCTCTCTAAAATATGAAGTCCTAATATAAGCGCTTTCTTTTGTACTCAATTTGCCATCAGACATTCCCTTTTAAAATTTTAAGAAAAATCTTTATTTATGCACAATGCTCTTGAATGAATATTTAAGGAAAGAGGCTCGAAGCTAGGCAAGCACTCAATAGATTGAAAAAATTATAAATGTATGTGATATCTTCTTGTTTATCTAAACTTTTAATAATCTTCTCATAATTGGAGTTAATTAAACTCCAAATTGACTTATAGATATTTGATCTTAAGTCAATTCTAAAATGAATATAAGTTTATTTTCATAAAATTTGAAATTAGGAAAAAGATAAATTAAACTCAATTTGAAATAAAAGAAAAACTTATCTAAAGCTTAAAAAGAAAAGGAACTATCATTTTTAATTAAATTGATTGAGAATTAAGATTTAAAAATGAACCATTAAAATGAATATTTTGAATTGAATATTAAAATTTTCTGAAAAATTTCTAAGTTTTAAAATTCTTAAAAATTTTGGCAGAGTCTCATTTATTTTTGTTCAAATAAACAATTTTCACAATCAAATATAAGTCATCCATTGACTATTTCCAGTTCTAAAATAGAGTTCAATCCTTTTTATAGGATTGCTCATTTCCAATTCTAAAATATAATTTATTTCCAGTTCTAAAATAAAATTCAACCTTTTTTACATGATTGCTCATTTCCTGTTCTACAAATATATAAAACTAAACTAAATAGTTTATTCATCCTATGCAGAATAAAATTAGTAATTTATAAGAGCAACATTATGTGACTTTTTGCATATAACATTTAATTTAGCATTCTTGTATTAATTTTACAACTCAACCTGCAAAGAATAACATCATTAAGGTTAATATTTAAATATAAAAGAAATAATAATTATTTAAATTTAAAGGCAGTATATGATTTTATTTATAAGATATAGCAGCATTTATATTCTTAATATAGATCATGCTAGCATGTGATACTATTAAGAGAAATGACAATATGTGTTTTTATATACAATTCATGGCAACATTCATATTTGGTTTCAAGAAAAATGGTGACATTTGATTGTATTGAAATATATAGTAGTATTGAGTTTATTGAAATAATTGGCAGCATTTGAAATTCCTAAAATACATGGCAATTTTTGACACTAACAAAAGTAATTACAGCTTTTATTCTACTATATCATTAACCTCAAACTTATTTAATGGCAAGGCATGATTCTAATGTATATACATAGTAGCATTGGGTAACATTGAATCGCTCGTCTCATTAATTTCCTATTACAATTAATGACAACATTTGTTTCAGCATTTTATAAGATAGCTGAAATTTAAAATAGTATCGTAAAGAATATCAACATTTATTGAAAACACAATCCAACATTATACCTAAAACTGCAGCACTTAATTATTTGACTACATATACAAAATGACAGCATATAATCTTACTCATGATAAGGGATGGCAATTGATCTTATAATTCAAAAGACATCACTTGATTATAATGAAATAAGTGACAACATTTATTCTTAAATGATACTTAGCAACATTAAATTTGATTTGATAATTGGTAACCTTTATTTCATCTTGAACTAAAGAACAACATTTGAACTTCATAAATTAAATGGCAGCAATATGACAATATTTGGATTTTAAATGTATTGACAACATATAGATCTTATAATGGAAATGATGGCATCTTTCATTTTCTTAAACAATTAATGTCAGCAATTGATTAAGGTAGCATCATAAAGGTCAGCACTTGCTTTATCTTGAAATAAGAGGCAACATTTTTCCTCAATAATGCGATCTCATAGAATAATAACATGGATGCCTTTATATATTACACATAGATGACAGCAATTCATTATTTTATACTATTGATGGCAGCCATTGATTCATGATATCCATTGATTCACATTGAAATAAATGACAGCACTTAACTCTTATTATAAATGACAACACATAACTCCCATTTCTTTTGATAACAACTTGAATCTCTTAAGATCAATTTAATTTTTACTCTTGGAATAAAAAGGCAACATTTAAAAACATATAATCTATTGGCAACTCTTATATCTCACAATGTAAATATTGGCAGTAATTGACTCTTAACTTGGATGGCATCATTAAATCTTATAGGACACATGACAGTATTTGGTAATATATAATTCTAATGAAAGGAGATGATAGCATTTATGACAATATTTGATCTAATATGTAAATTAAATTGACAATATTTAGATCTTATAATAGAACTGATGGCAGCATTCTCTTTCTTAGATATGAAAGTATTAATTAGAAGCTAGCATCTTTGCATAACTACTTATTAACATTATTTAAAATAGGATTAACAAGGATGTTGGTATTATTAGGCTTAATAGTATTATCAATAAAAGACTTAACATTTAAAACCATGTTTTTGATAATAAGATCATTATTTGCAATGCATTTGAACTTAAGTTTGCTATGTTATAATTAGAATGTAAAGAGAAGAAAGTTTGGAACATTAACATTAAAGTATTAAAAATATTAATACTTCATTATTCTATCTCATCATTCATTATATATATTTATTACATCAAAAATTTATAAAGAAAAATTTCATGAACTTCAATAATTCTTCCCTTAAACTTGTATGAGAACTTCGCTAAATGAGATAAGATAAGGAAAGCAAGAATAAGTAAAGAAGAGAAGCTGCAGTATATAAGATTAAAAGAAGATTTAAATACATCCATTCATCGAAATATATCTAATCCAACATATTTAAATGTCTAACATTGTATTGGCATTATTAACTAAACAAAAATCTGCCATATTTAAACTAAGTTAACTCAATTACACTAAAATACATCGATTCAAGTGTAGAAATATGTAATACATAAAACTAAGAGATTTAAATTGATCTCGCCACAAGTTTCCTTTTTATAAAGAATGAATTTTTTTGTTTCAGCTCATTCATTCATAAGTAACTCTACCTCTCTTCCTTAAGCACGATTAACATATTATACAACAAAGTTATTGTAATCCTTGAGTGCCTTTTTTTTTTTTTGTTTCTGAATTCTTATTTGAGATAATATTACTTATATTAATTTAGATTCCATCTTGAGAAAGAAAAATCCAAAAACAAAAGTTTGAATACTTAACAATTAATGGAAGACAAGAGTAATATTCGATTCCTTTATCTTTACAATTGCAAGTTAGGATTCGATTCATATCGTCTCTAACGGACTCAAGGGATTCAAAGTTCATATCAAAACTAGCCTAATGATCTCGACAAGAAAGATTGACGATCCGTCATCGCTTATCTCTTTCGCAAAGTATCGTATATCTATCTATATCATACCATAAATTCGCAGAAATTATAGGTAATTAAAATAGTATATGGAAGGTTCGTTTCTTTTAAGAAAATTTCTGGAACTTAAATGGAATTCGTGATCGCTCAAGTAAAATGATTTACGTACAAATTCATTCACACTTTAAGAAATTTTCAAAGATTAATCATTAATAGGAATTGAAATGAACATCTAAAAATATAACTTAAGCTGATGAAGAATACAAAATACCTTGCGAAAGAGAAAATGTTACGGAAGGTTTGAATTAAAATTTTGAGCACACAATTAAGAGAAGGTAAAATGATGAAGTACCTCGCAGCCTTTATTCCTTGAGTCTCTAGATGGAGAGGGTTCGGCAGATGGCGAGAGGGAGGCGTCGGCAAGTGGGATAGGGTTCGGCCAGATGGAGAGGCTCGGCTTGGACGGCTCTCGGCTAGATGGAGACTCGGCGACTTTAGCTATGCTTGATGGAGGAGGATGCCCGAAGGATTTGCTAGGGTTCGGGTAGATATGGGAATGAAAGGAGTATGGGATTAACTGAAGATAATAATCGTGTCTCATGACTTGCGATGAGAAGGGTCACGGCGGCTTGCCATTGGCTCTCGCGTGAGGTGGAAGCCACGCGTCGTCGATCTTGAAGGATGGAGCGGTCTCGAGATGGATCACAACGAAGAAGGTGTCGGTCGCGTGAATGGCTTGCGTAGGAAATTTCGACTGAGGGAAAATTAGGATTTAGGTTTTGAAGAGATTTAAGAAAATCTAAGATCCATATCAGCCGTTGGATCAAAATAGACGGCTGGAATTTTTGAGCCAATATCTGAAGTCATTTAAACTCCAAAAATTACAAATTTAGTATCAAAATGACCGTTTTAACAAGACAAATGCATGTATTCAAAAATTATTGAATTTGAACTAGTATTTTATTTTATATTAATTTTTAAGTGAAAACTTAGAAAATTAATTACGATAAATTGAAAATTCAAAAATTAACGAAACTTGAAATATAGCATCCGCATATGATGCTTGACTTAGATATATAAAAATTTTTAAATTCCAATTTATATTTTTCATATTATTAGCCTTTGAAGTTTACACTTTATGAATTTATTCAGGATAATCCAGGATCCTAAATGCGCTCAAATTTTTGCAGTAGGATCCTTTCAATAGGCATTATAAGAGGATATTTTTATTATATTTTTATTTGACTTCAATTGGAATCCAATTTAACAAAAATTTTTGAGCGATCGAAATTCAGCAGAAAATTCGGAAAAATCAACGATTTCTAAAAATTCCCAGAATAGCACTCTTAGCTAATTTGAAGTTACTGAGTCCAATGGAGGACTCCGTTTTTTATTCTAAAGTCTAAATAATTTAGGTATCTTCAGAATTATCTGAAAATCAGAAAACATTAGAAATTACCAAAGGGTCTCCAAATCATACGAAATTTGAAGTGGAGATTTTTAACTTTATTATAAGAGTAGTGGAAAAGATTTAAAGTCAATTAGATCACTAATTGATGGGTAACAACATTTGGGTTGTTACATATATAGAAGGAAATCAGAGATCTCAAGCTTAAGTCCAGATAGTTAATCACATAAACTCTCTTAATAATCTTAGCACTTCTAATACAATGTATTTAAGTTTAATGTTAAATCAGATATATTATTGGAATTATGCAAGTTGAATTATTTTTTAATCGAAGTTACTTGATTAAGGTGATTAATGTTTAAATCTTAATCAAGATAAGTTAGGATTTAACCCATAGCCTTACCAAAATTAAGACTAATGGTTGATTTATAGATCAATGACAAATCAATGTATTGTTAGTGTATTATTGATGGTAAATTTTAGATTTGGATTTAGTATCATTAACTTAATTAAGGTCTTAAGATTATCATATTCAAATGTAGTTTAATATCAATTAAGTACATCAAGGTATCCAAATAAATATTAAAATTCTCTAACATACATCATAATATTATGAAAGCATAGGAATGTAAAGTGACATATAATAGAAGGTAATTAAGACTAACTAAAACTTAAATCAAATTAAAGGGATTATCACTTAATTACAAATCTAAGGAACTTAAGTTTCATACAATTTGGTTATTAAGATATACTTGGTCAATACATGAAATAAAATATTCTATCATTTAACATTTGACACAAAATATTGAAGACACATAAGGGATTTTAGCACATGCTATAAAGGATACATTTTCACATTTTCACATTTGTATTTCAGCCCCATTAGGGTCATAGGGTCCTTAAAATGCAAAAAATGTGAAGTTTTGGCCATTCCGAAAAGTTCTGGGCAGTTCCAGACAATTTTGGGCACGACAGCGCGCCGTGGCTCCTTCTGGCCAAAAGTTATGCGCTACGGCACGCTGTGGCATGCTGTAGTGCTTTCAGGCAAGGTGGCATGATGCGTCAAATTACAGCGATGTGGCAGAAAACTTTTCGAAATCTGGGTGCTGCAGCGTGTAGCAACGCTTCCAGGCGCCGCGACGGTCTACAGCGCGCGGCTACGGATTTCATTTTATTTCATAAAAAATATTTTTATGTTTAATCAAACTATTATGCTGCGACGGCGCGCTATAGTACACCACGACGCGCTACGGTGGACCCAAATTTGAAACTTCCGGTACTACGGTGCGCCACAGCCGATAGTGATTTTGCCTGTGCGAAAACTGTGATGAGTCTCATTTCGCACCCAAATAATCTCATTCTAGAGCATTCAACATGCGGTGCCATATATCGATGAAAAATTTGTTTTGAGACCTTTCCATTGATACCAAAATCAGCATGAATGGATCATATTAACAATATAAACAATTAAGTTAAAGTATAGGTATACAGAAATCAAACATTTTTCTTGACAACAAATTTAATGGATGAATGAGCCTCAATCGGACTCATTTGAGTCCGATTGAGGTTCTACAATTACACCTTGATGTTATGCAAGATCTAATGAAAGTATTATCCACAGTATTTTGATAAATCAAGAAGAAAGTAACCAAGGAAGTAATCAAAATGGTACATTAGCCTTTAGTAGAGGAAGAAGAAAACTCTATTTTTCTTCAGGAACTTAGAGGAAGTGGAGCTTCTTCTTCAGCACAAATCTCACCAATAGAGAAAGGAGGAGAAGCTTCAGCTTGAGGGTCAAGAAAGAAAGGAGAGAAGGGCAGCGACTTCCTTTTAAAGGAGGAGGAGAGGTGATATGGCATGGGCTAGGGAGAAGGGGAAGGGGCTCTGCCCCTTGCATAGAGGGAGGCGCCAAAAATGAGGAGAGAGGTGCTGAATGGAGCCATGGAAAAATAAAGAAATAAAAGAAAAATGGATTTTTCTTAAATAAATAAATAATTATTTATTTATTTTTAATTTTTAATTTGCTAAATTTTCAGATTTAATAAATGCACTTCAAAAAATACCAAAAATTTATACCTAGCTAATTTGGGGGTGATGAATTCAATGATGAAGTTAGATTTTGATTTCGAGGAGTATTTAATTATTTTATTTTTCGGTGCATTTAATTATATTAATATATTCGCAAAAATTCGACGACTTTCAAAGGTGTCCAAAACATCACCCCTAGCTAATTTGGGGGTAACGATCATAATAGCGAAGTCAGATTTTGATTTCAAGATCAATTTAAATACCTCAATTTTTTAATTAATTAAATATATTTAAATATTCCAATTATTCGATTGAGCTCTAAATCACTCTAAAATTTCAAGGATTGGTTCTAATGACTAGATGAACTTAATGAAATGATAATTAAGATACAATTAAGATAAAATTAAGCTTGATAATAATATTGGGTTGTTACAACACTTGACCTTAATATTTTTTATTATGATATTTAAAAATATCACGAATAAAAATATACAAGAAATGTCTTGATAACTATGATGCATTGGGTTCTATTTTTTTTTTTTGGGTGGGTTCGATGTTTAGAGAGACAAAGAGCATATATTGATAAGCCTACGAGGGGGCATGTATAGTCGGAAGTGTATGTTATATAAATATAGTGAACCCCCAATGTCTCAGGGTCTTCATTTGCCCAACATAATATTTTTAATGCATGCGATATCCGACAAATAATTTCCTTATATATTTTGTGTGAAATTTTACATTTTATATTTTATATTTTACATTTTATCTTTACTATTTATGTTTTATGTTCAAAATTTCATGTAACATATTGAACTATTTTGCAAGGACAAATATTATTTTAAATATTATTACAGATTTCATTTTATCATCATTTATCTCCCTATATTTTTTACTTCTGCACATTGCCTTTATTTGAAAAAAGCAAAGCTTGATATTATTTGGTACTTAGAGTATTCTTTAACGAGTATTCAACCCATGTATTTTTATTATAAATGCTAGATCAGGAGTTAGAGAAAGTGCAAGGAAAAGATCTTTGATAAGCTTTTTAGAGGATTAAGATGTCCACCCCGCTACTAGCATTTTATTTCAAGTATTATTTCCATTGAAGCTCTATACTCTTAAGTAAATATCTTATATTTAGACAATATGAATTTCATTTTGTAAATATTTAATTAATATGAATAGATGGATGTTGGAATTTTATACAAAAATGAATGACAATACTTATATGGTCAATAGGGTCTTACATCTTCGAGAGCTTGATGCTGGTTTAGCTCACGCTAACCTAGTGACGGGTTCCCTCAAAGGTGATCCAGCGGAGAGCTAAAAGTAAAGCTAGAAGATCAAATGCAGACTTAAGAGCTTTTAGATTTATTTCTTTGCACGTGAAGATGAGTGTTCTTTTTAATTAATTTAATATTGTATAATTTAATCATGTTTGACACCTTTTATTTTATTATCTGAGACGAATGCTTTCTTTTCATTTATTTTTCTGGATGGTTAAAATGGTAATGATTATCATTTATTTATAAATGCATATATCTTTTCCATCTTATGGATTCTTTGTCCATATAGTACTTAATAATAGGTTATAACTTGCTAACCCATTATTAAGCACTATAGTAACACTCAGTATTGAATCAAAATTATCTAATATAGCACCGGACCATTGCACCTATTTCGGAGAGTTTATGTTGCCGGAGTAGCTCGAGCACCTTGTCTAAGTGCTTGGCATGAGCTTCCTCACTCGAACTATAATCTGAATGGTATCTGACAGTATCTCTTAGGGAGGATTAGGCTTAGGGAGGCTGCCGGAAGGTCTCTTATTATTAGATTCATGGTATCTTAGATAATCTGAAAGGTAAACTTATAGAATCTGAGATCTATCTGAATCTAAGGCCGCGAAGCGGACTTCTTTTATCTAATTTTTATACGCCAGTCGAAGTCGAAGATGAGAAGCGGTAGGCTACCGCTCCGTGGGCCTAGTGTTCTACAGTCACTAGAGAGATCCTTGATATTCGCCTACCCTCCGGGTGGCCTCAAAGTGGCATGTCTAAACTGATTGCCTTTCAATTGAATTGCCTCTTAAGAAATAAGTGACTCTGCTCTGCCTAAGACGTTATTGAAGTCTATCTCACTACCGCTACCCAAGTAATCGCTTTGAGGTAAAAAAGCTTTCCTACCCGGATACTAACCGGACCTATTAGATTCTTTTATTGGGGGGCAGCCTTAACCTCCTTAAACTTCACGACCGGCTCTCGCAGTAGTTGTTCTGCTTGAATTAGCAGGCGGTTCAAGGTTTTTCATGCTTATAAAGGGAAAGGGCTTATAGAGAATGAGAGGGGCTAACTTGACAGAGTGCCGAGCATTGTTCGTCGTGCTAGTTCCGCTACTCCAGTTCCCGTGGACGCTAGTCGAATCCACCCTCCGGGTAGGATCTAGCGGATGGGGTTCAATTGCTCGCTTTATATCCAAATGTGACCCAATCTTCACTTCAGGTTACTCAAGAAGAAGAATCCTGGAGAATTCCATGAGAGGGGAATCATGGTGCAAACTCAAACTCTTGCTGCTACTCTTCTCTTTCTCGTAGAGAGTGGAACTCAATCCAACAAAACAAGAAGAAAAGGGAATGTCCGGTGACTGGCACTTACTTCCTTAACCGCTACGCGGCCTGCAGCTGAGCTTTCGCTAGCATGAACTTTAGTTTGTTTCGAATGAGACCTTGGGCTTGCACCAACTGACCTACCGGGTAGCCTAGGATTCATAAGCTTCAGATTTATTCAGAAAGTCAGTCAGGTTCGCTGTTTGTTGCGTTAAGCAATATGCAGTCCATCTGATGATGTCCTTAGGAAGCCTCTGGATCACCACTTTCATTATATGTTCCAGTTTGGGAGATCGAGAAAAAAGGGAAAGTGGAAAGTTTCCAACCTAAGAAATCGCTACTTCCTCTCGATTCAGGAGCTAGCTTTCAATAGAAAGAAAGAGAAGCCCAGGTCCTAATGCTGATAAAATCTTGCCTGGCTTACTTGCTTTCTTTTTCTTGCGTAGCGGAAAAAGGATTCCGCGGCCTTACTCAATATGTCTTCGGCTCCGCTCTTGCAGCTGCTTGGGTGGGCTCTGGGCTTGTAGCAAATCTGTTTATGTTTAGAGCTCAGGAGAGGTGAATGAGAAAGTAAAAAGTTCCCACTCATATAGGTGTAAAACCTACTAACCTGGTTTTACGTGGGGAGAGTCAAATCAGAAATGCAAAAACGCTGCTCACCTATGGTCAAAACCTAGCAAACTGGAGGCTGGGTAGGTTCTTTTCATTCGACTGGCGTCTCACATATTAGTCCGCTACGCGGCCTTTTACTTTTAATTAGTGAAGCAAGCTCGGGCCCATGAGTAAAAGAAAAGGGTTCTCACTCTTAAAAACACTGAAAGGGAGATACTCGCAGCCGAGCTCTCGCTCTTTCCCACCCACTCCCGCTGCCAACTTCGCGATAGAACGACCATGTTCAGGGATACGGATAGGCTGCCCTCCCACAACACCTTCGTCCGCTCACGTAGTTCGCGGCCTTCGATTCGCTCTACTCACTTCGTTCGCAGCCTTCGAAATCGCCTATCGGCTCACAATTCCATAAATGGGTAGAAGCTAGCCAAAACGACTTCTGAGGCTGTAATCAAGTTGATAAGTGAGCAAGTGTGATCTTTCGCTCACTATCCCCTACGGGGCCTCTCCTAGAGCCAATCGAATCGATTCGTCTAGCAACTGGCGCTTTGCTCTCCAGCTCGAGCTCTTCGGTTCGACTCAACGTATAACATGAACCTATCGGTTCAATGTATCCTGAATTAGGGGCACTACGTGACCTGTTTTTTCTTGGATTGGATATACTTAGCATAATAAGATGAATAATATCGATTTGTTTGACTTGCAGGACCCTGTAGCGCACTTAGCTTTCCTAGGCCAGAAAGAACAGCCGTTGCCCGGTCCTGGGACAGGTTACAGAAGGATAGAGGATAGGATGCTTTGAAGGACGGACAGGGCTCCAATAATGCCTGAGAATCCCGAAATTCTGAAGTAAGAAGGAGGGTCAAGACAGAATGCATCCTCTTCTATAGGCAAGACCCGTAACTTAGGATTGGAAGAGGAAGATCTTCTGAAGGATAGGCTTCCAATGAGTGGGCCTTCTTGAATCTTGAATTTGATCTCAATTAGTTGCTTTTCTTTGCTCTGAAAGAGGTAGGGTACTAATTTCCCTGATCAAGAACAGGCCGCGTAGCGGAAAAAGATGTGAGCCGTAAGGCTACGAATTCTCTAAAGAGTGAGACGAGAGTCGAATTCTCTAAAGAGTGAGAGCTTTGGCTGAATAAGAGATGCTTGGATCACTCAGACATGATCTTCTCTTTGTCTCCGGTGAAAGATCTGACAATCGGATGCGCATCTAAGTGACTGTGTGAAGCAAAGCTTCTCTTCGGTTCGCCCGATTTATCTGGCTCACATTAACCGCAGCGGTTGTACTTTGATGTGAGACGAGGCTGCGAACGAAGGACCGCGACGAAGGAGCGTATGGAATAGTGAGTCGTATGCTTAGAAGGAGCGCAATTGAGGGTATATGAATTTCTTATTAATAATGGGAGCAGCATCAACATTATAGCCTTCATGCTATCTAATAGCTCATGATTTATTAGTAGAACTTATTGTTAATGACTGATTAATACATAAACGAAATTTGTTGTAAGACCCACTTAAGTAGTAATAAGTAAAACTATTAAACATTGAGGTGTTTTTTTAGATAATTGTGGATTTCCTAATAAGAATTCCAAAGTTAAGCATGCTCAGGTGGGAGCACTCTTAAATTGGGAGATATGTTGGAAAGTTATCTTATAATAACAAAATTGTGAGGCCTTTCAAATAAAAGTGGATAATATCTTGGTACTTAAGAGTTTAAGCTATTACAAATATTATCAGAGCAAGCCATAAGATGTCAAATAGTAGCTAAGTACCATACAGAAAAAAAGTACCACTTCATATGAGCAGCCTATTGAACCCTTGATGGTTAATGTACTATATTACCATGGGTACCTCTTGAGTCAGTATGAGCCACCTTTAGTCCTATATACCTAATGAATGGTTCTTGAATCTATGTGTGAATACTAATGAGAATATCAGTTACCTAAGTTGGAGAGATTGTAAAGACCCACTTAAGTAATAATAAATAAAACTCTTAAATATTGAGGTGTCTTTTAGATAATAATGGAGTTCCTGATAAGAACTCAAAAGCTAAGAGTGCTCAGGTGGGAGCACTCCCAAGATGGGTGATATGCTGGGAAGTTATCTTCTGAGGACAAAGCTGTGAGGCCTTTCAGGCCAAAGCAAATAATATCTTGGTGCTTAAGAGTTTGGGTTATCACTTATGCCCCAATCAAAGAGATTCATCTTTGGGCCACTTGGGACATGAGCACCAATTTTGATGTTATGGGAAATGCACTAAAGAGAAGAGGTGCTGTGGATGGTGCAAAAAAAATATACATACAATTTTACATAAATGAATTGTGGAAGAGTTCTGATAATCGTTCGAGCATGCGCACAATTTAATTATGCAACGAAGCGTATTTGTGAGCTCTTTTATGTTTTCTCTAGTAACATAGGTTTGCATGTAACAAGTTTGCATGTAACATAGGGTTAGACTTCCTCAATTTAATTATGCAAGGAATTTTTCTAATGTTTTATCTACCACTTCAAACTTCTTTGCAAAAAAAGATTTGAAGTATCGGGCATCTTTTTCTTATATGCTTTGTTTATTGAATGGGACAATTAACTTTGAGGATGATTATGAGGATTATTGTAACTTTATTAATGTCCCTAGTATTGGGAAAGATGATAAGGATGAATCTGAGTAATATGATAAAGGATATGATAATGATATTTTTGAATATCACCCCTTGGGAAGAAAAATGTATTAAGCTCTCTAAGACTTATGAGGGATATGACAATTTGGAAAGTTCCAAATACATAAGCTAATGGTGGGTCTACTTTATTAAATCTTATATTTTTCATTTGGTGTTTCAGTTTATTCCCTATTGCTATTCTTGAGCTCACACTATCCTTCAGTGATGATCTTGATTGTTCCTAAGAACAATTTTGGTTGTTGGTTGGATATGTTTAGCCCTCTTTTAGTTTTTATTTTTGATGGGACTCTTGCATGTGACTAGTTGCTTTCATCCTACTTTAGTCTATTCCTCATGTTAGCTAGTTTGTATGCTTTATCTTTATCGTATTTAATTTTGGGTTCTTTTTGATTATATGGAATCTTAAGTTGCTAATTTTATTTGATTTGGTTGTCTGGATGTTCTCATTCTATTTCTTGTTTGGGCTTTGGCTGTGATGAATTTGTTTAAATTTGCTAATGTCGGACGGCTCTATGTGACTTTCTGTTATTTCTTCAGCTTTCAATTTTTGTTTTTCCATGTTGTTGTTTCTATGGAGTAAACTTGTAGCAAAAGTCATTGGCTCGACTGGGTTGGCACCTAGCGCTGCTGCTACTAGCTGGAACTTGTTGGCTGGATGGAATTCTCCTAAATTATGATTTTTATAAGGGTCTTCAAGTGTTGTGTTTGGTTTCTATATCAATAAAATTTGTAGGTTTATTTTAAAAAAGTGTCATAAAATCATACTAATTTCCTACTCTTCATCGAACCCTATAAAGCTTAGTTCGCTCACATGACAATGGAAAAAGTTATTACTTTTATCTATAATGCTACAAAACTCACAAATATTGATCACATTATAGCATCATTCATTAAAATTTTAACATAATATATTTGCCAAGTTCTAATTCATTCTTTTTAAAGTATTTATTTATTAATATCTTTAATACATTTTACTTTAGTCAAACTTTTGATTTTTATCTCTTAATTTAGCAAGCTTAAATGTCTTTGAAAACTATCAAGCTTTTCATATTTACATTCAAAAGTCAAAATCTTAGTATTCATAATAGTCTTATTTGACTCAACAAATCAATTTTCATATCATCAAATTCTCATTATTTTATATTTAAACCACCTTTATAATAAATTTTATTCTCTGAAAATATTCTCTCAAACAACTTAATTTTACCACCCAACATATTTCTTATTAGAGATTTTCTTTTTTATTATCCTATAATATAAAAAGTCATCTTATAAATGCAACTAACAATCATTTATCACATAAGATTGTTTTTCATCTAGTAAATTTTCTTACAAATTACAAAGAAATAAATTTGGGATAATTTTATCTCATACATTACTCGAATACCATATTAAATTCTTTGAAAAGTTTATGGATACAACAAAACGTAAATAAAATAATCATGGATTCAAAACAACTCTAAAGTAAACTTAGCTTTCCTTCTCCCTCCTTACACGTGAGTGTTGTATACAAGCATTGAATTTTCGCTTGTTTAGTGAACTTCCTCTCTAACTCTCATCGACTTCAGAAATAAGTTTCAAAGAACTTGATTTTCTCCTATGGCAAACTTCTTTTTTATAAAGAGAAGTCTACTATCTTTTTCTTTTATTGCTTTGACAACACATGCCACTTTGCTGGAACTACTGTCGGAGCCCAACTCGCCTTATGTAATTGGATTGTAATCCGATTACTTTACTACTATTTTATTTTTCAAAAATTATAAATTTTTTTTATTTGAAATTAAGTAGTTTTTAAATTGTAGTATTTCAAATGATTTAGAATTTATGAATTGCTAGATTTGTAGGTTTACACAAAAATTTTCGAATTGAATGATATTTTACAATGATAGCATTCGAATCATCGATTTGAACAATTTGAAACATTTTTGATTCGTCCCAAATCGTCCAATTGAGCGAATTTTCGAATCATCGATTTGAACAATTTGAATTCAAATTGAACGAATTTTCGAAAAAAATTTATATGAGATATAGTTTTGTGGAATCTCCGAAGATTTCGAAATTAATTTTTTTTTTAATTCGAATATTCATATTTTCAATTCAAAAAGTTTTGAATTATGAAGATTTGAAAATTTTTAGAGATTCGGTGAAAATTTCTAAATCGAATGATCTTTGATAGAGATAGCGTTCGAATCGTCAATTCAATGATTTGACGACTCCAACGCTCCTCCAAATCTAACAATCTTTGTCTAAGCTTTTAACGAGTCGATCGAATCGAAGCTTCGCTTGTTTAGCTCGAGCAAATCGAAGGCTTTGTGAAGCGGTGAGAACAAGCTTCATTCAGCCCCGATTTGAACGTCTTCGAATGGTTTGTCTCCATCATCTCAGACTTTGTGCGAAGGTTTCATCTGAGAATGAGCTAGTTTTTTCCGTGTAAAACACAAGTTTGACCGATTTGGTAATAAAATTTTTACCACAAACCTTTTATCATGGTAAATTTTTTATCTCAAAATTTTTCTTTACCATTATTTTTTTATTCATGAAATTTAAATTTTTAGAAAACTTCACCTATTTTTCTGTATGCTAAAGAGCTCCTATAATTAAAAATACGAACCGGCATGACCCCGCTGAGCCGGCACAACTAGGCTCAGGCTTTAGAATAGGGCTAAACTTTCGAGCCAAGTTGGGCCTAGCTAGGCCAGGGTAGGGCTCTTATTCGGCCAAGCCAGGCCAAGAACGGACCGGACTTGACCGGCCATATAATTGTTAGGCCTGCATGATCCGTCGGACCCGTATATCAGGCATCTCCCCATCCTCTTTACCCCCTTGCCGCGTGCCGCTTGACCTTACCCTCAACGTAACGTAAGCTTCGCTTGCAGGCAAACTTCTGCTATTGCCTCCGTGATCAGCTGCAGAAGAATCCCGCTTGCACTATCCGGCGGGTATGAGCTTTCTTCTCACTTGCTGTTCAAACAAACAATTTCGTTCGTGTGAATTTCCGGTTTAGAAGGTTCTGCTCTCTTCTATCTCTTCGTTCTTCTATCTAGGTTTTGGCAGATTTTATTCAGTGATCTGATTGATGTCGAGAAAGAGGAAATCCGATGCGACTCCTCTGGACGAGGTCGATCGGACGCTTTACTCAACCTTCTGCAGCGCAGCTAACTCACTTTCACAACTCTACACCCAAGCCATGAATCACCAAAAGGTCGCTTTCCAGGCCGGCGAACGCCAGGCTCTGGTTTGCATCTACCTCTTCTTTCTTTCTTATCTCCCTCCTACCATATTTTCAATCTCTACTTTTTTACTTGAAAATGTGTAAATTTCAATGGCTGTGGTTAGAACCTCTGCAGTTTTGATGATTAACTTGCTTGGTTGTGTATTTTGTAGAAATGAAATTTTTTTCTTTTTTTTTCTCTTTAATGTTTATTTAGGCACGTAATGTGGGTTGATTCTTAAATGGATTCCCCTTTAAGCCAGTTTGTTCAGAGAGTTCCTCCACACAGCTCAAAATATGGAAAATAGCCAGTTTTATACATCTTTAGTGATAATTTAATGAAATTTTAGCACATATTTAATGCTATACATTTGTCAACTTTTTTTATGTTTCTATTATGCATGCATATGTATGTGTATGTGCTTGTGTGTATATTTATGTGAGGTTTATTTAGTGTGCGCAACCTGGAATTTTCTTGGACCTTTGTTTGATTTTTTTTGTTATTGGAATGACCTAAATTGATATTAATTAATATAAGCATTGGTATTTTGGTGGTTTTATTAGTTTTCACATATTGGTGGAAGCTTGTAGTCTAGATCCTTTGTATGAATTTAGAATGAATTACAGTGCTTTAGATACGTTTAAAGGGTGAATTTTAATGCATGAAAATTCCTAGTCATCTTAATGAAATTTAAATAGATTTTTTTTACATGTTTTTATCAAGCAACTTTATTTATTGGTGCATATTCAAGGTACCCGAATACCTACATCAATACTTTAATTGCACTTTAAAATTAATTATTTCACTATTGTATGTGAAGAGAAGCTTATATATCACTGCTGTGCCTGTGGGGCATCATAATTGATATGTTTTTAGTTTTAACATAACAAAGAATATTGTTTTTTCTTATGCTTGTACTTATGCTTTGACTATTATAACATGATAAGATAGAATGAATATTCTTTGTTTAATCATCTATGGCAATTATTTGAAATCAAAATGGCACTTGTTGTGAGAAGTGTAAAACTATATGTAAAATTGTTTGACAAACGATTCATCTTGTGATAACTGCATCTATCAATAGTTAACTTCCAACCTCCTCTGGGCCTCTATCCGACCCCCCTTTACCCGTACCCAGCCCTTTTTAACATCCATTGGCCGCCTAACCATCATTAACTAAGTTGCCTTCATTGGCTCTCTTTTGCCTTCAATGGCCTCCACCCGACCTTCGCTAGTTTTCGCTTGTCATTGAACCTCATATCGAGACTTAGCTCGGCCTGCTCAAATGAATAACCTCTGCTTGACCTTTGCTTGACCTTTGGCAGCTTTCACCCGAGCCTTGCCGACCATAATTGGCTTTCCTAGGCAATTGGTGGCCATCACATGGTTTTGATTCCATATGGAAGTCCCATACATTTTTTATGAAAAATTATAGCTTTATACCCTAAATCCTAAACCTTGCTAAACACCAAAAATGGTTACACTGCATTTGTTTTATTTGAAATTATCTTATATTGGATTTATTTTTCTTCATCATTTTTTCCCTCAAACCTTACAACCCATTACTTTCTTTTGTATGAACCATCAGGAATCTTCATTGTTATGTGTGTTAATAAGTTTACTCGAACTCTACTTACCCATGATTATTGGACTAGATTTGGCCCCATCAAGTTAGCTAAAGTTTAAGCCACTCTTTGTTTTGTTTGATCTTGGCCTGTTATTTTTGCTTGAGTTTGTTGAGCAACTTGAAATTAAGGGAAGAGAAATGGAGGCTTTGTGCGTGAGATAATGATCTTTTGATTCAAATACAATGTAAGAGGAGAATATTTATATAATTACATGATTGATCTGGGAGGGTGAGAAGCACAAGGGAGAGAAAGGAGCATAAGTTGAGGTAATGGAGGGAGCGGCAGACGCAGGAGGAGTTTTTTTTGTTTTTTGGTGCATCATATGAGGAAGAGGAGAAGCCGCTAGCTAATGATAAATCAGATTTAGCTCCAACTTGTTTTATTTGCTGTTCAGCTCAACTTATTAGTTTAATACGATCAATTTGCTGTTTATTTTTTCAAAAGGAAATTAAAGTGGCTTGCAAGCCAACCTAAATCACATCATAAGCATACATACTAGTTTAGTGGTCCCAGATTTCTTAACACATGATTTTGATGTTAGATGGCTGTGAAAATTTATGGGAAAGGCCTTTGAAAAGATAAATATATTAATAAATTAGTGAGACGAGCAAAATTTTACCCAAAGAGATGATCACTCATAGAATTCTAGAATGTAGGAAGAATACAAGCTTCCAACCCTACAGGAAGAACTTCTATTCATGTGATAAGTTATCTTACAATATTGTTGTTGTTGAGCCTCAACTCCCAAATAAGAAAATTGGAAGGTTGTGTTTGGTAGTTGATAACTAATATAAACCTTGTTATCATGATATGAATCATATGATAAATAGTGCTAGAGCACTCATTTGAAATGACTTGCTGCATTGCATGAATATAATGAAATATGTGTGAAGGTCATTATGTTTGTGCTTTGATGTATTGTTAATTGAGAAAGGATATTATGAATTATTATTGGGAAAGAAGCTAGTTTTAAAGGTTGTTCATTTCAGGCTTAAGGGATAAGCGGATTGAAGATTATTTAAGCTAAGCTGCTATTAAAGCTATTTGATTTGATTTTTTATTTTAACTCATTTTATTTTTTTAAATTTAGTTGATTTGGTTAATTTTAAAGTAGATAAGCTTAGTGAGTTGGATAAATTAAGTTGCTAAGTTGCTCAAGAGTAGCTAATCTATGCTAAGCCAAGATAAGCCTTAAATAAATTGGCCCTAATACATTAGGATGAATATAGGAACTAATAATTTTTAATTTGACAAACATGCTTATAGAATTAGTGGATATTAAGTTAATCTAAAGATAATTATTGTGCCTTTAAAAATAAGGCAGTATAAGGATATAATAAGTAATATGGATATTATTCTGGATAATAATCTGGAGACAGGTGTGGTGGGAATTCAAAGGATAAAAGATATAATATTAGTTTTAAATTATTAGTTTTGGGATGAATTTTAATCTTATAAATGTTTATGCCCTTAAAGAGGTTTGATGTGAGTACAAAAGAAATTTTTGGATCAATTTGAATAGGTTAGTTTGAAGAAGTTATTAAGATAAATGATGTTTATCAATAGTGATTTAAATGGGCATATTAGAAGGGTAGATGAGGAGTGTAATAATATTCATAATACTTTGGGTTTAGTAAGACTAATGAAAGAAAAAAAATATTTTTAGAGTTTGACTTAGTTTATGATTTTATAAATACTAATATATTATTCAAAACAGGAGAAAGACATGTTTTCAGTTATAAAATAGGATTTTTGAAGCATATATTTTTTATGTTTTTGTAAAGAAAAGAGATTAATAGGTTTCAAAGCTTTGAGTCCAACATTGGTTGTTGGCTTTTAGATTTTATGATAACGTATTGAAAAAAAATATTAACCTTAAGTTATGCCTTATATCTAGATAGTTGAATTTTAAGAATAAAAATAAGGAATTTTTTTAGGACAAACTCTTAGAGATTGGATAGTGAATAGTGAGACATTAGCTAATCTTATTTGGCAAGCAATTTTTAATTAAACACAAAAGATGGCTAAAAGTATTTTTGGATAATCTATAAGGAAATTCTTAACAATAAAGATGCTTGGTGATTGAGTTCAAATTGTTAAAAAAATTAAATAAAAGAAGATTTGTTGTACAAGTAGTTTAAATGTAAGAACAATAGAATTGGAAGACTTGTAATAAACTTATTATAATAAAACAATAAATACTTGGACTATAACGTTAACGGTTTATATAAGAAAATTAATATTTCTAATAAAGTGAGAAATAATTAAACTAGCCAAATTAAAAAATAAAAAACTAAAGGCTTGACTCATGTAAAGTTTATTATGAACATTGATTTAATAATATTTTTCAGAAATGAGAATATCACTACGTGTGGATGTTTATTTTTATAGATTTTCAACATAGTCAATTAAGTGATTGACATGAGTGGTTTGATAAGTTTAAGGATAGTTTTAATTAATATCTGACAATTGAGTCAAACTGAAGTTTGGATTGTTTTAAAGAAAATGAAGAATAGAAAAATTATATAACATGATGATTTTTGTGTGAAATTTTTGGATGAGGAACAGTTCATTAACTTACTAAATTATTTAGTGCGTATTTACAAGTACAAATGCTATGTGCTTAATTGTGTAGACATGGAGAAATAAAAATAATGAGCTTACTTTGAAATTTTGGGAGAGAGTGATCAAATTAAAACTATATTAAAATCATAGAGCATCGTGGAATCAATTGGGTTTTATACCTAGGGAGTATGTGGCTTTTCACGAAAGACCGCCGTAGCCCATGCAAATATATATCAATTATAAATCAATAGTACAAAAACTCAACCGGGATCAAATTCCACGATATCCTCTGCTTGGAGGTCCAGACTCAACCGGGGATCAAACTCAACCGGGATCAAACTCCACGGTATCCTCTGCTAGGAGGTCCAGACTCAACCGGGATCAAATTGGGATCAAACTCAACCGGGGAGTATGTGGCTTTTCAATTACTATAGAGTATGAATCTCCAAATAGCATTGCTAAGTTTCAAATTATACAATGGAAAAAAAGCAGCTAACCAATAGAAAATGAGCTACCTTTACCTCATGAAACAGTCATTCCACCATTAAGCAGTCATGAAAAATGCTTTTTGCCTCGTCTCCCTTTACCTAAGCGGCTTCACTTGTTCAGGCGAATTACAATCTATTGTAAAAGGTTTATCTAGGTACACCAATTGAGAAGTTTTTTCAACATTTGGTTTGAAGTTGATTCCATGCAGCCTTTTTTATTTCATCCAACTAGCGTATAAGAATCCTCACCATATTTAAAGTACCGTTAAGTACATCGTTAGTGATCTGGGGCATCATTTTGCTATAAAACTGCCCATATCAAGCGTGAAGGTTATAAAGTGGCACCTCTCTTGGCATACTAGGCTAAACTTACTCAAAGAGAAAACATATTTAAAGACTGCATGATCCCTTAATACCTCGGTGAACACGTTGTTGAATACAGGATTTTTTTCTATGATTTCTTAAAGGTCAGTTATTTTAGTTGTGAACATTTGATTGTATTTATTTTTACTCATAGGTCTTGTTTTATGTTTTTCTGTTGAAGAGCAGTATTTTATTGAGATATTTTAATAAAAAGTACAAATTCTTAGAGAGCTCGTGTTAGAAGAGGAAGTGAAAAACCAAATAACATGGCAAGAAAATTAGGAATGATGTCATCCACTTGGAGGTTCTGTAGGGGCATTTGTTTAATTGAATATAGTGGAGGCAAATGAATTATGTAGCCAACCTAAGTTAGAGTGATTAAGGTTGTCTTGCTGCTGTTGTTGTTGTTGGTAAGCTACTCTACATGATTTATAAACTTCTTAATATTATAAACTTAAAAATAGGCATACATTAGTACTTTTCTTTCTAAAAACTAATACAATACCGAACACAGGACGCTGTTAACAATTGCATAAAGATTACCTATAAATGTAATGACTCTAACTAGAATAAACCTCACAAAACTTCATCTATAATTTGAAAATCATTGACAGAACAAAAAACACCATCCCATTCACATTTACTCAGCATGCTGCAAAACATTATCCTCTGAGTGGATTTGAATACATTTTCTGAAAGTTATGAATCATTAAATGGCAAATTGTACTTTTGAGTGAACTAGGTGATAATATGATGCTGAAGGGTGTTGGAATTATTATCTGGAGATTCTAATGTAAATAAATCTCTTCACTCTCTCAGTGCCTTTAAAGAAGATAATTTTTATCGCATGAGCAGAAGAAAGTGCCATGTAGAAGGTGGTATGCCATGGAGTTGTTTAGTGGAAACTATTTGAAATTTTCCTTTGGTTTCATTTTCTTAAATTCTACTGTTCAGGGGTTGCTAGATAAGAGTGGATTGAATCGGATTAAGATACACAAAATTTTAAGCTCTGTCCGCTTTGTGGAAATCAAGGAGGTTTAGATGATAGAGGGTTGTTTGCACTAAGAATTCAGAAAAGTCTCTTAATGGTGGAATGACTGTTTCTGGAATATTAACTTGACTGTTCAGGTAACAATGCCCATTTATAGTAAACAATAATTTGTGATTTGTAAAATGGAAATATAAAATAAGATGGCTTGTAATGACCCAAAGTCGTTGTTTTGCAAATTATGTCAGAATCCCGCCTTAGGAATCAGGATCCCGGGGAATTTCATTTTAGGGTAAACAAAATTACCAATAGATAGAAACGACTTTAAAGATCAAAGAGCCATAATTCAGGAAAAATCAGAAAGACGGAAGCTCCCGTTCTATCTTTGAAATTCTAAATTCTAAAAAAATCAAAACATTGAAATATGTGCCCGAATTCGTCGTTTTCAGTGTCGACATGTTAAGTATATTATTTAAAAGCTGCTCGAGAAGTTTCATCAAATTCTGAGCATTGATTTGATCGTGACAAATTTTTGAAGTTTTAAACCTCTAAAATTAAAATAAAATAAAATTTAGCTCCGAATCGAAAATTTTTGGCGCGAGGGTGTTCGCCATGTTGTAACACACCTCGGTGTCAAGTTTCGTTGTATTTGGACGCCAAATGACTAAAAAATGAGATTAATTTGAAGTTTAAAATTTTTTCCATTTTTTCATCTTTTTTTCCTCTGTTTTTTTTGTTTTCCGGCGCCCCCTTCGATCTTTCTCCCGAGCCAGGCGGGAGAAGCTTTCGCGCCAGGTGGAAGCCTGGCGCCCGCCTGCGCAGTTTTTGGCGCAAGCTGTCGGCCCATAGGGTCGACCCCGACCTCCCCCGACCCCAGCCTGCGAATCGTAGGCTCTGTCTTGCTACAGAGCCTGTAGGCGGCACTTCCGCCTGCCAGGAGGGGGCCCGCCTGCGCCGTTTGGGTGTAGGATGCGGTCGGCCCCCTCAGACGAACCCCCCAGCCTGCGCCTATTTAAGAGCAGCCCCCCTTCCCCTCTCCTCCTCACAATCGGCAGCCTCCCTCCAGCAAGCACCCTCCTTCCTCATTCCAACCGACCAACCCTCTCAGCCAACCCCTCCCCCCCCCCCCCTTGTTCTGCAGCCGGCCAGCCCTTCTCAGCCGCTTTAGCCTGCCTCCTTTCGGCAGCCCGACAGCCCCTTACAGCAGCTTTCGGCAGCCCCCGGCGGTACCTTCCAACAACTTTCTGCAGTCCGGCAGCTCCTTCCAGCACCTTTCGGCAGCCCGGCAGCCCCCAACAGTCCACAGAGCAGCTTCAGCAGCCTCCGACAGCCCTCGGCCATCCTTCGGTCAACCCGTTCCAGCTTCTCTTTGTGTTACGGCGATCCTAATTCTAATGTAAGAAGAGGAAATCGGAAGGACACATTTATTTTCCTTAAAATTTTGTTACTCTCTTAGTCATTCACAATAGAATTATTCTCGTTAATTAATAATGAGAACGATTCAAATTGTTAAATGATTATTATTCTCCCTTTTTGGCCAAGTCAGTCAATTATTCTGACTTTTTCGTCATACATTAGTATGATAATCATAAAGACACTTTAATAACTGCATTAATAGCTGCTTAATTCAATTGAACTTCAAAAGCAAAAGAAGAAGAACAGAATGAAAGAAGAAATTAAAAACTCCTAAATCATTTGATTAAAAAAAAAAGAGAAGCTAACTTAAAAATATCGGGGACTTAAATGCAGATTGAGTGAACTGTCACTCATTCGAGCTATTGAACTGCTGAACTTAAAGACTAAAGGTACCAAATATATGACTTGCATTACAGCTTGCATTTTTCTATTACTGCTATGCTTTGCTTATTTACTTTGAGCCAAAATCATTTGAAGCTTGGTTGGTTGTCCGGAACCAACGTAATATCATTCGGGGTTGTTGCCGGAAAATGACATCGGTATCATTCAGGGTTGTTACTGGAAAAATGACATCAGCAACATTCGGGGTTGATATTGAAAAATAACATCAATAACATTCAGGGTTGTTACTGAAAAAATGACATCAATAACATTCGGGGATAGTTATTGGAAAATGACATCAGTAACTTTTATTTGTGATAAATACTTGTTGCAGGAAGTTATTTGCTTATTTTACACGGTTGCCTTACCGATCCTGCATTTTTACCTCTGCTAAACGTATCTTTATAAAACAATTTGTTATTGTATACTGCTGTAGTTAGAATATTCTTTAATTACTGGGAATTCAAATTCCGGTATTATTTTCTGTACAATACTAGGTCAGGTGCTCCTGGAAGAGGTTAAGCAAGAACCTGAATTTTCAAAAGATCGACGACGGCGCTGAATTGCTTATTTTGTTTCTTTGTTTTGTACGATGATGGATCTTGTAGAAAGAACTTTTGATAAATGAAAAGTATCATTCACTTTTATATGCGTATTCTTTTTCTCTCAAATTGATTGATATGATCCTGCGGTGAGTAGTCACCCGATGCCAGAACGGTTTTTGCCAAACCGGCATCGGGACCTCACATGACTTTACATGTAAAACGGGGTGGCCACTTTGGATGGATGGAAAGCGGGAACTGAGAGCTAATTATCTCATTCGTTTTATACCAAACATCCTCTACGTTGAAGCTATCTCTCCTATCTATATACATCTCTCTTATCTATATACTATACTCGCATGCCATCAAAATATATTATTTGGTGTGATAAATGTTAAATCTTGCTAAATCTTGGTGAACTATGGTAGTTAATTGTAGGATTTAGGATTTAATCAACTTAAATTAAAGGATTGATTTTTCTTAATTGTTAATCTAATTAATACTTGTTTAATTAGTAAAACAATTACACAATTAATTAGGAATGGGCTAATTGGAATAATATTAATTAATAGCGTGATGTTATATGGGTCAAAATGCTAGCATGTAAAAATGAATATTGGTAAAATAGGGATGAGGATATTATGTTGTTTGAGTTGACATGCTAAAATGGCTTCGATGAGAAATGAGTATCTTTGTAGAAAGATTGAAGTAGGCCCCAACTGAATATAAGCTTAGAGAAAGTCGTCTTTGATGGTTTGGCATGGTAAGCATAGATTCTTAAGAGCATATGCTAAGAGGTTGGGTATATTTATTTTGCCCATGTTAAAAGAGGATTAAGACAAAAAAAATGGCAAAGGATTTAGGAATGATCTTGCATATTAGAGCTTTTTGATGAACTGCATTTTGATTGAACACAATGGAGACCAAAGATTTAAATAGTCAGATCCACTTACTGAGATTAAGATTTGGAAATTGTTATTATTGTTGTAGGTATTTAATAATTTAATATTATTTATGATACTAAAATTGTCTCATTTTGCGCTTTATTTGGCTAGTTTAACTAAGTTACTTTCCAAATAGTTTTTATTGACGTCAAGCTTTCGCTTAGTTTATCTACCTTATGCTTGAACTAAATAGCTCCAGTAACTTAGTTTACCTTATTTAAAAATAAAAATAATTAATTAGTGCAGTATTTATTATTATGATTTAATTATTTATTTAATTAGCATAATTAATTAATTTGATTAATATTATTAATTAATGATTAATCAACACAAGTTAACATAATTTATTAATTGATTGCATAATTAAAACCATTTAATAAATAACATAACATTATTATAGTAATTAGTTAATGTAATTGAATAAAGTAATTAACTAGCACAATTATAAATAAAAATTAAGAATAATTAATTAATCATAAATTTGGCTAATTATCATAATTGTTGTAATTAATCTAGTAATATTAATTGATTAATAATGTAAATATTATTATTTATTTAATTAATCAGCATAAATATTTTTGTATAAACAGTGTAATTTATTAATTTATTGATTGATTAACATATTTTTAGTTAATATAGTTAAATAATGTAATTAAGATAATTTATATCATTAATATAAATAAAGTAATAGTTATTATATAATCAAAAATCAATTTCCTCAATTTAAATATTTTAATTGATTTATAGTAAATAAAATGATCAATTTTTGTTGATTTAAAATCTATTATTTAATTACTTGTTAATAATGAAGATCATTATTTATTATACTTTTAATAAAAGTTATATATCATCTTAATTTTATTAGCCTTACTTGAACCTAATTGTCTTGTTTCATCATCTTAGTTAGCTTATTGAATTTTAAATTAGTGTATTAATTGAACATCTTTATGACTTTGCCTAACATAAATTAATTCTATTCAATCCCCTAAGCTAATTTTAATTTGAACCATCTCTAAAACTTAGCTGAATACTCATATTAATTTACAAATGTTGTACTATTTTGATTTAGATATTAATACTTTATTTTCTAATATTATTGTTTATAAGTTTTTCTAATAAATCTGATTAAAATGTGTTATAATTATATGCTGTTTTATAAATCTAACATCTTAGCAAAAAAAAGTTGTGCAAAAGTTTATAGTAAATAAAATGATCAATTTTAGTTTATTTAAAATCTATTATTTAATTACATGTTAATAATGAAGATCATTATTCATTATACTTTTAAGAAAAATTATATGCTATTTTATAAATCTAGCATCTTAGCAAAAAAATTTAAAGTTGTGCAAAAGTTTATAGTAAATAAAATGATCAATTTTAGTTTATTTAAAATCTATTATTTAATTACATGTTGATAATGAAGATCATTATTCATTATAATTTTAATAAAAATTATATATCATCTTAATTTTATTAACTTTACTTGAACAAGATAGATTTTGTTTCATCATCTTAGTTTGCTTATTGATTTTTAAATTAGTGTAATTGAACATCTTTATCACTTTGTCTAACATAAAATAATCCTATTTAATTCCTTAAGCTAATTTTAATTTGAACCATCTCTAAAACTTTTAGCTGAATACTCATATTAATTTCCAAATGTTATACTATTTTGATTTAGATATTAATACTTTATTTGCTAATATATTGTTTATAAGTTTTTTTAATAAATCTGATTAAAATGTTATAATTATATATGTTGTTTTATAATATCTATACATCTTAGCAAAAAAAATTAAAGCTGTGAAAAAGCTTAGGCAATTATTAATAGTGGAGAGAGATATAACTAACTTACAAGGAAAAGTGCATTTCATCTGTCCCATTTTTACAATAAAGATAATCTTATTAAGCCTAACTTTTGTCTAAATTTTTTGATTAAGTAGATAGTAGAAGTCATATTTTAAATACTTCCATTGCCTTTATTTATGCAAGCTCCTTATTTCTCTCTAGTTCTTTTACTTCATCTGCTGATTTGGCTTTTTTATACAACATTTTATGCTAAATTTATCAATTTTTGGATTTAGGAAAATTGTCCTTAAATTTTTTTTTAAAGTTCTGTAAGATTTAAATAAATGTTAGATTTTCTTGAACAACTTGGATATTAAATTTAACTTGTTGAATTTTTTACTAAATTTTCTTATTAAACATTGCATAAATTTGGTATTTGCCCAATCTTACTAAAAATGTGATTTAAAGGATTTTGCTAGAAATTGAACACAAAAAGATTTAAATCCCATGAACTTAGGGAGAGGATTTTATTTAATCGTGCATAATTGAAACAAAGGATTCATACAGCCGACCCCACCAAGTGAGATTAAGGCTTGATGTTATTGTTGTTGTTGTAAGATTTAAATTCCATACATATCATATAGTTAGATAGGATTTAATCAATTTTGTTAATTGTGTTCTCAAACACTTTTCAAGTTTTAGTAGCTTTAGGATTTGTTAAATTCAAATTTAGAGGATAATTAAAACTTATTTGAACTAAATTATGTTTGTTGCCAAACAACCCTAAGACAAAACCATACGAATGTATAAGGAAACAAAATAGAGTCTAGGCATTGCCTTTGGATTTGCGGCCAATGAAATAAAAAAATAAGTTTTGTAATGCAACTGAGAATGCCGCTAAAGCCGTTGAGTCACAACATCAAATAAAAATGAACCCACCCAAGATTGCGTTAACCGCTACTTGGATTATTCACTATAGCCCATTAACTATGACATGGAGCTTAGCTTTGTTTAGATCATATCAACATTAGGTTGGGGTGTAAGGCCTTAGACGACGTGTCATGTTGTGAAGTTTTTCTTTCTTTGTAATCTTGCAGCATGGCTTTTCTCATTCGACTGCTGTTCTATTGATTGCAAGATTTTAGGTTTAGATTTTTGGGTAAATAAATAAGACATGTGTTTTAATATCAATAAATAAAATCATCAGTTAAATATAGGTTCATTTAAAATAAGATGTAATATTAAAGTAAAATAAAAAGTGTGCCATATACTTATGCTATGAGCTATAGTGCATATAGCATGTGTTATCTTAATCATCCATGCTGCTAAAGAAGAAAACATGTTTTATGTGTATTTTTTAGTATGATTCTATAGCTACTAATATATTATTTAAGAGGAAACATTGTAAGGCTGATCTAAGTTAAATTGTTCAACATTTATTATTTATTTTAGATTTGAAGATGATGGGATAAAAAAGAATATTAAGTTTAAGTTATATCCTGAGTTTAGATGATGAAATCATAATAATGAAAATAGAGATGTTTAGGAGTAAAGTCTACAGCTTAGATATTGAGTTGTTGTGGGAGAAGCTAATTTTGAGTGACCAATGATTATTAGTTATAATTGTAAGATGTCTTAAGATATTCCTTTAGAATTAAAAAAGAGTGTCTTATGAATAAAGCATTTGGTGATGGAAATAAGATTTTTTTTGGAAAATGTTAAATAGAAGATTTGATTTAAAGAGTGGTTTAAATGCAAAATAAATGAGATTAGAAGGAGAAATTTATTTATCATGGTTTAAAATGCAATTTGTGATGCTAAGATTATTAATTAAGATTTATAAGAATTTAATTATTGTTGAGGGAAGTGTGTATATATATATATATGCATATATATATATATAATAATAATAAAACTAAAGACATGGCTCAAGTGAAAGAATATTGAGAGAGTTGAATGGAATTTATGTTTTGGGCATGAAGATGATATATTGAATGAAATTTTACATATGCATTTTTATGAAAATCTTGATAATGTGATTAATATAGGTGAGTTTGGTAGCTCTAAATATAATGCTAATTGTTCTTCATTTGTCAGTCGAGTAAAAGCTGAAAAGAAAATGAATTGTGTAAAAGTTAAGTATTGGATGATGTTTATATTGATGTAATGAGTGTCAAGTTATTTAATATGATTTTGAAATTTAAAAAAATATCTCAAATGAATAGAAAGTACTATAATAAGACTTTCATATTATAATAAAGGCAATGTACATGATTGTGTAAATTATAGAAGAATTAAATTCATCTTTTGAAGTTTGGAAAAGGGATGGAATACAATGTACAACTACACTAAAGTTTCATAAAATCAATAATTTTGTTTATGCAAATAGATTCATTTTGGGTCATACATTTATTGAGAGGTTTAATGAAAACATTTAGAAACAAAAACTCTTCTCATTTGTTTATAATAAATTAAAAAAGACATTATAAAATACCAAGAGGAGTTCTTTTGAGAGTTTTGAAAGAAAGGGTTTATATCTCTTATATTGAAGTTTTTAATGATATGCATGAGTGGTGATATGTGTTTGAACATAATGTGGTTTGTTACATAATTTTTTTATTTTTAGTTTTCATTTTCATTAATTATGGATGCTCTTGTTGAACACATTCAAGAGAATGTGCCTTAGTGCATGTTCTTTGCGGTTGATGCTTTTCTTGTTGATAAGACTAGAGATGGGGTAATAGAAAATTATTTTAGATCATAAATGGTTCTTTGTATTAGATTTAAAATAATATGTATATATGTGTATGTGTGTATATATATATATATATATTTATAGTGCAAGTTTATTCATATTAGATTTATAATATCAATACTATGACTATTGTTATGTAATTAAGAAAAGTGTGGGGGTTCATATATCTTTTTTTATCATACAATACAATGATGAAATATAGAGCAAAATTATTTTAGATCATAAATGGTTCTTTGTATTAGATTTAAAATAATATGTATATATATGTATGTGTGTATATATATATATATATTTATAGTGCAAGTTTATTCATATTAGATTTATAATATCAATACTATGACTATTGTTATGTAATTAAGAAAAGTGTGGGGGTTCATATATCTTTTTTTATCATACAATACAATGATGAAATATAGAGCAAAATTTTTACTAAGATATTCACGTCTTGGATGACATGAATGATCAGAAAATAATCCCTTTCAAATATAAAAGGAATTTTTTGAAGCTTTATAGTACTTTAAAAAAATGGTATTATATGGGGCAAATTGTTAGCTTGCAAAGCAAAAGCAAGTTACAAAAAATAAGTGTTATAGAGATGGCAATGCTAAGGTGGATTGGTGGGTGTCTGTAAAAGAATATAACAAGATGAGTGCATTTGAAACAAGGTTGGAGTAGCTTTTGTTGAAGATAAACTTGGAAAAAGTCATCTTAGATGATGAGTATACTAAACACAAACCCTTAGATGTTATAGTTAGGAAAGAGAAGTTAATCAATTTTGCCTTGTATAAGAAATGGAAGGTCAAAAAAGTATGGTAAGAAACTATTAGAAATAACCTCAATGGTTTTTTGATTGAATTCAATAGAGACATAATTCATATAGCTAACCCAACTTAATGTTTGTTTCTTTTGCATGTGTTTACTATTCTATTGCACTTGTTTTCTTTGAAAGTTGTGTTGATGACGTTGCTTTGTTTACATGGGTAAATCTTTTCTTTTCATTACTTGCTTTTATTTGGTAGTTGTTATTCTTCCGTGAATTGTTCGTGATAGATAATTTCTTCAACATTAGTTAACAATTAATAGTGCTAAGGTTTATGTGCTTAATTGTTCTTTGAGATCTTCTCAAATGTGTGTTATAGCTTATTTTTACTTGGCTTTTCCTTGTTACACTTGGAATAAAATTTAGTTGATCTGGTTGCAAGCTCCGCCAACTTGTTATTATGTTGAAAGATGTTTAGTATTGGTGGTTCACTTTTTTGCATAATATTTCCATTAAAGGCAAAGTTTTGAGAACGGAACTAAGGACTTCCGGTTATTTGTATTTTTAGTCAATCTAAAGGTTAAGTTAATTGTATTAAATTATAACTGTTGTTGTTTCAGTCTATTTAATCAAAAAGATCCTAGTGACCCAAAGATCATAATGCACCATGTTATTTCACTCGTCGATTTAAATGTCTAAGTGAGCTCTATTTCTTGATTATTTCATTCCTAGTAGGTCTAAAATGTACTAGTGATTTGCGCTAAGCTGTAATTAATTATTTGTTGTCTCTTTTTTTTTATCAATCTAAAAAATCCAAAGAGGTACATTAATTAGCTGTTTGTTATATCACTCTTACCTCGAGGTTTCGATGGATTCAATTGCATGGCCTTTTCATTTATTGTAGATCTATGTGGTCCTAAGGATTTGAATTCTTGTCAATCTAAAGTATTCTAGTGAGTTTCATCGTTTTCAATTAGTTGCATATTTTATCAATTTTTAGTTGACATAATGGTTCTTATGGGTCCTATTGTCTGAGCTTTTCTAATGAATTGCCTAAACTTATGATTAATGCTATGTCATTGGCCATTGTCTAAGAAGGTAAGTCCGCAAGACCAATCATTTGTACTTATTAAATAATGCAAGTCTCACAAAAATAAATATATTCCAAGCTAATTATTTGGCATTTCTGTAGATGTAAGTTTCATTTAAAGTTGAACCTATGGCCTTTCAAAGGATGTAATTCTTAATAAGTCTAATCTCGATTAGCACTAATGCTAACAAGCATATTAACTAAAACCATTACTTATTAAATATCAAAAACAAACTCCACTAATGTGCTTTAAACATACATTTGCAATTTTACTGGGACCCTTTATGAACTATATAATCATGCTATGCCTTTGATTGATTATTGATTATGATTATAGCTTTTGATCTTTTAGTAGTTATGGGTCATGCCTCTTATTTATTTTATTAAAATTGGTACCTTTAGAGTGAGCCTTTAACTCTTTCACCTGTTAGCTTAAATATTTAGGATGATGTAACACATGGTTACTTACTATTCAGATTTTGTGGATGTTATGGCTACTAGCAGACTGAATCCTTGTTGATTAGAAATTTTGGAACCAAAAGATCTTGGATTGGGTCTACATCTATCTACCCAACCATGTTCCATATCATACATGTCTAAACATGTCACATAAATGACAAATACACTTTGAGCCTTAAGCAATATTTTTAATCGTGGCACTCTCATGAAAACCAAAGGAGTAAATAATCTTTCAGTCTTGCGCCCGTGGGAAGCCCTTGATCCTAGATTTAAATAAATCTCAAGTTATACATTGGGGAGAATTCTAGCTAAATATCTCAATTTATCTTAGGAGAAGACTGCTGCAGTAAACCCTTTCAATAGTTGATAATATTTTGTGAATATTTTTTTAGGGAGAACTTCTCTCGTATTTGAAACATTGCTAAGCGTGCTATAACATAGATTGCACTGACAATGTATTAAAATAATTTTGAACTAGATGCAATTTATTTCCATAAAAATTTAGGATTCAATGCTTTAGTTAAAAATAACTAACTTTTGTTATTGTTGAAAAGTTGCAAAAGCAGTACCAAAAAGAGGTCATCATCAGAAGAATTCTTAAGGTAAATTGGGAGAAGGATCAATAATGAAATTTACACATGCTGTTTTATGTGCACAGAAAGTTTATGATGGGAAAAATTGCCTTGAAAACTGCATCAATTGGTCCTTTAGTTTAAGGTAGGAGACCTAATGGTTACATCCTTAGTGAACTGAGATGTAGTTTACTGGTACTCTTGAATTTATTTTTACTATTGGGACACTCTCCAAAAGAGTCTCAATCATCTCAAGAATATCAACTCAATTATTTGTTATGGCTACAAGAGACAAGCTCAACAACCTATAGAATTGTCTGCAACTATTAAAGCAGTTGATAGTTCAAATAGTTGCTATATTCAGTTCAAAGGTGACATTTGCTCTGTAAAGGGATGATGTTGAAGCCTTATTCTCTAAACTGAAAGGATGATGTTAAATTAGGGGTGGAATTTTGCTCAAACTAATAATTTGCTTTAAATTTGATTCAACTCAGAATTGAATAAAAAAGATTCAAGTTGAGTTTTGTGTCAAAGCATAAACATGTATTTTTTAATCAATTTCTTAGATTAATACTCATAATAATTCGAAGCAAATCTTATAATTGTTTTTGTATACTGCATATTAAACAGAATCATGTGCATAATGGCTGAATTGCATTATGTCCCAGTTAGGTTTGAATCTCACCTGTCATTCACTTGGCTATAGCAAAACTTGGCTCAAAGCCAACCTTAATGTCAAGAATGGCATGAGGAAGGGCTAATGCTGAGTTTTCTGAACCTACTTCATTTTGAATCCTTCTTTATTTTTAAACATATACATTATATAATTCTATAAAAATATTTATTTACTTGATAACAAATAGCAATATATCTCATGACAAAAAACACTGAAACTCTGCTCCCCAAATGAAATTATTTTGAATTAAATTATGATGGAATTTGTGCCAATCAAATAAACATAGTCAAGCCAGGAGAATAAATGCAACATTTCTTAGCTATTAGAATCCCTTTTGGCCATTATCACCTGCACACATTCGAACGCAAAATTTAATAGTAGCTTCTAAGGTAATTAAACAAAAGATACTTAGTATTTGTTCTCGTATTTTCTAAATAAACTGATTTCCATCCTTAGGATTCCAAAAGGTTTTGTCAGCTCCATGAACGTATTAAGGATCCCTTTTCTTATATTGTAACCAGTTCCAGTTGCTTACTATGCTGTATCGGTTCTGGCTGTCTTGTTTGCTTAGACGAAACAAACTTGAGTAAAGAGGATCCTTCCATCTCTCATGTTGCTCACACTTGCCCTTTTTAATTCCCTTTATGCTTGATGCCCAAACAAAAATTACTATCAAACTTAAAATTGAACCGTACAATATTCACAAGAACAATCAAGACTTTTAATCCCAAGGAAGATTAATAGTAGATGTGGTTAGAGAATGCTATCTTTATATGTTTCAGGCTTATTCAGCGTAGACCATTCAATGCCCTTGTTAGAAAAATTTAGTATATGCCCATGTTAATATAGAGGAAATAGAAGGCCAAAAAAGATGTGGGAGAAATCCATTAGAAAGGATCTTCTATTGTTGGAACTTAGGAAGGGGCTTCTATTTGATCGTGCACAATGGGAATAAAGGGTTCATGTAGTTGACCTCGATTAGTTGGATTAAGACTAGGTGGTGTTGCTGTTGCTTTATTTAAAAAAAAAAATATAAAAGTAAAGTTTTTAAATTTGTGTTATGCTCCGTTTACCTGTTGATTTGTTTTGTGCATGATAATATTTGATAGCATTAAGATTTTTTTATTTTTGATCAATATTGCTAGTGATGATTTTATTCTCATGTACTTGTATTTTAGCATAATATTCATTTGATGGGTTTTAGTTTTTCAAAGAATGAAGAATGTTGAGTGCATACCTTAGTTTAGGAAGTATAAAATGAAGTTTATAACTATCTTTGTAAAGTGTTTGAGTTTTTTATTAATGATGTTTTAAATAACCATACTCTGTTAAAAAAAAATGTTAGATGGGTTTTAGTTTTTCAAGAATGAAGAATGTTGAGTGCATACCTTAGTTTAGGAAGTATAAAATGAAGTTTATAACTATCTTTGTAAAGTGTTTGAGTTTTTTATTAATGATGTTTTAAATAACCATACTCTGTAAAAAAAAGTTATCACAGCTTTCATTGATATGGATTACATGCTTTACAATCATATTATTATTTGAAGTCTATTCATATATAGGTTGGGAATTTTTATTAGGGATGTCATGACATGGCCTGGTAAGAAGACTGTTGCTTATTCAAGATATAGAAGTTTAACGGTGAAAAACATTGGATTATAACTTCTCTATTCTTTTTGTCAAAACAAACCAATAAATTTACCAAGAGAGCCACTATTAAGCATAATGCATTTTCACATTTGAAATAATAGATCAACAAAGAAATAATTTGAGGATGAACTAGAACTAAATAAGTGTACTTATGAAGTAGGATCTTCTTGTGTTGATAGTCATTATCATTTAAAATGCTATAACATAAAAAAAAAAAAAAAAGTGTATGGAAATCAAAATAGTAGAAAATCATGAAGTTTGACATTATCTTTAATATTGTTTATATATATATATATATTTATCTAGTGCACTAAAAAATCTGTCAATTTAATCTGTATATGTATTGAACCTTTACCATGCATCTACAATATACTTTTTCTTTTTCTCCCAAACCATTTCTTTTATTCTATCATAGCATAATATAACATATCAATTTAGTTAATTTACACATTGTTTACAAGAGCCTAATATCAAATCCTTTTTAATTTTAATTTTAATTTTAATTTTAATTTTCATTATCATATCTTTTTTATAGCCTAATATGCAAATGTACTAACAAGGCTTACTACTTTTCTTGGGTATCATCACTTATGTATTCAATACAAATCAAAAGTATTATGACGCATGCGCTACACCATCAAGCCTTAGTCTCACTATGTGGGGTTGGTTATATGAATCATTTGTTTCCATTGTGCACAATAGGAAAAACCATTCTAAAGTTCTCAATAGAGAAGATTCTTTCTAATTGTTTCTCTCACATCTTTTTTTGGTCTTCATTATCCTCTTTTAACATGGGCAAATTCATATACTCATTTTTCTAATAGGAGTATCGAACATTATATAAGATGGCATTCTCTATTTTTCCACTAGTGTAGTCACTCCAACCTTGTTACAAGTTAACTCATTTCTCTTTCCATCTTTTCAGTTATATTTACTCATCCACCTTGGCATCCTCCTCCATGTAGCACTTATTTTATTGATAAGTTTTTTTATCGTTGACCAATATTTAACCTCATAAATACCTCATATAACATAGCCGATAGTATAGCTGCTCTATAAAATTTTCTTTAATTTTGTGTTGGGATATTTTGATTGCAAAACACTCCAGAACCTCTCTTCCATTTCATCCAACCAACTTCGATCATATTAATTACATCGCTCTCTATTTTTCTATTATTCTGAATAAGTAAACCAAGATATTGAATCTTTTGCTCTTCTTGATCATATGATCTTCAATAGTTGTCCTCAATATTAAGGATTTCATTATGATTAAAGATACTTCATGTATTCTGTTTTAGATTTATAATGATAAAGTTCTTTAGACTCTAAAGTAGTCTTCCACAAAGAGTTTTAATTGAACTCCATCTTTAGCTTATCAATTAAGATAATGCTATTTATAAATAATATACACCAATGAAGCACCTCTTGAATGCGTTCAATAAAAATATCTATGATTAAAGTAAACATATATGATATCTATGATTAAAGTAAACATATATGAATTATGAGCAGTCTTGATGTAATCCAATAATAACATTAGGCAAGCCACCTTGTGATCAAAACACTTGTTACTGCTTATTCTACCTATCTTTAATAACATTAATATATACCATACAAATTCCTTCTCCTTAAGATTCTTTAAAGAATTTTTTTTGGTACTCTGTCATATACTTTTTGAATATATTAAATAAAAATGTCTTTTCTTTCTCTAATTTTTTCCATCATATTTTTAGTAATTGCATAACTTCCATGGTAGTTCTATTGCCTAAAATCAAGTTGCTTTTGTGAAATATGAGTTTTTTTTTATAATCTATATATTCAATCACTTTTTTCAAAGTATCAACGTATAACCCATTAATTTAATTCCCTTATTATTTGCACTGTATCGAACATCTCGTCTTTAAAATAGTATTAAATAACTTGGTAGGCCAAAAAAATTATTTCTACACATTCATTAGTAGGGATGTCATTTGAGCTTGCGACTTTTTCCACTCTTTATCTTCTTAAAACATTCCAAATCTTAGTTTAACCAACTTGTTGAATTTTTTTTAATAATCATTAAGTCTACTTATATTAGTTTGCGTTGGTATAGTCTTTAAAAAAATTAATAAAATAATATATCTATTTAGATCGAATATATTTATTTCTAAAAATTTTGCAATTTTTTTATATATTTTACCCAAGACTTTGATTCTTTTCTCTTAATTTATTATATACTGATCATGTCGGAGACCCGGAATCGTGCCAATTTAACTTGTTTTATAGGATTTAAATTTTAAAGCATAAACCATTATGACGTGACCCGTATTAACCCAACACTATTATCCCAAAAAAAAACTTTTATAGCAAACAAATGAGTATCACTCTAAGATATATCATTAGATCATATATGAATATTCAATAATTACAAAGATTAAAGAACAAACACTAGATTTGAATACTTTATGACAGGTTGATGGTTACTGCTCAAGACTCAAAAAGTTGTATTCCTGGGCTGGGTCCAGATGGAACTCATACTCCATTGTTTTTAGCCATGCATCACCAAATTACCCGAGTCACGATCGGGTCACGCGGGTTGACCCAAATCTGACCTGATGTTGTGCTCAGGTCAGAATATTTAATACTAACTTGACCTCTTACATGTCTATATATTATCCATTTTATACCGTTCTTTATAACATAGTTTTATTTTCACTACCAAATATTTTTACTATTTAGTTCCTTTTGATTCAACAAGTATACTGTCAGTTATCTTAAGAATATAGTTAATATTTGAATTTCACATACAATTAGCTTCACCATCAATGGATACACTCCACGCTTTAAAATTTACTTTCTAAAATATTTATATTATCCTTTTTTTAAATTCTGCCATCTAATTTATTAAAAATTTTAAATTGAACATTACTTTTCTTGCTCTTTTTTTTAATTTAAGATTAGTAATCGATTTAATGTCATCAATTAATCATCTAGAATAATCTTGCAATCCTTGCATTAAAAATGATATCTTTTCTTCAAGAGAAAATAATTAATTTAAGTTTTAGATGCCCCTTTTTATTTAATATAATATGTTTCTCACTTTCTTAAAGTATTTACAATCATAAGGTTATATGTTAAATCAAACTCCAAATTTTTTAATTTTTTTCTTTGTTAATCTTTCTAAAACTAAAATCATTATAAATATTTTTAAATTTTTCAATCATTCAACCTATGTATTCATTTAAATTCATAATATAATATGTTTCTCTCTTATGGTAACTTTTGACTCAACTCCTTTAAATTATGCTCAAAATGCTCTTTTATACTCAATATCCAAAGCTTTTTTAAGGGTATAAATATTTGCAATTATAAGAATTATCCTATCAATTTTAATTTTTAAGGATAGAATTCTATTTCTCAACTTCTTAGCTTCCATTGAATTTTTATCTAGAATAACTCACTCAATATCTATGACAGTTCTTACATGAGTATAGTGTTTATAGAGTCTAATTTATAAAATTTTTGTGCTTTTTCCCACTAACTTTTTTCCTTCAAAACTATTAGAAATATAATAACTACAAAGATGATTGTGTAAAAAAATAGTCGAAGCTTGTTGGGATACTTTAGGAGTGCTTTGGGATGCTTTTAAATTATTCTAAAATATCAAATTTTCTTGTTCTCTCCCACCAACTTTTTTCCTTCAAAACTATTAAAAATATTATAACTACAAAGTTGGTTGTTTAAAATAATTATTGAAGCTTATTGGGAATTCTATGTTATTGCCAAGCTTCATAAATCTAGTGAGAATTTCCCTACTTTTCTTATGTTGAACCAGCTAAGGCACTTAATTTACTTGGTCCACTCAGTATTGTCTCTAGAGCTGGTTTAGGTAAAAACTAAACTATTTTGGAGGGAGATCCTGTTTAGTCAGATTATTTACAGTATGATTTTTAAGCAGAGCTGTGCGGAGCTTAAAACTAAAATTAAGGACCTGTAAAATCTTGAAAAGACATGTGGATACTGAAAGTTAATAAATGTAAGCTAGTTAAACTATTTTGCACATTATATACAAGTCATTCATAGTCTTGTTTTGTAGTTTCTACCCTTAGGAGAAATCTTGTGCTGATTATTTGGATCTGTATTTGATGGGGGATATGGTGGTAGGATTATAGATATATGATTTGGAGGGCTTTGGGAAGGATTTTGGTTGACCAAATTATATTGAATTGACATGAACTTTTTAGTTTTGTGCGGGTTTTGTTTGGGATGGTAGGCAAAAAACGAAGACACAAATGAAGAGGAAAATAAAACAAATGCAATATCAATCCCATGATTATCATTACTTTGGGTTCTTGAAGATTTATAATCTTCAAGACCTTTGATTATGCTTACCTAAGGGGAGAGATGGTTATCCACGTTGACACAAGATAGATTACCGTGATTAAATATAACCCGGAGGCCTTTCCACTATGCACACGCTCAAGGTTGAAGTGATTATGCGCACCACTTCACGCATTCTCGCAAGAACAACACTCTCACAAAGGAGGAAGAAAATGATTTTTCATTCACTATTTTTTTTTAAGGGACTTACATTACATATATATAGAAATATAACATAAATAAAAAGATACCAATAAATTGGTACTAGCAACAAATCCCACAAAATAATAAAAACAAAGAAGACATATGACACTGCCAACATAGACTCAAAACACAACACCATTTGATGCAACATTTGTTCAATCTTCAGCTATGCTTCGTGCAAATGCTCGAACCACAGGCATACTTCTCATGTACTTGCTGCCTGCAACAAATTCTCTCCCACCAAAAGAATCTTTCTTCGCAGGGTTGATCCTTTGAAGTTGGCATATGAAAACCAAGTTTCCTTCGATGAAAGTTTATATTTCATTGCATCAAAAACTGTGTTCAACCATTCTGCCAGTTTGGAGAAGTACTTAGCTTGTGTGAGGGAGAATGGATCACCACTCATAAGTTGAATCTTTCAATTTTTTCCATCTTTTGTTGAGTGCTTTAATTTTTTGTTTGGATACCACTAAAGTGTAATTGAGGATTTTCGCTTTCCAATGTCGCGCCAACGTCACTGAAATTGGAGGTCGGACTGCAGAGAACGAGCGTCGGAAGTTGGTGTGTCGAATGAAGGCTGTTTGCGTAGGCTGGCAGGTTCCAGGTGGGCCAGGTTGGCACTGTCGGGCCGGGTCGACGGTTCACGAACCGGTGCAACCCAGTATTTGTTCATTCAGCGCGGCGGTGCTTTTTAGCGGCGGCAGTGATTAATGGTCGAAAAATAACCCCTTTGGTTTTTGGGATCGGAATAGGGTTAAAAATAATCCAAAAATTACAAAAAAAGTCAATTTTTAGCATGAAATTCCATACAATCCTAGCCAAGAAACCTAGCCCTGATTACCAAAATGATGGGGGATATGGTGGTAGAATTGTATATATGATTTGGAGGAATTCGGGAAGGATTTTGGTGGACCAAACGATGTCGAATTGACATGAAATTTAGTGGAGTTAATTATGATATTGAGAACTTTTGATAGCTTTTATTTGCATTTTTGTGGGGCTTTTGTTTGGGATGGTAGACAAAAAATGAAGACACAAATGAAGAGGAAAATAAAGCAAATATAAGATAAATTTTAAGATTATTCACATCTTGGGTTCTTGAAGAGATTATACACACCTTCAAGACATTCGATTATGCACACCGAATGGAAGTGATGGTTAGTTACGCAAACATAAGATAGATTACCGGGATTGCCCGCACCCTATGCACACGCACAAGGTTGAAGTGACTATGCACACCACTTCATGCACTCTCGCAAGAGCATCACTCTTACAAAGGAGGAAGAAAAGGAATTTTCATTCACTATTTTTATCATAAGACATATTACATATATATATAGAAGTAAGCACCCCATCATATTCTAAGGTGTGCCTTCATAACCTACCAACACATTTAAATATAACATAAATAAAAAGATACCAATAAATTGGTAGCAACAACATATCCTACGAAATATTAAAACATAAGAAGACATATGACACTACCAACATAGACTCAAAACACAACACAATATGATGCTGCACCTGCTCAATCTTCTGCTATGTTTTGTGCAAATGCCTAAACCACGAGCATCCTTCTCATGTACTTATTGTCCTGCATCAGTTTCTTTTGATGAGATTGTTTATATTTCATGAGAGATTGTCTACAGTATGATATGCTTCAAGCAGAGCTTTAGAAAATTTATGCCTTAAAAAGGTTTCTTTGATCAGTGCTATCTGATTTGGCTATTTTGGAAATTCTCACATTATTTTTATTACTTTTTTCCAATTTCTTCAACTAATAACAAGCTACTTACCATAGGAAAAACTCTACCAGTGGATCATAAGACAACACGAAGAAGGATCAAGGGTGACGGTTGCTGATATAGCTGCACATATTGAGGTTTTACCTACAATTTTTCCTAACAAGTTCAGTATTCTCATTTTCATGCTTTTTTTTTTTTTCATCTTGCATCGCGATTTGGGATGCTGTTTTTTCTATTTTTTTTTTATCTCAGAAGGAGATTGATTATGGCGGAGAAGATGGGGCTATCTCCCCAAGGCTTCAGTTTCAGCACCAGCTTCCTCAAAGCGGTCTACACCTTCCGAACCCAAGCATTCAGGCTGTCCATGGTTTTCTGGGGCAGCCTGCTCAGGGAATCCCTCCACGCATGTCCCACTCCGATCAGGTAAAGAACTCGGTCTTCTCGAATGCTCTTTCAAGCCCGGTTCGTAGAAGCCTCCAGCCCTATCAGCTGGCTCAGGCTGGCCCCATGGGGCGTAATGATGTCAATTCTTTGAGTGATTGCCGGGAATCGATTTCTCCAAGCCCAAATGATTCTTCCATGGAAATGCACTGATGAGGTTGCCATCATTGTTGATTGAAGTATTGATGATGCAATCCAACTTCACTGTGAGTGAAAAGCTTTTCTCTCTCTCTCTCTCTCTATCTTATTCAAAGTGTGCCAATAATAGTAAGTGTTATTGCATGTAAATCATGGATGTATATTGGAGTGCATAGAGAGAGAGAGAGAGGAGGGCTGTTCAGAAGAAAGCAAGAACTATTTGATCATCCCATGTACTTTGTGCTAATGAAATGGTAAATAGGGTTTATTCATATTCATGTGAACTTTTGCTTGTTTGCTTATAGGAACAATCAACATATCCAAGGGAATCTGAAATTAATTTCTTTGTTACAATTTTTTTTTCGATATCAAATTATTGTTCCTCCATGTCGCTGAAATTCTTGGGTACTCATGAAGCTTAGATGTACATTTTTTATTCTTTGATATGGTAGTTATTTGTCAAGTCATCCTGCCATGGGCTTGCATTTGATTTATTAGTTAGTGCCAGGGACTGTCAAGCTAGTTAGTATGCAATCTTATCTTGTAATTTTTCGAAAGGTTTTTTTCGCTACTCGAGTTTGGGATCTCTGTTTGCACAATAGTAGTTCTTACAATTGCACCAAAACTCCATAGAAGCATAGTAGTTAATGCTATTCAGTGCGGACAACTCTTCCATTATGGTCAGATGTGCTATTGTTGAAGATAATCATGAGGCATATTTACACCATTAGTATGGTCAGAAGAGGCTTCGTTTTGACCTGAGACATGATGAGGTCTAGGGTTTAGATGCAGCCTAAAGCAAGGGTTCACCTTGTGTCCAATGGCATAACATTGCTAATAGCAGAACTCCCTCAACCAAGCCATATTTGGGATGATTGTAATGTTCAACTCTAGATGCTTACCAAAATTAAATCCCATTGATCATAACATAATTTTGTTATAAGATTTATTTAAAGTCTAAGAATAAATACTCAAATAGGTTTGATTTGTATTCACTTGATTGAAATTTGAAAACTTGTTGAGAAATTGTATCAAGTTCCTATCAGTCTTTGTTGCTAGGCAGTTTGATGAACTCATGTTTTCGATTGTTTAATCAACAAAACCATCTATCGATAAAATAAATCTTCTAAATATTGATTATCATCGTGTGATCATAATAGAATTTCCCAATGAGAAATCAAATGATAAAAGAAATCTAATTCTAAATTTTCAATCTTCTTTTTGATAATTTATCCCTTATTAGTAGTTTATTTTGTTCGAAGCAATCACCTTCCAAACGATCTCTTTCTTTTTTTTTCATTACATTCTGCAAAGTGGAATCATTATTCCATACTAATCATCTCCTCATGTCAATAATCATATTGTTAGTGATAACAAATATATTTTGATGATACGTGAGGTTGATGTGCAAAGTGGGATCTTCTGCTCAATAAAAGAATTTATCTATACATGTTAATATTGTCTATTTAAACACAAAATCTCTCAATTATGATGAATATATGATAGGTTCATGATTTCATTGAATGATAATTAGGGCTCCTTTCTGAAGACAATATTCTAAACACTTATCATATCGATAATATTTGATTGTGTCCATTTGCGTAAAACACGTTACAAATTGCATAGCGCTAACTTATTTAAAATTCATTGTGTTGTGCAGCCGCGATATCATTAATCCAAGATAAGTGTGTCCAAAAAGGTAGTTAGGCAATTATAAGAGTCAGCCTTCTTGAATGTGCCCAAGTGCCGAGGTGCTATGTAGCAGATGGAATAGACGGAAGCTTTGGTGTATGGACATGCCAAGCATTGTGAATAACCTAACTAAACATCTTGAAAGCAGATGCTTGAGCGCGCCTAATAACAGTGTGCTTGAAGAATTGAGCCAGCGGGCTAAAGAGATGGCAATTGGACTCGCCCAAGTGTCCGTTGTTATGCAAAAGTTTAAAATTACTAGAGGCCCCGTGAGCCCAAGCATTGGAGCTCAGAATGCTTAACAATCAAATGATAGTAGGTCGGATGCTTGGGCGCACCCAAGTGCCAGGCAGAACGTATGTTACACAGAGTCAATTTTTGGCCGGATTTTGAGGCCTGTTTTGGTCATTTGAGGTCAAGGAGCTATACAATATTTAAGGCATCATTGATTGACTTCGTGGTTTTTTATCATATTGGGATTTTCCACGTAAAGTGTTGTGTGTTTGCTGTTTGGTTGTTCAGCTACTGCAATTTGTAATTTTTGGATTGTTTTGTCTTTGTTGCTGCATTCCTATGGTTGACTTGGATTCTGTGTACATATGTGTTAGAGATTTACCACAACAACAAATACCCTCAACTCTTAATTGTGTTTCATACTTTTTTTTTACTATTGTAATTGGCTATAAATAGTCTGAGTATAATAAATTAAAGGAAGTTGTTGTGGATTGCATTGTATTCATTCGACAAAATATTTCAGCATTTGCTCACCCTACATCTCTTGGATGCTATCTGCCCTAGACATTGACTATTGATTTGTCTACAAATTTTTCTTAGCTTACGTCCCTTGGATTAGAGTATATTCCAGGAATTGAAGATCTTAACAAAAAATGTTTTTGTATTTACATTTTGTATAATTATTTAACAAATGCATGAAATGTAAGTTCTCATTTTTGTAATTAGTAAGCATAAAAAACAACATAATATTCGATTATAAGAATTCCAAAAAAATTAGGATATTTGCAGAGAATTTTATAAATTACAGAGTAAACAGTGCGCTTATTAATTCACACTTGAGTTAGAACAACTTTAAAATAGAGAAAAATTCTACCACTTGACTTTTATTTATTTTTTTCATATATTTTGAATTCAACTTTTAGATATTTTTTTCGTATATTTTGAAAACAAATTTTTGAAATAATTTGAAGAATAATTGGGTTGCATCATTGAAAATTTGTTTTTCACTTAATTTATGATTTGAAGAGGCTTATGTGATTTTAGTTTCAATCTTAATAAAATGACAAGAAAAAAATATTTTAGCTATAAAATAGCTTTTCAAATAATTGGATAACTATGATTTATATTAACATATATATATATATTTTAGTAAGCCTCACATCCAATAATAAATTTAATGATACTTTTTGTGAGACAAATATTTTGTATTTTTTTTAGCAAACTATATAATAAGATAGAGTTATACAAATCATAAAAATAGAGAATGATAAAAAAAAAAAATTGAAAGTCTAAATTTAATTACTCCTAAAATAAACAAAATTAGTTTGGAGTGAGAATTGGATGAGCATACCATCTCATTGAGAATATTTGGTTGAGAAGTTAATTGAGAATTAAATTATTAATTAAATTTAGTTCATGAATTTTGCTATGATACTATATTATTTAGTTAAGAATTAGATTTAACTTAATTAAGCTATTTAAGCTTAACTAAAAAATTAACTATTATTATCCAAATTAGTTAAAATTAATTAGTATGCTAATTATAATAATTTTATTTATATATTAACTATCTAAATTTCTAGTGCTAATAAAAAATGTTAATTACACTATTTAAGATTATAATTATGCTAACATATAATCAATCAACTACCTAATTAAATTAAACTTTTTGCTAGATGGGGTTAAAATATTTGATTCAAAATTAAGTCGAATAAACTAAACTAAATTGAGAAGAAAAAATATTCTATTTGGGATTAGCTTGTGCTACAAGCTAAAGCCAATTTAAGCATCAAATAAATCCTAAAATATGTGTATTTCTAAGAAATAAACACATTCATCATATTATTTCTAAGTTGTGCACGACAAGTAGAAATATTAATAGTCAGTTCACAATCCATATATAAACAAAAAGAAGAAGAATTCATCATATAATGACAAGATCAAATAGAGAATTATATCACAATCGATCCTCAAACATATACACATCAACCTTCAACAAGAGCATAATTAATTAACAATTAAGGGATAATTAAGTTGGGGTTCGTTGCACAGATCCGATTCATCTCCTTCCTTGGAAACTAGGGCATTCATTCTTGAGAGCAGCTGCTCGAAATCATCTTCTGTCTTTAGAAGCGTAAGACGGGTGTAACGGCTATCTGCTTCAAATGAATTGCCACGTCGGGAAATAATCCCTCCTTCCCTCATTAGTACACCCTCACAGTCCTCGTCTTCCTCTCTCTCACACTTCACCCAAGCAAAACCTTTTTTTTTTTGGATTAAACTGAGTGTCAGAATCTAAGTTTTTGAGGAATTTTAAGCAGGAAAAATGCTACAATCGCTCTTTTTTTTTTTTTCAAATTATTTATAATATATATTAAGAGATACGTATTAAAAATAAGAGAATGAATTTCACGTGCAAATGAATTGCACTAATCATATGACAAAATTAAATATTTTTTTTTTTAAGATTAAGGCAATGCAACAGATCATGCTTTGCCATTTGATAAAACTGAGTTTTTGGACAAGTTCGGTCACTATAACAAACCTCTCCAGCAAGAAAAAGCAGGAAAAATGCTATGATGCCTCTAATTTTACTCAAATTCTCTCAACAAAAATTGCACTAACCTTGACAAGATTAGATATTTTTGGAAAAAAATTGAGGCAAAAGCAACCAAAAGAACCGGTTGAATCAGCAAGTAGTAAAAGTACCTGGGGAGGGGTCTCTGACCTCTCGGAAGTAGCTGCAGTATTGAGGGGAAAGTTTCTGGAGGGAGAAACGCGTGGATGATGAGATCACCTCGCTCAACTTAATCCACCTTTGCTTCAGAGTCTCATAGCCAAATCTGAAGACGTCTCCTTCCCTCCCAGTTTCAGAAAGTATCACTTTTAACAGCTTCAGGACTCTCAGCTGAGTGTCTCTGGAAAATCCCATAGTGTTCAGCCCCAAGTATTGATCCATCCTCCGGTACACTTTCCAGTCCTTGACCAGCGCCCAGCCAAATCTGCTGCCGGCATGGCCGGAAACCTTGGAGATGGAGAACAGCATGATGTCTTCATCCGCAGGAGATGGATCAATGGACGTGAAGTGCGGCCAGTAATAAGCAAAGTCATGGATGGCAGAGGAGCCCACGATCACAGAGGACTTCTTCATCGAATCTGGATTGTTGGGCGAAGTCACGAACTCGATGAAATTCTTGGGAGAAGAAGCATTCAAATTGAGGAATTTGGAGGTGATTCCCTTCCACGTGTTTCCCCTGAAATTGAACAATTCGGTCTGCTGCCGATACAGCTGAAAATAAGAAAAAAAGTGGGTGAGGCATATCGTCGATCTTGTGGCGGACGTTGGAAATGGGGAAGGAAAGGGTTTCGTTACGTTGTAGTAGGGAGAGGAGGCGACGACGAGAGCGGAGGAGTTTGAGGAGGGGGATAAGGCGTGGACGGCAGCGTTGATGAGCTGAGTGGAGCCGGAGCCGAAGAGGATGTAACGGCCGCGAGTAACGGCGTTTCTGACGGCGTCATGGAGGAGGAGAAGGTGGCGCTCGAGTTCCAGCGATTTGAAGCTTCCGTTGAAGTGGTAGCTCATGCGATGCCACCCGGAAATCACGACGGCGCTTCTGGCGGCGTTCCGCCGCCAGTACGGCTCCAAGAACAATGGATCGCCGCTGTTTATTCAGCCATTCATTCTGGTAAAACTCTCATTGACAACATAAATATTCTTATACAAGATATAATATATGCAGCAATTTAATTGCTATAATATAATTTGACAATAAAGCATATTTTAGCAATTGAATGTTTATCTATATTTCCATCAATCATATATTCATTTTACAAAAAAATTATATTAATATTTATCATTTTATACAGAAATATATAAGTTAAAAATCAAAACAAAATTAGGATGCTATAGACTTTTGGAGGCTAAAATTGACCAAAAGTTGAGCTCTCTTCAACTACTAACTACTAATATTAAGCAAAGATTGTTCTTTTGAGCTTTCTTAATCTATCTTTGCCCAAAAATTTCTTTTTTTTCTTCCTCAACTTTATAAGATATTTTGGTCTATTATGTCATACATCATTGCATTCATAATAAATAGGTCTTAGAATAAAATTATTCTCAAGACTTTGAACTCCTACCTTTTCGATAGTTTTTCTTTATATGTATATTGAAATTCTTTATCAAAATCTTTATTTCATTGTCAGCAAGATCACCTCTGCTTGAAGACTCCCAAAGTTCCTTCTTCGAAATCTCATTCAACTTTTAAGGTAGATACAATCTCTTCTTTAGAGCTTCTTGGCTTTCTTCCTTTCGACTGGATACAATCTGTTCATATGCTAGAAAAGAACCTAGCAAATGATCTAAAGTTTATGAAGGTTCATCAGAGGCTGATGAGAAGTTTATGAAGCTCAGGGTTAGCTCAAGGTACATGCATTACCAAGGATTCTCACTCGAACCTCAGGCCAAGGTACCACCGTCTGAACTCCCTTTAATTTAATTAATTAAATGGTGGTTGGACATTTTCCCGCATTTAAATTATTGCAATTGAATTATTATTCAATTTCCTAGCTTCAGATGTGTAAATTAGAATGAATTCCAATAGGCATAATTGAAATGTCGCCAATCATTGGTGCCAGTAATAGCCAAGTTTAGGACCCTTAATTAGACATTGTAAGTGTTGCTGAATGTTCCAATTCATTGCCAAACTTATTTCGAAGGATAAACAAATAACTGTCGAACTCATCGGAGCTTAAACTAGCTCAATTATCCTTTGATAGCACAAAACAGGGGTGCATAATGGGAACTTAATGAGGTTTAGAGGAGTAGAAATCCGGAGATTTAGAACACAAGACATGGGGCTTTTGGGCCAGGAGAAATCGTCTTAATTCAAGGAATGTGTAGGAATCAGGTTGTGACAGAGGTAGAATTTGCAAGAAGTACCTAACCCTAGTATCGGGCCGTGACAAAAAATAATCAAACCCTGGAACAGATCCTATCTAACCTTACAGAGCCTCTCCGATAGAGTTCTTTGGTCCAAACGAAGCGTAGAACGCGATGAATGTTTTAGGATTGAATTGGGGCTCTGATATTAGCTTTAGAGTTAGAGTTTGACTTGCATAGTAAATCATAGGTGTCTATACTCAGAAGATTTCAATCTTGTAGCCATCGAGCCATCTAGAGGTTGATCTATGGGGCTTTTGGTATCAGCAGGTGTGCCCCGATGTAAGGAATTATTTTGGATTGGAAGGGAGACTTGAGGTGGTCGTAGAGCCTCAATTATGTTTGGGTAGTTAACCATAATTTGACAGTCGGAGATTCCACCACGATAAAGAAGCTCAATACATAGTAGAAGTGGATATCGGGTATTACCAGGTCACCATGGGACTTGTTGAACCCGTGCATTTTAAAATAGGAATATTCTAAAATAAGCCCAAGTGTACCAGTTAGCATCTATGAGGGCCCCGACGCCGGTTCAGCGGAAACCGTTCCGACATCGGGCGTTCACTTACCGCATTATCATATTGAGTAACTTGAGAGAAGAAGAGCATAAACATACAAAAAGTCAAAAGATACATTTCATTTATTTCAATGTTCACTTTGCAAGGTCTTTTCAACACTCATCGTACAAAAGTAAAGAAAAAGATAAAAGATAAACAAAAAAATAAAATAACGCTGTGGATCTCATCCGCAGTTGAACATTTTAAGCATTATGGTTCTTGCTTAAGCTCTTCCAGAAGTACCTGACCTGGTATTGTACAACAAACACTATCGGGATTAGAATTCCTAGTAATTAGAGAGTACTCTAAGTGCCACAGTAATCAATGCAGTATTATATTTTATAATAGCAGAGATGCGATTTGCAAAAAAAATGCAGGAAAAATATTAAGATAAAAACGCAAATGAAATAATTAATTTCCTTCAAAAGATATTAACACAAAAATGCAGGTTACTGATGTCATTTTTCCAGTAACCTACCACGAATATTGTTACTGATGTCTTCTTTCTAGTAACAACCCACGAATGCTATTACCGATGTCATTTTTCCGGTAATTAGCCACGAATGCCATTACTGATGTCTTCTTTCCAGTAACTGGCCACGAAGAAAAATGATATTGGTTTCTAACAACCAATCAAGTATTAATGTTACTGATGTCATTTTTCCAGTAACCCACGAATGTTACTACGTTGGTTCCGAACAACCAACCAAGCTTCAAAACGAAATTTGGCTCGAAGCAATTTAAGCAAAGCAAAGCAGTAATAAAATGCAAAATATAATACATGTCATATACTGGGTACCTTTGTTCTTTAAGTTCAGAAGTTCAACAGCTCAAATGAGTGACAGTTCGCTCAATCTGCATTTAAGTCCCCGATATTTCTTTAAATTAGTCTCTTTTTTTTTTAAAAGTGAGGTAATATTTCATGATTTTTATATTCTTCTATTCATATTAAGATTTAAGTCCGTACCTTATAATGTTACAGTATTAAGAGTAACGATAGGAATGAAAAGAAAACTCTTTAAATGAAAATAGTAGTCATTTTATAGCATTTTGAATTGTTCCCATTATTTAATTAATGAGAATGATTAAAAATGCGAATGACTAAATATAAAATTATAGTAATGTATATAAGATTAGCAAGAAAGTATTTTCTTCAATTTCCTCCATTTCTAACCTCTCATACCTTAGCTTTTAGGATTGCCGAAAAATAAGGGAGGGTTGGAACGGGGTAGCCGGATGGCTGGCCGAGGTGGCAACGGCAAGAGGCTGGCTGGCAGCGGCTACTGAGTGGCTTGGCGGTTTGATAGCTGGCCGTCGGAGGCTGCCGAGAGCTGCCGGAGGCTGCCGGAGAGGGAGCTGGCTGGTTGAAAGGGACTGTCGAGGGCTGCCAGGCTGTCGGAAGTTGCTGGCCGAGGGCTGCCGGGCTGCCAGAAGGAGGTTGGAGCAGCTGGCCGGTTGCTGGAAGAGCTGGAGTGGCTGCTGGAAGGAGGGAGGCGGTCTGCCGGAGGCTGCTGCTGGCTGGGAAGGAGGAAGGGTTGGCTGGCGCTGCTTGTGAGGAGGAGAGGGGGAGGGGAGGGCCTCTATTTATAGAGGAGATGGGTTGGGGGGGGTCGGCTGAGGGAGAGGGAGCTGGTCGGCCAATTTGGCCGACCGTTACTGCGCCAAATGGCGCAGGAAGTTCTCTGGCGCGGAAGATTCCGCGCCAGAAAAGGCGCGACAGGCGCGTGTCGCGATCGGGGAAAAAACAGGGGAGGGGAAGGGAAGAAGGAAAAAAGGAAAATAAATAAAAAAAATTACTTAAAGTTAAATTAATCGCATCTTTCCGCCGTTTGGCGTCCAAATACAATGAAACTTGGGCACCGAGGTGTGTTACGACATGACGAACACCCTCGCGCCGAAAATTTTCGATTCGGAGAAATATTTTATTTTTAATTAATTTTTGAAGTTTAAAAACTTCATAAATTAGCCACGATAAATCCGGCGCTCAGAATTTGATGAAACTTCTCGAGCAGCCTTTAAATAATATACTTAATACGTCGACACTGAAAACGATGAATTCAGACACACATTTCAATATTTTCAATTTTTAGAATTTAAAGATTTCAGAAAATAGAACGGGAGCTTCTGTTAATCGGATTAGAGCACTTTGATCTTTAAAATTGCTTCTATCTATTGGTAATTTTGTTTGCCATAAATTGAAATTCCCTGAGATCCTAATGTCAGAGTCAAAAATTGACCTAATTTGCAAAGTAACGATTTTGGGTCGTTACAACATCTGAGCCTTATTAAGATTAAGGAGAAGAATTCCTCAGGCTGCATCCTTACAGTCATATTGCTACCACAAGGGAGACTTGTGTTACACATGTGAAAGAATGCGATACATGTTTGTGCAGTGTTAGTCACTAGGTACCATGGATGGGGAAAGAATCATTCATCCTCTCTAAAGATTAGAGAACTATCCCAGCTCTTACTAAAAGACAGGCACTCGCTCCTACATTTGCAATCATGCCACCCCCAACAGCTGCTCCAACACCGAGGAGACGTTCGCTTGCTACCTCACCTAGCATCTATGCTCTCTCCCAAGTCGTAGCTTCAAAAGATGATGAAGTTGTCTAAGGTACACCTTTATTTAATTGCATTCTTATATTACATTTTGTATTTAAATGCTAGCATAAAATATTTTTCCAAAACTTCAAATTAATAAAGGTGTATTTCAATAACAAACTCTGCAGCACATCAATGCCCTACAAGAACAAAAATGATTCGAAATGGATGTGAAGCATACCTAATCACTAGAGAGAAGCAAGAAAGTATTTCCTTATCAGACATCCTAATCATGAAAAAAATTTGCGAATGTATTCCCAGATAACTTAATAGGATTGCTGTTATCTTGTGAAATAGACTTCTCAAAAGATCTAATTCATAAAACTCATGCATTATAAAAAACATCATATCGCATGGCTTCGAAGGAAATTTAAGAACTAAACGAGTAATTACAATAATTAATAGATAAAGTATAATCCAACCAAGTATGTCACATTGGGGAGCCCCAATACTTTTTATTAAAAAGAAGAATGGATCAATGCGAATGTATATAAATTACTGCAAAATGATTAAGGTGACCATAAGGAACAAATACCCCATACCCCACATTGATGACCTATTCGATCAATTGGTCAGAGCTAAAGTTTTCTCAAAGATAGACTTGTAATTAGGATACCATTAGTTAATGGTGAGAGAGAGACATTTCAAAAACTGTTTCGAACTCGCTATGGACACTATAGTTTTTGGTAATATCTTTTGACAAATGCACCCTCTATCTTTATGGATCTTTTGTAGAAGATTCTTAAACCATGTTTATATAAGTTTTTTATCGCCTTTATAGATGACATCTTAATCTACCCAAGAACAGAGTAAGATCATGAAGAAAATTAAGAACTATCCTTAACTTTGAGACCACATTAGCTCTACGCCAAATGCTATAAGAGGGAATTTTGGCTGAATTATGGGGCTTTCTTAGGCCATGTAGTATATGACGAAGGAATTAGAGTTGATCAAAAGAATATTTATGTCGTTCAAGAATGGCCCTAGCCAACATATGTTACTGAAATTATAGCTTTCTTGCTATAGCAGGATACTATCAAAAATTTCGTGAAATGGTTTTTGCAAATAGTTGCACCTCTTACCAAGATGACTTAAAAAGAAGTACCCATTGTCTGGAGTCAAGAATATGAAGATTCTTTCAAAAGTTGAAAAGGAAACCTTAAAGACAGCACCCCCGTGCTGACCTTACTGCAAGAATAAATGGATTATCAAGTATATACAAATGCATCCAAAGTAGGGATTAGTTGTGTACTTATGTAGAACAGGAAAGTAGTTGTGTATGCCTCAAAATAATTAAATACTCATGAAAAAAATTATTATGTTCATGATCTAGAACTAGCAGCAGTAGTATTTGCCTCAAGAAACTTAAGAACTATCCTTAACTCTAAGACCACATTAGCTCTACGCCAAATGCTATAAGAGGGAATTTTGGCTGAATTATGGGGCTTTCTTAGGCCATGTAGTATATGGACGAAGGAATTAGAGTTGATCAAAAGAATATTTATGTCTTTCAAGAATGGCCCTAGCCAACATATGTTACTGAAATTATAGCTTTCTTGCTATAGCAGGATACTATCGAAAATTTCGTGAAATGGTTTTTGCAAATAGTTGCACCTCTTACCAAGATGACTTAAAAAGAAGTACCCATTGTCTGGAGTCAATAATATGAAGATTCTTTCAAAAGTTGAAGAAACCTTAAAGACAGCACCTGTGCTGACCTTACTGCAAGAATAGATGGATTATCTAGTATATACAAATGCATCCAAAGTAGGGATTAGTTGTGTACTTATGTAGAACAGGAAAGTAGTTGTGTATGCCTCAAAATAATTAAATACTCATGAAAGAAATTATTATGTTCATAATCTAGAACTAGCAGCAGTAGTATTTGCCTCAAGAAACTTAAGAACTATCCTTAACTCTGAGACCACATTAGCTCTACGCCAAATGCTATAAGAGGGAATTTTGGCTGAATTATGGGGCTTTCTTAGGCCATGTAGTATATGGTGAAGGAATTAGAGTTGATCAAAAGAATATTTATGTCGTTTAAGAATGGCCCTAGCCAACATATGTTACTGAAATTATAGCTTTCTTGCTATAGCAGGATACTATCGAAAATTTCGTGAAATGGTTTTTGCAAATAGTTGCACCTCTTACCAAGATGACTTAAAAAGAAGTACCCATTGTCTGGAGTCAATAATATGAAGATTCTTTCAAAAGTTGAAAGGAAACCTTAAAGACAGCACCCGTACTGACCTTACTGCAAGAATAAATGGATTATCAAGTATATACAAATGCATCCAAAGTAGGGATTAGTTGTGTACTTATGTAGAACAGGAAAGTAGTTGTGTATGCCTCAAAATAATTAAATACTCATGAAAGAAATTATTATGTTCATGATCTAGAACTAGCAGCAATAGTATTTGCCTCAAGAAACGGTGGCACCACATTTATGAGATTAGATGCAAAATTTTTATTGATCATCAAAGCCTAAAATAGATATTCACTCAAAATCAATTTGAATTGTCAATGAAGATGATTGTTGGAATTGATTAGTAGCTATGATCTGGACATATAATACCATCCTAATAAGGATAATGTCATCGCCGATGCACCGAGTTGAAAGGAAATTCTGAATGATATGATAACACCAAGTTCATTAGTGAAGGAATTTCAAAAATTAGATATAAAATCTATTTAAGGAGCACAATTAAATGATGCACTCAACATTAGCACCGCAGAACCTACATTCGTAAGGCATATAATGATTGCTCAGATAAATAATGATAACACCCAAAGCTGAAATCAGTTATAGAAAGTGGTCGCAGAAAATACTTACACATGAGTGAAGGATTTCACATCTTCATGGAAATAGAATATGGGCTCTAACCGACTAATATATTAGTAACTTAAATTTAACTAAAGCACATAGCTCATGATATAATGTCCATCCATGAAGTAATAGAATGTACATGAAAGAAGTATTCTAGTGGCCAGGATTTAAGCAAGATGTGGCATAATATGTCAAATATCATGCTGTAGTCTCGTTAAGGCAAACCATCAAAGGCCAAGTGGAATAATACATTCGTTGGAAGTCATATATTGAAAATGATATGAAATAACCATGTATTTTATGATGGAATTACCTAGAAGATGATCTGGAGCACATGTGATTTAAGCAATTATAGATTGTTTAACTAAATTAGCCCATTTCCTTCTTATAAAGCAGGCTAATTCTGTAGAAAGGCTAGCCAAGCTTTATATTAAAAAAATAATAGTCTCAGATTGTGACATTCAATTCACCTCCCGCTTCTTGTTGGCAGTGCATCAGGACTTGGGAATATTACTAGCCATGAACATGGCCTTTCATCCACAAATGGACAATCAGAATAAAAGGGTAAATAAAATACTAGAAGATCTATTGAGATTAAGAATTTGGTATTTTGGAGGTAGTTGAGAAGATCTTCTTCTGTTAGTTGAGTTTGATAACAAAAACAGTTATCAAGCATGTAATGGAATGGCACTATAAGAAGCTCTCTGCGGAAAAAAAAATGCAATACACCGCTAGCATGGACTAAAGTAGGAGATGCTCATTTATGGGTCAGAATTAGTGGAAGAGACTAATAAGAAAATTTATTTAATAAATAACAGAATTGATTCTTCCCAGGACAAGCAAAAGAAGTATCACAATGCTAAACATCGCATGCTAGAATTTCAAGTTGGAGATCTTGTATATCTTAAGGTGAGCCCGATGAAAGGCGTATACTGTTTTGGCGTAGTTAGTAAATTGAGCCTGAGATATGTCAAACCCTTTGAAATATTATTTACAATCAAGAGTTCTACCCATGAGTTAAAGCTCACAGAGAATTTTGTGGCAGTGAATGATGTATTCCATGTTCTTTACTCTGTAGATATTTACAAATACTATCTTAACAATTATCTATACATGCAGTTAAAATCCAACCAGACCTAACATCTATCTATAGAGACATACATAATCATTGGCTAAGGAGCCGAAGCATACTCATTATTAAGGTGCAATTGCAAAATCACAATACTGAAAAAGCCATTTAGGAGAAAGAGAAAGATATGCCGAGAAAATATCCCAAGCTGTTTGAAGTAGTTCAGACACTCTTAAAACCTCTTTAACTTATCAAATTTCAAATTTAATTACTATGTTGATGATAATATCCTTTTTAAGTGGTGAATCTATAACACCCATTAGTTGTTACTGGACTTAATTGAGCTCAAGCAAAGTCATTAAGAGGCTTAAAATATCATTAAACTACTTCCTTAAGTTTTTGGAAGGAAAATATTCAAGAAAAATATTTTTGAATATTTTAATAATAATTAATTGAATCAAATAATCTTAATAAAATTAAAAAAATTATTTTGATCTCAACTCACAAAACAATTATATATTTGGATTAATCACATCTAAATATGTTATGAATGAAAATTTCATAATTTTTATAGTTCAAATTGAAGAACAATTCATAAAATACATTAGAAATTTTAATTAAATTAAAATCATATATGTAAATTAAATAATCGTTAATTAGGTTAAGTTGTAAAACCACAGAGGCGACAATCCTCTGAATCCGAACCATCATCCTCTAATTCATGTGGTCCAATGCACCTGTAATCCGTCTCCACTCACTAAGACTTCTACAAAATATCTTCCCCGAGCTGCCATCCTACTGTTTTACAATCCACGAGCTCCCATGAACCTCTGAAGTCCTCAATTACTCTCTTCAACCCCACCTTCTTCTCCTCTACATCCGAACGTTCATACCTCACACAGCAGCTTTCTAGTGAACTCATTGAGTTGTCAAGGAATTCAAGAGTGTCGTTCAGACCTAAGGAAGATTTCCAAAAGTTAAGTGGAAGTTCAAGCCCTCTACTAGCTCATCATTTCAGCTCAAATCAATCCAAGGTACACATCCGTTAGATTTAAGCTAAATCTGGTGGCTTAGATTGACAGACATCACTTCAATACCTCTGTCGTGTGCATCTAATAAGTATTTATATTCCCTTAAACTCAAAATTGACATGTAATGGATATGTTGTAATTACTCCATGTTTAGATACATGTATATATTCTGAATTTCTACACATTATTTGATACAATTTAGTGATAGAACTTGAATGACATAATAGTAATTAGGATTGATCCCTGTGAGTTTGTCTTAAACGTGCACAAAGGCTTTAACAACATTTTACCAAGGAAAAGATAGCACGGGGGTCTTTTTAACTTAGAAAAAAGGTTTAAAATACTCAGGTCAAGACTTTCCTCAATTTAAGGTTCAGAAGATGAGTTCAATGTTCAATAGAAACCCAAACGTATATTAAGCAGATCCCAGTAGATGGAGTAAAGAAAAAAGAAGCTGCTGGATCTACCCTAAGGATAGAAGAGCCCCTATAGCTTCGGGAGAGGTCAATTATAGGATCAAAACATGAGCAAGTAAAAGTTCCCATCTGATCATGACAGGATTCAGTGATAGGGCCTTTTAGGCCAATTGGAGCGTCTTGCTATGATGATCATTCTGAGGTTCTATAACAACTTACGGTTATTACTAAGGCTAACATACTTATTTAAAGCATAAGCCTATCCTCAGCAGGTTCTAAATTTTATAATGAGAAAATCCTGAAATTTGGTAGCCAAAATGATCAAAGACGAAATATCTTGATTGTTTTAAAAGAAATTTAATACTAAGAAAAAAAGGAAAATACTTCGACTTCAAACCCTGTATCTAGCTGCAAATTTAAATTCATCGTATCAAAATGAACTAGGGATGTAAATTTCATAATTTTTTGATAAAACTAGTAGTCAAATTATTCACAAATACAATTTTTATTTTTATTTAAATTGAAATTTTAGGTTTATAATTTAATTTAATTTAATCCGAATTTTAAAATCAATTGAACCATGAGATCGGGCTCATCACGATCGTTCCGTGTTATGATGGCAGATTAGACGGTTCTGATCTCGCCCAACCGCTGTTATTAGCCAAATTTAAATACGAACCAGCGGATAACATATATTATAGATAAGTGCACTCAACATGTGCTTAGCAGAGATATTTCTCTTTTACTCTATTTTTGACTTTTTTGAAGATGAATTTGATGCTGATGATCTTAATGAGATTGTATCAAATTATAACAAATCTGACTCAAAATTTGTTGCATTTGTTCTAAGATATAAAAAGGATTTGGGGAAGAGTAATGGTCTCCCCATTCCTTCTATACTCAAATCACTAAATTTAAAGTTAAAGCACCTCCTGCCCCATTTGAAGTACGCTTTCTTAGGTGAGGATTCCACATTCATGTCATCATCTCATCCTAGTTAGATGAAGATTATGAGCATCAAGTATGCGAGGTCTTAAGTAAATACAGAATTTTGCTTGGATGGAATATCACTGACATAGAGGGATTAGCCCAGCCATCTATATGAATAAATAGAAGATAATTTTAAATCGTCCATAGAAAATCAAAGGAAACCCTAACATGAAGGACATCCTGATATAAGAAATTTTAAAGTTATTGGATGCCGGAATAATCTTTCTTATTTCAGACAAGAATAAATAAGCAATGTGCAAGTAGTGCAAAAAAAGAAGGTATTGCATTAAATCTAATGATACCAATGAATTAATCCCTTTTAAGATATTCATGGGTTGGAGAGTTGGTAATAACTATAGGAAGCTAAATAAAGCAATCAGAAAAGATAATTTTGGGCTTCCTTTTAATGACCAAATGTTAGATTGTTTAGCAGGACATTCATATTATTATTTCTTAGATGAACAATTGGATTACATTCAAATTGAAGTTATCAAGAAGCTTCTCCACCAACGATAGTGATAGGGATTTGTAGTTTTCTCAGGTATGTAGAGCTTTATAAACGAATCACCAAAGATATCTTAAAACTAGTTTGCACTCATGTATAATTTTGCTAAGAGAAGCATAATTTAAATTTAATAAAGAAGATTTGGAAACCTTCGATTTACTTAAAATTGCATTACTTTCAGCCCATGTGATCATTTCACCGTGTTTTGATCAACATTTTGAACTAATGTGCAGTGTAAGTGATTATGCAGTAAGAGCCCTTTTAAGTCAAATAAAAGGGAGGATTTTTTATGCAATTTACTATGTTAGTCAGAGTCCTTAATCATGCTCATTCAAATTATGCCATGTAGAGAAGAAACTCATTGCTGTAATATTTACTTTTGACAAGTTCTATCCCCACCCTATTGGATCTAAAATTGTGTAAACAGACCATTCTTCCATAAAGTATTTCATATAAAACGGATATTAAGCTAAAGATTGATTAGATGGGTCTTACTCCAAGAATTTGATCTAGAGATTAGAGATAAGAAAGGTAGTAAAAACTTAGTCGTTGATCATCTATCTTACTTAAAAGTACCCAAAACAGATTCAGGCTGATGCTCCTCCTATCATTGAGACTTTTCTAATGAGCTGCTCCAAGCTATCATGAAAAAACAAATTTCTTAGTTCGCTGATTTTGGAGAATTCTTTGCCTGCAATTTGATGCCACCAAGTCTATTATCATCAACCAAGAAATTTTTGGCAAGTCTCAATTATTTTTTATGGTATGATTCCCATCTTTATAAATGTTGTGCTGACCAAGTAATTAAATGTAATTCTAAAAATGAAATAAATAACATTTTATACCTAATGAACCCAATAAATATAGTTCATTTTTGTTTAAAATGTATGCTTGTTAATATTTGTTATAGTTTTAGTGTGGTTTATGTCATTTCAGCTTTGAATTCATCAAATTACAAAATAAAGAGAATTCTGTGAAGAGGAACGCTACAATGCGCTACAACCCACTATGGCGCGCCACAACGCCAAGTTATGCGAGCCTAGCCACCGCAGCGTGTTACAACGCCAGATTTCTTGAGGTTAGGCGCCATAGCGCGCCACAACACCAGGATGTATGAGCCTAGCCACCGCAGCGCGCCACAACGCCAAAACTCACTAATACGCCAAGCCTGACAGCGCGCCGCAGCGCTAGGCTGTACGAACCTAGCCGCCGCAGCGCTAGGCTGTACAAACCTAGCCGCTGCATCGTGCCACATTGCTAGATTTCTCGAGGTTAGACTCCACAACGCCAAGATGTACGAACCTAACCGCCACAACGTGCCACAGTGCTAAAACTCGCTAATATGTCAAGCACCACAACGCCATGCTGTACGAGCCTAGCCGCTGCAGCGCGCCACAGCACATGTCTGCCCGAGAGCAGGCATCACAGCGCACTGCAGCGCTCGTCTGCCCGAGACCTCAGCACCACAGCGCGCCATAGCGTGCGTCAGAATTCTGCCTTGAAAACCTGTTTCAAGTCAGCATTGGGAAGGCCAAAAACATTAATTTCTCTAGTTTTCCACACCAAAATTGATTGCAAGCAATGAAGACCTTCTGTTCCAAGAAGAATAAAGGGATAAAATTAATTGAACTCCAATTCTTAAGAGGAAATTAGTGGCTGCTTGAAGGAGAGAAGGCAGGAGAAGGGATTATAAAAGAGAAGAAGAAAAACTTAAAAAAGGTTCTGAATTTTATTTTGGGGAAAACATCATTTCTAAGGGGAAGTGATGTAGGGTAGGCTAGATGCTAGAGTCTATACAATCAATTATATTTAATAAACCCTGCAGACAAACGTTGAAAAATAAGATATTCTCCTTGCAAGTTCTCAAGCGTTGGCTTTCCTCCGCACGGGAGTGGGCCAATTCTTAAGAGCGGGTGGCGACTGAAACCTGTAACAATTCTTTGAAATAGCTGCAGGACTAAAGCATGAAGTAATAGAACAATCCACTCAAAGTACAGTAATATTCAAATATTAAATTCCAAAGAAATAACTCACATACACGAGGACACGGCGAGGGCTGCTGCGGAAGGGCTCGCTGTGATTGGACAGGGCGACAGTGGGTGCAGCTCCAAGGAGAGAGTTGCGGTTGGAAGGGCTGTTGGTGGAAGGGGAGTTGTCGGCTGCTAGATAGGGGAGGGAAGGAGGCTGCTGTAGGAAGATGCAAGTGGCGATTGTGGGGGAAGGGAAGGGGCGGCTGTGGAGAAGGGAAGGGGGGTAGCTGTGGGGAAGGGAAGGGGCGGCTGAAGGAAGGGAAGGGAGCGGTTGTGGGGAAGGGGAAGGGGGGCGGCTGTGGGGAAGGGAATGGATAGTAGCCTAGGAGTCGGCACCGCGGAAGGAGCTTGATTACCGGTTGGAGGTTTTCTTTTCCAAATTCAGCAATACCCCAAATGGCAGCAGCCCTCACCCTTAAATAGAAAACAAATGCAAGGACACCCGGAATCAACGGCAATGATTGGCCAAGATTGCCGGGGCCCAAAACTTCCTAAATAATAATGCAAATAGTACAAGTAGTATATGAAAAAGCATGTAAACGACGAGCCCGATGCATTCGTGACGTCGGATCATCAATCGGAACGAGTCCGTCGGCGTGAATACACAAAAGCGGTCCCCACCTGGCGATGTATGGGCTCCGGCTTATCTCCATCAAGAAGCCTTAACCTTCAAGGAGGACCAAAAGGCTGCTGCAGCTACAAGGGAGAACAAAATGGAGAGCAAGGGAGAAGACAGAGATTGAAGAGAAGAGAAGGGGGAGAAAATGCCTACGGCTGTTCCTACATATTGTACTATTTACTCAATTTTTTGTTCATATTTCTTGTAAGAGCAATGTATGTGCTCCTTACTTTCTGTAGCTTTCTCCTCGCTTTCATTGTAATGGTAACATAAACCCCCCTTTTTAAGAGGGTAGGGTAAGAATATGTAGTAAATCTTAGAAGGTGTGTATATAATATATTTTCTTTGTAATGAAATATTAATTCGAGCTTAAACTTTCTATGAATGATTGAATAGAATGAGTTGTTGTATGATGCATATTTTTGAATATTTAATAAACTTAATAACTATAAAGAAAACCTCATCGAGCTCGATAATCTAAGCTGCGAAATCCCGATGCCGGTTCAGCAAGAACTGTCCCGACACTAGGTATTCACAAACTGCATGATCCTATTGAGCAATTTAAAAGAGAAGGGATATACATATAAATGCCAAATGATAATTTTCATTCATCAAAATTCGATATCACAAAAATAGCCAACGCACATCTCGTACAATGTTCATCTTTTTAAAATAAAATATAAACTAAAAAAAAAGTAAAGTAGTGTCGCAGATCTATCATCAATTTCAAATTTTATTAATTAAAGTTCTTGTTCGAATTCTCCCAGAAGTAACTAACCTGGTATTGTAAAGAAAATAATACTGAGATTGGAATTCCCAGTAATTAGAGAATACTCTAAGCACCACAGTAAACAAAAAAATATTATATTTTATAATAGCAGAGATGCGATTAATGAAAAAAGAATGTGATAAAAATGCAGGGAAAATAAAAGGCAATAACGCAAATGGGATAATTAATTTCTTGCAAAAAGTATAATCAAAGATGTATGTTATTGATATTATTTTTTCAGTAACCAACCACTTACGTTACTGATGTCATTTTTTCAGTAACCAACCATTTACGTTACTGATGTCATTTTTCCAGTAATCAACTACGTACATTACTGATATTATTTTTTCAGTAACCAACTACATTATAAAGGATGTTGAACAACCAACCAAGCATCAATATGAATTTAGCTCAAAGCGAAGCCAAGCAGCAGTAAAGTAAAAAAGGTAATATATATATATATATACTGGGTATTTTTTTTTGAAGTTTCAAAAGTGCAACAATTTATAAGTTTTTGATATTTTAATTAGCCTTTTTAGCCAATAAAGTAGTATGATATTTTAAAGAGTATTTTTTTTTCTATTCTGTTTTTCTTTCATTCTCTTTTCTTGATAGAAGACAGAATTTTAAGTTACTGAGGGTAGCAATAATATTTATAATAATATTATATTATCATTATTTAATAATAATAATAATAATGTAAGAAAGAAAAAAAATAGATTGGAAATGACTGAAATGAAATTGACAAAATGCTAATAGTAGTCATAATATAACACTTTTTCTATTATTAATATTAATAAATGACAATAATAATAATGCAAATGATACATTAGAGATAGTAAATAATTATCATTATCATGAAAAAAAAAGAACAAAAATAAAATAAACAATAAAAAAGCAAAATTTTCTCCTTTTTTTCTTCCCATTTTTCTTTCTCATCTCACCTAGGGTTAGGGTTGCTGGTAGCCGAACGTGACTGAAGGGGGCCGGAGTTGGGTGGCCGAAGCAGAGAAGGCGGCAGCTGGCTGGTGGCTGGCTGCTAGCTGAGGGAGGGATGAGGGATGCTGTTTGGGGAAGGAAGCGTTGGCTGAGGGGGTATATAGGAGGAGGGAAGGAGAGGGAGAGGGGACGGCCGACCAGCCGCCGGTCAGCCGCCGACCAAGGTGGCTCAAGTGCGGCTCCATTTGCGTCCGTCTGGCAGGCTCTGTCAAGCGACAGAGCCTGCGCCCTGGCATCAGGGGGGATAGAGGAAGGAAGGAAAACTTAAATAATTAATTTCAATTAAATTTTTCATATTTTTCCATCGATCTACTTCCAAAAATAACAAAACTTGACTCAGAGGTGTGTTACGATGAGACGAACACTATCGTACCAAAAATTTTTGATTCTGAGCAATATTTTATTTTAAAATAATTTCTAAAGTTTGAAATTTCAAAAATTAATCACGATCAAACCGGAGCTCTGAATTTGATGAAAATTTTAGCATATATATACTTAACCCAATGACACAAAAATAAATAAATTTGAACTTGTTATTAATTTTCTCAATTTATTAAATTTTAAAAAAAATTAGAAATTATAGCACAAGTTTCTGTTATCCAAATTTCTCTCAGATTATGGTATTTTGATCTAAAAATTATTTCTATCCAATTTGTCCTAATTTGAAGTTCCCCAGAATCCTAATTTCTGAGTCAGAATTTGACCTAATTTTGTTAAGTAACAACATTGGATCATTACAAACTCCTATACTTAAAAACGATGTTGTCCTCGACATCATAAGACTAAAATAAATTCTTAGGGAAGTTTTGGGGTACCTTAGATTCTGAAATAATTATGAATACTTTCTTCGCATAATATCTTCTTTTTCCCACGTGGCTTCTTTTGTGAAATAGTTATACCATTGAACTTTGATCATCGGGATCGTTCTGCTTCTTAATTTTCGACAGTCTTTCTCAATAATTTTAAGAGGTTTTCAGTAAAGATCAGAATTGGTGCGATAGTTAGTACTTCTTTTAACTTTTGGAAAGCTTCTTCATAGTCTTAGCTCCAAATGAAAGGTACTGCTTTTTGAGTTAACCTTGAAAGAGGTGAAGCTAATAGTGAAAATTTCTTAACAACTTTTGGTAATAGCCTGCTAGTCCTAAAAAGCTTCAATTTTTGGTTATAGAGGTGGGTTGTGGCCTTTCCTGAACGACGCCTATTTTATTTTGATCAACATTTATTCCTTCAGCACTAATTATATGACCAAGAAAGGCAACGAATTTCAGCCAGAATTCACACTTTGCATACTTCGCATATAGTTGTTGCTCCTTTAATGTGCCCAACATGAGTCTTATTGATTTTCATGATCTTTTGCACTTTTGGAATAAATAAGTATGTTGTTGATAAACACGATCACAAATCTATCTAGGAAGGGTCTAATAACTCACTGCATTAGATCCATGAAGATTGATGGAGAATTGGTTAATCTGAATGACATTAACAAACACTCGAAATATTCGTAACAAGAATAGATCAACTATTTGTGATAGCAAATACTTATTCTTGATTATTACTTTGTTTAGCTCTCGGTAGTTAATGCACATGCGCATCGATCCATCCTTTTTCTTTACAAAGAGAACTGGGGCTCCCCATGATGATATATTGGGTTTTATAAGACTTAATCCATTAATTCTTGCAATTGCTTGTGTAGTTCTTGCAGCTCCTTAGGGGCTAGACGGTAAGTTGCCTTTGATAGTGGTTGCAATTCAGGCACTAAATTAATAGTAAAATCCACTTCCCTTATTGGAGGTAGACCAGGAAGCTCGTCCGGGAAGGCATTAGGAAATTCTCTGACTATTCTGGTTTCAGATAAAGTGGGATCTTTTTCTGCTTCATTTATTATATAAACTAGGTAAGCCTCACCCTTTGCGTATCAACTTTTTCACTTTAAGTGCGTTGATTAGTGAGGAGCTAATACCTAATTTTCCTATGAACACTTCTGCTTTCCTTTCTCCTTTAAGAGTGACCTTCTTTGGACAATCAATGCTCACTTTATGCATACTCAACCAATCAATCTTTAAAATGATGTCACAGTTATTATAGGGAGGATTTGTAGAGTAGCCTCATATACCTTTTTATTGATAGAGATGTTGCAAATGTAAAACTACTGAGCGCTCATGGTGGCACCGGAGGGCAACCCAATATTAAGAGTGTTGGCTAGATTGCAACACGGAATATTGAGAGCCTTTACGTAATTGTCCGAAATAAAGTAGTGGCTTGCTCCTGTATCGGACAAGACGTTAAAAGATTTGCAATTAATTTGTATAGCGGCTAGTTAGAAAATGAAACAACTATTAAAAAAAATTGTATGTGTGTGGAGATATTTTTAAAGGAACGAAATGTACCTAACACCACGTTGTCATCAGGTGCCATGATAGGTGTGAGGGTGTACATCCTTGTTAAAAAGGTGGGCCAAGGGACTTGACCATTCCTTTGGGTAGGCGCTGTTGTTGTTGCAACTTGTCTAGGAGCAGCTCCTCTCCATTGATCGTTGGTAAGGGGGGCTGCTAGTGCTGAGCTCTGGTTTGGGGAAGATCTTGCCCCAGGAATAATATCTCTCTCGATCGTCTTCTTGGCAATACAGAAACGAAAATCGTGATCGGAGCTCCCGCAGGTAAAACAACGATTTTGCCTGTGATAGCACTTCCCAATCAGGTGAGGTCGATTACAAACTAAACTTTCATTGGTCCTGGGAGATTTTGCAAACATTTGGTATGCCTTGGCTGGTGGAGGGTAACGAGGACGCTTGAACGCCTCTTGGTCCCTAGCGAAAATGATCGGCCTTTTTTCTTGTCTTTCCTCGATCACTTGTTCATTATGTTCAAGCATTGTTGCACAATCTAAAAGCTCAACAAACTTTGTATGCTTAAGCGAAATCAGATTAGTGCGAATGTTGTCCTTTAATCCTTCAAAGAACCTACTGCACCTTATTGATTCACAATCAACTCGCTTAAGTGCATAGCAAGAGAGTTTTGCGAACTGTCTCATAGGCTGCCACCGATTGATTGCCCTGAGTTACTTTTATAAATTGGCTCTCAAGTATCATATGCCCTGAATGAGGAATGTATCGACTTTTTAACTCTGCCATGAATTCCACCCACGACATGTCCTTTAGACAGATGCTCTCAAAGGTGGTTTCATAGGTTATTTTCCAACACCTTTCAGCTTCGCCGTCTAGCAAATATTTTGCTAGTCTAACTGTTTCGTTTGCTAGACACTTTAAGCTGTTCAACTTGCTTTCAAGTGCTTGGATCCAATCCTCGGCTTCCATGGGTCGGGCTGAGCTATTGAAGACAGGAGGATTTAGTTTAAGAAAGGCTTGCAAGGCATCATCTACATGCAGTCTGTCCATGAGGGGGTTCTGGTGCGAGTAGGGAAGTAGAGGTTCTCCCCTAGTTCGAAAGGGCTAGCAATACAGCTTCCAATAGTTTGTCCGTTCTATTGTCTACAGTTGCTGAAGAAATGGTTATTTTAACCGGGGTTGCGGAGGGTACTGCGAGGAAGGCTTCGTCGGAATCCATTTGTTGGAAATGATTAATAAAAACTTATAATTAGAAGATGTTTCGCTTATAACTAAATACATAAGCAATTATTTGCAACAATAAATAAAGTTTACAATTTTTTGATTCAAAAAGTTTCCATTAATAAAAATTCGTATACAAAAAGGAGTCATTGCTGGATGCACATCTTCCAAGGATATCTATGGGATACAAGGTCCTATTCTAATTTTTCTAAATATTAGAAGAATCATAACTAGTTGATCTTCTTTTTGACGAGGACTCCCGGTGGTTCCCAACTTTCCTCTTTCCTTTAGAAGTAGTAACCATCGTGCCGTTGGTTTTGATAAGCTTCTTCAGGTTATGAACTTCATTATGTAGTTAGACGACTTAATGCTTTTGTATGTCATCTTTTCTTTTTACTTCTCATTATAAAGTAGATATTCATCATGTAAGGTACCTTTCAATTCCTGAACTTCCATTTCTAATTCTCTGATCCTGTTCCTGGATACTGATACCAACCAGGTTAAGGTACTCTCCACCTCACTTAGTTTTCTGCCAAACACATTTTCCTTTGCTTCCACTACGGGGGGCATCCAAATTTGAGCTAAGCTTAGTAACTTCGGAATGCAAGGAGTCGCCATCACTACCTTCATCCTCAAAATACTCAATCATTTCGTTATTAGGATCCATCTATATTTATAAAAGATAAGATGAATAATAACAATGAATGGATACACATATAAATGAATAATTACATCAGATATATTATACTAGCACTTCCAAGTTCTACTTATAACAATGAATGGAAAGTTATTTAATATTTTTAAAGTTCTCAATCCCTCATCACTTCTCATAAAACTGATTTATCTTACTAAATGACAATTCTAATATGTTTAGAATAGATATATCTTTGTTTTAATATATATATTCTATCCTTTCAAATGTGCTCACTCTTGCTCTGATACCAACTGTGATGGCCCGATGCCAGTTCAGCGAGAACTGTCCCGACATTAGGTATTCACAAACCGCAATATCTTATTGAGAAATTTAAAAGAGAATGGATACACATATAACTGTCAAATGATATTTCTCATTCATCAAAATTTGATATTACAAAAATAGCCAACGCACATCTCGTACAATGTTCATCTTCTTAAAATAAAATATAAACTGAAACAAAAATAAAATAAAATAAAACGTAAAGTAGCACCGCAGATCCATCAACAATTTGAAAATTTATGAATTAAAGCTCTCGTTTGAATTCTCCCAGAAGTACCTGACCTAGTATTGTAAAGAAAACAATACTAGGATTAGAATTCCTAATCATTAGAGAATACTTTAAGTACCACAGTAAATAATAAAATATTACATTTTATAATAATAGAGACACGATTAGCGGAAAAAGAATATGATAAAAATGCAGGAAAAAAAAAGCAATAGTTGATTGAATCTGCAAAAGAATTATCACAAAGAACGGGATAATTAATTTCCTGCAAAAAGTATTATCACAAAGATGTATGTTACTGATGTCATTTTTCTAATAACCAACCACGTATATTACTGATATCATTTTTCCTGTAACCAACTACGTACGTTATTAATGTCATTTTTCCAGTAACTAATCACGCACGTTACTGATGTCATTTTTCCAGTAACCAACTACGTACGTTACTGATGTTATTTTTCCAGTAACCAATTATGTACGTTACTGATGTTATTTTTTCAATAACGTTATAAAAGGATGTGTGTTTCAAACAACCAACCAAGCATCAATATGAATTTGGCTTAAATCAAAACTAAGCAGTAGTAAAGTGCAAAATATAATACGTGTATATACTAGGTACTTTTTTCTTTTTCAAAAGTGCAACAGTTCTTTGAATCTGCATAAGTTTTTGATATTTTAATTAGCATTTTTAGCCAATAAAGTAGTATGATATTTTTAGGAGTATTTATTATTTTCTTTTCTATTCTATTTTTCTTTCACTCTCTCTTCTTGATAGAAAATATAATTATATTACTGATGGTAGCAATAATATTTATAATAATATTATTATTATCATTATTTAATAATGATAATAATAATATATGAAAAAAAAGATAAAATAGAAATAACTGAAATGAATTGATAAAATGGAAACAGTAGTCATAATATAACATTTCATTATTATTGCTATTAATTAATGATAACAATAGTGATGCAAATAACATATTTGAGATAGGATAATTATCATTGTCATGAAAAAAATAAAAAAATAAAATAAACAATAAAAAAAGTAAAATTTTCTCCTCTTTTCTTCCCCTTTTTCTTCCTCCTCTCACCTAGGGTTAAGGTTGCCGGGAGCCAAACGTGGCTGAAGGGGGCCGGAGGGGGTGGCCGGAGTGGGGTGGCCAGAGCAGAGGAGGTGGCGGTTGGCTGCTTGCTGCTGGCTGAGGGAGGAATGAGGGCTGCTGTTTCGGGAAGGAAGAGTTGGCTGGTATATACAGGAGGGAAGGAGAGGGAGAGGGGATGGTTGGCCAGCTGGCGGACACTAACAGGGCGCCGACTAGCCGTCGACCAAGGCGGCGTGCGTGCGGCTCCGTCTGCGTACGTCTGCATCAGTCTAGCAGGCTCTGTCGAGTGACAGAGCCTGCGCCTTGGCGTCGGGGGGGGGGGACATAGGAAGAAACTTAAATAATTAATTTCAATTAATTCTTCACATTTTTTCATCGTTCGACTTCCAAAAATAACGAAACTTGACACAGAAGTGTGCTACGATGAGACGAACACAATCGCGCCAAAAATTTTCGATTTAGAGCAATATTTTATTTTAAAATAATTTCTGGAGTTTGAATTTCAAAAATTAATCACGATCGAACCAGAGCTCTAAATTTGATGAAACTTTTAGCGCAGCCTTTAAATAATATATTTAACCAATGACAAAAATTGATGAATTTGGAATTGTATTTAATTTTCTGAATTATTGAATTTTTAAAAATTCATAAATTAAAGCAGAAGCTTCCGTTATCTAGTTTCTCTCAAACTAAGATATTTTGATCTAAAAATTATTTCTATCTTATGCTATTTTGGTTTGCCATAATTTGAAATTCCCCGAGATCCTGATTTCTGAGTCAAGATTTGACCTAATTTTGCGAAGTACTGACATTGGGTCGTTACATGAGCACTTTTGAGCGTTAACGCGACAAATGAATGTGACATCATTCGCTGTGCGAAAACAACTTGTGCACAACTTCTAGGCAATAGCCTGGTTATCTGAACTATGAGAAAATTAAGGAAAATCTTTGAGCTCCATAGCTCGGTCTATAACACTTGGATGAGGCATGTTAAACAGTGGACGAGGTGATATAGTTAGCGTAGGCCATTGTCAACTCCAAGTTAAGGTAAGGACCTGACGCATGTGAGCCAAGACCCATCTATAGAGCTCCATTGCTCACTTTTAATTTATACGAGATAATAGAGCGCGCTAAGCTATGAGCGAAGTGACATAAGCTCATTTAGCTTCACAGTTTATTACCTTAGCTAAATCAAGAGTTGAAGCGTGTGAACCATAAATGGAATCAAGACCAAATAATCATGAAATTAAAATGTGAATTTTATCACTTAGACGTAAGAATGATTTTCACTCATAAAATAATCATGAAAATATCTATGTGCTGAGATTGAACCCAAGTGTGTTCATCTTAAGCACTAGGTAGGATCTAGCAAAACTAAATGTCCAATTTGAGAAGCTAAATCTCTTGATAATAAAATAAAAAGTAAAACAACTCAACTACGACATGGAATTAGAAAGAGAGTAATTATGCACACAGCTATCATGAACTGCATATTTGAATCCTAACTCTCCTCAATTTTCCCAACTTGATAACAAAATCAATTTAACTTAGAATTATTAACCATAGGAGCAAAAATCTCCAATTGATAATTACTCAAGACATTATTGAAAGTAGATATACTATGGTAACAAATCACACACCATTCCCAGAGGATGATAAATATCAGAATTTCACCATCCCATATAATTCAAATCACGTACACTTGGGTGCTCGTAGAATTTTGGTTTGTCAATACCATTCTTAAGGAGAAAGTTAAAATAATGGCATGATATGTATCTGATCCTAAAGCAATTCCAAACAAGAATGAAAGTGTTTCTTTAACTCTCGATTAAAATTGCATATTAAAAATTTGATGTCTAGATCATTGGGACCCTTTGAGGTTAAAAAGGTTTTATAATATGGGGCTATTGAGATATGGCATCAAGATAAGGGTGCTTTGCACTTAATGGTCAATGTCTTAAGCCTTATCTTTAGAGTGTGAATCCTCAACCTACTTAACTTTCATTAAATGACTCATTCAATGTTACCTGAATTATGGGTGGCACCATCGAGTTGGCAACGTAAAACTTAGCATTATACAGGAGGCAACTCGAGGATCACCCAGGTGTGCATCATCTCTAAAATTTATCAGGATGTCGACAATAAACTCGACCCAATGTGCAAGGAAATCCATATTGTTGTGTTTTTATTTTTAATTGCGCTTAAATTATTTTGGTTTGATATAAACAAAACAAAAAAAAAACTACATAAAAAAAAAATTAGCAAGCTTGGTGATTGGGAGCGCCCAAATGCTAAGCCACACCTCCTTTTCCTAACTAAGAGTTCAACGTTAGAAGCTTAAAATTTTAGGTGATGCTTAGACACGCTATGGAACCAACAATATTTGATGTTAGGGTACACCTTGGCATCACTCATATTATGAAACTTAAAATCTAAGCTAATGCTATGGTGTGCTCTTATGCCAAAAAATCTAGTGATGAGGTGCGCTCTAACATCGCTTAAAAGTTAAACTCCTAAATGCTTAACAAAAACCTTGATGTTTAGGCGTGCCATGGCACTAGGAACTTCAACATACCAAATTAACTAGCTGAGAGCATGGAGCTTGGGCGCACCCAAGCATCGGCTCAAGAATCCATTATTAGGGCCGAGACAGAGGGCCTGATGATTAGACACGCTCAAGTGTTGGACAATGAATTATTTTAATGGAGTATGTTTTGTAATTTTTAGGCGAAGTTTTAGAATTTTCTTGTCAAATGTAGTTTAAGGTTGACCCTGCCTACTCTTGACCAAAAATTAGGTCACTTTACAAGTCTTTTAGGCTTCTTTCGACCGATATAGATCCTCATATTTATGATCCTCTAGGAATCTACAAGGCTACTATTCCCATAGGCTCTTTTATTCATTTCCTTAAATCCATGGTCTAATTCAAGGCTTTGATTGTCATCTTTACTTTTGACAATGTAGTTAATCTTTCAATTCCCCCAATTAACAATCATTTCAGCCTATAAAGATCAAACCACTAGTACTAGAGCGTGTCTTAGCATCCAACAAGCACTCAAAGATAGAAGAACTAGCTCTTGAGTGTACGTCAGTGCCAAATCCTCAATTAAATAGAAAGTTCAGCGCCTCGGTGCGCCTCTTGTGCATTTCTTCACATGTTTTACATGGATTGAACCAAGTTCCATGAGCATGAACTCCTTACCCTTGATACCTTCCCTCAATAATTTGTATCAAGTAATTTAGTTTTTTATTGTTTGCATAGTTTCTTTCTCAACTAATTTAGAAGTTAAAACTTTAGTTGTGTTTTCATACTTGCAAAAGTCAACATTTAAAATAATTAAATTATTTTATCAATTAAGCACCCTATTTAAAGTGAAGGAGAGGCCTCAAAATAGGTAAGTTTTAAATTTATAGAAACTAGATGAGCATATGCGCATAGATATGCTCAGTCATAAATCCAATAAATGCATAGGTGCATTTGAGAAGAATGATTAGTTGTAGCACAACATCCACATATTAGCATGCACAACAACAATATGCATGAGCGCATGCTTGGTGCTTGGTTAAGTGCATGCACCTAGACTTGCAAGGACCTTTGTCTGAGCACAATCACAATAAAGTGAGTTTCTAGCTTACTTAGGCTTATTCTAATGTTTTGATTTTTCAAACTTTAGTAGCCTATGACAAACATAAATCATATTACTAGCACAAGCACAAAATGTATAAATACATATACAAAAATGTAAAAAATTCTCTAAATGATTTTGTGGTATAAGTTGGCCAAGTCCTCTAAATGCTTTGTTCTCTCAAATTTTAATAAACATCCTAAGTCTAAACCAAAATCCTACACATACATTACTACATTTATAATCTACATCTGCAATAAACATTGAGCATGAAACAAAGTATTCAATATTTCTCATCACAATATTCATTCAATTGAGATTTAAGCTAAAATGGAATAACAATGATTAAATAATCTAAATCATTACATAAAATTAATTTACCTTATAATCTAATTGATCAAGCATAATTATATTATATATTTATTTTTGTCATTATTATATAATTAATGTTAACCTTATGCAATCACTAATTAAAGAATCTTTTCCACCATATAAATGGTTGCAGAACTAATATAGTTAAATATTTAATAATGTTATTAGTATTTTAAATTTAACTCTATCTTATATTTTCGTCTTTCTTAATTGCGGAACAACAACATAACATATGCTGACCTTTCGGCATCGGCGGGGCAATCCGGTAGCAGCAGGGAACAGTCTTTACCGGCGTAGCACGAGTTGCACTCACACGTGGGGACGCCGTTAACTAGGACGCTGTCCAGGTGCACCTGACCATGTCCAGAACAGGTGATGACGGCTATTGCCTCTGCCTCCGCCGCCGCCGGCGAACTCCAACCGGAGATCTGCCGGCCGTTGATGATGTAGATGTAGCATCCAAAGAAGACGTTGATGATAAGAGAAGGAATGATGACAAGGATAAGCTTCAACTCCAGACCGCTCGCCCTTCTCTTCCACAATTCCATCGGCTTTTATATTCTATTCTTCTTCTCCATTATCCGACGTTTGCCTTGTGCAGGGTCGAAGTCAATGTCCCCTAAGATTCCTCTCTCTCCTTCTTTATCAATAAAATAACATGATGCTTATATGTTTATAATATAATCAGTTTATTTTATTATTTGATAATTTTATTAAAAATTTAATATTTTTATATTTGGAATAAAGTAATATCTGAATGTGATATTTTGAATAAAATAAGAAGATAAAATTATTCTTAATTTTTTTAAGGTAAATAATGAATAAATCGTTCGTTCAAAACGATTCGATTGAACAAATCATCTTCGATCTAGTTCGAATGAACATTTCGTTCATTCGAAGGAATTGAACGACTCGTTTGAACTTTGCCTTCGTCGGAGAAGACATTGGATCTTGTGAAGAGTCCGACCTAATTGAACGATTCGTTCATTCGATAGAATCGTTTGATTCATTTGAACAATCGTCATTCAAAATCGGTGAAAACTTCGCCTTCGTTGGAGAAAAGTCACAACGATTGCTTCAATACCATGGTTGTCATATATTGTGCATGTGGAATATTGAATTGATCCCATATCACTCATAGCTCTTAGTGCTCTAAATCCTTGCAAAAACCTAGGGTGAGCTATGGAGCTCAATTGGTGGTTCTCGGCTCCATGTGTATACTCCTGATTTAGCCAAGGTGATGTGCTACGAAGCTAAATGAGCTTGCCACATAGCTCACAAATGAACATGCATCAATTACCTTGCATAAATCATAAGTGGGCTATGGAGCTCAGAGAATATTAACATTCCTCATGGCTCAAATGATCAAGCACTTGCCCTAAATTTGCATTGGTTATTTTTGCATGGCGAATGTTGTCATGATCATTTGCGATGTTAACATTCATGCATGCACAACTTTAGGGCAAAGTGATCATTGAGCACTATGAGATTTACATTGAATATATATATATATATATATATATATATATATAAATTTATACCAAGAATCATCATTTTCTAATTTTTCATTCACATAAAATACAAATATTCAAGATCTAATTGTTATTTCCTTGATATGAAGAGTGCAAATTGACAGACTGTAAATACATGTCTGCTCTTGCGCGCAAGTGTACGTGGTCCAAAGTAATAATTGTTAGGTAAATTTCGAGATTTATCGTTCTCGGGGAACGGTGTGTTTTGTTACTAAGGTTTATATACTTTTAATAATATTTAGATAATTGTATTTTTGGGTTTTGTGGGTCCTGATTAACAATTCTAAAACTTGAAATTAAAGATACGATGTTGAGATGAAGGGAGAGTTGGGGTTTCATCATGTAACTTATTATGGAACTGGTGCAAGTACTACTTTCTGGTTAATTTTTAGTGAAACTTGTTTGCATGCCAATTACAAACAAGTGAAGATAGCATTCCTTAGATTGGTTCTCTAATTCCCATTATTTCACGTCTAGTGCACAAGATGAACACAGAAGGGTTCGATCTTAGCACATAGACCCTCATGTGATCGAGTTGAGTTAATTAAGATCTCCTACATCTAGGTTATCAAAATAATCATTTTAATTTAGTGATCACACAAACTTGATTTCCACACAATTAACATTACATGCTACATGCGCAGTTCAGATAAGGAAGCGAAATATTGTGTTAAGTGGATTATGTCACGTTCATCCACAAGCATTCAATTGTTCCTCTTAGTCCTTTCACATATGCTGAGCTACAGAACTTAATTGGTGACTCTTGACTCACATGCATTAACCTCTTGACTGAGCTCAAAGAATAGTGTTGTTAAGCTCAAGAGCTTGTCACTGGGCTCTAAGCACTAACGCACACATTCCTAACTTTACGCCAATTGGTGAGCTATTGAGCTCAAAACGATTTAAGTTATCTAATCTCCCTTTAATCTCAAGCTAAGGTGTTTTACACCGAGAATCCTTGTGTAATGAATATGTATTCGTGGCAAGGACCTTTATGTGCATTTAACTCAAGAGGTCTAGTTGATTTGATATTATCTTTGTTATAAATAATTTGTAAAGAAAAATATAATAAACATTCATCACATACATTCATCACATGCATGCTTACACAGGAAATAGATCAACATCAAAAGATAAAGAATTTTATTCATTAAAGAAAATCAATACAAGCACCATATTTCCCTCTACTTATTACATGACTCTAGCCCAACCCTCCCCAAGGGGGAGGCTAGCTCTCCATACCAAAAGAAATACAGAATATGGAATACAAAGATATGAACTCTTGCATGGTTCTACTATAAGAAATAAAACAAGGATAAGTTAAAGAAGAATACTAGGAATTGCTCTTAATGTTCTCCGGCTTTCCTCCTGCTCTCCAACTTCTAATCTTTCAGCTCATCGAATTTCCTTCCCTTTTTCTCCGAATAGAATTCTTCTCCTTCCTTGGTTTGGGTTCTTCCTTCTTTCTCTACAGCAGCTCTGAATTTCTGATCTTGAATGTCAAAGAGGGGAACCCCCTCTTAGTCTTGAATAGTTGATTTTATAGAGAAGCCTCCGGCCATTGCAATTAAATCAGCCACCCTTTCCAACTTCTTTGAATTGATGGCTTGCAATTATTCTAATATTCTCTTGATAATGGGCAAGAATTAAATAATTTGGAGTTTCAAACAGCCGGGGAAGGCCAATGATTTAATTTGTGCCATTCCCTATGCTGTCATTAAGGCTCAAACCTAGCATAAATTACGGTGGGCGCTGCGGCGCGCTATAGTGCATGGCTTTCGAATTCAATTTGCTTTGGCGCACTGTGGTGCACTTGGGCGCGCTGCAGCGACTATATTAAATTTCATTGTATTTAACCATTTTATTCCGCTATAGCGCGCGATAGCGTTGAACTTTCGAACTGAACCCGCTGTAGCACGCGGTAGCGATGAACTTTCGAACTAAACCTGCTGCAGCGCGCAGTAGCGAATATGTCAAGAATTCTACTGTCTCATTCCGCTGCAGCGCGCGGTAGCGGCGAGGTTTTGAGTCAGATCTGCTGCAGCGCGAGGTAGCGAATCAATTAATCTTCATTTCATTTTTTTACTCCGCTGTGGCGCGTGATAGCTTTGAGGTTTCGATTTTTGACCGCTATGGTGCGCTGTGGAGCGCGGTGGCGCGCTGCAGCGGTTCTATTTAAATCTTTAATTTTAGAGTTTGGGTTTTATAATTGCCCATGTGGCGCGCTATAGCGGCGAGGTTTCGAGTTCGTTCCGTCTTGGCGCGCTGTGGCGCTCCAGCAATTTTCTTCAAGAATTTCAGATTTGCTCCAGATTTTGCTTTGCTTGTTCTTTTGCTTGAAGATGTTGAAAAACTCATCAAAGGAGACTGTTTTAATCATGGAATGATTTTGTTATAAATCTTATACTTATCACACCCCACACTTAAATTTTTATTCGTTCTCGAGTAAGCTCAAAAAATATATATATTTATTCTAATTTTTTATATCGTGCAATTCAATTGGATATGTGTGAAGTATTTTTGCCCTTTCACGTATTGCTTGATAAGGTGATTAGAAGGACTCAGATCCTAATAAGTCTCATACTAATATTTTTTTTTTTTGATAATTTTAATTTTAATTTTGAAAATGTATGATACTCAACTCATAATTTCTGGGGGATTACTTAACTAAGAAAAGTTAGATTTGGTGTGTAAGAATTTTTTGTCATTTATGCTTCTTCTTTTAAATCACAATGAATATTTTTTTACAGGAGAGATTTTTTTTTCATCATGTTTTTCTCAATTTTCTTACTTTGGGTGAGATATTTCTCTTTATCCCTGAATTTTCTTTTTGCCTTCCGTTCAAGGGAGAAATATTTTTCTTCATCCCCATCTATTTTATTATGTCCAGTAAGTTCTACTGAAGTTTAGCACATTCTTGTTTTATCATTTTTTACTTCTCTAAATCAAGTTCCTTGACCCCACCTCTACACTTAGATTTAAAGTATCATATATTTTTTATTGTGGAGACTTATAGTAAAATGAGTGTAAAACGATTTAGCATGAAATTTTTTAGAATTTTTCATTTTGCTTGATCACCTTTTGTTAAGTAAATTAGAATAAGGAAAATCTTCACATGTTCCATCACAATTGAATTCAGCCTATTAAAATTTTTAGAAAAATTGCTGAGATAATAACATTCTATTGGCACAAAAAAAAATTGGTGGAAAGTAATTCACTAAGATTTATTTAAGTAAAAATAAAAAGCATAAAATTGAAGGCAAAATAAAAATACTTTACTAGGAGTAGTAAGAAATGAAATAACCTGATATAAATAATGATAAATTGTTGTTACTACAATCACGCTCGAGATTCTTCTTGTTCCTTTATTGACGCACACATATACCTTAGAATCTGAAACAAACAAAAATATAAAATTATTTGTTGGGTTGCCTCGCAACCAGCGCTTAGTTTAATATCCTCAGCCTGACCAAAAAGAGTTTCTTCATTTTGTGTGATCTAGATATATATGATTAGGCCTCAACAAGGCAAAGATTGCAATGAAGCCCCAAATTTCTTAAGAGATAATGAAGATTCACTCTAAGGTGAAGGAACAATTGTAGCTATATTGACAACAATACAAGGTGATCCATGATCAACATCATAAATAAAAGACTTTTGAAGTTGGTGACTTAAAAGTGCTTTTTATATCAATGAGCAAACTTAAAGGAGAAAGAAAAATACTCTATCCAAACAGATATGGATCACTTAAAGAACTGCAAAGAATTGGTGATAATGCATACTAATTAGAATTCCAACCTATATGTACTTGTATTCTACTGTCAAAGTTGAGTATCAAATTTTTGAACCGTCAAAGCTGATAAAAAGATTGTAGAAATTATACCTGCAATAGATATGAACCTTTTATGAAGCAGCTTCATGAAGGTGAGCATTTGGAGATTAAACAACTAATTGCTCCCAAAGAAAAAAAACTCATATAGAAATGATAAAAAAAATGATCAATATAAAAAGCTAACCAATTTACCAAAAAATTTAATACTTTTTTATCAGCTACAGCTGGATCCACATTAATGGATTTCTTCTTAAAAATAGAGAGATTGATCAAGTGATCATAAATAAAGTATCATTGATTATTTATGAAAAATATAATGTTATATCAAGCTTCATAGGAGAAATAAAGTGAAAGGTGTGATGGATCATACTTTGTATCTTGCATCATTCTTCTAAATAAAATATCCTTGCTCTTTTACTCTCCAATGTTCCTCTGTTGTTGATGCCATCAATTTGTTATCTTACACTAACAAAATCCATAAATATGCATATAACTTGTTGAAATTATAATGAAGTTTTATCAAACTTTCAGATCAATGTCATAAGATTCACTCATCATCATCATATCATGAGTTGCACTCGACTCACATGCAAGAATGATGTGCATAAATCTCTCGAAACTAAATGTTAACTTTAGGGCTAAAGGACAAGTGTTATAATTTTATTTATTTTCCAGATAATATTCTTATAAACTGCTTAAGAGAGCTGTCAATAGGGAGAAACCAGAAAAATATATTATTTAATTATATTTAATTTATATTAAATACTTTTTTATATACCTCTTTAAAATTAATTTGGTATATAATATCTGAGAGTTTTTAATTAAGTGTTATGAAAAAAATGCATATGAACTTGAAATTTAAATTTATCATCTGGTTTCGCTCACCACACTCTTAAGAATTTCATTAAAAATTGATCATACGCATGCACAGATTAATCCTGGCACTAATTCAGATAATGAAATTGATCTTAAATTTGATAAAACAACAAAAATTATTATACATTAAATATCAGCATTTTTATTTCAAGGCTGCTAAGAATTTGTCATATCAATAAATTAAACGCATGTAATAGCAGCATAAGCCATACAAAAAACACAAAAGGATGCAAGGCCACAGCTTCCATTGCAGCAGCTTTGCCAGTGCGGCTTCGTCTACAGCAGCCACGCAGATGGCTCTTTGAAATACTGGACTGTGCTGCATCTGCAATGCATATCAGCATGGTGATATGCACTGATTTTAATCTTCAAAATACCAGAAAGGTGCTTATTTCATCCTATAGCTATATAGGCCAGTGTACTGCAGCCGAGTGATTTCCTACAAAAGCAAAGAATTTTCTCACAAGTTATTGCAAAAAAGGGTGCCATACTAGAAGACTAGCATTCAATATCATTAAAAAGAAAAAATATATTTAATCTTTCATAAGGAAAATATAGAGCATTCCATATAACACATGGATACTTGTATATTTATGGAATTACCACCATTAAGAAAATGAACATGTGCTAATGATATTGATGCTGATTGGTTTTGAATGATAACTATGATTAAAAGCCACAAGCATTTTATGATAGACTGAAACTTGCCTCAGCTAAAATCTCTCAAGTGACTCAAGTCATCATCTGTATCTTCATCCAGCTGATGTTCTCCCTCCTCCACTTCAGCATCCGTGAAAGTAAGAGCCCTTTGCAACTTTCTGCAGGACAGTAACTCAATGTCAACTGCAAATATTGCAGTCACCGGCCGGTGATCCGAAAACTTCAGCTCAGTTCTTCTGTAATCCAGTAGCCTTATGCCTTTGCCAAATGATAGAATTCGATCACACCTGCAATAAATTTTTTGTAAAGTAATAATAAAAAATTTGTTGAAGCAAACACAGCGCACAATAATCCCAACAATAAAGAGACATGCAGAGAACATCAAATTTATGTGAACCTCCAAAATCAATGCACATATTTTGCAACAGATCTTCAAGGAATCAGATCACTCTTTGATTGCCCATCCGTTTGAAAACGGAATGCTGTACAAATAAATTTAAGTTATCATTAAAGAAAACTTCGAGGAATCAGATCACTCTCTCTGATTTCCCATCATGTGTAAAATCCGAATCAGAAAAAACATATGGGAGCGATTTCTTCTCCAAATTTTTGTTTTCTTTTCTTTCTCTTGGTTGATTTTTTTTTCATTGTTCCTTCTCCATGAATAACTATTCCACATCTCTCAACCCCGACATCTGAAAACCCTAATCTAAATCCTCATCAAGCTATAATAAACATTCATCATCTTTTACTAATCAAATTAGACAAACACAACTCCATATGGAGATCTCAGTTCTTACATATTTTTCAACCACATGGACTTATGGGTTATATTGATGGCACTATACCACCTCCACTGTAATTTCTACTAAACTCCATAATCACAACTCCAGCTTATACCTCTTGGTTTAAGTAAAATATTAGTTAATTTTAAATTGGATTATTTCTACTTTGACTGAACAAACTTACTCCCATGCTTTTGGCAATGGAACCTTTATTGTTCTATGGAAATACCTTGCAGCAATCTATGCGTCTACTTCCCAAGTTCAAATACAACAGTTACAATACCAACTGCAAAGCATCAAAAAATACTTAATCTATGGCTGATTTTATTTAAAACATCAAGAACATTGCACAACAACTATCAATAGCTGGATCTCAAATTTTCGATCAACAAATATCCCTAGTATTCGAAACGGTTTAGGACTGGAATATTGTTCACTGGCAGCCACCAAAGCACATTTAGATCCCATAGCATTAGATGAATTCACAGAAATCTTAATCAATCATGATTTAATGTTTGTTGATTCACAGAATCAGCACGATTCCATCTTTTCATATCATACTGAACCAAGCAATATCAGAATCAGCATCCTTGTCATCATCCGATTCACCAAATGCATACTATAATTATCACAGGGGACGAGGTTGAGCAACTCTTAGTCAGGCCACGGGCAAGGAAAAAATCAAACTACTGTAATATTTCAGCAATGTAATCACTCGGGGCATTCAGCAGTAAACTGCTATAACCAGCAAAATTTTGAAGAGTACAGAACTCAAAGGCAACAATAAGTTCAACCGACATCCTATGCACTCACTACATCACAAGAACCATGGATCTTGGATTCTAGAACAACTCACCATATCACATCTCAGCTAAAAAATCTGCACATAAGCAAATCGCATGCTCCAAATATGGTTCTGCAGCAAATATCCAAAATTCAAATGATATAACATTTATCATTTCAATCAAGCTCACAAATTACCTAATCTGCTATATGTATTAAAAATTGCAAGAAAACTAAAATCAGTTAGCAGATTTATAGCTGGTAATAGTTTCCATTAAATTTCATTCTCAGTACTACACCATAAGAGATACCAATAAAATGTTCTACTTCAGTACAACTTCGGAATGATCTATATGAGCTTCCTTCCAGCCTTCCGACAGTTTCCAGCAGCAGATTAATCTCCAGCAAGTATCACACAAGACTAGGCCATCCTTCCTTGGACATAATCCGAATAATTGCAAAATCTGATCCAAAGGTTCTAGTATAAACTACCAATCATCTGTGTAGTGCATGTCAACAAACAAAACATTACAGACAAATATTAGCTCCATCCAAAAAGACATAAAATAAACCATTATAGCATAAATTTTTGGATATTTGGGGACAGCTCCTAATGCATCATTAGAAGGAAGTGACTGCAGTGTCAGCAAACATGGTTCTTGTGAGGTAGTGACTGCATACTATGAAGTGACTGCAATATGTCAGCAAACATGGTTCTTGGAGGCAACAATAAGTCCAACCAACATCCTATACTAGAAGGATTCAAAAACTAAATTGTTTTTATAGATACTTTTTCAAGTTACTCATAGATCTATCCATTACATCACAAATCTGAAACTCTTCCGATTTTTATAGCTTTCAAAAATATTGTTGAAAATGCTTTCTCATCAAAAAGATCATTGCTTTTCAATCAAATGGTGGAGGAGAATAAAAAGCCTTTACAAAAACACTCACCTCATTTGGCATACAACAGATTTTCTACTCCACACCCAAAGCCCAAAAAGGAAACACCGTCATATAGTTGAAACCAGCAAAGCACTACTACTGCATGCTTATTTACCCACAAACTTTTGGAAGCACGCATTCAAAACCGCAAGTTATCTCACAAATCGTCTGCCCACCTCAAATCAACGTCACCATATGAAATATTATTTCATTCTCCCAATTATCAATTTCTATGTATTGTTGGTTGCTTATATTATCCATGGATTAAACCTTATGCCAAAAAAAAACTCTCACCAAGATCAATCTCATACGTCTTTGTTGGATATAGTGATCTACCGTGCCTAATATTTTGAGGTATCAGCATCAAAAATATTTGTCTCACCACCATGTCACATTTGATGAAAATATTTTTCCCTAAGCACACAAATGCCCGATTCACAGACAAAACAAGTTGCAAAAACACCATCTGAAAGCATCATTCCCACACTTGTTCAAACACAAAATTTTAACAATCGCAATATATTACCTATCACACCAGCATATGTGAGAATCAGTTACAAAATCAAGGAAAAATAAGTACTATACAAAACAGTGACACTAATATTGTAGACCAATATTCAATTTCAATGCAGCAACCAGTTCAACAACAAAATAATCAGCCTTAAAACAGTCATACAATGCTTGCTAGGAGCAAGACAGGAAATTTAAAACTTAAGGCATATGATTCTGACTATCAATAAAATCAAATAAGTGTCCAATCTATTCCACAAGAGACAAGCAAGCTTAATGGGACCCACAATGGAAAGAAGCAATGAATAAGGAACTGAATGCACATCTCAAAATAATACATAATCCCTCGCCCCTTAGCATTCTAACACCAATATTGTAAACTGCAAATCCCTATTTTACATAAAATATCATGAAAACAGATATATCTCACAATACAAAGCTAGACTAGTCGCAAGAGAATTCAGACAACAAGAGGGAGATGACTATCATGAAACATTTAGTTCCGTCATCAAGCCTATCACAATTCATCTTATACCAACTCTTGTAGTTTTGTACAACTTGTCAGTAAGGCAACTTCACTATAATAATTATTTTCAAAATGGTGATATTGAAGAAGAGATTTATGGAGCAGCCACCCAGATTTGTTACACAACATCTTGTATGTAAACTCAAGGCTATATATGGATTAAAACAATTCCCACACGCATGGCACTCAAAACTCTCTTCAGCTTTGCAAAAATATGGTACGACCAATGATTCATCATTACTCAAGAAAGAATCTGGCACCAAGTTTGTGCCAGTCTACGTGAAAATGTGCTGTTCACAAGCAATAACACTCAACTTTTAAAAGACACTATACATTTCTTGTCTAAACAGTCTGCTATAAAAGACTAGAGAAATTACAACACCATCCTAAACATCAAGATTATAAGATCTATTAACTCAATGTTTTTGACACAGCAACACTATACTAAAGATCTTTTGGCTCAAGAAAAAATGATTTATTCAAATCCTGTGCCAACACCCATGACAACCTCAGCAACAAAACAACTAAGTGTTCTCACACCCCTTACCGATCCTACACACTATCAAAGTGTAGTTGGAGCACTATAATATTTTCAATTTACTAGAACAGACATTACATGTAGTGCCAAAAAAGTATATCAAGCCATGCATACACCAACAATGAAAGATTGGAAAAAAATTAAACACATTCTGAGATATCTAAATGGTACGAGAACACTGGAAATCAAATTACACTCTTGTACAAACTTTAAAATTACGGCATAAAGTGATTCCGATAGGACCAGAAATCTAGATGATCGTAAATCAACAAGAGGATACTATTTATTTCTAGATTCAGCACTAATAACATGATCCTCAAAGAAACAACAAACAACTCATTCTAGAACAGAGGTAGAATATAAGGAATAGCGAATATGGCAAGTGAATTATTGTGGCTTATAGCATTACTCAGAAGCTACAGCAACCATCAGTAATCACTCCTACCATCCTATGCGACAAATTAAGCTCGCATATCTAACAATAAAGCCTATTCTACATGCAAGAATGAAACATGTTGAAATTGATTTTCACTTTGTTTGTGATATTGTACATCAAAAGAAACTTTCAATACAACACATTCCAGCACACCTACAACTTGTGAACAACTTAGCTAATTCACTCCGACCAACTCTGTTTAGAGATCAAGTCTAAGCTTATTGCTAAACCGACATAAGCATAAGGGGGAGTATAAACTGAAAATATGATTACACTTTGTACGGTTACAATGTTACTACGTACCTTCTTGATTTTGTGCGCAACAACTATACAAAATACCATTTATAACCTTGTAACAGAAGTACAATAAGTTACCGAGCTTGCAAAAGATAAAAATTCCTATCTTTGCAATTTCTTCCCTTCTTCACAACACCTCTATCAAGAGGGAATGACTAAAATAGGCTCAAGCTAAATTCAAGGCACACTGTAACAGAATTGATGAACGAAGCACCACCAGCAGAGAATCAAGGAGAATGAGAATTGAAAATATTATGTGCAAATATTAGTCTCTACAGGCTTTTGAGCCAAATTGAACTGTAACTAATAAAATAAACAAATAATCTTAGTGCTGCCTATATGGCTGCAAAAAATAGATACAATTTAAAAGTTCGATTTATCAGATAAGCTGTTAGGAAATAACAGCTGATTATCCAGCTTTCTCTTATTCAAAATTCAATTATATATGATAAATAAAATTTCCAACCATTTTCAAACTTTATAATTTAAAATGGCAGTCATTCATGGAAGTTTTCATGTTAGGGGTTTAAGGCCTTACCATGCTGGAGTTCTCCTTCCATGCTTCGAATCCTCTCCAATGTACCTCTCAGAATTAAATTCATATTTGTATGTCGGAGGAAAATTGATTGTGCCTTCTGACCAACCATCAAAAGCCTTCCCCTTCTTTAGTTCCTTCTTTAACTATCAAAAACCAGCACAAGAAATTATAACCATGGACTATGGCAAGAAAAATACATAGACAATCACCCCTTTATCATGAAAAAAAAAAAAATTAAATGATGAGAATTAAATTATACGTAGTTTGCAACTTCATAACTAGCTCTCCATCTTCGGCCATGACTTCCGGTAGCTTGCTCAATCGCCTACACAGCTCCTGGCTGCCGTTTCTGTAATTTTTCCGTTTGTAGTGTGGACAACAGCCAAGAGCGGTAATGGCAGTTGGATAGGCTACCTGAAGTGAGGCCTGAGATGAAGTGATTCTTATCAAGCTAAAAAAGCAGTAAGAGACTGATATTTAGAACTAAAACCCAGTCAGGTTTTGTAGTTAATTAAATACTATTAAAGTTTTGAAAAATCATACTATCATTAGTGAACGACAGCAACATCTCCACGATGGTCAACCAAACTTTAAGAACAAAAACGCTTCCACAATTAAATTTTTCTCTAGAGAAGCACTTCTAATTAATGGCCAGTAAGCAAGCAGGATGGCTAGAATTTGATAATCCAAATATTATAATGGTCCTCCTAGATCGCACATTCTAAATAAGCAATTGTGTAGAAATTGTTCAGCATAGGAAATACTTATTTCTAATAACAATAATGACTTGATCATAATTTAATGTAAAAGATAATGAAGAATAAAGATCATCACATCCTATGAAGAATAAGATTACTTCCTATTGGTGAAATGCGGCTCCCAAAAATTAGACAATTTCACCATAAAGAGTGGTGACTTCAGCTGTAAAATTCATTCAAAGTTTGAATCAGCTTTTGGCATAGATGGAGTTCAGATGAGTATCAATTATCTGACTAACAAGCCAAGCATGGATCAAAAATCTATATGTATAGCAAAGTTAATACATGAACATATTCAAATCAGCCTAACATAAAACTATCAAATGCTTTACAATTTTTAGTCAACATCAAAACAACAGCCAATTCTTCCTCCAAATTCTAATGTAGTTTAATCGACTCTAGCTTTGCCAGTTTCTATCTTTTGTCTGATAGCCGCAAACACTTTTAATGTGATTTGAATAACTATGCAACATGAACTAATAATCACCGCTAGAACACTTCTGCGGAGATCATAAACTAGCAATTTTTCTAAGAATAGTCTAACCAGATCCAGAATTGTTCAACCAAAGTACTTTAAAAAAGAATAATGCTTTTTAAGCATGTTGTGTAGCCCACAGTCCATCTGCCCCACCTGCTTTAGTAATGAGCGGATGGGGGTGAGTGACACCTCAATTCACCTATTACCCAGAGCAACGCTCTTTCAACAACTATAAAAACAAGTGCTCTATCAGCTATCTACTTTTCCAAAATCAAATTTAGCCTGAGAGATGTTTTAACATGAGAGACCGTCTAGTATCTTAACTTCTGCCACTAGTCTGCAGCAAAATAAACTATGGCCTGAAAGGTGATAGTTATCGTTTTTAACAAATTCAATACCACAGTTTGTCATTCACGTCACAAGTTGCATTGATGTTTTAATAGATTTCATGTAGATGTTAATTGGGTGCAAAGTTGGGCTTGATTCTTCACACTATCAAAGATATGTCCTGTTAATGGCTACAAACTTGTTGACATACTAAAATGTTTCAAGCGACACTAGGATCCTTCATTGGTTATCATCCACGGAACCTTACTGTGATGACCTAAGTTAGGTTGGTAACAACCAATCTAACATCGGATGCATCTTTCCGCAGGATCATATTGACAATTAGGTAAAATAGCAGTTAAACACATCCAGAGCCATTCATGTGTAAGAAATAACAATTTATTCAATTTAAAGTAAAACAATATCCAGAATTTATTACATAACTTTCATTATACAAAATAATTATCCCTTGAAGGGGCAGTTAGAATCCGTTAATTTGCCGCACCATGTCTTTAAACTATATCAGCTTCCTCCAGCTGTATCTGATCTGACATTATAAAAATAATGTTTTAGTGCACATTCTAAATACAAAAAATATTTAAAATATACTTTAAGTAAAAGCAGAAGGCAAAAATGATATTAATTATAGGGAAATATAGTTTGTAGCAAAAATATAATCATAACTCCTGCAAAATAAATATTCTCTTGTCACATGCCAAATTTCAAAGGGAAAAGCAATAATCGCATAAAAGTTCATGTTTATGTTTATGTCTATGATATTATGAAGCAATGATAGCAATTATGATGGGCAAAGCCAGAACCATGAGGCTGGATTCATATGCATTTAAGCATAAACCTTCACATGGGCCCCTTAAAGGCTCCATATGGCAATAAACATGCATTTAAGCATAACCTTCACCTGGGCCACCTCAAAGACTCCAAATAGCACCCTTATAGCTCCCGAGAACTAGTCCCGTCCCTAACCTATTCATGCTTCGTTTCGGAACCCTTCTTGCAACATTCACAAAACACATAAACATCATTTTGTTTCTCTTACATCATTAGTAGTAAGAATAACGCATTAAGTAATAATATAACATAGGCTCAAAGCGATGCTTAAGCAGCAAATGATAGTAAAAAACATAAAAATAATATTCAGTGTACCTTTCGTGTTTGACTTAAGAAGACAATTCACTCACAAGCTTGATGTGTCTACAAAAATTATAATTGGAATTCTATTAAATTTTGAAAGTGATGTTTTCAACGAATCCTATTTGCTCGGTATACTACCTATCTTTTCGTTTTCATATCCTTCCCAAACCTTGATTTAAATCTCATAATTTAGAAGGTACGTTACCATAATTTCACTTAAGAGTTCTACAGTTGTGACTAAGAGAGCTTAAAACATTAATAATATATGTTGCAGTATTTCAATATCATAATCAAACATTCTTTATTTCTAGCAGTACAAATCACATTTAACTCATCCAAATTCTATTATGATGCTCTAAGACAGTAACAAATGAACATTATCCAAACATAGAGTATTATAAGTAATTAAGATAAATGAAATGAGTTTCATGAATACATTTCTTATTAAAGTCCAGCTTAAAACCCTAAGATAATATTTCAATTGATCGGAACATAATTTATTTTACTAAAAATTTAATTCATTAGTAAATTCTAGAAAATTCCTGATTAATCCGAATATAAAAAAATGCTCAATTTCATTATACCAAAATACCAAATTTTAATCCTAAATCATCATTATTATATACATATATATATATATATATAAGAATCGACATAAGAGAGTTCTTACCTTATGATCGAGCGTGAAATCGAGCGTACGCAGAGGATCGGGAGATCGGAATCGAGCAGAAGAGGGTTCGGCACAGAGGCGGGAGGACCGGACCGTGCAAGCTGGGTCGTCGACTGCACTCGTGTCGGCTTCCGTCGTCGGCAGCAAGGATCGACTCGCCGCTGCCTGCTCGCCTGCTGCGCGCTTACGTCGGCTCAGGTACGCCTCTTCAGTCGAGCGAAAAAGAGGGAGAGGAGGTAGTGAGGGAATTGAGCGGTCTCCTGGTGCATAAATAAGGCGTGCGTATGTAACGCACGCCTGCCGCGTTGCGCTGAAACGCGCGGGAGGCGTCCGACGGGTTTGGAAACGACGTAATTATGGAGCCGAGCGGTTCTAAAAGAAACTAATGAGTGTACGTATGTTTCCAAATTTCTTTCCTAATCGAACTGTCAACCTTAATTGCCGACGATTTTTCTGAGATTTTCGTTTCCTGTTTTGATCTGTCGTGCTTAATGGCAATTTTAAACTTCCTATTTCAGCTTAAATGAATTTGAAAGCTTTCTATATTAAAGATTGAAACTGAAAAATCGAATTTTAGCGGGAGTTTTAACGGAAAACTGAAAGTTGCGGGAGGATTTAAAAATCTGAATATTACGAGAATTTAATATTTACCTTATAAATGACCTAGGGTCATTACACTTACTTTTTAATTGAAGTAATACACGTGGGCAAGATTTATATGTTGCATTTTTCTCTCTTATTTCAATAGATTTACCACATGTTTCTAGCCTATGCTAAGCTTTGTAGGACTTCATTCCAACAAAAAATAAGTGGATTATATATTCAAATTTAAGTTTTTTGAGCAGTATATCATTAGAATACTTATAATTGTACTGAAATTTTCAGCAACTATTTTGATTGGACAAAAAATCTGCAGGAACTTGTGCATTAGGATAAAATCAGGCTTGGGAACATGTTGAACAGTTTCATTTGGGGTTGAATGGAAACAAGAGCCTTCAAAATTTTGCTCAATTTTATTGTTCTTTCTAGGTCCATACTTTTCCTTTTGTTTCACTTTTTATTTTCTTTTGTTAGTGTCCCCGTTTAGGGTTTCTTGAATTTTGTTTTTCAATTATTTTTATTAAAATGCTTTAGGTTATTAATACTCATTCATAATAAGTATTTCATGGATTTATTATTTTTAACATATAATTAAATGTTTTTAATATTTTTTTTGTTCTTCCTTGTCTCTAAATGCATAAATAGGGCAGAAGATTCTACTAAAGCTGAAAATAATTGTTGAATGCAAAACATCATATGACTTTCTTAGCATTGTATTCATCTTAGTCATCATCATCGCTTGGCTTGAGGGAATACAAGGCTGGAATTATTTGCAAGATGCCAAACGGTACATGGCAGACCTAGGATTGCATGCACCCAGCAAGTATCTCTAAGATCTCAAGTTGGGGAAACAAGTAAATGGTATTTTTTATTAGTGTTATGGGGTGAATAACTAATTATTGTTAGGAAAAATTAATTATAACTACTATCACATCATTATTAGGAAGAGTGAATCAAAGGGACCCTAAGTTGAGTTAGTACACCAATGCTTAAATCCAGTCTCAACTTAAAAACTATAAGGGGTTGTTTAGTTGGAGGTAAGAGAAACCCTAGAGTAAAATATATCCAAAATAAAGTATTTTTCATGTAAGAAACAAACAATAAATACTTATTTATGTTTGAAACTTTTATGGTGTAATTAGATTTTTAATATTTGTTTGGTTGAAAATTAACTCTGTATTGCTAAGTCCCAAGTCCTGAATGAGAGGGTTACGTTAGGTAGTCAACAACCAGTATAAAGCTTTCTCAAATCCTCTTATGACATGAATCTTTTAGAAGATTGTACTATGGCCATGCATAATAGAAACAAAGGAATAATATAGCCACCCCACCTAGTAAGACTAAGGCTTTATGTTGTTGTTGTTGGCTGAAAAGTAAGGCTAACTTAAGAAAATGTTCGCAAGCAGTTGGCTGATAGCATTAAGGGTTGGTCAAGGGTCAACAATGACCGAAGAAGGGTGACCAAGGTCAAACGAGGGTCGGGAGAGCATGCAGAGGCCCAAATACTAAACAACGAAGATGATGTTCAAATGAAGGTTGGCAATGATTAGCTAAAGGTTGGAGATGGCCGACAAGGGTTAGCCGAGAGCCGAAGAAGGCCAACTAAGAGCCAACAATGGTCAACAGCAACCCAATCAGGTGAACGTTTTGTGTGTATGCGTCATTTTTTTTTCACTTTCATCGTATTTTTAAACTGACCAATTTGGCCATAAAATAAATCAAGCAAAATGGCTTATTTTGGAGAATAACAATCCTCCAAAATATGCATGTATTCCTAATATAGTAAGACAAACATCTGAATTTTGAGATTGTAAGGGTATTAAAAACACTTTACACCAAAACATAGCAAAACAAACAACGTCTAACTTTCAATTAGGGTCAAATCATTAATATTTTAGCACCACAAAAATTTTTAATTACTTGATATGAGAGCATGCCTCAAAATCTTGCCCCCCTCATATGAATGCTCTTCACAAAAAACATCACCCCAACACAAAAAGAAGCTTTTAAATCAAATAACAGCAATATAGGAGACATACTCTTAAAAATTTGTTTAACAATTACAAAAACAATAAAAAATCATGGTAGATACAAACTTGCGTCAATTAACTTAAATATAGCCAAACTTATAGGTGAACCAAAGGCTATTACAAACTTGAACTAGATATTAAAATGATCAAACTCAATTTTAACGATTAAAATTTAAACTTATGATTGTGTGGGCATCAGACCCAGCCTGATAAGATAAAAAATCCCATTAAGAGATTTCTGAAGCGAGTTTAACAATTTGATGTGAGGATCCTTCTTTCTTTAACATATCAGAGAAAGCCATAAGACAAAATGATAACATCCATACTATAGTACAAAGAATCACTAAGCTTATCAATAATTTCATCATTATATCATCTTCTTTGATGCATTAGATTTCTTCAAGAAAATTATAGTAAATAATATCTTTTACCGTTCAATGGGTACCCAATGTCATCTAAGAGTTTGCTAATTACTTCTTTCAGCCATCTACTTGGGGGTAGTTTTGTCAGTATATATATATATATATATATATTAGCAGTAGATAGTCATAGATCTACTTTTTAAGTATATATGAAAGAAATTTATCTGCATGTCTCGTAAAAAATAAATTGAACAAAATAAAATAAAATTATTGAAAGATAATGTAATTATAGAACTGGCTAAAATATCATGCTATTTAATTTCATTATATTATATTTGTTGTATAGTTTAATAAACAGCCATTGAAGTTCTTAAAGCCCATCTTGGAGCATGAATTCCAACAAAAATATGGAAATTAATATTTTATCCGTAGGAAAACTGAAAACCATCTATGAGGTGTTAAAACTGAAACTCCATTAACACATCAACTATAAAAGTTGTTTTTCATCTGTACAGAGGCTAACACATGTGCGGGATAATGTGGCCAGTATGTCTTTGAGGATATCCTTTTTATGAATTAATTAAGATTTTGTTGTTTCATTTTGATTTTATGATAAAATACCTCTAATACTATAAAAGGATATCCGATAGCAACATTTCAACTTTTTAACCTTTCTAAATGATAGGAAAATTTGTTTTTGCAATTTGTATGATTTTACATAAAATGCCCTACCTTAAAATTATGTTGTCAATTGAATCGAAATCATACATTCCTTAAAATAATTTAATTTTGAATTTTCTTATCATTTTTTATCTTGTCAATTTTGAATTTGATGCAGAAAAGACAACCGGCATCGACATCATCAATGCAAAGAGGATGTTGACGACGCAGAGAGGACGACCATATGAAGGCTCGGTCATCGTCAATGTCGTTGACATAGAGAAGTCTAACGTCCACATGGCTTCTAAAGTCCACACCCCTTCCGACATCTACAACGTTGATGCTTTCGACATTCACGATATCGACGCTTCCACCATCGACATCGCTTTCGACCTCCACGATGTCGTTGACGCTTCCAACCTCCACGACGTTGTCGACACTTCCGACATTCACAAAGTTTTCGACGCTTCCGATGTTGTTGAACACTGAATATGCAATTGAAAGGGATTTCGATGCCAAAGCCTATAATGTTTTAGATAAAATGCTCAATTTTAGAAAAAAATCCTTGTGGCATTTTATTAGCTTAGTTTTAAAAAGGACAAATTTACCCATTAGTTTTCATCCAAATTTATAACACAGGACCAAAAAAAACACTAAACTCAAAATTAAGGGACCAAAAAATTTATTTACATGAGTCAATAAAAAAATGAATAATTTGCAAGAATCAAGAGATTATTTTGACAATTTTCTCATAATTAAAAATAAACATATTCAAAAGTTAAATAAGATTGCCCACATTTATTGCTCTTAGAGTGTCTGAGGCTTTGCTGCTTGAGTGGAGTAGTCGTTTAACATTTCCTAAAATCATCTTAGTAAAGTTATTAAGATTACTTATTTATATGTAAGAACAATCATTAGAAATAATATTACTACTATTTATCCTATGTTTTAATATAACTACTAGTATTAATATTTATTAATCAAAATTACATTTATTAATGGTATTTAATTCTTATAACCATTTGATAATTAATAATGAATGATTTTAAATGACATTTACTAAAGTATATTAAGTAATAAATACTTTATTACAAATAAAATAGTACTTATATAATTTAACATATCAGTTAATATTTAATTAATAATAAATTCAATCAATGAATTCATAGATATGTAAGAAAGAAAATAATTAATTTATAATAATATTTTTATTAATACTATTAGATATTTAACATTTAATCATCAATTTATTTAAAAATAAAATAATAGTATTGACATTTAATGTACTATTATTATTATTATTATTTAATATATAATATTTATAGTATTGACATTTAATATATATATATATATATTTTATTATTTTAATATAATAATATTTACTTTTGTATATCCTTTAGCCATTATTTGTAATAATCATTAAATAATTAAACATTCAAATAACTAATATTACCTCTTATAGTTACTTAATTAATTTTACTATTGATTATATTATTAATAATTTAATAAAATAATCAAATTATTTAATAATTAACATATTATAGATTCAATTGTTATTTAGTAATATTATTATTCAAAGAAATGTTTTTTTCTTAAAATCATTTTCATAAAATAAAATTTTATATTTAATTTAACATGTATTAAATCATTTAATAAATTTAGTTACTAATAAAATTTGTATTTATCAATAAATTAATAATAATAATAATAATAATAATAAATTGATTGTTAGTATAATCACTATATTAGCATTTGATATGCTGAAAATCAACATATAATAACAATTAATGTTCAATTTATTTAATGACTAATTACTTATTAAGCACTAATATTAAAGAAATAATTAATCAAATTTATAATTAATTGTGAATTTGTTATATAATATTAATTGAATTTATCATGTAATTATCTTCAATTTATATATATATATATATTATATATATAGACACACTACATGATATTATTACTATTACTATTAATTATACCTAATCAAAATGGAGACAAAGAAATTGAGGACAACGATGATGACACATGAGGATGCTGGCAATGCCAACGCCAATCAATTATATGATGATGTCATAGGCTAGAGAAGACAATAAGTATCGACTTAGAAAATCAGCTTCATTGGGGTCAAGTGGTGTTTGAGGAGGATTGAATGCTCGATGGGAAAGATCTTCCCTCGTCCGACATTTTTAAGGGGCAAAAAGGAGTTAGGTGTAAAGTTAAAAGTTGCATGTGCGGAGTTACATGTGCAGTTTAACTAAGACGATATCATCACACGAACTAAAGAGACTATTGTGGTGCGTGAATGTATGCAATCATCAATGTGTTCGCATGTGGGGTAAAGTTATTTTTTAAATTAAGGAGTTAGGTGTAAAGTTAAAAGTTGCATGTGCGGAGTTACATGTGCAGTTTAACTAAGATGATATCATCACACGAACTAAAGAGACTATTGTGGTGCGTGAATGTATGCAATCATCAATGTGTTCGCATGTGGGGTAAAGTTTTCGACGCTTCCGATGTTGTTGAACACTGAATATGCAATTGAAAGGGATTTCGATGCCAAGCCTGTAATGTTTCAGATAAAATGCTCATTCTAACTAAAATTAGAAAAAAATCCTTGTGGCATTTTATTAGCTTAGTTTTAAAAAGGACAAATTTACCCATTAGTTTTCATCCAAATTTATAACACATGACCAAAAAAAACACTAAACTCAAAATTAAGGGACCAAAAAATTTATTTACAAGAGTCAATAACAAAATGAATAATTTGCAAGAATCAAGAGATTATTTTAACAATTTTCTCATAATAAAAAATAAACATATTCAAAAGTTAAATAAGATTGCCCACATTTATTGCTCTTAGAGTGTCTGAGGCTTTGCTGCTTGAGTGGAGTAGTCGTTTAACATTTCCTAAAATCATCTTAGTAAAGTTATTAAGATTACTTATTTATATGTAAGAACAATCATTAGAAATAATATTACTACTATTTATCCTATGTTTTAATATAACTATTAGTATTACTATTTATTAATCAAAATTACATTTATTAATGGTATTTAATTCTTATAACCATTTGATAATTAATAATGAATGATTTTAAATGACATTTAATAAAGTATATTAAATAATAAATACTTTATTATAAATAAAATAGTACTTATATACTTTAACATATCAGTTAATATTTAATTAATAATAAATTCAATCAATGAATTCATAGATATGTAAGAAATGTAAGAAAGAAATAATTAATTTATAATAAGATTTTTATTAATACTATTAGATATTTAACATTTAATCATCAATTTATTTAAAAATAAAATAATAGTATTGACATTTAATGTACTATTATTATTATTATTATTATTATTTAATATATAATATTTATAGTATTGACATTTAATATATATATATTTTTTATTATTACCTCTTATAGTTACTTAATTAATTTTACTATTGATTATATTATTAATAATTTAATAAAATAATCAAATTATTTAATAATTAACATATTATAGATTCAATTGTTATTTAGTAATATTATTATTCAAAGAAATGTTTTTTTCTTAAAATCATTTTCATAAAATAAAATTTTATATTTAATTTAACATGTATTAAATCATTTAATAAATTTAGTTACTAATAAAATTTGTATTTATCAATAAATTAATAATAATAATAATAATAATAATAATAAATTGATTGTTAGTATAATCACTATATTAGCATTTGATATGTTGAAAATCAACATATAATAACAATTAATGTTCAATTTTATTTAATGACTAATTACTTATTAAGCACTAATATTAAAGAAATAATTAATCAAATTTATAATTAATTGTGAATTTGTTATATAATATTAATTGTATTTATCATGTAATTATCTTCAATTTATATATATATATATATACACACACTACATGATATTATTACTATTACTATTAATTATACCTAATCAAAATTGAGACAGAAGTTGTCCATGATGACACATGAGGATGCTGGCAATGCCAACGCCAATCAATTATATGATGATGTCATAGGCTAGAGAAGACAATAAGTATCGACTTAGAAAATCAGCTTCATTGGGGTCAAGCGGTGTTCGAGGAGGACTGAATGCTCGATGGGAAAGATCTTCCCTCGTCCGACATTTTAATGGGGCAAAAAGGAGTTAGGTGTAAAGTTAATAGTTGCATGTGCGGAGTTACATGTGCAGTTTAACTAAGACGATATCATCACACGAACTAAAGAGACTATTGTGGTGCGTGAATGTATGCAATCATCAATGTGTTTGCATGTGGGGTGAAGTTATTTTTTAAATTAAATATATATATATATATAGATAACGAAATTCACGAGTTCGGTCTCCCGCACGATTCTGAGAATGGCAATTTAGGGTTCACGCATGAGTGACTTTGTCGTCGCCCCTAGGGCTACGTCAGCGGCAACGTTGATGCTGCTCGAGACTCAGCCCGTCATCGCTAGAGTGGGATCCCTTGACTTGTCGCTAGATCTACTGACGACTCTCCCTTCTCTTTGTTGAGTTCTAGTCTTCTTTTAGAACAACAAGAGGTAAACTGTATGAAGGTCTTACCTAACCTTCATGTATAACCTTCTTCTTCATCCTTTGCTCCCTTATCCTTCCTTGATGTTGAAACTCCACATCCTGTTGGTATCAAACTAATATTGATGTTGAAAGGTAAACCGGTGTTTATCTTATTTAAGAGGTGGAAACATTGGTTAAGCCGTTAAAATTCACATTATGATGCAACACGAAGGCCTACACGAGAGCGTGTGATAACACGAGCATATGCTAGTAGCCTAAAGGCTTGAGGATGTGATACTCTTTCATTTTATTTACATTTTATTTTATTTTAACTTTATCATGAATAAAAGCTTAGTCAAATGACATATGACTCGTGAGGGTGGTAATGAAGAATTGACTTAGTCTTTTATGTATAAAAGACATTTTAGTCCTTCATTAGAAATTTCGTTTGGGTTGGTTTATGATTTTTATTGTAATTTGGCATGCCTCATGTGAATATAAATAAGGCTCCAAATCTCTTATACAAGACACAATTGAATGGAGTTTTATTACAAATGTTTGGTTGAGAGCTCTCGGTTTTCGTGTGGATAACCAAAATTCCGTTTATGTGCATAATCAGCGGGCTTCAGGGTGTGTATAATACTGAAGGAATCAAGGTGTGCATAATCTTGATCAAACCTATGTTTATTTTATTGTTTTATCTATTTTCTTGTTGTTCAAGTTGTCATCTTTTATCTACATTTTATTTTTCCAAAATCAGCATTCGTTTTGGCTGACAAACACTCCTCCAACAAAACCTATGCAAGCCCTGGTGCATTCACACTTCGCTGCTTATAATCATCTCAAATAGCCACCAAATATTCTATAAATATATTCATTTGATCCCTAACATCCCCATAAATATCTTCCAAAAGTTTTGCCCATTCCGACTCCATTTGACCCACCAAACGACTTCCGGAAGTTGAACAATATCTTACGCACGCATAATCATTTTTCTTCAATTTTGTGCCACCATTTTTGGTATGAGAGCAAGTTTTCAAATCTTGGTGCAAAAGTAAATATTGTTCAACTCATTAAGAGTTTTCAACCGCAATTATTTTGAAAATTTTTGAATTTTTTTATTTCCCGATGACTCTTGTCATCCATTGCTTTGCCGCCGCCCCATCAACCTTGATCTGCATTTTTAAGCAACCCATCAAGCCCTCTGCTCAATCCACCCCAACCCGTCAACTCGGCAACTCCTCTCATTATTGCTCGAGGTACTGTATTGTTCGCCTCGCACTTGAAAAAAAAGCAAAAAGCAAGAAGAAAGAGCAAAAAATAAATCATAAAATATAAAAGAAAAAGAAGAAAAAAAGAGTTTGTGCTATTATTATTATTATTATTATTATTGATATTATTATTATAATTATTATTATTATTAGTATTTTATTATCATTGCTACAAAAAATAATTTGTGAAGAATTTAGTTTTACAGCACCCGCACACGAGTGCATAACATAATCACGCCGACTTTTGATGCTCTTCACCGTCCAAGATCCAATTCCATAGTTGTTTACATTGTTGAAAACTGAGATCCGAAAGTACATTTTGATAGCAACCAAACAAAAAATTTAGCAATGAATTGAGAAAAAAAATTAGGCAAGAAGTTTTGACACGTGAGTGATGATCCGTTCGTCCTTACGCGAGGTAAGTCCTGCAATTTCATTGTATTTAAAGTTTTTTTGATTGTGGAATTTACTCTCAATATTGCTTTTAAAATATTTTACATACCAATTGCAGCTTTTGTGCAAGCATGTGTTCTTGCCTGATTGTAGTGAGCTCCACCATACGAGAGCCGACCAATTGACCTCACAACCTACTAAACTCTTGAGTGACCCCTTGTGAGCTTGTGTGCCACTAAAATATAGCAATCCTAAAGTGTGAATGAGCTACATTTAAATTAAATTTGAGACTATTATTAGTTTCTAGTCTGTGTTAATCCATTGTTTGCATTAATTCATTTTTTTCAAGACATTTGGCATTCCAATTTGTGTTGCACATTTGTTATAATTTTAGCAAACTTAGAGGCAGCATGGCTAATATCCATGATCCAAATGAGAATGAGATGAATCATCAAGTTGGGGGTTGGATGCATCTATAGCTATGATGCAAGATCAACTTAGACACTTTAGAAACAATAAATAGGAAGAATGACCAACAATCACCACAAATTGATCATTTCGCACATCAAAATAGACATAAGCCGCGATATGATTTTTCTTCACAAGCTAGAAATGAATATCCCGATGAGATTAGGCATGACCCAAAATATAGGAGAGGTAGGGTTCCTAGGGAGGATGATTTTGAAGATGACTTAAATGATTTGTATCCAAGGAGAGACAACAAGGTTTAGGAAGACCGAGAGCAAATCCACCCACAAGATTAGGTACACATAAAGAGAACAAGATTAGAAAGATCTTTTGGGTAAAGTAGAAACTCCTATGTATGACGACATCCACGATCCTGATAAGTTCTTAGACTAGGATGATCCAACTTGAAGAATTTTTCAAGTGGCATGATCTTGATAACTACTAGCGAGTTACCTTTGCTCGCATGAAATTGAATAGCCCGCAAAAATATTTTGGAACAGTCATCTTCAAAAAGAGATGAGTGGACGCAGGAGAGTCATGTGGGTAGAAATGTATGAGATATTGCATGATAAGTATTGCTCGCAATATCATCACAAACAATTACATACAAAATTTTTCACTTTGAGATAAGGTTTGATGACAATCACAGACTACTTAAACACGTTCGAAGATCTAGTTGCCCGCACAATTGCCAGGATTCAGATTGGCAACAACAAACAAGTGTGTTAGGCTTGAGAGTGGACATTTGCCACCAAGTATAGAGGAATGACCCACAGACCGTAGAGGATGTTATGCATGATGCCTTATTGAAGCTCAAATTAAGGCCACATCTTCTAAAGCCAAACTATCCAAAGTGATACAAAAAATGTCTCCAAATTTAACCCTTCTTCAAATACACCAATTAGGACACCTGTTGCCCAAACAAACAAACCTATGAAAGATATTACTTGCAATAAGTGCAAGCAAAAGGCACACCTAAAGCACGAGTGCAGAGTTGTAGTAATTGTTGTTGATGAAGAAGTAGAGGAACACGGGGATGATCTAGAGGAAATTAAAGATAATGATGTCGAAGTTTCGGATACTGGTAATGAAGAGGCTTGTTTAGGAGAGTAGTTTGTTGTCTGAGTACATCGTTGGTAGAAGAGAATTAGAGATGTAGAAACGTCTTTAGCACCTCCATAACTTATAACGGGATTGCATATAAACTTATGATAGATGGAGGAAGTGCTATGAATGTAGTTTCTATACGAACTTTAACAAAATCTAAACTTCAAGCTGGTCACACCCAAGTCCATTTAGTGTTGGGTGAATCACACATCTCTTCTTGTCACACAAAGGGGTAAAATCTAGTGTGATGTCTTACCCATTGACATAGACACATATTGTTGGATAGACCTTGGCTTTTTGACATGGATGTCATACACTATGTTTGAAAAAATAGTTAAATATTTAAGTACAACAACAAGACCATAATGCTTTGTCCCACTAAACCCCCATCCTAAGACGTCCTACACCTTCTTGTGCTGATTTAGGAACATTATCCTCTCCCATTTATATTCCATTCACATTGTCACATCCATCGGAGTCAAAGGGACTAAACTTCCGCTAATTACAATTACTACATCTCCTTTGACTTTTGAAACACCATCTACGCATATCATACCCAAGGAACCTGAGATTTCCATCCCTATGCCCATTGTAGATTTGGTGGGATATCGCATCTTGCAGAAAGAGTTTGAAGATTTTGAAGTGGTTCAAATATTACATGTCAAAGAAGTTACCCCTGATAGTGAAGTTGAAATTCCTTCTCTAGTTGTGAATCTCGTTAAAAATTTTCCAAAGACCTCTCTTGAGTATCTCCCAAATGAATTGTTTTCCCCTACGAGTTATTTAACATGCTATCGATTTAGTGCTTGAATCCCAAATTCCCAACTTGCCACACTACTATCTTAATATTGTGGAGCAATCAAGTTCCAACAGCAAGTGGAAGCTTAGCTCCAGAAAGGTTTTCTAAGGGAGAGTTTGAGTCCATGTGTTGTACCAGCACTCTTAACTCAAAAAAAAGACGACACGTGGTGGATGTGTTAACAGTAGTGCTATCAACAAGATTATCATAAAATATAGGTTTCCCATCCATAAGCTTGATGATATGCAAGATCTAGTAGTCAACTCCCATTTGCTCTCAAAGATCGAGCTTCGGAGTGGTTATCACCAAATCAGGATACAATCAGGAGACGAATGAAAAACTGCATTTAAGACATATGAAGGATTGTATGAATGGCTGGTGATGCCCTTTGTCTTATCTAACGCACCCAGGAACTTTATGCGGTTAATGAATACTATGTTATTGCCATTATTAGAAACATTTATGGTAGTATACTTTGATAAAATTTTGATCTTTAGTATAGATGAAAGACAACATTTGAGTCACCTGCGATTGGTATTAGAAAAGCTTAGGGAGAAAAAGCTTTTTTGTGAACAAGAACTATTAATGCAAACCAAGGTGACATGCTTAGGATTTATCATTTCTTCCATGGGTGTAAAGCTAGATCCTTCAAAAATTCAAGCTATCATTAATTGGCCAATCCCAAAGAATTTCCATGACATCATAAGTTTTCATGATCTAGCCATATTTTTTAGATTTGTTAGAAATTTGAATTTTATAATGGAGAAGTTTGAGTGGTCCCAAGTGCAGAAAGGGCATTTGCCAAATCAAGAAAGCGATGACCACCACTCCATATTTTATAGATTTGTAATGCTTCTGGTATTGGGATTGGGGGAGTTCTATCTCAGGACAACCATCATGTTGCATACTTTAGCGTGAAGTTGAACGAAGCAAAACAGCGATATTCTACTTCTGATCGTGAATTTTATGTGATTGTCCAATCGCTTAAGCATTGGAGGCATTACTTATTACATCATGAATTTACCCTCCACACATACCACAATGCACTTAAGTTTATAAACATGCAAAAGAAGCTTAATCATAGACATGCTAAGTGTGTGAAATTCTTACAAGATTACACTTTTATTTTGAACACAAACCGGGATCTTAAAACCAAACCTACTGATGCTTTATCTAGAGTACCTTTGGTATTTACATCACTCATGGTTCAGATTCCTGGCTTCGATCGCCTAAGGGACGAGTATGGTAGTTGCCCCAACTTTCACAATATTTAAACAAACTCTATAGAGGGTGTATTGTCGTCCCACTTTGAGTACCATATTGTTGATTGATATCTTTTTCGTGGACCATTACTTTGCATTCCCCGCACCTTCTTTAGGATTTTTCTTTCAAGAGTTACATTCTGGTGGTATAGCAAGTCACCTAGGGAGGGATAAGACTATACATCTGGTGGAGACCAAATTCTATTGGCCATCATTGAAGAGAGATGTGAAGCTTGTCTCCCAATGCTTAATTTGCAAGAAGGCCAAAGCTCAAAAAAAAAGGTTTGGAAAATATAATGCCCTACCTGTACTGTATCAACCATGGAAAGATTTATCAACAAACTTTGTATTAGGACTTCCCAAAGCCCCACGACAACATGGTAGCATTTATGTAGCGACCGATAGATTCTCTAAAATGGCTCACTTCATACTCTGTTTGAAAACAAATGATGCATCTCAAATAACAAAACTCTTCTTCAGGGAAGTAGTTAAGCTTCACAGATTACCAAGCACTATAGTTTCAGATATAGATGTAAAGTTTGTCATATTTTTTGAAAATCTTATGGCGGCTATTAGGCACTGCACTTAAGTTCTATTCAGCCTTCCACTTACAAATGGCGATCAAACTGAAGTTTTAAATAGATCCTTAGGGAATTTGTTAAGAAGCCTAGTGGGTGAAAGCTTAGGCACTTGGGACCTCCACCTTCCTACTGCAAAATTTGCTTGCAATAGCACTATTTCTAGGATTATCAAGAAAACATCATTTGAAATTGTTTATGGGTATAATCCTAGAAAACCAGTTGACCTAGTTAGCTTGCTTAGCCATGCATATTTAGATGCTGCCTTTACATTTGCTATATTTTCATAAAATTCATCATAATGTTAGAATCCTTCATGAGAGATTTGGTTTGGGTTGGTTTATGATTTTTATTATAATTTGACATGCCTTATGTGACTATAAATAAGACTCCAAATCTCTTGTATCAAGACACAATTGAATGAAATTTTATTACAAAAATTTGTCTTGAGAACTGTTGGTTTTGGCGTGGACAACCAAAATTATGTTAGCTTGCATAATCTTGATCAAACCTAACTTTCTTTTATTATTTTATCTATTTTCTTGTTGTTCAAGCTGTCATCATTCATTTCCATTTTATTTTGTCAAAATACTCTTCTGTTTCGGCCAACAAACACCCTTTCAAGGAAACCTACGCAAGCACCGATGCCCTCACACTTCGCTGCTCATAACCCTCTCATACAACCACCAAATATTCTTTAAATATGTTCATTCGATCCCTAACATCCCCATAAACATCCTCCAAAAATTTCGTCCAATTCCTACTTTATTTGACCCACCAAACAACTTTCGGAAGTTGAACGGTCTCTTACTCACACGTAATTGTTTTTCTTCAACTTTGCACCACCACATTAGTAGGGAAATTTTACAATGGCAAGCCTCCTATGTTGAAAGTCAAAAGTTTTTCAGTGATTTGGGGATGACGGCTTCCTATAACATTGGGTTAATTGATCATCATCTATCCTAATAAAATTATCAATTGAGCAGGATTACACAAGACTCTTCTCGAGGTCTTTCTTGACCCTCAATTTTCATATGAAAATCTTGAAATGAACCACTTCTTTTGATCCGAGATGTAAAACCTCAATTTTCCTTATTTGGATAAATTTTCCTTTACTAAAGACGCATTTAATCAATCATGCTATTCTTTTCTCCTTGGGATCATATTTTAACAAGCCGCTCAAGGTAGACTTTGTAGCTGCAAATCTACTCAAACCGTCTAAGGCTCAAGTTCTAGTGGAAATAGATCTAACTAAGCAATTTGAGAACGTAATTTGGATTAAAGATGAGTCGAATGGTTATTATCAAGAAGTTAGCTTTGAAAACTTGCCTTCTTTCTGTATGAATTGCAAATATTATTGGTCATGAATCTACGGGTTGTTTTAAACTTCACCCGCATCTCAAACCAATAAATAAAGCCAGCTCACAAAATGCTAAAGTATATTCCTAAACAAAATGATAAGAAAGGCCCAATCCCCATTGTCTCTCATCCGAGAAGCGAGCGGCTACTTGATGGGACTGTTTCGAAGAATGGGTCTCCTGTGGATGCAACTCTCAAAGCAAATTGTCAAACAATGGTTATTGTTGTTGCCGAATCATATGTTAATGAGTGTTGATCTCCCACAATCGGATGAAATGGTTAAGGATTTGACAATGCATCAAGGGAAGACTTCAGTGGATGATTTTGAGAAATGTATTCTAAGCAGGGATGGTGTGAGGGCTGCAGGGCTGCTCTCCCAGCATAGGGGATGGGTGATCCACTTTTTGTGCAGGAGGCTAACGAACGGTAAATTCACTCTATTGCATAGGAAGATGAGACAATGGAGGTGTATGATCACTTTTGTTCGTATCAACTTAAAATCAAGCTTAATGCAATTAAAGTAATGCAATTAAGATATCTTGAAAATACGTGCCGAATCAGAAGGTGCCACGAATGAGATCCCGGTATCTCAACTGAAGGCTAATGGTCAAGCCAATAAGTTGAATTCAAAGTTGATGAAGGTACCAACAAATAAATGCCAAATTATGGTTACTGAAATAACATATGTATTGAGGGTGTGAGCCTCCTTGAATAATTAGATGTTGATCAATCCTTTTGTAGAGGAATTCACTCCATTATCTAAAATGAAGGAAGGCAGAGGAGGTGTCTGGCTCCGAAGTGAAGAGAGATTCTTCATCGTCGAATTATGGTTGCATTCGAATTGAAGATATCATGTTAAAGAAAAAGAAAAAAGAAAAAATAATAAAGTCATATATCACTTTCGGAGAAGGAAGGATCATTAAAGAATTCTAAAGGTGACTACAGTTGCATATATTGCTATGTTTACATTCTTAGCTCGTGTACTGAAATCTCATAGGTGAGATTTTCAAGGGGTGTTTGGTGGCCATTTTATATTTCCTTCTTTTCTTTTAAATATTTTATTTTCTTTTGATTTTACTTTATTGGTGGCCACCAACCAAATCTATTGTACTCATTGTAATTATATATAATAAAGCCAACAAATGTTTCCCAAAAAAATATTATACATATATACATATATATATATATATATATATATATTTTTTTTTTTTTTGCTTAGTGTGGCCTATGGGATTTGAACTCATGACCTGGAATAACAAATCAAGAGCCTCAACAACTAAGCTGCAACACTATTCACACACACACACACATATATATATATATATATAAGTCATTACAATGGGCACACCATTACAATTTCTACACATTCTAATTTTGCCCTTACCCTGACCCATCAACATCAAATACGCTGGTCCTATGCTGATAATAATTGTTAAATAGTAGAATTCAAATGACACGAAAATCATTGAATTAAAGCAACAGAATTCAATCATATATAAATCTTGGAATTATTTGTTAGATACCAATCCCACGTAGCACGCCTAGGCCTAGCATTTTATGCCTCTTGACCATCAATGTAAAATGAGCAGAAGATATTCATTCGATGCTAAAAGTAGTTCCCAGGGAACCAAAGTAAAATTCCAAAGCTAACATTGGATACCAGCATCCATCATTGTCTTCAGTTGGCTTATATTTTAAAAAACACCAAGTTCTTCAACCCACTTTCCCGTACTGCCCTTATATTTTATCTGTGCACACATCCTTTGCAATTATTTTATTTTCTCTAAATTTGAATCCACTGGACATCAGATGGCTGAACGAGATGTTAGTGGTGCTCAACTAAAGGCCACGTATAAGAGAAGCTAACATCAAAGCAGATTTGAGTGCTGCATTAGTATAGGTTCAGTCAAGCATCCAATCCAAGCATTGCACGTAGGACCACACACTAAGACAAGGTATAGCTAATCATTTTTCTAATGAATGATGGATGGCCTCCACATAGTACTAATTGGCACTTATGATTTAACAAATATTTAATTTGACATAATGTAACACCCTCATGACAATTGTGGAGAATTAAGCAGTGTCCATGTATTTAACTATAGTTCATCAAGGCTCAACATATTGCAATAATAAGATGTATCCATCATCTACCATTCACCCAATTAAGCCATAACTTGACCTTATAAGAGGCATACATTCCATCTATTTATCATGGTGTAATCATTTTTCTAATGAATGATATTTGACACTTATGATTTAACAAATCTTTAATTTGACATAATGTAATACCCTCATGACAATAGTAGAGAGTTAAGCAATGGCCATGTATTTACTATAGTTCATCAAGGCACAACATATTGCAATAATATGATGTAACTATCATCTACTATTCACCCAATTAAACCATTACTTGACCTCATAAGTGACATACATTCCATCTATTTTTCATGATGACCACAGATCTCGATGATATTGAGGTGATAATCAGCATACCAGATCCTTGGGTAGGCGGCCCAACGGGCACTATAAGCCTGACATTGGGTGGGCTGGACATTGATGTAAGCCAAAAGGCTAGGCTCTCTGTACCCAGCCAAATTGACAGAACGGGGATGTTAAAATAGAAAAACAAAATGCATGAAAATTTAGCTGTGTAGTAACTTTAAAGAAACAACATATTCTTATAGATAATATAAAATTAAAAAAGTCAAAATTATCAAAAAATAAATAAATAACGAAATTATCATGAATCAAACAAGAACACTAATAGCGGAAATTTAATGGAGTTTACATCAGCTTATATATGTGTTCTCTCAAATGAATGTGCTTAATAAAACAAAAAACCAAAGCACGTTTGGTCTCTAGCAATGAACTTTATCAAGTTGCAGAGCAAATGACAGAAAAAGCAACACTAAATCAATTAAAAATACATAACAGACAGGATTCTTTCCATTGTTATTGTTGTCATTTTAGTTAAGTCACAATGGAATTCAGTTCAAATATATATTGGTAAAATACTAGGCAAAGCAAAATAAGTATTAGAAAATGTAAATGGACATCAAAGAAAACACTTCAAAAGGGCTGTCAAAATTTACCTGATCACCTTCAAGTAGCTTAGACCATTCCTTTCTTGAGATGAGGTCGTGTGTCATTTCGTAAGACAAATCAATGCGATAGTTTAGGTCACCTAGCCAGAAAATTCTTCTACAAAAAGAATAAATTGAGAGTAATACACTTCTGAAGCTTAAATAGAAAAAACAGAAAGCGTATTACGTTGGAATCCAAGCATGCAGAGGAGATGTAGTTACAAGAATTTGGTTGACTTACTCGTGATCAGAAATAGTTTTTGGTAAACCAAAACTAGAAATGGATCTAAATAGTGTTCTTCGGTGAATTTCTTGAACATCAACATTTCTTCGAAGTTTATCGCTTTCCTTTTCTCCAGAAGTTAAGTGACAGCATACAAAGGAAAAGAGTGTTTGGTATATGGACATGCTGACAGATATTGATCCCTAAGCATATTTGTATGCAGTCAATTAAATGCTGAAATGCAGCAAAAAGTTTGCCACCTCAATTTTCAACAAATAAAAAACAATTTAAAAAAAAGAAACTCTCTCCTATGCTGCATAAATAGAATCTTACTACAATCATGCTTATCAAAATTTTACAAAAAAATAATAATAATAAATAGCATGTTCCGTTATCATTATACCTTTTATCAATCAAAGCCAAACATAAACTGTTTATTGATGAAATGTCCAGTTGATCAAAAATTTTTTAGCAAGTGCTGCTATTACTATCTTTATATAAGGCTTTGACTGTGCATTGACGGAATGGCAATGTTGCAAACGTATTGTGTTATTTGTAAACTGAAAATCAGGGATATAAGAGGCTTTCAAAATGTATCTTAAGGTAGGAGAACTTGGTATATATATCCAAGATGATAGAATCCCCCATGGTATTCCCCACCTATTGCTTTCTTCCTTCCCACATCCTACCTTATATATGCACCAATCCCTACTTGTTCAACCCCCTCTCTCCATCCCCTACATCACATTCATTCAAACACGTCTATAAGTGAGAGAAAATAATACAGCTACCTCATCGCCTGCTCCTTAAGAAACAAAACAAAGGCAAACGACTAGATTTAATATGAGTTTATTGTTGTTATCTCAACAAGCTTCTTTGTTGTTGGTTGGATTACATTGAAAGATACAAGTGTGCTTCATGATAGTCATCGGTTTCATGTGAGGTAAGGTTCCAAACCATATTTATTTTGATGTGCAAATTGTTAAAGAAACAACAAAGATTTACAATATCACATGAACTTGGCTGCTTGTTCTCAATTACACACAATATTTGATTCAACAATCCCCTGTTTTTTTTTTAAAGGATAGCAAACCAGATGATTCAGCACTCATATACCAAGCATATCTCTTTCCTCACCATTTTTTTCTATACCCTATGCAATCTTCTATGCTTAGGTATTACAAAGTTTATATTGTTATAAGGTGAAAACCCATGTTCTTTGCATAACACGTTCAACGTTTAAACAAATAATTGCCCTAATAATGATTGCTATGCTAACCTATATAAAATTTATTAGCATAAAGTAAAATGTTGTCCATTTTAGAAGTTAAAAGAGAAACTGCCTTACAATACACATCTCTCTCTCTATATATGTATATATATATGACATGAAAAAGGTTGATGCAGTTAAAAGAGAAACTTCCACAAACCCTTAAACAAAAAATTCTACATCAGTATTTATTTCAAGACTACGATAGTTTGATCATGTCATGTTCTTAATTGAATAAAGGTTAAATCTTTAAGCAATGACATATCAATCAAATAAAAAACAGAAGCAAAATAACAGTTGCTACATAATAGGCAGCAATAGAATTCTAAGAGAACTAACCTTATTGCCAATGTAGCCCATGACACCTACACCAACACTGGAAACTTTTAAGTTCTGAATATGCTTTCTGAGACTTCGGCGGACCCATATTGATAGGTAAATCCCAACCATTTGCTTGCTTACGATTCTCACAAAAGATGATCTTTTCTTTTTCTTTACATTATCACCTATCTTTAACTCAGGAGGCAAGCCTGATTCTGCAACATCCTTCTGGTTCACTGAATTGAAATAATTGGGATTGTTAAAAGACTTTAATGACTTAATTGCATATGAACTATCTAAGGAAAGTTGAGCTAATATGTCAAGTGGCTGTTCTGGCCATACCAAGCCAATCCTTTCAAAGCTAGTGAGCCTTTTTTGTTCAGTTGTTGAAGCATCTAGTGCTGCTTGACGATTTTTAAAACTTGAACAATGGGGTTTTTTAAGCATTCTTTGTGAGAGTGGCAGATGATCCAAATCTTGTGAACTAACCAAATCAGCATCTGTAAAGCTAGAAATTATATTTCCACTTAACTCATCTTCATTAACTGTGCGGCTACAAAAGTTTTCTTCTAAATCAAGTAAATCATCTTCGAGTGGATTGATTCCCTCGCCAATCTCACTATCGCTCACTTGTAATAATGCATCTTCAATACCAAGGGTATATTCAATTGATTGAAACCTTGATGGTGAAGGGGGGTCACTAAAGCATTTATATTTGGGTTTAGTTGGTTGAATCCTATTTAATGTCTGGCGAACAAGAGATTCCCATCTTGGAACAGGCCCATTGTCCTCAGCACCAAAAATGTTGCCAGCATTCAATGGAACAATCTCCTGCAAGCTATAAGAAAAAATTTGTGACCATTTTTTCCATTATATCCTCTAGTTGCATAAATCTCTGTAAAACAGAGACTTGTCATGTAAATGAGTAAGGATACAACAATAGCAACAACAACACCAAACCTTAATCCCACTAGGTAGGATCAGCTACATGAATCCTTTGTTTCCATTGAGCAGGGATATAAAAAAAATCAATAGGTTAAGTTCAATCAAAAATGAAATTTTCATTGGGGTTTCAAATAAAATCAGAAATGCTTTCCACTAACAAAAGACTTTTACCATAATGCTACATTATTTATTTGGTTAACTATAAAATTTCCAATTTTCAGCAATAAAAAGGACATGAAAACAAAACAACTTGACCTATCAGATGCTGATAAACAACTTTTACCATAATGTTTGCAAAGGGTAAATGCAACATGCTAAACAAAGATCAAAATAATACTAAGAATATATTATCAACTCATTAAAATTGGCATTCCTTCATCAAAGTATACAAGCTATAATTTTAAACTGCAGTATCTACAAGCATAAAGATGAAAGCATTAATTACATTCTCACTCAATAAGAATCATTCATCATTGAAATATGCAGTGAAAATGAAAACAAATGTTAATAACTCTTAAAATCAACAAAGTCCCTCAATCTCAGATAAGAATAAGACCAACAGGTTTATGAAAGCCAATTAGGCATGGCCACAAGCCTAGCATTTATAGATTTAGTGCCCAAGATTACATGTAAAGCTTTCTAACGTAGCAAAGTATCAAGGCTCTTTATTTTAGTATTTAAAAGTTTGGAAGTATTTTATGTTTATATTGAATATATTTTCATCTCCCTCTAAAAAAAAAATTAAAATTCAAGTATTAATTAAGAAAAATACTTTATCTGGTTTATAAAGAAAATATAGAGAAATTTAATAAGAATTTAAACCTTTAACTTAATCCAAAATTTTTCTCTAAATTCTTTTTTAAATTCATAATGCAACTCTCAATGGAAAATAGGAAGCTAGTAAAATGAAAATTTGAAACCTTCTTGTATTGTGCATCTCTTCTCATGATGATTTTAAATACAAGCAACCCATACTTTTAATGCGTAACTCAGTCACTATCCTCGCTTTCCCTCGTTTTTGTTCTTGTTATTTGAACATGGCTGACGATCTTGTTCCACCTTTACCATCATTTCGTACCAAATAAAAATAAAAAATTGTTCTCAGAACTCTTGTCAATCCAATGAGACACAAGTCGATCACCTTTTTTTTCATCAATTAGCATTATCTCCAAATCAGTTGGCCTTTTTGCTGCATCTTCACACTCTGCTTCGATCAACTTCCCAGCTTCTCACTAGAGCTATCCACCCTTGACAACAACCACCAGAAACTTCAATAATTAAGCCTAAAGGTTGTGGTTCTTCACTGTAACCCATGAAGCATATGGGTCTACTATTAGGACATCAGTATCAACACAACAGTTGCAGCCAACCCAGACAAAACTATCAGGCAAGCCACAAGCATGTGGCTCCTAAGCGACCCCAAGCAGAAGTCCACAATCTCTTGGGTGAACCAGTCTCAACCCAACTCAGCCAACTCATTTACTAATACATATAACTGTTTACAAAAAACTAGCTTTGGACAATAATTTTCACAAGCAAATAGCAACAAGTCTAATACTTTTGGGCCATACAAAAGTCTAGAAATATTTACTTGAAACCAATAACTTAAAAATTCAGAAAGAGCAAATATCAAAATTCAGTAAGCCCATGCCCAAGCAAAGCTGATGTTTACAACAAAAATCAACTTCCCACCCCCTCTCTCACTGCAAAAATTAAACAAAAATAAAAAACAGAAATATAAAGGCTGTTGTAAGAAACAAGCTAACCTCAATAATATCAGCTAAAAAGCAGCTTAATATTATGATAACCAGTACTAAATCAATTTAATAACACGTGTAAATTATTAGGAATTCTCACAAGAGATTGATAATGCTTGAGAACAAATGAAAAAGCCATGAATAATAAAAGACAACTGAAGGACAAGATAATTTTTTTTTTATGACTGCAATAATTCTAGAAAAAATATTCAGAGATTTCATCAAATCTGAATAATTGAAAGGACTAGCACGGCAGTATTGAAGATATGTTTCAATAATTTGATGTTGTTTTAAAACATACCTATTGCGACAAACCTCCCTTCCTATGTACTAAAATATTACCTTTACCCAAGCATCAATACAAAGCTAAACTATTATGAGATTAAGAAAACTGCATTGAGGATTCAAAGCTTTTACTTGTGCAGCCCAGGCTACTATTCCCACTTTTCTCCTCCTCTAAATATTTCCCACCCTTTTTTATTTAGATATGTCAGTTGATCCACTTTCGCCTCCTCCATCACTTTCTATGGTAACGTGTCCAACCACACTTTCCTAGCATGTCCACAGTGTACCATAGTTGAAAAATGGTTTATAGATTTTCTGATTTTTATGTCACCATCACAAAGAAATCCACTTACTTTTTCAAATAAACTATTAGCATTCATGTTTGCATCAACAAGAAATACCTGATTTTGAAATTAAGAACTCTAGTAACTTGAAAAGATACAAGGAATATAAAATTTTGAAGATCTTAAACCCAACAAAATGTTTTCAGGATAACATTCTGCTCATGCTGATTTACAGCAAACCTTAACTTGCATCAGTAAAATTTACCCTAGCACATATATATCAGCTGGCTCTTCCATGTCCAGCCAGTCCTCGATTTCAAGGTCATCAGGAGGAAGTTTACCACCAACGTTCCATGTTCCCATGCATATCCTAGTAAAAAAATGTGTAACTGAGAAGGAAGTAAACTCTGGCTAGATTATCAGCTAAACAAAAAGAAAAATTTGAAAGAGTTACAAACATACCTGAGTTCTTTGATATTTATAAACTGAGCACGAAGGGTCTCTGAATTTCTCCTTCGCCTTCGGCATGGAATATCATCCGTGCGAACACCCTACAAACGAACGAAGGCTGATAAAAAACTGTTGATATCAAGAATTTACATTTCTCACATGTATTGGAAATTCCATTCTTTGGGCGGAAAACATTTAAAGGTAGTGGATATATAGTTAATTTAAGAGTAACGCCTATTGTAAAATCATTTCCAGAAATACAGAATAGGGAAAAGGGAGAGCTTGGTGCATGTAGATTTACCCATTACAATTATAAAGAGGACACCTACTGCGTTTCTAGAATCTATAGCATCTATGCGGCACCCTACAAACTAACAAAGTAAGATAAAAAACTGTTAATATCAAGAATTTACATTTATCACACGCATTGGAAGTTCCATTCTTTAGGAGAAAACATTTACAGGTAGCAGATACATAATTAAATAAAGGGTAATACCTAGTGTAAAATCATTCCCAGATATACACAAAAAAAGGAAAAGGGGGAGCTTGGTGCATGTAGGTTTACTCATTACAATTAAGGCTGCTTTTTGCGTTTCTAGAACCTATGGCATCTATAAAACTACAGATAACCTAGTCAATTCTCCAAATTTTCCCTCCCTCAAGAGAAGCCATTAAAAAGCTACCATAGATGATCTACATATATGGCTTCGCATAGTTAAACCACAAACTTTTCATTGTTGGGATGAACCATGAATTGGTTACGAAGAGTAAAGAGTCAGCAATTTAAAGGTTAACTTTATTTTCTTGGAAATTTTTTTTCTCTCATTCATTTAAATGCTAAATTGCAATCACAGATTAATGATTCAAACTAAGTATATAAAAAAGAAAAATGCTTTAATACCACAAATATGGCAAAAAATGAATAAAACTGCATGAAAAAATGTTGATGCTCTCTCTCTTTGCATTTTTTCACGCATGTTTTGCCATGTTTGTGGCACTGTGGCAGCTTTTTATAAAACAATTAAAAAAGCTGCGTAATAAATGAAGTAGCATCATGATTTTTATCATTCAGGCCAAGTCTGCTGTTGTTGATTTAATAGTTTTTGCCTAAAATTCAAAGTTTGATTCTACCATGAGCCATTAAAAAATTAAACTAGGAGAAGGTCATGAATGATTCATAAAGCGATGCAATACATCCTCATCCTAGCTTTTTCCCTATTAAAATTTTGGAGATGACTGAAGCTGTTAGCTACATCATTATGAGGCTCAGAAGATTCGTAATGACATTGGTTAGATGGCAAAAAAATCAAGAGAAAATTATCAAAATGGTCAAATTAGTCCCTAACTTGTAAATATTTTTTATGGTTCATTAACTTTAGTTTAAGTGTTTTTTTTATTTCTGCCGTTAACTTCACGTCCCATCAGCCCACAACACTCATTTCCAACGGCTACATTGCCAACAATTGGGTTCTTTACTCCAGCGCTTCAGCTCACGTGACCAACAATCTCAGCAACCTCTCCATCTCAAGCTCGTACAATGGCCATAACAAAATCACCATTAGCAATGGCCAATCCCTACACATCTCCAACATCGGTAATAGTCTATTACCCATTCCAACTCGTAATATAAATCTCTCTCAAATACTGCATGTCCCCAATCCAAATTCAACCTCATCTCTGTACACAAACTTGCAACTGATAATAATTGCTCTATTTCATTTGATCCCATCGACTTATGCATCAAGGATCTTCGCTCCAACACGGTTCTCCTTCAAAGCCAAAGTTGCAATGGTCTTTACTTCATCCCACCTAAGCCCCCACCAACTCCACTACATCTACTCCTTGCTTCTTCCACCATATAGACCGCAACAATACTCTGGCGTCGAAGGCTAGGTCATCCAACAACTTCTCGCAACTCAAAATCCTCATCCAAATCAGTAATAAACATACTAAGTGCGTTAAATGCATCATGAACAAACACCACAAATTGTCCTTTCTATTTCTACCAATCATCACTATAAACTATTAGAATTGATTCATTTTGATATATGAGGTCCAGCCTCTAATGTATCCAATGAATGCTATCACTACTATACCTCTTTTATTGAATATTTTCTCATTTTGTATGAATTTTTCCAATGAAACAAAAATTAAAAACTACAAATCTTTTCATTCAATTCACCCGTTTCCTCGAACGTCAGTTCAACCACAAAATAAAATATTACACTCCAATGGAGAGGGCGAATATTGCAACAACACCCTCTCCACTTTCCTACAATAAACAAAAATTCATCATCAACATTCATGCCCTTACACACCTCAACAAAATGAAATCGCTGAAAGCAAACACCGTCACCTCATGGAAACAACCACAACACTTCTTCACACTACTGCTTCTCCAAATTTTGTCCTAACGCTCTCTATACCTCAGCTTATCTCATTGGCCGCCTCCCTTCCAAGACTATCAATAACAAAACACCCTACGAACTACTACACAATCACAAACCCACCTATACTCACCTTCATGTTTTCAGTTGCACTTGCTACCCACTTCTATGACCTCAACAACAATCCAAACTCTCCCCCAAAACTATTCCCTGCATCTTCATTGGCTACTCCCCTGCTTACAAAGGATACAAATGCTTCAACCCACTCACAAAAATTTCTTATTTCTCGCAATGTACACTTCCTCGAACATCACTTCCAAACCAAAACCCCTTCTTCTCTCCCTTCTCCAACTTCCTCAATCTCCAAAAATAATAACCCTCCCTTGGCTGCTCATTCCTCCCTCCACTCTATTCCCACATTCCTCTACCACACCGTATCATCCCATACCGTCATCATTACCCATTCTCTCTACCTCTCCAAACTCACAAAGTCCTCAAAGCTCACCTCCTTTGACCAACCTAATTCTCCTGCCAACAACTCCTCTATTGCACCTACCTCTAATATTACCTTACCTATAGCAGGCACTACCTCTCTAACCTCCCTTTCCCCATCACATCCCAATACTTACCAAAACCAGAACAGATGCTCTTCAGTGTCGCCCCATACTTGATCTCACCGCCCAGACTCCTCTACAAACCAATCGCACCACCTACACCAAAACAAATAAACTTGATCATTGGAGACAAGAAATGGCCGCTGAAATTTTGTCTCTCAAAGACCAACAAACATGAGATTTAGTTCCCCAAACCCGACTCAACCAACCCTTGAATGTGAATGGCATTCTGCACCAAATATAATACCAATGGCTTGTTGCTCATTACAAAGCTTGCCTAATGGCCCAAGATTTCAACCAAACTTATGGGTTAGAGTACACAGAAAAACCTTCAACCCGGTTGCTAAAATATCCACCATTCGCGTACTCTTCACTATAGCCACCCATCACCGATGGTTCATATTACAACTCGACGTCTCAAATGCCTTTCTCCACGACTCTCTGAATGAAATTGTTTACAATAAACAACCTCAAGTTTCAATTATCACAATAGACACCATTGCGTGTGCAAGCAAAAAAAAGCTCTCTACGGGCTAAAATAATCTCTTCGACAGTGGTTCTCTATCCTCACTGAATTCCTCATAACATACGGTTTCATTCATGGTAAAGTTGATCCCTCACTATTTGTCTAAGACATCTCACATAACCACACTTATCTAGTAATTTATGTCGATGATCTACTCCTCACAGGCACAAGCTCCTCATTCCTTACACAATGATTACAACTATGAAAACTACTTTAAAATGAAAAATCTTGGCTCCCCCTCACATTTTGATGGTATCTCTGTTTAGCAAACCTCCTACGGCTTTCATATGTCCCAAATTTCTTATGCAACACAAGATTCTTCAAGACGCAGGAATGTCAAACTGCAAACCAACCCCTAATCCTGCATTTCCATCCGACAGATCCACTACCACCTCAGACTCATTGCCTGAAACTCGTCGGCCGTCTTCAATACCTTACCATTACACTTCCAAATATCAATCACGTCGTCAACCGTATTTGTCAACACATGCATCAGCCTCTACAACCTCACTTCACGCAACTAAAACGCATATTACAATATATCAAAGGCACCACTCATTTTGGGATACTCGTCCTTTCACCCCTTTCACCATAGAACTTAACGCACATTCAGATGCAAACGAAGCAGAAAACGCTACTGATAAGAAATCTACAACCAAACTATAATCAGTTGGAGCGCCAAGAAACAATGCACAGTAGCATGATCCTCCACGAAAGCCAAATACCCGGCACTTACCTCAACAGTTACAGAAATCATGTGACTTTGCAGACAACTTCAAGAATTCCAACGTCCTCAGTTGCAAGCAACAGCAATCTATTGTGACAACATGTCTGCTATGTCTCTAGCCAACAACCCGTTATGTTACGCTCGTACAAAACACGTAGAAGTTGATTGTCACTTCTTCGTGACAATGTCAAAAATAACGAGGTCTAATACACACTATCAAACGAGCATATTCACTTCCTCGCCAAGACACTTTCAATCTTCCGATCTAACAATATACGAGATAAGTTAATAGTTCAAGAGTTCACAGTCATCTTACAAAGGGGATATCATAATATAACTATAACAATGAATGTTAAACATTAATCAAAATTAGAAACCACTAAAAATTACAGAGATTAGAATGTAACCGTTGGCTGCTCATTGAAGACTTGACATTGATTATAATTTGTAACCAACATATGTTACGATTACACATCACCATATATACATGTATGTTGTAACAACATATGCAATATACACAAAGTTCTTCGAATTTCAATTTATGTCTTCTCTCTACCTCTCATCTCAACAATGAAATGGTATCCTATTTTATTAAATTATTTTCTTAATATGATCTTGTTAGTATTATACCAAGTTTCCCAAAGTATAAATAAGGAGACTTGGAATAACAGATATTTCAATTCCGTTAATTGTGTTTTAATTTTACCCAGCTATAATCAGCAAATTATTCTATCTAATAACCCCCAAAAAAAGCTAATTAACAAATTGCTTTAGGGATGTGTTAATGAAACCTAATACATAGTTAACAAAAATGTGCAAAGGTTAGGTAGCCAGCACCAACTAAATTCAAAAAATACATATGTAAAGTCAACACAAACTAAATGAGCAGGCGCTTATAGAGTTACTAAAACTGAGACAAGTTATTAACCCGAATCTTGTGAATGACCATGTCGCTTGCTGTAATGACGCTTTATGGACTTTGATGGTGTTCTATCACCTAATGCTTCAAATCTGGCTGGTCGGAACTAACTCTACACACTAAAAGCAGCCTCTGCACAAACTCAGAAAGGATAAATTTAATGCTTTTTTGGCATGTAAGCAATTTAATCTTGCAAAAGTTTGAGAAAGTAATTAGTTATTTGTTTATAAAGGAAAAAATATTTAATTTATTAAATGTTAACAAATAAAAAAATAAATAGAAATGAAATAGAATTTAATAGTAAGATCAAAAGTTCACAAACATATATTTAATGTGCCTTGAACTACAAGTTCGCTTAGCTACTAGTAGAATTTAATTTATGTAGAATTTAGTAAAATCAAGCAATTTCAGATTTAATGAAGATGAAGGTATTAAATATAAGAAATTGATTGGTGATAGTGATTAAATGTGATTTAATAAAATGAGCTATTTGGTATTTATCTTAAGGATTTAAGAATAGGGGCTATAAGAAACTCTAATTTTTCAGCCTAACTCAAAATTTAGGCAACTACGAATTCAAAAATTAATAGAATTTATGAGTTATATATATACAGTTTGACAAGATTTGTGCTAAATCTGTCTTAAATCATACACACTACTCAAAATCGATTACCAAACACCCCCTACCTCTTATTTAAATCCTGATTAAAAAAGAATAGCAAACAGCCACTTTTGGCTCTTTTCAATGGGCTAACTATGCTGATAAAATTTTAAACGAAATAAATGACGAAAGCCAGCTTGTGGATACAATAGAGTTTATGTAACAATTCACCATTTGATTCAACCCCATTCACAGCTAATTTGCACTCCTTGTCTCGTAATTCGCGCTCCCATCGACACATCTCTGAAAAAGAACAAAAAAAAAGGACATCAAAGTTTAGCCTACAACAGCCCAAAATCCTCATAATTGCAGAAGATTTTCATCCAATAAGTTGCAATTCCTTCGTTTGTAAGTGGAAGTACGAGCTGGAAAATTAAGTAGAAAAGCAAAAAAAAAAAAAAAAAAGCAAAAAGCACACCGAACAACATAGAAAAGAAAGCATGCCGCTATCATAATATCAGGGAAGTAAAAGCAAGTTAATAAAGTTGATTAAAAAAACAATCAAATATATCCAAAGCCAAAAACTAAGGGGGAAATTAACATGCAACAAATCAGATCAGGCCAACCAAAGCCAAGCGTTTAACCGAAGAAAATCAATCTGCACGCACGAACAGAAAGATAGAACGAATGCAGCAGAAGCAAAACAACATCGATTTCAAAAAAAAAAAAAATCCCTGAACGAAAACTCAACACATTTACTATAAACTGGGCAGCAGAAAATTTGAAGTGTATAACTCTTACCCTCGTATTCGAACTCGCTCTCGGTACTCTCCCCTTCGTCGGCACTGAAGTCGGAATCCTTGGAGCTGATGTTGAGCCATTTCCGGAGCACAATCTTGGGCCAAAGCTGTAGGCAGGTGCAACCGAAACAAAGGAGTTCAGCCCAAATGGTCTGCAGTTTTTTCCGAAATCAATACAAACCAGGAAGAAGAGGAGCCATGAAAACCACTGAAAGTGCTCCCCCTCCGCTGTTTCTATATCTTTTTTTCAGAACAAGTTTCCTACCTCTTGCTTCTTCTTCCCCGATCCCGGTCGCATTCTCGGAACAGCTCGTTGAAAGCTGGTTTCTTCCCTTGTTTTTCTCTTCGTCTTAGCTATATATATAAATAGGCAGCATTTTATTCTCAACGAAGAAGGAACCAAACCAAACAGCCATGTCGGGCGTCCCAAATACGCGCCACCTAGTTGTGGCTTTGCAGTACATAATAAAATAAGAAAATCTGTATGAAGTGTTCTGAAAGTATATTTAATATATATTTTTTATGTGTAAAATTATATTTAATCTTAATTTTTTAATGAGAACAAAATTATTTGAAATTATTTAGAACCAAATATCTAAATATTTACTTTAAATAAAGATTATCTAATTTAAGAAAAGAAAATGTTATGGTTACATAAAAATATACACTAAAAATATTCATGATTAATTAGAAATTTTTTTTTTATAATTTTTATATATAGATCTTATCAAAAAGTGCATTCAACCAATAATTTACTTACACATTGGATTGATACATCATCTATATATTTTAGTGTATATTAATATGTAGTATAACAATATTTTTTAAGAAAAATAGAGAGATGATTTCTTTAAATGAAGATTATCTAATTTAAAAGAAATATTGTTATTTATGGATTAAAGATTTAGGATTTAAATCTTTGATTAATCAAAGACTTAAATTCAATATGAGAAAAAATATAGCCATACGATGTTAAATTTTATTAATCATATTTTATCATTAAATAGATTTTTGAAATAAAAAAGTGTAATAAATCATTAAATTAATAGAGTAATGAAAAGGGATTTGATTAGTGTACAAAGCTCTAAAATTGGCTGGTTCTGATAAATAAAAGTAAGGTTTTGAGGAGTCATCGTGTATATTTGTGAGAACATTATGCTAATAAAGATGATTTTCTTAAGCAAGGATAGAATTCACGTGGATGGTTAAGTTCAATCTTCATTAGTTTAACTAAGAATCTTACAAACTTAATATTTTGAGTGTTGTAAGATATAATTATAAAGTAAAAGATACTAAGTGTGAGCTCTTTTTCTGTCTTTTTTATAAAGTTATTTCTTAGTATTTATTTGTATCAAATTTTTTGTTATATGCTCCATTATTTATAATTTTATCGATTCAAATATAAAAGCAATCTGGGTCATCGTTGATCATCTGACTAAATATGTTGACTTCATTCATATCCTTCAGACTGACTCCGTGGAAAAGCTCGTGAATCTCTATATAAAGAAAATTGTCATGCTGCATAGTATTCCCAAATCCATAGTATCTGATCGTGATAGTAAATTTATTTTCAAATTTTGGCAGACAGTGCATCAGGACCTGGGAACTGCCCTAGTAATGAGCATGGTCTTCCATCATCAAACTGATGGCCAAACGAAAAGAGTAAATTAAGTGTTTGAAGATTTGTTGAGGCTCTGCATTCTTGATTTTAATGGAAGTTGGGAAGAACATCTGCCACTAATCGAATTTACGTATAATAATAATTACTAGGCTAGTATCAATATGACTCCTTATGAGGCATTGTAATGTAGATAATACAGTACTTTATTGTCTTGGTCTAAAACTGAAGATGCTTAGTTGTATGGGTTTGAAATAGTGGAAAAGACAAATAAAAAGATCAAACTCATTCAACAGAGAATTCAAATAGCTCATGATGGACAAAATAAGTATCATGATTCTCATCATTGTCCCCTGGAATTTCAAGTAAATGATTTTGCTTATCTGAAAGTAACTCCAATGAAAAGTGTAACAACTCTAAGTTGTTTCTGAGCTTAACATAAGCTAACCAACCTCTAATTATGATTATAATGCATTCACTTAGTCATTTTAACCTAACACTGAAAATTTGGGATTCATCAGACCTCTCTAATTTAAATGGGCATTTTTGCCAATTTAGGAACCCTAAATAATAATCAAAATATTTTGATTTCCAATTCAAAATCTGATTGCATTTTTCAATTTCTCGTCCCCAAATTAACTAAGGGTGCAAGTTTGAAAATTTTTGAAGGTCATTTAGGCTATAATTGAATTTAAATTTAATTGTAAAAATTGCACATCATGATTCCTCACAAATTGAATTTGCAAAAATATCCATAGCCAACTTAACCGTCTAGGATCCGTTGTGCGGACAACAAGCAATCCGTTGAGAAGCCCGGGTCGCGCAATAACGGAGTTCATATCAATCCCACCGTCGATCCTGTGATCTTAACAGCTATGATTTAAACCCGCAGAAGTGCAGAGCTGTTGTTAGATGCACCCTGTGAATCATACGGCTCGGAACACTCCCGCAATCGATCGTTAGGATCCGATAAATCTGGGTCATCGCACCTCTCTGATCGATAGATCAAATGACCCGCAGTGCACTTGAACTGTGGGTCTTTATCTCGAGCGCTCTCCAGTCCCGATAGGGAGGATCCTCCGTACGCCAGCTGTCAATCTTGTCCCCCACTCCTCTTGCCAGCTTAGCATAAGTTAGGAGCTTCCTTCATTATTTGGAGCTTCCCGATCGATCCCCGTGGCCCGGTTTTTCCCATTAAAGGAAATGGGAGCCCAGCCATGGCCTGAGCTCTCGGGCCTTCCTAGCCCAATTGGCTGCACCCAAGATTCTCCCCGAGGCTATAAATAGCCTTGTGACTTATTTAGGGGGTTATTTTCTCTCTAAGTTTCTCCAATTAAGACCATATACTCTCAACTAGCCATGTTCTACTAAGCTCTCCTTGTGCCTCTAGTCGTTGCCAGTGCAATTCGAGGGTGCTTCCTGGAGTTTAGGACCCTTATTGTCTAACTGAAGCTCGATTAGCCCTCTGGATTGCTCCCTGTGTCGCCAGTAACTCCTTCGTCAAGAACCAGGTACCCCATTGTCATGGAGAGCCATGTAGGCTCGACACTTACTTTCTTTTGATTCAAAATTGATTCTCTAAGCCATTTGAACACAATGCAATAATTATTGAGGATTAGGTTAGCCCTGATTGATCAAATCGATCGATCGGGCAAACTGTGGTGATCCACTGCTAGCTGATCCAGCGTTAGGTGCTTACTCCCCAGTATCATATCGGGGTTTAATATAATAGTGTATTTAGAGGCGTATAAAATACACACTTCTATATTTATTGCAATATTTAGAAATACCAGAATAATAAAAGAAATATATTTATTATAAAAATAATAATTGTGTTACAAAATATGTTACACACTAAGCAAAAATTTAAAATTTTAAGAAAATCAGTGTCTAAGTTGCTCCATCATGTATCAGCTCCTCCTCAAAACTTGATCCAGAGATTATTCATGAACTGCTATATATATATGTGTGTGTGTGTGTGTGTTTGTGTGTGTGTGTATGTGTATATATATATATATATATATATATATATATATATATATATATATATATGATAGGGCAAACAAAAAAGAAATAAAAGAAAAAAAAATATTTAATTAAACACAAAGGTTTAATTAAGGTTTGCAGGATATCAAAATTGCATTTAAGCGACATGATTTTGCATGAGAAACATATGCAAATAAAATATAATATTTAAGTAAGATATGCTTACGATTATTAATGTAATATACATATTTAAGATATATGCTTGATAGATCTAAATTTTGTGTCTACGCTTGCACGCAAGTGTACGTGGTCTGAAGTAATAAGTGGAATGTAACTTCCGGAAATTTATCATCATCAGGGAACAAAGTCTTATTACTAAGTTATATTTCCTTTTACTAATGTTTAGAATATTAATTTTTTGATTTTAGAAGGTTCATAAATTAATAATATAATTTACTTTATGATAAGATACGATTCATTCAAAAGAAGAGAGTTGAGGTTTCATTGTAGGACTTGTAAGGACTTTATGTTGTTACTTCATCATTAAAACATATAAACTAATTTTTCTATGCCTAATTCAATCAAATAAATAATGTTTGAATTAGAGTTAACCTCCAATTAAAATAAGCTCAAATTAGTGCTGCAAGGAAAACACCTCTTGGAGTTCTTCCTCGGCACGTGAACCTTCATGAGATCTTAACTTGTATTTAATTTTTTATTTCCTACATCTAGGTCTTCAAAATATTATCTCTTAATTTTTTGATCTCACAAACTTGATTTCCATCAATTTGTGTCATTCACTGACACATGCTATTTAGCTAGATGAGAAGATGCATTCGGTCCAATGGACTATGTCACATCATCCGTTGGGTTTCCAACGTCCTCTCATCCCTTCTACTTTGCTGAGCTGTATAGCATATAAATTGATGGTAACTTGGTTCACAAGCATCAATCTCTTAGAAGAGTCCTTAAGGAAATATGCAAGTGAGTTTGAGAACTTGTCACATAATTCTCAGCTCTACTTGTACTAATTTCTTTGCTCTAGTCCAATTGATGAGCTTAGAACTTAAGTTATTTTCTTATTGATATTTCATTTTAGTTTTTTATTTTAACAAAAAGATTTTTAACAAAATTTCATCTAGGCATTCATTCTACAATAATAAATAGTAAAATAACAATCAATTTTATTAATTCAAACAAATTTATGACAACACCAATTCAACCTTACAATTTCCTACAATTACATCCCAACTCTCTCCAAGGAGATTTAGCTTTCCATTACAGAATAAATAAAAGCATACGTACAAAAGGAAGTAAACATTGATATCGATTTACAACAGAAAAATTATATTAAATAGAGTTTAAGAAGAGTACTTGGAAACACCTAAAGGTTTTTTAGGGTTATCTTGGTCTTCCTCCTTTGCTTCTACTTGACTTCTCTGCCTTTCCTTTGATGCCTTATTCTCTTTACTCTTCATAGTTCACCTCTTGCCCCTTGGAGAGTTCTCTTCCTTTTCATCCTGCAGCATCCCCTTTTTAGTCTGAAGAATGTTAAATTTGGGAACACTGCCTCAATTTTCCTTAGCAGTATTTATAATCCTCTTCACAGCCTCCTTACATTAATTTATGTCAACTCCCTCTTTCCCTTAGATTCTTGGCCAACCATAAAGAAATATTCCAATATTTTCTTGGAATACTGTAGAGTTAAATATTATATGGGTTACAAGTGACTGGGGAAGGCCATATATCAGAATTTTCGGTCTTCCCCGGGTTGCCATAAATGCACAAATTTGGGTATTTCTGCTTGGAGCGCTACGACGCGCTGCATCGTTTTGAGCTAAAGGCTTATAGTTTGTAAGGACCAGCTTTGGCGCACCACAACGTCGAGCTCTCGGGTTTGGTCCGCTACAGCGTACGGTAGCGCCAGTGTCTCAGGTTGTGACCGCTGTGGTGCGCTGTGGCGAGGGCTTCATTTATGATGTAATCCTAGTGTTTTGGAAGGACCCGCTACGACACGCGATAGTGCCGAGCTCTCGAGTTTGGTCCGATATGGCACTTCGGCAGATTAACCTTGTATCTTCTGTACTGAGTCCATTTTCCTTATTGATCTGCCATGGCCCGCGATAGGCTAAGCTCTCGAGTTAGGCTCGCCTTGTCGCATTGGGGCGCGCTGCAGCAGTTTGTGTCTCAGGCCTTTGCAAATGGCTCCAGGTGCTTTAGTAAACCTTAATCCATTGTGGCGTGCTGTAGCAGTTTTCGCCCAAAATTCTTTCATTTGCTCTCAAATTTATCGTGTTCATTTTGAAAAAAAATACAGCAATATATAATATTTATTCTGTTGGATAAAGTTACAGAATAATTGAGGAATTAGATACATCTATCTAATTATCTGAGATTTGGGCTCCTTACTAACTACACATTCCCCTTCTAAAGCTATGTGCAGTCTCCTTATTTCTCCAAATATTAGTATATCTTGACTTAATGTATTGTTTGTACAGACTTGAGATCAACCAGAATGAATCCATGATATTGATTTTTGATCATTTATTTCAAATTATGAGCATAAAATCTCATATAAATATATCAAAAATGGGTCAAAACTTAATAATGATGCAAATGATATAAATAAAATAATTAAATAAAAAGAATAATATTTTTTATTTTATTTTAGTAAAAATATCAATATTAATATTATCTTGGTTATTTATCTTTATATATTAAAAATAATAATATTTATTATTATAAGTAAAATATATATATATATATATATATTGAATGAAGGAAAAATAATTAAATTGAAAGTTATAAAAATTAAGAAATATATACATATATAGAAAAAATAACAGAAATAAAAGTTTTAAAAATTAGGAAAATTATACATATATAGAAAAAAGAAAATAACAAAAATAAAAGTTGCTGAAATTACGGAATGTATACATATATTAAAAAAGAAAATGACAGAAATAAAAATTGCAAAAATTAAGAAATATACACATATATAGAAAAAAAATGACATAAATAAAAATTAAGAAATATATACATATATAAAAAAAAAAATAACAGAAATGAAAGTTACAGAAATTAGAAAAATATACATATATAAAAAAATGACAAAAATAAAAGTTGTATAAATTAAGAAATATATACATATATGAAAAAAAAAGAAAATGACAGAAATAAAAGTTGCAAAAATTAGGAAATATATTGTAGCGCCCCATCGCGTCATCGTACGCAAAAGAGTGTAATCAATCTGCGGTGGAGCGGTGCGCAGCTCGGGAAGGCATAACCCATCTTCCTGAATAGCTGAAACTAAACCACTAAAGGCTGCTGACCATAAGGAGGTCGAGAGCTTTAACTTAAGATAATAGTAAAATGATTACCATAAGTATTAGGCTAATACATATATATTAGATTATGATAGTAAAAATGAGGAACCCATTATATGTCCAATAATATTAGCATTTCCAGTATGCCGATCACATCATAATTACTAAGTATAAGTAATATAAATAAAGTACGGAAGCTAAGTATACATAAAAAATATTCATCACAGAAGCTGGAATAAATATTCATCTCAGAAAAAAAAAATATATATTTCCAAAAATTATTACAAATGATACTGAAATAGTACTAAAATAAAGTCTAAATACGGAACTAAAACATAACAGAAATAAATGATAAATTTGAAGGAGGGTCCACTACGATTCCATGAACTCCTCATGAATCTTTTGAAAGTTCTCCCGGCCTGGTTCAACAAGCTGCTCAGGATCTAGCAAATTATTAGATCCCAAAAGTACCACGTATTAGACAATAAGTCTAATACATCGAAACTAATCTAAACAGTTCTAATTTTCAATTTAACATTTAAATAATGAAAACAAAACAGCAGAAATACTTTACAGATAATTAAAAGTATAAAACTGTATAAAGTTGTACAAAACTGAAGTGAAGTAAAGTAAAGCTTGTACTGTAAACCAAATACTGAAAGTACGCAAAATAGTAATGGATCTGAAACTGAGTAATAACATGTAAAATTATATTGTATATTACTGAAGTCATATATCTGTATATGCCACGATACGATATGCACTGATATGCAACTGAAATATCACTGAATGGGTATGAATCGTACGGTCCAATGCCTACATATCTCCAATTGAGAATCCAGTACTAGTCATCCTACAAATTCCTCGATTGATATATGTTATATTTCGTAATCTATAAATCATCACTGATACTCTTACATTATGCTCATGTTCATGCTACATGCCTTAAAATTCAAAAATATAGAAAATAATTTAAAATTAGACAATTAATCAAGTGTCTCCATTGTGCATAATCCATCCTAGTTCTAATTTCAATAACTAGCTTTTTTCTTAAAATTATTAGTTGAAAAGGTTGTATACATATGGTTGTATGTTTACAAGAAAGGTAGATTTAATACTTAGCTTATTTAAAACTGCACTTATCGAAGCGCACTTCGATAGGAGGCAGCACCGATCATAGTTTATCTCAAGCTAAGTTGTTAAATAGCTTAACTACAAGCATACTGAGTGTTCTAAAAAAGGTGATTAGAGATACTTTATTTGTCTTAAATTGCACATATCGATGCGCACGATGATAGGAAGCAGAACACAATCACAATTTATATCTCAAACTAAGGATTTCATTTCCCTAATCATAACATACTACTAGTGTTCTAAGAAGAGTGGCTTGAGATACTTAGTTTATCTTAAACTGTGCTTATCGATGCACACAACGATAGTAGGCAGAACCCGGTCGTAGTTTATATTTCAAACTAAGGATCTAGTTCACTAATGGTAACACTCTTAGTCTTAGAAGATTTACTTTAATGGGATTGTATTCATCTAATCCCTTAGGATAACACCTGATCATAAGTCCATATTAGAGTGATTCAACCAATCCTGAATATTACTGAAGTGACTCAGCACCATGTATATGCATAATCACATCCAACTAATAATTTGGGTTTTAACAATTCTATTTAGCAACCAAGGATTTAACAAAGCTATGAATACTGACTCTAATTGAGTGAATCCTACATAAGGTTCCAAGAGTGTGATCAAGAGGTCATTCAATATAGGTTACTACCATATGGGAGGAATATCATTCTAAGGATTTTGGGTGATCCTACCACAAGAGTTTAAGATCAATCTTTTAAGATTAAGAAGGACCTTCTAAGTTCTTACCTCAAGATATAATAATAAGTTCTTCCTACCTTAATGTGTTAACAGTTGTTAAGTCTATTATCATAACCATAAACAAACCTAATGTAAGATCATCAAGACCTTATATATCTAACATTTATGCTAAAATTCATAAGTTTTATTCATTAAGTTTGTTTTGATCAAATCAGATGGGTAAACCCATCTGATCAATACATATACTACAATTATGGGATATAATCAAGAGTGTTATTAAGATTTGATCTTGTGACAAATCAACTTAGTTTTATAATTAGCTTTATGCTAAGAGTCTTATATAAGAGAAAATCAAAGATCTAAAGTTCAAGTTCGGATACTTAATCACACAAGTTCTTTAATTACCTTGGCACTTCTAATTTAATGAATTAAGATTAATGTCAAATCATATGTCTTATTGGAATCATGCAAGCTGAATTATCTTTCAATCAAAGTTAATTGATTAAGGTGATTAAGGTTTATATCTTAATCAAGACAAGTTAGAATTTAGCCCCTAGCCTTACCAAAATTAAGGCCAATGGTTGATTTATAGATCAATGGCAAATAAATGTATTACTGGTGTATAATTGATGACAATTTTAGATTTATATTAAGTATCATTTACTTAATCAAGTTCTTAAGATTCTTATGTTCAAATATAATTTAATATCAATTCAAGCAATTCAAGGTGTGCAAATCAATATTAAAGTTCTCTAACATACATAAACATTATATTGATTAAAATAATAAGTAATTAAGGCTAATCAAATCTCAAATCAAGCACAAAAAGGATTAGCACTTGATTACAAATTTAAAGCAATTATGTTCCATACGATTTGATTATTAAAATCTACTTGGTCATATAAGCAATCAAAGATTCTAACATTAACATTTGGCACAAAATATTTAAGACACATAAGGGATTTTAGCACTTGCTATTTAGAAAAAATTTTCATAGTTGAATTTCACATAAAATTTATACAATGCTTAATTTTATACAATGCTTAATTTGATATATTTCAGCCTCACTAGGGTCATAGGGTCCTTAAAATGCAAAAAATATGAAGTTTAAGACATTCCGGACAGTTCTAGGCACTTTTAGACAATTCTAAGTGCTAGTGCCTTCTCTCTAAAAGCCATGCACTGCAGCGCTTTCAGATGCTGTGGCGCGCTACAATGCCTGTTTTCCGAAGTGAGGGTGCCATGGCGCGCAATAGCGTGCTACGGCGGATTTCAATTAATTTCATCAAAATATATTTTTATGCATCATAATTTATTATGCCATTGCAGCACGTGGTAGCGTGCTACGGTGCGCTATGGCGCGCTATGGTGGATCTAAAATTCAAAACTCGGGCGCTGCAGCGCGATGAAGCGCCCGATGGTGATTTCACCTGTGCGAAAATTGTAATGGGTCTCCTTTTGCACCCAAATACTCCATGGAAAGGTCTTTCCAAAACCTTTCCATTGATACCAAAATCAGCATGAATGGATTATCCTATCGAGCATAAATTGATGTCCTAGCTACAAATTTACAAAACTTTCACATCTTTTGACATTTTTTCTAATGGATAGCAAGCTTCGACTAAACTCATTTAAGTTCGATTGAAGCTCAATGATCATACATAAATCCCATACAATAGCTAATAAACATGCCAATCATAGCACTTGATAAATCAAATGAAGAGAGCACAAGGAAGGATAAGCAAAAGGGTATGTTAGCCTTTAGAAGAGGAAGAAGAAAACTCAGTTTTTTTTTTCTTAAGGAACTTGGAGGAAGGGAGCTGCTTCTTCAGTACAAAGCTCCACAATGGAGGAAGTAGAAAAAGATTCAACTTAAGAGTAAAGAAAGAAAGGAAAGGAGATGCTGAGCTTCTTTTTAAAAGAGAAGAAGGAGGGGGGGGGGGTAAGCATGGCCTAAGGGAGAAGAAAATAGAAAAGGGGAGATGGCCTTAGCCAAGCTTGTGCCAGGACAGAGAGGAGGCACCGAACAGAGGAATGGGGGTGGGGCCCACGTGCAGGAAAGAAAAAAAAGAAAAAAAAGAAAAATGCAGTTAAATGAATAATTAATTATTCATTTTAAAAATTCAGATTTGATAAACGCACTCTGAAAATCCAAAAAATTCACCCATAACTAATTTGGGGGTGAGGAATTCAATGATGAAATCAGATTTTGATTTCGATGATTATTTAATTATTATTTTTTGGTGCATTTAATTATATTAAAATATTTGTAAAAATTCGACGACTTCCAAACACATCCAAAACATCACCCCTAACTAATTTGGGGGTCACGATCGTAACAGCGAGGTCAGATTTTGATTTCAAGGTCAATTTAAATATCTCAATTTTCTAATTAATTAAATATATTAAAATATTCTAATTATTTGATTGAGCTCTGAATCGCACCAAATCTTTAGGGATTGTTTCTAATGACTAGATAAACCTAATAAACTGATAATTAAGATACAATTAAGCTAAAATTAAGCTGGGTAACAAATTTTGGTTATTGCATCAGCATCTATTGGGTTAGCACTTTTATTGAATACTGGTGATTGGAGTCTTAGGAAGGTTTGAAGCAGTCCATCTATCTCAAAATTTAGAAAATGGGTAGCTGATAGTATTAAAATAGGGATATTTATATGAGGTGCTTGTTATGTCTGAAGCTTTAAGAATATTTGATTTTATGTATCAACACGCTCAAATAGAGCATTCACAATATCAAACAACTTGTTGACATGGTCCATAGAAGTATTGGTAGATATTAGATCTTTAAAGGGTCCTCCGACAATCAACGGAGAATCTTCAGGATCCATCTAAAAAATATGATTTTTATTATTATACTTTTATTATAGTAGATTTATATAAGTATTATTATCAAATACTAGATGAAAATAAAAGTCTCCTTATTAGCCAGAAAATAATTAAAAAAATAATTATAAGTATATTATGTTACCAAGGTCCTATATATATTCTTTTATTCTCTTTTTAATTTATATAGTTTTTGAAAATTCTTACTTTTTATATTTTTCTTTTATTTATTCTGATATTCCAATTGCAAGAATAAGATCTTATACACTTTTATACTAATTTTTTCTCAATCCTGCTCTGATACCAACTATGGCGATAGCCGCTGGATTAGCATAACTACTCCAGCATTAGGTGCTCACTCCCCAGGATCATATAGGGGTTTAGTATAAGAATGTATTTAGAGACGTATAAAATATGTACTTCCACATTTATTGCAACATTCAAAAATACCAGAATAATAAAAGAATTATATTCATTACAAAGATAATAATTATTTTACAAAATCTGTTATACACTAAGCAAAAATTTAAAACTTTAAGAAAATTAATGTCTAAGCTGCTCTATCATGTATCAGCTCCTCCTCAAAGGCTTGATCCAGAGATTATTCTTGAACTGCCATATATATATATATATATATATATATTTATTTATTTATTTATGATGAGGAGAACTAAGAAAAAGGAAAAGAAAAGAAAGGAAAAGAAAATATTTAATTAGACATAAAGGTCTAAGTAATATTTGTAGTATATCAAAATTTGTATTAAAGCGACAAAATTCTGCATGAGAAGCATATACAAATAAAATATGATATTTAAGTATGATATGCTTACAATTATTAATATAATATCTATATTTAAAATATGTGCTCATTCTAAAAAAAATACAGTAATATATAATATTTATTATGATGAACAGAGTTACAGAATAATTGTGGAGTTAGATACATCTATCTAACTATCTGAGATGTGGGTTTCTAACTATACATTCCCCCTCAAAGACTATGTGCAGTCTTTTTATTTCTCCAGATATTAGCCTATCCTAGCCTAACATATTGTGGCGCCCGACCCCTTAATCCACAAGATTAAGCTAAGGGGTGGTGTGTCACTCTAGATAATTATTCACTTATTATTGGATTAGGATGAAATCCACAATTCACCTAATAAGGGAAGGAGTAAGCATAGAATCAAACATTCAGTCACTTAATAAAAATTCATACAGTGCGGAAGCGATTTATAATAAGAAACATCCAAGCATTACTATATAAATATAATGAAATACGACTCAGAATAAAAGGCATGATAATCTAAATACATAGTCAAGAGTACATGTATTATTACATCAATTTAAAGTTTAAGTAATGAAGATAAAAATACGCTCATCCTCACTTATAAAAAAAAAGCTAAACAGCTGCTTCTTCCAAAGGCTCCTCCTTTGGATATGGCTCCACATCTAGCTCCTGATCATCTAACCAAAGAGGATTTGCCATTATCGGTTTCACAATGTAGGGCCCCAGTCAAAAAAAAAAAAATTTATGTTAGATAATTGTCTAAGTATATTTTAGGCTGATAAGTTTTTATATGTTTTGCAATATCACCATTTTACAAATTCTAAGCAATATATATAACAAATATAGGAGCAACTAGTAGTACAAAAAGAAAGGAAAAAGCTATAAATAATCATTTATAATTTAAGCAAAAAGAGAGGCTAAGATATGCCTCAATACAAGATAAATAAGATAAGGCATATGAATATAAATAACTAAATAAGTACTTGATAAAAATACTACATCCTAAATATACTGGTGATCAAAATAAATATGTAAATTAAAATAATTGAACTCAGTAATTATATATATAAATAGAAATAAAATTCTAATATCCTAAAATATATATGCAGTACAAAAAAAATAACTTACTGAATAAAAATGCTAAAAAGTAAATAACACATTAAAATTAAACATATATATAAACATTTGTGTACTAACTGCCATACAGAAAAGAATTAATCTAACCCACTGAATATAAAAAGGATCCTAGTGTCATCAAGGAGACTAAGCACAAAACTATATAACCCTAATGTCATCAAGGAGACTAGGCAAGATATATATGGTTTTCTCCTAGTGCCATCAAGGAGACGAGGCAAGGAAAATACAATAAATCTTCTCTTAGTGTCAACAAGGAGACTAAACGAAGAAAATATAAACAAGGTCTTCTCCTAGTGTCATCAAGGAGACTAGGCAAAGAAGATATAAATAAGGTCTTCTCCTAGTGTTAACAAGGAGACTAGGCAAAGAAGACATAACTGAGAGGCAACTCTGACATATACAATTATTATCTTTAATAAATCACTTTAATATTTTTATAAGGAATCTAAGGAGTCTCCATATTTTTCTAACATTTTATTTATGTATTAAAGATCTTATATGATTTAAACTTGAAAAGTCAACTTTTGACTTAAGGGTCCAAACTAAATTTTCTTAGTTCCAAATGATTTCTTACTGTCTAACTTGAAGATAGACAGTAAGTACGTCCAATTTGGATGATAGACGGATCCTACAGGTCTAAATTAAGGTTTTGGACTTAAAGGCATTTTAGTAATTTTCACCAATAAAATAAAATTTTTATGTAGTTTGTTGTAAGTTACTGTTCAAAGATTCCATAAAGTCTAGGAATACTAAATTCTGAGCTCAATTGACCAAGTTATGGATGTTTTAAGTTGGAAGGACAATATGGTAATTTTGAGTCGATCAACGGGTGATAAAAACTGAACTTTTATGTTTGAAGTCCAATTTTAGTAAACTCAGTTTCTATAGCTTCCCTATAATATACTAAGTGTGTTGATAGGGAGCAGACCCGATTTGGATCTCAAATGGTCAAGTTATGACCTAACTAATGTTAGAGATATTTTGATCATTTTCTAAAGTTTTAGAGTTCAGATCCTAAATATTATTTCAGTTTATTGATGACATCAAAATTCTAAACTAGTTAGCATCTTGAATTTTTGAATTTGGAGTTAATTTGACCAATTTATGATCATTTGAATGCTAGGGGCATTTTGGTCAATTTTTCCTAAAGTCAACTATGAGATATATGGTTGACTTTTTGTCCTGATGTACAAATGAGAAAATTAATACTACTATAGTGATGTGGCCGTTCTCCTGAGTATTTTGAGACCCATATTGATTATGATTGGATGATTGGGTCAAAAGTTACGGGGTCTTAAATAGGTCCTAAAATGCTACTTCATTATGCGTAACCCGAAATTAATTTTTGCATTACGCTATTTTATTACTTTTATTTTTTTGAGTACTTTGAGACTTATATTGGCTATGTTTGGATCATCCTATAAAAAGTTATTAAACTTTTAAGTTTTACTATTCAAAAATATAATTTGTATTATTTTATTATTCATTTATTTAATTTGTATTAATCTACTACTCATTCTTAAGTTCAATTATATCTTTCTATATTTAATAATTAATTAATTAATATTAATTATTAATTAATTAATAATTAATCTATCATTTAATTAATTAATTATCTATGATAAATTAATATTAATTATTAATCAATTAATAATTAATCTATTATTTAATTAATTCATATTAATATATTATTATGCTACTATTAAAAGTTAATTAGTCCTAATACTTAATTAATCTAATTTAATCATTATTAGAATATTAATATTATTGTATGATATTAATTAAAGAAATTTTAATTAGGTTTAATTAAACTACTAATTATACTTACTGATTATTAATATAATATTAATCAATTAATATTAATAATTAATAGTTTACTGTTTTATATAAGTATACATAATTAGTTAAATTATTTCCAAAGTTAATTACTGTTTCAATTTAATTAAGCTAGGTTATATTAATTTATGTCTTAATTAACTTAATCCTCAATTAATTGTTCTATTTTAGGATTAATTTGATTAAGTCTATATTAATTACTAATTAATTAACCTAATTTTAATCAACTAATTAATCCTAGTTACTTAAATTAGTAACATAATATTAGTATATCTAAAGTTATACTAATTAATTAACATAGTTATAATTATCTTATTAATATTAATTATATAGTTATAATTATTCTAACTCTTCTGTAGGAATTGATGGCGGTGGACCCCTCAGATGCCACGCGTCTCCTCCTAGTTCGGCACGGTAGAGAAGGCGGGACCTGCAAGAGCCACGTGGCGCAACCGGGTTGGCCGCAAATCCGCGAGCGAGACCCACCTGCCAGCAGATAGGATCGCCTGCCGCGGGGTCTGGCCGCTGACGCATCGCGGGCCCCATCACCACGTGGCGCACACGGAGAGGGCACGGAAGGCATGCGGGACCCACCGGGAGCTAACGCGGACCCGGGCATACGGGTCGGGCCCGGGTCGACCCGACCCAACCCGACAACAGCCTACCTGCCCCGACTGATCCCGAAGCCACACGCATAGGGCTTTGGTTTGTCGGCGGTACTGGCACCGACCCGCAAGGCCGAGGGAAGACCTCAGCGAGGGCCGTCCGACGGGACCCGGACTGGCCCCGGACGTGACCGGCGGCGATCGGGAAGACGAACCCTAGGCGACAATTCACGGGTGTGTACGTGTGTGATTGGGCCCGAAGGATTCAGGCCTCAGAGGGGGTCGATCAGACCGGATCATGCTCGATCGGGTTCGATCAATCGACTATCCAACCCTAAACATACGTTTGGCAATCGATAAGGACAGCATGCAACGAATGGAGGAGGGATTGGAAGGTACCTGGAGTGGATGGCTACGGGACTTTAGGGTTCGATTGCTCCTCTCACAGCGGCTCGAAGGCTCTGATTCACCCAAAAGGGCTGGCCGGGCGCGGGTGAGGATCATATCGACCTCAGGACGGAGCGTCTGAGGGCTGGGGAGGCGGCGATTGGGTCGTGGCAGAGGCGGGCGTGCCGCGTGGCGCGCGAGCGAGGGCGGAGCCCTCGAAGCGGGACGACGCTTCGGCGCCATTCGATCGAGCGGATCAGACGGTTCCGATGGATCCGTCCAATCAAACGGCGAAAGACACGCCGTCCACTTAAGTTGACAGCGCGGAAACGACGCCGTCAATGATTAATAATTAAATATTATTTTATTATTATTTTTTTAACAAAATCCAAAAATTTTTGAATATGTTTTCCTAGCTATTTGAGGGGTGAGGAACGCAACGGTGAGGTCGGATTTTTGATCCGACAAATATTTTATTTTCTCGATTTGTAGGGTATTTAAATATTATTAAAATATTTGTCAAAATTTCGGTGACTTCCGATTGACATGAAAACTTCACCCCTAGCTAATTTGGGGTCAACGAACGCAGTGGCGATGTCCATTTTTTGATCAGAGGTCAATTTAAATAGGTCAACTTTTAGGGTTTTTTGGATTTCTCAGAAATTAGGATCCGATCCATTTGACTCCTAATTTGGATTGGGTCTTAGAGATTGACTCCTATTAACTTAATTAGCACTTATGATTAGTTTTAAGGCTAAGATCAATCCTAATTGACTAAGATAATAACCTGGGTTGTTACAGACTCCGCCACTCAAGAACAATGTAATCCTCGACATCACTCAAGTGGAAACTAAAAGCAAAAACTAAATATGACTCGAATTGAAGTTATAGATTTATAATGCTAGGAAATGGAATTACCTGGATTTTTGAAGAGTTTAGGATATTTGGATCGCATGTCAGATTCCTTCTCCCAATTGGCTCCTCAGCATAAGACAGATCTGGCTGGATCTGAATTTCTGGGAATTGCACGAGGTGAGATGGGTCTCTAAGGCACCTTCTTAGGGATGAAACATGGAATACATTGTGTACTACTGTGAAGTCATTTGGAAGGTTGAGTCTGTAGGCAGAAGAACCTATTTTGGCTGATACTTCAAAAGGACCCACATAGCAAGGACTAAGTTTCCCTGCTATGCCGAATCTGAAGACTCCCTTCATTGAACTGACCTTTAGATATGCAAAGTCTCCAACCTTAAATTCCAGAGGATGGTGATGAAGGTCATGATATTTACTCTGAGGATCCTAGGCTGCACGGATTCGCTGTTGAATCAACTGGACCTTCCTATTTGTCTCTTCTACTAATTCAGATCCATACAGCTGAACACTGCTTGCTTCTGACCATGCCAATGGAGTACTGCACTTCCTGCCGTACAAGGCTTCATACAGAGCCATTTCTATGCTAGCTTGGAAACTATTATTGTAAGCGAATTCCACTAATGGGAGGTGATCTTCCCAAGACCCAGCAAAGTCAAGTATACACAATCTGAATAAATCTTCAAGAACTTGATTAACACACTCTGTCTAGCTATCTGTCTGTGGATGAAAGGCTGTACTCATTGCTAGAGTCATTCATAGATCTTGGTGCACGACCTGCCAAAACTTAGAAGTGAACCGGCTATCTCTATCGGATACAATTGTTTTAGGAATTCGATGAAGCCTGATTATTTCTTTGATATAGAGCTTCGTGAGTTTCTCTACTGAATCTGTCTGTCGAACTGGGATGAAATGCGCAGACTTGGTCAATCGATTGACTATAACCCAAATTGCATCTGCCCCAGATCTTGCATGAGGCAATCCCATAATGAAATCCATAGATATATCCACCCATTTCCATTCGGGAAGTTCTAGTGGGTGAAGTAGACTAGTGGGTCTTTGGTGTTCTGTCTTAACTAGGCTGCAAGCGTGGCACTTTGCTATGAACTCTGCCATGCTTTTCTTCATTCCTGGCCACCAAAAGGATTATTTTAGGTCCTAATACATCTTTGAGCTCCCGAGATGAATATGGTACCCGGAGTTATGGCCTTCAATCAACACCTCTTGGTGCATGGACTTAGGGATCCATAAGCTATTCCCTTGATAGATAGCGCCTTTGTGGAATCGAAGGTTGGTATGGCAACCACTTTCAATGGCCTGCTTGAAGTTTAGGTACTGATCATCCTTAGTTTGAGTAACGGACACGTCTCTGTGGAATGTGGGTTCCACTTTAATCATTGAGAGCATCATAGTCACTTGATCACTATGCACAAATTGAATATCTAGTTTGCGAAATTCTTTCTCCAGAGGACTTGTAGATACGAGAGTATTAAGAGTGGAATGATGGCTTAGAGCGTCAGCTACCATATTTGCTCTTCCAGGATGATACTGGATGTCCAAATCATAGTCACTAATCAATTCTAGCTACCTTCTTTGCCTACAGTTCAGCTCTCTTTGAGTGAATATGTATTTCAGACTTTAGTGATCGATAAATATCTAGCAGTGAACTCCGTAGAGATAGTGTCATCAGATCTTTTGAGCAAACACTACTGTGGCCAGCTCGAGGTCGTAGACTGCATAATTCTTCTCATGGATTTTTAATTGTCATGAGGTGTAAGCGATGACCTTACCTTCCTGCATCAATAAAGCCTCTAGGCCTATACATGAGGCATATGTATATATTGATAGTTCACTCCTTCTCTTGGGAGGACTAATACAGGGACCGAAGTAAGTGCATCCTTAAGTGCTTGGAATGCTTCTTCACACGCTGGTGACCATTCAAAGGGTACTGTTTTTTGAGTGAGCTTGGTAATAGGAGAGGTGATTTGGGAGAAACCCTTCACAAACTTTCTATAATAGCCTATCAATCCTAGAAAGCTTCTGACCCCAGTCACTGTTTTAGGTTGAGCCCATTCTTGAATTGCATTAATCTTGTTTTGATCCACCCTAATCCCTTGAGCATCTACAATGCGACCTAAGAAGGCGACAGATTCCAGCCAAAATTCACGCTTTGAGTATTTGGCATATAGCTGGTGGCCTCTTAATTCTTCTAATATGATTTGGAGGTGTCCTTCATGTTCCTTCTTCGACTTAGAGTATATTAATATGTCATCTATAAACACGATGACAAGTTTGTCCAGGTATAGTTTCAAGATGCGTTGCATCAAGTCCATAAAGATGGAGGGTGCATTTGTCAGTCTAAAAGACATCACTAGGAATTCGTAGTGACCGTATCTAGTTCAGAAAGCAGTTTTTGCAACATTAAAGTCTTTCACCTGCAGCTGGTGGTAGCCTGATCGCAGGTCAATCTTTGAAAACACCTTTGCCCCGGCCTATTGATCAAATAGGTTATCAATACGGGGTAGTGGATACCTATTCTTAATGGTCACCTTGTTCGGCTCTCTATAGTCAATGCACATCCTCATTGACTCATCCTTCTTTTTCATAAATAGAACTGGAGCTCCCCATGGAGATGAACTTGGCCTAATAAGACCCTTCTCCAGTAGCTCTTGCAGTTGCTTATTTAGATCTTGCAACTCCTTGGGTGCCATTCTATAGGGCTCCTTCAAGATAGGCTGAGTTTCTGGAACAATGTCGATGGCAAATTCAACTTCCCGAACAGGTGGGAGACTAGGTAGGTCTTCGGGGAAGATGTCGGCGAATTCACAAACGACAGGATTCTGGGATATGGGAACTTCTTCCTTATTTTCCCCTAGTATAGTTACTAGGAAGGCACGACAGCCTTTGCTTATTAATTTCTCAGCTTGGATAGCATTAATTAGTGAAGCCTTGGTACAAAAGTTCCCTACAAATGACTTTGCTTGTCTACCACTGCCTAGGGTGATATTTTTCTTTTGGCAGTTAATGGTGGCATCATGCTGACTTAGCCAATTCATTCCCAAAATAACATCAAAATTGGCTATCGGCAGTACTATCAGTTTGACTTCAAATTTTGTTCCTCCGAAGGGGACTTGTAGTTTACAAAATTGATTGGATTATAATTGAGCTATGGATGGCAACCCTATGCTTAGAGGTTTTGCTAGGCGGTGGACTGTCAAATTGAGAGACTTCGTCCAGCTCTCAGAGATGAAAGAGTGACTTGCTCCGGTATCGAACAGAATGTTGCAGGGCTTACTATTTATATATATAGTACCTAATTATGGATGCAGAATTTACTAGTTACTATTAAGCAAGTATGAATAAAATGTTAGATTGGTTTAGAAGTGTGTACCTGATATCACATGGTTATCTTCCGTGGCCTCAGTCGGTGTAAGAGCGTATACGTGCGCCTGACCAGCGGGCCTGTTGTTGTAAGACAGCTTGAGTGGTGGCCTGGAGGTGCTAGAATGAGAAGCAGGAAGTGCCTCGCATCGAGGAGCAGGAGGTGGCAAGGCTGGACGTGCTGCAGCCGTGGTAGGGGCTCGCTGGTAAAGATCGAATGCGGGTTGGCCCTGCACACACTTGATTGGCATGCCATCAATCATATCGGTCATATGGAATTAGGTATAGCCATGTCCTGGCCTACCGCAGATAAAGCAAACTCGCTGACCATGGAAGCATCGACTGTATGAATGCGGTTTGGTACAGCCGTTGAAGGGATCCGTAGTAGGGGCTTCTGCCTCAATTTGGTAAATCCTGGCCCTCTTTGGTTTATCCTGATGATGCACCGCAGAGTCGACGAGCCTCTTAGCTTCCCGCCGTTGGTGCTTTTCTATCACCTTGGCGGTCTCCAGCAGTTCTCGGTAGTCGGTAATGCAGAAAGGTATGACTTGGGCCTGTATAGAGGGTTGAAGACCGCTTTGGAAATGATGACATCTGTCCTCTTCAGTGGGCACTTGGCTTGCAGAGAATCTGGTGAGCCTTCTGAACTCTGCATCGTATGCTGCCACCGTACGGTTCCCTTGTTGTAGCCTGAGGAATTCTTCCGCCATGTTGCGGTGCTCAGACAAGGGAATGTATTCCACCCGGAACACTTCTTTGAATTCTTCGTATGAGATCTCTTCCAAGCGAATGTCAGCGAAGTGGGTGGTACGAAGGTGGTTCCACCAGTGTTCTGCTTCGCTGTACAGCAGATGGGTGACCAGCCAGATCACCTCAGTATCTGAACACTTGATACTCGTTAAGTTTTTCTCAACCATACACAGCCAGTCCTCCGTGTCTACAGTCGACAGACTCCCATTGAACATGGGGGGTCTCAGCTAGAGGAGGTTGTGCAGTAATCTGTCAGTAGACTAGACATAATGCTGGTGGGAATACTAGAGTGCTGGGGCGGCTCCTACCGTCGTACGATTCTGGTTTATCTATGATACCAGAAGACGCTCCATGCGTTCAGCCTGCTTGGCTTGAGCCTTCAGCAGCCTTTCTAGCCTATTTTTGGCTTTCTCTTACTTGCTGCTGGTGGGATTCCATCATCATCTTTATGGCTTCCAGTAAGGCACTAACCTCGCTGGAGGATGTGTTGGAGGGAGCAGGCGAGGGGCTCTGGCTTGGGTTCATGTTTGGTTTACTATAACCTGAGTTAAAGACAACATAGTTTCAGCATTTCAGAAAAATAGGAGATCACGATAGCTCATCTTCTTTTTATTAATTAAAGAATGAATGATACATCATTGGAAATAGTGCATACAGAAGAAAAGATAGCTACTAGGGAAAAACACAGAATCTATCATAGGTATTTTCTCGTGAAAGATTGGAAAAAGTCTGCGTATGTCGGCTCTCGGCGACGGCGGGCAAATCTTCGTTTGAACATTCATACTTCGTGAGCCCACCACTCCTCTGCGTAGTCTTGGAGGAGAATTTCGATGATGTCTAGTCGGGCGCCATCTGGGCACTCTAGTTCATTGAGCACCTCGGTTACCCTTTGTAACCACTCCTTAGCCACGATGGGGAAGTCCAGTCCCCGGTACACTGCATCTTCCAGCATTCTTTCAAGTATGCTGGCTCCTGCTGGATAGACCCATTGGACTTCTCTTCCATGCCTTTTTACCAAGTAAATATCGTACCTCCACCTGTCTTTAAAGTGGGCAAAAAGGTCGCATCCTATCATGCTTGCACAGTAGTATTCCTAGATATCCAGATTAAGTGATATAAAGATAATTATTTTCAATTCAAAAATTAGGTTACAAGAATGCATAAGGTAGTACAGATAACATATAAATAAAAGCTAAGATATCTATCCAACATATCAAGCCGTAAAGGCGCGACGGAAGTCCTCATAGGTGACGTCCCTTTGTAACCATTCACGCTGATGGGTGAGTGCTCTAAGGGTGACGCTCCACCAGTCTCTAGCCCCATCCCATAGAAGGCGTGTCACGAGGGCAATCCTAACATTGTTTGCAATGTACAAAAGCCCTGTCACAACATCCATCCTTATTAGCCACTTCTTGGCTAATGCTGGGAGATCATATCCTCTAAACGCGCTTTGTTGGAGTAGTTGGTTCAACATCCAGATTTCAGGATCCGATACTCCTTCTATGTCTTCCTCGTACTATTGACAGAATTGGGTAATGCCCTCCCAACATTCTTCAAATCGTTGGTGATGCCACTCAATCGTCATTCTGGTCTATCTAAGTACGTCTATGGAAATGGTTAAGTTTAACTTTTAGAGTTCTACCCAACCAGTAGCTTGTGTATTTTGATTACCTAAACTTCTTACTCTAAGTTTGATATTGTGATACCTTGGATGTGACTCCAATGTTTCTTGGCATAATGACTAAATTGGCAGAAGAATCTTCCATTAGGTAGATAAGAATGCAAATTCTAATCTGATACCTTATGGAACTCTTTGATACCAACTATGGCACCCTACCACTTAATCCACAAGATTAAATTAAGGGGTGGTGTGTCACTCTAGCTAACCCTTCATTTATTATTAGATTAGGATAAAATCCACAATCCACCTAATAAGGGAAGGAGTAAGCATAGAATCAAACATTCAGTCACTTAATAAGAATTCATATATAGTGCGAAAGCAATTTATAATAAGAAACATCCAAGCATCACAGTATAAATATAATGAAATATGACTCAGAATAAAATGTATAAAATCCAAATATATAGTCAAGAGTACATGTATTATTACATCAATTTAAAATTTAAGTAATAAAGATAAAAATGCGCTCATCCTCACTTATAAAAGAAAGCTAAACAGCTGCTTCTTCCAAAGGCTCCTCCTTTGGATTTGGCTCAACACCTAGCTCCTGATCATCTAATTAAAGAGGATCTACCATTATCGGTTTCACATTGTAGGGCCCTAGCCAAAAAAAGAAAAATCTTGTGTTAGATAATTATCGAAGTACATTTTAGAGTGATAAGTTTTTATGTATTTTGTAATATTACAATTTTACAAATTCTAAGCAATAGTTATAATAAATATCGGAGCAACTAACAGTACAAAAAAGAAGGAAAAATCTATAAATAATTATTTATAACTTAAGCAAAAAGAGAGGCTAAGACATACCTCAATGCAAGCTAAACAAGGTAAGACATATGAATATAAATAACTAAACAAGTACTAGAAGAAAATACTACATCCTAAATATACTGGTGATCAAAAGAAATATGCAAATTAAAATAATTGAGCTCAATAATTATACATATAAATAGCAGCAAAATTCTAACATCCTAAAATATATAAGCAGTACAAAGAAATAAGCTGACTGAATAAAAATGCTGAAAAGTAAACAACACATAAAAACTAAATATATATGTACTAACTGCCATACAAAAAAGGGCTAATCTAGCCCACTGAGTATAAAAAGGATCTTAGTATCATCAAGGAGACTAAGCACAAAACTATATAACCCTAGTATCATAAAGGAGACTAGGCAAGATATATATGGTTTTCTCCTAATGTCATCAAGGAGACTCGGTAAAGAAAACACAACAAATCTTCTCTTAGTGTCAACAAAGAGACTAAGCAAAGAAGATATAAATAAGGTATTCTCCTAGTGTCATCAAGGAGACTAGGCAAAGAAAATATAAATAAGGTCTTCTCCTAGTGTCAATTAGGAGACTAGGCAAAGAAGACATAATTGAGAAGTAGCTCTAACACATACAATTATTATCTTTAATCAATCACTTTAATATTTTCACAAGGAATCTAAGGAGTCTCTATATTTTTCTAATATTTTATTTATGCATCAAAGATCTTATATGATATGCTCGAGGAGTTAAGGTAGAAAAATACAAGGAATGCGTAGCAACAATCATCAATAAAAATAAGGGACTCTACTAAATATGGTGATTAATTATTTTCTTTCTCATCTTTTATTTGGATGAGATGGATGAGAAAAAATTTATCATAATTATTGGAATGGTCAATTTTATCTTTTCTTCCTCCTTATCCCTTCTTTTTCTCCTCTCTCTCTTTACTTTTTCTCTCTTCCATTTTTTTTTAAATAACGAAACTTAGACACGAAAGTATATCTTGATAAGAAAAACACACTCGCACAAATTTTTTTCAATTTGGAGCATTTTTTTTAATTTCTGAAGATAAAAACTTCAAAAATTAATTCTCGTCAATTTAGAGCTATAATTTGATGAAAAATTTTCAATAACCTTTTTATAATATTCTTAATCTGATGGCACTAAAATTGTTAAATTTGAACTTGTATTTAATTTTTTCAATTTACTGAATTTAAATAATTCAAAAGCTAATTGAGAAGTATTCGTTATCCAGATTGTTCCCAAACTTGGGCTTTATGATCAAACATATATACTCTATCTTATAGTATTTTTAATTTTCCCTAATTTTAAAGTTACTCGGGATCCTGATATTTGAGTTAGATTTAGTCATAATTATCCTAGTAATGACTTGGGTTATTACACTAACATCCTTTCGAGAAACTGGGCCGAGTAAGGCCCCGAGATTCCAACCACTCCCAGACCATGCCACTATAGGGCTTAGGCGCGCCAAATCTCTCTAAGGATTTAGCTAATGAACTCATAGGCTGGCATGACCTCTATTGGGAGTATTGACTCCCAACAATAAACTCATAAGGTGGATTTAGCATAGTAGCCTTTTGGCAATCAAAGTACTCCCAATTAGGGCTTTTAGGTCTCTGTCGATGCATCTAGTCATGGTGAGCGTGAGGCGACTATCGGTAAGTTAACCATGGCTTGGATGCTCATGAATTGGGAGATTAGGGTTTCCCTAATCGGCCTAAGGTCGAGGAAGGCGAGAGGAGGATGACGCACTGTGAGGGTCGGGCTGACCCGTGACCTGTGTGGTGCGACAGTCCCGAGTTCATCGGGCCCTGACCGACCCACGCCATTTGTTTAATGGGCTGAACCCATTTAATAAATAAACTAATTTATGAATTGTTTTCCTTAAAAAAAATAATTCAATTAATGGAAATTTAATTAAAAATATTCATAATAAATTATTTGAATAACTTTTTGTATACTTATCCAAACTATATGAAATTATATACCATTTTGTTCAAAAAAATGCAAAAAATAAGAATATATAATTTTTTTTTTTGATTCTATGAATGTATTTCTTAATTTTGCCTATTTACTTCAGTAGTTTGATTAGTAAAGATTAAAATGAACACTTAGCCAAATTACATATTTAAGTTTTATTAGACTCCTTATGCCTTATAGAATGCATGTGCTTAGTGAAATAATTTTTTGAACTTTATTTTATTAATTGTGCCATAATCTTTAATTTACATGATTAATGAATATTAGAGTTATAGTAAACTAAATTCCAATTTTAAGGTCTCTGATTGCTTGTATGATTAATTAGAACATAATGTCATTATTGCATAAAAATTGAATGTTTAAATTTGTTATTAAGTGCTAGTTCATTCTGAACTTGTTAGGATTTGATTAGTCTTAATTACTCTCTATTTTGACTTATGCCATATTTATATGCTTCATAATCAGTAATAAGCATATTAGAAAACTTAAATTATAGTTTGGACATTTAGATCTTTGAATTGACCTTAATTAAGATTTAAACTCCAATTAACTTAAAGAAATGGTCAATGAAATGAATCATTGATTTAATACTGATTTGAACACAAATAATTGACAATAAACTTACTGATTTCTTATTTATCAATATTTAAACAAATAATCTTAATTTGGTCAAGTTTAGAATTAAACCCTAACTTGATTAGATTTTGTTTTAAACCTTAATTAACTTGAATACGACTCTTGATTTGAACATTTATCAACTTGCATAATTCAATAACTCTTACTAATTTGTCATTGGCCTTAAACTAGTAAACTACAAGAATAAGAATTTATAACAAACTCATGTGATTTACCATCTGAATCTGAGCTTAAGATCTCTGATTTTCTCTTAAGTAAGATCATCAGCATAATTAAATCTATCAAATAAGATTTATTAATACAATGACTAAGAACTCATATGATTTTATCTCATAAATAATATAGTTGATCAAGTTACAAATACTAAATTTGCACACTTAATGTAATGATCTAAATAATATGATTGAGAATATAAGTTTAAGTGAACCTTAGGTATCTTAGATTAAACATGCATTTGATAAACCTTTTTATGCTTGAATCTTTAAACTGTAAAGATAATATTTATATTAAACAAATCATTATACCTTGTCAATAGGCAAGCCATTGAGGTAGAAAGAGATTATTGTCTAATTTTGAGGTAGGAACATAGATAAACCTTGAAAATATTAGAGAATTTGATCTTAAATCTTTGTGGTAGAATCCCTTAAAGATTATTGATTGAGATTATTCCTTATGGAAATATCTTATGTTGTATGGCTTCTAAGCCATATCCTTGGAACCTCTGTGTAGGACCCACTACAATCTAGAGTGGATTTATTAGTTTATATTCCTTGATTATAAATAGATTTGTTCGAGTGAATTTAGTGATATTATCAAATGGAGATGGTAGTGTATATCCATAGAGCTGAATTTTTTAGCTGAAAATGAAATTAATTGATTTAGTAGAGTCTTAGTCTTATCCTAGATAATTGGATAAGTACAGCTCAGTTCTGAATAAATATCCCAAGTTCAAAGTGTGTTATAAGTAGGGGATGAAATAGCTTAGTTTGAGAGAATAAACTATAAAATGATTATGTCCCTTATTTTTGTGCGCATCGATAAGTGCAGTTAAATAAACTAAGTGTTTCAAATTACCTTTCTTAGGACACTTTAAGTTATGTTTATAAGCTGTGGATTTAACAACTTAGTTTGAGAGAATAAAATATAAAATGATTATGTCCCTTATCTTTGTGCGCATCGATAAGTGCAGTTAAACAAATTAAGTGTTAAAGTCACCCTTCATAGAATATGCTAAATCATATGTATGCAACCTCTCCATGTGATGCTTTAGGGTATAATTATAGTGAGAACTGTGAAATTCAGTAACATTGGACCAAAAGATAGAATTCATTTAGATAAATTATGCACAATGGAGACAAATGGATTTATTACCTGGTTTTGTTCGATTTTTGAATTTTAATAATTTAAAAGCCTTGAAATATCATAAATGCATAAGTCATATAAGCATTAGCGAAGTGATGTGCTCACCTATAATATTAGCAAAGTGATGTGCTCACCTAGGATCTGTTAGAGGAGTGTTCGCTCACCTAGGAATCTGTGGGATGTCATGTGACATCGAGTCAGGCATACTTGTGGCATACAGTTCTGTGACATATTCAGATGCATGCATATATATATATATATATATATATATATATTGTGGCATATAGCATAGCTTTATTTCAGTATTTTCTCAATTTCAAATTTTCCTATTTTCAGCACTTAATTTTCAGCTATTATTTACTTTACTTTTAATTTTATGCCATTTCAAGCTTTTCAGGTATTTTAGTGCCTTTCTACCATTATTTTAATTAATTAAATGTTAAACCTTATATAATTATAACTACTTAGAGTAGCTTTGAATGTATTAGACTCATTGTCTAATACATGATACTTTTAGGATCCAATAATTTGCCTGATCCAGAGCAGCATGTGGGTAAAGATCTGGAGGCTTCACAGGAGATCCATAAGTAGTTCATGGAGCATTAGTGAACTCAGCATCAGCATTTACTTTCTTACTTTAGTTTATTTTCAGTTGAGTAGAGAGACTATTTTTTGTTATTTCATTTAAGCAAATCATTTGTATAAATTTTGAATGTATTTTATTTTCTTTTCTGAGACAAACAATTTACTGAGCTTCTATAATGAATGTTCTGAATATATGATTTAGTTTCTGCACTTTGTGTTTACTACTACTTATACTTAATATTGTGATGTGATCAGCATATATGAAATGATAATACTCATGTCTATTGGATTCTTATTTCAACTCCACTTATAATCCAATATACATAAGTACTCCACCTAATACTTAAGATAAGGATCTTACACTTATTTTAAGGATTAGTACTTAGATTTTTTTTTTAAGGAGTAAAACACAACAGTTCAGTTAAATCAGCAAATATTTGGGGAGGTTTAGCAGTCCTTCCTGAGTAACGCTCAGTTTCGCTGCCAATTGTTTAATAAATCACCATAGTTGAGCGTGGCGACGAGATGGGGCATTACAAAAGGTGTATACAGGTTTAGCATAGTTGGCAAGCTCAATCCCAGATATGTAGAACCTTTCAAAATCCTATTCAAAATTAGATTATTTGCTTATAAACTATAATTGCCAGATGATTTTTTTACAGTGCATAATGTGCTTCATGTATCATCTCACATAAAGTGCCTTTTAGAACAACATCACAACTTTTCTAATCCTTATGTAAGCATTCAACCGGATCTATCATTTGCCAAAAGGCTTATCAAAATTATGGGCAAAGATCAGAAGCATCTCAAGAGCCGTTCCATCATTATGGCTAAAGTACATTGGTAAAATCACAGTGCTGGAGAATCCACTTGGGAGAAAGAAACATATATGCAGTTAAAATATCCAAGGTTGTTTGTGAATCATCATATTGTTCCAGCAACAATCCTAGGCTATTATCATGATTATTTGAACTAAATCAAGTCTTAATTTTTATTTTATTAAACTCCAAGTATCATTAGAACCTAACCCTATAAATTTAGGATTCATCGGAGCCTGATAGAATCAATTGACCATTTAGCTAATTATTGGACTTAGAAAATTAGCTCATTTAAATTGATTTCTAAATCAAAATATGATTGCATTTTTGAGTTTCTCACACACAAATTAATTATGAGTGAATTTTTGGAAATTTTTTGATGTCATTTAGGCCTGAATTGGATTTTAATTTAAATTAGGAAATTGTAAAAAGGAGCCTTGCTAAATTAATATATACATGCTTGCGCACGCGAAGTATGAAATAACGACGTGATGGGATCATCACTCGGGTGATCACCCTGGATTAGTGTTAATAAAGTAAATAACTACTAAGAAGTCACTTAATTTGCTCACGCTAATCCTACTATGATTCTTAAGTAACCAACTACTTAGACATACAATTGTGCCACAAATTATTATATAATAAAAATCATAATTCATAGTACTATTAAATAGGTGCAACAGATAATCATAGTGTGAAAGCTGCATATAAATGAAATACATCCATACATCATATTCAAGTGATAAAACAGTAAATAATTTGAATAATACATCCCAAAGAATACAATACTTAAATAGAAATATAAAATACAAACTTAAGTTATTATAGACCATGATTTAATAAAAGTTAAGAGAATAAAAAACCGAAATAAAATCGTTCTCCAAAAATAAAATAATAGTTAATGACTAAGCAGCTACAGAAAGGTCAGTCTCTTGCTCTTGGTCCTCATTTGAAACTGGATATTGTAAATGCTCTAAACCTGATATGTTGGTTATTATATGTCAGGGCCCCAGCCAAGAATCAAAAATCTTGTGTTAAACAAAATATTCTAAATATATTTTAAACTAATAAATTATTATTAAATTTTTATGATATCACAAATTATCCTAAGCAGTAAGAGTGCTACAAAGCAACAAATGAAACATAAAATTCTATAAATAATGTATTTATAACTTAAGCAAAATATAAGATAAATAAATATACCTCCAAAATCAAATAATTACAGAAAAGTTAAGCATTTTGTATATATAAAATTACTATAATACAAAGAACTACTTGAATAGATATGATCAATTATACATGCTGATTTTATTGATAAAACATAGAATATGTAAAATATTATTGAAAACTAGCATTCTAACATGCTTATATAGAAAATCATGCATAAAACTAGAAATATGCTGAAAATATATAAATACAAAAAGTATTTTAAGTAACTAAACTGAAAATTGTTTCATTTTAAATGGACGTGCACTTAGACTAGTCTTGCTATAATAGTAACTGGCTAAACATCGCCATCGAATAGAAAGTTCCATGTATTATCTAGACCACTCATGGCTAGATCCAAGCCGGACTATAAAATCAGACATGTATCATTCAAATCGCTAATGGTTGGATCTGAGTCGATTCTATCTCAACATCAAAAATTGGAGACAGACTAACTAAAACACACTCCACTAGATTGTTATCTAATTTACTAAATTTATTAATCATTAATGCAAATGTATTTTGCATTTCAAAACTAATATAGAATATTCATCAAATATTCATATATTAACTAATTATGCCAAAACAATAAGGCTTAAATAACATGGTAAGCAGTGTGTACAAATCAAGAAAATATGTAGTACTAATCAAAAATCTAAGATATCATTTATTTTCTATTTTATTTGTTCTAACTATTCTGAGATTATACAAATTTAGGATCTCCAATATCCTACTATCTATTATAAACATAGATTTAGGGTCTTATATAGTCACCCATTAGAACTAATCTAATCATAATTTAAATCAAATAGTATCGCATACAGAAGTTAAATTAGTAAATTAATCATCTTACTTGATCTAACTTTTAACCCAAAACCAATCTTGGTAAAGCAAATTAAGATTAAGGGATTATGAGTTAAATTCTAAAATATGGGATAAACACCTCTTAACCCAAGGCACTAATATCTAAAAAATATAAGCTTTCTTAATTTCTCATATGCTAAAGGTTAAGAAGCTTTTATTGAGTGTAATCAAACTCAAAAAGAATGAACTTCTTTCTAATCTTAGACTAAAGTCAAAAGACAAAAGAATCAAACTAAACTTATAAGATCTAACTCTTAATCAAATCTTCATTCTAAATGAGGTTTTAAACTATTGAGTAATTTTATTACTCAATAGGATTGAACTTAAGAAGAAACTCATGAAAATATAAATCTAAGATTTGGAAGGTTAAATGATTAAGGAATCTCTTAAGGATTTACGTAAGGGTTTACTTAAGGAATCAGTTAAGTCTTAAAAGAATTCTTCTTAAGAGAAAGAAATAATTAAAGTCTAAGGTGGAATCTAGACTAATTATAACTAATTTAGTGAGTGATAATCAACACTTAAGAAAGGAAATGAAGATTTTAAATCAACATTAACTTATCCTAAAATTTAACATAATTATTTAGGGCAAAATAAAAATTTGGCTACTGAGACTAATTTAACAGTTCCAACTGATCTCTATTTATTTAAAATATTTATTTTACTGATCTAAAGGGTAAGGAACATATTAATAAGCTTAAATTTTGATTAAAATAATATTTAGCCAAAATAACCAAAATACCCATCATTAAAGGTTAAAATTAAGACTTAAAGCTCCAGGGTTCCAAATTGAATTCTTTTAATGACAATTAGTTTTTTGCTGTCTAACATGAGGATTAATACTGAGAACACCCCAATTGATTAAGGTTTGGGGTTAATGAGCTATAATTAGGGTTTAAGCTCATTAATGAGCAATTAGCAAAATTTATTAGGAAAACCAAATTTTTTGATACACTTAGATTTTACTCCATTTAAGGAGTTCATAGACACCAGAATCACTAATAATCAGAGGTTAATTGGCTTAATTATGATATAATTAAGAAATACCCTAAAAATGGTAAATTAATTAAGAGATCAAAAGTTCATTTTCACAAATTGATATTCAAATCAAATAAAATTAATGGCTATAAATTTCTAATAGCACACTGAGTACAATGACAGTAAGTAAGCTAAATTTTGAATTCAATTGGTTAATATAAGCCTTAATTAGGTATTAATTAGGGTTTATGGTAATTAGTGAGTGATTAGTGAAATTAATCATAGAAAAATAATTTTAACTTTACAAACCTATTCTTCTCTATCTAATGAATGTTTAGAAACCGAAAATATAGAATTTGGCTAAAGGAGGAGCTTAATATTCACAAATCCTCTTTTTAAGGTAAATAGGCAAGAGTAAGAAAACTAATTCTAGAAACTTAAATATTTTTGCAAATTAATGTTCCTTACATTTTTTTGATTCAAATAGTATTGGAACATCAAATTTGGATATGAATTGATCAAGTTACAGCATTAATTAAAGTGAGATTAATTGCTTAATTAACTTAAAATGTGATTAATTAAACTAATTAATAAAATAGAAATATAATGATATATTAATATTCTTTGTATTTTTCTAAACACTTTGATATATAATATTACTATGTTTAGATTTGTAATTAAGAAGATATAAAGCTTTAAGAATTTAAATTAATTAAATTAATCTAGTATTCTGCCATTACTGTTCATAAGGAAAATCTGCATGCACGACTCCTTCAGGCGCGGGCCCGTTGATTGTAAAGATCTACTTATATATTAATAAGTGAAATTCTTAAATATTGAGGCGCTTTCTTAGATAACGGTATAGTTCCTGATAAGAACTCGAAAATTAAGCGTGCTCATGTGGGAGCACTCCTAGAATGGGTGACATACTGGGAAGTTATCTTATGAGGACAAAATTATGAGACTTTTAAGACCAAAGTGGACAACACCTTGGTGCTTAAAAATTTAGGTTGTTATAAATGGTATCAGAGCAAGTCATAGGGTGTCAGATAGAAGCTAAGTGTCATAAAGTCAAAGTACCATTTCATGTCAATAGCCTCTTGAACCTGTGATGGTTAAGGCGCTACATTATTATGGGTGCCTCTTAAGCTTATAGGGGCCACCACTAGCCCTATCTACCCAATGGATGGTTATTAAATTTATGTATGGATACTGACAAGGACATCAGTTACTTAAGTTGGGGAGATTGCAAAGACCCACTTAAGTAGTAATACGTGAAACTCTTTAATATCGAGGTGCCTTTTTAGATAACAATGAAGTTCCTAATAATAACTCCAAAGTTAAGCATGCTCTGGTGGGAATACTCCCAGGATGAGTGACCTACTGGGAAGTTATCTTATGAGGACAAAACTATGATGCCTTTTAAGCTAAAGTGGACAATACGTTGGTGCATCAAATAGTCCTAAATTCTTCCATGATCAGCCATCACATGCTAGTAGATCAAGACCATTATGTCATTTTTCTCAATGCATCAGATGAGTCACCTCACACTATTCAGCCAGCTTCATCTCGATAAAGAAAATTGCATCGTACAATTGTGTCAGGGCTTGTCCCCATGACATCTAATGACCATTCATAGCTTATCCATGACATATAATGAACTAACTCATTTTGGCAATCGAGCCATCTTTATCGGGCTCAAACCTGAGAAACTCACCCGAGCTCCCAGTGAACTCCTAGTCTATAAATAGCCTGGGAAATTCTTTAGAGAGTTCCTTTTCTCACTAAGGAACTCTTAAAGTTCAATTGATCTCTGCTCACCCCAGCCCTGCTATATTTCCCTTTAGCTGCCCAGTCGACCCCAGCAGTATTTAGTTTTCTTTCCTAGTGTGTCATTGGGTTAAGCTTACCGTCCAAGATCCCAATTGTCAGCTGCGTGCCTTAATAATATCTCGTGATTAGAATTAACTCCTGATAGACTGTAAATGCGCATTTGCGCTTGCACGCAAGTGTACACAGTTTAAAGTAATAATGGAAGGTAAGTTCCAAGATTTATCATCCATAGGAAATAGAGTGTTTTGTTATTAAGGTATATTTACTTTTAATAATGTTTAGACCAATGGTTTTATCATGCAATTTGTTAAGGAATTGGTGCAAGTACACTTATTCATCAACTTTAAATGATACATATTCACATACAAATTATAATCAAGTGATAATAGCATTCCTTAGATTGGTCCTCTAATTCCAAATATTTCATGCTTAGTGCATGAGATGAACTCAAGAAGGTTCAATCTTGGCTCAAAGACCCTTATGTGATCGATATGAGTCAACTCCAATTTCTTACATCTAAGTTATCAGATTCTTAATTTTGATTTTAGTGATCACACAAACTTGATTCCACTAAATTAGCATCATGTGCTTCCCTCGTAGTTTAGCTAGGGAAGTGAATTATTGGGTTAAGTGGATTATGTCACATTCATCGACAAGCACACAATTCTTCCTCTTCCTCCTTTAACTTATGATGAGCTATGGAGCGTAATTGGTGGCTCTTGGCTCACATGCATCAATCTCTCAACTGGGCTCAAAGAATAATGCTATTAATCTCAAGAGATTATCACTGGGCTTTAAGCACTAATGCACATATTCCTAGCTTTATGCCAAATGGTGAGCTATGAAGCTCTAAGAGAGTTAAGTTACTAAGTTCAACGTATTATATTAATCCTAAGGTGTTTACACTGAGAATCCTCGCACAACGAATATTGTCACATATATTCGTGGTGAGGACCTTTATGTGCATGTCCCTAGTTTTAATATGACTAATTAGCTTGATAGTATATTCATTAATAACCATTTAATTTAATAAAATATTCATCACACTGCATGCCTTCAAACAAGTTCATATGTAATCCAAAAATAATTAAGAATTTTATTCATTGAAGAAAATGAGTACAAACACCATTTCATCCCATAAAAATAACATGACATAGCCCCAACCCTCCCCAAGGAGGGTCTATCCTTCCTCACAAATGAAATGCAGGAAATACAAAATAAGAAGATGAACCTTTGCAAGACTTGAATTTATTCTATTAAGTCCTAGCCCTGTTGATCTGCTGCGGCGCGCAGTAGTGCCGAGCTCTCAGTTTGTGTCAGCTGCGATGCACTGTAGCGCCGAGCTCTCAGGTTGAGCCCGCTACAGCACACTGTGGCACCGAACTCTCAAGTTTGAGTTCATTGTGGCGTGCAGTAGCGCCGAGCTCTCAGGTTGAGCCCGCTACAGTGCGTTGTGGCATGCTTGTGCGCGCGACAGTAGTTTTCTTCCAGATTTCCTATTTTGCCCAGGTTTATCGCAGCTCCTCTTTTTCCCTGAAATTGTTGAAAAACTATTCAAAGTAGACAATTCTAGTATAAAAAGTGTTTATTTTATTCATTTATTTTGCTATAAATCTTAGATTTATCCATTCATAGAACCCAGTTGTACACTTTCGATCATTCATCTTCTCCACTTTTATGGTGCCTCGTCCAGCTGCTTGCACAAACGAAAGTATGATTAGCGATGGGATGGGTCATCACTCAAAATGATAATTTTAGATTAGTTTTAACAAAATAAGTGCATACTGAGAGATCACTCACTTTTCCCACACTAGTCATACTGAATGTCTAAGTAACCAAATACTTAGACATATGATTGTGCCCCAAATTATCATGTGATGATAATAATAATTTAGAGTACAAAATAATTAAGTGCAATAATTAGATAGAGTGTGGAAGTTGAAAGAAAATGAATAGATCCATACATCACATTCAAGTAATATAAAAATAAATAGTATGAAAAACACATCCAATACAATACAATACTAAAAATAGAAATATAAATACATAATTTAATTATTACAAACTAAGGCTTGATAAAAATAAGGTGAATAAAATGATAAAATCACTTTCTCCCTAAAAAATATAATAACTAATACTAAGCATCTGCAAAACAATCCTCCTCATACTCCTCCTCCTCACCCAAAACTCGATCCTTGAAAAGCTTTAAATCTTACATGTTGGTTTTTACATGTTATGGCCCCAACCAAGAAAAAAAGATTTTGTGTTAGACAAAATTATCTAAGTATATTTTAGACTGATGAATTATTATAGTAATTTTATATCTCATAAATTATCATAAGTAGTAAATGAGCAATAAGACAAGCAACTGAACAAGAAAAGTAAAAAATAATATATTTATAACTTAAGCATAATATGAAGTGAATATACCTCAAGTTGCAATAGCTGCAAAAAAGTTAAGCATGTGTATATAAAATCACTACATCACAAAGAATTTCCTAAATATATATGATTAACTATACATGCTGATTATACAAAAAATTACAGTTTTGCAAAACATAACTGAATACTAGCAACATAACATGCTTTTACATATATAAAGCAAAAAAATCCACTAAAAATAAATGAATATAGAAAATGTTGAAAATAACTGAAAGATGAATTGAATTGTAAAATATATGTATTGAAAATCATCATATTCTAATTGGACGTATGTTTAGACTAGCCCACCATTTTAGTAACTGGATAAACATAGCCACTGAACCCAAATTCCCGCATGTATCATTTAGACCACTCTTAACTACACCTGAGTCGGACTATAGAATCATACTTGTTTCATCCAAACCACTTATGTTTAGATTCGTGTCAATATTAACACAACAAGAACTAAGGAGGCAGACTAGCCAGGACATACTCCGCTGAACTGTTATCCGATTTACTGAATTTATTGTTATTTAATGTAAAGGCTATATGCTTTTCAAAACTAATATGTAATATTCATCAAATATTCTACATCTCATCTAAATGTGTCAAGGCAAAAAGTCTCAAGTAATAAGGTAAGCAATGAGTGCAAATCAAGTACATTAGGCATTAACTATTCAAATATTTATAAAATATTTTATTTTCTTATTTATTCACTCTAACTATTCTGAAATTATATAATCTCAGGATCTCCAATATCCTGCTATCTAGTATAAACTCAGAGTCACGTTCCTATCTAGTCATCCATTAAAACTAATCAAGTTCTATTTTAAATCAAAAAATGTCGCTTACAAAAAGTTAAATAAGTAAATCAATCGTCTTATTTAATATATTTCTTAACCAAAAACTAATTTTGATGAAAAACAAGACTAAGAAATTAAGAGTCAAACTCTAGAATATGGGATTTACACCTCTTAACCCAATGAACTAATATATAAAGTCTACGTTTTCTCAATTCCTCACAAGCTAAAGGTCAAGGAACTCTTATTGAGTGTAATCAAACTCAATAAGAATGAACTTCAAATCTTAGGCTAAAGTCAAAAGACAAAATAATCAATACTAAAATCATAAAATATAACTCTTAACTAAAAGCTTCATTTTTAATCAAGGCTTAATCTATTGAGTATCACTTAAATAAGATCGAACTTAAGAGGTAAATAGTGAAAATTTATGCTAAGGTTTTGAGATCTAAATAATTAAGAAATCTTTTAAGGATTTACTTAATCATTTACCTAAGGAATACTTTTAAATCTAAATGAAATCTAATTTGACTATAATTAATTTGATAACTTCATTAAATTTAAGATGAAGGAAATGTGGATTGCTATATCCACATTTTAACACTTAAATTATTAAGTTAATTAAATTAGGGCAAACTTAGGGTTAGGCCTCTAAGGCAAGTTTGTAAGTTAAAATGACCCTAAGTTGATTTTAAATATTAAGTTTATTGATCTTAAAGGTAAGGATCATATTAAGAAGCTTTAATTTTATGTTAAACAACATTAAGCCAAAATGACCAAAATGCCCCTCATTAAAGGTCTAAATGGATACTTAAAGTTATAGGGTTCCAAATTGATTTCTTTTAATGCCAATATATTCTTTCTATCTAAGATACTAATTAATACTAAGAATACCCAAATTGGTTAAGGATTGGTGTTAATGAGCTCTAATTATGATTTAAGCCCATTAAGAAGTGATTAGTAATTTAATTTAGGGAACTAAGATTTTATGATATAATTAGGTCATAGTCTATCTAAGGAGTTCATAAATACTAAAATTACTAAAATCAGAGTTCAATTAGCTTAATTATATGCTAATTAAGATTTATAATAATTAGCTAGTGATTAGGGAAATTAATCACAAAAAATTAATTGTTTCTTTCAAAACTTATTCTTCTCCATCTAATAAAGGTTTAGAGGCCTAAATCATGGAATTTGACTAAGTAATCTTAATATTCACTAATCCTCTTTTTAGAATAATTAAGAAAAATTATGAAATCTAATTATACAAACTTAAATATTTTTGTAGATTAATATTCCATACATTTCTCTTATTAAAATTATATATTGGGACATCAAAATTGGATGTGAATTGATAAGTTATTGCATTAATTAAAATGAGATTATTTGCTTAATTAATTAAAAAGGTGATTTGTGAAACTAATTATAAAAATAAAAATTTAAGGTCATATTAATCTTCTTTGCATTTTTTTGATCACTTTAAGATATACCATCAATATATTTGAACATACAATTAGGGAATTATTGAGCTTTGAATAATTTGGAATTAAATTAATTTAAGGTCGTTACTATTCATAAGCAACCACCCGCACACACAGGACACCTGTGCACAGGCATGGGGTGGCTACACACATGCGATCCGATCGCGTGTGCATGCCTGATGGATAGTGTGGCGCGGGTTAGGGCTGACCCACCCGACACTATTCATCTTCCTGACAAACCAAAGAGGGAATTCTAGTGCATCCAAATTCTCCCAACACAGAGCTTCTCAGGTCATAAGTCATATACCAATCTAAAGGTCTCTTTAAGACCTATATACTGAACCTAAAACCACTAACCCAAAACATCTCTACTACTATAATTTTGATGACTTAATATCTAGGGTTTCGGCACTGTTGCATATTGTAGCATCCCGATACTATCGAGCACCAATAAAGCTCGTTCGAGCTCCATTGGGGCCTCATAATCAATCCATGAGTGATATAATACGGAAATAAAACTAGATGGAGTGAAAAATGAAATTAAATTAATGAGAAATTGGAGTACCTCTTGGCTAGTGATGGGGAAAAAGCCTTTGAGCTTTAGACGACATGACAAAGGGTTCACTGCTTCAATCTCGATCTTTATCCATGTAATCAAAGATTGCAAACCGAATTAGCTTAAAATGGGGTTCGGGAATCCCCTATCAGTGGCAGTTTGACACTATATGTGGCCTGTGCGGGCCGTATGCGCGTGCTGCGCGCCACACGCTGAGCGCCATGAATTGCGCGCGGGGGCTTCCGCAAGGAAGAAGAGCTCTAGTCATTCAATCTGAAAAATTGGATTGATCGAACAATGCATGACTACTCATTGTTCCATCAAACGGAGGAAGAGCCGTAAAGTATGATGACAATAGGGTTTAATTAAATAAATGAATTACATTCTATTTAATTAAAATTTAGCTATTGAATGAGCTCCGAAAAATCTTAAAAATTCACCCATAAATAAATTGGGGGTGAGGAATTCAAAATTGAAGTTATATTTTTTATCAGAGGTCAATTTAATATACATAATTGTTTTATTAATTAAATGCATTAAAATATTCAAGAATTTTTAATGACTTTCAAAATTTTCTAAAAATTCATCCAAAATTAATTTAGGGGTGGAGAATTCAAAAATGTAATCATATTTTAATTTAAAGATTAATATAATTTAGCTAATTTTCTAGGTTAAATAATTAATAAAATTACCAATTGATTCAATTGAGTTCTGTTGGATCCCAAATTTTTAGGGTTATGTTCTAATGACTAATTAAGTATAATGGAACTAGATTAGGACTTTGTTTAGTCTAGATTAGCCAAGGTAACAACCTAGAGTTGTGATAAACTCCCCAATTTAGAACGATGTCATCCTTGACATCACCTACGAGGAAATAAAAAGCAATTAAATAATGGAAGGAACTTAAGAGAAGTCGAATAGTTTTAGAGTTTTCAAATATCCTTAAATACTTTGACCACAAATCAAATTCTTTCTCCCAAGTGGCTTCTTCAGTACTGCAATTTTGCCACTGAACTTAGTGATTGGGGTAGAAAGACTTTTGAGTTGCTTTTGATCTTTACCCAGAATTTTGATAGGCTTTTCAACGAATGATAGATCCGATTGAATATTAACTATATGAATGGAGATAATGTGAAGTGGTTCTCTGAGGCACATTCTGAGTGAAGATACGTGAAATACATTATGCATAACAAAGAAATCATTGAGCAATTAAAGCTTATAGGCAGATGGTCCGATTTGTGATAAAATATTAAAAGGTCATACATATCTTGGACTGAGCTTGCAAGCTACGCCAAAATGTTAAACACCTTTCATGGGACATACTTTTATAAAAGCGAAGTCACCTTCATAGAATTCAAGAGGTCGATGATGAGAATCATGTTATTTACTCTATCAGTATTGAGCTGTTTGAATCCTTTATTGAATGAGTCTAACTTTCTTATTAATTTGTTTAACTAATTCTGACATATATAACAGCACATCTCTAGTTTTAGATAAAGACAATGGAGTACTGCAATTTCTTTCATACAATGCCTCATACAAAGTCATTTTAATGTTAGCCTAAAAGCTTTTACTGTAAGCAAATTCAACCGATGACATATGCTCTTCCTATCTTCCGTTGAAATCCAAAATATAAAGTTTGAGCATATCTTCTAGAACCTGATTCACTCTTTCTATTTGGCCATCAGTTTGAGGATGAAAGGATGTGCTCATAGCTAGAGTGGTTCCCAGGTCCTGGTGCACTGCCTGCCAAAACTTGGAAGTGAATATTCAATCTTTGTCGGATACAATTAACTTAAGAATTCCTTGCAGTTTGACAATTTCTTTAATGTAGAGCTTTGCAAGCTTGCCAACAGAGTTAATCTAATGGATAGAAATGAAATAAGATTTGGTCAGATTATTAATGATGACCCAGATTGCATCAGCACTAGATTTTGTATGGGGAAATCCTATTACAAAGTTCATCGAAATGTCAAACCATTTCTACTTAAGAATATCTATTGGTCGCAACACTTCTGGCCTTTGATGCTCAACTTTGACTAAGCTATAGGTGTAACATTTCACCACAAATTTAGCAATGCTCTTCTTTATGCCTAGCCACTAGAATGACTACTTCAGTTCTTTGTACATCTTGGTGCTTCCAAGATGAATAATATATCTAGAATTGTGGCCTTCAATAAGAATCTCTTGGTGCATTGATTTAGGGATACAAAGTCGACTCTCTTGATAAATAATATTACCATGCAAATGTAAGTCATTATGTGTAAAGACCCACTTAAATAACATTAAGTGAAAATATTAAATGTTGAGGCACCTTTTAAGATAACGGTGGAGTTCCTGATAAGAACTATAAAGTTAAGCATGCTCATGTGGGAGCACTCCCAGGATGGGTGACCTATTGGAAAGTTATCTTCTAAGAGTAAAACCGTGAGGCCTTTCAAGACAAAGCGAACAACACCTTGGTGCTTAAGAATTTGGGCAGTTACAAATAGTATCAGAGCAGGCCATAAGGTGTCCGATAGAAGCTAAGTGTCATACAGGGTAAAGTACCACTTTATGTGAGCATCCACTTTAACCCATGCTAATTAAGGTGCTACATGATTGTGGGTACCTCCTGAACCTGTAGAGGTCATCTCTAGTCCTATCTACCCAATGGATGTTTCTTGGATCTGTGTGTGGATACTGATGATGATTTTGGTTACTTAAGTTGGCGAGATTGTAAAGACCCACTTAAATAATAACAAGTCAAACTCTTAAATATCGAGGTGCCTTTTCAGATAATGGCAGAGTTCCTGATAAGAACTCTAAAGTTAAGCATGCTCGTGTGAAGCACTCCCAAGATGAGTGACCTATTGGGAAATTATCTTCTGAGGGCAAAACTGTGAGATCTTTCAGGTCAAAGCAGATAATACCTTGGTGCTCAAGAGTTTGAGTTGTTACATTATGGAAACCTCTTTCAATTTTGACTATGAACTTCAAATAATATTCATCATTTGTTTGTAAGATGGAGATGCCTCTGAGAAAAGTTAGTTCTACTGAACTTAACTCAATTAATTCATTTCTCATCTCACTCTGATAGGTTTGATACATAACTTGTGGAACTCTTCTTTGATAAGGCTCTCAGTAATCATGGTACAAAGAGTAACATGATGATTAAGAACATCTGTTATGATATTTGACTTTTTCGGATGATACTAAATGCTCATATCATAATTATTGATTAACTCTAACCATCTTCTCTGATGCAATTCAGTTCACACTGAGTGAAGATATACTTTAGGCTCTGGTGATCAATAAAAATTGCACATTGAACACCATACAAGTAATGATGCCAAATCTTCAAAGCAAAAATAACAGTTGTAAGTTCATAATTGTGCATAGAATAATTTTTCTCACATCTTTAACTAATGAGGAGCATAAGCAATGAACTTTTCTTCTTGCATCAATACACAACCTAAACCCATTCTAGATGCCTCAATGTAGACTTGATAATCTAGACCTCTTTTGGTAGGACCAGCACTGGAGTGGTTGAGAGTGCATCTTTGAGCTTGTGAAATACTTTCTCATAGGCAAAATCTCAAATGAACGATACTGCTTTTTGAGTCAGAGTATATAATGGAGATGCGATCCGAGAAATGATCTTGAAAAACTTTCTATAGTATCCAGCTAATCCTTGAAAGCTATGAATGTTCATTATTGACTTTGGGTGCACCCATTCCTGAATAGTGCTGACTTTATTTTGATCTACTCTGATTCCTTAGGCATTGACAACATGCCCCAAGAATGCAACAAAATTTAACTCGAACTCGGAATACTTTATGTACAACTTATGAGTTCTGAGGATTTCAATAACAGTTCTAGATGACTTTCATAATCTAATTGGCTTTTTGAATATATTAGGATGTCATCAATAAAGACAATGGCAAACTTATCTAAAAATGTTTTAAGAACATGCCGCATTTAATCCATGAAAATTGATGGATCATTAGTGAGTCCAAATGACATCACTAAGAATTCAAAATGGCCATAGCAAGTACAAAAAGTTGTCTTCTCAATATTAGAATCTTTCACTCGCAATTGATAATAGCCATATCTCAAATCAACTTTAGAAAATATAATAGTGTCAGAGAATTGATTGAATAAATCATCAATTCTAGAAAGTGGAAACTTATTCTTGATGGTTACTTTATTCAGTTTGTGGTAGTCTATGCACATCCACATGAAACCATCTTTCTTATTAATGAATAGAATGGGCGTTCCCCAAGGAGACATACTAGGCCTGATAAAACTCGTACTGAATAAGCTATGCAGTTTCTCATTCAGATCCAGTAGTTCCTTGGGTGACATTTTATAAGGAGCTTTAGATATGTGTTGAGTTCTGAGAATTAACTCAATGGAAAACTCTTCCTTTTCATTGTCCATCATGATGATGAGATAAGCAACACAACTTTTACCTATCAACTTCTCAGCTTTAATTACATTAATTTGCAAGGATTGCGTACTAAACCTTCTTATAAAGGTTTCGGGAGTACCAAGCAAATGCAAGGTTACCTTCTTCTTTTGACAGTTGATAGTGGCATCATGCATACTAAGGAAATTCGTGCCTAATATGATGTCAAAATTTGTTATAGGCAGAAAAACCAACTTGGATTGAAAGGCTTGATTGTTTAATGGAATGTTAAGGTCCCAAAGCTTAACTACACTTAGTTGGGCTCCAGAAGGATGTTCAATGCTTAACGCTTTAGCTAGTTTATAGAAATGCAAATTCTCTTACTTAGCAAATCTTTCAAATATAAAGAAGTGACTTGTCTCAGTATTGAATAATACTGTACTTGGCTTATCGTTTATGCATACGGTTCATATTTTAAGGCAATAGCAATTAATTCTCTCAAAGAATAGAACTTACAGAATTAAATTAACTAAGCAGTAAAGATAAGAATGGGATCAAGAATATTTACTTAACATAAAATTATTATCATTGACTGCTTCCACTGGAGTTAGATTATAAACTATGGCAGGTTCAATAGGTTTATTATTGTAAGCCTGCTTTTAAGGAGGTTTTGCATTGGGTGCTCGTGGTGTATAAGACTTTTTTTTTTGAAATCTGAGCTTTTTCTTGAGAATGAGTCACAATTACCAGTCTCAGGTCTTTGCAATTCACTAGGGTAGGATTGAAAGCTTGCTTACAGCAGGAGTGATCGATGCACACATCGTCAACTATTTCTACATAGTTGTAGTGGTAGAATATGTGACTTAGTCTGTCATAAGTATAACATCATCGATCATTATTATATCACTTTCTATAGGGATGAGGCCTTGTGCAACCCTTGAATTGATCTGAAGGAGCTGCCACTAGCTCAATTTGATAGACCTTACTTGTCGGGGGTCTTGGCCTCTTGAAGTCATCACTCATGATAGGATTTGAAATAAAATTTTGCTTTAAGTTATTCTGATACTAGTGGTGCTCAACCACCCTATCAATTTTGATGAGTTGAGTGAAATTGGTGAGTCTCAGAGGCACTACGTTATCTTTCCTTAAATCACAGAGGTCGCTTTGAAATTAATGACAACGAGCTACCTTAGTGTAGCGCCCCGCCCCGTCACCGTGTACAAAAGAGACAATTATAATCAATTTCGATGGCGGAGCGGTGCGCCACTCGGGGAGGAATAACCAGTCTCCCCGAATATCTGAAAACTAAGCCCCTCTGAAGGGCGCTGGCTCAACCCTAAGGAGGGTTGAGAGCTAATACTTAAGATAATAGTAGTATCATTATCCTAAGTATTAGATAAATACATACATTAGATTTAGAATACAATAGGAATTCAATATATATATAAGATATCAGCATTTCTAGTATACTGATCACATCAGAATACTAAGTATAAATAGTATAAAATAGAGTGCGGAAGCTTAAAGCAAACATCTAGAAACATTCATCACAGAAGCTATATAAAATATTCGTCTCATAAAAGAAAAGAAAATACATTCAAAATTATTACAAATAGTTTACTGAAATACTGAAATAAAACTAGGTACTGAACTAAAAATACTAAGCAGAAAGTAAAACTGAAGGAGAGTCCACTAGTGTTCCATGGGCTCCTCCTGAATCTCATGGGTGTCCTCCGGACCTGTCTCAATATACTGCTCAGGATCTAGCAAATTGCTGGATCCCAAAAGTACCCCGTGTTAGACAATAAGTCTATCACATCGAAACTCATCTAAATAGTTCTAGTTATTCTTTTAACCTTTATATAATTAAATCTGCAGAAATACTGAAAAGATAATTGAAAGTGTAAAGCTGTATAAAATTATACAAACTGAAGCAAGTAAAGTAAAACTAAATTATAAACTGAATACCAAAATAAAACAAAACAGTACTGAATTTAAAACTGAGTAGTCATAGGTAAAACTATGTTGTATGTCACTGAAACTGTGCATCTGAATATGCCTCAACACTGTGTGCTACTGATATGCAACCAAAATATTACTAAACTATTATGAGTAGTATGGTGCAATGCATACATACATCCAATTGGGAATACTGCTTACTGATGATGCCGATGCATTCTGAAATTCCCCAGTCAATGTATGCAACATTCTGTAACTCATAAATCATCATTGATACTTATATATCATTCTGATTCTCACACATTATTCTGATACTCACACATCATGCTTATGCTCATGCTCATGCTTCTAAACTACATGAGATAAATCCAAAAAATGCTCTAAAATCTGATAATGAATCCAAAGTCTCCATTGTGCAAAATCTTGCTAAAAAGATTCTGACTCCTAAATTTTAATCTCGATAATTGTTTAAAGATGAGAGTTTACTTAAAAATCATTAGCTGGGGAGATTGTATACACATATTTAGCATGTTTGCAAGAAAGGTAGATTTAACGCTTAGCTTGTTTAAACTGCAGTTATCAAAGCGCACTACGATAGGAGGCAGAACCCGGTCACAATTTACATCTCAAGCTAAGCCGTTAAATGCCCTAATTACAAGCAGACTTAGTGGTATATGCAAAGTGACTTAAGATACTTAGTTTGCTTAAACTGCACTTATCGAAGCGCACTACGATAGGAGGCAGAACCCGATCGCAGTTTACTTCTCAAACTAATGATCTTGTTCAGTAATTGTAACACTCTTAGTTTTGGAGGATTTACTCTAACGGGACTGTATTCGTCTAATCCCTCAGGATAGCACCTGGTCATAAGTTCGTATTGGAGTGAATCAACCAATCCTGAATACTACTGAAATAATCCAGTAATATGGGTATACCCTACTATACCAAACCAATAATCTGAGTTCAGAAGGTTCTATTTAATCAACAAGGATTTATCAAATCTATTAATCCTTACTCTAAGTATGTGTATCCTGCACAAGGCTCCAAGGATGTGATCAAAGGATCACTCAATATAGGTTGCTACCACAATAAATGAGCCTCATTCTAAGTACTTTAGGTGATTCCTACCACTAGATACCAAGTTCAACTTCTAAAGTTATGAAGGATCAACTAGGTTTCTACCTCAATAAATTACAAAAGTCATTCCTACCTCAATGTATCATTAGTTAAGGTCTTTAACTATTTTAATAATGATCATATAGCAAGAACCTTAAGATCTCACTTTTCTGCTTCTCAAGCAAACATTTAAGGTTTATTTGCTAGTTTAGGTTAAAGTGATCAGATCAGATGAATAAGATCCATCTAATCCTTTCCTATTATACAATCATGGGATGAAATCAAAAATTTTATTAGAGTTAGATCATTTCATAAATCATTGCAATTTTATTATCCATCTTATGCTAGTAGTCTTATATAAGAGAAAATCAAAGATCTAAAGTTTAGATTCAGATGATTCAATCACACATATTCAAAATTATCCTTAGCACCTATAATTTGATGATTTAAGATCAATATCAAATCATATGCATTATTGGAATAATGTCAATTGAATTATCTTACAATCAAATTAATTAATTAAGTGATTAAGGTTTAGATCTTAATCAAGATAAGCTAGGGTTTAACCCCTATCCTTTCTATCATTAATATCAATTGTTAATTTAAAGGTCAATGACAAATCAATATACTATTAGTGTATTATTAATGTCAAACTTTAGGTTTGAATTAAGTATCATCTACTTAATCAAGTTATCAATATTCTTAGGTTCAAGTATAATTTAATGTCCATTAAGCACATTTAAGAGTCCAAATAATTATTAAGATTCTCTAACATACACCCTAAGATTATGAAAATGTATGAATATAAAGATGACATAGAATAAGATAGTAAGTAATGCTAATCAAATTCTAAATCATGCTAAAGAGATTAGCACTTAATCACAAATCCAAAAGATCTAAGTTTCATGCCATTTAGTTGTTAAGATATACATATTCGATACAAGCACTTAAAATTCTATTACTTAGCATTTGGCATAATACATCTAAAGTTACAAAGTAGGCTTTAAGCACTTTTTAAAGATGATAAAATGTCAAACCTAATTTCCCTATAGAATTTTATGCAATGTTCAATTTTATGTAATGATATAATTCAGTCCCACTAAAGTCCTAGGGGCCTTAAAATACCAAAACAGTAAAGTTTTGGCCATTTCAGCTAAAACTAGGTAGTTTCTAATTAATTATGGGCAGTTTTGCAAGTTTGGGCGCTGGAGAGCACTGTAGCGCTTTTCGTGCGACAGCGCACGGTAGCGCCTTTCGCGCGGTAGCGCGCTGTAGCACTTTTAGCATTGGGGGTGCGCTACGACCAACTGCGGCATGCTATGGCCCGTTGCAGCGATTCAACTTGCGAAATTCACTGTTCAATTAATTTATTTTCCATATTCCCCTAAGTTTTTTTCAAAATTTTCCGCTGCAGCATGCTACGATGCGCTGTAGCGGTCCATTTTGCAAAATACTATTCGAATAGTTTAATTAATGTTTTTATATATTCTGCCAAAATCCCGCTGCAGCGGTCCAGGTTGCAACTTTGGGCGCTGTAGTGCGCTGCAGTGCTAGACGGTGATTTTCGCCTGGATGAAAACTGTAAGCCCTATTTTCGAGCTCAAGTACTCCCAATCTAGAGCATTCTATGTGTGGTTCTATATATCAATGGAAAGGTCTTTCTGATACCTTTCCATTGACACTAAAATAGACACAAACGGAGCATCCTAGCTATACAAAAAATGGGGATGAATGCAAGGGTATGCTGAATAAATGAAAAAGAGCATTTTTTTGTGATACTCTTAAGAGTCTTAATGACTTTCATACTTGCTTATGGACTTCCAAAGGTGCATTCAAGCATAATGACAACATGAAGAAGGCAAAAAGGAGAGGAAAAAATGGGTACCTTTTAGTCCTTGAAAGGAGTGAGGATGAAGACTTCTCTATTTTCTTTAAGACTTTGGAGGAAGCTCCTTCAAGGTTTAACAATGGAGCAGCAATGGGAGAAGGGGAGCTTTCAGCTTTCAGCAAAGGGAAAAAAAAGGGCTGAAGGTTCCCTTTAAGGAAGGAGGAAAGGGAGGCTCCATCATTAGTTATAGAGCTAGGGGGTGAGGGGAAGGCATGAGAGGGAGGAATGGCTCTCAGCCATTCCTCTTGCGTGCAAAACAGGGAGGGCGCCGAATGAAGTGCCAGCTAGGTGAGAGGGAGGGAGAAATTGCAAATTAGGTATTACCTAATTACTTATTTATTTTCTCTAATGATTCAAAAATTCTGATTTTTGAAATGCCCTCTGAAAATTCTCAAAAGTTCCCCCCTCGCTAATTTGGGGGTGAGGAATTCAACGGCGAAGTCGGAATTCGATTTCGACGATTATTTAATTATTCCCTTTTCCGGTGCTTTTAATTATATTAAAATATTCGCGAAAATTCGACGACTTCCAAATGCGTCCAAAATATCACCCCTAGCTAATTTGGGGGTGACAATCACAATGAAAAAGTTGGATTTTGATTTCAAGGTCAAAATAAATATTTTAATTTTCTAATTAATTAAATATTAAAATAATCCAAAATATTAGATTTAGCTCTAAATTGCTCCAAATCTTCAGGGTTTGTTCTAAGAGATAGATGAAATTAATAGAATGATAATTAAGACATGATTAGGCTCAAATTAAGCTGGGTAACAACCTTGGGTTGTTACACTTAGTCTTTGATGACCAACTTAAATAATAATAAGAGAAACTTTTAAACATCGAGGTGCCTTTTCAGATAATGGTGGAGTTCTTGATAAGAAATCCAAAGTTAAGCATGCTCATGTGGGAGCACTCCTAGGATGGGTGACCTATTGAAAAGTTATCTTCTGAGGGAAAAACTGTGAGGCCTTTCAGGTCAAAATGGATAATACCTTGGTGCTTAAGAGTTTGGGCTATTACAAATGGTATCAGAGCAAACCATAGTGTATCAGATAGGAGCTAAGTGCCATACAGGGCAAAGTACCACTTCATGTGAGCAGCCTCTTGAACCCATGATGGTTAAGGTGCTACATGGTTGTGGGTACCTCTTGCGCCTGTAGGGGTCACCTCTAGTCCTATCTACCCAATGGATGGTTCTTGGATCTGTGTGTGGATACTGACAAGGACGTTAGTTACTTAAATTGGGGAGATTGTGATGACCCACTTAAGTAGTAATAAGTGAAACTCTTAAATATCGAGGCACCTTTTTAGATAATGGTAGAGTTCTTGATAAGAACTCAAAAGTTAAGCGTGCCCATGTGAGAGCACTCCCAGGATGGGTGACCTACTAGGAAGTTATCTTTTGAGGGCAAAATTATGAGGCCTTTTAGGTCAAAGTGGATAATACATTGGTGCTTAAGAGTTTGGGCTGTTACATAGTCCTTACTAACTTGAGAGAAAATGGGTGTGTCATCTAAACTCAATCTTGTATTATGATATATATAGATTACCCTACTTCGTTTTCAAAAGAGTGTATTTTAAGATATTCTGAGCTGAGGCATGAATGAACTTGGCTTTAAAAGCTTCTACGAAAGCTTCCCTAGAAATATCTTCAATATCATAATCAGCAAAGCGAGAATTTCTCAGTGTCCCACTAAAACTTCATTTCTCCTTGGAACATATGCATAGTGAGTTGAATGGATTCGAAGTTGGGACATTTAATACTAGTAAGGTTCTTTTTCACAAGCATCTATCGATTGGATGTGTCCATGGATAATAGGTTACCACTAAATGTTAGAGTTCTAAGGCAAATGAAGCTATGCAACAATCCATCTGTATTTTGATAACGTGGTGTTGAAGGATAAAAATAAGTTGGTGCTACTATAACGAGAAATGTTTGTTGATTGCTCTGAGTAGTGATGTAACAACCCTAAGTTGTTACCATGCAAAATAAATGTTGATTGATTCAATTTTTAGCATTATTTCTTTTAGAGTATCAAGACAAGCCTACCTAGAAAATTTGAAGTCCATTGGACCTCTCTAAGTCAAAATTGCAAATTGATCAGTCTAGATGCCCTAGTCTAGACCCAAAATATTTTGATCTCAAAATTAAAATCTGATTGCATTTTTGAATTCCTCACCCCCAAATTAGCTAAGGGTGAAATTTTGGTGCAATTTGGAATTCATTTGGACCATAATTCAATTTAAATTAATATGGTTCAATTGCATAAAAGGGTTCCAAACAATTTAATTTTGCAAAAATATCCATTTAACTTAATTAACAGCCGGGATCCGCTGTGCGGAGCCCGGGGCACGCAATGGCGGGATCCCGCGCATCTGACCGTTCCGCCTTTTTATCTAATGGTCGGGATTTAAACCCGCAAGAGCGCTGATCTGTCGTTAGATCCACCCGAGCGATCCTACGGCGGGGATTTAATCTGAATCGACCGTTAGGATCCAGCTGATCAGGGCCGTTGCATCTTTTTGATCGATACATCAGACGGTCCACAGTGCACCCGCATTGTGGATCTTCGTCTTCGCCATGCCCGCAGCCGACCAAAGGAATCCCGCGGATCCTCACCAGCCTGGCCTATCCCCCACTACCCAATCCACCTCAGCAGGCCGTTGGGAGCCTTTCCCCAATGGCATATCAGCCCCGGTCGGGCCTCGTGACCTGGCTGAACCAAATGAAGAAACAGAGAAGCCCGGCCATGGCCCGACCACTCCGGCCCTCCCCAGCCCAATTGAAGCCTCTGGAAGCTTCATGGCACCTCCCTGAGGCTATAAATAGCCTCAGCTCCCCTCCATTTGATCCTTGCTGATCAATTGGAGTCGGGCTTCCTTCACCGCCATTGCCGATTGCCGGAGCATCACCCAGGTGCTCCAGAGCTCTCGTACCGCTGATAGGAGAGTCTCCTGGAGTTCAGGAACTCTCAGGGAGATCTAAGGTAGCTCAGCAAGGCTGGAGGAGATCACTTCACCGTCTGCAAACACCCAATCGAAACCAGGTATTCCAATTACAAGAATCGAGCCAATAAGGCTCGAATCCTATTCCATTTGATACGTTTCTATTCGTATTGTTGCTTCGAACTCAACCGTATCATAATTAGGTCCTAAGCTAGCCCCGATCGATCGGGCTAGTTTCCTTCTAGATCGCCTCGGTCGAGTAAGGACCAGGCGATCCAGGCCACCCCAGACCCCCAGACCAGAGGGCTTCGATCCGCCTCACCTCCCTGATGGTGTAAGGGTCGAGCCCGAGGTATGACATGGCCTCAATGGGGAGAATTATCTCCCCACAGTAACACAATTGATGAAATCCTTGGGTGAGTAAGGTCTGGTTAATCCAGACCACCTCACAAAGGGCTTCGGATCCCAATAGACGCGTCTGGTCATTGTGATGGAGTAGCCATCGAGTGCTGGCCGAGCCGTGGTCTGGACGTGCCGAAATTTTGGGAATTATGGTTCCCTAAGTCGGTCTATCCGTCGGGACGAATGGATGGGGACGACGGCACTATGCGGGCCGGGTCGACCCATGACCCGCGCGGTGCGACAGTGCCGGGTAACCCGGGCCACGGTCGACCCGCGCGTTTTCGATTCCGGGCCAAGTCGTTTAATTAAATCGAATTAATGGAATTATTTTCCTTAAGGAAAATAATTCCATTAATTAAATCATAGGAATTTGATTTAATAAAAAATACAGAATGTATTTGCTTAATAACTTTTAATCCACTAGTTAAAATTTTATGATATCATATATGAAAATGTTCAAAAAAATCTCAGGAACTTAAATATAAAATAAAATCACACATCTGATGCTTAGATCTTTAATTATTGCCTAATTACAATGAATGTTAATTAGGGAAGATTAGCAAATTTACTTATTCAAATTGCATGTTTAGGGTGCCATTAGTTCACTAATGTTAATTAGATTGCATGTGCCAAGTATAATATTTTTCTGAGTTCTGTAATTGTAGTTATTCCCTAATCTTGTCAAATTATAAGTAGTGAATTTTAGGATTTATACATATTGGATCATAGCAAACTCAGTCTCTGATTACTTGTATGATTAATTAGGACTTGTATGCCAAATTTCATGTAATTTGAATGGATGGATATTTATTTATGTGCTAATCCCTTTTGCTTGAAATTAGGGTTTGGTTAGCATTAAGTAAACACTGTTGTTAAACTTTAATCATTATTTTGGCTGATAACAATAAATCAAATGAAATAAAAATCACCTTTTATAAACTCATTAAGTATACTTGAATCAACTTAAATCTATAGAATCTTAAATATCTTAATTAACTTAAGAAATCCTAAGATTTTGGATCAAGCTTTTAAGACTTGATCTAGATCTAGGATTACCACCAATAATACAAAATTAATCTATTGATTTGACATTAATCTTTAAATATACACTTGATTTGACTTAAGATTTGAGAAGGAGTCAAGCCCTAATCTACTTAAGGCAAATCTAAAACCATAACAACCCTAACTCAACTATATTTATTACAAGACTTGAATTCAACATTTTCCAATAATGCATTTGATTTACTATTGATTCTAAACATTTGAATTAGACAAAGTAAGGTTAATAATAATCCTTGTGATTTCACAATCTGAATTGTACCTTAAGATCCCTGATTTTCTCTGAAGTAATAAACTTGCATAATAAGACCTTTAATACTAGGTTGATTTTAACAAGTGATCAAATCCTTAACAAAATGTTTGATTTACACCCATAGTCTTAATCTAAGTATGATCAGATGATTCCATCATCTAATCTAATCATTCTAAATCCAATAGTGAACCAGAACCTGATAATCTAATATTAACATCTAAAGAAGAGATCTTGATGCTCTCTTCATAAGATCGTCTTAAATTATCTAAGAGACCTAAAGTTATATATATCATGAGGTAGGAGGTCTTGTATAACCCCTTGAGGTAGAAGTATAGAAGATCCCATCACCTTAGAGACTGATCTATTCTCCTTGTGGTAGTAAACACTTAAGACATTAGAAGAGATACATCTCCTTATGGTAGAATCTGTGTTAAGTGATCCTTGATCACATTTGATTGGTGAAACCTTGTATAGGACTTTCCTATTAGTCTAAGATTTGTAGTCTTGATAGATCCTTGTTCTATTAAATAGATTTGATGAAACCACGATTGTTGGGTAAGTGTAGTATAGTATACCCATATTATTGGTCTCCAATAATAATATGGATTGGTTGAGTCATTCTAAGTAAGATTTGTCTTTATTGCTATCCTGCAGGCTTAGGCGGACATAACCTCACTTAGAATAAATCAATCAACCCTAAGAGTGTATTAAATGGGTATCCATTTCTTAGTTTTATTGAAGGACAGTTGCCATCGGGCAATGCCTCCTAGCGAAGATCGCTTCAATAGGTATGGCTTAAGTGGAACTAAGAAAAAGGGGAATTACCTTCCTTAAGACACTAAGTATGATTGTGAGGTTAGTGACTAAATGCTTAGTTTGAGCTACAAATCATCATCGGATGGTGCCTCCTAATGAAGATCGCTTTATTAGGGTGGCGTAATCAAACTAAATATTGTGTCCTATCTTTGCAGCATATTTAATATGTGTATACAATCACCCTGCCCAGTGATATTTGAAGTAAATAAGCAACTTTAACTAAATATCGATCTAGAGTTTTGGAGTCCGAATCCTTTTAACAGGATTCTGCATAGTGGAGACTTAGGATTCACTTATGTTTCTTCCACATTCTTCATGGATTTGTTTGGATTTTCCATTCATATCATACAATGGTATAAACATGAAGCATAAGCATGAGTTGACCTCATTCCTTCTATTGTGACACATGGTTATCAGTGATACAGTATGAGATACAGAATGTTATATACACAGACTGGGGAATTTCAGGGTGCATCTGCATCACCATACTGACTTCCTAACTGTTGTGATTACATTGGACCGTACGACTCATAAACCTTTAGTGATAGTTCTGTGATATACTGTGATATAACATATCTGTGAGCATTGTTTTAGTAGCATATAGTGTAGCTTATAGCATCCTTCTCAGCATCTGACATTTTTAGGTATTTTCAGTACTTGGTTTTGATGCAGTTTTTTTTTACTTAGTTCTTACAGTTCAGTTATTTGATGCTTTACAGTTTTCCTACATTTTTACTTTATGTTCTGCATATTTATTATATTTAGATTAGCTCGTATAACTAGCTTCGCATGTGTTAGACTTCTTATCTAACACGGGGTACTTTTGGGATCCGGCAATTTGCTAGATCCTGAGTAGTTGTTGGAGATAGGTCAGGAAGACGTCCCAGAGTCTCAGGAGGAGCACATGGAGCTGTAGGGGATCGAGCACCTACTTTTACTTTCTAGTTCCTTCCAGTATTTTAGCTAGACTCTTTATATTCTGCATTATTATGGTTTGTAATAAAACTCTGGATGTATTTTCACTTTTCTTTTCTGAGATAGATATATTTTCTACTGCTTGAGATGAATGTATTCTGGATGTTATGCTTTTAGCTTCCGCACTCTGTTATATTACTATACATAGTATTGTGATGTGATCGGCGTACTGGAAACGCTGATATATTTTGTAACGTACATGGGTCCTTCTCTCCTCCCTTATACCTTATATACGTACTAAGTCTAATACTTAAGATAAGGGTTCCATTCTTATCTTAGGTACTAGCTCTTGAGCCTACTCTTAGGGCTCGAGTCAGCGGTCTTTAGTATGGCTTTGTCTCTTTAAGCCTATTCTGGACGATGGGTTTTACTTGCTTGGCCCACCGCTCCCGAGTAGCGCACCATTCTGCCGCCAACCTATGAATTATACTCGTGTTTTGCACACGGTGACGGGACGGGGCGCTACAAGTGATCAATCTCTTGATACTTTCCATCTGCTTCACATGAGTGTCCACTATAGTTTTGACTGTTTTGATTAAGGCGTTGATTTCTCCCAAAGAATTGCTTGACATAAATGTCAATTTCATTAGTGTTTTCAAAGAAGGAGATCCAGGATTCATTTTACTAGAAAAATATTATTCATTTAGCAATACAAAGAAAACATTCTAATAAGGATAATTTAAGGAAAATAAATGACTTTTCATTTAAGTTTCTTGGAATAGATGAAGAGATGAACTAAGAGACATACAATGATAATAATAAAACTGAGAATACAAAAGATACTAATGGAAATGCTAAGCTAGCTTATAGGCTCTAAGTACAATCACTCAAACTACTCAGCAGCAAATGCTGCACAAAAGTTATGATAAGAAGGTGCACGACACTCTTTGTGGCATTCCTTCACTATCTTCCAGTTAACTTCATCTCACCAACATCCTACTCCATCATGAAGGAGATGAGGCAGAATTTGCAGACGGGTGTTGTCTAGACACTGAACGATGTTGAAAGTTGAAGTTGTACGATGCAGCCACTCTCAAGATAAGATTAGGAAGAATAATCCTCTAAATACTAGATGTTGAAGCATATTGTCTAGCACTAGAACTCATATAGGTGAAACTCATGGTACAACTCTACCATAGCTGTGACCATATTGGTAATCCTCTTCCCAAATGGCATCAAATATACTAAGAAAGCACTTGGTGGCTGAGAGATGAAATGACATCCTATACAATTTATAGATTATAAGTTCTCCATTATTTACTTGAAGTTTCATTGCTTTAAGGTTTATTATTAGAAGATTAAAACATTAAGGATTCTTCTAAGAGTTCATTATAGTTTTCTAAGATGTCATTTACTATACATTCCTCTTTTCAGCTCATATCATGGGATGAAAGGAATGAAAGAATATGGATGCAAGAAATTTCATGTGTTATATTTGCATCTTTTGAGAATAGTCCATTAGGTAGATAGGAGTATAGCCCCAACCTGACACCTTATGGTACTCTCTGATACCAACTGTGGTGCCCCGCCTCATCGCTTGCCCAAATGAAGTATAAATTAATGATGGGATGGGTCATCATTCAAAATGAAAATCTTGGATTAGTGTTAACAAAGTAAGTGCATATTGAGAGACCACTCGCTTTGATCATACAAGTTATACTGAATGTTTAAGTAACAGACTACTTATACATATGATTGTTCCTTGAATTATCATGTGATGGTGATAATAATTCATAGTACAAAATAGTAAGGTGCAATAATTACATAGAGTGCGGAAGCTAAAAGAAAAAGAATGCATCCATACATCACATTCAAGTAATATAAAAATAAATAGTATGAACAACACATCCCGTATAATACAGCACTTAAATAGAAACATAAATGCATAATTTAATTATTACATGCAAAGACTTAATGAAAATAAGGAGAATAAAATGCTAAAATCACTTTCTCTCAAAAAAAATATAACAGCTAAGACTAAGCATATGGTGCCCTGCTCCGCCGCTTGCACAAACAAAGTATAAAATAGTGAAGGGATGGGTCATCACTCTAGATGATAATCTTGGATTAGTATTAACAAAGTGAATGTCTACTGAGAAATCACTCGCTTTGTCCACACTAGTCTTGGTGATATGTATAAATAACCGACTACTTTGACATATAATTGTACCCCAAATTATCATGTAATGATAATCATAATTTGGGATACAAGTAAATATGTGCAACAAATGAACAGAGTGCGAAAGCTGACAGAAATGATATATATTCATACATCATATTTAAGTAATAATAAGGAAATAATATGAATAATACATCTCAGATGATACAATACTTAAATAAAAACATAAATATAAAACTTAATTTTTACAAACCAAGAATTAATAAAAATAAGAAGAGTAAAATACAATAACATCTAAAGCTAAGTAGTTGCATAAGGATCATCGTGCTTCTGCTCCTAACATGAAACTGACATGTCAGTTTTTACATGCTAGGTCCCTAGTTAAGAAAAAAAAATCTTGTGTTATACAAAATTATCTAAATACATTTTAAGCTGATAAGTTATTACAATAATTTTAGATATCACAGATCATCTTAAGCAGTGAACGAGCAACAAATAAAACAATTGAACAGAAAAAGTTATAAATAATATATTTATAACTTAAACAAAATATGAGCTAAGTAAACATACATAAAAATCAAGCAGCCGTTGAAAGGTTAAGTAAATATATAAAATCACTACAATACAAGGAAACTCATAAATAGATATGATCAATTATACATATTTATTATTATGATAAAAATACATAATATGAAAAATGGACTGAAAGACTAGCATCATAATGTGCTTATATATATACAAAGCTAGAAAATCCGCTGAAAAATATATAAATATAGAAAATATAAAAAATATTATAAACTGGATCGTAAAAAACTATACTAAAAATTATCATTATAACGCTTCATTATTAGATTAGCTAATTTAACATAAGAATGAGTATTACAGTAGTACTTAATACTAGATTAGTGCATTATAACTCCTATTAAATACTGCTGCAAAATACCAGTTTTCTTTCAAATTTAGTTTTCTAAATTTTTAAATTCACAATAAAATTGACAAAATAAAATTATAGGATTGATAAGAATACTTTAGAAAATGTTTAGTAAATTATTTGGAATTTTTCAAATTCCGTTATTTCTTGATTATTTTTTTATTATATTAAGAAAATATGCTAATTATTTTAATCTCGGATTGAAAATCTAACTACGCCATTACGTCCATCACCCCTAAATTAGCTAGGGGTGATGTTTTGAAAATTTTTGGAAGTCATCAGATTTTCCATAATATTTTAATATATTTTAATACACCAAAAATTAGGATAATTAAATTGATCTCGAAATCAAAATCCGATTTCACCGTTATGTTCCTTACCCCGAAATTAGCTAGTGAAAATTTTTTGAGATTTTCTAGAATTCGTTTAAATAGCATAATCCTAATTAAATCAACCTCATCTCATCATCCAAGCCCATACCCTTATCCTTCTTTATTAACACTTAAATGGCAGCTATTGTTCTCTTACATGCTATTAGAAAATCTCAAAGAGCTAAGGCAAATCCATTCCAATCTAAAGGCTTCTTCTTCTTCCTCCCGTCAACCGATCGAATGTACCCCTCTATCTTTTGATTATTTTCATTGCTTTTCAATTAAGTATTAAGACTCCTGCATGTCTCTATTAAGCCACCATCAAACTCAAACAAGCTTGATCGAAAGCTCTAATTCACGTCAATTGGCAATGATAAACTGTAAAATCAATATATTTGTTTCGTATACCCGCTGCTAGGGTAACATATTTTGTAGTCTTAGCGTGCTCCAATCATATTGATTTTGGTACCGTTGGAAAGGTCTCAAAGAGAGCTTTCCATCGGTATGTGGTACATCTCGTGAAAAGTTCTGTGTATGGAGAAATTAGATGCTAAAATTTCAATTTTTTTTAATATTCGCGTGACTACAGAAACTATTTTATAAAATTTTATTTTCATCTCTTCTTAAAATTTTGCTTATTTAATTTATTTTAAAACTTCAAAACCTCATAACTTTGTAAATACAATTCCAAACATAGTGATACAATATTCCATTTTAATCCAAAAAATGCAAGGATTAATATAATGCTATTAGTTTTTCTATTTGGAGATTAATTTTATTAATTATCATTTAAACTAATTAGCCCCCTTTATTCTAAAATTTAATAAATTCATAACTTAGTCAATTTAGCTTTAAATCATATGATTCAATATATCACTTTGATTAGGAGAATATGTAGAATACTAATCTACAAAAAAATTTTAGTTTATGTAATTATATTTCTTAATTTTACCTAATTACTCTAAATCTTAATTAGTAAAAATTAGCATATTTATTGATCCAAATTGAGTGATTTAAACTTTTAATAGTTCCTATAATAGATTAAAACCTAGTGGTGTAATTGGTTATATGATTTTATGATTAATTTTACTAATCATTCACTAATCACCTTTAACTCTAATTAGATCATAACTTGACTAATTGGAGTTCAAATTGAGCCTACTCCCAGTTAAAGTGCTCGGTAGGGATAGGAAATCTATAGCCACTAAGTTTGTTGAATTTGGACTTCAAATAGAAAAGTTAGGTTTTTGACCTATTTTATAAAACCCTAATTTACATATTTAATCCTAAGCTTTGTTTTGGTCATAACTTAGTTAAAAGACTTTAGAATTTAGAAAATTTAAATTCTATGGAATTCTTAAGTAGTAAGCAACATAAGTATAGCAAAAATTTTAGAGTTTCTTAATTAAAATTATTAATCAACCCTTAATGAGCCTAAATATTAAATTTAAGCTCATTAGCCTTAATCATTGGCCAAATTGGGTGTTCTTAGTATTTATCTTCATATTAGATAGTAAGAAAACATTTGTCATTAATAGAATTTTATTTGGAAGCCTAATTCTTAAAATCAATTTTTGGGCATATTTAAGAGGGGCATTTTGGTCATTTTGGCTAAATATTAAATTAAATATAATTAAATAATTTAAATTTATTCTTTATATCTTAAATTATTAACTTAATAATTCAAATTCAATTTAAAAATATTTAGATCATTTTCTTATTTTAACAACCTAAATTACAAAATTTAGTACTTATAAACCTAATATTACATTAATAAATAACAAATCATGTTAAATTATAAAATATTAAATTAATGGATTAAATCATTATTTGACAGATCAAAGAAATTGATTTTGTTATATTTTTATCAAAACATTCAGGTATGTAGATCTACTTATAAGTTTTATTTCAACTTACCTATTTTGAGCCATTTTCATTTGAATATTGCTCATACTTTTTAATATGCTTACCACTTGTTAATTTGCAAAAATATTACTATAAGGCATGTGACAAAAAGATGAAATGTATTATATTATTGTGGTGTTTGTTTTTGGATGATGGAAAGCAATACTGAGAATCTGTACAGATTGGGCCTGCTGGGAGTCATATTGAGGGATTTAGCCCTTTGTAAGAAGTGGGCAAATCCAGAGGAAAGATACACCATAAGTTCCTAATTTTGAATAAGCTATCGATGGGTAGCGAGAAAGCTTCCTAAAGGTTATGCCTATGGGCTTACCCATTTGGGCTCAGGGTCTACGGACTCGACTTTATGTTACAAATGCTTATGATAAAATTATTTTATGCTTTTCTTATATATTGAATTTCAAAGCTAACATGTAGGACAAGAGTTAATTTCATTTTTCAAATGCTTTACTTTCTTACTTGTGATATAAAAATTTCTTCATATCACCTTTACAATGATTTATGCCTATTATAGGATGCTAAAATATAAATCTTATAAGAATGGTCTATATACTCCTGCCTGACTGGCAACTATTGATAACATTTCAGGTTTTGATAATTAAGAAGGAGATCTTCTTGCAGTTAAAAATAAAGATAAAGTTTTGAGAAGTGAGCAGAATGAAGATATTTTAAAATTTCAAACTTCTTTTGTAATAATTATAAATTGTGTCATTCATATGGATGGCCTTGAATGTAAATATGGACATTTATATATATTATTTTCTTTAATTTCATGAATGTATACTTTCAATGTGTGAATTATTCCTTGGAAATTCTCAAACTTTATTACAGGCCGTCCCAGATTAGTATCAGAGCAAAGTTTGTGAAAATCTAAGGAAAATTCATCAGCGCCAATAATATGGATAAACATTTTTGAAATTACTATAGTATAATAAGTTTAATTAATGGTTGAATTTCAAGTTGGAGAGCATAATAGTATTAATAGTATTAATAATATAATTAAATTCTTCAGGTTATGGAAAGTCATAATCTGAACAATAACAATAATCAATCCCAAAATGATATTGTTCATTAGAATACTCCTAGCCACAACGAAACTATTTCACCAAACATAGAAGCAGTTTATCCTTTTGACACTAATAGGGCAAATCTAATGCTCCAATTCATGAATATGGTGAGCCAATTCATGAGTAACCAATAATTCCAAAATCTAACCCCCATTTCAACCCAAAGAAAGGCAGTAAACGAAGATATGAAAATATTTTTTAAGCTTCAGCCTCCAAGATTCTGTGGAAAGGCAACTCCTTACCAAGCTGAGGAATGGATTCAAATGATAGAAAAAGAATTTAATTGTGCTAAGAGCTCTGAAGATCAAAAAGTATCATTAGCTACCTTTTTACTCACAGAAGCTGCAGAGAAATGGCAGAAGATAGCCAAAATCACCACTTTCTAAGGCAAAATAGAAGAAAATATACATAGACCAATTTTGTCAAAGCTTTTCTTAATAAATATGTACCCTAGTATGCTAGACAGATAATGAGGAAGGATCTTCTAAACTTAAAACAAGGTAGCCATACTGTGACTGAATATGAAGAATAATTTACTCGACTGATAAATTTTGCATCTGAAATGGTGACTACCGAAGACGTCAGATGCCACCTATTTCTTAATAGTCTGAGAAATAATTATCAATATATTCTGACAACCCTGCAGATATCAAAGTTTGCACAGCTTAGAGAAGGCAAAACTTATGGAAGCCCAAGAAATACAACATTTTTCAAAGTTTACAAAGAGGCCAACATTTCCTCCTCATTTTCCACCAAAGAGGTAACAATTTTCAAAACCACAAGTAAGACTTTACAATATTCAGAGCAACTCCGATAGAGCAATTATTAGGACAAATCCCACTTGCAAGTTCTGTGGAAGATCACACAGTACAGATAAATATTTTACTGATGTAGGTCAATGCCATTGATGTGGGAGGACCAATCATCCGATAAAGTTCTGTTGTACTACTTATACAATAAACGGGCATCCGCTCCTAAACCAAGGCAAAGCAGTGGTAAAAAATTGAGGCAGACCACCAGTAAATTGAGGAAACAATGTAGCATCTTCTAGTAATATGAGGAATAACCGAGCCCAGGCTAGAATATTCAATCTATCTCAAGAAGAGGCAAGAGATGAGCCTGATATGGTTACAGGTACTATTCTACTATTTCAGCACCTTTGTTTAGTTTTTTTTTTATTATGTAGCTACACACTCTTTTATTACATCAAAGTTGGTTTAAAAATATTCATTGCCAGTAGAACAATTTTCATCAACACTTAAATTTAATATACCATCAGGAGATTTCTTAGAGACAAGAGTCTTTTGTAAATGTAAGTTAGATATAAGTGGAATTTCTTGGGAGGCTAAACTCACTGTCATCCCTATAATAACTTTTGATATTATTCTTGGGATGGACTGGATGAGTCAGAATGAAGCCTTAATTGATTGTGCAAAAAAGAGAGTATATGTATATAGTGAAAGTAAGAAAGTAACATTTGTTGGTCAAAGAAGTGCAGTTATCAGCCTTATTCCAACGAATAAAATTGAAAGGTTTATTAAATAGAAATATCCTATATTCTTAACATTACTCTCAAATTTTGATGCTAAATCTATGCCTCTCAAAGAAACTCTTATAGTAAAAGAGTATGCGGATGTTTTCCCATAAGAACTTCCAGGGTTACAACCTCAAAGAGAATTAGAATTCAACATTGATTTAATTCAAGTAACGAATTTTTTATCCAAAGCACCATACAGAATGACGCCAAAAGAATTTGAAGAACTTAAGAATCAACTTTAAGAGTAAACTGAAAAAAGGGTTTATTAGACCTAGTAGTTCCCCATGGGGAGCTCCGGTTTTATTTATTAAGAAGAAAGATGGGAGTATGCACTTATGTATCAATTACCGAGAATTGAATAAGGTTACCATTAAAAACAATTACCTGTTACCAATAATTGATGATTTATTTGATCAGTTAGTCTGCACTTCAATATTTTCAAAAATTGATTTAAAGTTTTGTTATCACCAACTTCGTATTAAAGAATAGGATATTTCTAAATCTGCCTTTAGAATTTGTTATGGGCATTATGAATTTCTAGTGATACCTTTTGGGTTAACCAATGCCCTATCCTACTTTATGGATTTGATGCATCGGATAATGAAACCTTACTTAGATTCATTTATCATCGTCTTCATTAATGATATATTGATTTATTCCAAAAATGCTGAGGAGCATGAAGAGCATCTTAGGATTACCTTGAGCTTATTAAGGCAACATCAATTGTATGCCAAATTCTCAAAATGTGGATTTTGACTTCAATCAGTATCCTTCTTAAGGAATATAATTAGCAAAGATGGAATATCAGTCGATCCAAGCAAAGTTAGTGCAATTCAGGAATGGCCCCAAACTACTTCAGTAACTGAGATACATAGATTCTTAGGATTAGGTGGTTATCATCATAAATTTGTTAAGAAATTTTCCCAAATTGTTGTCCCTCTTACTCGTCTTACACATAAAGGTGTACTTTACGTATGGGATCCGTCTTGTGAATCGGCATTTCAGAAACTAAAGGAATGTTTAACATCGGCTCCTATTCTAGTGCTGCCAATTGAAGGAAAAGACTATCAAATTTATAGTGATGCTTTTTATGGGATTGGTTTAGGTTGCATTCTTATACAAGAAGGTAAGGTTATAGCTTTTTCTTCCAAGCAACTAAAAACTCATGAGAAAAATTATCCAGTGCATGATTTGGAATTAGCTGCAATAGTATTTTCACTTAAGATCCGGAGATACTATTTGTATGAAGTAAGATGTGAAGTTTTTATTGATCATCAAAGTTTGAAATACAAATTTATTGAAGAAGAAATAAATTTAATATAGCGAAGATGGTTAGAGTTAATTAAGGATTATGTCTTATCGATTCAATACCACCCTGGAAAAGTAAATTTAGTAGTAAATGCACTACGTCGAAAGGCAACTTCCCATTTGCATATGTTGACCTCTAACTCTATCTTACTCAAGGAAATGGAAAACCTCTAATTAGAAGTAGTGTTACCATCAAATGCTAGTATATTTCAAATAACTATTAAATGCTCATTAATTGATAAAATTAAAAAAGCTCAATGGAATAATAAAGAATATAACTATTGGGCTACATCTATTAAATCAGGAAAGCATCCATAATTAAATTTGGATTCAAATAAAAATATTTAGTGTGGATCTAGAATTTAGATGCATAATGAAGCTGACCTAAGATCAAAACTGTTAAAAGAAGCCCACCATTCTATATATTCTACCCATCCAGGAAATAACAAAATGTACCATGATTTGAAATCACACTTTTGGTGGCCATGAATAAAGAAAAGTATCGCTAAATTTATATCCAAGTGTGAAGTATGTAACCTAGTAAAAGCGGAGCAGCAAAACCAGGAGGATTACTCCAACCTCTAGCTATTCCTCAATAGAAATGGGAAGACATTTCTATGGATTTCATAACTCGTTTTCCTCCTTGAAATCTTATAATGATTCTATTTGGGTAATTGTTGATAACCTTACAAAGTCAGCGCACTTCTTACCCATCAAGCAGACATATACAATGGACAAAATAGCAAAAATTTACCTTAACGAAATAGTAAGACTGCATTGGAATTCCAAAGACCATTATTTATGATAGAGATAGCCGGTTCACTTCAAGGTTCTGGAAAATGATTCATCAAGATCTTGGTTCCCAACTTTGTATGAGCACATCGTTTCATCTGCAAACTGATGGAAAAATTGAAATGGAGAACCAAACTTTAGAAGATCTGCTTCTCTTGAGTTTCTTAGATTTTGGAGGAAGTTGGGATGATCACCTTCCTCTAATCAAAATTTCTTATAACAATAGTTTTCAAGTAAGCATTGGAATGGCTCCTTATAAAGCCCTTTGTGGAAGAAGGTGTATTACTCCTTTATCTTGGAACAATGTTGGAGAAAACAGGATATTAAAATCAGATCTAATTCTCCAAGCAATAGAAAATATTTTTTTATGGTAATTTGACATACTTTATAAGACTTTACATAAGGCTCACATCTTCTTGTATCAACACCCAATAATAAGAATTATTAGAATGTTTAATAAATTGTTATCCATAGATTGGTTCCTATTGGTGGAAAACCTTCTCGTTGGTGCGCATAATTTTCGTGGAACGGGGCGTGCATAATCACATTGAACTAAGGTGTGCATTAACTTAGTATTTATGTTTATTTCTTTTATATTTTAGTTCTTTTATATTGCTTTAAAACTCTCTCAAAGTTTATAGATAAGAGAGCATTAAGTGCATCATGGCATTTCCATTCCAATCTAAAAGCTTCTTCTTCTTCCTCCCATCAACCGATTGAAGGTACCCCTCTAGCTTTTGATTCTTTTTCATTACTTTTCAATTAAGTATTAAGACTACTGCATGTCTCCCTTAAGCCACCATCAACCTCAATTGAGCTTGATCGAAAGCTCGAATTCACGTCAATTGGAAAAGATAAACAGTAAAATCAATATATTATTTTCGTATACTCACTGCTAAGGCATCATGTTTTGCGGTGTTAACGTGCTCCATCATTAATTATCATTTAAAATAATTTACCCCCTTAATTCTAAAATTTAATAAATTCATAACTTAGTCAATTTAACTTCAAATCATATGATCCAATATATCATTTTAATCAAGAGAATGGGTAGAATACGAATTTGTAAGAAAAGTTTAGTTTCTATAATTATATTTCTTAATTTTGCCTAATTACTCTAACTATTAATTAATGAAAATTAGCATATTTAGTGATCCAAATTGAGTGATTTAAGTTTCTGATAGCTCCTATACTAGATTAGAACCTAGTGGTGTAATTGGTTCTATAATTTTATGATTAATTTTACTAATCACTCCCTAATTATCCTTAACCCTAATTATGTCATAACTTGACCAACTGGAGTCCAAATTGAGTCTACTCCTAGTTAAAGTGCTCGATGGGTGATAGAGAAGCTATAGCCACTGAGTTTGTTAAATTTAGACTTTAAATAAAAAAATTAGGTTTTTGACCCCTTTTATAAAATCCTAATTTACATATTTAGCCTTAAACCTTATTTTGATCATAACTTAGTCAAAAGACTTCAGAATTTAGACATTTTGGACTCTATGAAATCCTTACGTAGTAAGCAATATAAGTATAGTAAAAATTTTAGAGTTTCCTATGTAACATTATTAATCAACCCTTAATGATCTTAAATATTAATTTAAGCTCATTAACCTTAATCCTTGGCCAGATTAGGTGTTCTTAGTGTTTATCTTCATATTAGATAGTAAGAAAACATTTGGCATTAATAAAATTTAATTTGAAAGCCTAATTCTAAAAATCATTTTTTGGGCACCTTTGAGAGGGGCATTTTGGTCATTTTGGCTATATATTAAATTAAATAAAATTTAATAATCTAAATCTATTCTTTATATCTTAAAATTTTAATTTAATAATTCAAAATCAATTTAAAAATATTTAGATCATTTTCTTATTTTAACAACCTAAATTATAAAATTTAGTGCTTATAAACTTAATGTTACATTAATAAATAATATATCAGGTTAAATAATAAAATATTAAATTATTCGATTAAATTATTGTTTGCCAGATCAAAGGAATTGATTTGGTTGTATTTTTATCAAAACAGCTAGGTACGTAGATCTACTTATAAGTTTTATTTCAGCATACCTACTTTGAGCCATTTTTATTTGAATATTGCTTATACTTTCTAATATGCTTACTATTTATTAATTTACAAAAATATTAATATAAGGCATGTGACAAAAAAAGATGAAATGTATTATATTATTGTGGGGGTTTGTCTTTGGAGGATGGAAAAAAAATATAAATCTGTATAGATTGGGCCTGCTAGCAACTCCTAGTAGTCATATGAAGGGATTTAGCCCTTTTTAGGAAGTGAGCAAATCTAGAGAAAAGACATACCATCAGTTCCTAATTTTGAATAAGCTACTAACGGGCAGCAAGAAAGCTTCATAAAGGTTATGCCTTGGATTTACCCATTTGAGCTCAGGGGTCTACGGACTCGACTTTATGTTACAAATGCTTTTAAAAAAATTATTTTATACTTTTCTTATATATTGAATTTCAAGGCTAACATGCAGGGCAAAAGTTAATTTTCTTTTTTAAATGCTTTACTTTCTTACTTCTGATGTAAATATTTCTTCATATCACATTTACATTGATTTATGCCTATTATAGGATGATAAAATATAATTCTTATAAGAATGGTCTACGTACTCCTGCCTGACTGGCAACTGTTGATAATATTTTAGGTTTTGATAATTAAATTTTAAGGAAATATTCTTGTATTAAGGATAAAGATAAAGTTTTGAGAAGTAAGTAGAATGAAGACATTTTAAAATTTCAAACTTCTTTTTTAATAATTATAAACTGTTTAATTCATATGGATGGCTATGAATATAAATATGGATATTTATATATATTATTTTTTTTACTTTCATGCATGTATACTTTCAATATGTGAATTATTCCTTGGAAATTCTCAAATTCAATTCCCTAGCTATCACAACTGCCTTTATTTTAGTGAATCTATTGGTAGTAAAAAAACTCAATCATCTAAATAAATATTCATTATATATATATGCATATAATAAAAATAACAGTTTAAGTCATCACAGAATAGTTTAATTATATAATTGAATGAAATAAAATCTATTATCCTCACATAAAATAAAATAGCAGTTGAATTCTTCAAGTACACCACTACTACTCGGGTTCTTCCTTAGGCACAATACTTGATCAAAGCTCTAGATCTATCGTATTTGGTTTATAATATGGTATGGCACATCTAAAAAAAAAAATTAGTGATTGGACTTTAAAAAGTCTAAGTATAATTTAAGAGTAGTTAAAAGCATTATTATTATTTATTATTATTATTATTATTATTATTATTATTATTATTATTATTATTATTATTATTATGCGGATATCATATTAGTCATTTATAATTTAATAAAGGCGGAGCATTTGGGAAAGAAATGAATAAAATGGTAAACAATTATGGAAAACTGAAAAATAAATATGAACATATAATTTAATAAGCTTTTTCATTCCTGCATCAAATAGGTTAATAAGATTTTTATGAAATATGCATATAGTAAATTAAGAGAAACATGTATATGTTCAAATGATACATATGCTAAGTAAGAGACAATGTAGACAAATATGTAAGTGACAAGTATGAAAGCTACATTGCACAAATTATAAGTAAAGCTATATAGTAAACTGTTATCGTATAATAAGTAAAACAATTTCAATTTTATAGATTGAATAATCAAGAATTCACTAAAAATAATCTCTCAATCATAGAAAAGTAAATGGAAGTCATAAGACTAATATGTGCTTTGATTCCAGAGTTCTCCATTCAAATGCTAACTAAGAATGTTTCATTTTGTTAAAGTAAAGGGGTTATTCCTATATCTAAAGGATAGATGGACATGATAGGTTGACTACCTTAAGTCTCAAAATACTATGTTTAAATTTAATGAAACTTAAGGATGGGTTATATTATACTTCTAATTATACATGATATGTTGAATTTGTTTATAATGATCCATTTCTAAGTTCAAATATTAAGACTCCTATTCTAATTTCCAAGGATGGGGTTTACTCTAAGCAAATCAAATAAGTATATAATTACTTATTCTCTCCCAATAGAATGCTTTAGGGTTCAGCTAAGTGTCAAATTAAATTTAGTTTTGCTATCCTAAGATCTAGGAAGCTAATAATACAAATATTAAATACATATGATTTCAAATAATACATAAGGGAAGTGCAAAAAGTGCAATTTCTCCAATGTATATCCAAATGACATAAAATTAATAAATATGTGATCCTTATAGCATAAGGATTTAAATGACAGTATGTTGGGTCAATTTTGATTTCATTTGGCTTAATTAGGGCTTTACCCTAATAACAATTAAAATTGTGCTTAGTAAAATTAATTATCAAATTAACTTTATATTAATGCTCTACCTATTTTTCTAATCATTTTGATATATAATTTTAATATATTTGAAAGTATATTTCATAAGTTATTAAAATAATTTTAATTTAATTATATTGATATTAATTATTGCTATTCATAAGTCTTCCTCCCGCACGCAAGGCTCGCCTGTGTGCACGCCAATGTCGCTGCTCGCATACGGGTTGGGACGCATGCGCGTGGCCTGACGACAGTGTCGCACATGTCGGGGATTGACCTGCCAGGTACTGTATATCCCTTTCGACGTGGGAGGAATTTAGGGTTTCTCGATAATTCTCTAATTCCTTCACACTCATGCCATCCCACGGGTCGAGCCACATATCAAAACGCTCACCATGAGATGGCATATATAGGGATATCAAAACCCTCATCAGATAATGCTTCTAACCTCATAAGCTTACTCGGCCCTAATTCTCCACCTAGGCTTTAATGTGGAAGCATAATTATCCTTCCACAGAGCCCCTCAATGATCAAACAAGGCCACAATGCTCTCATTGCGTCAAGGCCAACTTGGTGGACCTCAAGCTACATCCCGAGCATCAATAGAGTGCTAATGGACCACTCAACTGAAGCACTGTACAATACTGTACATGCTCGGGTTATAAATGATCAATTGGGCTCACTCAAGCCCACTTGATCAAAGCCAATACTAGCCCATGATCTTTAATAGGTAAACAAAATCATAGCTCAAGCAAGGGAAGCAAAATTTACAGGGAAAAGGAGGTACCCTAATTTGTGTCGAAGGGTCTTCTTCGGGTTTAAAACAAAGCGGCTAATGATCTTGGATCTTAAAAATTATCCCAATTGCTGTAAAACTTGACAAGGAATTGAATGGTTATCTTAACTCAGCTGGAGGAGGTGTCTGGGGAGGTAGGAGGTGAGTAATGGGGCTTGCGATTGTCGCGTGCATGCAAGCCACACATTGTGTGCACAGGATCAGTTGGGGAAGAGAACTCCCTGGCCGTTAGATTAGGATGGAGGATTTGATCGAACGACATTGATCAACGTGCCGTTCGATTAGACGGTTTCACTCATTAAATAAATGATGACACAATTTAATTAATATTAAAATTAATTAATTAGAATTAAGCTATCAAACGAGCTTCGAAAAATCCCAAAAATTCACCCTTAACTAATTTGGGGGTGAGGAACTCAAAAATGAAGTCAAAATTTTAAACATAGGCCAATTTAATTATTTTAGTTTTATAATTAATTAAATACATTAAAATAATCAAGATATTCAAATGAGCTCCAAATCAAACTAAATTTCAGATGTTAGTTCTAAAAGGTATTTGAAGATGAATGGAGGTGATTTTAGGCTGATTAGACTAATAATTAATGATTAATAACTCTAGATTGTTACAGACTTCCTTAGAAGAGGTATCATCCTCGACACTCTATTGAATTTGATTAAGAATAAACAGGAGTTGAAAATAAGATAGTTAAAATATCTGATTAGGAAAAAGCATTCTGAAAACTTTTTCCACATGTCCTTTTCCTTTTCTCATGTGGCTTCATCAACTGTTTGATTTAGCCACTGGACTTTAATCATAGGAATGTTGCGATTCCTCGATTACTTGAGGTCTTTTCAAAAATCCTAATAGGCTTTATTACAAAGGTTAAGTCTAACTGCAAATCTATTTTAGAAATTTGCATTCGTTGATTTAAATCTAGTAAGCACTTCTTCAAAGATGGTATATAAATGGCATTATAAACAGTTATACAATTTTTAAGTAATTTCAGATGATATGCTGATGCCCTAACTTTTTCAATTACTTCAAGTAGTTCATCATATCTTTGACTTAATTTTTATGTAGCTCTGAATCACTAAATTCCTCTCATTGGGCTTATTTAAGATAAAATTTATCTCTAATTTGAAATTCAAGAGGTCGTTGGAGAGCATCGTGATACTTTTTCTATCTATCTTGAGCTACCAACATCCTTAATTTAATTAATTGAAACTTTTTATTAACCTCTTCAATTAACTCAAACCCAAGTATTTGAATGTCCCCTACTTCTATCCAAGCTAATGAAGTATTACACCTTTGCCATTTAGTGCTTCATAAGGCTCCATACATATACTGGCTAGGAAACTATTATTGTAGGCCATTCAATTAGAGCTAAGTGATCTTCCTATATTCCACTAAAATCCAATACACAAATACAATAGATCTTCTAGTATTTGATTTACTCTTTTCATCTGCCCATTAATTTGAGGATGGAAAGCTATGCCCATGGCTAAGTTAGTTCATAGATCTTGCTGGACTACTTGCTAAAAGCGAGAGGTAAATCTGCTGTCTCAATTTGAAATAATTGAATTTGGGGTGCCATGAAAGAAGATGATTTCTTTTATATAAAGTTCGGCTAAATTTACTATTGAATCAGTCTGATGAGTAGGTAAGAAATGAGCTAATTTTGTTAACCTATTGATGATAACCCAGATCGTATTAGATCCTGATCTTCCCTTAGGTAAGCCCATAATAAAGTATATAAATATATCTAACTACTTCCATTCCAAAAATTTAAGGATTTTAAGACTCCATCGGGTCTTTGATGCTTTGTTTTCTCAAAGCAGCAAGAATGACATTTAGACATGAAAACTGCTATGCCTTTTTCATACCAAGCCACCAAAAGGTCTTCTTGAGATCTTGATACATTTTACTATTTCTAGGATGAATAGTATAGTTAAATTTATGAGCTTTAAATAGAATTTCTAATTGAAGACTTTTAGGAACCCATATTTTCTTTCCTTGATGTATAGATTCATCTACTATATGCAACTTGGATCTCTTACCATTATCAATGTCAGCTTTTATTTATCAAAATATTTATCTTCTTTTTGTGCTACCAGAATTCTTTTCAAAGTTATCGTAGTGTTATTTTTAGTCAACAAGGCTCTCAATTCAGCTGATCTGATTGACTTAATATTTAATCTTTCAAAATCTTTTACTAATGACTTGTTGATTGAAATAGAATATAAAACTAATTTTCTAATTAAAGCATTAACCACTATATTCGCCTTTTTGGGATGATAGAAAATTTCTAAATCATAATCGTAAATAAATTATAACCACCTTTTCAGCCTATAGTTTAACTCTTTTTGAGTAAGAATATACTTAAGGCTTTGGTGATCGGTGAATATCTCGTACTTCACCCCGTACAAGTAGTGCCTCTATATTTTTAAAGAAAAAAACTACAACTACCATCTCTATGTCATGGACATGGTAGTTCTTTTCATTATGCTTTAATTGCATTAAGTAAAAAAGCTATAACTTTTCCTTCCTGTATTTGGACGCATCTAAGTTCTAATTTAGAGGCATTAGTAAAGACCTGAAAGTCCTATCCCTCTTGAGGTAAAATTAAAATTATTACAAATGTCAACAGAAGCTTAAGCTTCTGAAAAGCCTCTTCACAATCTGGACTCCAAATAAATTAGGTATCCATTTTGGTTAGTTGAGTTAGAGATAAGGCAATCTGACAAAATATTGGTATAAATTATTTGTAATAGCCAGCTAGGCCCAAGAAATTTTTGATCTTTGTTACATAATTGAGTTGAACCTACTGTTGAGCAGCGTGAGTTTTTTTCTGATCAACTCTTATTTCTTCAGCATCAATGACATGGCCCAAAAACGTCATTGATTTTAGACAAATTTCATATTTTAAGAATTTAGCAAAAAATTTATTATTCCCCAATAACTCTAAAATAGTATGGTGGTGATTCTCATGGTCAGATTTAGTTTTGGAATAAATCAAGATGTCATCAATAAACACGATGACAAAATTATCAAAATAAGGTTTGAAGATGCACTGTATCAGGTTCATAAATATAGATGGTGTATTAGCTAGCCTAAAATATATGACTAAGAATTTATAGTGCCCATAACATGTTCTAAATGTAGTTTTAAGGATGTCATCATCTTTAACCACAATTTGATAATAATTTGATCTTAAATATATTTTGGAGAAAACTATCACTCTAGATAACTGTTCGAACAAGTCATCAATACTCGCTAAAGGATACTTGTTCTTAATTATTATTTTATTCAGTTTGTAGTAGTCTATACACATCTGCATTGAAATGTTTTTCTTTTTAATGAATAGCATTGGAGCTTCTTATGGTGACATTCTTGGTCGTACGAAACCTTGCTCCAATATCTCTTGTAATTTCTCACATAGCTCCTGCAATTATTTGGGAGCCATTCAATATGGTGCTTTTGACTTAGGTTGCGTATTTGGCACTAGATCAATTGCAATTCAACTTCTCTAACTAGAGGTAAGCCCCATAATTTATTAGTAAATACATCCTGAAGTTTCCTTACTAGTTCCATATCTTCAGTTGGCTTTGTATCCCTTCTTTCACCCATAAGTGTTACTAAGTAGGTTTCACATCCAGATCTAATCAATTTCTAGGCTTTCACGACATTAATAAATGAAGCAATTTTACCTAGTCTTCTAATGAAGATTTTAAACTTTTTCCTAATCTTTTATTAATTCAAATTATCAAGACATTATGCTTATATAATCAATTCATACCCAAAATTATATCAAAATTGGTTATTGGCATAATTATAAGTTTGGCCGCAAAATTTTAATTACTGATTGGAATTTTCAACAAGCAAAATTTACTAGCACATAGTTTAGCTCCAAATGGCATTTGAACATGTAGAATTTTTCTTAAATTAAATTGGAAAAGATTCAGAATATGCGCACACTTTTCAGGTATAAAGGAATGACTTGCACCCATATCAAATTGCATGTTGCAAAGTCGAGATTCTATATAAAGTGTGCCTTATAAGATTTTAAGGTAATTAACACTATTGTTGAAATAAAATGCAACAAATTTTTCTTACAAAGAATTAAAATTATACCAGACACTACATTATTGTCCTCGTGAGCAACAATAGGAGTCAGAGCGAATACTCGAGGTAGATTTACAGTTTGATTAACTATTTTACCATTTTTCATGATCCTCTGAGCAATTTGAGGAGCATTTTGACATGCCTTCAACTGATTTAGTATTGGAGTAGTTGTAGGAGGAGGCATAATTACCATGGCTGGCACTTGAGACCTAACTGGGATAAGATTTTTAACAATTTGCAAATGATTGATCTTTATCCAATCGACTTTCCATCTTGCACGACATTCCCAAAATTGATGCCCAACCTTTTATAAGCAAAACATTTGTTTCCTTGGTGGTAACATCTACCTTAAGGATGTGGTCTTTGGCATTTGCCTGATTATCTTACTTGTTGCTATTGCTGAGTGAGATTGAATACTTTAAGCTGATTAGGCTTATTTCTCTTGAATAACACAGATTTTGATTAGGCCTATGTCAATGTTTTATTCATTTCAAAACTAACATGAAATATTCATCAAATATTCCATAAGTTAACTAAATATGCAAAGGTAATAATGCTCAATTAACAAGGTAAATAGTGCATACAAATCATGGATATTAAGCAATACTAATAAAAAATCTATGATATCTTTTATTTACTAATTTATTCATTCTAACTATTTTCAGATTATACAAACTCAGGATCTCTAATATTCTACTATTCAGTATAACTCAGAGTCATGGTCCTATAAAATTACCCATTATAACTAATCAAGCTCTAATTTAAATCAAATAGTGTTGCCTATAAAAGTTAAATAAGTAAATCAACTATCTTATTTGATATATTTATTAACCCAAAATTAATCTTGATAAAGTAAATCAAGATTAAGGGATTAAGAGTTAAACTCCAATATATAAGATTTACACCTCTTAAACCAAGGCACTAATATCTAAAGCCTAAGCTTTCTCAATTTCTCACATGCTAAAGGTAAGGAACTCTTATTAAGTGTAAACAAACTCAATAAGAATGAAATTCTAATTTTAAACTAAATCCAAAAGGCAAAATAATCAAGACTAAAATCATAAGATATAACTCTTAACTAAAAGCTTCATTTTAATCAAGATTTAATATATTGAGTAATTTTATTACTCAAAAAGATTGAACTTAAGAAGTTAAGATTTAAGGGAATCATTAAGAAATATCTTAAGGATTTACATAAGAGTTTACTTTAAGGAATACTTTTTAAATATAGATGAATCTAATCTGACTATAATTAATTTAGCAAGTTCACTAAATTTAAGATGAAGAAAATGTGAGTTCTACATCCACATTTCAACACTTAAATTATTATGTTAATTAAATTAGGGAAAACTTAGGGTTATGCCTCCAAGGCAATTTTCTAATTTGAAATGACCCTAAGTTGATTTTAAACATTTAAGTTTATTGATCTTAATTGTAAATGATAGAATAAGAAGCTTTAAATTTACCTTAAATTACATTTAGCTAAAATAACTAATATGCCCTTCATTGAGTGTCTAAATGGAGACTTAAAGTTTTAGGGTACCAAATTAATTTCTTTTAATGCCAAAAGTTTTTTACTATCTAAGTTATGGATTAACACCAAGAAGATTCATATTGGTTAAGGATTGAGGTTAATGGGCTCTAATTAGGGTTTACACTCATTAAAGTGTGATTACCAATTTAATTAAAGAAATTATGATTTTATGATACAATTAGGTCCTTTTCTGACTAAGGAGTTCATAGATACTAAAATCACCAAAATCATAGTTCAATTGGTTTAATTATATGCTAATTAGAGATTAGAGTAATTAGTGAAATTAATACCAAAAAATTAAATATATATTTTCAAACTTGTTCTTCTTTATCTAATAAAGGTTTAGAGACCTAAATTAGGGAATTTGGCTAAGGGATGAACTTAATATTCACTAATCATTTTTTTAAGATAATTGGGCAATATTAAGAAAACTAATTACTGAAACTTAAATTTTTTTGCAGATTAATATTCCTTATATTTTTTTGATTAAAATTATATATTAGAACATCAAATTTGAATGTGAATTGAGCAAGTTATTACATTAATTAAATTGTGATTATTTGCTTAATTAATTAATAAAATGATTAGTGAAATTAATAATCAAAATAAAAATTTAATATCAAATCAATATTCTTTGTATTTTTTTTATCACTTTAAGATATAACATCACTATATTTGAACTAATAAATAAAAATATTTGAGGCATGGCTTAAATTGAATTACTTTAATTTACCCATTACTGTTCATAAGCTACTGCCCGCATGCACAAAAAGTTTTTTGTGGAGCTCCATCCTTGCTATGGTCATGCTAATACTAATATTAATATGATTATAGTGAAGTACCAAATGAGGCAAATCCCCCAACTATAATCAAGTTAGGAATAAACCCAACCCATCTTAGCTGAAAGAGTTGTCTCTTAAAACTGTAAGTCATTTATCAACATCAAAGTATGCGAAAGCAAGATACAAATATAACATCCATTCCATAGCATATAAATAAAAGAACAAGAGATCAACTCAGTATATAAGTGCAGAAAAGTAAAGACATTAAGAATATTTAATTATTATAATATTGAATTTGTTTAAATGAAAACAAGAAAAGAAAAACTATCTAAGCCTCAACAATAGCAAGAAGGTCCTCCTTCTAGCTAAGCTCCTCACCTAGTGCTAACTCCATGAATAACTCTAAATTTGACATTGTTAGTATCACAATGCCAAGGCCTCAGCCAAAAAAAGAAAAATATAAATTAGACAATTGTTAAAGTACATTTTAAGCTTATTTAACTGAAAGTTAAACAACCTACTGAAACGAATTTGTATCAGACAAATCGCTGTAAGGGACCTTAATATTTCCTACATAGCAATTTTTCCGCCAACTAGAGTATGTTTAGGTTAACTGCTGCAAAATTAAACTTTAATATCCCCCAAATTATGTTATATTGAGTACACTTGAATTTCCTTAGCTGTATTATTTCGAACCCACATAAACGTTCATGATCATGAACCATAAGGTACCATTTTCCCATCATTTCCATTGAAATTTCTCTTCAATTTCATTTTGTTACATCCATTCCATGACCTGTTGTATGATTGACGAGCCTCAATCGCGCTCGAACAAGCCTTATTGATGCTCGATACCCGTTGGTTGAACAATATGTTATAGTTGCTCGTAACCCTAAAACTAGAGCATCATTAATTAAGGTGATAGAGGTAAGTGGTGATGAGGGTTTCATGTTTAATAGAAAGGTCTTGTTGAGGCCTTTTGATTGGTATATAACTCAACACTTAAGAAGCTCTAAGTAAGGAGAATTAGGATGTTCTAATTCTCCTTCTTCAGCCCCCCATAAAGTGAAATAATGCCTTGGATGAAGATAAGACCCTGTTATTATTGAACTCATTACTAGATGAGTATGAGCACTTGTAATAACCTAAAGTTGTTAATCTAGTCAAATAAGACTTAACCAAGTTCTGAATTTGGTTCTAATACTCTTAATAAATCATTAGGAGCCCACCATAATATTTTGGTCCAAGTCAAAAAAGTCTCTTGGATCAAAACCCTAAATCTAAAAATCTTGATAATTGGAAAAATGACCTACCTAAATTGACCTCAAATCAAAAATCTGGCTTTGCCATTGCGATTATTATCTCCAAACTAGCTAGGGGTGATGTTTTGGGAGGAGCATTTGGAAGTCGTTAGATTTTTGGCGAATATTTTAATATATTTAAATACCTCAGAAAATAGAAAAATTAAATACTCAACAAAATTGAAATTTAACATTGCCGTTGCATTTTTCACATGCCAATTAGCTAGGGGTGATTTATTGGAATTTTTCTGGCATCATTTCATAAGCCTAATTTTAATTAAGAAATTAGGAATTATTTAGTATATATAGTAATTTTTAATATTACTTAATGCCCCATCAAAGATCACCCATGCCATTTGCAAGGCTAATAGCACTGTCTAATCAAATGATGCATCATACAGCTATCAGAGCGTTTGATCGGATGGCTAATCTATCATCTCCCTCGCTTTTGCTTCGTGTGTCGCGCGTGGCAACTAGCCGCATCGACAGGCGTCATCCACCGCACAAGAAGCCGAAGCCAGGCTTGATTTAGTCATGAGCCGCGAAAGTTGAAGGAACTCCCCGATTTCATAAGAATATTTGAGCCGTTGATTAGAGGTACCATGATCATCTCCATTTCTTCAGTTATTGCCTTTGATTTTTATTCACAATCTTATTTCACGTGTTGGATTGAAAATTGATCGAGCGCGGTTGAGCTCGATTGGGCGTATTTTGTTTATAGTTCACAGTAGACTACAGTAAAGGCTCATCTCATCCAAACCCTAAGACCTTGGGCTAGCTACCGCCGTCGTCAGTCCACCCCTTGTTGGGAAGGTCTGTTCGAGCTCTACCCGTTGATGTGCGGGCCGGCCACCGGCAAGGCTGGATAAACCCTAAAATATCGAGCCCTAGTGTAACAAGCCTAAGTTGTTTCTTAAGCCTAATCCCAAGCTTAATCATGCTCTAATTGTAATCTCAAGTTTAATCTTGCTCTAATTATTCTATAACTTTGTCCAACATAATAAACATTATATATTATTGTATTTTCCTTTAGAATGAGCACATATTTTAAATATGTATATTGCATTATAATCTTGACAATTTTACAAGTATATCCTACTTAAATATTACATTTTTTTTTTGATATGTTTCTCATGCATAATCATGCCGCTTAATATTTTGTGCACATTTTGATATCCTACAATCTTTACTTAGACCTCTGTGTCTGATTAAATATTTTTTTTTTTTCTTTTCTTATCTTTTTCTTTCTTGGTTTACCCTATCATATATATATATATATATATATATATATATATATATATATATATATATATATATATATAACATATCATAAGAAATCTCTGGATCAAGTCTTTGAGTAGTAGCTGATGTAGGATGCAGCAACTTAATACAAACTTAGATACTTATTTTTCTAAAGTTTTAAATTTATTTTCTTAGTGTATAATATATTTTGTAAAACAATATTATAAATGTATTTCCTTTATTATCATGGTATTTTTGAATATTGTAACGAATGTGAAAATATATATTTTATATACCTCTAAATATATTGTTATACAAAACCACAATATGATCCTGGAAAATAAGCACCTAACATTGGATTAGTTATGCTGATCTTGCGGCAGGTCACCACAATTAGTATCAAAGTAGGATTGGGAGAAAATTAGTATAAGCCATTATTTATGCAATTGGAATTCCAGAATAAATAAAAGAAAAATATAAAAAGTAAAAATTTTTAAAACTTATATTAAAAAGAGAACAAAAGAATAAATATAGGACCTAGCTAAAATAATATACTTTTAGCTATTTCTTATTTCATTTTCTAGCTAATAGTGATACTTTTATTTTCATCAAATATTTGGTAATGATACTTATGTAAATTTACTTTAATAAAAATATAATAATAAAAATCCTATTTTTTAGATGGATCTTGAAGATTCTCCATTGATCATCGGAACAACCTTAAGAAATTTAATATCTGCCAATACTTCCGTGGATTATGTCAACAAATTGTTTGATATTGTGAATGTTCTAATAGACCGCATTGATACACACAATCAAACAATTTTAAGGCTTCGTACACAACAAACATCCCATATAAATAGTCCTACTTCCATACTATTAGCTACCCATTTCCCAAACATCGAGATAGATAGACTACTTCAAGCCTTCTTAAGACTCCAACTACCAATAATTAATGGATATACTAACCTAATGGATGCTGAAAATTGGGTAATGAAAATAGGGAAAATACTAACTAGTATTTAATGCCCACCTACAGATGTAATTAAATTAGCCATCTTTAAGTTGGAAGGAGAAGCATAATGTTGGTGGGAAATTACTACAAGCTTACAGTTCGTAGGCATATATACTGAGAATATCCAATGGGAAGAATTTGTTAAAGCCTTCGAAGCCAAATACATCCCTCTATCTACTCAAGCCATCATAGAAGATTTGTTCATAAAGTTATGTCAGAGCAACTGTAGAGTCGCTGAATATAAAATTGAATTACAAAAGCTATCCCGTTATGCATCACTACTAATGAGCACCGAGTCTACTTGATGCAGATGATTTTTAAAAGGATTAAAACATTCTATCAAGAAAATGCTTATGGCTCTTCGAATCTTAAAATTATTAAACATTCTTGAAAGTGGAAAAATGTTATAACATGGGGAACATGATGAAATAGAAGAGCTAAGAAAAAGACTCCCACCCGCATATGTATAACAAATTGAATATAAGAGGTCAAGACCATCTCAAACCAGGGTTTATCAAATAGCTCAGCAAACACCTACTAAAAAATGCAACCAAACGCATTTTTACGGTAATTGTTATCACAGGAGCAGAATATATTATATGTGTGGATGATCATGTCACAAATTTTGGTAATGTCAAGCAACTAATGCAGTGGACAATCAGTGGATAACTCATTCTTCACAGATGCAATGATAAGCACCCATACTCATTTGAAGGCAAGAACTCACACCAGCAGTCAAATTAGCTCATGTACCAACAACAGCTTCAATGCAAAGTAGAAGTCCACCCATTGCTCCTAAAGCACCAGTAGTTAATCAAATGGGAAGACAAATTGTTCCCAAGCAAGCTGCACATGCGAGGATCAATACCCTCACCCAAATTCTAATCCCAGAAGATAATTGTGAAGACCCACTTAAGTAGTAATAAGTGAAACTCTTAAATATCAAGGCGCCTTTTTAGATAACAATGGAGTTCCTGATAAGAACTCTAAAGTTAAGCATGCTCATGTGGGAGCACTCCTAGGATGGGTGACCTACTTGGAAGTTATCTTCTGAGGATAAAACCGTAAGACATTTCTAGCTAAAGTGGGAAATACCTTGGTACTTAAGAGTTTGAGCTGTTACAAATGGTATCAGAGTAAGTCATAGGATGTTAGATAGGAGCTAAGTGCCATATAGGTCAAAGTACTACTTTATGTAAGCAGCATCTTGAAACCTTGATGGTTAAGGTACTATATAGTTGTGGTACCTCTTGAGCCTGTAGGGGTCACCTCTAGTCTTATCTACTCAATGGATGGTTCTTGGATCTATGTGTGGATACTGATGAGGACGTCAGTTACTTAAGTTGGGGAGGTTGTGAAGACCCACTTAAGTAGTAATAAGTGAAACTCTTAAATATCGAGATGCATTTTTAGATAACAGTGGAGTTCCTGATAAGAACTCTAAAGTTAAGCATGCTTAGGTGGGAGCACTCCTAGGATGGGTGACCTACTGAGAAATTATCTTCTGAGGGCAAAACCATGAGGCCTTTCTGGCCAAAGCGAACAATACCTTGGTACTTAAGAGTTTGGGTTGTTACAATAATGAAGTGGTATTAGGTACCATATTATTTATTTTTATAAATATCTTTCATATCATATTTAAATAGAGCATGAATTATCTTTTGTTTTAAACCCAAGGCACCTTACATTTCAATGACAAATATTGTGGCACATTATTTAACACTGGTGCAAGCCACTTGTTCATTTCAGAAAGATTTGTTAAAACTCTTAAATCTCCATATTACAACTTAGCAAAAGTCTTGAATGTCAGGCTACCATCTGGTGCACTTATGAGTTCACAAAAATATTACGATTGTAACATACTAATTAATGGTAAGACATATGAAGCAAAACTCATAGTACTGCCTATAGGAAATTTTTACATCATTCTAGAAATGAATTGACTCAGCAAATATAAAGTTAGTATTGATTATCAAAGAAAGGCACCTTACTACATAGCACCCAAAAAACTACAAGAGTTAATAGAACAACTACAAGAGCTAAGAACAAAGGTTTTATTCAATAAAGTATATCACCACCCAATGCTCTTTGTAAAGAGGAAAGATGGTTTGATGTGAATGTGCATCGATTATTGTGAACTCAATAAGGTAATTATTAAGAATAAGTATCATCTACCACGTATTGATGACATGTTTGATCAATTAGATGAAGTTAAGATATTTTTCAAGATAGATCTAAGATCAGACTATCATCAATTAAGAGTTAAAGAAGAGGATATTTCGAAAATAACATTTAGAACTCGCTACTAACATTATGAATTTATGGTCATGTCATTTATTCTAACCAATGCTCTGTCCATCTTTATGGACTTGACGCAAAGAATTATTAGACTGTATTTGGATAAGTTTGTAATAGTATTCATTGATGATTTTCTTATTTATTTTGAGAGCAAGGAAGAACATGAAAATCATTTGAGAGCCGTTATGGAAACTCTAAGGCATTATCAGCTATACGTCAAATATTATAAATGTGAATTTTGTTTAGATTCTGTAGCTTTTTTAGGCCATGTAGTGGATGCCAAAGGAATCAAGGTCAATTAAAAAAAGATAGCATTATTCAGGAATGGCCCCAACCAAAGACCGTGACAGATATTCGTAGTTTTCTTGGTTTAGCTGGATATTATCAAAAAAATGCTAAGGAATTTTTGCAAATATATATACCTTTAACCAAATTAATATAGAAAGCAGTTCCATTCATTTGGAGTTAGTAATGCGAAGAATTTTATCAATAGTAAAACTAGTGTTAACAACTGCCCAAGTACTAATCCTACCACAAAAGATAATAAATTTATCATTTTATTAATAAAAAATTTTACACATATTTATAAGAGATCAACTTAACAAGAAAAATATGTACCCATATATCATGAAGTACATTATATGTTGATTTTATTACATGCTACTACCTCGCTTTGAGCCTCAAAATTTCTATTTTTTGCAAGTTGATAATCATTTTTGGAAATTGCTATTGAATTTATTATCCCTTTAATAATATTTGTCACACATTTTGAGAAAGATTATGATATCTTATAAGAAGCTATATCGTTAAAATAAATGTTCCAAAAAACAAAATTCTTTGTTACTAAACATGTATAAGTATTGGGTTAGGCAAACTCACTAGGGTTATAAAGAGGCCTTACTATTTACTTGGAAGAGGTTAGTATTAGTTAAAGTGATATATAATAAATAAATTTGTAGATCATACTAATATACTTTTGATTCATTTGGTTCTATACACTACTGTCTAAATAGAACACAAAAATTTGCTAGTGATACATAAAACATATTTTCAATATCTTAAAATTGTGGTAGTTATCTATTGTGATAGTAAATGTGTCAATTATTTGGTAATTGTACATATTTATTTGTTCTATATTATCGCACATTGATCTTTATTTTTTAGGAAATATATTGTATAATTTTGAACATTGTTCTATCATACAAACATTTGCTTCATTGTTTATCGCTTATATATGATGTAATTAATGATATCCAAAGTACTTAGATTATTCTCTAACAGGTCTTCAATCTGGGCATTTTTATTGTAAATTTAAGGTCAGAATTTTGAGAAAGGATTAGATCAACCATGAAATATTCAACTACTGCACTCTTATGTTATTTTACACATTTTAGCTATCTATCTATTCAAATAAAGATTGAAATACTGATGTAATAGTATTATAAAATATTAAAATAGAATATCCTTTTTGTATTTTTTTTTATTTTTAATTTTGGATGAATGAATATATGTGATAAATTATATTATTATTTCAAATCCCGATTACAATCCCCAGTAAGTCAGACAACCCCAATCTCATGCCCTCGCTGGCTCGAGAATTGAGGGATGTTACAGCATATATATTTTCTTATAGATTCTGCACTCTGTGATGAATGTTACAAGCTATATCAGTATTGTAGTCCTAATTATTATTACTATTACATGATAATTCGGGGCACAATTACTCCCATCGTATATATCTAAGTATTTAATTACATGGAAATTCCAGCAGGATTAGTGTGGGCAACATAAGTGTCTCTCAGCAAGCATTTATAATGTCGACACTAATCCGAGGTTATCATTTAGTAATGGCCCATCTCGTCACTAATGATACTTCATTTGTGCAAGTGGTGGGGTGGGGAACTTCTCTCTCTCTATCTCTCTCTATCTCTCTCTCTCTCTCTCTCTTGCACATAAACCCAAGTTAATGAAGCATTTTTTGGAATTCTTGAATCTTAAATCTTAAGTTAGATGTATAGATGGCTCTAAAATATTTACACGCACTCTCTCTACATAGTACCTAAACCCATGTTATTAGAGCTTTTGTTGGAAATGTTGAATCTTAAATCTTAAGTTAATTGTATAGATGGCTATAAAATATTAGAATTATATAATTCTATATAAAAATGATGTATGATCTTTTATCTAATGTAAGATTATTATCTACAAGTGCATATGTCATATAAGTAATACAATTGTGAGATTACCCACAATGATACAAGTTTTAATAATTCAATTTGAAAGTATATAAATGATCATCAAAGCGATTGATAAAGATGAGGTTTTAAATTCTAATCCTAAATCTAATTATGTGTAACCATGGAAACCATATATTGGATTGAGTAGATGAGGCTAAGAAAGAAAGGTATAACAACTAAATTTGAAATTACAAAGTATGTTCAAGGTTCCAGGGGTTAAAGGATTTGATATTGCCTTCCTGGCTACATGCTTTATAGTTCAATCGATAGTTAATTAGAACTAATTTCTAACTGAGTGTGTCTTATCTGTCATCGAGGAACTTATGTTTAGCAATTATTCACAATTCATTTAGCATCATTCAATTATGGTTAATTATGAGTAGCAGCTCAGCATCGAATTAATATTTTCATATCAAAACTGTATAATTTCTCAAGGATCAATGTTAAGAAAATGAGGGAGAATTAATTTAATGTAATCTCAATTCAAATACCAAAAAAATATTTATCCAACAAAAACACATAAGAGATATAACAATAACATAGAGACATTATAAGCACATCGATCTGGAAAAATCCATAAAATAAAAAATATTAGACATTAAGAATCTCATTGGTGCTCGAGACCATCGACAAGATACCTGTGACGGAGGAGTGGGCGTCGGCGAGTTCATGCATTAGTGAGAGACAATGCTACATTGACCATCTGTGAGATGCCTTAGTCAAGACAAGGCTTTGTCGCAGTTTATGCGGACTCTCCTAAGTACATATGATTAAAATACTCAGGTGTGTCAAGGCATGTTAGGCCCAACAACTAAGCGCGCCTAAGCAAGAGAGCTAGTCCGAGCCTAATGTGGGAGAGTCTGGGAGCCCCCATGCGCTAGACTGAGGGAGCGCGATTACTTGTAACCTGATAATTTTATATTTTGGTAGAGAAATATTATTTGGATTTGTTGATGTGCTCCTCAAAAAAACTAAAACTAATAGAATTGTAGTATATTTTATTATTTTTTTTATTTACATTAAAATAATAAAAATATTATTTTTAATATTTATATTGAAATCATGTCCAAATATTATTGAATGAGCTTTTTTGAGGTCCAAATAGCATTTCTCTATTTTGGTATATCATTTTTCATTAATTTGGTTAAAGAATATAGGTAATCTTTTCAGCATGATATTATGCATCAGTCGGACGTCGCCATCCCTTAAATGCGAATGGACGCCCAATCCTCATCTCCCGGAGAACTTGTTTGCCGCACGGAGCTGTAGGCTACTCCGCGGTAGCTCATCTTTTTTTTATTCATAAATAAATATTATATATTTATTTTCCTTTTATATATATATATATATATATTTATATAAGAACATCAATATCCTACATACATATTCACGTATAAGCAAATGTATATTGTCTAGAGTTGACAATTTGATTCGGAACTTGAAATTCGAATTTGATTCGACTCGAACTCAAGACATTTTGATTCGATTCGAACTCGACTTGAAATTTTTTGAGTCGAGTTCGAGTCATACATCTTGACTCAAATCCTATTTAAAAATGAGTCAAAATGACTCGAACTCGACAAGAACTCGAATAAAACTCGACTCGAACTCGACTTGAACTCGAGCAAGTTCGAGTCGAGTTCGAGTATGGGCTGACTCGATTCGATCTCGACTGGAAGCCAACCCTAATATTATCTCATCATTTGCATATACTTTCATATTTACATTTATTTATAGAAACATAAACTTATCAATTATGAGATTAATATTCTCAAATACTTTAAAATATATAAAAAATGAATCTAACAAAAATAATATTAATAAAAAATTATTTTCAAATAAAAAAATGTATGATTTATAATAACATATTTAGAACCTTAATCAATGCTTTATAATACCTTCTTAAAGTCTTTAAGAAGGATGAATACTAGAATACATATTCTTAATTAAAAGTTAATTAAATTATATTTTTCTTAGAAAGGAAATAATATTATGTATTTTTGAGATTTATTTTGAGCTAATATATGTTTATTTAAAAGCATTCAAAAAAACAAGTTTAGCTTCTAAGAAATACAAATATACGTGCGTCATTATAAATAATATTTTAAATGTAAAATTATAATATGAGTTAAACATTAAAATATCTTAATGTTTAATTATAATTATGATCACTTTTTCATATGATTTATTATTTTTAATGAGTTTTTAATTATAATTTTTTTCTAATTAATTTAAATTAATATGAGTTAAACATTAAATTTACAAATTTTAATAATAATTTAATAAATTTAATTTTAAAAAGCAATGAAAAATACTTGAATATTTTAATAAATATTCAAATATTTTTCTAATATAATTAGTTCATTTATAATTTTAATTTTTAATAATAAATCTTAATTATTATGAATTAAATAATAAAATTAAATATTTTTTAATAAATAAAATTTCTTTATTTTTTTAATAAATAAATAAAGAGATGTTATTTAGATTTATGGAGTGGCATCTAGAAAAATTTATTCAATGATATTTGAAGATTATGATGCTTATTTATTTATATTAAAATAATATAATATTTTTTTTAAAATTTGTATTAAAATTAAATTTTATTAGATAAATTTTTTTTGCATTTTTCATAAGAGTATTGCTACACTTACACACTAATATACACCAAAATATATAGGTGGTGTATCAATCCAATGTGTAAGTAGATTATTGGTTGAATGCACTTTTTGATAAGAGCTATATACAAAAATTACAAAAAAAAAAAATTCTAATTGATCTTGAATACTTTTTAGTGTATATTCTTGTATAAGCATAGTATTTTTCTTTGAGTATTGCTACAATTACACACTAGTATACATCAAAATATATAGATGATGTGTTAATCCAAAGTGTAAATAGATTATTGATTGAATGTAATTTTTGATAAGAACTATATTCAAAAATTATAAAAAAAAATTTCTAATTAATCTTGAATACTTTTTTATTTATATTTTTATGTAAATATATTATTCTTTTTTTTATAAATAAATAAATAAAAGCACGTGGCACATATTATTAGGCCCCACAAGTGGGGTTCAGTAATCATTACCATAACGCGAATCCGCAATCCCGCAGCAGGCCTATAAAATGCACTCGAGAGCTGGTCTTTCAGCTCCCAACTGTTGGCCGCCATGGAAGAAGAGAAGCTTCCCGCTTCCCGTTTCACCCGAATCTGCGTCTTCTGCGGAAGCAGCACTGGCAAAAACTCCAGCTACAGAGAGGCCGCAGTTCTTCTGGGAAACGAGCTGGTCACACTGCACTCTAACACCACCATTTCTGCTGATAATCATCTACTCCTTCAATTCATCTTATCAAAACTTTGCATCTTCTTATTTACTTTTGGCTGTTCAAGGTGGCCAGAGGCATCGATTTGGTTTATGGAGGTGGAAGCGTCGGCCTCATGGGCTTGGTATCACAGGCAGTGCATAATGGTGGCCGCCATGTTTTAGGGTTCTCTCTCTTTCTTGTATGGTGTCTCGTATTAAGCAATGGTTTTCAGATGAATCTAACGTAAAACAGAGCTGTAATGGCTGTTTTAGCAGCATTATAGAGAAATAATTAGAGGCCAACAGCCTACATGTTTGTTCTTTATTTTTAATTATCATTAATATTGTATTAATCAAAGTATTTAAGAAACTGAGATATCTGAAAGAAAACATATGTAATAGGCTAAGATGCAACAATGGATGCACTCATTATTGGTTAAATATAAGCTGAGAAAAACAATAATAGAAGCCTGCAAATTAACCTTTGTTTCTTCCTTTTTCTATGATATTTCTGCTTTTTACAATATTTTTTTTTTCTTTTTTTTTTTGTTGCAGTGTCATTCCAAAAGCTTTGCTAACTTCAGAGGTCAGTTTTTAAACTTAGGTCGAGTTTCATATGCTAGCAAATGGCTCAATTAGCATTGGTTCCTTTTGGTTTCTTACATGCAAATCTATTCGCTTCCTTTTGTTCTTACATAAGAAAAAATCACATAGTTAGAGCACCGTGAGTGAGGAGTTCCACTATCAATGAAGAAAATGTTGTGAGTATTCTCTTTAAAGCAGATACACGAGTCTACAAGTAGAAGATGAAGAACACTACTTTAAAAGCTCTTTATTATTTTCTCAAACCAAATAATGATGGATTTTCTTACACCGAACACTTTCAAGAAGAGATTCCTTGGATGCAGATGACGTTCTCTTAATGGATACGGCTATTAAGAAAAATTTGTTGTGGGAACTACTTTAGAATCTAATGGACTTCGTCTTGTTGTATCTAAAATAGACTATATGGACTATAAGTTCAATTGCATTAGACGTACTAATCTCGAGAACATAGCTATAGAGGACCGAGTGATCAAGAAGAGCGAAAAAATTCAAATACCTTGGTTCAATAACTCAAAACAATAGCGGAAGAAGTGCGATGTTATTAATTGGATCTGAGCTGGTTGGATGGTTTGGAGAAATGCTTTTGGAGTGTTGGGTGATTTGAAAATCTTACACGTAAATAGTTTTACAACCAACTATGTTATATAGGTTGACTATTAGCCACAAAGATGGTAAAGTGTCATAGAGATGGTGATGCTTAGGTGGATGAGTGGGTATACTTGTAAGGATAGAATGAGAAATTATTTTATATGCAGCAATGTTGGGGTGGCTTCAGTAGTCGATAAGATCAGAGAACGTCGCCTTTTGGCCATATCAAGCGTAGACCGTGCAATGCCCCTATTAGAGAAACTAAGTTCAAGAGTTTCGCCCAAATAATAAGATGACGAGGAAGGCCATAAAAGTCATGGGCAGGAAAAGTTACGAAGGATCTTCTTTATTTGAAATTTAGGGAGTGGCTTCTATTTGATTGTGCACTATGGAAATAAGGGATTCATGTAGCCGACCCTAGCTAGTGGCATCAAGGCATGGTGTTGTTGCTGCGATGCAACATCATTTGACATAATTAGTTAACATAATTAATTAGAGTAATTAATTAAATATCACAATGCCTAGGGCTTGACCTCCAGACTTTTTGTCGAATTCCTTTAATTCTTGGGTGAGCCGAGCGCTGATGGTGATGGTGCTTGGGCTCGACCTCTAGATCTTTATTTGATTCGTGATCACCTCTGACCCGCTCCGAAGTAGATGAGGCTCAACCATAAGAAAAGCTTGTTTATTTGAATTTGGTTCAACCATCATTGTGAAGCTTAGAGTCATGATGTTAGCCATAGACTTTAATTTTAAGGAAATTAATGGCGCAAGTACAATTCACTCAAAGAGCACAAAGTAACTCAAAACAACTGTAATTGGTAAGAAAATGTAAGCAAATTTAAAATAAAAGTGAGAATTTCGTGGTCAGGTTTAATTGGTAAAGAAACTCCCGTTGCTTGCTGTTAGAGTATTGTTGAAAACTTCTTGTCTTCCTTTCTAAACAAAAATTATAACCAATGATGCGTCATTTTTTCCATTTGTTTACAATATTACAACTGAATTTCAGCATCTACCAAAATGCTTTTGTCCATTTTGTCACCAACCATATAGTAATAGTGTGAATTAGATTTGCTTTTCCATTTGATTCATCAGATAATTGGAGAAACTGTTGGTGAAGTTCGAGCTGTTTCCGGCATGCATGCAAAGAAGGCGGAGATGGCTCGTCAAGCTGATGCCTTCATTGCCTTGCCGGGTATACGTATTTCTTATTTTTATAAGAATGCTATTTTATGAGTATTGGCAACTAAGTGGAGTTGGGTCCCATTCCGGTGCCCAAGTGGGGACTGACTCCACTCGATTGGCCAATACTCATAAATATAGGCGGGTCTAAAGAGCATTGATGTTCCTAAATGATTTTTTATTTTTCATGTGATCGCTTATTAATCTTTAATTGTGATGTAGGTGGATTCGGGACATTAGAAGAATTGTTGGAAGTTATAGCATGGGCACAATTGGGAATTCATCAAAAGCCTGTGAGCATTATTGTGTAGACCCATTATAATATATATATATACATATACATATGAAATTTTTTTCAAAAAAGTATAATATTTATTGGCTTAAGAACAAATATAAATATATAATGTATATAGATAATAGTGTATTGCTATAAGAAAAATGCTATATTTACATAAGAATATATACCAAGAAGTATTCGGGAATAATCGAAATTTTTATATTTTTTTTATTTTTGCATAAAGGCCCCAAAAAGGTGTATTCAACAAATCATCTATTTACACATTGGATTGACACATCATCTATATATTTTGGTGTATACTAGTGCGTAAGTATAGCAATACTCTTGTTATAAACCTCGAGATTAAAACACTACGTATGCCTTCAAAAAGCATTAGCTAATTAACATTTACTAAGAAGCCGCTTTTCATAACAAATACATTTAACATGAATAAGATTAGTACTAAAAATTTTATCTTGCATGTTTATTCTATATATTAGTAAATTGTTGGTTTGCACTGTTTAACGTAGATGAAGAATGAAAAAGTTGCATAATCAGATCACACCTTTATCGGTGTAGAAATGTTAGTGTGAGTAAGAAATTTTTTGGTTCATTAGTTTATTTACTGCAATGGAAAAGACTAAAAAGGTGTTGAATTAGTAGGATCGTATCTATTAACAAGAATACAGGAGATGCACAATATTGTAAACTATAGCAAAATGAAATCAATGAGCCATACTTAGAAACTTTGAGATAATGTGATAGAATGTAGATTATAACAAGATACTTGAATTTCATTGAATCAATTTAGTTTTATGTGGATTAAGTTGGTAGTTTTATATTGGAGGGTATACATTGATAATGTTATGAAGGATACGGATAATGTTATGTTGTATTTATTTACAAAAATATAGGTGATGCATAATTATGTTAAGTTATAAGAAAAGCAAATTAATGAAATATATTTGAAAATTATATTATAACAAGATGCTTGACTTTCAACAAAATCAAATTGTTTTATGTTTAATGAATTTTCAATGTTAAGGCTATATATTTTACTAAATGATTTGATTGAGAAAAATGAAGAGAAAAAAAAATGAACTGATCTCCACTGATTAAAAAATTTTATAATATTATACAAAAAGGTTTGATAGAGAAATTTGGAGAAAGAAAAAATTCTCTTATAAAAAAGACTTGAGAAAGTGCACCACAGATTTACATTGGCTTTAAATTATAAGTGAGCAGAAAAGTTTGTATTATTAACAGGTCATTGTTCTCAAAGCCATGCATTATTGGTGAAGCACTATGATACCTCTTTTTAAGCGGTTTGTTTGGTTGGAGATGCCAATTCTAGCATATACCATGAGAGATAGGTTGTTTGAAAGAGAGAGCACATTGCCTTTTTAAACGGTGAGTTCCCTAAAATCAAAAATATTTTGCTTTTAACTATTTTGAAGAGTATAAGAGAATATACATAAGAAATTCAAGGGGTAATTTAAGGCTTATAAAACAAGGAAGATGGGTTCAATTGAGAAAATAAAACTTCAAGGCAGGCCATGGGATTATAGCAAGTAATCATTTGGATTAACATAAGCAATGGAATGTTTTCTTTGAATTGATGTATTGCATGAGTAAGGGCATTCAAAATCTAGATTTGAGCTTGATTTAAGTTAATCAATGGTTTAATAACAATATAAGAATCATTTTTAAGCTTTTATCTAATGTAAAAGTCTTAATGAAGCTTTAAATAGCAACTAAGTAATTTGTGGGTTCAACACAAGGTGATGTAAGCATATCATGATTAAACTAATATTAAAATTAGAAATAACAAGTAATCAAATAGATTAAATTGTTAACAATTAAGTATCCTTGGGGGCGAGAAAGTCTTACATGGTATTAGAGAGACAAAAGTCTTAACATGGCTATGTTTATTCATTTTGCAATTGTCCGGATTTCTCATCAATGGAAAGCAATGGAAGTTCCCGTGGTTTGGGGAACGATATGCTCGCGCATACGAATCTCAAGAAATGGAAATCATGCTTGGAGAGTTCGTTGGCAGAGATGCATAAGAAGCGGTAGCGCCGTTTGAAACGAATGACCAGAAAGTCGAGGCTTGGAATAATATGAACACAAAAGCAGAGTTCACTCTTAAAAGGTCTATCTCACTTGACTTTATCGACCACATCATAGGGTACAATTAGGCGTTAGAGAATTGGGCCACACTTGATGATTTGTTTAATAAGAAAAATGTGGCAAGGTCTTAATTTCTAAAGAACAGGTTGGAGAAAGCAAATCAATGAGAGCTTTCCTTCAAAGTTTTCTTCCTGAAGTTGAAAAATCTATGCGCAAAAATTACCCCATTGATCGAGAAGAGCCACTCTCAAAAGCAAAGCGAAGAGGCATATTATCAGAGAGTTGCAGAAGGAGTATTTATCATGTCCTACAACGATGCAAGGATAGGCTAGTCAACTGTCTCTGATGGAGTTAGAGAACCTCTTGGTGTCTCAGGAGAGTTTGGTTAGATAGATGACAGGGTTGTCTATCTCTAGTGAAGGTAATGAAGTTCTATACACTAGGAAAAAGAAACAATGGGATAGAAATAAGAAGAAGAAGATTGATGGAGAAAGTTCTTTTATCTTATCTAGGGAGAGTGGTGCTCAATTCACTCCTAGGAATGGAGGAAAGAAAATTGTCAAGTGCTTCAGGTGGAACAAGGTTGGACATTACAAGAGCGATTGTAAAGTCAACCTCACATCGGGTCATGCAATAGAGAGGAAGGCACAAAGAAAGATGAAGATTGGGGGAGGTGTTTCTTTGTGGAAAGGGTCTCTATTATGGAGGTTTAAGCTTCTGTGAACTTCGAAGATGATTGGATCATCGATTCCGAATGTGGAAATCACCTTATCGATGATGAGTAAAAATTCTCATCTATGTGGAAGTATGAAGGAAGTGCTGCTATTGTGATAGCGGATAACACAATCCATCTAGTGGGATGCAAGAGGGGGATGTAATAGTGGGCAGTGATCATAGTGCACTCACACTAAAGAGTGTGTATCACATGCCAAGCATGAAGATTAATCTAGTTTCAATGATGAATGCAGTTGGTGCAAGGTACCGTGTGCTCTTTGGGCCGAAGGAAGTGAAGCTACTATGGAACTTAAATTCGATGAAGGTAGAGGTCATTCACACTGGAAGACGAGTTCAAGATCCATTTGTTCTTTCCGCAACGTCATACGTGGACAAGGTGAAGGGCAATGATAGTGTTGTAATTTAGCGCAAAATATTGGGGAACGTTGGCATGGAAAAGCCTAAAGTGACGGTGATTGATAAGCTCCATATTTATAATTATTTTCTTATTTAGGATGTGTGTTTAGTAAATTTTCTTGCTATTTTAGTTTGTTTTTATGATACTTAAACTCAAAATAATCAAAATATGCAAAATAGGATTTCTTATGAAGAAGGGAGCCACGACGCGCTGCAGTGCCAGAAATTCGCAAGCGAGATGCCATGGCGCATTGCAGCGCAGGGCAATTTGCAAGGAACTTATCACAGCGCGCTAGAATACTGGACAAATTAGTAAGGAACTCGTCACAGTGCTCCACAACGCAAGTCAAGGATATAAGAATTGACGCTGTAGCGTGCTACAGCTCCTAATGCTGAAACCATGATGTCATGGCGCACGACGGCGAACAGAAATCAAAACTATAGCGCTTCAGCGCGCCACAACATTAGATGACTCGCGGCAATAGCGCCATAGCGTGCCGCGGCGCCAGACAACTAGAGATCTTGGAGCCACGACGCGCCATAGCACGCGCCGATGAATTATTATAAGAACTTGAATCAACGAGGAATTTGAAAGGATCAAAGTACTCAATTCCTCCGACTCCCAACATTAGAAATAAAAGAAAAAGTTAATTCTTCATTTGGAAGGGCTTTTTGATCATTTTCTAACCTTTTTTTGAACCTTTGGGAAGGAATCTTAATTTTCACATACCATCTAAGAAGGTTCTTAAGGAAGAAAGCTGCAGTCAAAGCAAGAAGAAGCACAATAAGAAGAAAGAGCGAAGCATTGAGAAAGGAGAAGATGAAGAGAACGCCATAGGCAATAGGCAGTTTCTGCGTATCATCCTCGTAACTTTGCTTTTGTACTTTAATTACTTGTGAGAACAAATGTATACATATAAAACTTGTTGTATTTCCTTTGTTTTATTTATTGTGATGACAACCTAATCCCCCTTTGGGGAGGGTTCGGCGGAAAACATGTATTGAGTATAAGATTTCAATCTTAAGTGAAATGCTATGATTCTGAGCTAATATGTTTTTTATCTTTTATGGAATGAATTATATTTTATGAATGAGATAATATTTTAGACATTATTAAATTATATTTTAATGAATTATTATTGTGCTCTATGATTGTATTGGTTTAAAACTTGTTGTCACTCCTTTGCTTAGGCTATCATTAGTGGTTGCCCCCACTCACTGAAAGTCCACTGAATGATAAGCTTGGTAAGGACATGAATAAGGTGTCATATGGATAAATTGCATGTCTTTATATAACTAGATAATGGAATTGACTACAATCTAATTTTGGTGTAGGACAATTTTGTGATGTGGCTGCTTAAGTGAATCTTAGAGCTCAACCCTATTATAGAATCTCCCATCAAACTTGTATGGTTTTATTTCTAGAGCTTCGTATTTCATCTCTGCAATGAAGGCACTCTTCCATTTTGGTCGTCTTTTGAAGGATTTTATGTTGAAATAGACATTCGGTTTTATTTCCATCAGGGGTTTGGATCGAATGTGGGAATGCTGGATTTTGACAATCTGCTGAGATTCAAAAATGACTTATTTTTAATGAACTTACCATGCAGTTAGAAAGTAGGCAAACTCTTGCTTTAGTATATCCATACAACCTTTTTGAAACTCGTTTCCTTAAGTTAGTCTCAAATCCATTGGACTTCCCTGGTTCTTCCTTCACCAAGGTTCGAGGCAGCGCCACATTCTCCTTCCTTGGAGATGGAATGAAGGTGCAATTAGTCATTGCATTAAACTGATCAGCTCGATAATTCACAGACAACTTCACAAATGACCTGATCACGGACTTGATTCATCATTAGATAAAAGGCTTGGCCAAATCTAAGAGAGTAACACTTGTTAAACTATCTAGAATATGTGCTTCAAGTTGCATCAGGAGCTTAAGCCTTCTCGGCTTATTCTCATGGATGTAACTTTTCTGCCTCTGAAAGTGATGGACAAAAAGGTATGGTTTTAAGAGAGTATTAATCAATGAATAGCCTATTTTGTCTACCCTAATGGAGAATGTAATTATGAAAGTATATATATATATATATATATATATATATATATATATATATATATATATATATATAGTGAGTAAAATCTGTTATATTACAGAACAGTGAACATTTTCAATAATATTCTATTGCATGTATACTTTTTGCAGGTAGGTCTGTTGAATGTAAATGGATACTACAACTCTTTACTGTCGTTCATGGACTTCGCTGTCTCTGAGGAATTTATAACGGAGAAAGCTCGCCGCATCCTGCTTTCTGCTCCAACCCCAAAAGAGCTTGTTGGAAATCTTGAGGTACAGATATAATACATCATACAAAGAGCTTAATTGTAACTATTTGCATTGTATGATGCGACTCTTAATTGTAAATATCTGCAGAATTATGTGCCAGATCTTGATGATTTTGTGTCCAAGTTGTGTTGGAATACTGTTGATCATGAGAAGCAGCAAGCTTCGCTGACGTGAAAGCTGGCATGAATATGTATATATATATATATATATATATATATATATCTATTTGAGCTTCAACAGAAAATAGCAACCTGATTTCAAAGCTTGTTTACATGAACGTAACTTATACGTGTTTTGGTAATTTCTAAGCAATTTATTTTTTGGAAATTGTGGTCATGTTATTGAATATACAAGATTCAAATTACCAAAAAAACACATGATATCTACCCAAAATAATAGAAAAATATGGGAGAGAAGTAAGAAAATATAAAGAAAACACATGATTTCTCACACCAAAGAAGGTTTCTCGGCAGTATATATTGGATAAAATAATTGTTACCATCAATTTTGAAAAATATACAAGGAGAGAGAAGGGCGGGGCTATGATTTACAGCCAGGAAATATTTTCTTACGTTCCTATGATTTTATTTGTCTCAAATTAGTTCTTAAAATTATAACTTTATCAAATAAGAAGTTTTAGCCGGGCTGATCCCTGCATGCATCCAGCTACGGTGTGATCCTCCTTCAACGATATATTTTTGCATCTTTGATTCAAGAATTGTCGGTCAAGGCATGTCAATTACTGGTGCAGCGAAGGAAGGCTCATCTCACCTTCGCGATTTTTCATCGCTGATCCTGAAACCCTAGTGAAGGAAGGCCCCTCTCTAGTGTCAAATGGATGTGAATGCCAAAGGCCTACTCCGTCGGAAGCCAAATCGCCAGATAATCTCACTTTTGTTCCTCTGAATGGGCAAATCCCCACGAGCATCAGGAGCTTCTGCTTCGGGCGACGACACGGACGGGATCCCGTGAGCACGAAGACATCCTCTTTGATCTCCTCTTTCGAGAATAAGATCATTAATCTCCCCATTTTCTTCTTCTTTTAATGTTCCGATCTCAGACGCAGAGGGGTGCACTCTGGCACCTTTCTTGTGGTCCTCATCGACCTTCCATTCCAAGCCCTATCTGGCCGATCTTGCTCCGGTGCCGGAGCGGCAGGGCTGATGAGAAGCTTCTCACAGAGCTTTTTGAGATCGTAGTCATCTTAGAGCAAACTTTGAAATTTTGAGTCGATTTGGAGGCTGTTTGAATTAGTTGATTATTTTAATGTATTTAAGTAATTAGAAAAATAAGAAAATTAATTCAATGGGAGATAGAAGTTCTGATTGTATTTGAGTTTCTTATTTTTAAATTAATTAGGGGTGAATTTTTAAAGCTAATTTGGTAGCTTATTTTTGATTAATTAAATTGAAAAGACTTGTTAATTAAATTTATTTTTAATTAGTCAACTATTAATTTACCATTAGAATCGGATGGCGGGTGATTCGCGCCATTCGATTCAAATCGATGCTGAGATCTGACGGTTGAGGCCCGATTCGTGACGCTGGGCTGATCTAGCCGTTGGATATGCCCCTGGATCCAACAACCAGATCTTCATCCGTGGTTAATTAAAACGCGGGATTTAATTTGGGCCGCCAAATGCCGATCCAAGGGTTGAGAGTGACAGAAGCACTGTGCTCATATCGTCTTCTCCGGCTCAGCCACGCGTGATCGAGTGAGTGGAGGTACGGCTGAATACATCCATCCTCCTGCATCTCCAGTACCTGTTATACTCCACTCTCCATCCCATTTTCTTCCCTTATGCATTTGCGATCATTTGGATTCAATTGCATAGAGCTGAATGATCGAAAGTTTCTGCAATTCCTTCTTTCATCTCTTAAATAATTGGTTGACTCCCGATTTTAGAACTCAGTATTGTCGGCTTCGATCAATTGGGATCGGGCGAGCCTAATTGATCCTTAATCAAGCCGAGCATGTACAGTGTTGTATAGTGCTCTGGCTCGAGTACCTTTAAGAAACTAGTGGTGCCCAGGTTACGGCCTGGGGTTCGTCGGGTCAGCCTTGACTCGATGAACATGCTGGGATCTCACTGAGATCATGAGAGGCTCCGTCAATGGATAATTCTTATGGTGCCCCGCCCCCATCATGGTCTTATTAACACATATGTTAACATGATTACAGTGAAGTGGTCACCATTATAGATCTCATATTTATAGTTAGATTAGGTTTTCACCATAATCTATTGATAATTGAAGGATATGTCACAGAACAGAACTAGAGTCTTACTAAATGTACATATAAATTCATAGTGCGGAAGCAAGTAAGACTAAAATCCATTACAGAATAATATGTAATCCAACTCGCAATAAAATGCAGTAAATAAAATACATCAATATCCTATATTATTATAATATTTGAATAATATAGTTTAACTGAATGGAAAACACTCATCCTCACAAAATAAATGAAAAATGTTATCTAAATATCAACAGTAGTGGGAAGATCCTCCTCCTAGCCCAACTCAACATCTGGTGCTACCACCTCAAAAAGCTCAAAATTCGACATATTTTTTACATATTAGGGCTCTAGCCAAAAAAAAAATTACGTTATATAATTGTTCAAGTATATTTTAAGTTGAATTAATGAATTATACACTTTTAAGATATCACATTTAACTTGACAACAACAGCAAGCATAAGGAGTAACAAGCCACAAACAAAATTAGAAAAGTTATAAAAAATATATTTATAACTTATTAAAAGGAATATGTAAGAAATATACATCAAACTAAAAGCTGCAATAAGGTTATGTAATATATGTGTATAATACAATTAAGTAATTACAACTACTGAAAAAAAAAGTACATCTTAACATGCTTACGATCATCTGAAAGTATGCTAATTAACCAAAAAAAAAATTTGAACTATGATACATATAAGTATGTTAAGTCAAAATATTCAATCAAGACTAGTATCCTAGCATATGTATAAGTATAAGAAAAGATTATACAAGTAAGAACTGATGTAAAGTGCACATAAAATAGAAAATAAACATGTAAACTGCCATATCAGACGATTGGCTAATAAAGCCACTGAAACTATACAAAATAGTAACTATACCATGCAAGTCAATTTAGCTTCTCAAAGCAAAAATAGAAATTGAAACTAAACTGAAGAGGCAAAAGTACATATGTCGTTATTTTACTTTACTTCTATAGACATGTCCAGAAGTAGCAAAGGAGTCAAGCATGTATGCAAGACTAAATTGGGTTCCCAAACTAGACACAACTCTCTCCAATGAGTATGTGTTAAGTATCCTTATTTCTCCTTATCTCCTATCTAGTGGTAGTAATGTGTATACACAATCACCCGTCCTAATAATAAACCTGATGCAAATGTTATTCTAATTTTCTATGTTTTCATTTCATACATCAAATTTATCTTATATATTATGCTCAATACAAAATAGGTTCAAAGACCTAATCCAAATGAAAACATAGAAAATTAGAATATATTAGATAAATTAAAACACATGTGATATATGTTATTATCTAATTTATCTATTCTAACTATTCTAAGTTTATACAAGCTCGGGATCTTCAATATCCTACTATTCAGTAAAAACTCAGAGTTATGGTCCTATAAAATTAATCATTATAACTTAATAATTTTTAATTCAAAATTAGAAATATCATCTACAAAGATTAAAATAAATAATCAATTGTCCTAGTTGATGTATTCCATTCTCCCATAACAAATCTTGATAAGGTAAATCAAGATTAAGAAATTAATAGTTAAACTCCAAAATATTGGAGTTTACACTCTTGATCCAACGGCACTAAAGTCTAAGGATCTAGAGTTTCTCATATTTTTCATTCTAAGGCTTTAAGAACCTTTAAGGAATAAAACCTAATGTATTAAGATGAAAGGATTATTAACCCTTATGATAGGTTAAGAGATTAAATAATAAGACTTCTAGCTTCTAATTGAAATCTTAATTTTTAAACAAAATTGAATCTATTGAATAATCTCATTACTCATTAGAACTTAATTAACTAAAAACTAGGTGTGAAAATTCCTAAAGTTCAATGTATTATTGATATGAACTTCTTACTTAGGGATTTGCTTAAGGATTCACTTAGGGATGATATTAGGAAAAGTTTAACAAATGTCTAAGTTGATTATAAATGAATTATTAAACATTGAATGACACTTAGATAAATTATAATGTGAATTTTAAATCTATATTAAAAATCTTAGCTTCTACTTAATTTAACTTAGGAAAAAATTAAGATTTAAACTTCTCATCTAATTTTACAAGTCTAAATGATCTTAAATTGATTATAATTATTCAATTTACTTATTTTTAGATAAATATACAGATTTTAAGTCGTAAGGGCATTTAAAATCACACTTGGTCAAAATGACCAAAATGTCTTTCCTTAAAAATGGGATTTTAAGTTCTTAGGTTCTAAATTGATTTATGTTAACTCACTAAGAGCACTCAATTTGACTAAGATTTAAGGCTAATGAGCTTAAATTATGGTTTAAGCTCATTAATAGGTAATTAACAAAATTATTTAAGAAAATTTAAATTTTATGATATACTTATGTTCTATTTAGTCTAAGGAGCTCATTGATGCTAATTTTGTTAAATTTAGAGGTTAAATGGTCTAGTTAAAGCTGTAGCGCCCCGCCCCGTTGTCGCGCGCAAAAGACAAGTATTATGTGTATCTACATATTCAGCGGTGGAGCGGTGCGCTACTCGGGAGAACGGATATACAAGCAAAACCCATCTTCCCAAATAGGCGGGGTCTAAGAGGCTAGAGATTGAGCCACACTGAAGACTGCTGACTCGAACCTATGGGTAGGATCGAAAGTCAATACCTAAGATAAGAGTAGAATACTTATCTTATGTATTAGACTAGTACGTACATTGGATCTAGAAAAGCAAATAAGGGTCCAACATACTCTTTCAATATATCAACATTTTTAGTATGCTGATCACATCACAATACTAAGTATAGTAGTATAATAGAGTGCGGAAGCTAAAAGCAAAACATCCAAATACATTCATCACAAGCAGTAGTAGACATTCGTCTCAGAAAAAGAAAGTAACAATACATCCAAAATTTATTACAGACTAAGTTAAATGTAGCAATAGAAAGTCTATCTAAAGTACTGAAATACAGCAGGAAGTAACGGTAGATGTCCGATCTGCTAAGGCTCCACGTACTCCTCATGGATCTCTTGTATGTCCTCCTGCCCCGACTCTACAAGCTGCCCAGGATCTAGCAAATTGCCGAATCCCAAAAGTACCCCGTGTTAGACAAGAAGTCTAACACATCGCTACTAACTATGCAGAAATAAAGCTAAAATACAAGTAACAAGTAAAGTAAAGTAAAACTGCAGGAAAACTGGGAAAAAGAACTAAGTAAGGAAAAACTATAATAGCCAAATAAGTATGACAGTAAAGGCTAAGTAAGTGAAACTGTCACACAAATGAAAACTAGAAGCAAGAGAAACTTTGAATATTTAGAAATCAAGATGAAAGAAATGCCGAATGCTGTACTATATGTCACTGAAATGATGCACCCAAATATGCCTCACCACGTATGTCACAGATATGTCACTAAACTATCACTGACAGACTATGAGTAGTACAGCCCAATATAAATATATACCCAATTGGGAATACAGTATGGTGACGCAGATACACCTTGAAATTCCCCAGTATGTGTATGTAACATCCCGTAACCCATACTTTATCACTGATACTCATGCGTTACCGCTGAAATAATGCTTCAAGTCCATGCTCATGCTTATGCCCGTGCTTCTATCATATATGAGTAAAATTCAAAAATCCATCAAAGATTGAATTGCGGATAATGAATTATAAGTCTCCACTGTGCATAATCCTGCTAAAAGAATCCTGACTCCTAGCTCCTAGAATGATAATTGGTTAAAGTTGCAGATTTAATTAAGGATTATTAGATAGAATGATGGTATATGCATACTTAGTGTCCTTGCAAGGAAGGTGGTTCTCATCACTTAGTTTGATTAAGCCACCCTAACGAAGTGATCTTCGATAGGAGGCATTGCCCGTTGGCGATTTGTATCTCAAGCTAAGTTGTTAAGATGCCCTACTCGCAATTATGCTTAGTGTCTCAAAGAAGGTGACTTCAATTACTTAGTTTGTTTGAGCCAGACCTATTGAAGCGATCTTCGCTAGGAGGCATTGCCCATTGGCAACTTGTATTTCAATCAAACTAAGGAATGAGTACCCGTTTAATACACTCTTAGGTTTGAATGATTTATTCTAACGAGATTATATTCGTCTAATCCTGCAGGATAGCACCTGCTCACAAGTCCTTATTTAGAGTGAATCAATCGATCCCGAATACTACTGGGAAACCAGTACTATGGGTATACTATACTACACCACCCAATGATCGAGGTTCAAATAAGTCTATTTAATAAATCAAGGAATTATCAAGACTATAAGGTCCTATGCTAAATAGGAAAGTCCTATACATGGCTCCAAAAAAATGTGATCAAGGATCACTCAATATAGATTCTACCATAAGGAAATGTATCATTATAATATCTTAAGTGCTTCATGTCACGAGGGGTTATGATCAACTTCTAAGGTTAAGGGATCATCTAATCTTCTACCTCAATGAGTCATACAAAATCATCCTACCTCAATGTATATTTAGATTTAGGTCTTTATAATATTTCAGAGGCAATCTTAAGATGAGATACTTAAGATCTCACACTATTAGTTATAATGCTAACACTTTAGGCTTTACTGAACACATCTTAATCTAATATCATGGGATTGAAATCAAGGATATTATTAAAATTTTAGGTCACTTGTTCAATCAATATAATTTTATTAATCTTCTATGATAATATTCTTATTTAGGAGAAAATTACGGATCTTAAGGTTTTGATTCAAATCAAGAAATCATATAGAGTTATTATCAACCTTAATATGTCTAATTCAAGTATTTAGAATCAATATCAAATCAAGTGCATTATTGGAAAATGTCAGGTTCATTGTCTTATAATCAAATCAATTAAGTTAAGGTTTGAGGATTTGGATCTTACTTAAGTAGATTAGGGTTTGACCCCTTTTCATGTCTTAAATAAGATCAAGTGTGTATTTATAGATCAATGTCAAATCAGTGGGTTAAACATATATTATTGGTGGCAATCTCAGACCTAGGTCAAGTCTTAAAAGCTTGATCCAAGTATTAAGACTTCTTAAACTAATTAAGGTGATTAAGGTATTCAAGTTTAGATTTATTTTATTTATACTTAATACTTGAACTTACAAGATTTCAATACATCTAGCTTACTGTTTTAAGTCATATTAAAAGGAAAATTTCAGGAAATAGAAAGTAATTAATGTTAATTAAACCCTAAATCCATTTAAATAGATTAGCACATAATTACAAATCCAACCATCATAATTAATTACAATTTGGCATACAAATCATGTTAAGTAATACAATTAATCAGAGCCTAAGTTTACTAAGATCCAATATATATAAATCCTAATTTTCACTAATTATGCTTTAACAACATTAAGATATAACTTGAAATACAGAACTCAGAAAAATAAATAACTTAGCACATGCATCCTACTCATCATAAGTAAACTAAAGACACCCTAATCATGCAATTTGGTTAAGTATATTTGCTAAATCATCCTAATTAAGTTCTACTGTAATTAGGTAATAATAGAAAATGATGAATCCATAAATTATATCTAAAATAAAGGGATATTTCATTCACTTAAGATCTTTTAAGCTGCTCCTAAATCAATATTTTTATTCTTTTTCAGGGAAATGGTATCCAAAGGAGTTATGAGACATATCTACAAAAATTTCAAAATTTATTAAAGGAATCCGCTACAGCGCGCCGCAGCGGGCTGCAGCGGAATTATTTAAACTTTATAAATATGATGCTCACTAATTGAACAATATTTTTTGCAAAATGAGCCGCTACAGCGTGCGGTCACGTGCTGCAGCGGAAATATTTCCAAACTTTATAAAACGGGGAAAATCGATTAATTGAACAGTGTTTTGCAAAATGAGCCGTTACAGCGCGCGGTTGCACGCTGCAGCGGAAATCTTTTTACTTTAAAAATGAAAAGTGAATTATTTGAACAGTAGATTTGCAAAATGACCCACTGCAGAGTGCTGCAGCGGGACATCTTCCAATGCTCAAACGCGGTAGCACGCGGCAGCGGGGGACTTGGTGAATTTGCTAAGGAATATTGCACGCCGCAACTCGCCATAGCGGCCCGCCGCATTTTTTCCAGACAGTATTTATTGCGGCTGGGGACATGACATCTATCCTGCATTTTGTCCCTAGCCATCATTCCCTGCAGCTGTTGCATTTTTATTTGAAAAAGAAGACCTTGAGGTAATATTTTGGTTAACAAATGAAGATATTTGTTACCTCACCATCAATGGAGGATTTTGTCATCATGAGTTCAGAATTTTAAATGGCATTGCTGGTTTTGAAATGAAGGAAGATGAAGGCAGCCCCTCTCATATAAATATCCCTCCTCTTGATTAGAGGAGGGTTCACAATTTTAGCCAAAAATCCACTAAGTAAGGAGGAGTGCCAAGGAAGAGAGGAACTCCCCAAGAGTGGAAAAGTAAGCTCTTATATTGGAAAAGAAGGAAGAAGGCAGCACTAGCGACCTAAGAAGGAAGCATTGAAAATGAGAAGAAGGATTCCAGAGAACTTCTAAGGAGCGTTCCTAATATCTTCTAACCTCTACTCTTGTATTTCTTTTTAGTTGATCATGAAAGGGTCTTTATCCATGTATATATTTTTCTTCTTTTCTTTTGTGATGAGTAGCTAAACTCCCTTGGGGAGGGTTGGGGTGAAGTCCCATGTGCATGATATAATATTAATGTATGAAGTTTTGTTTTCTCAAGCATAATATATTTGTGATCTTAATGCCTTGCTAAGAAATATTTTATTTAATTTAGTCTTGAATGTGGATTAAGAGAAAAGAACTAAAAAGGCTCAAGAACTAAATTATCTTGTGCTCCTTAGCTCACCTTAGGTTGGATGCTAGGTTATAAGTGCATGAAGCTTAGAACTATGTGACAAAACTCTTGAGCTCAATGCACCTCAACCTAAGCTCAACCAAAGAGTTGATGTAAGTGATGCTAAGACCTACTAAATGAGCTCCTTAGCTCAGCATAATTGAGGTAGAGGAAGGAAGTATTGAAAGCTCATAAACTAAGTGACATAGTCATTGAGCCCAACATATGAATCCCTCATCTCAACTATGTGAGATGCGAGTGATGCTTGTAGTGGAAATTAATGCTTGTAAGATCCTAAAATTTAATAATAAAACTCTCATTGATCAAGAGAATAAGATTAAAAAAATAAAATCCAAAGAATCTTATAAGAGTCTTTGTGCCGAAATAGAACCGAATGTGAGTTCATTTTGTGCACGAGATTTGAACTTGTAAGACCTTGAGTAAAACTCAAGGAAAAATAATGTGCACTTGATTTTAAGTTAAAATGAAAGATAAAGCTTGAGAAACTAATACGCATAAATATTATATCATGACATGTGGGATGGTCCCAACTCTCCTCTTTCTCTTATCTTGCTATTTCTACTTAGTGATTATTATACTGAATTAAAACCAACTCATCCATTATATTGTAGCTTAAACATTAGTAAGAATAGATACACCTTAATGCCAAATCAACCAATTCTCTGAGGATCGATAAATTTCCGGAAATTAGCACTTTTCACTTATTACTTCAGACCACGTACACTTGCGTGTGAGCGCAGACGTGTATTTACAGTCTGTTAGAAAGTCTAACCATCAAATATCAAATTTTATTTTATATTCAGATTCCTGATGATTTTCTGATCATTTTCATATATAATATTATAGGTTTTGGACCAGTGGATTAAAAGTTATTCAATTAATACATTCTGTATTTTTATTTAATCAATTTCTTATGATTGGATTAATTGAATTATTTTCCTTCCATTTAATCAGAATTAATATAAACAGGCTAGGCCCATCAGTTGAACCGCACGGGTCGACCGGGGCCCGAAGACCCGGGACGGTCGCACCGCGCGGGTCACGGGCTGACCCGACCCGCACAGGGCTTCGTCCCTGCGCCTTCATCCTGACGGAAGGGCCTAATTAGGGAAACACTAATCAACCAATTTTGGCGCATCCCGACCACGACAGGACCAGCAATTGATCGCAACATGATCACCGTGGTCAGACTCACCGATCAGGACCCAAAGCCCTCTATAAGACGATCTGGATTGGCCGGACCTTACTCACCCGAGAGCTCCTCTAATGGAGCTACTTGGGGAGACAATTCTCCCCACAGAGACCACACCAGACCCCAGGCTCGATCCCTACACCATCAGGAATGTGAGGCAGATCGAAGCCCTCTGGTCTAAGGGTCTGAGATGGTTTGGAATGTCGGGTCCTTACTCGACCGAGACGATCCCCAAGGGGCTTAGCCTGATCGATTGGGGCTAGCCTAGGGCTTAATTAAGATACCAGTGAGTTCGTTTCAACAATACACAGCTACACGAATCAAAATGGAGAATGTCCGAGCCTCATTGGCTTGCACCCGGTAAGTGGGGTACCTGATTTTGTCGGGGAAGCTCGAGACGAATGCTCGGGGCTTTGGCTGGCCACGGCTGCACTTCCAGGAACTGCAAAGGATCCTGAACACCAAGAGAAACTACTACCAGCGCTTCAGAAGCTCTTGGTTCGCCTTCTCGAGATCGGACAGACGGTAATGGCGAGATGGAAGACAATGAGAATCGAGGCAATTGAGCAGCAAAGGGATAGGGGAAGGATTGCTGAGGCTATTCAGAAGTGCTTAGGGAAGCTTCTGGAGGGTTGGCTCGGGCTGGGAAAGGCCCGAGAGGTCGGGCCATGGTCGAGCTCTCGAATTTCCAATTCGAGCTCGGCCGGGTCACAGGGCCCGAATGGGGTTCCTTGCCAAGACGGGGGAGGTCCTAACGACCTTGCTGAGGTGGACACGGAAGTGGGGGATAGGCTGGGCAGCTGGCGGTACATATATTCCTCCTGTCAGGTGCGCGAGAGAGAGGAAGACGAAGGTCCACAGTAGCGGGATCTTCGGATGCCGTCTGATCTATCGATCAGATGGCGGAATGGCTCGGATCGCTCGGATCCTAACGGCCGATCGCGGGAGCGATCCGGGCCATTGGATCGGTCGGGTAGGTTCGAGGGTAGATCTGCGGTTCCACGGGATCAAATCCTGGCCATTGGATAGGAAGGCGGAACGGCTAGATTTACGGGATGTCGCTGCCGCGTGGCCTGGGCTCCACAGCGGATCGCCCGCGGTCCGCACAACGGATCCCGACCATTTAATCGGGTATATGTAACAACCCGAGTTGTTACTATGGTTGATTAGGACTAACCCTAAGTCTTAAACACAATTATAAGCGCTAATTAGGTCAAGTGGTGTCAACCTTTGAGACCTAGTCCAAATCAGGAGTCAAACGGATCGAATCCTAATTTCTGGAAATCCAGAAACCCTAGAAATTGACCTATTTAAATTGACCTCTGATCGAAAAACGGACACTGCCATTGCGTTCCTTGACCCCAAATTAGCTTGGGGTGAAGTTTTCGTGTCAATCGGAAGTCGTCGAAATTTCGATGAATATTTTAATAATAAAAATATCCCGGAAATTGAGGTATCAAAATACTCATCAGATCGAAAATCCGACTGCGCCATTGAATTCCTTGACCCCAAATTAGCTAGGAAAAACATATTCAAAATTTTCTAGAAATATATATATTATTTTAATACTTAACGGCGTGTCGTTAAGTACTTAACGGACCCGTCACTGTAGTTGACGGCGCCGTCTATCCAGACGGCGCCATCGCAGTCGTTGGATCGGGCCCGGATCCAACGGGTACGGAGCCGTCGTCCTCGACGGCTCCGTCCGCGCGACACACGTCGCCCCACCGCCATTTCCGGCCAATCCAGCTGCTCCCCGGCCTCGGCGAAGTCGCCGACGGGTCTATAAGACCTCGGCCGACCTCTGGGCTCCGGGTTTGCGAAAATCGGAGCCCAGATCGAGCCGGAATCGATCCCCGAAGCCAGCCCACCGTCCGTCCGAGCCAAACTCTGCCGACCCGCACTTCAGGTACCCCGATCTCCCCTGATTTCCGTTCGATCATTGCAATAATTGTAGGATAGGTAGATGAACTTGACTCTTTCCATCCACCGGTTCCGATCGGGCTCATACCCACCCGATCGGGCGCACCGGCGCCCGATATGCGACTGGGTTCGGCTCCACCGAACCCTGGAAGGCGAAGCGCCGCGGCTTCAGGTTGGGCCGGGTCGGGTCCGTGTAAGCCGCGGGTGGGGCCAACCAGGCCACGTGGCAGCCTTCGGGCCCGCCACGTGTCACGTGGGGCCCACGCGCGAGCCTCGCGGCTCTTCGGCTTCGGCTGTGGGGCCCACCAGGCCACGTGGCAGCCTCTGGGCACGCCACGTGGCATGTGGGGCCCACAGTCCGAGCCCGCACGGCGGTCCGGCTCCCCAGTAGGGCCCACCGCGCCACGTGGCAGCCGCAGGGCCCGCCACGTGGCAAGTGGGACCCACTGCCCGGTCAAACCGCGGCGGTCCGGCTTCCGGTGGGGCCCACAGTGCTACGTGGCAGCCTCTGGCAGTGCCACATGTCAGGTGGGGCCCACTGCCTAGTCACCAAGCCAAGTCCGCCCCTGTGGGGCCACAGTGCCACGTGTCAGGTGAGGCCCAGTCACCCGAGCTGAGTCAGCCCCTGTGGGGCCCACAGTACCACGTGTCTAGTGGGGCCCACTGTCTGTTAATTAATTCAAATTTAATTACTGTTAGTTAATTACTGTTTAGCCTTAATTAATTACTGTTAGTGGTTAATTAAATTATGATTAATACTAATTAATTTTGAATAGTAATCTTAATTAATTAAGAATAATTAGAGGTTAATTTAGTTAATTAAAGATTAATTAAATCCTAAACAATAATTAAGTTAATTAATTATTATTGAACAGTAAAACCTAATTACTTATTTTTAATTAAGTATTAACAGGTAATTAAGACTAATTAAATAGTGATTAGCACTAATTACTTTGCTATAGTAAAATATTAATTAAATAATAGATTAATTAATGCTAATTAGTAATTAAGCCTAATTAATCACAGATTAATTAAAGATTAATGATTTTAGAAATTTTATATAAAACTTTAGGAATGAACAGTAAAATAATACAATTTGAATAAATAAATAGTAAAATAATTTAAATATTATTTTTGAATAGTAAATCTTAAAAGTTTAATAACTTTTTGTAGGATGATCCAAATATAGCCAATATAGGTCTTAAAATACTCAGAAAAATGTAATTATTCAAATAACATAATGTAAAAGTTTATTTCATGGTACGTATAACGAGGTAGCATTTTAGGACCTATTTAGAGACTCATAACTTTTTACCCGGTTATCGAAACATAGTCAATATGGGTCTTAAAATGCTCAGGAGAGCGACTCCATCATCGTAGTAGTATTAGTTTTTCCATTCGGACATCAGGATAAAAAGTCAACCCTATAACTTAGAGTTGACTTTAGTGAAAATGACCAAAATGCCCCTATACTTCAAACGACCATAACTTAGTCAAATCAACTCCGAATTGGAAAATTCAAGATGCTAACCAGCCTAGAATTTCAATGTCATCATTATAACAAAATAATATTTAGGATTTGAACCCTGGAAATTTAGATAAATGACCAAATTACCCCTAGCCTTATTTTAGTCATAACTTGATCGTTCCTCGCCCGATTTAGGCGTACTTACTGCCTATTTTCAAGTTAGACAGTATGGGATCAATTGGATCTAAGAGAAATCAATTCTGACCACTAAGTAAAAAGTTGACTTTTTGACCCTTAAAGTAGGGGCAAAATGGTCATTTTGCCCTAAGATTTGACTAAGTACCCTTACCCTTTGGATAACATCCCAGAATGCCAAGACTAATATTATAATCATCTTAGTAAGGTTTAAGCAAGTGAAATTAACCCTTAAGTTAGATTCCAATAACTTCTATTAAGTTTTAAGCACTACACCTTAAGGACCTTTCCTGAGAATAGGAATATATCATATGTTAGTGTTCATTCATTGGGTAAATTGGGTTACCCAATGGGTGAAACCTTGGTTTATTAGTTTTTAGACTTTCTTTTATTTTACAATTCGTTCTAATTAATTTTCCTTTTAACTTTAGATTTAAGATATGAGATTCATTCTATTAAGTTTGATTACTTAATAGGATTTGCCATAACTAGTATATCACTTATAGAATAAAACATAGAACTTAGGTCTTATCCTTTGGATTATGTGATTAAACCTAATTCTCGTAGTGTTTAATCTATAATCTATAGGTTTAGAAGATATTGATCAGATCTTAGTTAGAACGTCTAAATTCACAAAATTAGGACGTATGATTTATTGATTTAACCCGTAGTCGTCTAACTGATTGAACTAGATTGGAATCTGATCAGTTCCAATCTTTTTTAACTTATAAGGATGAATTTCTAAGTTACACTCGATAGTAGGAAGATGGTGATCCTGAACTTGTGTAACTTGGAATAGTTAGATGGTTAAATAGAAAACAAATGATATCACTATGTTTAGTAGAGTCCCTTGCTTACTTTGATGATTGTTTCTTACGCGTTCCTTGATTTTTGTGCCATATTTTTCTTGAGCATATCATACAAGATTTTTGATGCATAAATAAACTGTTAGAAAAATATGGAGACTCCTTAGATTCCTTATGAAAATATTAAAGTGATTTATAAAAAGATAATAATTTTATGAACTGCCTCTCAGTTATATCGTTATTGCCTAGCCTCCTTATGTCGCTAGGGGAAGGATCCGCTTTTGTTGTGTGCCTAGTTTACTAGCCTCCTTATGTCGCTAGGGGTACACCGTTGGTGCCTTAGCCGTACTGGTGTTAAGGTTGCCTTGTATGCTTAGTTTACTAGCCTCCTTATGTCGCTAGAGGCATATAGTTTGGCCTTAACCGTACTGGTGCTAAGACCCTTCACTTGCTTTGTGTGCTTATATGCCTAGCCTCCTTATGTCGCTAGTACACAGTTTTATGTCTTAGCCGTGATGGTGCTAAGCTTCTTTGGTATTCAATGGGCTTGAGTAGCTCTTTACTGTATGGCAGTCAATGCACGTGTGACTTGATATGCAGTTGTTGTTGCTTACTTTTCAGTATTCTTATTCCGTCATCTATTTTCTTGTACTGCTTTATATACATATTTAGGATGTTAGAATCTTGCTGCTATATATACTTACCACTACTGAGTTGTTTATTTTTAATTGGCATATTTCTGTTGATCACCAGTATGTTTATGATGTAGTACTTTTCTTGCTACACATGTCTAGTTATGTATATTTATACGCCCTTCCTTGCTTAGTTTGTATGCGAGGAATGTCTCAGCCTCTTTCCTTTTCCTTGCTTAAGTTATAAATGATGATTTATAGCTTTCCTATTTCTTTTGTATTGCTTGCCACTCCTTTTCATATATATATGTTGCTTAGATATTGTCAAATGGTGATGTTACTTAACACTTATAATAATTCATCAGCTTAAAATGTACTTAGACAATTGTCTAACCAGATTTTTCTTTTCTTTGGCTGGGGCCCTACATTGTGAAACTGATAATGGCAGACTCCTTTCAGTTAGACGAGCAGGAGTTAGGTGTGGAGCCTTACCCAGAGGAGGAACCCGTTGAAGAAGCTGCCGTCTAGTTCCTTTATATTTCGAGTGAGAATGAGTGGTTTTCATTCTATCTTTATTTAAACATTTTAAATGATGTAATAATACAGGTACCATTAACTATGTATTTGGATCATATGCTTATATTCTAAGTTCTATTTTTTCCTATTTGTACTGTGATACTTGGATGATTTACATTTTCTTAAATCGCTTCCGCACTCTGTTTGTTTACTTATACAGTGACTGTTAGTTTGATTCTGTGTTAATCCTTCCCTAATCAGGTGGATTATGGAGTCTATCCTAATCCAATGATAAGTGAGGAGTTAGCCAGAGTGACACCCCACCCTTAACCTAATCCTCTGGCGGATTAAGGGTGCTGGGTGCCACAATATAAGGGTAAATTTGCAAAATGAAATTGTTAGGAACTCATTTATACAATTAGACCATTTTAATTAAATGCAAATTATGGCCTAAATAATCTCCAAATTGCATCAAAATTTCACCCCTAGCTAATTTGGGGGTGAGGAATTCAAAAATATAATCATATTTTAATTTTGAGATCAAAATATTTTAGGTCTAATCTAGAACATCTAGACTGATCAAAATATTATTTTGGACTTAGAGAAGTCCTATGGACTTCAAAATTTCAGGATAATCTTCATTTGAAGTTATAAAACAATGGAGTCTAAAATAATGGTTGTTTAAATTATGATTTAGCAAGGTAATAATCTAGGGTTGTTACATAAGCTAATCAAGAAAAGTTCTAAAAATGGGTAATTAAGAGAGGGGTCAAAAACTTATTTTCACTAATTGATGTCCAAATTTAGCAAAATAAATGGCTATGGGTTTCTTTGTAAAATACCAAAAATTATTTTTAAATTTGTTTATTAATATTTAAATAATTTTGACCTCATATTGAAAATCTGACTTCACCATTGCATTCACCACCCCCAAATTAGCTAGCAGTAAAGTTTTGAATGCATTTGAAAGTCGTTGAATTTTTGGCAAATATTTTAATAATAATTAAATACCTGAAATTTGAATAATTAAATACTCATCAGATCAAAAATCCGAGAGCGCCGTTGCGTTCCTCACTCCTTAATTAGCTAGGAGTGATTTATTGGTAATTTTCTGGATACATTTGAGTATTTAACTCTAATTAATAAAATAGGTTTAAACTTAATTAAATAATAATATATTTAATTTATATTAACGGTCGTCGTCAGTTGATCGCTGACGCTGTCGCTCTAAATGCTTTTACTGTCCAAATTGTAACAGATCTTGTGATCCATCCAATCGAACGATCGGACGCCTCAGCCTTCATCCCTCTCGACGCATCTTGAAACCCTCGACGCGTGTCGCTGGCATCGCACGCGGCATGCCGAATCAAGAGCCGCACGTCCCCCGCCGCTCATCAGCACTATCTCATGCCTTTAAATGCTTAAATAAGCCATCTTACTTTGATTTACAGTTATTATTTGCTTGTATCAACTAAAGGAGGCTAGCATCATTACTTTCGAGCCCTAGTTCTTCTTCACCGTAGATTTAGGTACTTCCTATCCTCCCTATTCTTTTGCTTAAGCATTCTTGCGAATCATCTATGATTTATTATGTGCCAAAACTAAACTGCGATCGATCAAATTACAATCGATCGATCAAAATCACGCCAAACCCTAATTCGCGCTGAGGAAGATGAAAAGCCTTCCTCGAGCGAACTGGTCAATTACGACCGGTTCATCTTTCGGTTTGCTACCCGGTCTGGTTCACGCAAAAGCAGGATGAAAACAAGCGTCACTCATTGTGGCGCCTACCACCCTTAATCCGCCAAAGGATTAAGTTAAGGGTGGGGTGTCACTCTGGCTAACCCCTCACTTATCATTGGATTAGGATAGTCTCCACAATCCACCTGATTAGGGAAGGATTAACACGGAATCAAACTAACAGTCACTGTATAAGTAAATAAACAGAGTGCGGAAGTGATTTAAGGAAATATAAATCATCCAAGCATCACAGTGTAAATAAGAATAATAGACTCAGAATATAAGCATAAAATCTAATATACAGTCAATGGTACCTGTATTATTACATAATTTAAAATGTTTAAATAGAAATAGAATGAAAACCACTCATTCTCACTCGAAGTATAAAGGGACTAAACGGCAGCTTCTTCTACGGGCTCCTCCTCGGGGTAAGGCTCCACACCTAACTCCTGCTCGTCTAACTGAAAGGAGTCTGCCATTGTCAGTTTCACAATGTAGGGCCCCAGCCAAAAAAGAAAAATTTGGTTAGACAATTGTCTAAGTACATTTTAAGCTGAAAATTTTTATATGTTAAGTAATATCACCATTCTACAACATCTAAGCAATAATATGTGTAAGGGAGCAGCAAGCAATACAAAAGAAATATGGAAGCTATAAATTATCATTTATAACTTAAGCAAAGAAAAGGAAAGAGGCTGAGACATGCCTCGCATACAAACTAAACAAGGAAGGGCGTATAAATATACGTAACTAAACAAGTGCAGTAAGAAAAATTCTACATCCTAAATATACTGGTGATCAACAGAAAATATGCCAATTAAAATAAATAAATAACTCAGCAGTGGTAAGTACATATAGCAGCAAGATCCTAACACCCTAAATATGTATATCAAGCAGTACAAGAAAATAGCTGACAGAATAAGAATACTGAAAAGTAAGCAACAACAACTGCATATAAAGTCACACGTGCATCGACTGCCATACAGAAAAGAGCTACTCAAGCCCATCGAATACCAAAGAAGCTTAGCACCATCACGGCTAAGTCATAAATTGTGTACCCCTAGTGATATAAGGAGGCTAGGCATATAAGCACACAAAGCAAGCGAAGGGTCTTAGAACCAGTACGGTTAAGGCCCAACTGTATGCCCCTAGCGACATACGGAGGCTAGTAAACTAAGCATAGAAGGCAACCTTAACGCCCGTACTGCTAAGGCACCAACGGTGTACTCCTAACGACATAAGGAGGCTAGTAAACTAGGTACACAACAAAACGGATCCTTTCCCTAATGACATAAGGAGGCTAGGCAATAAGGATATAACTGAGAGGTAGCTCATAAAATCATTATCTTTTCATAAATCACTTTAATATTTTCACAAGGAATCTAAGGAGTCTCCATATTTTCCTAACAGTTTATTCATGCATCAAATGTCTTATATGATATGCTCAAGGAAATATGGCACAAAAATCAAGGGATGTGTAAGCAACAAAGTATCAAATAGAAGCAAGAGACTCTACTAAACATGGTGATATTATTTGTTTTCTACTTAACCATTCTAACTATTCCAAGTTACACAAGTTCAGGATCACCATTTTCCTACTATCGAGTGTAACTCAGAAATTCATCCTTACAAGTTAAAAAAGGATTGGAGCTGATCAGGTTCCAATCTAGTTCAATCAGATAGATGACTACGAGTTAAATCAATAAATCATACGTCTTAGTTTTGTAAATTTAGACGTTCTAACTAAGATCTGATCAAGATCTTCTATACCTATAGATTATGGATTAAACACTATGAGAATTAGGTTTAATCTCATAATCCAAAGGATAAGACCTAAGTTCTAGGTTTTATTCTATAAGTGATCTACCAGTTATGGCAAATCCTATTAAGTAATCAAACATAATAGGATGAATCTCCTACCTTAAACCTAAGGTTAAAAGACAAAATAATCAGAACGAGTTGTAAAATAAAAGAAGGTCTAGAAACTAATAAACCAAGGTTTCACCCATAGGGTAACCTAATTTATCCAATGAATAAACTCTAACCTATGATCTAGTCCTAGTCTCAGGAAAAGTCCTTAAGGTGTAGTGCTTTTAAGACTTAATAGAAATTATTGTAATATAACTTAAGAGTTGATTTCACTCACTTAATTGATACTAAGAAGATTATAACCTTGGTTTAAGAGTTTTGAAATGTAAACTAGAGGTTAAGAGTACATAGTCCAAACTTAGGGCAAAATGACTATTTTGCCCCTACCTTAAGGGTCAAAAAGTCAACTTTTGATTTACAGGTCAAAACTGAATTCTTTTAGTTCCAATTGGTTCCTTACTGTCTAACTTGAAGATAGACAGTAAGTACGCCTAAATCGGGCGAGAAACGGTCAAGTTATGGCTAAAATAAGGCTATGGGTAATTTGGTCATTTACCTAAATATCCAGGGTTCATATCCTAAATATTATTTTATTATAATGATGACATTAAAATTTTAGGCTAGTTAGCATCTTGAATTTTCCAATTTGGAGTTGATCTGACTAAGTTATGGATGTTTGAAGTCCAAGGGCATTTTGGTCATTTTTCACCAAAGTCAACTCTAAGTTCTAGAGTTGACTTTTTGTCCTGATGTCCCAATGGGAAAACTAATACTACCACGGTAATGGGGCTGCTCTCCTGAGTATTTTAAGACTCATATTGACTATGTTTCGATAATCGGGTAAAAAGTTATGGGGTTTTAAAGAGGCTCTAAAATGCTACCTCGTTATACGTACCCCGAAACGAAATTTTACATTACGTCATTTGATTCTAAATATTTTTCTGAGCATTTTAAGACCTATATTGGCTATGTTTGGATCATCCTACAAAAAGTTATTAAACTTTTAAGATTTACTATTCAAAAATACAATTTGAATTAATTTACTATTCATTTATTCAAATTGAATGATTTTACTGTTCATTCCTAAAGTTTTTATTTAATTAATCACTATTTAATTATTAATTAATTAATTAATTAATTTTACTGTAACAAAGTAATTAGTGCGAATTACTGTTTAATTAATCTTAATTAATCTCTAATTATATTTAATTATTTAAATTTACTGTTCATTCTTAAAGTTTTTATTTAATTAATCACTGTTTAATTATTAATTAATTAATTAATTAATTTTATTGTAGTAAAGTAATTAGTGCTATTTACTGTTTAATTAGTCTTAATTAATCTCTAATATATTTAATTATTTAAATTTACTGTTCAAAAGTAATTAATTATTCTAATTACTGTTTAAGATTTAATTAACAGTTAATTAATCCTTAATTAATCTTTAATTATAATTATTTAATTAAAGTTACTGTTTAAAAGTAATTAGTACTAACCATAACTTAATTAACCACTAACAGTAATTAATTAGGGCTAAACAGTAATTAAATTAACCTTAATAAAAATTTCTAATTAATCAATAGTGGGCCCCACTGACACGTGGCACCTTCAGAGGCTGCCACGTGGCACGTGATCCCCACGGGCGGCTGACTCAGCTCGGCTGACTGGGCTGTGCCTCCCCCCCCCACTTGACACGTGGCACCGCCAGAGGCTGCCACGTGGCACCGCCAGAGGCTGCCACGTGGCACTGTGGGTCCCACGGGCTGCTGACTCAGCTCGGGTGATGGGGCTGTGGGCCCCCGCCCCCCCCACTTGACACGTGGCAGTGCCAGCGGCTGCCACGTAGCTGGGTGGGCCCCACCCGCGCTGACGCGGACCCGACCCTTGCGGGTCGGGCTCGGGTCAACCCGGCCCGGCCCGAAGGCGCGACGCTTCGCCTTCCGGGGGGGTTCAGCGGACCGAACCCAGTCCGCTTCAGGGAGCTGGTGCGCCCGATCGGGTTGGTTTAAGCCCGATCGGAACGGTGGATGTGTAGATGACATCCTAATCTACATACCCTACAATTTTTGTAATGATCGAACGGTAAACGAGGGAGATCGGGGTACCTGAAGTTCGGATCGGCGAAGGTTTCGGCGGAAAAATAGGGCTGACTTCGGGGCTTGATTCCAGCTCGATACGGGCTCCGATCGGTGTAAACTCGGAGCCTAGGGGTAGGCCGAGGTCTTATAGACCGGACGGCGACCTTGCCGAGGTCTAGATGTGGCCGGATTGGCCAGAAAATGCGACGGGCCGCCGCGTGTCACGCGGGTGGAGAGGGCGAGGACGACGCCTCCGGACCGTCGGATCTGCGCGATCGCGGACGGTCCGGATCGCACCAGACCGCGCGACGCGGATCGCGTCCGAGGGCCGTGGGATCCGCGTGCGATCGGACGGTCCGAATTGTTTCGTCCGATCTGACGGCGCCGTTAACTGGAGTTAACGGCGTCGTACGGCGCCGTTAATTAATTAATTAATTAATTAATAATAAATTTTTTTTTTTAAAAAAACATTTTTCAGAAAAAAAATTTTGAACATATTTTTTCTAGCTAATTTGGGGTCAAGGAATTCAATGGCGCAGTCGGATTTTCAATCCGACGAGTATTTTGATACCTCGATTTCTGGGGTATTTTTATTATTAAAATATTTGTCGAAATTTTGACGACTTTCAATTGACACGAAAACTTCACCCCAAGCTAATTTGGGGTCAATGAATTCAATGGTGGCGTCCATTTTTCGATCGGAGGTCAATTTAAATAGGTCAATTCCTAGGGTTTTTGGATTTCTAGAAATCATGATTCAATCCAATTGACTCCTAATTTGTGCTAGGTTTAGGAGGTTGACTCCATTGACCTAATTAACACATCTAATTATGTTTAAGACTTAGGATTAACCCTAATTATCTAAAGTAACAACTCGGATTGTTACACTCATCCGTAGGTTGAGGGCCTGCTGGCTTGCATAACCGAATTACGCGTTGACACGCGTCCGAAGGTCTTGTCCACGCGTCTCCCGTCTGCACGAATGGGGCCCGCCAGACAGACTGCGGCAAATCGTTGCTTGCCACGTCATGGTTGCGGGACCCGCCACCTGCAGACAAAAGAAAATTTAAAATAAATAAAATACTAATTAAGTTAATTAATATACAGTTAATTTAAATTCTTATAATATTTAAACATATATTAATGCATATATGTACACATATACATATATGTATATTTTTTTCATAAACAAAAAAATTAAATATAATTAATTAATAATATATAATAACATTTTAATTACTTTAAATAAATATATTAAACAGATAAATAAAACATTTAATTCCTATGATATTAATAAATACCTATATAAATTAAATATATATATATAAATACACATATATGTATATGTATATTTGAATAAACAGAAAAATAAAGGTAAATAATTAATAATAAATATCAAATTATACAGATATAATTAATACAAAATTGAAAATTTTAATCAAAAATATTTAATATTTACATAATAATAATAATATAATAAATTATAAAAAAAAATAAACTTAAATAACTCCTAAAATATTTATCCACATCATACAAATAAATATACTAAATTAATCAGCAAAAATCAAGGAATATTTTAGTGCCATCCAAAATTCAGTAGGATTAATATTTTACATAATGATATTTTAGGATATTTAATAATTACAAAAAAAATACAAAACTTAGATTAGCTATAACTTTGTGTGTGGTTACCCAAACATACTAAATATATGTCTCAAAATACTCAAAAAATCCTAAGAAATATTTTAGTAGTGTTAATTTTGCCATTTGGATTAAATGGAGGCTAATCATAATTAGGACCTAACCCTAATTAAGCCTTAACCCTAGAAACTTCAAATAGCCATAAGTAAGTCAATTTAACTCCAAATTAGGTGATCCAAATATCAATTTAGATCAGAAAAACCTAAATTACAGTAAACTACAAAAATATTTAGGATCTAATTGTTAGATCTCCTAATCAACCATAATTACTCTAAATATTGATTAGTGAAAATTAGCAAATCTAATTATCAAAATTAAGTAATTTTAGTTTCAGAGGACTCATAAAGTAAATTAGAACCTAATTGTATAATTAATTTAGTAATTTTATAACTAATTTCACTAATCACATTAAACCCTAATTATTAACCATAGAAATTATGTTGGCTATAACTTAACCAATACATATCATATTTTGATGATTTTAGGTTCTATGGAAACCTTATGACATAATCTACAATAAATTAATAGAAATTTTAAATTTCATTAAGGGTAAAATTACTAATATGCACTTATAAGGTCAAATTCCCAATTTGACCTTAAATTCCCAATTTGACCTTATAAGGCATAATAATTAAGTAGCTTAATAAAATAAATCAAAATATTCAAATATTCATTATTATTACAAATTATGTTAAAATCATAAAGCATTAAATTAATGACTTAAACTATTTTTGGCAGATCAAAAAAATTAAATTGGTTGATATTTTGTCAAAATAGTCAGGTACGTAAATCTACTTATAAGTTTTATTTCAGTATTCTTATTTGAGCCATTTTCATTTGAGCATTATTAAACTGCTTACCGCTTATAATCTACAAAAGAATCTTATCAAATCAGCATGTAACAAAAAGATAAAATGTGGTATATATTATTATGGTGTTTGTCTTTGGAGGATGAAAAGCAACACTGAGGATCTGTACAGATTGGGCATGCTGGCAGCCCCTGGGAGTTATATGGAGGGATTTAGCCCTTTTTAGAAAGTGGGCAAATCCAGAGGAAAGACACACCATAAATTCCTATTTTGAGTAAGCTACCGACGGGTAGTGAGATAAGCTTCCAACATGTTATGCCTATGGGTTTACCCATTTGGGCTCAGGAGTCTTTGGACTCGACTTATTATTACAAATGCTTTTGATAAAATTTATGCTTTTCATATATGTTGAATTTCAAAGCTAATATGCAGGGCAGTATTTAAATTTGAGAAATTTGCTTTCTTTTCATATATGCAGATATTTCTTTCAGTTCCATATTTAATTTATATCTATTATAAAATGCTAAAATTATTCTTATAAGAACGATTTGGGTACTCCTACTTGACTGGTAATTGAATTTTTCAGGTTTTGAAATTTAAAAGCTTTAAAGATCTGCCTAAAGAAATGTAAAGAGAACCAGTTAATATATGAGAGAATAAAGATGTTTTAATTTATTATTGTAAATATTAAAAAAACTTTTGTAAATTCATATGTGTATGGCTCTTGATGTAAATGTGGATATTCATGTATTTTGTTTTCTTTATTTTCATAAATAAATATTTCCAGTATATGAATCATTATTTAGAGACTCTCGAACTTCGATCCCCGGTCGCCACATTCTTATAATACACTGAGTACAATGATAGTAAGTATGCTAAATTTAAGGTTTAATTAATTATTCTAAGCCTTAATTAGAGTTTAAGATAATTAGTGAGTGATTATTAAATTAATTATAAAAATACAATTTTAACTTCACAACCTTATTTACCTCTATTTAGTGAGTGATCAGAATCCTAAAACTTGAAATTTGGCTAATGATTGAGCTAATATTCACTAATTTATTTTCTAAGTCATTAAGCAGGATTAATGAAACTAAACACAGAAACCTAAATATTTTTGTAGATTAGTGTTCCTTACATTTTTTTATTTGAAATGATATATTTGATCACTATATTTAGTTGTGATTTAACTAAGTTATGATATTGTCCAAATTTAGGGTAAATTAGCTAATTAGCCAAAAAGGTGATTAGTGAAATTAATCACCAAATAGAGAAATTAATAGCATAATATTAATCATTGCAATTTGTTAAGTATTTTTAGATATAACATTAATATGTTTGAATATATTGTTAAGAAGTTATGAGGCTTTGAAATTTAAGTAATTAATTGACTAAAAATAATATTAATGAAACTCATCACCAAATAGAGAATCTAATGACATATTAACAATTCTTACAATTTTCTAAGCATTTTGAGATATAAAATTAATATATTTGAAGCTGTAATTAATAAAATATGTAAATTTAAAAAATTATAATTAAATAAATTAATTTAAAAAAAATTAAATTTTATTATTTATAGAAAAAGTAGGTTACTATTCATATGAACAGTACGAGCACTCACTATGGTGCCCCGCCCCCAATTCACAACGAGATTAGATCAATGGTGGTATGTCATACTAGCAAATCCCTCACTTATCATTAAATTAAGGTGTAATTCTCAATCCACTAATAAGGGAAGGAAGTACCCTGAATAATACAGTAGAATCATTCATTAGAGTGCAGAAGCAAGAAAAAGTAAAATGCTACATCCAATCCACCATAATACAAGTAAGAAGTAAACGTGCATCTTAGAATAAAATAGTAAAGTAAAAGAACATACATGAGTACCTAAATTATTACTTCAATTTTAAGAAAATTTTAAAATGAAATAAATCACTCATCCTCATAAGCAGAATAAAAATGTCAGCTAATCTACTGATCTTCTGTTTAGACATGATGCTCCTCCAAGAATGGCTCCTCTTCAGGCATAAGGTCCTCAAATTGCTCAGAACCTTCCATTGTCGGTTTCACAATAACAGGGCTCTAGCCAAAGAAAAGAAAATCTGGTTTGACGTATTGTCTAAATATATTTTATGCTATTTAAGTTCATGAGTTTTATAATATCACAATTTTACTTAGACTTTAAAACAAGCAAAGCGTAAGGGTGCAACAAGCATACAAAGGGATATAGAAAGTTATAAATATAGCTGTAACCACCCTAATATTGAGAATCACTTAACTCAATATTGATACGTCACCACAATATCTAATACTAGATTAGAAGGAAACTAATCAAAATCATTAGAGCTGTGTTTGGCCAAGAATTTAGAAGAGGGTCTTAAATTAAGATGGAAAAAAATTTTATGAAATGAGTTATGTAAATTACATATGAAAATGCAATACATTAATTTATATGTGAGAATGTAGTTTAAAAATACTTGAAATCCTATATATGAAAATTTTAAGTATTTAACATGTGAAATATGAATCTACTATTTGCCAAATTATTCTAAGTTATTATTTTCTTAAAAATTTAGGCAGAATTTCCTTTGTAAATGGCCAAAGAAATACCTGTAGACATACAAGACTTCCATTCCAATGAAAGTTATAATTGAAATAAAATACAACCTAAAACTAACATGGAATCAATCTATTACATAGAATTATTTAGTTCCAATTCTAATATAGAGCCAGTCCATTATATAGGATTTACTCATTTACAATTCTAATATAAAGTTAATCCGCTACATGGGATTGCTTATTTCCAATTCTAGAGTAAAGACAATCTGTTATAGAGATTACTTATTTCCAATTCTAAAATTTAAAGTGAGAAAAACACATGTGTAACAATTGTCTACCCTAAGGTATGTTCAATTCACACATTTAATATATACTAAGGATGATGAAAGATTCTCAACTTAAATATGAAACTATTCTCCAATTCTATAGCAATTTAGTATGTAACTAATTCTAATCAATATACAAATTAAATATGCAACTAATGACTTAATTAATATTTATTTACATCCATTCATTTACATCCATACATTCATTCATCACAAGCATTTTAATAATAAGCTAATCTCCAACACAAGCATAGTAAAAGTAAAGTAAATAACATTAAGTACAAACCAACAGTAAATATAAAGGAAAGTAAGAAATACAGCTCACTTACAATTAATTATAAGCTATATATTTTATTATATGGTAAGCAGAAGCAGCTAGGTTTTAGCACTTGGTCCAGCTCCACTAGCCTCCAAATGCACCTGATCTATCACATTTTGGCATTTAAATATGATAGGGCAAAGCCAATAAATAGAAAATCTGGTTAGAATAAATAGTCTAAGTACATTTTAAGATTGGCTAAGCATATTATTGTTTAAATTAGATATCACTACTAGTTACAAGATAAGCATAAGCATGGGTGCAAAAAGGTAGCATACAAGTATGGAAAAGTAAGTAAGAAAAAGACAAAGTGAGTTAGAATATTCACTTAAATGTACATCCTAACCTGCAAATAAAATAAGGGTAAAAGCATCCTAAATAGGCTATAAAGAAACTAAAGTGCATATCAAAGTAAATGAAGTAAAGCATGTATATATTCAAATGAACTTATGTTAAGGAAAAGAAACAGTGAAGCATTTAAATGCAATTTTAACAACATTCACTATAATCTAAGTAAACTGTAAGCAAGTAAAGTACAATACTAAATTATAGAAAATGCATAGTATAAAAATTGAAGAAAGATCTAAGACTATTAGTCTAAGATTCACATAGTCTGTAACTATGGAAAGTAACATAGCTAAAATCTATGATGAGTTTTAACAATCTATAAGATTGAAGAAGATCTCACATGTTAATTAATTGAAGTTATTTTAATTTGTACTTATTCTGTGGGCATATTCAAAATGAAGAGATGAGTTAAACACGTCTATTTAATAACTAAAGAAAAGTAGGGTCAAAACTTAAAACACTCACATTCACCCTCTGAAAATATGAGGTCTCTTTATTACTCTTTTTTTAGCCTGCCCTAGACTGATCCACTAATAATATAAACCCCTATTAATTTTTATGTGAAAGTTTTATTCATGAACAATGTCTTTTATGAATGATTTGAATGAATAAGGCTCAAAGCTAAGCAAGCATTCAAGGAAATTCAATAATTGTAATTAAGTAATATCCAAAGTTATTTAATTTTAATGATCTACTTAATGATTAGAGCTAATTAAGCTCTCAATTAACTTTGAGATATTGATCTCAAGTTAATTATAAATATAGTAGTAGTTGGGGTTTTGAAAATAGTAGTTTTAATTCAATTAATATGATATGATAAAAAAATTTATTTGTATAATTGATACATTTAGAAACTAGTCCTTATTCACATCCTAAACTATAAGATTCAATTATATAATTAAATAAACATTTAGGTGACTAGTAGGAAGAGATTGAGACTAAGAAAATAACTAACTTAAGAAATTGGAAGTTAAAGTAAATTCACTAAAGTTCACTAGCTAAGTTATAGTTTAAAGGATCTAACCAATCAAGTACTATCTAGCTAAGTTATAATAAAGTGAAAAGTTTAAGGTAAGTAATTGATAGGACTTAAGAATGACAATTTCTAAGTATTTTAATAGTTGATGTTTAAAGAATTCAATAGAATTCCTAAACTAATCTAAGTAAGTTGTGGATTCCTATTACTAGATCTTAAAATAATCAAGAGAAAGTTTTAGGGATTAAGACAAATGAACTAAGTTCTAATCTAATCACTAAAGGTAGATCTAGTTGATTCAATAATCTACAATTACAAAGGCATTAAGGTTAATTACTCTTAATAGGTGTAACTAATAGACTTTAGAGATCAACTATAAATTAAGTTTAAATCAATCATAGGGTTTCTACCTTAAGGTTGAAAGGTGAATTAATCACTTGGCAATTAATTCACACAACTAGAAAATGAGAACTAAGCTCAAATAAAAGTAATTTAATTTGATATGGGGAGTAATAAATATGACATATTAGCTATCATAGGATTTTATAATACCTAAGGCATGCCATCTAGGAAAAATAGAATTATCACAATAACACCTAATTAAGAGTCAATAACCTAAAATCTTCAATTGTTGTCCAATAGAAATGATTTACATATTATTGAAATCCTTATATCATAAGGAGAAAAATAACACTAAGTATGTCAATTTTGGACAAACTTAGAAAATTAGGGTTTTTGTGACTCCTAATTAGGGTTAAAAATGATTATAAAAATTAGTACTCAAATGTTAAATTTGATTTCATATTATTGTTCCTCATATTTTTGTGAGTGAAATGGACTATTTGATCATTAATTTGGATATTAAATGATCAAATTAAGTCACATAAAATGATGAAGTTAATTTATAATTAATTAATTTATCTTAATTATTAACTAATTAATATATTAATCAAAATAGAAATTAAATTGTATATTGTTAATCTACTCACTTTTATGATCAAAATGGTATATGATTTTGTATTATTTGGATGAGTAGATTTAAAGTTATAATTAAATAAATTTTTCAATAATCAATCATTTACAATTAAATTACTAATCAATTAATATTTAAGCACAGAATTAATAAGATGGTGCAAAAATAGATGGCGCTGAGACTTAGGAAGGGACGACGCTAATTCTGCAGATTTGACGGTCTGACGACGCATGGTTTCCTGGACAGTACCAAATTCAGAGCTACTCTGAATTTCGTAGCGCTGATGCGGCAGCCTCTGGATTCGACATGCATCCTTAATTGATAAAATAGATGGCATGGTTGAACCAGTCCTGGCCCGACAGAGAAGCACAAACAATTCGAGCTGAACCGACCGCATCGTCCCTGCCGATACCGCAAGCGAAGAAAGAAATTAGGGTTTTGCCTTAGTCTTGATTTCGACCACCTCCCAGATTAATCTTTAGCTTAATAGGGAGGTCTTATCGAGATCTATCATTCTAGACTTGAATTGGAATCAATAGGCATAAGGACAATCCATGAAGTTGATGCCCTAATTTTAAGTTTTGCGATTTAGGGTTCCCGATAAAATGAATGTAACTCTAATTCAAGCCCGGGTCGATTTAGGTTCCCTTGAACTTTATCGACCCTATCAAATGATTGTTAGTTGATTTTTAAATGCAATAGAACATTGAATAATTGAAAGAGGGAGACGGGAATGAGTACCTGTCGAAAAGTGAGAGCTCACAGACGTCGATCCTAAGGAGGCTCCAGCATGTTCTCCGTCAGCTCTCAGGGTCTCCACAACTCCAGGAATGAACAAAAACGCCAAAAATACAAAGGTCCTATATTTTTGGTGCTGGCAGCGAGGACGGTCCTCTCCTGATGCATAGGGATCATGCGGGAGGGAGACGTACAGAGGAATTGTCTGGTCCGTCGGATGCCTTGATCCGACAGCTAGACGGATCTTCTACACAGCGCCGCTGGATCAACCTAAATAACACGGAACGACCATGATCTTCTGATCTAGCTGTTCGTGTTTAGAGCCTTTCACAGGATCCATGCGGAAAATTTAAATAACCGATAATAACTATTAAATATATATATAGTTATTTAATTTATAATCTTTATTTAATTATTTATTTAATCCCAACTTATTACTCAAAATAAAATAACCAAACGCACTCCTAAAAATCCCAAAAATTCATCCTTACCTAATTGAGGTGTGGGGAACTCAAAAATGCTATCAAATTTTTGATTGGAGGTCAATTTAATTATCTTAATTTTCTGGGTATTTAAATATTAATAAAATATTTGGGAAAATTTGACGACTTCCAAACACTTCCAAAATACCACTCCTATCTAATTTATGTGTGGTGAGTCCAATGGTGGACTCCATTTTTTATTATGATATTAAAATAATTTAGGTATTCTCAAAATTATCAGAAAACCAGGAAATGTTGGAAATTGTCAAATGATCTCCAAATCGTACAAAATTGAAATGGAAGCTTCTAAGACTATTATAAGACTAATGGAAAAGGGTTATAGTAAATTAGATCACTAATTGATGAGTAACAATACTATAGTTGTTACAATAACATTTATAATTGGGCAACATATAAGGCAAAAGAACATACCTCAATACTAAGCTATGATAAGTTTAGGCATATATATATAAATAAAGTAAGAAAAGTACTGAAAAAAAAGACTCATCCCAAGCCTGGTGATGATCATATGAATTATGCAAGTAAGTAATCTATCTATGATATGTATAAGTAAGCAGTAAAGGAAACATAGCATTCTATAAGTATACAAATAAGCATGTAAAGAAAAGACTAATTGTAGTAAAAAGGTAATAGTAAAATAGTAAATAAGTATGTAATGATTCTCATATCAGAATAAGAGCTAAACTAGCCTACTGAACTAAAAAATATAATATTCATAGCATCATAAGAGGCTAAGCTGGTAAGTTTCTTAGCGTCATAAGAGGCTAAGGCAAAATAACGAAGCAGAATTGATCTGAGGAGGCATTAAGTACAAATATAGTAATATTTTCATTATTTACTTTACTTCTGTGAACATATCTAAGAGTATCTAAGAAGTCAAGCACGTCTGTAAGACTAAGAGGATTCCAACTTAACATAATACTCATCAATGAGTAATGTTAAGTAATCTTTATTTCTCCTTACCTCTGTCCAGTAAGGTAAATGTAACAACTCAAGTTGTTACCTTAGTCAATTATAATTAATTTAAATCCTAATTCTGATCTTAGTGCACTAATGAAGTTATTATGAATTCACCACTAAGACCTAGTCCAAATCAGGAGTCAAATGGATCAAATCCTGATTTTGAGAAAATCCAGAAACCAAAAAAATTGACCCATATAAATTGATGCCAGATCAAAAATCGGACTTTTCCATTGCGCTCATTGCCCCCAAATTAGATAGGGTTGATGATTTGGAGTCAATCGGAAGTCGTCAAAATTTTGTCAAATATTTAAATAATATTTAAATATCCCGAAAATTAGGAAAATAAAATACTCATCGAATCAAAAATCTGATCTCGTCGTTGCGTTCCTCACTCCTCAATTAGCTAGGGGTGAATATTTGAAAATTTTTTGGAAACCATATATTTAGTTACTTTTAAATTAAGAAATTATATATTTTATTAATTTATTATATTAATTATTAATCGGCGGGTGGGACCCGCCGTTTAGGACTAACGGGTCGGATCCGCATACCTTATCGAGCCGGATCCGTTGCGGATCCAAACGGTGCATCATCCATCATTCAATCTAACAGCCCTGATCGATCGTCCCCGAAATCCTCCTCCCTCACGCAAGCACGCGTCGCACGCTGCCCGGTCCGCCAATCGCCGCCACCGCGTGGCATCGCAGTCTCCGCCACATCCCAGACTTAAGCCTCTGAGTGTTTGCAATCCTCGAACTAGGAAATATCAGATCCAACCCTCGAGCTGCCGGTTGATCCCCCGAGTGAACCCTAGCCGACGATTAGGTACCCCCATTTCCTCGCTTACCTCACTCGATTCTTGCTCGCTTGAAACTTCATTACCCATTTCATGCATTGCAATGTATCTAACAATTGTTTGGAGCCCTAAGTCGTAGTATCGATCATCAATTTGACGATCGATCTACGATGACCTGCAGCCTCACGGCCCATCCCCCTCTCGGTTCCGAACCCTAGAACTATGTTTAGACTTAGCTCCCATCTCCATGCACCCCACCTCCGGATCCGACCACCATCGTGAAGGTCGCAAAAGCCCATTCCAGTGGCATGCGAGTCCAGCCGCAGCACCACCGGTTAGCACGGGATCTCGTGCCCTAAACAAGAGGTCTCGAGTTCTGTCAAGCGAGGATCTGTACGAGCTTGTTTAGTAATATAATCATTATGAATGATAGCTTTACTATCTTTTTCCTTCCATGTCCAGCTTGTGTCTTCTAATTTATAATAATTTTTATTTTTATTCTTCTTTTCATTCTTCTCATTTCTTGCCTTATGTTTATCATAAAACTTATCAAATTCATCATTTTCAATTTCATTTTGTAAAAAGACAAAAATTTCAATTTTCTTAGGAGTACAATCAAAGCATTTCTCAACAAATATCACCTATTGTTAAACATTAAGGTAGATGAACTTGAGGTATATAAGAGATAAAAATTTTGGATTGCATTTGATCAACTTTTTTCATTTGAAAATCTTGTTGTATTTCCAATTGATCCAAATTGAATTAATTCTCTAACTCTTTCTCATTTTCATTATTTGTTGAGTTAAAGTTTATTTCCTACAAATCAACACCTTTTCAGCTTGTTTCTTTATTTGCACAATTATAACAACTTCTTGGACGAAGTTAGCTAATTTTTGTAATATAAATTCTAACTTAGCCTCAATAGATTTACATAGATGATCATGATCTTCCAGATTAAACTCGTGCCTAATCAAGGTTAGTTCAGTTTCGTACAAATTGTTATTCACATAACCACTAAAATCTTCTATCGATTCTTCTAAGTAATACTGCTCACTCGGCCAATTTGTGTTATTAATGTTCATATCAGAGTGAGAGTAATTGTGTTGCAAGTTGTGATCAAATTTAGTGTCATTAATCGATTTTATTCTTGAAAATACAAAAAGGTTGTTTGCATTACAATCAAAACTTAAATGTGGTCCCCCACACCACATACACCAATTTTTATTATTATTGTGCATGATCATGAAATTTGAGTACTCCTTATTTGAAAATAAAAACTATAAAAATTAATAGAAAAATAAATTATATAAATAAGAAAATATATGCAAAACAAAAATTATTCTAAATCACTAATTACTTATAGATTATCCTTAATACAAAATATATATCATTCCCTGGCAACGGCACCAAAACTTGATAGACAGTAAATACACGTCTGCGCTTGCACGCAAATGTACGTGGTCTGAAGTAATAATGGAAGGTAAGTGTAACAACCCGAGTTGTTACTTTAGATAATTAGGGTAACCCTAAGTCTTAAACATAATTAGATGTGCTAATTAGGTCAATGGAGTCAACCTCCTAAACCTAGCACAAATCAGGAGTCAATTGGATTGAATCTTGATTTTTAAAAAATCCGGAAAACCCTAGAAAGACTTATTTAAATTGACCTCTGATCGAAAAATGGACACCGCCATTGCGTTCCTTGACCCCAAATTAGCTTGGGGTGAAGTTTTCGTGTCAATCGGAAGTCGTCGAAATTTAAACGAATATTTTAATAATAAAAATATCACGGAAATCGAGGTATCAAAATACTCGTCGGATCAAAAATCTGACTGCGCCATTGCGTTCCTTGACCCCAAATTAGCTTGGGGTGAAGTTTTCGTGTCAATCGGAAGTCATCGAAATTTCAACGAATATTTTAATAATAAAAATATCACGGAAATCGAGGTATCAAAATACTCGTCGGATCAAAAATCCGACTACGTCATTGAATTCTTTGACCTCAAATTAGCTAGGAAAAACATGTTCAAAAATTTTCTTTTTCAAAAAAAAAAAAATTATTTTTTTTTACTGTAGCTAACGGCGTGCCGTTAAGTACTTAACGGACCCGTCACTGTAGCTGACGGCGCCGTCAATCTGGACGGCGCCATCTCAGCCGTTGGATCGGCCCAAATCCAACGGCTGCGGAGCCGTCTTCCTCGACGGCTCTGCCCGCGTGACACGCGGCGGCCCGTCGCCATTTCTGGCCAATCCGGCCGCATCCAGGCCTCGGCGAGGTCGCCCATCAGGTCTATAAGAACTCGGCCTACCCCTAGGCTCCGAGTTTTCACCGATCGGAGCCCGGATCGAGCCGGAATCAAGCCCGGAAGTCAGCCATTTTTTTCCGCCGAATCCTTCGCCGATCCGAACTTCAGGTACCCCGATCTCCCTCGTTTACCGTTCGATCGTTGCAAAAATTGTAGGATATGTAGATCAACATGTCCTCTTCACATTCACCGTTCCGATCGGGCTAAAACCCACCCGATCGGGCACACCAGGTCCCCGAAGTGGACTGGGTTCGGTCCGCCGAACCCCCGGAAGGCGAAGGGTCACGCCTTCGGGTCGGGCCGGGCCGACCCGAGCCCGACCCGTTCGGGTCGGGTCCGCGTCAGCGCGGGTGGGGCCCACCCGGCCACGTGGCAGCCTACGGGCCCGCCACGTGTCAAGTGGGGTCCCACAGCCCCGTCAGCCAGGCTGAGTCAGCAGCCATGGGACCCACAGTGCCACGTGGCAGCCTCCGGCAGTGCCACGTGTCAGGTGGGCCCACTGTCCAGTCAGCCGGGCTGAGTCAGCAGCCCGTGGGACCCACTGTGCCACGTGGCAGCCTCTGGAAGTGCCACGTGTCAGTGGGGCCCACTGTCAGTTAATTAGAAATTAATTAAATTAATGTTAGTGTTAATTAATTACTGTTTAGCCCTAATTAATTACTGTTAGTGGTTAATTAAGTTAGGGTTAGTACTAATTACTTTTAAACAGTAACTTTAATTAAATAATTATAATTAAAGATTAATTAAGGATTAATTAATTGTTAATTAAATCTTAAACAGTAATTAGGATAAATAATTATTTTTGAACAGTAAATTTAAATAATTAAATATATTAGAGATTAATTAAGACTAATTAAACAGTAATTAGCACTAATTACTTTACTACAGTAAAATTATTTAATTAATTAATTAATAATTAAACAGTAAATAATTAAATAAAAACTTTAGGAATGAATAGTAAATTTAAATAATTAAATATAATTAGAGATTAATTAATATTAATTAAACAGTAATTAGCACTAATTACTTTACTACAGTAAAATTATTTAATTAATTAATTAATAATTAAACAGTGATTAATTAAATAAAAACTTTATGAATGAACAGTAAATTTAAATAGTAAAATATAATTAGAGATTAATTAAGATTAATTAAACAGTAATTAACACTAATTATTTTACTACAGTAAAATTAATTATTTAATTAATTAATAATTAAACAGTGATTAATTAAATAAAAACTTTAGGAATGAACAAGTAAAATCATTCAATTTGAATAAATGAATAGTAAATTAATTCAAATTATATTTTTGAATAGTAAATCTTAAAAGTTTAATAACTTTTTGTAGGATAATCCAAACATAGCCAATATGGGTCTTAAAATACTCAGAAAAATATTTAGGATCAAATGGCGTAATATAAAATTTTGTTTCGGGGTACGCATAACGAGGTAGCATTTTAGAGCCTCTTTAAGATCCCATAACTTTTTACCCGATTATCGAAACATAGTCAATATGGGTCTTAAAATGCTCAGGAGAGCGGCCCCATCACCGTGGTAGTATTAGTTTTCCAATTTGGACATCAGGACAAAAAGTCAACTCTAGAATTTAGAGTTGACTGTAGTGAAAAATGACCAAAAAGCCCTTGGACTTCAAATGGCCATAACTTGGTCAATTTAACTCCAAATCCAAAAATTCAAGAAGCTACCTAGTTTAGAATTTCAATGTCATCATTTTCACAGAAATAATATTTAGGATTTGAACCCTAAAATTTAGGAAAATGACCAAAATACCCCTAGCCTTATTTTAGTCATAACTCGGCCGTTTCTCGTCCAACTTGGACGTACTTACTGTCTATCTTCAAGTTAGACAGTAAGGAATTAGTTGGAGAAGATAAAACTCAGTTTGGACCCCTAAATCAAAAGTTGATTGACCCATAAAGTAGGGGCAAAATAGTCATTTTACCTTAAAATTGAAAATGCGCAACTTTAGCCCTTAATTAAAATCTTAGAATACTAGGATTAATAATGTAATCATATTAGTACCATGTAAGTAAATAAAACAAGTCATTAAATTGAATTCCAATAATTTTTTTTCCTAAGTCTTAAGCATCCCACCTTAAGGACCTTTCCTGAGAGTAGGACTAGATCATAGGTTAGTGTTCATCCATTGGATAAATTGGGTTACCCTATGGGTGAAACCTTAGTTTTAGTAGTTTCTAGATATTATTTTATTTTACAACCCATTCTGATTAGTTTATCTTTTAATTTTAGATTTAAGATAGGAGATTCATCATATTAAGTTTGATTACTTAATAGGATCTGCCTTAACTAGTAGATCACTTATAGTATAAAACCTAGAACTTAGGTCTTATCCAGTTTGGATTATGTGATTAAACCTAAAATCTCGTAGTGTTTAATCCATAATCTATAGGTGTAGAAGATCTTGATCATATCTTAGTTAGAACGTCTAAATTCACAAAATTATGACGTATGATTTATTTGTTTAATTCATAGTCGTCTATCTGATTGAACTAGATTGGAACCTGATCAGTTCCAATCCTTTTTAACTTATAAGGACGAATTTCTGAGTTACACTCGATAGTAGGAAAATGGTGATCCTGAACTTGTGTAACTTGGAATAGTTAGCTGGTTAAGTAGAAAACAAATGATATCATCATATTTAGTCGAGTCTCTTGCTTACTTGTTATTTGTTGCTACGCATATATTGTAATTTTGTGCCTTATATTTTCTTTGAACATATCATATAAGACATTTGATGCATAAATAAAATGTTATGAAATTATGGAGACTCCTTAGATTCCTTATGAAAATATTAAAGTAAATAAGTGAAATGATAATGATTTGAGGTGATTGAGCTGCCTCTCAGTGTTCTTTTGATCATACCGAATGTTGCCCTAGCCGTATCGTGCTAGGAGTTGCCCTAGCCGTACTGTGCTAGGATATTTCGGTATGATAGTTGGTGACCTAATCGTATCGAGCTAGGAGTAGCCCTAGTCGTATCGTGTTAGAGCCATATATGTGACTGTTGTTGGCTTAGACGTATCGAGCTAGGAGTAGCCCTAGCCGTATCGTGCTAAGATCTTCAGTTTCTTTTGGCAAGCTAGTGTAGCTCTTTTCTGTATGGCAGTTGATGTATTATAGTTTTATATGCAGTTGTGGTTGTTTCAGTATATTCTTTTTCAGTCAGCTATTTCCTTATACTGCTTTATATATATCTAGGATGTAGAATCTTGCTGCTATATGTATATATCACTGCTGAGTTATTCATTTTTAATTAGCATGTTATTTTTTATTGATCACCAGCATGTTTAGGATGTAGAATTTTTCTTCTAGCATTTATTCAATTATATTTACACTTATATGCCTTTCCTTGATTACTTATTATGCGAGGCATGCTTCAGCCTCATTTCTTTGCCTTGTTTATACTATAGAGCATAATCTATAGTTTGCCTTTTTACTTGTGTTGCTTACTGCTCCTATATTTACACATCATGCTTAGAAGTAAATTGTAAAATGGTGATATTATATAACCTTATTAAAAATTCAGCTTAAAATGTACTTAGACAATTGTCTAACCAGATTTTCTTTTTTTTGGCTGGGGCCCTACATTGTAAAACCGACAATGTCAGGCTTAGAGCAGTTTGAGGAGCCTGCACCCGAGGAAGAGCCTTACTTAGAGGAGGTGCAGCAGTTGGGGCCATAAGATATCTAGTCATTTACTACTTGAAAGGATGAGTGGATTTTGAACATTTATTTTGTTAAATTTTAATTAATGTAATAATACAGGTACCTGTGACTGTGTGTTCAGATTTCACTATGCTACTTTTCTGAGTTATATTTCTCTTCTTATATACATTATGATGCTTGGATGTCATTTATTTATCGCTTCCGCACTCTATATTTTTACTTATATAGTGACTGCTTGATTGATTCTGAGTTAACCTTTCTCTAATCAGATGGATTGTGGAGTTTATCCTAATCCAATGCTAAGTGAGGGGTTAACCAGAGTGACACTCCACCCTTAATCTAAACCTATTGAGGGTTAAGGGTGAGGGTCGCCACAGTTGGTATTAGAGAATTCCATAAGGTGTCAGATAAAGAATTTGTATTCTTATCTACCTAATGGAAGATTCTTCTGCCAGTTCAGTCACTATATCAGAATACATTATAGTCACATCCAAGACACCACAATATCAAAGCTCAGAATAATAAGAGTATAGAAATTAAAAACGCAGTCATGGTACAACAGCTTAAATGAGTACGAACTTAGGATAAATGAGTAATTAAGTGAACTAAATAAATCTTATAGGATCAAACCTAAGTATAATATGTAACTAATTCAAAATTAAAACTTTCTTAAGAGTTACAAGATCAAGAATTTAAGATGTTAGGATTTAATTTTGTACAAGATATACGAATCCCTAAAGGATTTTAAACCATCAAATAAGTCTTAAATCGCTCTTAGGTGGTTACCTTCTAATTTCTAAATTTTGTCTCATTAAAGATAATAATATAACTTAAGGCCACAGTTGATATTTTGGTCAAACTACTAGAACCTTAGTAGGTAATTATCTAAAATAAGAAGATTAGATTGAAAGACCATCCATTGTATCAAATCACTACTAGTATCTATGACTTCTAGTTCACTAATGCCTTCCATCCCACGCCTCGAGGTAGAAACTCAACATAATACGCTATGAGAAAGAGAACCTCGTAAAAATATCTACAGTCACTCTTTGTCTCTGTTAATAGATGGTTACTACTGTACCTCTTTCATCAATCATCTTGTCAATAAATATAATCTGATTTAATTCTTCTTAGATTCTAATACCATGACACTTATACAACTCAGATTGAACTATTAATCCTGGGTCATCCCCTCCTTCTGCGGTCTCTAACAATTCCTCAACCGAGGCCACCACATTGCTAGAGATAATAAGAGTCTTGGACGACACCCAAGCCAAGCTATTCGAGGGGATGGAGAGAATAATAATCGCACTTGCTAATCAGAATTCACCTCCGTCATCAGTAGCCCCACTTAATAATCCATATAACGGCTGTACAAAGCCCCATCCCGATGGAAGGTGCTACCATGGCACGAGAGGCTATTATACTTGTAGCTGACAGGTTCATAACGTCCAACATCGCATACATTATAAAACCATTGGCGGCGCTTGCATTAATCGTTCCAAGCACCCTCAGGCTGCGGCATTGAATAAAAAAAAAAAAAAAAAGGGAAACTGGCTAACACACCTCAACCCATTTTGGCAAGGCCTCCACAAAGACAGAGATACAGCGATGGGCTTAAAGGAACCTGCACCCATTTAGGTATGGCCAAAAGTAATGCTCTTATTTCAGGTACACCTATTCAATTATCTAATTATTCTCATTATTTAAGTTTTACAGTCACTTCATTATTAATTCTTATTCTTAGTCATCCTCAAATCTTACTTGTACTATATTAGGGTGTCACATTGGATAATTACTTATTCCTATCTTAGGTAGTCAAACATTTAGATCTATGTCATGATTTTGTGACTCATAGCAATAATTCCTTTATCGAGTAGCAACTTACCCAGCTAGGTAAATGATCTCTCACTCTTTATATTAAACTGAATGATAGAATCTATTAATTAGGCGAGTCATAATTGTAACTCAAAATGCCAATTTAGCATTTTCTTAGGTCTCTAACCCTTTACTCCATTAAATTAAACAGTCAAAAAGCTCTGGTCTTTAATGGTAAACCTTTGGATTCTAGTAGTGTCCCAGCATTTTTCTTAATTCAGGATAGATCTTGTAAATGACTTATTCACCCTTGCTTAAACCCTTAAGTGGTGAATATCACTTACGTATAGAACCACAAGGATCCTTGAGCCTTAAATCATCCTATGCTTAGTAGGAGGTACCACATACTAAGTGATAATCCTATCCCATAGTGCAGAGTCTTGTGATATGAATGAGTATTTAATTTGTAATCTTGGAAAGCCACATTCAACCCAGTTCAATATCAACTTACCTCTCTTTACTTACATCCTCACTCAAGTAATAGCTAACCTTCAAATTAATTAAATTCTCTCTAATATTAATAGTGAGATTGAATTTCAAAGGTCTAACCTTAAATCTTAAGTCCTAGAACTCTAAATGATAAACCCTAGTACTTTCTCATTCCTTGCTTCTGCTTTGTCCCAAACCACTACTGCTTCATTCTTCCTACTTGAGTGATGTCGAGGGCGACATCGTTCTTAAATGGGGGAGTCTGTAACAACCCGAGTTGTTACTTTAGATAATTAGGGTAACCCTAAGTCTTAAATATAATTAGATGTGCTAATTAGGTCAATGGAGTCAACCTCCTAAACCTAGCACAAATCAGGAGTCAATTGGATTGAATCCTGATTTTTAGAAAATCCGAAAAAACCCTAGAAAGACCTATTTAAATTGACCTCTGATCGAAAAATGGACACCGCCATTGTGTTCCTTGACCCCAAATTAGCTTGGGGTGAAGTTTTCGTGTCAATCGGAAGTCGTCGAAATTTCAACGAATATTTTAATAATAAAAATATCACGGAAATCGAGGTATCAAAATACTCGTCGGATCAAAAATCTGACTGCGCCATTGCGTTCCTTGACCCCAAATTAGCTTGGGGTGAAGTTTTCGTGTCAATCGGAAGTCATCGAAATTTCAACGAATATTTTAATAATAAAAATATCACGGAAATCGATGTATCAAAATACTCGTCGGATCAAAAATCCGACTGCGTCATTGAATTCCTTGACCCCAAATTAGCTAGGAAAAACATGTTCAAAAATTTTCTTTTTCAAAAAAAAAAAAAATTATTTTTTTTTACTATAGCTAACGGCGTGCCGTTAAGTACTTAACGGACCCGTCACTGTAGCTGACGGCGCCGTCAATCTGGACGGCGCCATCTCAGCCGTTGGATTGGCCCAGATCCAACGGCTGCGGAGCCGTCTTCCTCGACGGCTCTGCCCGCGTGACACGCGGCGGCCCGTCGCCATTTCTGGCCAATCCGGCCGCATCCAGGCCTCGGCGAGGTCGCCATCCGGTCTATAAGACCTCGGCCTACCCCTAGGCTCCGAGTTTTCACCGATCGGAGCCCGGATCGAGCCGGAATCAAGCCCGGAAGTCAGCCTTTTTTTTTTCCGCCGAATCCTTCGCCGATCCGAACTTCAGGTACCCCGATCTCCCTCGTTTACCGTTCGATCGTTGCAAAAATTGTAGGATAGGTAGATCAACATGTCCTCTTCACATCCACCGTTCCGATCGGGCTAAAACCCACCCGATCGGGCGCACCAGGTCCCCGAAGTGGACTGGGTTCGGTCCGCCGAACCCCCGGAAGGCGAAGGGTCACGCCTTCGGGTCGGGCCGGGCCGACCCGAGCCCGCCCGTCCGGGTCGGGTCCGCGTCAGCGCGGGTGGGGCCCACCCGGCCACGTGGCAGCCTACGGACCCGCCACGTGTCAAGTGGGGGCCCACAGCCCCGTCAGCCAGGCTGATTCAGCAGCCATGGGACCCACAGTGCCACGTGGCATTTTAGAGCCTCTTTAAGATCCCATAACTTTTTACCCGATTATCGAAACATAGTCAATATGGGTCTTAAAATGCTCAGGAGAGCGGCCCCATCACCGTGGTAGTATTAGTTTTCCAATTTGGACATCAGGAAAAAAAGTCAACTCTAGAATTTAGAGTTGACTGTAGTGAAAAATGACCAAAAAGCCCTTGGACTTCAAATGGCCATAACTTGGTCAATTTAACTCCAAATCCAAAAATTCAAGAAGCTACCTAGTTTAGAATTTCAATGTAATCATTTTCACAGAAATAATATTTAGGATTTGAACCCTAAAATTTAGGAAAATGACCAAAATACCCCTAGCCTTATTTTAGCCATAACTCGGCCGTTTCTCGTCCAACTTGGACGTACTTACTGTCTATCTTCAAGTTAGACAGTAAGGAATTAGTTGGAGAAGATAAAACTAGTTTGGACCCCTGAATCAAAAGTTGATTGACCCATAAAGTAGGGGCAAAATAGTCATTTTACCTTAAAATTGGAAATGCGCAACTTTAGCCCTTAATTAAAATCTTAGAATACTAGGATTAATAATGTAATCATATTAGTACCATGTAAGTAAATAAAACAAGTCATTAAATTGAATTCCAATAATTTTTTTTCCTAAGTCTTAAGCATCCCACCTTAAGGACCTTTTCTGAGAGTAGGACTAGATCATAGGTTAGTGTTCATCCATTGGATAAATTGGGTTACTCTATGGGTGAAACCTTAGTTTTAGTAGTTTCTAGATATTATTTTGTTTTACAACCCATTCTGATTAGTTTATCTTTTAACTTTAGATTTAAGATAGGAGATTCATCCTATTAAATTTGATTACTTAATAGGATCTGACTTAACTAGTAGATCACTTATAGTATAAAACCTAGAACTTAGGTCTTATCCAGTTTGGATTATGTGATTAAACCTAAAATCTCGTAGTGTTTAATCCATAATCTATAGGTGTAGAAGATCTTGATCATATCTTAGTTAGAACGTCTAAATTCACAAAATTATGACGTATGATTTATTTGTTTAATTCATAGTCGTCTATCTGATTGAACTAGATTGGAACCTGATCAGTTCCAATCCTTTTTAACTTATAAGGACGAATTTCTGAGTTACACTCGATAGTAGGAAAATGGTGATCCTGAACTTGTGTAACTTGGAATAGTTAGCTGGTTAAGTAGAAAACAAATGATATCATCATATTTAGTCGAGTCTCTTGCTTACTTGTTATTTGTTGCTACGCATACCTTGTAATTTTGTGCCTTATATTTTCTTTGAACATATCATATAAGACATTTGATGCATAAATAAAATGTTATGAAATTATAGAGACTCCTTAGATTCCTTATGAAAATATTAAAGTAAATAAGTGAAATGATAATGATTTGAGGTGATTGAGCTGCCTCTCAGTGTTCTTTTGATCATACCGAATGTTGCCCTAGCCGTATCGTGCTAGGAGTTGCCCTAGCCGTACTGTGCTAGGATATTTCGGTATGATAGTTGGTGACCTAACCGTATCGAGCTAGGAGTAGCCCTAGTCGTATCGTGTTAGAGCCATATATGTGACTGTTGTTGGCTTAGTCGTATCGAGCTAGGAGTAGCCCTAGCCGTATCGTGCTAAGATCTTCAGTTTCTTTTGGCGAGCTAGTGTAGCTCTTTTCTGTATGGCAGTTGATGTATTATAGTTTTATATACAGTTGTGATTGTTTCAGTATATTCTTTTTCAGTCAGCTATTTCCTTGTACTGCTTTATATATATCTAGGATGTAGAATCTTGCTGCTATATGTATATATCACGGCTGAGTTATTCATTTTTAATTAGCATGTTATTTTTTATTGATCACCAGCATGTTTAGGATGTAGAATTTTTCTTCTAGCATTTATTCAATTATATTTACACTTATATGCCTTTCCTTGATTACTTGTTATGCGAGGCATGCTTCAGCCTCATTTCTTTGCCTTGTTTATACTATAGAGCATAATTTATAGTTTGCCTTTTTACTTGTGTTGCTTACTGCTCCTATATTTACACATCATGCTTAGAAGTAAATGGTAAAATGGTGATATTATATAACCTTATTAAAAATTCAGCTTAAAATGTACTTAGACAATTGTCTAACCAGATTTTCTTTTTTTTGGCTGGGGCCCTACATTGTAAAACCGACAATGTCAGGCTTAGAGCAGTTTGAGGAGCCTGCACCTGAGGAAGAGCCTTACTTAGAGGAGGTGCAGCAGTTGGGGCCATAAGATATCTAGTCATTTACTACTTGTGAGGATGAGTGGATTTTGAACATTTATTTTGTTAAATTTTAATTAATGTAATAATACAGGTACCTGTGACTGTGTGTTCAGATTTCACTATGCTACTTTTCTGAGTTATATTTCTCTTCTTATATACATTATGATGCTTGGATGTCATTTATTTATCGCTTCTGCACTCTATATTTTTACTTATATAGTGACTGCTTGATTGATTCTGAGTTAACCTTTCTCTAATCAGATGGATTGTGGAGTTTGTCCTAATCCAATGCTAAGTGAGGGGTTAACCAGAGTGACACTCCACCCTTAATCTAAACCTATTGAGGGTTAAGGGTGAGGGTCGCCACAGTAAGTTTCGTAATTTTATCATCCTTAGGGGACGGATCATTTTAATACTAAGGTATATCTACTTTTAATAATGTTAAAATTGAGATATTTTGGGTTTTTAGTGGTTCCAAATTAACAAAGCAAGGATCTTAAATTAAGATACTATTTGATTAAAAAGAGAGAGTTGGGTTTTCATCATGCAAGTTGTTAGGGACTGGTGTCGTATTCAATTCATGCAACTTATAATGTACTTATTTTCATGCTAGATAATCAAGTGAATCTAGAGTTCCTTAGATTGGTCCTCTAACTAATTCGAGTTTAGTGCACGAGATGAACACACTAAGGTTCAATCTTAGCACATAGACCCTCATGTGATCACATTTAATTTATTAAGATTTCCTACATCGATGTTATCAGAATAGTCTTTTAATTTGGCGATCGCACAAGCTTGATTCCACCAACTAGCATAATGTGCTACATATGTGGTTTAGCGAAAGAAGTGGATTCACCAAGCCAAATGAATTATGTCACATCATCCATGAGCGCTCGATGGGCCATCTTCCTCCTTCAACGTCTGCTGAGCCGCAGAGCTTGATTGGTGGCTCTTTGCTCATATGCGTCAACCTCTCGACTGAGCTCAAGGTATGGTGCAGTTAGGTTCAAGAGCTTGCCACATATCTCTAAGAGCTAACACACACATACCTAGCCTTACACCAATTGGTGAGCTATGGAGCGCAAGATAATTAGTGTTACTTAATCAACTTTCCATTCCAATCATGATGTATTTTACACTGAGAATCCTCTATACTTGAAGTGTTTAGTTGACTTAGCATTATTTTCATTACAGCCATTTTATTACACACAGGATATTCAATCATTCCACAACATGTAAAGAACAATATAAATCTAGATTCAAATTTAAAGCAGATTTTATTTTATTGTGAAGAAAATACATACAACACCATTGTCCTATACATTTTACATGATTATTTCTCAACCCTTCCCAATGAGAGTTTAACATTCCATTATAACATAAATACAAAGAGAAATATACAAAGACAAAAACCTGTTCATGGTTCTACTAAAAAGAAATTTAATAAAACGTTGAGGAGAATACTAGGAACAGCCCTTATTGGCATTCTCTGTATCTTCCTTTCTCTACTTTCTTCTTCCATTTTGGCTCCTTGGCAATGTACTCCTTTCTTTCTCCAGCAATGGTACTCTTCTTCCTTTCTTGGAGAGGTCTCATTTCACTTCTCTTACAACAAATTTTTTATTTATGATCAATGAATATCAAAAACGAGAATCCCTTCTCAATCTTCAATTCACCCTTTTATAGATTTATTTTCAACTTTTTTAGATTTAATTCAACCAACAAATCTTATTTACAAAAATTATGCTTTCATTAAATGATTATTTTTTTATTCCCTTAGAATGAAGGGTCTTAAGCTGTTTCATTTATATTTTGCTATGTAAAAGAATTAAGTTAGCCTCTTGCTCTCTCCCATGTTGTCATAAATTTGTGCTTTTAAAATTTTTGGAATCTCCTCAACATTTAGTGCAGTCATTCCTTCCATCTTCCTCATAAATTATTTCTTTAAGAATTATTTTTTCAATTCCTTAAAAATGAAGAAATTTAAATGTATTTCTTTAAATTCCTGCTATGGGAAGAGGAAAATTATGTCTCATCATTTTCCCAATGCTGATTAAATGTCTATTCCTGAGCAGTTTTACGGCGGCCACTACAGCGCATTACAGCGCGCTATGGAGCATTGTAGCTCCTTGCTTTCAAACTGAATCCGCTGCAGCGCGCTAGAGCGGATCTTATTAATTTTCATTAAATTATCATTTCGCTGTGGCGCGCTATAACGGTGAGCTTTCGAGTCGAATTCGCTGCAACTCGCGGTAGTGCCGAGCTCTTGAGTTGAGCCCGTCGTAGTGTGCGACAGCGCCAAGTTCTCGACTTTGGTACGCTTAGGCGCTGTGGCGCGCTTGGGCGCCCCGCATCGATTTTCTTCCATATTTTATGTTTTGGCCCAGATTCAGCTCAGCGTTTCTTTTTCCCTTAAATTAGTAAAAAAAACAATCAAAGTATATATTTCTAGCATAAAAGTGTTCGTATTTATCATCTTATTTTACTATAAATCTTTAATTTATCAATTGCAATGAAAGAAGTAGAAAAGATATAAAACAAACGCAAATAAAAATAAAAAAATTATTCACTCATTCAATCCAAGCAGATAATAAGTAAACTTAGTACTAAATAAGTAAATATATTATAATAAATTTTATTTATTATAAGCCTTTAGAAATGAAAAAGTAATAAAATAAATATCACTCTCTCACATAAGCAGTAAATGAAAAAGAATTGCAGAAGCAGTATTTAATAGTCTTCAGGCACTAGGTCCAGCACCACTAACTTGATATTGCTCCTGCTCTATCATATTTTAGTATTTAAAATATAATAAAGTAAAGCTAAGAAAAAGAAAAAGATAGTTAGACTAAACAGTCTAAGCACATTTTAAAATTAGTTAATAATTCATTAAAATTTAATTAGATATCATAAGCTAATTTATAATTTAAAAACTGCATCAGAGCATTTAAAAGTATTCAAGTAGGGATAGAAAATGAAATATAACTGTAAAGAATAACAGTTGAAAGGAAAGAGGAGCAAGAGAACTCATAAGTAATAATCACTCTAGCCTGCAACCAAAAAGGGTAAGAAAAAAACATCTTAAAATAAGGCTAGAAGCTACTAATATGCATTTAAAAATAAATGAAATTGAAATATGTATATGTCCAGTAGAAATTATGCTAAGTAAAGTAAGGAAAATCATTTAAGTATTTAAATTAAATTAAAGTAATATATACTACATTCTTTAATGAACTGTAAGTAAGTAAAGCACAGTACTGAAAATTAAAAGTGCAAAATATAGTAAGTAAAGGAAGAATCTTAATCTCATGGATTAAAGAACACATATCCTAGAACTGTGGAAAGTAAATATAGCTAGAAAGTTATGATGAGATCTTACAATCAATAAAATTATAAAAAACTCATATTTTATTTATTGAAGTTATTTATGAAAAGACTTATTCTGCAAGCACTACATAATGAAATAAGAAGTTAAGCATGTCTGCCAAGCTAGTAAATGGGAACGGGGTCTCATAAAAATATAAACACTCATATTCACCCTCCTATAATGTGAAGTTTCCTTATATCCCCTGTTAAGCTTACCCTTGGTTATCCACCATAGTAGCACCCTTATAGTTTTATGAAAGTCTTATATATGAACAAATCTTGTATGTAGATTCAAATGAATTGGCTTAAAGCTAAGCAAGCATTCAAATAATTCAAATAATTGTATATTATGTGATAATCAAAGTTATCTAATTTTAAGGATCTGCTTAATGATTAGAGCTAATTGAGCTCTCAATTGACTTATAGATATTAACCTTTAAATTAATTGTAAGAAATAGTAGAATTGAAAGAGTTTTGGGAAATAGTAGTTTAATTTAATTTATGAAATGAGAAAATAATTTATAAATATATTCATGCAAAATAGGACTTATTTTATACTAGTCCTAAACTAATCAAATCAAACATATTAATAATTAAAGTTTAGGTAACTAGTAGAGAAGAGTAAAACTAATTATTTACTAAACTAATTGAAGTGGAGGTTAATGTGCAGCCTACTAACTTCATCTAATTAACTTACAAAATAAAATGTTCTCTACCCAAACTAATCACTAGTCTAGCTAGGATCAATTGATAGGGAATGTCTAAGTGTAAGGGAGATAATAGACCACTAACCACAAGTGTTAATTTATCCTAGGCTGTAGGTTAAATGTAGTTTATGAGCTATCTTAAACACATTTAAGAAACTAAGGAATTTCTAATCCAATCATTAAAGAGCTTTAATAGAAGATTAAAAGCTAAGGAAAATGAGTACTAACAATATTATCTAAATATTGGGCACTAGTACACTTAGTGAAATGAGATATACTATTAGCATACTAATTCTTAACTTAATAGAGGGCTTAATGTAAGGATTAGAGGGTAAGAGACTATCACTAGTCTCATTCTAATTATAATATAATGGTTCTAATAAGTTCTCTTAAAGAACTAAGACTTACAATTAGCATGGGATAGGTTAACTACACCACAAAATATGACGCTAAGGAATTATCAATTCAAACATTTATGAACTTAAAAGAGAACAAAAAAATGCAAAAGTATGATAAGTTCCACTCTAAATACTAGGAAACTACTCCTAATATATTCATAATATTACAATTATATGAGTGTGAATATTATTTACACTAATTGGAATTAATATTTAGTTCTAAAAATTTCAAACAAATTATGATTTCAATTCAATCATATAGCAATTCTATAAAGGATGAAAATTAAATCAATTAATTGATAAATATTCTAATTATTATATTTGTGAAATTCAAGTCTCAAATATACAATTGAAAGTGTATGGGAAGAAATTAAATTGAGACTTATTTGTTGTCCTAAGGTTTAAAATACCTAAAACATGCATTCTAGAAAATTATAAAAAATATAACTTTACACTAATTAAGAAGTCAAATACCTAAATTATCTAAATGTTGTAAAATGAAAATATGAAAGTATATTTGAAATCCTTATATCATAAGGAGAAAAATGACATTAAGTAGGTTAAATTTGAACAACATTGAGAAATTAGGATTTGGAGAACTCCTAATTATGGTTAAAAAGTCATTAAAAATTTAAGATTCAAAACCTAAATTTGATTTCCTCTTATTATCTTACACCTTTTGTGATTAAAGTAGCTTATTGGAATGTCAAATTTGAACAATAATTGATTAAATTATGTCACTTACAAGTTTAGGTTAAATTGAATTAATTAATAACCTAAAACGGTAATTAATGAAAATGATCAGTGAAATAGGAATTAAATGTCGTATTTTTAATCTACGAGTTTTTCTAGTCAAAATGATATATAATAACATGTACTTTGGCTAATTATTTTTAATGGTGATTAATTTATCAAAACAAATTAGTTAATTTAATTAAATTTTTAATTTTAATAATCTGTAAAGAAGAAAACGGGTAAACGAACTCAAAACGAAGAAGAAAAAAATCTGTGAATGTTTGATGTTACAAATTAATATGAATGATGTAACTGCAATACGCTTACAAATTACAGAATTAAAAAAACAAGGAAGCAGAGAACATAAATTAATTTCCCTCAAAAGGGTCTCTGAGCTCGATCCGGCTCTATCGAGCCCAATCAGCTCAAACATACGCAATAATTGATAATGAGTATTATCGAATGCATTTTTTTTTAGTCATTGAAATAAGAAAATACTCAAGGAGCATGCATCAAAGACAGAAATATCGAGTCTTGCTAAATTCGATTTGGCTACTCCAACTATCCCAATGCTTTAAGAAAAGGAAGTCGAATTTGAAATTGAAGAGTTTAACAGATGAAGAATGAGGGTAGTACCTGGCTGATCATCTTCTAAGTTTAGGGCATGAAGAGGACTACACCGGCAGCAGGTTCCCTTTAGTTCCCCTTCGCAGCTCCTCAAGATCGAAATTGAAGCAATTATGGAAAATGCCGAATGAAACAAAATCATGGAGAAGGGTAGCCCAGCCATATTAGCTGCGATGAAGGGCGCGAGTACTCCTACTGCTCATCGTGCGATCGTGGAAGGTACGACAGGGGAGGTGTATAGTGGACGAAGGTGGGTCGTTCGATCGAACGTTAGGCAGGCGATGGACGGTGCAGACCGAATCCCGTCGTTTGATCAAACGGAAGGTCCATTGCCGTCAGTCCAAATCACGGAAACATATATATATATATATATATATATATATATATATATTTAAATGCTTTATTTAATTATTTAATTATTTTAAATTTAATACTTAAACGAACTCCGAAAAATCCCAAATTTTCATTCTTACCAAATTGAGGGGTGAGGAACTCAAAAATAAAATCAGATTTTTGATCGGATGTCAATTTAATTATCATAATTTTCTAGATATTTAAATATTATTAAAATAATCGGGAAAAATTCGACGACTTCCAAACACTTTCAAAATACTGCTCCTAGCTAATTTGAGGGTGATGAGTCTAATGGCAAACTTTGTTTTTGATTTTGAGGTCTAAATGAAATAGGCATTCTCAGAATTATCGACAAAATTAGGAAATGTTGGAAATCTCAAATAATCTTCAAATCTTACGAAACTCGAGGTAGAGACTCTTAACACTTTTATAAGAGTATTGGAAAAGAAAAGGAATTGGGCTGATTATATTACTAATTAATGGGTAACAACACTAGGGTTGTTACACTTAATACTGTTATAAGAGTAATTGAAGAGAAATATAGTTGATTATGCTACTAATTAACAGGTACTAACATCAGGGTTCTTACAAAAATTGTTTGGTTGGCTTTGAAGTTTGGGAAAATTTGGTATTTTCTAACTATCCTGAGTTTGCCTGGCTATGTTGGAAGTTCTAGTTGGCTTCTTCCCCATATTTGCTTTCATATTGAATTGTGTGGTTTTATTTGATGTTAGCTGTTGACTCGAGTTTGGTTGTTTTGTTTCTAGATGTACTGTATATATCTTATGAGATTTAAGTTGGCTAGCCATTAGTGGTGGCTGAGGTTTGCATTTAGATAGGTTTTGGCTTTCAATCTTAAAAGGCTGTCTTTGTTTTTTTTATTGGCTTTTGCCTCAGTCCCGTTGTTATATCATTTGCTCTATAGGGGTCTGTGGTTTTTTTTTTTTTTTGCGGTCCCAGGTGGTGGCCGGGGTCTTCTGCTGCTGACTCCTTATTTTTTTGATGCTGATTTTTTCTTGGTTTCAAATATGGGGTAGTTTGTTGGATATTGAGGGTTATCTCCATCCATTTTGAGGTGTTGTATGCTTTTGCTGGCCTTATACTCTCATGTTTGGAGACAATTTAGCTGTTCTGATGAATCTTGCAGGTGCTGGCTTTTGGTGTTTGTTGGTGGATAGGACACATTGCTTGTGACTCCCTATGATTTTGTGGCTAAAGTTGTCTGTGGCCCTATAGGTTTGGTTTGTATTTTCCTCTTGTTTTGTTTGCTTTTTGGTCTTTTTTGCAGGTCTCTCTAGTGGATTTTGATTTGGTGTACCCTGAAGTCCGGTTAATGCTGCTTTGTTCTTGCTTCATTTTTTGATTTGCTTTGTTCTTTTAGGCTACACCCTAGGACTTAGTTTTTTGGGGCTGTTTTAGGCGTTTTTAGTTCTCTAGATTGATTCTTGTACCCTCACAACCTTTTCTGTATCGTTTTGTTTATCTAATAGAATTAAATGCCTAGATATCTTTTATTATATATATATATCACAAATTTTAAATAAAAACATACAAGAAAAGTAAATATATGTGCCTATAGTTCAAAGCACAAAATTAGAAAAAGACTCGAAAAATCAACACTAAGAAAATATTTCAATTACATAAAATATCATTATTAGTATTTATCTTTGATTAAATTACAAATTTTAAGAGTTAATCCCTATGATTTACCCTTATATTGAATATTAATTTTTAAGTTGACTAAAATCTGGATTTTATTTAAGGTTTTGACTCGCCATTTAATGTTTTAGTAAAGTTAGGTCTTTGTTGATTTTCACTAAGATCTCAAGAGAAACATAACCTTATTAACATCACTTTTTAAGGATTTAATCATTGATTTAAAACTTGAAATTATGAGGCTACACTAGTTGGATTTATCCCAAAATTAAGGTAAAGTAGCATTGTGATCTTATTCCTAAGGTTATTAGATCAATAATAAAGCCTTAATTAAAGATTGAATTTGGTTAAGATGGAATTTTTCTTAAATTGTTATATAATGAGCAAGACAATGATCTTTAGGCCTTGTTAATTTTATATCAATCATTATATTTGCAATGTCCCAAAGCCCTAAGTTGGCAATGCTTCCATTGACACAAAAGTAATTGAAGCATTGCTACACTTACACACTAGTGTCAATTTAATATGCAAGTAAATTATTGGTTAAATACACATTTTTGTGAGATCTATAGCAAAAATTAAAAAAAAAAAAATTATTGATCGTGAACTCTTTTTGGTATCTATATTTTTGTGTAAACATAATATTTTTCTTAAGACAAATACTGTACTAAAATTATCAAGCACTGTGGGAACACAGTCCAAAACAACAGAGAAAATATTAATAAATCATTTGATATGAAATTAAAATGGTTACGCATTAAAGCTCACAGTAAGGATCAGCTCACAATTTTTTTTTTGGAGTATTGTGGTACGTTTGTTGCAATGATAGAAACTGCAAATACTGTTGCAATGTTGAAACTCCCATTAAAATGAGTGCTTTCAATTGAATACTTCTTTCAGAAAATCTTCCCAAAATCATTTCTTTATGAGTAGATTGGGATGCAGATTAACGAACGAGCCCTCGCTCTCCATCTCCATGAATCGTACAGAGATTAACTTAAGCATTATCTTTATTCATCACGGCATTCAAAAAGTGTGATATTTTTGTTATCTTTGTTCATAACCGCAGCAGCAGGTTAAATTTTTTATACTTGAATCCTCAAATTTCAAGCTCAAAAATATCAATCACAGACTGCAGCATGCAGCAGAACACCTCTTCTTAAATGTAAATACTTCATATTAGTGGTGAAGCCAAAAACAAGTATCTGAATAATGAATGTTAAAGAGCTAATTAACTCGAATACAACTTGGGTATGTTTCCATTGATCATCTTCTTCTCGATGTCAAAAACTTAACTTTTCTTTTTCGGTAATTATTTTACTGTTGTTCTGTAATTTTTCAGAAAACTTAATATTTTTTTGTTTAGAATTAAGTAATTTGAAAGTGTGATATTTTGAGAAAATTAGGAAATAAAATTACAAAAAGTATTTATTGGAAATTTAGGTTTCTCAAGCGAAAGCGATTCGTTCGATCGTTTGATCCAACGCTTTGATCGTTCGAAGCTCGATCGAATGAATGAATCGTTCGATTTGTTTGCCGGAGAAGAGGGAGCTTCACGTTTCAGTCACTCGACTTCCTCATGCGGAGCAGAGGCCTTCTCGCATCGCGTATTTGGCATCTCCATTAGATTCAGCATAATCTCGAGTTACGCCCGATTCAGGCATTACACCGCTGCCTTTTATACAAGCATAAAATTGAATCTCTGTATAAATTTTTCACCAATTTTACGTCAACAAAAAAAAAAAATCTCACTTTACCCAAAAATTATTCACTTAACCCCAATTTTACTTCAAACCAAATAGCACTTTAATAATTAAAAATCCCAATAAAATTATTAGTCCCTTAATTAAGTTAATAGTTATTAGCATTAAAATGTATAATTATTTGAGTTCATTATTAATATTGAATTACAAATCTTGATTATGTTATATAAACTAATTGACACCATTTGACATAAAAATTGAAACCTAATGAGATTGTCATTTTCTTATTATCACAATTGATTATTATGCTTTATTGTTGATATATCATTACAATATAGTTCAATTTCTAAATTAAAGATTATGCATGCAAGCTCCTAATTATATCACTAGATTAAAGTTTTTGAACATAAAAAACACATCAAAAACATTTGTTCTCTTGAAGGTTGTATCTACCCATCAAAAACATTTACTCTATAATCCCTTCTCGATCTTATTCCCTAGTCCCTATACGTACCCATCAAAAACACATCAATTCACTCAATTACCCGCTTCTCCTCATTCTCATAAAGAGCTAAAAACTATTTGTTCTCTTGAAGGTTGTATCTACCTATCAATATATTCCATATTCAAAATCATCAACTCTTATATAGTCATAAACTATGGAAGGGAAGTTTAGTGTTAATGCATGATGATTAATCCAACCCTCAAGGTTTTTATGTTATCTTCCTCGTAATATGCTAAAAGTAGAAGCAACATCTTGAATTTGAGAACCCCTGCACTAAAGGGCTCAATGCTATCCATGTATTTTCTGTTCATATGGGCTATATGTCTCACAAACAAACAATAGAAAAGATTTTGTATAAGCTAATGATTCATTTACTAGCTTTCAACATACTTTCACTTTTGATGTTCTATGAGGTATAATGTTTTCTTCAAAATAAACATATAAGAAAGCTTTTGAACATAAAAAATGTGATTAGAATATTTCTTAAAGCAAAATTAATAAGTATTAAAATTATATTTAATTTAAGGACTTTAAATAAAAGAAATACTAAATATCCAACAAATAAAAAATGATAATTTAAGTATTTGCTAAAGTTTATAAAAAAAATTAATCTCATTTGTAAAAATACTTGCAAATAATTTTTATGCACATTAAAAATATCATACTATAAAAGTAAAATTTTAAGAAAATCTCCAAATAATTTCATCATCAATAAAAACTCATAACTAAAATACATATAAATAATTTTTTTGTATATTAAGAAATACTTTAATATCTTAAAAAATATATGTATCTTTTTTTAAGGCAATTATATATTTGTAATAATTTTATAATTATGATTTTGATAATTAAATATCAATTAAAATCAATATTAGATTAAAATTTTTTAAGAGCATTCTATAGTAGCTTCTTATTATCAAAACTTACTTCAGTAAACAGCAATGTTTTAGTTAATAGAACTTCTTAAATTATTTTCTCAGAGTCTCTCACCTCATTCAACCAAGCTTGTCCTGCGCGAAAGGGGAATGGTGCTTGCTGGTATGGCGGCAGCGTCGGCACCAGCGCTCGGTATCCCATCTTCTTCTCTGTTTTTCTTGCCAGCACTCAACCCTAACCTCTTCTCTGTTTCCTGTACAGTCAGCAGAACGGGACGTTCGATGAGGTTTGCTTGCCGTTCTTATGTCTCATCAACTGTTTAATACCTTATTTTATTTATAGTTTCCGATTTCACCTTCTATAGTTTTCACCCATTTAATAAATTTTAAGAATGGACGAATCTCGAGTTGGATTATTTGAGAGGTAAGTTGTGAAAATTCTGTTCGTCCAATCCATTCAATCTACATTAGATGAATGGGATTATTTTTATTGGAATCTTAACAGTTGACATTAAATCTCCATATAACATAATGCACATTTATCTAATTTTACATGTAATTTGAATTGGATACTTGATCACTCTTCTATATGATAATAATTATGCTTTTTTCTATGGCTGCAATTCTAAAGTTATTCTTAGAGTGAATTAAGTGGCAACGTTTAGGAATGTAATCTCAGTTCTTTTCAGTTTTGGCATCCTTATATTTTTGCTAAGAAAAAATTGTGTTGGCCATGAGCAGTGATAATCCTCTCTTTCATTTCGGAATAAAAAAAAAACTCAATCATGGTGTTTTATCTGATTTAAAGCCATATTTTCATTTTTGTTCATCTTTCTTTCTTAAATGCCAAACCAGTGGGATGGCTGATGTGCATTCTTGATGCTTATTCTGCTAACCCTGCAATGGTATTTAGTTGATTTTTCAAGAGTAAAATTAAGAAAGAATTCAGATAATCGTTGTCAATATCAACATAAATCTTTTCTTGATTTTTATGTCATTCTCCATCAATTTTTCTGCGTCAAGTTATTGATACTGGGAAAATGCTGTTTTGCTTACTTATTTATTACTTCAGATGTTGAATGACTAATCCAACATTTTTAACCTATTCATTTTTGCAATATTTACATACTTAGGCTGTTTATGGTACTATTATTTTTTGTTGCATCGAAGTTGCCAGTTTAGGAATGTTAGGAAAACCTCTTTTGTGAAGATCCAGGAGTTCCAAAGGTTTGATTAAACCTGCTACATGGAGAATTTATCATCACACCCAATACACAAGCCATAAAGAAACTCAGACTTAGGTTTATTAAGTAGTTTTCTCCATCTTTTCTAAAAATTGCAGTGCTTTTAAACTATAACATGTGAAATAGCTTTATTAGCTATGCGTCTAAGATCCTTTTTCCATTTGTACTATTTTTTGTATAACTATCAGGAGGAATTGCCGTGCTACGGTGAAGGCATCATCACGTGTAGAAAGGTTCTCAAAAAACAATATTATTGTGTCTCCTTCCATCCTATCAGCAAATTTTTCCAGGTTGGGTGAGCAGGTTATTTCCAAACTCTTGTAGCAAAAGGATTTGAAGCTATTTATCTTAATATGTTAATACATACAAATTTGTAATTTCTGCTGCAATAAGCATGAGATCTGTTATATATAGCAAGCAATATTATAAGTGTCTTCTCAATTTGTTTTTTTGGTATGTTATTTTCTTCATGTTAAGATATCATAATACCCACAACCTTTGCAAGTGGTGCATTGGAAGATATTGTACTACATCAAAAGATAGGAAACATGCTCCACATGGTAATCTTTTGAAGTCAAACTAAATGTGTATTTTAATTGTTTTCCTTATAAGGTAGACCAAACAAGGAACAATTAAATTTGGGTAAGTGAGAATTCCCTTAGGAGCAAGCTCTTATGATTATTTATTTTTCACCCATGAAAAGTTTTGATTAAGTAGTCCAACATGTGTTTATTAAGTTGTCCAAAATGGTTATGAGAGGCGCTTAGCATAAAGGTTGGAGATGCAAATAGCTAGAGAATAATAGCTAAAGATAATGAATCTTGTGGACCAAGGTCACCAGCCTTAATATAAGTGTAAATGCAAAGGTCTATAATCTATGTATGGCTGAAAACTGTGGAAGAGATCAATGGGGACACATAATCATAGAATCATAGATAGAGCCATTGAACATGACTATGATGGCACCTTTTCTTAAGAAACTCCAAGAATTATGGAGCATTGCATATGAAATCTCTAGTAAAATGAATTGGTTTTATAGCTCCACAATAATTATTGGTATAATAAGGTGCTCCTCAAATTAAGTATAAAAGGGGATGATATGATGATGGGATTTATATTTTGGAACTCTAAACCATACCATATTATCTAAGAATAATAAGAAAGCAATATAACAATCCAAAGGATTTTACAAGGAAGAATGATGATTATGATCAAAACTAGTAGTCTTATTCAAGTATAAATTTCTTGAATTGAGCATAAGATAGGATATAGGGTTGGTGACTCATTTTTGTGAGCTTCTAAGAGAGGTATTAGTATTATCTTTGGGGTACCTACCTTAAAGATAGAAAGACTAGGATTTCGACTCTTGAGAGGCCCAAATTGAACTCATTGTACTTAAGGGAGGACTTGCGTCTTAAACATGGTTTGACTTGAATGTAGGACTGGAAACTCTACATTAACCTAAGAGTGCTACACAAATTGATTTGTAATAATAGGATATAGACTATTTTTCCCCTTAACTGGAAGATGCATATGGTGGAACTTACAACCTAACTTTGAAAGGTTAGGATTACCAATAATTGGTCTTGCAATATTTGGATATGGTGGAACTTACAACCTAACTTTGAAAGGTTAGGATTACCAATAATTGGTCTTGCAATATATGGATAAGGGAATGCCATTTGGGTCTGCCTGAGTGAATTTGGAAAGAAGAGTCGTTTAGGTTTTTTTGCATTATATGAATATTTTAATATTAAATTGGTTTTTAAGCATTGTAGCATTGGCATGACAAAGTAATTACATTTGTAATAATTTTTGAAGTATATAATCATATATGTGAGTTAAAGATTAAATCACCTAGATGTAACAATGAATATGATTAATAAGAAATAAAGCTTCAATATTTGGGTTTACTTGGTATCATAATCATGGCAATGTCATAGAACATTGTGCAAGTTTTGTAGCATAGCAATTCCTTAAACTTTGAATTGATTAAATAAAGAGTGGAAGTGATTTGGGGTTCATAAATTTGTCATTTGAACATAGTTTTGCATTGCAATATGAAGATTAAATAAAGATATAAAATAAATCATTGTACAGTATTGGCTGAAGCATATTGCATAATCATAGAAAGAGGCTTAATAAGCACTTTCAATGTATTTGGAAGAAAGAGCTTTGCTCTTGAATAGAAATGTAGTTGCCCAAATTAAAGCTTTGAATTATTTGTAGTCTCATCTTCTAACCTCCTAAAAGATTACACTTTCTTAAATCCAATACAACATCCACATTAGATAATTAAATGTTCTATTTTAATAATGTAATATTTTAATCAAGTTATTTACTCTTTTTCATAACCATCTTCTCCATTCATTGTTCAATATAAAATAATTAATTACCCACTTTTTTTAGTATAATTATTATCATTAAAAATAAATAGATAATAATATACTTGACTATATTTAGATAATTTGTGATATAATCAGTATAATACCACTAACTCTTAGCTCTGGTAAGTTCGGTTGGCTATATGAATTTTTTTCTCTATTGTGCTTGATTAAATAACTTTTCTCTAAGGTTCAAGAATGTGATATCATTCGTAATAGTTTTTGTTGTGTTTACATATTCTTAACCTTCCACATTGTCATATGAACCCCGCCCAATCAATCATTTTGAACTAAAATGACAAGTGGATGAATATTTTGAAAAGAGTACCTTGAATAAGCTTTAGTTAGCTTGTTTTTCTTCTTATTGACTTCAAAAGAGGTTGCATTTTATTGATCTTGTTTCTTACTCTTACTACTTTTATATGCACAACTTGCATGGTGTTACCTTATATGAGTAAAGAGAAAAAAAACAACTTGAGTGAAGTTTTATGAATAAAACTTGATTATTATTGTTATCGCTTATAATGGCTTGTATCTGTAAAAACTCAGCTTTGTTCTGAAGCACATCTTTGATATTTCAAGCTATGTAATCGATACACTTTCTAGGGTCACACTTTTGAGATCTTGGAGTATCAAATTTTTTATTTGAGAGCATGAAGGATGGTTTGTCCTTTTGGCATTTATCTTTGTTTTAAAATGGCATCATCTCGAATGTTGCCAAGCTATTTTCTTAAGAGTATTTGCTTAAGCTTCAAATTTTTTTGTGTCCTTTATAGATACCCGTATCATCAATGAATTTGTTGTGTTCTATCATATTGTTTTCCTTAAAGGTTTTAGTATAGTCATGCTCCCTCCACTTTATCACTGTTCTTATAAAGGGAAAAAATGTATTCAAATCTTCAAGAAAATAACTTGATTGCTATTTTTGCCGACCATAATGGCTTGAATATCGTTAAGAACCCAATTTTTTCCGTGGCGCATACTTGATACATACGTGATGCTGTATACTATGTAATCGATATACTTTCTAGGGTCACACTTTTGAGATCTTGGACTATCAAATTTTTGATTTTGAGAGCACAAAGGATGGCTTATGTTTTTTTGACTTTTTATCTTTGTTTTAAAATGATAGTCATTATGTTGCTAAGCTATTCTTTCAAGGAATCACTTGTTTGATCTTCAAGTTTTTGTTTCCCTTATAGATACCCATAGTATCCATTACTTTGCAATGCTCTATCATTGTTTTCTTAAAAGGTTTAGTGCAGTCATGCTCTACATCATCAATATGCTTGAAAATAAACATAATTGATTCTTCAAGAAAAAAAGCTTGATTATATTGTTGCCATACATAATCGCATGAATATTTTGAATAACTCAGTTTTGCTCTGAAGCACATACTTGATGTTGTAAACAATAAATTGATGCAATTTCTAGGGTCACATTTGTGAGATCTTCCTTGTAGTATCAAACTCTTGATTTTGGTTTGTCATTTCCACTTTTATCTTTATTTTAAAATGACATCATTTCTTGTGTTTCCAAGCTATTCTTTCTAGATATCACTTGTTTGAGCTTTGAGTTTTATTGATAGGGGTGTCTAAATGGGTTAGTGTGTCCGTGTATGGGTTTGAACCAAAAGTGACTTGACCTGAAATGGGCCAACTTGAACCCAACAAGCTCTTAACACAATTAACTCAAATACAACCATCTTTGACAAGGATGCAAACACATCACAGAAGTGACAAAGCATTTTGATCCAAACATGACCCAATCTGATCAGGCTATAGCATGTTTCTAAATAAGCATGACTTAATTAAACTCTTTGTGTACGCAAGTGATCAACTTGTATTAGAATCATGGTTTGTGGGTTAACCCAAATTGATTCAAATATTATATTGGTTTTCAACTTCAATTTTAACCTGCCTGAATATTATTTGGGTCAACCTGTACTACTTTTTTTGGGTTGTGTTTTTATGCCAGGTTACATTTTGATACCCCTACATATTGATTCTATCAATTATACTTTGAAGATCAAATTTAGATCACTTATTGAATTTTGGGTTGCCTGTTTTTGACTTGCACTCTTTGAGGATCAAACGCTACTAACTTGTTGAGTTTTGGGTTTGTAACTCTATTTTCTTCATAGAAATAATCAGTCGTTGATAATGGATACTTGCAGTCTTAACCAAAAGTTTGGCAGGCTAGCAAGTGTTCTTTTGGAATAATTTTTCATCCTAGAAGGCCTTGAAATCTGCATACAACTGTATTTCAAAATACTTAAAAGCATACTTGCTACATAATTGTTATTTTAGTCACTTTGTTGCGTAAGCACATGCGTAGACTTTGTCTATTTTGTACTACTTGTAGAGGATATAGTCTTAAAGACATTCGGAGTTTCAGATCAAATTTTTTCTCTCCCATATGTAATATAATGAATGCTTTTGCATGTCTAAATTTTATTTTAATTTGCATGAATTCCATGACACTTGAATTATTCCTTACATGCATGCACTGTCCATGATGTATTGCATGTCTGCTAGTGCTCCATCAAACTTTTTGAGATACTTGTGCTCTTCTTTATATGTGTGCATTCCATAATGCCCATGTACTTGTTTTTGAAGTACTATTTTTCTTTGTGTGTGCACATTTTAAGATTCTTTTGAGCATTTGAAAGGTTCTATGCTCTTGGCACGCTTCTTGGGATACTGTTCAGCTTGTTTGCTACTACATCCCTCTGAACTTTTCAATGCGCATGCAAACCTATAAAATGTGCATGCGTGCTTTTTTATGTGCTTATCTCTGTTCCATGTATGCTATTAGATGTGCGCGCACTTCAGTATGCTTGCCATTTGATGCATGCTCATGTTTCTCAATGTGCATGAAGACCTTTCTCTCATGCTTTAATAAATCAACTGCATATAATATATGCATACACACTCACACACACACACACACACACACACACACACACACACATATATATATATATATATATATATAAAGTTTATTTCTAAGTTTTGAATTTTGAATTTTGAATTTTAAATTTGTACCTTCAAAACTAGTGCTGAAAATGTTTACAAAGCCAAATACTGGTTAACAAACCAATGGAACTATTTTATGCTTTTTTTGAATTAAGGGTTATTCATTTCCAAAATGATATTACCTATGACTTTAATAAACCTTTGCACTTTGTTTTCTAATCTTGAGTTCTGCAACCTGAGTTGGACTGCATTATAAGAAATGTATTGGTATTTTCATGATCATGTTGAAGGTTTCTACTGTTTGTTTTCCTCAGTTTTGTTTCAATTTTTACAAACTTAAACCGGCACCACCATTCTTCCCTATACAAATATTTGTTTTTAATATTTCTTAAAGGTAAAAGCAGTGGAATTGGCTGGAGCTGATTGGATCCATGTTGATGTAATGGACGGTCGTTTTGTCCCTAACATAACAATTGGAGCTCTTGTTGTTGATGCTTTACGGCAAGTCACTGATCTTCCTTTGGATGTGCATCTGGTATTGTTTGCTCTTTCTTCTTTTAGAATTCTTCTGCTTGGTTCAATTTATTTATTGCGTTTATATATTTCTTGGAATTTGCTGCTATTCTCAAACTGAGAATCTACTTGCAGATGATAGTAGAACCTGAACAGCGAGTACCAGATTTTGTGAAGGCAGGTGCAGACATTGTTAGCGTACATTGTGAGCAATCTTCCACCATTCATCTACATCGAACGATTAATCAAGTAAGCTTATCAAGATCTTCAGATCTTAAATGAGTAGATTCATATATACTTTCATATAATACTGGGCATTTATTACTTGTTTTGCGCTAATACTTTCTTTTATTATTGAAGTTCATAATTCAAGAATTTTATGTTTTGGAGAGCTATCCTAGAAAATTAGTTTGTCATCGTAGTACGTTCAAAACTGCATACGTGGAGCATAGATTTAATTACCATATAAGTTATAATATCGAGAATATGGCAATTGAAGATTGTATTACATGAAGGGTGAGAGGTTCAATTATTTTAGTTTTATCATACAACATAATGACAAAATAAAGTGCAATGTGATTTAACATGATTCATACTAGTTTGGATAAAATGGATGAGAAATTTTGGGGTACTATGTGATAAAAAATTAAATGAAAATTTTATAAAGCAACTATAAGACTAGCAATATTTTATGGGGAAATTGTTGGCCTGAAAAGCACAAATATACTAAAAAAATAAGTAGTATTTAAATGAAGATGTTAATGTAGATGAGTATACATAAAATATTAAAGCTGAAGTAGTTTTCAATGAAAATAAGCTTGGAGAAAATAATTTTTTAAATGTATAGACCATTAGATGCCCTTATTTGAAAAGCTTAGAGTTAATAAATTATGCTCATGTTAAAATAAGAAAGAAAAACCAAAGAATATGGCAAGAAATTGTTAGGAATGATCTTGCATGGAGCTTAGGGTGGGTGGTTGTTTGATTGAGCCTTGTGAAGACAATTGATTCAGACAGCCAACCCACTTAGTGAGACTATGGATTGGTGTTACTACTGTTGTAATCTTATATTTAATGAACCTTGCGACATATTAGTTACTGTTATATGTATCAAATTTTGTTTGTTTTATTCTACCATAATTTGTTTACCAAGTAAAATTTTACAATCTGAATCTTGGGGTCTTACTTAAAATGCCTAGAGTACTGAAATTTATATTACTATCGTTAATCTTCTTACAAGTCACTGCTGTTTTCTTAAAACTTATTAATTTCATATATTTGTGATGTAGATTAAAAGCCTGGGCGCCAAAGCTGGAGTTGTCTTAAATCCTGCAACACCTTTATGTGCCCTAGATTATTTACTTGATAGTAAGTAATTGCTTGGCCTTCTATGTAGTAGTTATGTTTAGTGTAAGTGTAACTATATACTGTTCTTCTTACATCTAACAAATTTACTTCGTATATAAAGGTTCTAATACTCATTTTAGTTTAACTATCAATTTCAGGTTGTGGACTTGATTTTACTGTCTTGGATTTGAAACATATAAAGGTCTATAAATCTTAATCCAAATTAATGATACATTATACAATCTAAGGTATATAAAAGAGAATAAATAAGATTTATTCTAAGTTTTATAAATGCAATGACAATCCATGGAATGGAAAATTATTTTGTTATGTGAGTCTCTTGAGAACATGCTTACACAAACAAATTTTTTATTTTTAACTTAGTATGAGAATAAATGAAAGGGTTGGTGAAAAGTTGATTAAGGCCATATTTGGCACAGATAGTTTATTGTCAAAGTTAGTAAGAAGCAATTTATTGTCAAAGTTAGTAAGAAACAATTAGTCAACTATTTGGGAGGTTCTTTTTATTGGGTCTCATGAAGCAACACAAAAAAGTCACTTCTTATGAAGTTGCTTATGCTCAACTTCTTGACAGCTTATTGTGGATTATTGCTACTATCTATAAAATTACCCTCTCCTAAATAAAATAGTTAATTAATATATTAACTGATTAGTGTATTTACTTTGCACAATAATTAACATAGTTAAGCATAATTAATTTTGATGTATCATAATTAATTTAATTAATTTCATAAATAATTAATGTAATATAAAATAATTAAGTTATTATTATTGGTATTTATTATTATTGATGCTAATATCAAAAAATATGGAGTGTATGTTCAATTGTATTTGAACCATAATCTCGAGGACATAAGTATTGAGGACTGTATGATCAAGAAGAGCTAGAGGTTCAAATACATGAGGTTAATTTATTCAAAATAATAGTGAAATAGAGAGCGGTGTGATTAATAAGGTACAAGTGGTTGTATGAAGTGGAGTGCTTCATGAGTGTTGTGCGATCGGAAAATCCCATTCAAAATTAAAGGAAAATTTTATAGAGGAGCTGTACGGCCAATCATGTTATATGGGGATGATTGTTGGCCAACAAAGAAGAAGCTTATTGATAAAATAAGTGTTATAGAGATGATTATGCTTATGTGAATGAGTGGACATAAGGATAGAATGAGAAATGAGTTTAGCCATAATAAGGTTGGAGTGGCTCTAATTGTGGATAAGATTCCAGAATGCTACCTTAGATGGTTTGAGCATATTAATTGTAGACATTTCAATGCCTCTGTAGAAAAATTGAGTTTATGAATTATGTACATATTAACAGAGGAAGAGGAAGACCAAAAAGATATGAGAAGTAATCATTAGAAAGGATCTTTTTTATTTGGAATATAGGGAGGATTTCTATTTGATCATGCATAATGGAAATACATGATTCATATAGCTGACCTATCAAGTGGGATTACGGCTTGGTATTGTTTTTGTTGCTATTGTTGTTATTATTATTATTATTATTGGGATTAACATTATTTATTAAAGAGAAAATTGATTAAATTGCATGTTAACTCAAATGAACTATTAATTAATAGATTAACAAATTAATATTTTATCAATTAATTTAACTTAAAATTTTTTGGGTATAATTATAAATAACATAAAAACAACTAAATTTCAATACCACAAAAATAGAGTTATCAAACAATAATAACTTCAGCCAACCGCTTAAAACAACTTCTCCTACAGCTCTCCATCAGCTTTTCCGGACAGCTCCAGTTATATAAATCAGGCTTTCAGTCCACACAAATGATCTACAATTGTATTATGCAAGTTCATTATAAGTTGCAAGCCTAACTGCTCGCCATTTGGCTTCTCCTATGAGCTGTAACCACAATGGAATCATCTACAATCTGTAACTGCATAGGTTTTGATAACCATTGATTCATAACTTCCCATGGATCTCAAATATTGATTTTTTAATCTATATTTACATTTATCTTTAGTTGCAACAAGATACAAGTGATTATCTTTCTTGTAATTGATGCTTTTGATACATCGATGCTTTATCATGGTATCAAAGCGCATCCCACTCACACCCTCTGATACTTGCATTGCTTGCAACACAACGATGGAAAACTCTTCTAATGTACTCACATAGCCACGCCAGTTATTAAGTAGAATGGAGTCCACCAACCCTTCTTTGTATGCAACAACCTCCAGACTTTGATCCACACTTACAAACCTGTTTTTTTCTTTTTTTCATTAAAAGCTGCAATTACATTCCACGTACATCACCATCTTAATTTTTTGTATTTTTTAATGGCTGCTAAAGCCCCTGCCCAACTCCTCTCGCTATCCTAATTAATGTCCATCATCTACTTAATGTAAACTCAACGAAACTATATATCCCCTTTGTTTTTTCAATTTTTTCAAGCCAACAACCTAATGTGATACATAGTTGGCACGATCCTGTAACCAATCCCACAGCCTTAAGTTTTTTGTAGCATGCCATTAACAAGATCTTGTACTAAATTGGATTATCGCTTCACTCGTTGAACCAGATTTTGCCAAAGTCCTAAGAAATGGCCTCTCAATTCATATGGAAAGCTCGTTCTGCAATATGTGCCTCAACCTCGCAAATCAGAGTTTGTCAACTCGAATATCAATTATACATTGAAAAGAAGCTCAACTGCAGCATCCACAAAGCCAAGATCATAGCTCAATTGTGCTGTTGCAGGTGCATTTGTTTTGGTCCAGCACCTTGTCTTAAACATGTTATCTAGTGTTGGGTCTTAGTATTCAACCCTCCCTTGCCATCATTATAACTACTAGACTAAAGCCTCTCTTTGGGAAATTTAACTGTATTCTTTCTCACAAAGAACTTCTGATCATGAAAATATTGATTCCATTGCTGCATTTACAATAGCCACAACCTACTTGCCAACCAACCATCAACAAACTCAATTCCATCATTCATGCAATCCACATACCTGCAACCCTGTGGAAGCTTCCATGGTTGAGCACGGTTCTATGACCAGATCATTACATCAATCATTTGTCAACTTTGTAATGAACTGTCATCTTGCATTAAACTGTATTACCATTGAAATAATACTTATTATTTGTCTATTTGATCTTTGTATCTTGATTTTGTGCTGTTCATCACATTATGGTTTAGCTCCTAAATCAATACATGCACAATTCTTACAATTGTCATGATCAAGGTCAACTTGGAAACTGTTACGGTTTATATATTGACCATGTAGATTCATCCTCTCAAACTTACCTTCATAAATTTCTTCTCAAGCATTCTTCATATTCTTAGGACTTTCAAAAACTTACTTTCCATTTGACAGTTCACACAAGATAGTAATATCATTATTGAATTGCATTCTTCTTATTGGAAAATCAAAGATTGGGTGAAGAGCAAAGAATTATATGTACGATTCTTCATGGCATATACACCTTCCACCGCCTCAAGCACTTTTCTCAGTATTATATAGTTTTTTTGGATGCATGCACTCTAATTGGTTTTATCCATTAGTTACATATATTTTTATTTTTCAATCAATGATATATTCTCCTTGCAGTTTCATTGTGGTGGCAAATACCAAAAAACTATCACTGCTTTAAATAAACATGAAATATCACACTGTTTTGACTCTCTACACTCAATCTTAAAGTGGTGCAACCAAACACCAATGTCAGCACTTTGTTGAACTTGGGTAAATTCTACTAAACCTTGCATCCAATTTCCACAATTTTTGTTGTATGGTTCAAATGATGTTCAAACAGCTACTTACCTGATTAACCACTTTTCAATTCCAAAACAACATACCTCTGTTACAAAAATTGAAAACCTCAATATGAATTTTTTAAAATATTTGAATTCTTATATTTCCCTTGGCTAAAACCAAATGCACCTTTCAAAATTATGTCTTTTCAAACCTTGTTTATATTTTGGTTATAGTACCTAAAATAAAGCTTACATTTGAGTATAGTAACATCATTTCCATTAATACCAACTCAAGCCTCTTTTCCACCACAACAAATCCTACTTCCAGTTCACCTACCACAACATCCCACGACTACAATTTTCTAAATAGAATTTGCAACTTAACCGCTACCTTCCCAAACTCCTCAACATGAACCATTCACTATGCTTTTGCCTCCATTTCTTGCATTTTCCACCTCCTCTAACTTACTCATCCGATTCCTATGGAGACCACCCTCACACATAGAATCTGCTACTTGAACAGATCCACCAAACCCAGTAATGTCTCTGCATGTCCCCACCAACCATGTAAGCTTGCCAATGATGGCTCCTTTCAAACAAGCTATCTTAACCCTAAAACTTGCAAATCCAAATATCCCCGATGTCTTTCTCATTTTACTATCTCTCCCCAACATCTGCTTACCTACAAGCATTTAAACACCCAAAATTGTGGGCATGTTATGCAAAATGAAATAAATGCACTCCTCGCTTTGATCAACAATTCACATTATGGCATTGACTACTTGAAATGCTTAGTCCAATAATCAAGTTGATTAGTATTCATCTAATTATTGTTATTGTTGCCACTCTTCAATGCATCTTCACCAATTAAACTTTAAAAATGCCTTTCTTCATGGAAATCTTCATAAAGAAATCTATTTGGCTCAAACCCCTCAGTTTATTGATCCACCCAATACCCATATATCTTTGGTGTTAATAAATATCTCAATGATCTCAAGCGTTCATCTCATGCATGATTTCTTATTTTCATGAATTTGATTTCATGAGCAGTAAGCTTGATTGCTCTTATTTTCAATATTCAAATCATAACACTACTCTCTACACTTTATTTACATTGATGATGTTGTTCTCACTGATAAGAACACGGATATGCTCTCCTACAACTATCTGCCAATTTTTGTGTCATGACCACGCTTCTTCATCTTTCCAACATCGATTTTTTTTTTTCATTTTTTAATATCTTCTGTGAAGTAGTAAAGATGACCATTTATTTAAAAATGTAATTAAACACCTACAAGAGTAACAAAAATTATATATAATTCCTATAGTTGATTTTATCATTGGAATTCTGGAACATGCATGAACGTTAGCAACATCAAAATTGCACTAAGTCATCATGTGTTCAGCTAAAGATGTCAATTCATCCACCATATAGGAAATTGTTCTGTCAACTTCTACAATGCTCATCGCTTGTGAAACTCAATCATTAGATGAAAGAAGCCAGGATAGTGTACTTTGTCAGCTGTTGTTTTAAATTGTTTATTTACATCAAAAACAAAAATGATTTAATTTTTACTAAATACTTCTTTCTTCTTCATTCTTTTAACTAGTAGTTTCCCTAGAATTGAAAACTTTTTTCTTCTATACCTTATCTTGAATGGAATCAATGGAGGTCTTTATTTTTTAGTATTTTAATCGAGATTGTAGCACCACTGATTGCATTTTTCATTAAATGTACAGTGGTAGATTTAGTGTTGATTATGTCAGTGAATCCTGGTTTTGGTGGTCAAAGCTTTATTGAGAGTCAAGTGAAGAAAATATCAGACCTTAGAAGGTTATGTGCTGAAAAGGTAATGGAAAAAATTACTGTGATTTATCTCCTCTGCTGATGCAAAGTGATCTAACTTTGTCGTCTCAGGGCATCAATCCATGGATCGAAGTGGATGGAGGAGTCGGTCCTTCAAATGCATATAAGGTGTCATTCATTATATTATTTATTATTTAATAGATTGCTTTCTAAGATTGCATTAAATTTTTCTTATTACTTTTTGTGATTGAAAATCATAAAGTTCATAAAGTTCATAAAGTTACTAACACTTTTGGTGTGTGTGGGTCTCTTCTATGACAGGTTATTGAAGCTGGTGCTAATGCTATAGTTGCAGGCTCTGCAGTTTTTGGAGCTAGAGATTATGCAAAAGGCATTATTCCTTCAGCCACCACATCTTGGTTTTTTTGGGATTTTTTATCCAAGTAACACTAAAAAATTTATGATATACATGTTTATCACGTAAACTTTAATGTTACAAAAAAGTACTATCATCTTAAGCACATTCGATCTACTTATAACTAGAAAATTCTAAGATTGGTGAAATGAGGGTGTTGGATATGTATATTTGAAAGATTTTAGTATTATGTAAAAACCCCTTTTTATATTAAGTAGTAATTGCTAACAGTTTGGAGTTAGCATAATTTACTGGACTCTGAAAATATGCTTAAATTTTTATTTTTGAAGCATGTAAATAATCTTAAAATTTGACTAAAGTTTCATGTCTTCAATTTTGCAGCAATTAAGGCCATCAAGACCAGCAAAAGATCTGAAACTGTGCCAATATGAGGAACAAGAGGAAAAGCAGAAAGCCCATCCAGGTTTGGCCTCTTTACTCATTACCCTTTTGCTCATATAAGGGCTACTGTTTTATTACCTGTGTCATAGGCCGGATAATAGGTTGAACATAATCTTTTGATTCTTAAACTAAATATGCTTCACAATCCGAATAGTTCTTTAACCTGAGATTAAGCTATGCTAATCAAGAAGGGAAATTAAATCAACATTTCACAGATTAGTAAACTTGAAGTAATATTATGTTAATTAATATTATTTAACACAACTAATTATATTTCAATTTATATTTATTTAGTTAAATTTAAAATGTATTTAGTTAATTAGTATTGAGTAAATTATTACTTTAAATAATGACATAAACACTTTTAAATAAATGCTTTTTTAAAATTACTTTAGTGGACTAATGTTAATTGTTTAAGTTAGTGTCAAATAATTAACTAATGTTGAATAAGTAATATTAATTAACAAAATTAATGAATTAATGTTAAATAAATAAATGTCATTAACATAACTATTTTTGGATATAGTTAAGCTAATGCATATAAGCTAAATTAAAGCTACAATTCTATTGCTAAAATAAAAATATAATTTATAATTCAGTAATAAAACCATTCAATTGATAAGACATGAGACTGTAAGTATGAGGGAAAAGGAGGAAAGCAGAAAGCCTGTCTAGGTTTGGCCCCTAAGCTAATGCATAAGACATGAGACTATAATAAAACCATTCACTACGTTTGGGTTTAGAGCTCACCTATAAGACAGACTAAAGTCTCTCTTGATCTACTACGTAGCCTTGTTATTGGCGTAGAGCTAAAAAGGCTTTCTCCTAAACAAATTTGGAATTCACAGCACGTATACTTCTGAGGTTGAAGGTCAACCTTACCTGCCCAGTGAGCGATTAGCGGAGCTCCCAATCTTAGTCTGAGATATTCTAACCGGAATCGTCACGTAGTTACGAACGAAGTCACTTCACTACTTCGAGGTTCAAAGCTTGGAGAGAACGGTTTCTCAGGCTTAGGACGAAGGATATATGAGACGCTAGTCGAATCCACCCGGAGCCGGAGGGCCGGAGGTGGTTGCTATCTGTAGGCCGCGCAGTGGTTCTATCTAAGAAGTCTAAACGCTAAACTGAAACCGTTGACTAAAGCTAATAGGAAGAGGTCGGGAGCTAAACGCTAAGCTAAGCCCTAACCCCAAAAGAAGAAGAAGCTTCACTTTCCGCATACTGACCGGTAGGTTGTTTGTATTTGCCTCTACTCTACTATAGATAGGTTCGCTTTACTAGAAAAAGTCTCTCTTAACATAGAAATAGAATTAGTTTAGAGAACCGAAGAGAACTTAATACGCTAGATAGCAACCTACCCTCCGGGTGGCCTACCCTACCGGGTGGCCTTCGGGTGGCCTGCTTCGCAGCCTCGACAAGATCTAATAAGTTTACTCGTTAGTGAGCCAAGTCCATTTCTTAGTTTTTTTTACTCTCCGAGAGCTACTTACTTTATCAGATCAACTAGGCAAATTCTATTCTTTTTCTCTTTAGAATTAGAATGCGTCTTCCGCTCACGTAGTTCGCAGCCTTCTTTCCACATTGGTTTCTTATTCGGAAGATCGCTCGCTGTATCTTGGATAGAGTCAATAAAGAATTGGTATGCTGATGGATCCTATCTTCAATTAGAGAAGGCGCTAGGACCCGTCGGCTTGCCACTCCCGGGCTTGTGGTAAACGTAAACCGGTAACCTCATCACCGAAACGAATTTACTTTCCTGAGTAGCTCGGCTTATGCTAGATTCTGTGTGTAAGTTAGGCATATAGTGATAGTGATCTGATCTCCAAGAGCCTCCCGCATATAATGAATTCTTTTTTCTCTTTTAGGAAACGCATCTCTCTCGACCGCTGCCCCAAACAAACAAAAAGAAAATTAAGGAAGTGTTATTCTCCAATTGGGATACTCGATCCTTCCCATGTTGGAGTTGTAATCAGCAGCATATGATATGGGCTGAAGAGAAAAGTAGTCTCACCAGAAGTGAAGCTAGTTAATTTTAGAGAAAAGAATATCATCAGGTGCAGTAGTATAGCCGACCTATCCTCTCTTAGTCCAGTTCCCCCTTCCAGGCTCACGTTAGAGTAAGGAGCGACTTAAAGGCTAAAGGAGAGGAGCTGGTTCTAAGGAGCGAATAGACGCAATTTCCTGTCTTTTATGGACACAAACACAGGATTCTAGAACTGAGCCTCTCTTTGATATGCTCACTTCACACGTCCAACCTTTAGCTCGAGCCTCCCCCTAACGGGGAATGTGTTGAGTAAGCTCCAAGCTAGACCTTTCCCCCCTATAGCTCTGACTCTAATCTCTCCTCCGCTTGCATCTTTGATTTCATCGTAAATAATGTAGTGTAATGTTCTTGCTTTTCGGGAAAACAACCTTAGCTTTTAGGGCAGCTTCCACTCTCTTATCTACGATAAATTTCAGTCTCCCCTCTCTTCCGCTGCGTGCCTGACTGAAATGAAGTAAGCAGAGGCTCTTAGAAGGCGGAGAATGAGTTCTGAAATATTTGACTTTTCATATAAGACGTAATTTCCAGTTCAAGAAGGGTTTCTTGCTTGCAAAGAAGAGAGCATATATTAGTATTAGAGTTTTGATCTTTTTTCATTTGACCGAGATCATTCATGAAACTAAAATCTCCCTCCTAAGTATGAATTCTCAAATGAGAAAGCCTTTCCCTTGGGAGTCTCACTCTTTCAGAGAGTTCGTCTATCGACTCACAGAAGAGCGAGATAAATTTGCTCTATACCTTCTTTCTCCCAACGGCTAAAAAACAAACAGTCGTAGAAAGTGAAAGTAGGACTCTCGCTCGAATAGATTATCAAACTTAGACCCCGTAGGGGATAGTGAGATGATAGTTGAATCTCTGAAGAGGGAGCCGAGGATACGAGACAAATTAATTGAAAGGATTCATTTGTGGGAATTTATTAAGAAAATTACCTTTAGCTCTACGGATTACTACGGTCAGGATAAAAGCTGGCATAGCTGTCTAATTTCGTCACAGACAAGAAAGCTCCAGGTTCTAGTAGTACAAGAAAGCCCCAGGTTGCCGTCCGTCGTCAGCAAGCGGTCATTAGCTCTTCCTGAGAGAAGGCCGCGCAGTGGAAGCTGAAAGCGCCCAACAAGAAGAAGAGATAGAAGAAAGTCTACTTATGTGATGATGCGGAGCGGAATAGTTCCGGGTCTACCGAGATCTGAACTTGACTGATCCTGGAATCCTTCGGGAGAGTACCAGTGGTGAATCATGCTAGCACGATTAGGAAATCAACTTGCAATATCTGCTTATCCTTCTAAACTCAACACAATAGCTAAACGCTACTGTTCAATTCCCCTAATAAAGGCCGCGCAGCGGAATGGCAACTTTGACTTACTACATGCTTCTTGTACTGTAAGACGCCCAAATGCTTCGGAACGGTTGGTGCAGTTTTTGAGGGAGTGAATCTACTCATTTCGTTCGCAGCCTTGACTTTTAGGACATCCTTGCAAACTGGTTAGTCTTTCTCAATAACAAAGCATGGAAAGCCAAAACCCAGAGGCCGTAGAATCTCATAACATAAGTAGTAGTCCCTACTAAGGCCGCGCAACGGAATGGCTTTTCTAACTAAAGATAGGTTAGGCACCTGGGTACTTTACATATCCTAGATCCTATATCCTTTCTATTTCTATAAATAAAAAGAAGACGGGGAAGGTACTGGGGGCTGTCCTAACAAGCCAAAGAGCATATAGAAGAAAGGCCGTGTAGCGGAATAGTCAAAGTAAAAGTGGGGAGCTGTTCCTGTCCCCGAAATCTAAACCATACTGCGATTGGACTGAGTAAGATCGATTCGGCTAGATAGCTCAGAGTGAAGGGATGTAAGGCGAAGGATTTCATGGTCTAGTGGAACCATTTGCATCAAACCAAATTGGAGTAAACTGCAGGTAAATAGCTCAAATCGTTCAACAAAACCACTTAGAGTAAACTGCAAGTTCTCTTATAATATCCATGGTTGAGAATGAGCTAATTATACGGCATTATAAAAGAGCCCTTGGTTATAAGAATATACAGTTTTCTCAATTTTATTAAGATATTTGTGAAAAAGTAGTTCAGTTTTTTCATTCAAAAAGAGTTACTATTTTTATTAGCTCTCTTTTTACCACACAAAAAATAGTAAAAAAGGCATTCTAAGTAAAATCTTAAAGGCTGTTCAGTAGGGAATATATCTAGGGTCATTCGACCCATACCACATAATTAGCCTAATGTAATTTTTTGAGTCTTAAGTTTAATTAGTGTTCAGATAATATTTAACTTGTGCCTAAGCTATGTTAAAAAAGAAAGAATGAAGTTACAATTCGCAGATTAGTGAATTTTATAGTAATATTAACATTGATTATTATTATTTTATTTAATTACTTTTTCAATTAATATTTAATCAATTAAAATTGGCATTCAATTATATTTAATTAATTAATATAAATAAATCAATACGTTAAATAATTGTAATTTTTTACCGTTTGCTTTAAAAACTGTTAAATGTCAAATAATTAATAACTGTTAAATGTCTTATTATTATTTAACAAATTTAATGAATTAATGTTAAATAAATTAGTTATATTTATGTTAACATTAATTAACATAGTTAATTAGAATTATTTCTTTTTTTTATCAGTTAGTTATATGTACTAAAAATATAGTTGCTAATATAAAAGTGAAAAAGTCAATATTCAAAGGTTAGTTCCTTAATCTAAATTTTCTCAGAGGTTGTTCAATTTAGGATTAAGTTAAGCTAAGCTGGTAGGTTTGCTAAATACTCTGATTGCTAATGTTTGGATAAAAGGATTAACAGATCATGATTAAAAAAACTTGGAAATAAGTTATATATAGAAGTATATTTATATTGTGGGAAACAAAAAATACTATTTGTCTACACAGTGGGTTGGTGATTAATGAGAAGTGAAACCAAGAATGATTAGGATACAAATGTTGGCCGGAAGGATGGTTTGGCTAGTATTGATGATGGTTTGATGATTAATGGTTTTTAATAGTTTTGTCACTGATTACATGGTGGATCGTCAGTATTGATGTTGAGTACAAATGCTTGAAGAAGAAAACTACGGAACAGAGATAAGCAAGGGAGGTAATGTTTTAGGATTATTATGTTTAATGCGCTATGAGGCAGTGACCACACATAGGCTAGAAAAAAAGATATGCTCACATTCAGGGCTTTTCTAGATTTAAACAGAAAAATAATCACATATAACAGCACCAAATGACCCACCAATTTTAGTTCAGCTTGTCGAAGATAATTTGACTTTGAACTTATTTTGTATCATCATAATACTTACTATTAAAAGGCATCTTATAAAATCAAGTTTATCCAAAACAAAATAATGAACTTGTATTTTATCAATTTGACTCAATCAATTATATCATAAATTATATTCACTAAATCATCATTTTCATGTTTATTATTATCACAATAATTTTTTGTAGATTGCTTTATTTGCATGGTTGCAATTTGGTTCTTCCACTTTTTTAATTGAAATTAGAAGTGTTCAATAGCATATTTGTGTAAACTAGTAATTTGATAACACATTTTTATTTTAAGTTTATGAAAGCAGCATGATTAAAAAACATTATTGAGTTAGCTACATTTTCAAAAACTTTAGAAGTACACTATAATGCTTAGAAAATTTGTTATATATGTTCATTATATTATCTGTGAATTCACATTTAAATAAATCCCCGAGTCTTATATATGGAGATTTCTTTGCATTAATTATATAATGCATCTAGTTCTAAATCAATGGTGCCCTGCAGCATGCCTATTATAGCTAATTCTTTGTTGAGTTATTTTGATTTTTGTTTTGAAAAAAAAAACAAAAAAAGATAAAAATACAATATTACTGAGTCAATAATTTTTCTTAATTAAATTTAAAATTTCATATTAATTTATGTGAAATATATGTATGCATCTTATTGATCCACTCTTGGATGATTGAAAAAAATATTGTTCAAGTTTGTTTGGGTATTTAAAATGTGGTTTGGTAAGATATTTTGGTAGCATTCTTAGTGTTATTTCGGCACATTGACATATTTACCAAACATCTTAATCCATTTATCGCTCAACATATTTTTTTAAACTTCACAAGCAATTTTTGCTTCAATATCTTGTGCAATTTCTTCAGTTTGTGTTTTTGTGTTGTTCAGCCTCATTATTCCATTTAGCTTTTAACTAAAATTGCATATAACTTATATGAATTCTATGATGACTGACCCGAAACCAAACAAGTAGAGATATTTTTTTTGCTCTCATTGAAATCAAAAGATAATTTATTGGAATATTAAAAATTTCATGGCAGCTTATTAATTATAACTAATAGACACATCTCTAAGGCAATTATCACTAGAATTTTCTGGCCATCAATTAAAAAAACTAAAAAAAATGTTTACTCACCATTTAAATCGATTTGAATATCTCATTACCTACAATCATATGCTTCTTATTTTTTGAAATGTTTTAACAAGTTTGAAGTATCATTATTCTCTATTATAATTTTTCTCTTTCTAATTTAATTTATATGCATCTGTTTACAAAAATACACTCAATTTTAATACCACCAACCTCTTAGACCAATAGGAATACACATAAAATTTTTTAACACTAGCCCTTTTTCATTGCCATTAAAAAATATCCTCTTTTGGTGGTTTTTATTCCAAGTGATGTAAGCAATTATTGGTCCTCAAATTTTAGAATTTCTTGATTTGAAGAAGTTAATTGTCAAAATGGTCCCATGATTCTTGCATTTTATTCATTTTAGTTGTTGACAATATTTTTTTTTGTCCATCAATTTTTATTTTTGTAATATTTTATTCCCTGAATTATTTTACGGTTAAGAGTTCATCAATCTCTACCTCATAAGGGTAAATTGAGAATTTAGAACAATAGGGTTTGAAAAGCTGAACTAGAGCATAGATTTGTCATATATCACTTTTGTACATCTGTTGTGCTATTTAGTATCTCCTTTTCTCCAGCCGCATTCGAAATCTAGGATGGGGTATTCGACCACCCTGTCGAAAGCACTTCTGAAGATGATGAAATATTGAGGATGTTGACTACGCTTCCAACATTATTGTACCTTCTAATGTCAACGTACCTTCCGACATTGACTTCCCTTCCAATGCCGACAATTCTTCTGACGTTGATGCATCATTAGACGTCGATGACTCTTCCTATGTTGATGCATCCACCGACATCGATGAATCATCCGGCGTCGATGACTCTTTTTGTGATGATGCATTAGCCGAAGTTGATGCATCAGTTAGTAATGGATTTTATAAATTTATATAGGCTATCAAATATATATAATGATAAACTAATTATTCCATTTGTATGATATAATCGGATTTGTGATAAGTCCTTGGAAAATAATTTAGTATCTGCTATATCAAAATCTATTAATGATTTTATAGAAGTCATGACTATTTTAATCTAAATAAAATATAAATTTACTAATATTTAAAATTTAATACTATTCTAATCTAATCATTATTTGTACATAAATTTGAAATTAATTGCACATCAACGTTATTTTAATCAAATTCATTAAATTAAGTGAATAAAAATATAATAATCAGTTTGTTTGCAAATTTGTTAACAAATTTATTAAAATAAAATTAATTTTTTTTATTAAAATTATTTAATTGATAAATTTATTAATATTATTTAAAAAATTCATGGTATTTCAATATGTTTATTTTAACATATTGTTCAAATTAAAATGAAAAGAACTAATAAGCCAATTTTAAGTCTTCAAAAAATTATTAATGAAAATATTTTGGTATAATAATTATCTCCAAAATTTTCTCTTACCTATAATGGAAGATTAGGATAAATAATTATCAATTTTTCCCTTACCATATCATGCAAATTAGTATGCATTTATTAAAAAAATAGCTTTAATTTTCAAAAGGACAAAAATATTATTTACATTTAATGGTTTTCATCTAAAATAATTACTTCATGTTAAAAGAAATCATAAAATAAAAGTTGATGAACCAAAAATGATATATATAAGAGTTGGGGACTAAAAATGACAAATTGTAAGAATTAGGGGACCATTTTGATAATTAATCATGATTATAATTGCTCATTAACTTTAAACTCTTCAGTTCCTTTTACAACAATAACAATAACACTACCAAGTCTTAATCGTACTACATGGGGCCGGCTTTCATGTCATAATAAGATTCAAGAAATTTTTACACTAGTTGTCGACTACCTAACGTAACCCTTATATTTTTTACATCCATGACCTGGGAAATGGCAACTACTGAGTTTCTTTTGTCATTAATAAAAAGATCATTATTGTAGGGCATCCAATTATACTATTAAGCTTTCAAAAATTTTAACAAAAAAATCCTTTGCTCGTAGTTCCTTCAAATTCGGCTGAAAATTAATGCTATTCCAATCTAATCATTATCTATACTTAAATTTGAAATTTGTTGTACATCAATATCATTTTAATCAAGTTCACCAAATTAAAATAATAAAAATATATTAGTTAGTTTTTTTGCAAATTTGTTAACAAATTTATTAAAATGATTTTTTATTTTTTATAAAATCATATTAATTGATAAATTTATTAATACTGTTTAAAAAATTCATGGTATTTCAATATGTTTATTTTAACATATTGTTCAAATTAAAATGAAAAAAATTAATAAGTCAAATTTTAAGTCTTCAAAAGATTATCAATGAAAATATTTTTGTATAAAGATTGTCTCCAATATTTTTACTTACCTATAATGGAAGAAGATTAAGCAATTATCAATTTATCCCTTACCATATCATGCAAATTAGTATGCATTTATAAAAAATAGCTTTATTTTCAAAGCTACAAAAATATCATTACATTAAATGATTTTCTTCTAAAATAACTATTTCACATTAAAAAAAAATTATAAAAATATAAGTTGAGGAACCAAAAATGATATATATATATATTTATTTATTTATATTGAGTAAGGGCCTAAAAAGAACAAAATGTAAGAAATAGGGGATCATTTTAGCAATTAACCTTGATTATAATTGCTCATTAATTTTAAACTTTTATGTTCCTTTTACAACAATAATAATAACACTACATGGGGTTGACTTTCATGTCACAATAAGATTCAACAAAATTTTACACTAGTTATTGATTATTTAACACAACTCTCCTGTTTTCACATTCAAGACTTGGGAAGTACCAATGGCAGAGTTCGTTTTGTTATCAATAAAAAGATCATTATTGCAAGGCATCCAATTATACTATTAAGCATTCAAAAATTAACTTTATGCTCCAAACTTTTACTCTAAAATTTTAACAAAAAATCTTTTGCTCGTAGTTCTTTAAATTTCGGCTGTAAATAGATATAAGATCATCTATAAATTCTTAGCCTTCGAGTATGCATAATCACATTACATTTTATAAGATTCTTCTTTGTCATAGGATAGTATATTTAACCTCTTGTACTTTTATATTTTCCACTTATTTATAATCGTTGAAACCTTACATTATCAAAATATTAAATTATGAGCATTTGATAAAGATTCCACTTCAGGAATGTAAAGTGCTGTTCGTGAGTAAATGACTCCACTGAGTATTCTTCAACAATATTAAGAGTGTTCTTAAAATACTCTATTTATATAATTTATGAGTATTACATAGAATTTCACAATTTATTTTATCCCTGAAGAATAGGATATTAAAATGACTATATCAAACGATATAATACTTTGCCCACAATTTAATTATTTCTGAAGTACACAATGAAATATAGCATTATACGTTGCATCTAATGTATGTAAAGTAGATTAATATTTTGATGATTATAATGTTGAAATGAAGAAAATATACTGCAGTGTTGCGTTTTTAGTTACTAATAAAATTTTGATGCAAGTATTCAATGACCGTAAATAATACCAAATGCAAGATTTCCCTTAAGAATTTTAATATAAGAACCATTTTTTCATCATAATTATTTGAACACTTAAATAATTTTAACCATAATGATGGGAGTGCTAACAATTGTTTTCTCAATACCTTCAATGACAAAATTTTAATGGACTTGGCTTAGTTCTCTGTTGACCTCATGTTTATTAACATGCTGAACGTTTGAAGGGTTGTAGTGTCACAACAGCAGATTTGCTTGCTTAAGCAATAATTAGAATGCTGTCATTTATTTTAATGGTCGCATGGATCAAGTTATTAAGCTTTTGTAAAACAACATGATTGTTCACCCCTTTTCTTTGATACACACACTATCCCAAATAATTTCTCCAACCAAAGAGCTCCTTAAAATTTTGGTGTTGAAGTTAAAATATCAGCATTCGTTTGGACACGTCTATTTTACCAAGATATGTGAAGCCATAGAGGTGTGAGGCATTCACTCCTCGATGCTCAAGAAATACTTACGAATGTATATGAAATATCAAAATTTGCTTTGATTTCTTATTTATTTTTATATATGAAGGTGTTTGTAACCTTTTTTTACTCAAGTTGTTTTCAAACATTGCGCCAAATATCTTATGGTGTGAATACTTAATATTAAATCTTTAATATTTACTAAATTATTCATTTGTAGCAAGGTTGGAGTGGCTCCAATAGTGAATAAGATTAGAGTGTCATTTTAGATTGTTTGGGCATTTAAAGAGGAAGAGGAAGGCCAAAAAAAGTCACGAGTAGAATCTGTTAGAAAAGATATTCTCTGTTTAGAACTTAGGGAGAGATTTTTATTTGATGGTGCACATGGAAACAAATGATTCATATAACCAACTTCACCTAGTGGGATTATGACTTAGTGTTGTTGTTATTGTTGTTGTATTGATATTGAATGGTAACTTTCAAGAATGACTCTCTAACATTCATTGCTTTCGTAGGAAATCACTCGGCTGCAGTACCCTGGCATATATAGCTAGGATGAAATAAGTACCTTGGGTATTTTGATGATTAAAACCAATGTATGTTTTTTTCCCTTGAATTTCTGCTCGCCTAAGCGGATAAATTGCAGATGCAGCACAATGCTACTGAGAGATAGCTACAACATTTTAAAGAGTCATCTGCGGGGCTGCTGTAGAAGAAGCCGCATTGTGCAAAGCTGCTGCAATGAAAGCTTAATCTTACATCCTTTTTTTGTTTTTTATTTGGCTTATCGCTCTCCGAAGTGAAAAGCCCTCACGGAATATACTGCTATGCTGCCATTACTTATGTTTAATTTATTGATATGACGAATTCTTAGCAGCCTTGAAATAAAATGCTGATATTTAATGTAAAATAAATAGTAATAAATCAAATAAATTCTTACTTTATCAAATTCAGTATCAATTTCATCATCTGAATTAGTGCTTACATATGATCAAATTTGAATGAAATGATTATCCACACTAAATAAACAGAACGGCGGCCGAACAACAAACTCGGCGAACCAAAGATTATGTACTATGTTTTATTTTTCTTTACGATTTAAGATCTGAGATTTCTTAAGGCAGATATTATGTATTTCGTGTATTTTCAATGTTACTTTTTAAAGCTGCAGTGTTTTTTTTTGCATGAAACATCTAATTTGTGTAGTCTTAACAATTTTCACTCGGATTAATGGTATTCTTATGATTTTTTATCAGATATTTGTGATAAAATCAAGAATTAAGTTAGGTTTATAGAAGGTTTAAAAAGCAAAATGCTTTATTTGAAATATTAATTGTCTAAAAAGTATGTTTCCGACAGTATTATGAAGGGATGATCTTTAGATATCATCAAAGAAGATTATGACCAAATCCTTTTGGGAGAGTTTTTGTCGAATATCTCACTTTAAAAGTATTTATTATTTGCAATTATTCTGAAAATTAAAAGTATTTATATTTCATATGGAGCAAAATTTGTGAGAATTTATTTTATTGAATATATAAGAATTTTTATTAAAAAATATACTTAAAAAATAATTTAATTTGCCTGAGAGCTAAAATTCCAAATACTTGAGGAATAATTCTTTCATGGTTTCAAAAGGGAAATAAGATGATTTGTTAAATAATCAATTAGTAGTTTAAACTTTCGGAGTTGATAATAGATAAATTATAAGTTGTAATTTAAAATTTTTTGTATATTTAAGTTAAGTATTATAAGAGAACATTATGTTTTAAGTTTCGTAATTTTTCGGGCTCTGGATTAATCGTAGCGAATTTTTAAAGTTTTTTGCTTAAAAATTAATATAAAATAAAATACTCATCCAAATTTAATAATTTTTAGACGCTTGCGTTCGTCTTGTTGAGACGGTCGTTTTAATACTAAGTTTGTAATTTTTGGAGTTCAAATGGATATAAATCAATGCTTGAGAATTTTTAGCCATCAGATTTTGATTCAATGGCTGCGATAGAGTATAATTTTGGCCTTATAAATATAATGCTCTCTAACCTAAATCAGCTAGATCCGAAAATTCTATCTTCTCCAGCTGACAACCCGTCTTCTCCTCCATGAAAACCGAATCCCCTCTTGGTGAAATTGCAAAGCGCATCTCCTCTATCTCCTTGGCCGAGAGGTGTACGCTCTCCTTCTCCCTGGCCGAGTTCAGCAGCCTCCTCCTCGGCCGAACGGCCGCAGCATCCACCTCAACCGAGCAGCATCACCTCTATGTCAAGCTCCACTTCTTCTTCATGGTAGCTTTCTTTTTCTTATTTCCTTATATTTCTTCTAGCCTTTATAGCTATAACCCTCTATTTATCTCATTATGCTCATGATTGTTGTATGTGTTAGGCTAGATTTCTGAATTTGAGGGAATACATGTTAGTTTGATTTTATTTGTTAATATTTATAGGTTAAGAATTTATAAATCTGAGTTATCATTTCTAGCATTGTATTATGTTGCATTACATTATATGTTTATATATAATAAACTTTATGAAGAACCATATTGAATTTAAAATGAACCTTCAACAATATTTGTAACTAGTTTTCTAAATAAAATTTCTTTTAATATAGTTAAATTCCTAAGAGATTAAATTGCACATAGAATATCGCTTCTATCTAAATTATATCCAATTAAAGTTTAGCATTCACCTTTTTGATCATTTTGATTTAATTACCACAAGCCGTAAAGATTATGTCTAATGTTGAGGAACTACTTTTCTTTGGATTTATCTTGCTACATACAAATTCGTATTTAATAAATGTTAACTTGTTTATCATATGTGTGAAGCCCTATTATTCATTGGTAAGTTTTCTAGTCGATTTCGGCAAAGTATTAATCGCTATGGCTGAATCCTGTGCATTTCATTATCATTGTGATTTTATCTATTCAATGCAAGCTTAGTTAATTATTAAATTTCTTATAATATAGTTAAATTCCTAAGAGATTAAATTGCACATAGAATATCGCTTCTATCTAAACTATATCCAATTAAAGTTTAGCATTCACCTTATTGATCATTTTGATTTAATTACCTCAAGCCGTAAAGATTATGTCTAATGTTGAGGAACTATTTTTCTTTGAATTTATCTTGCTACATACAAATTCGTATTTAATAAATGTTAACTTGTTGATCATATGTGTGCAGCCCTCTTATTCATTGGCAAGTTTTCTAGTCGATTTAGGCAAAGTATTAATCGCTATGGCTGAATCCTGTGAATTTCATTATCATTGTGATTTTATTTATTCAGTGCAAGCTTAGTTAGTTATTAAGTAAGTATCTTAAGGTTAGAAGGTTATATGCGCTATTGATTTACATTTAATTGCATGAAATTATGTCAATGTCGGTTTTGGGTAACACTCAATACTTTCATGAAATCTGAATTTATTTTGTTATTATGCTGAGCTAAGTTTAATAAAAGTGCATATATTCTTGGAGTCATGGATGGCTTCTGTAAGTGATATCTATGCTTGTAGCCACCTTATTGTGATGGTATAATAATGAATTGCTTCCATCTTATGTCGTATGTAAGCATCTTGTCTGATTTCTTATGTTAACTTCATTTAATCGCTAATAGGAATGATACTTTTGCTTTCATTAGGATCTTAGTCCTTATCAAATCTCATGCATGCAACCCTCATTTTATCTTATTAATTATGTAAGAATTAGTTATATTAGTAGTGCGCGTATACAACTTTTTCAAGGGTTAGGTCATGCAATATGGGGAGTTGTGTGTTCTCTCAATTAAGTGTTCTGAATGGATATTCATGAGAGTTTAGTTAAATGATTTATTAATCAATCGCATGATTTTCTACTCATTGTTTCTCATCTTAGTTATCATTAAGATTCGCTTGAAGAAGGTAGTTTAGTGATGAATCTAAATTCTTTTCCATCATTTTTCTTAGCATGATCAATGTATCTCCGTGAATATAAGAAATAATTAATTTTACTCATGCTACGTTGATTCATATGCCATCCTCTAGATCCTTCCTTAGCACGTTGTATTCCAAATCTTCTAATTGTAGTTGTTGAGTATTTTGGTTTGAGATCTCATGATTGGCATATTATTAGCTTGTCAAAGTAAGTATCGTTATTCGCTTTCTACCCATTTGGTGCAGGTATTGTGAATGTTGTCTCACCCCAACCAAGTGATAAATTGCAAGCTCATATCATAAGTGCAATGTACGTAAGTACTTAGAACTTATATTGAGTTCTATAAATTAAATTATTTATTTGGTCATATGTTAAATGCGTACAATACTTGCATAGTTCTTATTGCCATTTTTGCATTTTTATTTTCTTGAATCTTATGCTAGTTTCCATTTAGTTTTGCAAGTTGTTTAAAGGATCAAGTGTTTTGATTCTATTATGAATACTTAATTTCATTAAACTATCATTTATCCCTAATTAAACTTAAGAGATCTTAAGTGCTTGATCAAGTGATTTACACTTGATCTAGACCTTAGATCGCCATCAATAATTCATTAATAATTCATTTGATTTGTCATTGATTTGTAATGTAACTATTGGTCTTAAATTGATAATGTTAGGGGTTAACACATAATCTGTCTGATTTAGACTTAAACTCTTAATCACTTAAACAATCAATCTAATTGTAAGATAATTTGACTAACATAATTTTAATAATCTATTTGATTTGATATTGACTTTAATTCATTGAATTAGAAGTACTAAAAAAATTAAAGAACTGGTATGATTAAGCATCTGGACTTGAAACTTAAGATCTTTGATTTCCTCTTAAATAAGACTATTAGCATGAAATCAACTATAAAATCTATGATGATTCATTACAAGATCAAATCCTAATAAGATTCTCGATTATATCTCATAATTGTAGTATATGATTCGGTCCGGTAGGGCTACCCATCTGATCTAGTTAACCAAACATAACAAATAATCTTATAAGATTATTTTTAGCATTTAGATATGTGAGATCTTGATGATCTTACATTAAATTTTATGTGATAATAATACTAGCCTTAATTGTCTTTAAACTAATGAGGTAGGAAAGACTTATTATGTTATCATGAGGTAGAAGCTTAGATGATCCTACTTGACCCTAGAAGTTTATCTTAAATCCTTGTGATAGAATCACATAAACTACTTAGAATGAGATTTATTCTATGTGGTAGTATCCTATATTGGGTGACCCCTTGGTCATCTCCTTGAAATCTTATGTAGGATGTATCCCATTTGAATCTTAGATTCATAGTTTTGGTAATCCATGTTAATTAAATAGTATTAATGTAACTTAGATTGTTGACTGAGTATAGTGTTGTAGATCCATAGAGCTGGGTCACTCCAGTAATATTCAGTATTGGTGAGTCACTCTAAGTAAGACTTATCTTGTGCTATCATGCGAGCTTAGGCAAATACAATCCACTTAGAGTAAATCAATCAATCCTAAGAGTGTTATAATTAGTGAACTAGATCCTTAGTTTGAAAAGTAAATTGTGACCGAGTTCTGCCTCTTATCATCGTGCGCCTCGATAAGCACAGTTTAAAACAAACCAAATATCTAAAGTTACTCTTCTTAAGACAATATTAGTATGTTATATTTAGGGAAATGGAATCATTAGTTTGAAAAGATAAACTGTGATCGGATTCTACCTCTTATCATCGTGCGCCTCGATAAGCATAGTTTAAAACAAACTAGGTATCTCCAGTCACCCTTCTTAGAACACTATATATGCTTGTGATTAGAGGATTTGACATCTTAGTTTGAGATATAAACTGCCACCGGGTTCTGCCTCCTATCGTCGTGCGCCTCGATAAGTATAGTTTTAAACAAACTAAGTGTTAAATTCAATTTTCTTGGAAACATACAACTATGTATATACAATCTTCTCAACTGATGATTTTAGGTAAAATCTTAAGTATAACTAATCATTGAAATTAGAAATAGGAGTCAGAATCCATTTAGATAGATTCTGCACAATGGAGTTATTGGATTCATCATCTGATTTTAAATCATTTTATGGATTTCTAAATTCTAAGTCATGTAGACATAGAAGCATGAGCATGATCATAAGCATAATGTATGAGTATCAGTGATGATTTATGGATTATGGAATATTGTATGTATATCAATCGAGGAATTTGCAGGATGACTAGTACTGGATTCCCAACTAGATATATATAAGCATTGGATCGTACGATTCATAGCAGTTCAGTAATATATTGGTTACATATAATGATATTCAGTTCAGTGGCATATACAAATACATTTATTCAGTGGCATACATCATACCTTTACATGTACCTTATTCAATTTCAGATCATTTACTGTCATTTTCATTTTTTTTGTATTCATCTTTACATTTCAGCATTACTTTACTTTACTGCAAATTTCATACAGTTTCAGTTATTTAGCGCCTTTACAGCTTTTCTATAATTTTATTTTACTTTACTTCAATTTTGTACAGTTTTATAATTTCAGTTATTTTACAGTATTTCTGCAGCTTGATTTCTGTCGTACTATTATGTTAAATAACATCTTTTAAATGCAAGCATATATTATTTTTCAACTTCATTGTACTTAGACTTTATAAGTCTAATATTATTTTTCTTTTGTTGGCTTGGACCTGTCATATATATACATATGGCAGCATCAGGTCTAAACCAAGCAATAGTCTCGGTTCACTCCTTTACGAGATCTTCTTCCTCGGGAGTCAACCTACTCTTTTGAACTGAGGCAAAGCCTGTGTCAGCTGTCCATCCTAAAGTATGCCTAATTGCCTTGATCCTTTATTTATTAGCATTATTGCAATTTCATTTGCTTATTCAGGGCTATTGATTGTCCATCTATCGGGTTTGATCGACTTGATCGAACCCAGATGCATCTGATTTGCAAAACTATCCACAGTAGTCCACAGTTTCGCCTAACTCGTCCATAAGCTCCGAGCTAAGGTTAGGTTATTCGCTTGATGTAGTTCATCCCCGGCGCAGGTTCAACCGCTAGAAGTTAGCCCTTGTCATTGCCGACCCAACGCAATGCGATCCGAAGCCTGGTGCCGCCGGAAAGTTGCCCGAATTTTAAACCCTAGTACCTAGCATTCGGGGTCTAGTGTCGGGAAGATGAGGGATCGGGTTGGTCCGGGTCAACCTGAGCCCAACCTGCATGTTCGTGACCCGCGTGTTTAATGCGTGGGGCACGTGGCATCCTTCCATTGGTTGACGGCATGTGGTGGGACTCGCAGCTGATCAACTGCGTCAGTTCTGTCCCATTCGAATCAGCGATGGGACCCACTCGTCTACCCCGACCAATCCTAAGTTACCGCGTACTCCAGTGGGGCCCTCCATTCTTCAGCCGCCGAAATTGTGGGTCCCGCCGTCTGCTGAAAATATTTAAATATATTAATGAATGAAATAATTTATTAAATGAAATTAATTAAATTAAAACCGGCACCCATATCTTATAAAATATGAGTCCAAATAATGCAAATAAATATACTATTTTAATTAGCAAAAATCAAGGAACACTATAGTTCCATTCAATTTCCAGTATGATCAACCTTTCACATAGTAACATTTTAGTGTATTAAATAATTTCAAAAATATCACAAAACTTCAATTTACCTTATCTTTGCACACACTTACCCAAATATACCCAATATGGGTCCCATTTTAATCAGAAGACTCGCAAAAATATTCTAATAGTATCAATTTTGTTGTTTGAGGCTTAATTTGGCTAATCACTTTTATGACCCAATTTTAATATTCCATAACTCATAAATTTTCACACACTAATCCAATTATAGTCAATATGGGTCTTAAAGTGATTAGAAAAACCTCTAGAATAATCTGATAGTATTCATTTATCTATTTGGATTAGGTTTTGATTAATCACCTTTAGAATTTAACCCTAATTACCCTAATTAAATATAGAACTTTAATTGACCATAACTTGATCAATTGAGCTCCAATTTAGGTCTTATAATATATCATTTAGATTAAGAAGATCTAATCAATAGTAAACTACAAAAATATTTAATATTCAGCGGTTAGATCTCTTAATCAACCCTAATCACCCTAAAAAGTGATTAGTGAATATTAATAAATCTACTAATCTAAATTGAGTAATTTTAGTTTTTGATAACTCCTAGAGTAGATAGAACCTAGTGGTGTGGTTAGTTTAGTGATTCTGTAATTAGTTTCACTAAACCTAAATCCTAATTAAGCCATAACTTAACCAAATGAGGTCCAATTTAGGTCTACTCCTAGTTAAAGTAATTAATGGGCTATAGGGAAGCTATAGCCACTGAATTTGCTAATTTTGACATCAAATAAAAAAGTTAGGTTTTTGACCCTATTTATGAAATCCTAATAATTAATCATAAACTTATTTTAGCTATAACTTAACCAATACTTATCAGAATTTTGGTAATTTTAGGTTCTATGGAACTCTTAGACAGTAAGCTTTATTAAACTAAAAAAAAATTTAGATTTCATTAGGTTAAAGTACCAAATTGCCCCTATGAGTCAAATTCCCTAATTTGGTCTCATAAGGCTTATTAACTATCCAAAATTAATGTACTTACTATTTATTCTCATATTAATCATTTGCCATTAAAAATTCTAATTTAGAGCCTTAAATCAAAAAGTAGATTTTTAGACTCTTAAGTATGGGCAAAATGGTCATTTTACCTAAATTTAGGGTTAAGTGCTTTTAGGCCTTAATTTCATGTTATAATAACTAAAATCAGTAAATAAAATAATTTTGAATATAATTCCATTAATTTAAGCCATAAATTTAGTTTCAAATCAAAACCCTATTTTCTTTCTTAAAGAAATTCTAAATAAAAATTGTTGTTGTATGATGTGAGATTTATCTGACATCATACATCTTTTCTGAACCTCCTTAATCCATCCTTAGTCTTTCTTATAACATTAGTTAGAATTGGAGCTTGAGTGTTCATCTTAGTCCCTTAAGATTTTCCCTAAGAGTTAGGATTAGTCCTTAGGATATATTTCATCTATTGAGTAACTTGGGTTACTCAATAGGTGAAGCCTTGATTTTGATAGTTTATAGAGTTTCATAGTTTATTAATGATTATTTGATCTTTTAACTTTAGATTTAAGACTAGAGATCTATCCTATTAAGTGTGACTTTACTTAATAGGATTTTCCTTAAATCTTAATCCATGAGATTGGGTTTTAAACCTAGTTCTTTAGGTTCACCTTTGGATTAAGTAATTGAACCCTAATATTTGGAGTTAATTCTTAATCCTTTAATCTTGATTTGGCTAATCAAGATGGTTTGGGTTGCTTAAACAAACAAATTAGGTCGATTGATTTATTTAGACTTGTAGTCGCCATTGATTTATTTATAATTAGGACATAGCTAGTCCTAATTATTTTTAACTTATAAGGTCGTGAATATGAGTTACACTGAATAGTAAGATTTGGAGATCCTGAACTTGTGTAACTTAGAGTAAATAGAATGAATAAATTAGATAACAATAAATATCACATGTGTCATAGTAGAGTCTCTTGCTCACTTTGACATTAATGCTTTGCTTTCCTTGAAATTAAACTTTATATCTTGGTCACATATATTGGACATATAATATTTGAAGAGTATCTCATGACAAACTTGATTTGCATAAATGCCATTAACATTTATTTTTATCAATATTTTTGGTTTTGATGATTTATGGTTATTTAAAATGTAGCCTAATTAGTATGCCCTTTTTAGTTTCGTGCCTATGCTTTAGTACAGGCCAAGCCTAGGCCTATGACAGGCTAGGATGATATTTGTCCGTCTAAAGCAAGTCTAACCAAGCCTAGACCTATGACCGGCCAGGTTGGTATCTATTAGACTTTATATTCAATTCCCTTTTTAGCAATACTAATTTAGGTACATTTCTACTTAAAGTTTGAGCCTCTACCTTAGCCCATCAGGCTAAGTAAGATTATTGTTTACTTTTAATTTAATTGGCTTATTTAGCCATAACAGATTTCAGTTTCATAATTTTTATTTTCAGTTTACTTTTCTGCATTTCAGCACTTTCTTATTTGCTGTCTTACTGCATTTAGTAGCTTATTTTATTTATAGGATGCTAATCTTGCTCGCTGCTTATATACATAGGATGTTAGTCTTGCTTTCAGTTAATTATTTAATTCACATGTTCTTTTACTTTATGTCGATTAGCATGAGTTTATATTGATCATCAGCATGTTTAGGATGAGTTTTCTTTTCAGTTATATTAGTATTTAGTCTTTATTATATACCTAATCTTGCTGCAGCTATAGTTGGAGGTATGTGCGTACTTCATCTTTTGTTTAAGTCATAAACTTATTGTTTATAATTTCCTGTTCTTTTCATATACTTTTCTGCTCCTATGTTATGCTTAGTTGAGTTTTAAATGATGATATCTAAATAACTTAATAAAATTGCAGCCTAAAATGTATTTAAATATTTTGTCTAATTATATTTTTTTTTGTTGGTTGGGGCCCTATCATTATGAAACTAATAATGGTAGACTCTGAGCTATTTGAGGTTGTGAAGCCTTCTGAAGACCGAATTCAGGAGGATGATCGAGCTATTGAAGACTCTTAGTATTTCATTGCTTTCTTTCTGTATTGTGAGGATGAGTGGCTTATTTATTTTCATTTTTGCTTAAACTATTTAATTCATATTGTAATAATACATGTTAAACTTTGCTTCTTATTGCTTTACTTATTCTGAGTTGAATGTTTAGTTTCTCATTATGTAATAAATGGATGCTTATTATTTTGCTTTCACATTCTATTTTTATGTACTTATTATTTTGTGAAAATAGTTCTTAAATGACAAATTCCTTAATTATAATGGGTTATAATGTGTGTCTAATATATTCATAAGTAAAGACATTGTCATTTGGAGACCCCTCCTCCGTAATCATGTTAACTTAAGAGTTAACAGGACCACGATGGGGCAGGGCCGCCACATCAACTCACTGATCTAAGTTAATCCTATTATGTTCTTGTTTGGTAGCTATGTTATTCTTTAAATGTAAGAAAGTTTCCAAATAAAAGAAAAACTACTATAACCAGTAAAATAGATGAATAGACAAAAGATAAATAAATTAGACCAATCGCACATATAATAAGTTAAAATGATAAATGTTGCTCAAATATGGTTAAATCACAGTAAAGAGAGCTATTTTTAGTGGAACATGCCCTCACAAGTTTTCCCTGAAAGTTTGAGTATGGCTTGGGGATATCTAGTTAGCTAATTAAAAGAGGAGGTATACTAAATCAGGCACAAAATACAAAATCTATATTAAACTAGCCACAAATATAAATTATGTTTAATATATCATTATTGATATAAACTTCAGAGGCTAACAACTCTAAACATTGCAAGAAAATGAAAGGCATATCTTTTGTGATGGAGAATTGATGTTGAATATTCCTGGCATTCTCTCCTTATTTAACTTATAAAATCCCTTTAAAATTGTTACTGGAGTGTATGCATCATTTTTAGGATTCCAACAGCACAAAAATACATGAAACAAAGTTCAAGTGGAGGAAGAATGAAGCATTGGAAGATGGCAATGATGGTGGTGGATGCTCACAAATGCATGATCGAGCGCTAGAAGAGGGCTGGGCGCAACTGCTTGGGCTGGAATGCCAACGTGCAGGCACTAGCGTGCGCGCATGCGTGGAGGTAGGGTCCCAACTTGGCCGGGTTGAGTCTTGCGGCTTGGAAACTGCTGGTGAGCGATTTTCTTAGCCAGTTCAAGAGCAGTTTATGGTGATTTGGGCCAAACCGCCGAGCCGGTTGGGTTATGCTAGCCCAGATAGTACATATTGATCATTCAAAAACTTAAACTGCTTGTAAAATATTAAAAAATATTAAAATAAAATTTTAGATAATCAAGAAGAAATTTGGGACTTAAATGTGCAATCTGACACCAAAAATGATGCAAGAACTTGTGAAATATTTTGGAAATAAGGAGAAGAACGAGTTACTATTTTAGGAAAATACTAAGTAAATCAAACAAAATTTGAATGACTTGAAATTTTAGAACGATAATGTTTGTGCCATTCTAAGAAAGTAAAGCAATTTTTTTGTAATTTTAAAACTATTTCATGGTGGAAACAGCGAGAAAGAAACAATACCATAACACATAATTTAGCCTTGACTGTGAGTAATATGGAGTGAGTGGAGGGGAAACATATGAAAGAAATTACAACAAAACATAAGATCATTTTCTAAGGCTATACATTTCTTGGATTTTTGAAGGCTATACATGCCTTTAAGTCCTTCAATTATGCAAGCCAAAGATGTGGCGGCTGACAGATCAAGTTCGAGAATTTATAAGCTATAATTCTTATTCGGAGATAATCAACTTGTATAATATAAAATATATAATTAAAACAAAGAGCCATTCACAATTTAATATATTTTGAAAGAAAAAAAGAAGTAAAATCTCTCTAATTATTTTCATCTCATTTCTTTATATTCCAAGTTTTTAAGCTCTTCAAAATGTATGAAACCTCATTTCTTTTAATTATCAAAACTTATAAATTTATCAACAATTAGCAGTATCCTAAATTAGGTATTAATCAATTAATTATGTTAGATGTTTCAAATTTTGAATCAATAAAAATGCATATAAATAATTGCAAAAAATTTTAATTTTTTGCTCTACATGTTAGGCTTGGAATAAGAGTATATAAAAACATGCAATAAATATCATCTAAAGTTAACTTGTGACATAAAATTGAGTTCGGAGATCCCTAAGCCCAAATGAGTAAAACCCATAGGCATGACCTTTACTGCTACTCATCGCCAGTATGATTAATCATTTCAATCGTTGTGTTTATTCTTTGGATCTTTTGCCCACTTCCTAAAATGACTAAATCCCTCATTATTTCTTATTTGGGCTCCTAATCTACTCAATTTGCACACATTCATAGTGAGTGTTGTTCTTTTTCTTAATAGAAAAACACCACATATAGTAATATATTTCATATTTTTGTCACGTCTCATTATGATATTCTTGCAATTAAATAAGCCTCAAATCATATTAAAGGAAATAATCACAATTAAAATAGGCTCAAAATTTGATACTTAAAATAAAACTTACAAATAAATTTATGTATTTGATTTTTGTGATAATTTTTTAAATTTTATTGTCTTAATCTACTAAATAATTAATTTAATATGTTAAATTAATATTCAATAATTTATTTATGTATTTATCATTTTATTGATTTTTGTGAGTTTATATTTTAACGATATTTATTAGGAGATATTTAAATTTGTATTTATAACTATTCCAAAAATAAATTTTATTATTAAAATTTTAATATATTTATCATATAGTTTTATTTCAAAAAGTATTTTATATGAAAATAAAAATATTTTTTTGATGATTATCAAAAAAGTGTTTATAGAGTGCATAATCCTTTAATGCATAAATTTAAATTTATTCCTCATACATTTGAGAATATTCATGCTAAATATCACATGTCTATTATGTTTTTGAAAAATACTTTCATTCAAACTTAGTGAAAAATTATGGATTCTTAGAAAAGTAAAGTAAGAATTTGGTTTTTCAAAAAATTTTGAGCACTTAAGAGTATACCTTAATGACATAATTAACCATAGTGATCAACAATAGTTTTGTCACAATATAAATGAATTATATTCATGCCAAATATAAATCAATGGTTATAAGTAAAATAAAAATTATGCTAGTGTAAAGTTAAAGAAAAAAATATCAAAAAATTACAAAATTTCAATATGTTACAGAATCTCTGATTTTTATGAAACTTTAGTAGTCAATATGTAAACTTAAATGATGTTTCTAAGTTTTGTGATATAAAGCAAATTTAAATGAAGGCTTTTGAGTACTCAAAGCTCTATTAAGTCTTCTATGAAGTTGCTCTCTTTATACAGGAGAACCCACATGCCAAATTCCAGTTATTAGTTACAGGTTGTTACAAAGTTCTAATGTTCCAAAGTTTGCCAAAAATTTGTAAATCTTAAAATTTTTCAAAGTAAAAAAAAAAATCATGATTTCCCTTATAACTTTTGTAACAATCCAAAGTTGTTACCCTAATTTACCGGGACTAGATCAAGTTTTAATTTTCATTCCATTAGACCTAAATAGTCATTAGGAGCAAATCCTGAAATTTTTGTTCAATTTGGAGATAAATTAGATAAAATCTTAATTTTGGGTAATTAATTAATTAAGAAAAATAAAATAATTTAATTAACCTTCAAATCAAAATTGGAGTTCGTCATTGAACTCATCATCTTCAAATTAGTTATAGGTGAAATTTTGGAAAATTTTGGAAGTCGGTAGATTTTTCTGAATATTTTAATATATTTAAAATACTTTGAAAATTAAAATAAGTAAATTGATTTTAAAATTATAATCTGATTTTGTCATTGAGTTCCTTACCCTCAAATTAGTTATGGGTGAAGTTTTGAGATTTTTCGGAACTTGCTTAATAGTTTAATTTAATTATTATAATTTCTAAGATTAAAATAACTAAAAATTAATTATTTTCCTTGTGGGGCCCGCCTTTTCGCTTAACGAGCTAATCCGTTAATTTGAACAGTGCCTTCTAATCTGTTCGATCGAGCCATTCTGATTAGACGACCCAGACCCTGTATGTCGTGCGAACCTGCGCACGCTGCTCTTGTCGAGGGTGAGGGCACGCCGCTGCCGCCCGCCCCGCACAGATGTTCGTCCACTGCTTTGAAGCCATCGCAATCCTCAAGTAATCCCCATTCAAATTCCAATCTTCTTCCTTACCATTGGGATCAATCTAAAGCATCGAACCCAAAGTGAAGCCCTCCATATCGAGCGATATTTGTCACGATCTCTTAAAACATTAAGGTACTCTCAATTCCTTGTCGTTTACATTGAAATTCTTCCTAATTGATGTTTGTATGCCTATTTCAATTAATTGTAAACCCTTCGATCGATCAATCTAGCTCATATGAGCTCGATTCGATCGAAATTTGTTGCCGAGTGCCATAGGCTACACAGTAACCCTAGTCGGTTTGTCAAAATTAGTGTTTGCCGATTTAAAATTCTTCAATTGCAATTAGTATACTCAAATTGTAGATCTCATTGAGTGGAGCATTTTGATATATGGCTTGCCCGCTGGAACCCTTTGGACGATGAGAAAAGCGATGCTCTAGGAGGTTTCCTCAACGCTTTATCGAGGAAGATGGTTTGTATTGGGTCGGGTCAGGTCTGCTTGTGAGCGTTTCAGCTACGAGCATGCCGTTAAAGGTTGGCCCGCATGCGTTTAAGTTGTGCACATGTGATCTATTCCCGGAATAGTAAACCTTAGTTTTTTTTTAATTTTAATTAATTAAATAATTTGCAAGCTTCAAATACTCATATCTATTTAACCATAAATTCAACATAATAATGTTATATATCAAAATGTTCAAAAAGATACAAGGATTAATTTGGTGCCATTAATTTTTTAGTTTGATGATTAGTTTCACTAATCACCTTTTATACTAATTAACCCACTTATAATCCTAAAATTTGATAATAACATACTTTAGTCAAATCAACTTCAAATAATATTATCCAATATACTATTTTAATCAAAAAAATACAAGGAATAATAAACTACAAGAAATTTTAGTTTAGATGGTTATATTTTCTAATTTAGCCCTAATTATCATAAATTTTGATTAATGAATATTAAGCTCAATGATTAGCCAAATTTCATGTTTTAAGTCTCTAATCACTCACTAAATAGAGGAGAATACAGTTGTAAAGTTAAAATTATTTTTTCTATAATTAATTTTACTAATCATTCTAAATTATGATTTGAGCTTAGATTAATTAATTGAAGTTCAAATATATCATACTTACTGTTATTTTACTCAGTGTGCTATAGGAAATTCATAATCACTTATTTTGTTTGATTTGTACATCGATTAGTAAAAATGAGATTTTGACCCCCTCCCTTAAGTACTTTTTAGGGCTTTTTCTTATTTAGCTCATAGTTAAACCATTTAACCTCATATTTTAGTAAGCTTGGTATTTATAAATTCCTTAGACTGAATAGAACATAAGTAGGTCATAAAATTTAGGTTTTCATAATTAATTTTGTTAATCACCCTTTAACGAGCTTAAATCCTAATTTGAGCTCATTAACCTTAAACCTAGGTCAATTTGGGTGTTCTTAGTATCAATCTTTATATTAGATCATAAAGAATCATTTGGCATTAAAAGAAATCAATTTGGAACCCTAAATTTTTAAGTTTCATTTTAGACCCTTGAGGATGAGCATTTCGATTATTTTTTTCAAGTTTTAGTTTAAGTGCTCCTAAGACTTAGAAATATATCTTTTCCCTTAAAATAAATAAAGTTAATGTTTAAGAATCAAAATTAGATCATTTAGACGTTAATTTGATTTTAAGGCAAATTCTAGATTTCCCTTAAATTTTATGAAGTAAATTGTTAAATTCCTAATATGGACCTGAATCTACATTGTGCCTTCATTAATCACACTTCAATGTTATTTAAATAAGTATTAATTTTATTAGTCAATTATTAGGCTCTTCTTAAGTCATTTTAATAAGAAAATCCCTTAAGCAATTCCTTTTAGAAAAAATTAGTAATCTCTTCCTAAGTAATTAGTTGTAGATTTAGATTAGTATTCACTCTATTGAGTAAATGGGTTACTCAATGAAATGGGTCATTTATTAAGATTTTTATATTTATCTTTAAGTCTGGTTATTTTATCTTTTGACTTTAGTTTATTTGTAACTTTTCTTGAGAACTAGAATTCTTATTTTAAGAGCTGATCTCTTTTCCTTAATTATTTTCTCAAGTTTTATAATGAGAATTATGAGAAACCTTAAATTTTTAAATATTAGCACCTTGGGTTTTAGAGCTTGAACTCCATGTTTGGAGTTTAAATCTAAATCCATTAATCTTAATTAACTTAATCAAAATTGATTTTGGGTTATTAAATATATCAAATTAGGACAATTGATTATTTATTTTTAATCTTTGTAAGCAATGTTGTAACAATCCAAACTCTTATGTATCAAGGTATTGTCCACTTTGACCTGAAAAGCCTCACAGTTTTGCCCCCGGAAGATAACTTCCCAGAAGGTCACCCATCCTGGGAGTACTCCCATATGAGCACGCTTAACTTTGGAGTTCTTATTAAAAATTCCACCGTTATCTGAAAAGGTGCATCGATGTTTAAGAGTATCACTTTGATATGATAGTTTTATATTATAACTTAGGTTCTAATGTTTGACTTTATATGTTGTGAATATGAGATTGTACTCGATAGTAGGATATTGGAGATACTGAGCTTGTATTTTTTCAGAATATATAGAATGGGTAAATTAGATAGCAATAGATATCACATGTATTTTAGTAGAGTCTTGATTACTATTAAACTTTGTAGTTTTGCACTTCTTATCTTTGAGCCTTTTTCCTTGAGCATAACATACAAGATAAATTTGAAGCATAAAATAAAAATATAGAAAACTAGGATAATATTTACATTAGGTTCATTATCATAATGAGTAATTGTGTACACATATTACTACCAATGGACATGTTGTAAGGATAAATAAATATACTTGACACGTACTCATTGGGGAGATTTGTGTCTAGTTCAGGAACACACTTCAGTCTTGGAAACGTGCTTGACTCTTTAGTTACTTTTAAACACATCTACATAAGTAAAGTAAATTAACTAAAATTAATTATATATGTATTTGTCTCTTTAGTTCAGTAAAATTTTTAGTGTTAGCTTTGAGAAGCTAAATGATATGATATGATACAATCTAGTTCAATTATAGTTTCGGTGGCTTGATTAGTCAATTCTTTTGATATGATAGTTTTATATATTACTTTTTGTTTTTATGCCTACTTTATTGCAGTTCAGTACTTGCTTATTTATGTGTATGCTAGGATGCTAGACTTGATTTAATATTTAACTCAGTTTACATATATATATATCACAGTTCAGTTTACTTTCTGTTAATCAGCATACTTTCATATAATCATCTGCATGATATGATGTGCTTTCTTTTTAGTAATTATAATTGTTTTAGTTTTATACATATATATTGCCTAACCTGTTGCAGCTATTGGTTTGATATATGCTTCTTATATACTCATTTTTGCTTAAATTATAAATGTATTATTTATAATTTTTTCAGATTCTTTTGTAGCTTGTTGTTCATATTTGTTTGCTGTTGTTATTAAAGTCTAAAGATTATATTTTAAAGAATATAAAATTTATTAAGTTAGCATAAAATGTACTTATACAATTATCTAATCATATTTTTTTTGTTGGAACGCTGGCATTGAGAAACCAACGATGTCAAATTATGAGCTTTCTGAGGTTGTAGCACCAGGTGAGGAGCTGGGACATGAGGAGGACCCTCTCGTTGTTGTGGATACTTTGATAGCATTTTGCTTTTATTTTTGTGAGGGTGAGTATTTTTCATTCAGTTAAACTTTAATTCAAATGTTATAATAATACAAGATTTCAATGTATTTTCTCTTCTACTATTTTATTCTGAGATAGACTATATGTTTCTCTATTTTTATTATGGTTAAATGGATGATTAGTTTTACTTGCTTTCGTACTATGTGTTTCTTATATATATATTTAGTGAAACTCCAGTTCAATTATGTAGCATATCCCTCAATTATCAGTAGATTATAATGAAAACTTATTCTAACTATAAAATGGGATCTGTCACGATGATCATTCACCGTAATCATGTTAATATACGTGTTAACATGACCACAGCGGGAGCGGGGCACCACAACTTTGAAATTATTTTTGGCTGTCTTAGAAACATAATTAAAGGGTAACGTCTTCTTAGGAATTGCTATCAATATATAAGAGAGTGATTAAAGAGAAATTGAGGTCCTAAAAGTGATTAGTGAAAAAGTTATGTGTTTAAAGTTGACTAAAAATTCATTTTAAGCATAAGAAAAAAAATTGGAAAAATTAAATTATCATTATTATTATTATTATTATTATTATTTTAATTATTCAAGTTGCATGCAAATTTCAAGCATTATATTTTATTCACAAATATGTAAGAAGTTTTTTCATGAATAAAATTATCATATTTTTTTTAGTATTTAAACTTAATCTTTTCATTAAATTTTCTCTAAGAAAAATTATGACATTTTTAGGATCTTTTCATGGTGAGATGAACTTATCTTAAAATTTGATCTTTATGAAGATATCTAAACTAAGTTTAGAGCTTTTCATAAAAGTTTTGATCCTTTAAACATGATGAAATTACATGGAAGAGGAGGTGAGAAAGTTACCTTGATGGAAGTTTGATCTTGATGGAGAGATAATCTTGTGAGATAATGAAACTTTAGCTCTCTTACTTTAAGTGACTTGAAGCTCTTAAGATGTTCCTTTGATCTTTGGAATGGCTTGGAATTGAGATATTAACATTTGGAAGTGGAGGAAGGAGATGTGAGGAGGTTGCTTGCTAGATTAAGAAAGTTATTGATTTGGATTTCAATGGGTTGGATAAAGTAATTTCAGCCTTCAAATAGAATTTGAATTAGCTTAGATCACTTTAGTATCAATCCAAAAGTCAAGATTTGTTCATGGGGGTTTTTTGTAGCAAAGATTAAGAGGTGAAAATTTATCCTTATTTAAGAAAATTTTCTTTCATAAGGTGATAAGAATGATAATATAGGAAATTTTGTAAAAGCATTTTTGAAAAAAAAATACAAATTTGGCCTCCTTTGGGCTAAAAACAAAAATTTATATTTCTATTAAATTAATAAAATATACTCAACTAAAATACAAATTAAAGAGTTCGAATGAAAGGTCTGTGTGAGAGGATTTCATAAACACTAAATAGTACAATTTTGTTAAATAATTGAGCCGAATGTTGCATTTGAAATTTCAAATTTTCGAGTTCGTCGACTCGTTAACGGCGCAATTAATGTCGTTAACAGTCCGCTCGACCTATCTCTTTTGCCGTTGACGGCGTCATATCGCTAGCTCAATCCGTGACGTCTGCTTCAGCAGCAAACGACGGGATCCGCCATACCCACCGCATAAATAAACATCGTCAACCGTTAATGCCATCGCCATTACGCTGTTAACGTCATTTTTAAAAAATATTTTCCGTATTTTTATTGTACCATTTTTATTTGTATTTAGCTCAATTTACATTAAGATATTAATAAAAATTAATTGCATTTAAAATTTTAGAATTTTACATAGGAGAATCTTTGACTATCCACTTGTTAGCTATAAATTTAGAATTTACATTAGATAGTTCTAGGAACTCAAATCCTAACACTAACATAGCAAAGTAAAAAGGAAATAATGCTATGTTTTATCTTCTAGGGTGACCTCTTGCATTTCTGACATGCATTTCTGACACAGTTTAATTAAATAATAAAATAATATAATTACAAAAATAAATACAAAAATTAAAAATATAGAAATAAGAAGAATTTACACCACACTACATGATATAAGATAATATAACTCATTATAACCTGATAATCTTCTATAAACAGAATCTTGATTTCAAGTTTTAGTGCATCAGGATAACAAAAATTTAATTGATTAATATATACATTATTTTAAGTGTGCATTATTGATATTCATTTACTTGTCTTTTTTAAAATAATTTTCTTTAAATATTCAATCTTCTTAATATTTTTCCGCACATAAATATGAGAATTCAAACCAAAATATTGTTGTTTAAAAATCCTACAATATTGTATGAAGATTATGATATGAAAAAGTTATATTGTTATATATTCAATTTGATAATGTTTTACCTATCACTTTCAAGTGAAGTTATTGAGTTCAAATACTAATATGAGGTGAAGAAGTTTGCTTAGAAGGTGATAATTATATTATATTTATATATTACTTTTTGCTTGTAATAATTTTATTTTAATTTAAATATACCTTTTTATGATCATAAGACCACACAATTAGTAGCAAAGCTATTAATTTGATATCGAGTTGGCAAAATTGATACAAGAGCTTATTACTCAAATATCGGGTCACCATAGTTGGAGGAAATTTTGGGTTTCACCCATTATGAAGCAAAGTATATATAAATAATCTATTTTTGATCCTAAATTCATCATAAAAGATTAAGGATAATTAATATATAGAAATTTTGTGTAATGAGGTTTAATAAGATTTTAATTAAATCATAATGGATTCTAATTTAACTAAAAATTTTTGGAGTTTAATTGACCTCATCTTGAATACATTCTGGGTCATATTAGGAATTAGGATTTCCTCTGAATCGTTATATCCATACTTAGGTTAGGGATGACCCTACAACATTGGGGTCATACTAAGTTGGGCTCGAGCTGAGTTTATTTGAGTGTTAATCAAGGTCTTTGATTTTAAATAATGATCATGCGATTAAATATACAGTGTCTAGTTATTTTACCTTTTCTATTAATTATTGATGCGATCAAATTATAATCGTTAAATTTATAGCTTTAAAATTAGACCATCAAATTCAAAAAATTAAGTCTAAGCTTTTGGATTACATAAATTAATCTATGCCACTAGATCCATTAATAATTTTAATATAACATATATAATTATATATTATTTATGCATTTCAAAAAAAAAATAAAAAATAAAAATGATAATATTTAGTCAATCAACCATAATTTTATGAAAAATTTATTGTATATACACTAAAATATGATGATATAAGTATTATTTTTGGATAACTATTTATTTTGTATAATTTTCTAAAAATTAGAAGTTTAATATTTTATTAAATTTAATTTGTAAATTTGAAAAATACAAAATTTCAAAAAAAAAGTAATAAAAATAATACTTTATTTTTGATAATTTTATTTTATAAAAATAATTTAAAAACAATTTAAAAATATTTCAAAAATATTTTAAATATTTATTTATAAAAAATAATGTATTAAATTTTAATCTCTTAAAATTTAACTTGGGGTGATATTACAATATAAAAAGCCAACAAAAGCTTATGTAATCCATCAATTTCAACTACCTAAAATCAAACCTAAATGCACACTAGCAACACATCACTATTAAAAATGTGAAACATAAATGGGTATATATATATGGGAATTAATAGAGAGCTTAGCTTGAGACAATGATCAGAGCTAGAGAAGCCCTAATGCTTAGGGCATGAAAAATACTGAAACCACATTCGAAGTTTATCCATTGATTAAGCTCAAGACAATGTTGGCGGGTAAAAAAGATGTGCATAACATTAAGTAATGAGGGTATTTATTAGTGTTTAAATAATTGATTATGCTTAAATTTTTTAGATTTAGTGCCGTTTAACAACTTCCCTCCGCCCACGACAATGTTGAATGCCCTTTGAGAAACTCATCTCTAGCTAGCTCCCTTAGAATGAAAACCAATACAGAACCTCCGCCCAATTATGCGCACCTGCGTAGATCCTTTCCAATGAACGAAAGCCATCGAGATCCCTTTGAACAACAAGCATTGGTCTTTAGCCTTTTTCCAATAATTTTTCTCTTAGAATAATTTTTCTTCCTACAATTTTTTTTTTATATGAATCAAAATTAAATTTCCTATAAATTCTAATGAGAACAAATTTAAGACTAAGTAAATTATAGGGACTAAGAAAAATTTCTCTAAAAATAATTTGCATGAGCATAAAATCATAAAATCATAATGCACTAACATCTAAAATGATTTGCCAAATAATATTTTTACAAGAGAAATGCTATTTATACAAATTGATGTGGTATCTAAAAAAACTAATCCAATCAGATTTGAACAAATTTTATTTGTGTTTATTTTTTACATTAAAATAATACAAATATTATTTTTAAAAAGAGTTTTATTTTATAGCTCCCATATATCTCCTAAAAAATATTATTAAATTCACTTTTATTTTTGAAACCTATAAAAATACATATTTTAAATTATAAATCATAATTATTCATATTTTTAGGATTTATTTGAGAGCCCCGTATAACATTTTTATTTTAAAAATTATATTGGATTTACTTCTCTTTTTCCGATCCCGAATGTTATTTTTGAACCACACTTGCAGAGGTTGACTAGAAATCGGCGATCTTGTGAAGCTGCTTATTGGGAATGTCATCGTCTGGTATATATTTGACTTTCTCCTTTTCTCTCCTTTCACTCGTATGAAACCTAGGATTTTTGTTGGTATGGACACATTACAGAGGGGTGCGCTCTTCTTTGAAAGCCCCAAAACGATCACACCTAGGGTTTCTGGTTGAAAGTTTTGTAGTTCTATACTTGAATAATATTGCAAGAGCTACTTTCTTTCAATAAAACACACTTACCGCTCTTGACATCCTTATGCTGTGCAGTGGCAATTTCCTTTGGTTTGTTGGAAAGAATCGGTTTGTTGCCAGTTCTTACCCGGATCTTTGCAGTGGTAGAAGTATATATATATATATATATATTAAGCTAAGATGTTGAGCTGCTCAACAATGGATTAGATTTAAGGGCCTTTTGGCTTACTACATGATTTAATTTAAGCAAGATTCTTAAATCCATAAAGTTGAATTTATGAATCCTGGGAATGTTAAATCTTAAAATTATTTGGCATGATATTTAACAAAATTTATTAAATCCAAACTTGTTATTTGGCTGAGGAAGCTAAATCCTTTGAAATCACTAGTGAAAATAGAAAAATTCGACTGGTATTGGATTTGATAAATCCTTGCTTTGCCGACTTTTGGAGGATTTATAGGGTAGCCAAGGACTGATAAAGGCGTTGGGAGCTAAAAACACTCAAATCTTGATTTGGCAGGATTTGAGGATTTAACTCCTCAAATACTATGTAAATCCTCTTGCCTAATTTGTGATTAAGCTATATTAAGCTATTTAAGTTTGATGAAATAAATCTTCAATCCAGGATTAAGATTTATTAAAATAATTTGTATCAGAATTAGGTATGCTAATTAATTTATTATATTTTTAATTAAGTGCGCTCATTATTTAATCAATTACACTGATTATGTATGTTGATCAGTAATTTAATATGTTTATTTTATTATGATAATTAAGCTTTAATTAATTATATTAAAATTAGTTTAGATAATTTTAATGCTTATATATTTTTATTAAATATGCTAATTATATTAAGTTATTTAATTATTATTAATTGTATTAAAATTGTTTATGCTAATTAACTATATGAATTTATACAAGCCTAACACCAAAAAATTAGAAGTATACATTTTCAGCGCCTAAACCATATTCCTACAATTAAACCTTAGTATCTTCTCATCTTCTTAAGCTTAGCACCTCATACCTACTTATAATTAAAAGAATTCTATCATTGGTGAAGTGACAATGCCTCATTTACAAAGTATGGGTGCTGAATATGTATTTTTTTTTTTTTTGATATTATGTATGTCAACCCCTCAACTATTTAATTTATTATCAATTACTTGCACTAAATATATTGCTCTAATTAATATACTAATAGCTTTATTTTATAGTTATATTAAATTATACATTGAATAAGCTAAGCTATATCAGTTGAATAAGCTAGAAAAGCTTGGATGGTTCGGTTCATGCTTAAGCTAGATAAGTTAAGCCAAGATGAGAAAAAAGCTTTGTTGCCTGGGATTAGCTAAGCTAAGGTAAGCCAAGTTGTGTGAAATGACTAGGGGTGTCATATTTATGGTCAAATGTTAAAGCATTCAGTTATAGTATTGAAATTATCTGTAGTGTAACTTCCTTGATATGAATACAATATATACATATTAGAAATTCTTTGGCACTACGAAGGAAGAATTCAAAAAATAGTATTAATGTTGAAGTGTGTAGTGTTTGCTATCAAATGTCAAATGATTTCTTTATAATTTTGAAATTGTTATTTTTGTGATGCCCGTAAGATGAATACAATATATACAAATTAAAAATTCTTTGGCACTATGATGGAAGAGTTAAAAAAAATGTATTTATGATGAATTGCATCATTTCCTTGGCTGAGTAGGATATGTTTAATTCAAAATCAACTTAATTGTCTTATACTTATTTTATAATTATTATAATGAGCATAATAAATAAAAAATTTTGATTTAATATTAATTAAGAGACTGTTTGGTTTAAGGCAAAATAAATAATGAAATAAATAAAATTTATTATAAAGTGCTTTTGGGTAAAATAAGTCGATGTTAATATATTTTGGATGCATTTAGTTTTGATGTTTTTTCAGGTGATATTTGAATCCACATTAATATAAAAATAATATGAAATTAATTGCTGATGTATTTGATTATGTCCTGGCCACGGTTGGGAAGGGTCATCTAGGTCTGGTGAAGGCTTGATGAGGGATGCTTAGGCCCGTTGATGGCCTTTGGTGTCTAACAAAGGTGATGGTTGACCGCTCATTGCAAATTTTTGATGTCTTTAGCGACAAATAACTATGGTGTCCAGTAGAGGCGTGGCCAGTGTAGTGAATGTGTGTGAACAAATGGCTGATAAGGGACCAACAATGCTCAACAACCCTGAGACTGGCCAGCCATAGTTGGTGAGACACATAACAATGACTTTTTTATTTTCCATCCATGTGATGGATATGGAAATTGATTGTTTTGGGCTTATACTAAATATTGGAGAAAATGGGAGGTGGTTTAGGGGAATCCAAATCCCATTAAATTTTGTTGACACGAGTTTTCTTCCTAGTTTAGTTTTGATGATTGTAATGTTAATTCTAATTTTACCTTTGGACCGATCATTTTGTCTAGTGTTTATATAGATCTAATTTTGTTTGCTTTTAGAGTTGTGTTTGTGTATTATTTGATGTATTTGTATGTGTTTATTGTTGTATGAGAGAGCCAAACACTACAATAAGCAGCCAACCACACAATGTATTGCTTGACCCTAGCTTGCATAGACACCCAGAATGGAGCACTCAGGCGCGCCACGCGCCTAGATGAGTGCCCAAGTGCACCGCGCCATACACCCAGGTGAGCACCCAGGCACACCCAGGCGGGATTAAAATTTGATCCCGCAAACAGTGATACGATATAGTAATATCCATGCCACAGATCATGCCCCAGGCACCTAGGTGCGTTGATGCCCTTTCACCTCTACTATAAACAGGGGACATGAGTGGCTTCTAAAAGCACGACCAATCATTAGAAAACCTGTTTTAAGCTCTCTTACGTGAGCTTAAAAAATTCTGAGGCGCTCTTAGCAAGTTCGCAACTCTCAAAATTTAGGAAGAATTTGGTCTTGAGGATTTCACCTTAAGTCGTGTTATAAGTGATTTTATTTTTCTATAAATTTTCTTTATTTTTTAACCCTATTCGTATGGTGCGTATAAGAGATTTGGAAGCTCTGTTAAGAACATATTGCGAAGGAGGGATGATCATGGAGGCTCTACTTCGGCAAAACCTTGGGAATGAGGGAAGGTTCCATAACTTCACGGCCAACATTTTGTGAAGATCTAGGAGATTCGCTTTAGGACAATTTTGAGAAGGAGGGAAGATTCCGCAGTTTCGCATCAAAGCATCTAAAGGAGTGGATTGTATAATCTTCTTCGTCTATGGTGTGATTAATGAAGGAGCAACTCAGTATTTGAGTGGACTCTAGAAGAGGAAAACTTTCAAAAAATGAACATAGGGTCATGTGGATTGAACTTGCTATAAATTAGTGTCTTATATTTACTTGATTTTAGCTTAGGTTTTATTTTTCGCTTGCATTTTATTTTTTCAAGTATTTTAATCAAATTATCTCAAGCTAGCGAGATAGTTTTAAAGTTTAATTTTCATAATTTAAATCCAATTCACCTCCCTTTTGGTTTGTGTGTGCCACTTAGGCTCCTAAAAGTCAATAAATTTGACATTGCATTTATTTTACAACAAAAAACAACCATATTCTAATGTTACATGATTTTATTTTTTGTTAGAGTTTAGCAAACCTGATAACCTTACAATAGCCTTTATAAATAAAATTTTAATTACTTAAAATAATTATGTGTTATTAAATAATTAACTAATTAATTAATCAGTTATTTTAATAACTTATTTTGTTTTAAGCACTTAAGAAATTGATTATATTAATGAATGTGCTATCCAAATGGCATTATTAAATGTGATTAAGCTAACTAATATTATGTAAATTAATTAATTTTGATAATTAATCAAATAATTTATGTTATTTAATCAATATTAGAATTAATTAATTACATTTAGTCATACTTAGTAATTAGTTATGAATTTTAATTAGTTATAGTACACTAATTATGATAATTATGTGTATTAATTACATTAATGAAGAATAAGTTAGTTAACCATATTTAATTTTTTTATTATATTAGGGTTTATTAATCATTTTTTATGCATTAAATATTTTATGTTAATTAATATCATGCTAAATAATTAATTTCCTTAATTGTAATAATCAATCAATCAATTTATTAATTATTTATATTATTTAATTATTAATTAATAAGTTAATAATTAACTAATAGGTTTTGATTATTTGTTTAATCATATTAAGTTAATTATGTCAATAACATTATATTAACTAATTCATTTTAAGTTTAATTAATTATGTTAAAATTAATTCATTATGCTTATTAAATAATAGTGGTATTTAGTTTACTATTTTATTACTTTAATTTAAAATAAAGGTGAAATGGAGAGCGATGTGATTAATAAGATCTAAGTTGGTTGAAATGGAGAGCGATGAAATGGAGGAGCGCTTTTGGAGTGCTTGTGTGATTGAAAATACTACTCAAAATTAAGAAAATTTTTTATAGAGCAACTATATGATAACTTTGTTATATGGGGCTGAATGTTGGCCAATAAAGAAGAAATGTACCGATAAACAAGTGTTATAAAGATGAGAATGCTTAAGTGGATGAGTAGGTGTACTCGTAAGGATAGAATGAGAAATGAGTTTGTCTATTGCAAGTTTGGAGTGGCTCCAATAGTGGATAAGATTAGAGAATGCCACCTTAGATGGTTTGGGCATATTAAGCGTAGACCGTTCAATGCCCTTGTTAGAACCAAAAAACACATGGGAAGAGATAAGTTAAGTTGAATAAGCCATAGTTGCTTAAGTTTAAGCCAAATAAGCTTAGTTATGCTAAGTTTAATTTGAAATTAATATGGCCCATCTCTATTGTGAAGTATTCTAGATTTTTCCCATAGTTTCTTGTTATACTTTTTATGGTCTTCGTCTTCCTCTTTAAACATTGGGAAAATTCATAAACTTAACTAATTTAATATTTACATCAAATGGTATTTGCATGATCTGTTCATGCCATCTAAGGCAACTTTCTTTAGGGTTTATTCTTGATTGAAATCAATCTTGCTATATGAACTTATTTCTCATCATATCTTTTGGTACATATGTACCCATCACCTTAGCATTCTCATATCCACAACATTTATTTTGCCAAACTTCTTTTACTTTGCATGCCAACATCTTGTTCCATATATAGTATGATGGGTCTATAAAACTTTTCTTCAAGTTTGAATAGGAATTTTTGGCTGCAGAACACCATAGAAGCCCTTCCTTTTCATCTAATTCGCATGAATACTATTAATTGGATCACACTTTATTTCGCTATATTTTTGTATGATTTAATCAAGATATTTGAATGTCACTTTTCTTGATAATATATTTTTCATTGATTATAATATTGCTAATATGACTTATATTATGATTAAACTTATTTTTATATATTTTATTTTAAATCTATTAAAACAAAAACCTTTAAATTTCTATTTTGCTTTAATATAATCTCTAGTTTTGTCAAAAAGAAAAAAATATCATTTACAAATAACATGCACCAATGCATATCCTCTTTAATGTTCTTTATAAGAACGTCTGTATTTAAAACAATGATATACAGACTAAAGGCAAAACTGTGATGCAAGGAATATTGTTAGATGATCTCCTTGCATTTACACACATAATTACTTTGTTATATAATATCTTTAATTACTTTAATATTGGCCACATAATTTTTTTTTGTTTCTAATACTCTCCATATAAGATTTTTTTAGCATTTTATCATTTTCTTTTATAAATTGATAAATGTCAAATGAAAATATATCTTTATTTAGTTTTCTTCATCAAACCTATCAAACCTTCAAGTATATGCATGATATCAAAAGTTGATTTACTTGCATAAATTTGAATTGATTATGTGACATACTTGTATCTTATTGTGTTATGTATTCATTTGCTCTTTAAGTTTTGAAGTATGGATTATTAACTTATCCTTTATAATTTGCAGTCCTTTACGATACCTTTATTCTTGTAAATAAGTATTTCAATACTTCACACCTTTTTAGCCATTAAAACAGTATTTAACAACTAGGTAAGCTATGAAGAGTTTTTCTTACCTTCCCTCATCAATAGGGTTGTCATCCGATTTTAGAACTTTACCATTCTTCATTTCTTAAAATATGAGCTATAACCTTACCTCGTTACTCATGTCAATCTTATTATTGCAGTCTTCAATGAATAATATTTATAAAAAGTTCCTTTAATTTTTATTGAATGTGTAGGACTGTTGCACAACCAAGAGAGGTAAAGTATGTTTAAATTTTTTTTATAATGAATTTAAAAAGTCATTTGGAAATAGGAGAGACTAGAAAGAAATAAAAAACATCATATTACTTTACAATAAATAAAAAAGAAGTAATGAAAATTGATTTTTTTAGCTTGTTAGACGACAACTAGTTTTGCATTCACTTTTTGGAATCGTTTTCTTTGGCACCATACAAAATACAAAGCACACTCCTTTGCAATTGCCTTGTTGGCAAGGAGGCCATTACAAGATCCTGTTTTTAGTTCACGATTGAAGGCTGCCAACAATTTTGTAGGACCAGCAAGGTAGGTATGAGAGAAGTAATGAAGATGATGATTCAACCATCTCTTGATGTGAGGTCATCAAGAACAAACATAGATACTCCCTTTGGATAGAGAAGTCAATACTTAAGCATAGAGAAGATCAATATACCAGGATATAGTTGACTTGAATGATTATTGTATAATTGATTATTACTCAGGTAGCTATGTTGGAGGGATGTTTGTAAGCAAACAAGCACCTCAAACAGCTACTCGATTGCTAGCTATAGTAGGTATACTTAATAATTAAAAAAAATAAGGTTCTACGCTATTGGCTTGACAATTATAGTATATTACTTGGCAATTGTTATTTAAATAAATGGCAGGAACAGCCCACTTATAGTTTTAACTGCTAATTTTGCTATTTGCTTAGTAAAGATGAGATTTACTTTGTGAATTTGCTCAGCCGATTTAGCTAAATGCTCTTAATTTTAGGACAACGAACAGCCAGTGCAATAACTAGTTAATTGGCAATTTTCTTTTTATGTATATTGCTTAGAGATTGTATCTATGTTTGTTTAGCGATGTAGTTGTTTCAACTGTTCTTTAAAAGCTGTGAATTCTCTCAACGAACTAGGTAATACATTACTGGTCAATATTCAAAAATCAACCTCCACAATTATTTTAATTTGATCTCCAAGGTTTTGAGTTTAAATTTAAATTTTCTTTTGAAGTTAATGTATAAATATAATTTAAAAAAAAAATATTCTGCTATTTTCAATGCTGACACCCTCTTGATGTAAGTGATGCCTTTAGACACAAGTACTTCTGGAGTAGCTTAAAAGTTAGACAAAAGTATATTCTCTTCAAACGAGATGTCCAGCTGATGTCTACCTCTTGTGCTGCTAGAAGAAAATGATCTAGTAAGGAGCCTTAAGGCATGAGACACTTTTTTTACAATTGTTTGCATATGAAAAGAAAGAGAGAAGAGAAAAATTATGATATAAAAAAGAGGAAAATGAGAAAGCACTGAGAACATACACATATAGACAACTCCTGCCAATTTCTACTTCTGAGTTTGCCATGATCCGATGAAGCCATCCACAAGCTGCCGGCCACACCTGCAAAGTCAATTGGCTTCAATCTAGGGCACACGCATTTCCCACGCATTACCGCTCACTCAAGCATTGCCGCTAGGTTGAGTTCAAGCCTCTGAAATTTTTGTGCAAGATCTCCTTGCTCATGCTGAAGCACCGTGCGCGATAGATTGAAAATTTCAATCCATGTTCGCTTGTTTAGAAGCTAGCTTGCCTATACACGCCCTCACTCAACCCGTTATACACGATCCTTCGTCTCCACCCGTGTGCAACCGAGCAGTTGCTGAACCCCACACTCCTTGATATCACATTGATATGTGAATGGAGAAAGACCGATCTCAGGCGCCTTCGTGTTTGAACAATTCGATTAGCTTTGATCGGCCATGGTTGCTTTTTTGTGTGATGAAACAACCTCTTGTAACCACACATAACTACCCTAGAAATTACTTTTAACTGACAAGCCCCTTGCCTCTCTTAAAAATACTAAACCTCCTTCCCTCATTATACACAAAAGAAAAGAAGTCTCAAAAGGTCCTTAGAGATACTCTACTCGAATGACAGGTGAAGATCCCACAATCTAATACTGTTTGCTCTGGCCTGCTAAATCACACTCCTTTCGTTGATCTTCAGTTTGAAGCAAGGGAGCGATATTCGACACGATTTCGAGTGTAGTTATACTTCCAAAGTTACATCAAAATGCCATATTATCATAAAATACGTCATCATGCGGCTGCAGTTTCAAAGAGAGTTTAATTAAAAAATAAAAAAATATAAATTTAATTTGACCAATTTTCTATTTGATTAATCAAATAGTTTTTAAGTGATTATTTAATAAATTTGATTGTGTAATATACAATTTAAATTTATTTGATCAAATTAATACCATCGTTGTTGTTTATGACAAATACAAGAGAGCATCAAAACATCTAAAAGAACTTATGGATAAATATTTGCAGTGAAATTAATAATAATAATAATGTCTTTTACTTCACAAAAAATAGAGGTGAGTTTTCATTATTTAAATATTTTCCAAATTGATACATATCTCTCCAAACCTCTCAATCGCTCACATGTTTACATTGCTCTGAGTATTAAACTCGCTCTCAGAGTTTAAAGCATTTTGCTCTCAAAGCACTTCTTTCAAAATTCACTATACTCAAGGGTCATACTCTCAAAACATGAAGTACTCTTGGTCTTGATTCTAGAGCTCTCTAAGCATCCATCCTGCAACCTGCATGAAGACAAGAAATGATTAATATGATAGAAAATGAAAATGTGAGCATTAAAAGAAATATGTAGTAATCAAAAGCTGCTGAAAATAAAATCAAGTAACAATCTAGAAAGGTAAGCAAACAAGCTAGTTGAATTAGTCTAGATTAACCAATTCCAAGTCTAATTGATCATAGTGATTGTAATTAACTAAGTTAAATATTTGACTCCTTATTAAATAAATTGATCTTAATTAACTTATTTTAAACAATTTTATTCCTATTAGATTTAATTGGTCTTAATTGAATTTCTACTAAACAATCTGACTCTTTTTGGTCGACCTAAGGGACCTCAGTTAAGTCATCTAAGTCAACTATGTGATGCTTAGCCGACTTAATTAACCTTAGTGAAGATGACCTAAGATAAATAATATGATCTCTAGTTAATTTAATTGATGTTAGGTGAGTCGGTCTAGGTTAAACAATATTATTCTTAGTTGATTTTAATAATCCTAATCGAGTTGTGCTGAACAAAGTAAATTGATTCCTAGCTGATTTAACAAATCCTAGTCAATTCATTTCAGTTTTTAAATGACCTAGTCCATAGATGATTTGAATGTGAATGATTTTTACACTATTTAAAAGTTTGAATGCCTCAAACTCTTACACTAGTCCTGTATAGGAGCCCCGCCTCAATAAATTTAGCTGCCAAGCCGGCCAAACTTGTTAAAAGTTGAGATTATCATTCCAACATCTGCAAACTCTCCTTGTAATTTTTAGTCCAAAAAAATCAGTCATCTTTTGCATATAGTTGGATGATTGTGGAAACTTTGAAAGCTCAGAGTAATCTTGTAGATGAGTACCTTGATTTTAACTTAACAAAATAATAGTTCTTTTTAGTGAGGTTGATTCAATATAACACAGTATCATTGTGTAAATTGACCAGTTACAAGATTTTTTATACAATACATTGCAACAAGCGTATACATTTTCATCAGCATCATCTTGTTCTTTAAAATCATTTCTTCATTAATTTCAAAGCACAATGGAATTGGAATACATGCATATTCTACCCTGGTTTTGTGTTTTAATATGGGCGAGAACCAAGTGATATCTCTTTCCCTGCATGCGCTACATGCCCCCTACCAATCTAGTTAATGGCTCTAAAACTTCTCTATGGTCGACCCTCTTCAGATTTGATTTGTTTCCGTCTTCTTTTCTTGTAGTTTTAGAAATAGTGGTCTCTTGTAAATCTAATTAGTTTTGAATTAAATTACAAACATTGATTGATTGTTGCAATTAAGAATTTTACTCAGTCAAGGACATGTTTGCTGTCTTCCTTTCTTGTAGTTTTAGAAATAGTGGATTTAATAATAATTTGTTCAAATGTCTGGCTATCATTTTGTGCGCTCTAATTTTTTCTCTCTGCCTCTCTTCCCCTAACCTCCTTCATTATAAGTTTTCGTTTTCTTGTTTGTCCCCTGTTTCACAGGAAGCTCTTAACTGAATGCTCGTGTTCCTCCCATTTTTTTCCACACTTTAACTAGCCTACTACTCAATTATAGTTTCTGCCCTTACCTAGCTCATCCAAGTATTTCATATGACTAACCCTTGCTCTCTCTTTTCAAATTCTATGAGCTTTTACGTCCATAAAATTTTTAAAATAAACCCTTCACTTCAGTTTGTCTTCTACATTTTGTTCTTTTCACTACACTCAGCCATTTTCTAGAGATCCTTGAAATCCTAGCTAAAGATGACCCAATCAATATAGCTATTTGAATGCAATACCCAAGTCAATATCACCCATCAAGCCCCTATAAGAACCATCCCATATATCGTTACAAGAAGTCATATTTATCTTCTTTTCAATAATCATCCCACCACAAATCGCCATCAAAGAGAGCATGAGGATCATCAAGTAGTGTGTACGGTTATAAAACTAAATGTGTGTGTAGATGCACATGTATTATTGAGAATCACATTTATATATGCGAACAAGTGTGACAATGGTTGTGCAACAACAACAGGCGACACACAAGCAATCAGCTAAAAGTGGCAGTTTTTTGTTGGAGTGTGACATTAGCAATAAGTCGAGTGGAAAGCGATAACAATTGCATGCATAGGGAAAATAGTAAGTGACATTAAGCATGAGCATCTACACATACTATCAACGATGTTTCTATTACTTTGAATGAACAACATGCACATGTGAGATGCCGTAACCAGGGTTATGGGTTGGAGGGACCTCGGGTGTGATCAATCTGGCATAACTTGGGGTTTTTTTCTTATGATGGATGCCATGTTGAGGAAAGGAATTTTTGTGCATCTTGTTAACTTAAAATAAGAGAGCTTATTAATAGGCTTATATGAATGTACAATAAAAAAAAATAGTATGACCAATCATAAGATCTTTCTTATATAATCTTCTTTCAATATAAGGAGCTCTCTATAATAACTAATACCATTAAATATGTCAATTGCTTAAGTGAAGTAATTTATGTTTTTTTAAATTATATTTGCTATTTCTTATTGGTTCCTAGAATTGGTGAACCACAAGGTAAGGAAGTTAATAAATAAGGAAGTTAATAAATTTAATTTCACCTGAATGGTATCCTATTTTATATTTAGTAAATTTTTATTTATTTTACTGTAAAGCTTGAAGCTATAAATATTATTCTAAATTTACTCTTAATGTAATGATTGTCTCTATATTTCTACAATTTTTTACTTCTTGTTATCATTGAATAAATGAAAGTATTTTTTTTAGGAGTACTTAAACAAAGGGTTGAAATTCTAAACAAGTATGGAGAGAAACTTGTTGGTGCATTGCATTCAACAGGTTCTAAGAATCTTGTGATCTTATGCCATGGAGCTCAGTGCACAAAGGTAAATATGTTAGAGAAGTTCACATTCGCTTATTTCAGTACTTCATTGCATTTATGTGGTATGCCATATATGTGCTTTTGATATGATTGTCTTGTCATTTTTTTTGCAATGAATTTAAGCTTGATTTTTATTTGCTTATGAAAAACCTCATTCTAATTTAAATTGTGTTTTTTGGTACTTGAACAAGCAATTAATGTGCTCTAATTAAAACTTTTTTGAGTTAATTGTACACTTTGTATAGATAAAAAATGCATATGTTTATAAGAGGGTGAAAATTTCATGTGAATAAATATTCAGATAAACATTTCATAAATGGGTTAACTCATCCTTGGCTGCTATTAAACATAAAGTGTGAGATAATCTAGAAATTGGATTAAAAAAAATTAGATAATTTTGTTGCCCACGTTACATGTTTTTGAATTTCTAATTTTCTTTAATCCAAAGTCTTGGAGTAGGCAGCTTATGCTGAGTGTTGACATATGCTGAATTATTTCTCTTAGCTCTAAATGCATTCATTGTCATTACTTTTCATACTTCTCTTGTATATTCCTTTTCTTCTCCATTTCTCTCTTTCAATCTCCTCTATACCAAGTGTCTACCTATGTAGGCGTGTTTCCTAAAATGAATATCCTCTTAAATATTGTATTGGGAAATTTGGCAAAATAATAATCTCTACTATTCAATTTCACAAATTAGTTCCAAACTATTTAGCTTGGCCAATTTGGTCCTGACTAATAAAACTATTCATTTTGAACCCATTTTTGTTCAAAAATATATTAACAATGGACTTCATTTGGCTCAAATGAATAGTTGAGGGACTATATTGAATCAATTAAATGGTTCGAGACTACATTGATTATCTTGAAATAGCTGAACAATTATTTTGCCTAAAGATTATTTTAATAAGTTTAGTAGGCTTTAAGTTTTATTGGATAATAATATGTTTTAGTTTTTAAGTTTGTTGGTATTGTGTATGGATTGCATTTTAAAGTTGACTTTATCTTTTGTTAAAGAATCTATATAACGCTCTTCTTATTTATAGTCATGACACATCATTTGGTGGAGCTTTTGTTGTGATTATTTTTCTTACTGGCAAAATATCTAAGAAATTTAACTAATCTAAAAATGGTTACCAACATGTTTAGTTATGTGGGAGATGTCTAACAAGTACTTAATGACTATGCTATAATGTCAGTCTCAACACAAATGCAAAAAGCATCGCATAAAGTATTTTTGACAATGTGTAATTATACTATATGAACAGCCTATTAAGTTGAGAACTAAGTTAATACACTTAGATAATCTCTAATTACAAGTTGATTCAAGAGTATTAACTAACATGTGATTGAGTAATAACAAATATTCTGTTCTTTTTTAGTATATTAATGATTTTTAAAATAAACACATGAAGGAACTTTACAATTTACTTTAATAATCTATTAAATTGTAAGCATATAAAACTTATAATAGAGTGGTATAACAAATGTACTTATTTCATGTGAGATGAGATACTTTTAAAGCTTTGATCATCATTTAAACATTCAATCACAATTGTGTGCTTTAATTAAATTACTGTAGAGAGATGACATGGTTGATAAAAAATTGTGATCAAGTACTTCTTGATGCTATCAAATAAACATTACTTTAAAGAACAACACTTATAGGATAGTCTCTTTTTAAGTATACATTTTTGAATATAAAAACACATTATTGGTTTTGTTTCTTTGTTGATAAAAATTAAAGCATAAATTTATTAGTAGGATTCTGTGGGAGGGCAGCTAGCACTGATTTTGCTTATCCAGGAAATGTTGCAAATTAAATATTTGGATTTACCTACTTGGATTAACTTGTCAAAGTAGAGCTTCAATACCATGGGAAAAATCTATTAGGTTTATCCTGCTTGACTTCGATGGAAAAGGTGATTAATAGGATATTTACTTTTCACTTAGACACTGTTTTGCTTCCCCGGGCCAATCGGAATTTGCATAATCATATAGTTGCATATTTTCTGATGTGATGGGAAGGTCGATGTGGATGGAGCCTTTGATGTACTGGGAAATGCGCTTTAGCTGATTGAAATTTTCCTATGAAGGATTGTGCATATGTTGGCATTTTTTTTTACGGTGAGGCTTATGTCGCGGCGGATAATAGTTGAGTATTGTAGAGCTCTCGCGAGTTGTTTGTTTAGTCTGGGTTGGCTGAAGGGTGGAGAGCTGTGTTCGATTTGGGTGGCTATCGGTGTAAGGGAGGGATAGCATTTTTCCATGCCTGCTGTTCTTAGGATTGTGGAGCGTAGGTTGCTTGGTTGAGTATGGGTCCATTTGTTGTGTATCGGTGCTGTAGGGCGACTCCTAGGAAGGTTTGTAGGGTGCCAATATGTTTCATTCGGAATCGGTTGGTGAGCTGTTGGATGAGAGCGTTGAGTGATGCTTGCTGCAGTTCTTCAATGAGAATGTCATCCATGTAGATAAGGAAGTAAATATGGTTTGGTGTGGTGTCCAGGATAAGGAGGGAGTGGTCGGTAGGAATCAATGAGGGTGGAGTACCATTGGTGAGACGATTGTTTGAGGCCATATATGGCCTTGTTAAGCTTGCACACGTGATTGGGGTGGTTAGGGTCCTCAAAGCCTTGGAGTTGTTTCATGTTTATTGTTTAGTTGAGTTTTCCTTGGAGGAAAGCGTTGGAAACATCAAGTTGAACTAGTGGCATTTGTGATGGGTAGCTATTGTGAATAGGGCCCGGATGGTGGACATTTTTGCTACCGGGCTGAATGTTTCGAAATAGTTTATGCCGTAATTTTGATAGAATCATTGTGCCACTAGTCTCACTTTGTAGCCGGCAACTGTGTTGTCTTTGTTGAATTTGTTGAATTTGGTTTGGAATATCCATTTGCAATCTATGACATTTTGATTTGGTTGAGGAGGAAGTGTCCAGGTTTTTTTTCAAGCAAGGCTTGATATTCTTCCTCCAATGTGTTTTTCCAATGCTTCAGTTTTGCTGCTGCTGTATATGAAGCTGGCTCAACTTGTGTAGTTGTGGTGTATTAAGTTTTTGAGAGATTTGGGATGATGTATGGTACCTGTTTTGAGGCGGGTTAACATGGAATGTGTGGAAAGTTTGGTGCTGAGAATTGGAGGGGAGGTTGGGTGTTTAGAGAGTGAGAGGGAGTGAGAGATTGAGGCTGAGTTGGGAGTAGATGTGTGACTCTAGAAGATCTGCCACTATATTCTTTATTGTTTTTGCTGCTGACTCCCTTGTCTCTTGGAACTCAAGAAACAAATATTGTTGCTCATTCCTCTGTTGTAGCTGAATACTGATCGATGGTTGCTATCACACGTGAACTCCCTCGACTGCAACAATTGCTTTGAGATATGGGGATATCATCTCAAAATCTGTTCTTTTCTATGACAATCAGGCTGCAACACATAATGCAGCTAACCGAAGCTTTCATGAGCGCACCCAGCACATCGAAGTTGACTGCCACTTCATTTGAGACAAAGCTGAAGATGGTATTCTTGACTAATGCTGATTTGGTTGCAACACCAGCTAGCGGATATGTTTAAAGAAGCTTTTCCTTCATCAACATTACTTCTCCTATTCAAGATGAGTGTTGAAAACATTTACACTCCTTCTTGAGCGGGAGTTTCAAGCTTGTTAGTTGGCATACAGCTAGCCAAAAGACAGCTTATATAGCATAATAGTGACAGTTGGTAAAACAAAAGTTAGCACTTATTAAATCGTTAATGATTTACAGTTTATCTGGCTATTAGTTGCTAATGACGTTGCAAGCAATACTATAATTTGCCAATAATGGTATTAAATAAAGCAATTAATTTCTGTCATTTTCCTCAGTATTTTCTGCGTGCTTTTGGCTAATGTGATATAGTATCTCAGAGCAGGCAAACCTTCCCTCTTTTTTTCCTCACATGATTTCTGAAATCTCACCTTTTCCATGTAACAATTGTCTCTGCATCTCTTTTTCTTTTCAAAAAATAATTGAATATTATATCATCAGCTGCTGTCTAAATAACAGAACATGTTGCGTGAGGCTTCAAAAGCAACCACAGTAGCAACAATAAATTACCTATACAACATGGTTTGAATTGAAAACATAAATACTGAATGCAGCAATTGTAGAAACAACAGTATAGAAAGTAGCTCTTTCACTTGAAGCACCTGAGAAAACAAGCAATTGAAAACCGAATAATTTGAAAACACAAGTACCTGTAGCGGCAGCTATTAAAATATTTTAATCAGCGGCAACAAAAGAAAAATATAAGCATTGAATGCTTAGAAACAATGTGTAACAATTAGACACACAAATACACAAAGCAACAACGACAACAAGAGCTGCACCATCTGCAACAGTATATTCTCTCTTATTGAAGATTAATGGAAATATTTTAATTTAACAATTAATACTGTAGTATAGAAACTGCAAGCAATTTAAATCTAACTGCTACTTTTGAAAGTAGCTGCAGCAGTTGAAGTATAGAAATCTGATGTAGCAATCGAAAACACAAACATTGAAGCATAGAAACACAAGTGAAAACATAAACTAATGAAGTTACGGCAACAACAGCAGAAATACCACTAGCTATAGCTGGAGTTCTGCTTCCAGTCAAATAATAATGCATCATTTTTAATTTATTAACAGTTGACACGCATGTATCATGTGCTATAACATAATGCACTCTCCATTAACATGCTATACAGTTGTTATGAGTGCTAAACATCTTTTTTTTGTAAATATACATTACCAAGAACATCCTGACTAAACAGCATACAAAAGGCTGGCATCATGAAAGCAAACATTTCTTCACAGATGATAAATAATTAAGATAATTTGTGTCACAACTACACATTGACACTCTAAGAAACTTTAAATAAAATGAAAATGGTTTAGCTGATAATGTATTTAATTATTACAATCATATTAGGCACTGCACTTTTTTTTGTAAACTACAAAAAATAACAGTGATCAACTTAAAGCACTCTTCCAAGTACCACTCACCTAAAAAACTACGAGAATTTTTACTTTTATTCCACTCCCCTAACCTGTTACCTGGATGCAACAAAAGAGTCTATATGCATTCTTATCATACCCAAGCGTATCATTCACAACATGGTATTCGGCATAGCTAAGATTGGAAATGCCCTCAAGCGGATCCATGCACTTGTCAATTGAGTGTCCTAATGCTTTGTTTGCTATATCCTTCTGCCCTTTTTGTTCCAATGCATACTAAGTCACCTCATGTCTAGTGACACTTGATCTGCACTGATTTCATGCTGTACTCTGGAGCAACTGCTCTTTTCTTGCTTCTACTGCTTCTACTCAAAACTTGCACCTATTGAAGCCAGTTGCCATGTCAAAAATCAATGTTAGGATTGGTGTGGCTAAATGGTTGTGTCATTCATTGTACAAATCATCTAAGTGTACTTTATCAATGTGAGGGTAATTTAGCTGAGGACCAATATTAGTGGGCTCAATGATTTGCAGTCATGGTGATCTGTTATAACAACAATGAATTCTTTACATAACATCTCAACTGATCTTACAGAGAGAATGGTCAGTGTTGGAGGCTAGCAATTAAGTCATTTCTAAAGGACAATGGTTACATTGAGTTAGAGAAAGAAAATTTAAATGCGTTGTCTGCAAAGTTCTCTAGATGGATATGTACCTTAATTAATTTATCCAATACTTCATCCATGGTAGATGGGGCGTGTATGTTTTAATTTAAACCACAACCATTTCTACTAGCTTGTTGGCATAGATTCCTAAATAGCTTTTATTCTTTTAGCAGTTTTTTATGCTCTGTTCATCAATGATAGAACAGTTTGAAAACAAGGAGCCATGAATTTTCTTCCATGCATATGGGTTGGGATTTTCCTAGTGAACAATTCCAACAACCTAGATCTACCAATATTTGATCTTGCTCCATTGTCTAGTTTGATGAGCACTTCTTTCGTTCTTTTCTATTTTAGGTTACTCAGCTAACCCTCATAATCGCTCATCTTGTTAGTGTTCATGCGAAACTCTATAAGTCATAAAAGATTCTTATTAGTTTGTCAAACACTAGATATATACATAGAGTCTTGGTAAGTGGTAAATGAAATTGACATGTGGCATCAATCCAATGCTCAGATATAACCAGTAAATTAACATGAATACCTAATCAGTAATGAGTCCATCCCTTTATATGAGTTGTGAGTGAGAAGAATGGCCATCCCTAACCAATTTGGAGGGCATTCTTTTGCTAAATGATAAGATATACAATAATATGCAATGCATGTTTCATGTGGCTCATCCTTATCATAGCCCATCTTGTTGATATAAGCAATGAAATAACACTAATTGCAATTTTTTCAATAGTAGACATAGAAACATTAGTTATGCTATAATATGATTTGAAAACAAATTTGTAATAACTAGGATTGGAATCTAATAAAAATTTCAGGTTACTGAAGTTTAACTACAACTAATTCAAAATAGTAAAATGTGAAGACAATGTGGGTGTGTAGTGTTGAATTAATGATAGAGTGAGTGTATTAGGTCATCTCTTGTGGCAGGTTGCTTGTACTAATAATATTCACCTTGAACTAGCACGCAGAACATTCTTTGTTACTTGACATCCATAGTTTGAAATAAAATGCAACTTTTAAGCTGTTATCCTCGTCATGGCCTATCTCATTACTGAATCTAACAAAATAATACAACTTACTATATCTCATATTAGCCAACCTGACTTTACATCATCTTTTCCTAATTTCGTCTACAATCATTTTATTATCAGACTAAGCATGAAATTAAAATGAAACTATACCTGGAATTTTCAAAATGTGAAAAGATAAAGAATAATCTATTCAAACAACAAAATATTAAAGATAGGGTACCACACAATAGCCATCATCATTTCTGTTCATGTTTTGGATTAGGTTCAGGATGCTAGGTGTAAGCCAAAAAATCTGATGTTTAGCTATTGATTGGAAAGATTGGCTGCACTTTTATAGCGTCAAATCACTTGTTAAATCTAATTTCTTAGCCTTCTTCAATTTCTACATCCAGAGCGCCTCTATCTATTAACCAAATTACCAAGTACACAGCCTAATTCTACCAATAAAATAAGCAAAAAATGAATTTAAGTCATTTTAGTGAGCCTGTTTAGTACAAAAATTTTTCTATGACCACACTAGCTTGTTTCAAAAAGGTTTCAAGAATTGTTAAAACTCCCCTCAGTAATCACATACGTTGGAAATTCACTAGGGCAATAAAAAAAACCTTGATGCGGATGAGAAGGCATGTGGGGAAGCCCAAAAATGCGGCTTGCAGCCTCAGGGTATGAGAAAAAATGCAAAGGAATGAAGAAGATGATGAGCTGAGATAATCGAGGGGGTCAGCAGGCTTACAGAAAGAGAGGGGTTATTAAATTAAGGATGTGCAGAAAACTGAGAGTATGAAAGAAGAGAAAACTGCATTCGCTGCTTAAATGAGGCTCACAGGGCTTAAGTGACAATTAAGCAGGTATGGAACAACCTTTTAAGCTGTTTTGTTGTAATTTTTCATTTTCATCACTCAAATCGATCAACATATGATATAAAAAATCTACAAATTTGAAGAACAAACAAGGCTAAACTAAAATTTTTATTTCTTTGCTGATCTCTGTTGAATTCCTTTCCATGAATTATCTAAAACTAACCCTCGTTTTTTAAATATGGATCCTTGGTATGATCAATCCAATTATCATTGATGTTTAATTGATTGAATTTAATTGTTGCCATTGTCTTTTATCTTACATCGATCCAATTGACCAACAGATGATTCTAACAAACTGCAATCCATAGGGAAATGAAATTTTAAACTCTTTATTTCAATTTTTTGCTAATTCCTTTTCTTTAAAAGGCAATGGGAAGCCTTGAATTGTGAGAGAATCCCTGGAAACAATAATATTCATAGTTAAAGCACTTTTGTTGTACCTTTTTAAAGGCAGTAATGAGTGTGGCATCCTCTTCCTATAAATCTCATTCTATTACTATCTTTTCTGCCACTTTTCTCAACAATCCACCACTTTATTATAACTTTATCTCTTTTAACCAAACATTTGGATTTCCCCCTCTTCTGTAACACTCAAGATTGCACTTCTTATCTTTCTTTGTGCCTAAAACTCTTACAGTGATAAACAGTTTTAATTTATTGGAAAATTGTTTCTCTTTTCCTTTGAAGGAATATCCAATTAATTAAAGGTTGGACGTGGCATTAATACTTTTCTTCCTTGCTTTATCTTCCTATCAGGTTTAAAAGGAGAATCTTGAAGATGTGTAGATATATTCTAACTTTTTTGATTAAAGTAACTTTCTATGAGTTGCATGTAAACCAAAAAGGTCATGGTTACTAGGTTAGCATTGCTTTTTTATGATTAATTCCATGAAATCCATGCAACACAAGAATTCTTTGGATTGTACCCTATTATTATAAAACAAGTCATAAATCCATAACAAACTGAGTTACAGTTTGGGAGCATGCTCTGTTATTTGCCAAACTATGCTACATTCGATACAGGCATGCATGTAATGTTCAAGTTTGCATTTGTAGAGTTTATATGCTTGATGTGTTTATTTTTGACTAAAATTTTATCTTAGTTTTTGACTCGTTCGTAATAATTTTTTTTTTTTTAACATCTATTCTAGGATGAGAAAACGTTACTCAACCTCATTGCTACTCTAACAGGAGAAGGAATTAGTGCCTTTCACTTTGATTTTTCTGGAAATGGGTAACTTTTTTCTTATTAAGTTTTTCAATTTTTCCTCAAATCTTTTATTAGTGCAACTTGATGTGTTTCATTTTTCCATGATTCTATAGGTTGTTCTTACTATCTAAACTTACACACATACTATATATATATATATATATGTGAATGGTGTTGTAGCCAAGTGGCTGAGGCTCAGAATTTATTATTCCAGGTCATGGGTTCAAATTCTATCGGCCACACTTAAGAAAAAAATAATATATATATATATATATATGAATGGTATTGTAGTCAAGTGGCCGAGGCTCAGAATTTTATCTCAGGTCATGGGTTCAAATTCCACCGATCACAATAAGAAAATAATATATATATATATATATATGTGTGTGTGTGTAGTTATTAGCCACCCTACATAGTAGGACTAAAGCTGGTGTTGTTGTTATTATGTGTGTTTATATACTCAAATATGGCTACCATGTGAAGATAACTTGGCAACCAATTCAGTTGGAGAATTCATGACATTTTCTTGAAATAAGCAACTAATTTCCAGAATTGTTACATCACACATAAAATTGATCTTTAGCATTGACACATGATTGCATTTTATTAGGATTGCTTACATTTAAAGTTGGCTTGTAGTAAATTTGATTAAGATTGCTTACATTTAATCAATAATTGTAATGTCCCTAGGTCGTTTTTAAAATGGACGTTACTTTCCTGCAATATTCAGATTCGTTAAATCCTGCAATTTCAGTTTTTCTGTTAAAATTCTCCTGCAGATTTCAGTTTCCCCTTAAAACTTCCGCTAAATTTTGATTTTTCAGTTACAATCCTTAATATAGAAAGTTTTCAAATTCATTTAAGCTGAAATAAGAAACTTTAAATTGCCATTAAGCGCGAAAGATCAAAACAAGAAACGAAAGTCTCAGAAAAAACGTCGACAATTAAGGTAGACAGTTTTATTAGGAAAGAAATTGAAAACACACGTACACTTATTGGCTTTTTAAGAACCACTCAATTCCCTTCGGCTCCTATAATCGCGCCATTTTCAATTCTATTGGACGCCTCCCGTAATCTACGCGCGTTTCAGCGTCTCCCCCTAGCCGAACGAAATGGGTGTGCGTTACGCACGCACACCCTATTTAATGGAGCGCATGCCGCTATTCTTCCATTGCTCTCTCTCGACTCCTCACGGACCGAACGCTCCCGTAAGACGCAGTGAGGACGTACTTGGCGGCCGACCGAGCAAGAGGAATCGATCCCTTCTTCCGCCGTAGCCCTTACGCCCGAGAGACGTAGCGTGCGTCCTTTCCTTCGCTCTATCTTCTTCTTCTTCCGTGCATCACGCGATCGCCTCCCCCTGCGCCCGACTCTTCACTGCTATCGACTGGGTTATAAGGTACGAACTCTTGCCCTTTTCTTTTATCTTCAGCCGATCGAGAGAGAAGGAAAGAAATAGAGAGTGAGAGCCGAAAGCTAGAATTGCATGTACTAAATTTATATGTATAAATATTTAAAACTTACATTCAAAGTCAATTTATTGTAATATGCATTATATTTTTATCTTACATAAAAGGAAGGTGCAAAACCTTCCTTGCTCATGTTGATTGAGAGCAGAAAATATAATGCAAATAAAGCGTGAGAGAAACATTACCTTATGAGGTAATAATAATTTTTTAGGGTTGATATATTTATAAATTTCTTATGGTATCCTTGATATTTTTTGACTATGAATGCTTGTTTAAACATTCAGATAATGATTAGTTTGTTGAACTAGGTAACGACTAAAGATATTTCATACTGGGTACAAAATTCTTTTCTATCATCCTGGTTTAGCTTGATGATAAGACCACATATACATTGCAATAGGGTCATTTTTGTAGTCTAGTGAATAATGATAAACTTTGATCTAAAAGTAAAATAAATTAAAGGTAATGTAGTGATGAAGTTTAAAGTTGAAGAAAATAGAAATTTGAACTACTACAATATTGAGTTTTAGACATCGTGTGATTTTATCATTCAACTCTTGCAATTAGATCTGTAAATCAGCAAGGTTAAGTATTGAATCATATGAAGGAAGTTCTAATCTACTTAACATGATTTGATACACTTGATTCTAACCTATTTACATTTAAGCATTCAAATCTATATGAAATTTGGAACAAAATTAAGAATTTTAGGAAAAAATATTATTTTTCCTATGACTTTGAGATTCTAAGTATATAAATGTAAAAATCAAACTTAAGAACAAGAATGTAAGTTTTAAATCTTATAAATAGGTCGTTGCAAAGTTTAATAAGATGTCAATTATAATTTTTGCAGACACATCAAGTTTGTGAGTGATTCATCTTGTTAAGTCAAACACAAAAGGTACACTGGATATTATTTTTATACTTTTTTTTACTATCATTTGCTGCTTAAATATCGCTTTGAGCCTGTTTTGTATTGTTACTTAATGCGTTATTCTTACTACTAATGATGTAAGAGAAATAAAATGATGTTTATGTATCTTGTGAATGTTGCAAAAGGGTTCTGAAATGGAGCATTAATAGGTTAGGAACGGGGTTAGTCCTCGGGAGCTATAAGGGTGTCATCTGGAGCCTTTGAGGGGGCCCAAGTGAAGGTTATGCTTAAATGCATGTTTGTTGCAATTTGGAGCCCTTAAGGAGGCCCAGGTGAAGGTTATGCTTAAATGCATATGAACCTAGCCTCATAGTTCTGGCTTTGCCCATCAGAACTGCTATCATTGCATAAACATGAATTTTTAGGCTATTATTGTTTTTTCGTTTGAAAATTTGGCATGTGACAAGAATATTTATTTTGCAGGAGTTATGATTATCTTTTTGCTATAAACTATATTTTCTTGCAATTGTTATCATTTTGCCTTCCACTTTTGCTTAAAATATATTTTTAATATCATTTGCATTTAAAATGTGCACTAAGGCATTATTTTTATAATGCTAGATCAGATACAGCTGGAGGAGGCTGATATAGTCTAAAGGCATGGCGCAGGAAATTAACGAATTCTAATTGCCCCTTCTAGGAATAATCATGTTTGTATAATGATATTTATGTAATAAATTCTGGATGCTATTTATTTCAAATTGAATGAATGTTAGTTCTTTATACTTGAATGACTTTGGATGTTTGTTTAACTGTTATTTTACTTCACCGCCAAGATGATCCTGCGGAAAGATGCATCCGATGTTAGTTTGGTTGCTACCAACCTAACATGGGTCATCACAATAATAATCAAATTTCTTAACATGATTGCATTTTATTATAGTTAAAAAAATGTTATTTTATAGCAAATTTGATTAAACATTGCTCATATTTAATTAATATTGATAAAAAAATAATAGCTAAAGCAAAATGTTATAACAAATTTTCTAACACAATTATTTTTGTATATGCCGTGTACTTTATTTATAATTGCAAATGAACTAAAGAATCAACCATCTTTAACTAGACTAAATATGGATACCGAAAATGCTATGGAAGTCATAACAAAGATGCCTATCTTTTAGTTTCAAGAAGCATGCTGAAATTAATGAGCTCACAGCTATTGTTATCATAGGCACAACATAAACTTGAAAGGAGTTTCGATTGAAATTTTCTTAGGAGAGCCATGAATTGTTATCTGTACAGGAATTGAAGAGCAAATGCATAATATGGGGTTTGTTTGTTGCAGCCATTTGAAATGTGTTTGTGAAGTTGCTATCAGAAAATAATCATTCCAAGCCGCAATGATTGAAGAAGTTATATCTTTCTGGGAGGTAGGTACGACTTTTGTTTTAAAATATTAAATTACTTCAATATTCAACAATGATTATGACGAGCCAAACATTATCCCACTAAATTGGGTTGACTACATGAATTCTTTAGCTCCATTGTGCTTTATTGATTAATAACTCATTCCTAATCTTTGAGTATGTGTTCATTCTTAATAGTTTTTTGCCAAATTTCTTAGGGCTTCTTCTTCCTCTTTTAAAAGGGTACTTGAGTTTAAGCTAAACCTACACTAAACATTTGTATTATAAATATTTATTCAATAGCCTAAATTGGATGATGATATTTTAGTTATTTGTTTAAAATATATAGAAATCTCTTTGTGAAAGCTAATCAAGCTTCTGCTTTTTCAAAAAAATGAGCTAAATTTCTTAAAGCACGGAAATTAGATCCTTAAATAGCCTCTAACTTTTCAGGTAAAAACCAATTAAAATACTTCCTCAAGCATTTTGTAAATCCGGCATTCTTGAAAATTATATCCATATGAGTTATTTAATTGACAATTTTCAAACAATTGCACAAAGATGTTGACTTTCATGTTGGCTTGCATCTCCAATCTTGGATATTAACAAGTGATCGTATGCTGGCTTGCATCTCTTATATTAAAGATACCCATGGTATCCATTATATGTAATGGTCGTGATATTATCACTATTAATGGCTGTAATCACTAGATTAGGTTCGCATAGTAATTGTGTGCATGATGTTTTGCATGGAAAATCAAAAGTAGCAATAAATGAGAAGAATCTAGGCTTTGATTTATGCCTCAAGATATTCTGTCAATTTGTATACATTACACATCAGGTAAAAGCGACCACTTCTTAGGATATCTGACCAAGGCATTTGTCCCAATTCAGTGACTTAGCCAATATCTTGTGTATATTAGGAAACTTTGGTTTTAAATTTGCAATGAACTTCTCTTTTGAATTTCACAAATCTCATTCAGATTTATATATACTTGTATTTTTCATAATTATGAAGTGTTCAACAAATGTTTTGATGAAAATCATGCTTATAAACATTGTATAATTATAACGGTATATGAAATACAATGTAACATTAAAGAATTATCATTTATTCATAAGCATAGATTGTAGATAACACCAATAGAAGGAAGCGATGAACTTTTAGGTAATAGATTTCATGAATGCAAATTGTACAAATAGACAAATCTCTTGGTATATGCAAAGCACAATTACCAATGCACAATTTTATGAGAAGTAATTAAATTGGCTTATGGATTAACTGTGATGAATTGTGTATCTTTGGATTTATATAAAGCAATAATTTTGTTTGAGGCATATAGTTGCTTGTTCTATCATGTTTGCTTGATATTATTTTAAACAATATATGGCAATCTTTTAATAGTGGAATATTATAAAAGATATTGTTCAATTACAGTATGCACATATCTTCATTTTGACGTTAAACATTATTTGGTTATGGGTATGCCAGCTTAGTCAATATTCTTACTTCTTTTAATCGTAATAATAAAATAATGAGATTTTTTCACCTTTATGTATTGGTTTCATCCCTTCATAGGTATCTAACACGATTCCACTTTTTGTATATTTTGATTTCAAGCCAGCCGTGGAATGAATATACTTTTGTTTGTTTGTGGTGCTAATAATTCTACGATTTCCAGGGAAAGTCAAGGAGAATTTCAATTTGGCAACTATCACAAGGAAACTGATGACTTGCGTTCTGTGGTGCTTTATTTTTCTGAGAAAAATTTTAAAGTTTGTGCTATTAGCGGACATAGCAAAGGTAAAAGGTGCTGATTTTTAATTGATGCTTTATTCACACTTTTTATTTACAAGCAGATTGTGCCCTATTTGATTATGTGGAAGATAAGATTTGAGGATAGCTAAAGCAGTTGATGAAATGTTATTCAATTTGTGATTTTCTCATAATTGTTTTTTGCAAAACAATTCCACCATACACTTAATCATTATCTTGGAATAATATGTCAAACAATCCCCAACTATATCAACAATTCAATCCAGTCTCAAACTCTTAATGTGTGTAATAGATTTTTAATTCTAAAAAATTGTCTAAAGGACTTTCCGTCGACTTTTCATCATCCAGTGATAAAATTAGTGTCGTTTAAATTTTATCTGAAAAAAGAATATTTCTGAACAAATAAGATAGGTTAATTTACAAGATTTATGATAATTTAAATACTAACTTAAATATAATATTTTTATTTCTTTTAATATAGCAAAATTTTTTAATTTATTTCTCTTTTAAAGATCTTCCAATTCTTGTATTTTAAGTTTATAAAAAGATTAATGTATCCTAAGTATTTAAAATAGGATATTTTTAATCTTTAAAAGTTAAATACATATTAAGTTTAAGAAAACAATATAAATTTAAGTTAAGTTTTAGCATATCATAAATTATATTAAATTGTTGAATCAATGTCATAAATCCTTTAAGAAATTGTAGTAGAGGTAGGGCATCCCTTATAGGCAATGTGTTACATTTTCCTAAATGTAGTGAAAAGTATGCAAATGTTGCTACATTGATACCTAGTTGTAATGTTTAATGATTAAGGGTTCCCACATTATTGACAAATACAGGTAAAGAAACTAGTTCGATACGCTAACTAAAAAAATAAAAAATGAAATATTGGAAGTAATAGTAGTGAGCTTTTAGACTTGGTGGATAAGTTTTTATTTATGAAACAAGTGGGTGTGAGAGAAAGTAAGAGAAAACGATAGTTTATGTTTAAAATTTTGGCACTCGATTAAAAAATGTCTTAAACTTGGAGCATAATCATATTTTAGATATGAAGTTTAAGGATAATGTAATATGGAAGGAATGGGAGATGATAAAATTAATTTTTTTTAAAAATATTATTGATGAGATTATTTTTAATATTGTAAATGTTTATGCCCCTAAAAAAAATTAGGTGGAGTATAAAAAGAAAATCATAGCATGATTTGGAATATACTTATATATTTATATCATGAAGAATGATGTGCTTTTGAAAAATATGTTGAAAGTGAATTTGATAATTTCAAACAATTGATTAATTATTCACATTACAAACAACTATTAAATATATATTGAAGGGTCGTCTTAAAATGCTAGCAAAATAAAATTTTAGATCCAATGAGGTAACACGTATTATTTATCTTTGACTAATTTGCATAGGTCAAATTTTTAGTGGAGTCAACTACTTTAAAATCATGCTCAAATGCTTAAACTATTAATAATGCATTCAAAATCTTATTTTAACCAATGCCTTAGTCAACTGCATGAGTAACATGTATTTTTTGCCTTATACTTTACAGTGGATCACTCAAATTTTAATTTTTGGTGGCTAATTGACAAATTGAACTTTGGGTTTTTAGTGGAGGCAACTAATTTAAAAGCATGCACAAACTCTTAAAATATCGGTAATGCATTCAAACTCTTATTTCTACAACAACACTACCAAGCCTTAGCCAGCTACACAAGTCCTTTTTCCTTACAATGCTTTATGAAATATCAATTTTCTATAAGCTTTAATGTATAAAATTATTTCTAATTGCTTCTTACCATTCCTTTTTTGGCCTTTTTATTTCTCATTTAATATGAGAAAAATTCACTAATTCAACTCTCCTTACAAAAGTCTCTGCACTTATTATATCCAAATCATCTTAGACAAATATCTTTAATTTTATCATCAAGACCACAGAGGTATGCATTTTCACTTCGTATCCTTTTGCAAATATCCGCTCATTCAACTTACCATCCTCATGACCATAGCATTTATTTTATTAGTATGTTACCACGCTGCATGTCAACATTCTATTCCGGATAATATTGTGGGCTTATAACTGTTTTATAAAACTTGCATTTAAAATTGAGTGGGAATTTACAATTTCATAACAGCCCAAAACCTCCCACTTCAACCAACTTGCTTGGTTCATGTTGATTACATTGCTTGCTATTTTGCCATTATTTTGTATCATCGAACCCAGATATTTGACCTGCTTACTCTTGATAAAGTGATCTTCAATTGCCATGTTCTCAACTTTATTATTTTTATAAGGATTGAACTTGCACTTTGTATCAGTCATCTTAAATATGCTGAGACAAAGCTCTTTAGATTCTTGAGTAGTTTCATTACTTAAAATTTTGTGACTTTTGATCAACTCATCTTTCAGCGGGGAAGGAAAAGAGGTACCCATGTAATGAATATTTTAAATTTAATTACATAATATGTGATTTTGAATATTTGTTAAAACAAGATTCATTTATAATGTGTACTTTGTTTAAATAAAATGTTATTGTATCGATTAATGGCAGGTTTACGATTTTGTCTTGATAAATGGTGAAATAGATTTAAACTAAAGTATGCACTTGGAGATTCAATGTCCATAGACTGAAAACTTAATTCATTAGGGTGTACATAATGCATTTGATCCAAAAAATTTAAGTTTTATTTGCTAAAGTCAAACTAAATAGGTAAAAAATTTAAGCAAACAAAGCTAAGGCACTGCATTGATCTTTTGATTGAAGATCACTTCAAAATACTTGTAGTTTGTCATGCATCGAGTGAGAGTTGCCAAGATGAATAGTGCCAATCAACAAACTTAGGAGAATTCTCAAATGACATTCACCAACTCAATAACTAACAATGTTAAGTAGTATCGCACAATGAAGAGATTTGTTGGTGCGAGAATACATGAGTTTTCATCGATGAACTTTCTAAATGAGACATTTTGCGATGATGCTGTTTTTCATAAGTACAAGTTTGGATTACACTCATACATATTGAGTTAGCTATTTTTGATGCATGCACAATCAAATCAAAACTATTGTTTTTATTGTTGAAAAATAATTTAAGAAGTCTTTATATCAAAAACTATTATGAGAAATAATTCTTGAGAAAAAATTACTAAAAAAGAAGCTGGGAAGCTAGGTCCCCAAGAAGATTTCTTAGCTTATAATAAGTTATTAACTACATGTGATGGCCTGATGTTAGATTAGTAACAACCAATCCAACATTGGGTACATTCTCGCATGATCATAATGAATAGTTAATCAAAATAACATATCATGGTTAAACAATCAGAGCCATACAAAATGCAAAAAAAAAATTTTATTCAATTCAATTTAAAATAAAATCTTCCATAATATTTCAATAATATATAAATGTTTTCAAAATATACGAAAAAAACTAGAATTTTATTCTCCCATCCACGCCATAATTCCTTAAATGCCATTAAGCTAGCTCAACATCTTCCAGCTGTACCTGGTCTGATCCCCGCAGGATCATATTGGGCAGTTAAGCAAAATAATATTTCATGGTTAAACAATCAGAGCCATACAAAATGCAACAAAAGTTTCATTCAATTCAATTTAAAATAAAATCATCCATAATATTACAACAATAGATAAATGTTTTCAACATATACGAAAAAAACTAGAATTTTATTCTCCCATCCACGCCATAATTCCTTAAATGCCATTAAGCTAGCTCAACATCTTCTAGCTGTACTTGGTTTGGGCCCTGCATGATCATATTGGGCAGTTAAGTAAAATAGTATTTCATGGTTAAACAATCAGAACCATACAAAATGCAATACAAATTTCATTCAATTCAATTTAAAATAAAATTATTCATAATATTACAACAATAGATGAATGTTTTCAACATATACGAAAAAAACTAGAATATTTTTCACCCATCCATGCCAAATTCCTTAAATGCCATTAAGCTAGCTCAGCATCTTCCACTTGTACCTGGTCTGGCATTATAATAACAATACCTTAGAGCACATTTTAAGTACAAAGGATATTAAATGTACACTTAAAAGCGAAAAGCGAAAATAAGGATGTAAAAAAAATTGCAGGAAAGCATGGTTCAATGCGAATAAAAATAATAATGATTCATGCGAATAAACATTTCCTTGCCATAACTACGCCACATGCCAAATTCAAATGATAAATTAATAATCGCATAAAATTTATGCTTATGTCTATATCTTGATATGATGAAGCAACGTTAGTAGTTCTGAAGAGCAAATTCAGAATCTCGAGACAAGGTTCAAATAAAACAAGTTCATTAAATGGGCCTCCTCAAAGGCTCCACTTGGTACCCTTATAACTCTCAATGGACTAGCCCCATCCTTACACAATTCAGCCACCGTTTCTAAACCTTTGCATACATTCACAAGACATATAAATAACAATTTGTTCCTTGACATCATTTGGAAGTAAAAAATAAATAGCTCATTTAATATCAACACAAAATTATGTGCTCAGAGCTTTTATGAAAGACGGTCATGGCATAAGTATAAATAAATAAAAGCATCAGTACATCAATCAGGGACTAATTTCACGGTGTCATCAACGAGGAGGTCTAAGAGCCTCCCGAGGAGCACATACAAAAGAAAAATTGTCCTGTTGGGATAACATAGAACAAAAGTTTGCCACGCTATTTGTATCGCGCGAACGTGAACAAAAATCACACAAGGAAAGTCCTGCAAGAAAACAAGGCGATCAACGTGGTGCTCTTCGCCTCGTGAACAGAGAGTTCTCTTCCAATGATGTTGGAGCCTCTGAATCGCTCAAGACAGTCTCCCTTTATGATGACTCCCTCAGTGTCAGCATCTCTAGGTAGGAGGGCCTGTCGCAGAATAGTAACCGCCTGCATCTCAGCCTGGAGAGGAGACAGAACCTGTAAACGGGCTCCAGGAGCAGCGAGCAAATGGCCTCCTGAGTCACGGACCACAGCTCCACCAAAAGCATTAGGCTCCCCGTATCGAAGCATCAATGTTGGCCTTCAGCCAATGGGTCGGGGGGGGGCACCATCTTAAGGAGGTGGAGGGGCCCTGGTGGGCCGTGGAACCCCAGGAATCAGACCCGTCATGCAGACCAGCACTGACCATCGCCGAAAGGATCGAATACGCACAAACCAACGAAGTCGAGTACAAATGACCGTGAGAACGCTTAGTCCTACTCCGCCAATCATGGTAGAGGGAATATACCACAACTTGATAGTTGAAACGATGGTGGTGGACGTAGTAGCAGTTGAACACAAAGCAGTAAACTGATCCCAGGAGGTTAAAGTGGCCGGCAGCAAGCCCCAAGGCACAAAAGTCTCTAGTATAACCCTCGTGTAACTGCAGTGAGCCACGAAGTGCTCCTTGTCCTCATCAGTATCACAGTCCCAGACATAAGTCGCTGACTGGGTGATCGCCATAGGAAACATGCCTCCTGGGGGTCCAGAGCCATCACCCACATTGTCGCAAACTGCCAAAGTCGATTGACCACTTCCGCTCTATAAATCTGGCTAGCCTGGCTCTCCGTGAAAGCATCGACTTGCCACTGCAAACTCTCCTTCATTGACAGAGTGTGGCGTTGGACGATCGGCCACCCATACCCCAGTATCCTCCAAACTGCAGAATTTGAATGTCAAACAGTAAAGTTCTCACCCCGGCGGCGTTAACAAAGCTCCATGGCTCTCTCACGCAGAGGAGATTTTCCTTGCTGACGTAGTTGAACATGTGGTGGGCTACAAGAGCAGTCCTCCTCCACAGTCTCAAGTCTTTGATCCCGAGTTCACCAGCCTCAAGCGGTTGACAGACTTCTTGCCACCTCACGTAGTGCAGACCACTACCCTCTGCTCCTTCCCAAAGGAATTTACGGAGAATAGCATCAATGTCAGAGAGGCAGGAGTTCGGAATCGGCGCAACCAACACAGATAACTGGGGATCATGGCGAGCACGGATCTGATTAAGCAAAACCTGCCACCAGCAAGAGAAAGGTGACGACTGCTCCATGAGCCCATCCTAGCTCGAACTTGCTTAATAACCGCTGCAAAATTTGCTCTCCGTGGTGGTCGGCCAGTGACCGTGACTCTTTAGTATCATTTAGTATTAGAGCGACTACCCTCTCCGGAAGTTCATTCGGATGGCAATCCTACGCTGGCGATAGGTTGGGGTCTGTCGGCTAAAGACAACTTGTGACTTGTGCGAGTTCACATATTGTCCAGTTCAGCTACCATAGTCTGCCAAAATTTGTTGCACCTCTTTCCTTGCTTCCTTAGAAGATAGGGCAAACAGTATCAAATCATTTGCGTACATGATGTGGGAGAAGCTAGGACCGTCTCGATCGAGAGTGATACCAATTGGGCGTCCAATCCGCTGCTGTCACCTGACCTAGAGGGAAAAGAGCTTCGAGCACATGATGAATAGGTAAGGGGAGAGGGGGCATCCCTGCCGAAAGCCTCTCATCTCCACTATCCAGGGAAGCCTGCTCTCACTTACCAGGATCGAGAACCTGGGGGATTCTATCAATTGCATGGTCCAGCCTGTCCACCTCTCCGGGAAGCCAAATTTATCTAGAACCAAGCGTAGCACCCCCACTCCATCCGGTTGTAAGCTTTCTCCATATTCATTTGGATGGCCATGTGACCATTCGTCGAGGTGGAATATGAGAGTCACGTGAGGATCTCCTGGACCGTGAGGCAGTTCTCACTGATGTCTCTTCCGAGAACAAAGCACCCTGTTCATGGGAGATCAACGGGGCAGCACTGTCTTAAGGTGCATGACCAAGATCTTGACCATCACCTTATAGACAGTGTTGCACAGACGGATAGGGCGGAAGTGCCTCAGAGTGGTGGCCCCCTCCTTCAGAATGAGAACTACTAGAGTGCCACGCCAGCGCTACGGCATCCGCCAACCATCAAAGAAATGGTGAACAACGACCACGTTTTAGCCTGAGTTACCCTCTAATAGCCCGTTAAGCAAGAGGGGGTGATACCATCAATTCCAAGGGAACGGTTGGGGCCAAGGTTTTGCAGGGATGCCCAAATTTCTGCATCCGTGATCGCACCTTGGAGAGAGGCAGAGTTTGCATCGTCAAGGATACGGCTTGAAATCAGATCATCTGGGCAATCCCTTATGGGACTAGAGGTGTCCCATTTCCCCTAAAAGAAATTCAAAAATACTTGGTGAATCCGTTCCGGGTCAGACGAGAACTCCTAGGACTCTTCCTAAAGCGCAAGCATGGTGTTCGACTTCCGACGTTGTGTCGCAAGCCGCTAAAACATCGCGGTGCAGCGGTCGCCCAGAGAGACCCACCGCGCTTTGGGGTGCTACTACCACCAGCTCGCCATCCTCGCTTTCACCTGAGAGAGCTTCTGCGTGACGGCCCGGAGCTGCTGAACAAGCTCACCGTCGTCGCCTTGGTCCGTCTCCATATCCTCTGCCTGGAGTTGCGTCAAAGTTGAAGTAAGCTCCGCCTCCATCCTCCGCATACCAGGAAGTGTATCTCGGCCCCACTTCCACAGTGATCGGTGAGTGTGTGCCATCTTGTGGTTGAGGATTGAGGACGATGAGCCGCGAGACGGCGCCGCCAATCTTAATTTAATAACAATGTTAAATGGTTAATTATTTTCTTGGGAAGATGATCCAACCCACCAGAAGAACTCTTATCATTTATATTCAAGTGAAACAAGAGATTGTTATTGTTATCTTTTACATAGGAATACAAAAAAGCCTTTTATCAAAGATTTTGGTAAAATAAATGGGTTTATAAACATTGCACATCATATTTCTTATTCACTCATGGATACAAGACGAGTTATATGTACTCGACAATGCTAACTGAAATTTGCTTTATACAATGCTTTATTATGTACTCTTATGACACTGCTAATTGATGTATGCCAACCTATATTTGGAAGCCCTTATTTGTGGGATTGAGAAGCTTCTTTCATTCGACAAAGAAAACAATATACTACTATGAAAGATGGAACAAGAATCACCATTTATCCAGATAAACTAAATTTATCGGTGAATTGCAACTTAATAAGAAATATACATGGCTATCATGTTTTTCAAAATTATATGTGATTCTTCGTTCGAGAAATCAAGGAGAAGATGGTCGAGATAATGCAAGAGAAGGCAATAAAGCCCTCCAACCATTGTCACTATGGAGGAAGATATGACTTAAGGAGGCAATCAAGAAGCATTCTGAGATCTTTAAAGAATTTATAGATTTACCACCAAACTAAGCACTTGACATAATTATCATCAGCTCAACTTTAATTCAACCTACCTAACTTGGCAATGTATCGAAACTCATTACTAGAAAATGAAGAAATCAAGAAAGAACTCATATTTAGACATGGTTGAGATACTCCGACTAAACAAGCTAAATATTAAAAGAAATGTAAGTTTCGGTGGACCATGCTACTTTATCTAGAATTTGAGGTTGGAGTGCAAATCTAGGTTGTTTTGAGTAAAATCCAAGCCATTAGTAATTAATCACAATTGAGTAACTTGTTGAGTAGGAGAAAGCTTTCTAGGAGCTAAAGAAAAAATTAGCATGCACTAATTGATGTGGTGAAGTTTTAATGTTTGTTTTTTTTTTTATTTTTTAGGGGGATTTTGGAGGGGAGGGATATGGTGAAGGTGGTGGATTACTAAGTAACACAAAGAAGGAGAATGACATTGGAAGAAGAAGAACAAACACAAAGTGACTTGATGAAATATTTGGAAAGGGGTGGAGGAACATGAAGAGCAAAAATAAGTAAAAGAATATGAAAGAAAACACAAAAATACAAAGATAAGTTTATCAGGATTATGCACACATTGGTGATCTTACCGTTATGCACATGCACTAGAATTTTAGTAGCTATACGCACCACCTCTCAAACACTTTTGCGAGAGTAAAAGTCTCACAAATGGAGAAAAAGGCAGTTTCGTTCATCTTCAAATGAGAGTGTACATGAGATATATATAGAAGGCACATATAACTATCATACATCCTATGACACTACAAAATACCAAACATAAAAAAAAACAACACACGAAAGACAATACAAAAAAGTCAAAATACACAACCAAAAAATATACATATAGTATGATAATATTACAACACGACCAATACAAGTACAACTCATGCTCATCCTTCAGCTAAGAACAGTACAAATGCTCGAGTCATGGGCCTCTTTATGTGAGTTGTGTGTCCTACATCTGATTCTCCCATATCACATAAACTTTATTTTGTAGAGTTGAAGTAAATGGAGTCATCAAGTAAATTAGGTTGGATCCTCTAAGTTTCTTGTATGACTACCAAGTTCCTCTAATGGTGCATTATGAACCTATGCTCACCCTATTCTCCTGTAATAATTTCATCATAAATAATGACATCAATCTCAAATAAAGAAGATTAGAGAGTTTCGTAAATGATTTACCATTCTTCCCTTTTGAAGGTATCAAGATTTTCTTATAAAAGTTCTTTAAAATATTAAATTAAAATTTTAATATTAAATATAGGATTTATAAACATATTAGAAGACAAATAAACCAAATAAGCATTCAAGCTCAATTTTTCTAAGAACTTTGAAAGATCTTGCTGCTCTGGCATGAAGCTTTTTATATTTGATCATATAATATCGCTCTAGGCAAATGTTAATAAGCACATAGTTACCTTCATTAAAATTCATACATGACCCAGTCATGTTAGCTTTTGTAGCATAATTTTCATTAATTTTCTCAATTTGATTTTTGAATTTGTGATGCATTATGAAAATTTTTAGTAAAATAAAAACTATATTAGAATGCATGGTAAGGTAAACTAAATACATTAACAGGTTCTTAGGATTGTACCCATTAATAATTTCAAATGGTTTTCTTTTTAGTATCCTAGAAATAATGATGGTATTGTAGGCAAATGTTTTTGTAGGAAGGTGTAAATCCCAAGTGATTAGGTTCTCCCCCACTAGACTTCTTAATAGATTCTCAGTGGGCTTTATTTATCATTTTAATTTGGCCATCAGTTTGGGGATGGAATGATCATAAAAATTTAAGCGTACTATCTAGTAACTGCGATAGGCTCAAACTCTCTCGTAAGAAACTATTTTGGAGTAAGACCTTTACTGGTTGTTAGAGCTCAGCTTGCTCATGTGATTAGGGTGGTAGTGTGGCAAATTAGAAAGTTGAGAACCTGGTACTAAATAAATGCCATGTTGAATCTCTCATAGGTGTGGCAACTCATTTGGAAGATCTTCAGTTGAGGTCATTGGAAAATTTCTAAGGAGATTTACATCAGGTAGAGGAATGGTAAATTTCTCATTTTTGGGGGTAACTTCTTTGATGTGCATGACCTGAATCCCTTTAGAATTCTCAAACTATCAATATACGGTGTAATGTTTTACTAAATCTACAATAGGTAAGAGGATGAGACTTAAGTTCCTTAGGTAGATTAGGTGCAGGTGGAGCATCAGAAGCCAAAGGTGGGTGATAATTATAATCAACAGAAGCTTAGCCTTCTTCTTTGGCTTTGATGTTATAGGTGTTGTGTCTATATGACCCTTTTCTGATAAAGTGGATGGAACTGACATGGTGCAGAAAGTGATTCTAAAACAATACTAATAGGTATGTGAGTGCCTTAAGATGTGTTAGTTGTCTTAAATGTTTGTAATGATGATATGGACAAGACTTGTCATGCAAAACCTCTCATATCCCTATCAACGCGAGTCTTCTACAACTACTCATTTCCTTTTATAGGTGGTTATTCCAAAATATTTTGGGATGGCTAATCAATTTCAAATGTGACTCATTGATAATCATTGAAATAATGCCACTTGAAGAATTCCTCCAATTTGGTCATCCAATCTAAAAACTTGTCAGGATCATAAGTTCCATCATACATAGGAGTTTCTACTTTGATATTGCTCAATTAGATCATCATAACTTTGGTGCCCCCTCCTCAAATACACATCATCAAAGTCATTCTCAAAGTCCTCCATATGAATTCTACGTTTCCTATAATTTGGGTTATCTCTAATCTCGTAAGGGTAGTCATCTCTAACTTTATGTGAAAGGCTTAATGTATTATAGGTCTAGTTTGGGGTGCTGGATGATCAGGTGGTTGTTAAGGATGTTGATCGCTCCTCATATGTTTTGCCTCTAAAATGTGCTTAACTTGTTCTTCTATCCTAGTTGTTGAAGTCTCTAAACCCTCAATTGCTGATTTAACTCATTCTCCGTTGGTTTTTGATTAGTCATGCTTCCTTTAATTTGCTAAAATTTAAATACAATGCAACACAAAATTGTAAATCAAATATATTGAAAATAACAAAGAAATGCAACAAATTACTAATACCAAATAAGTAACTAGCAGTTATTTCAATTTCAGATTCAGTGCAGCTCTAACACACTTTAAGAGGGCTATTTTAGTGGAACATAAACTCACAAAAAGGTCACTCAAAAGTTAGGGTTGGTTTTGATGTCAATTGGTTGGCTAGCGAAAGGTGGAGCTTCACTCAATTGGGCAAGAACACTAAACTTGCGTTAGACTTACAACTGATATGTAAATACCTATAACTCAATATTTAAAGCAAATTTCAGATTCTAGAAAGCTTATAATGCAAGAAAATTTAACTCGAGTTAGGGGAAATGAATCATCGCGTGTCAAAATTTTTTACTTTCTTTCTTCTCAATAGAGTGCTAAGATTCTTTCAAAATTATTATTGGATCGTAGGCGATGCTTTTAGGAATTCAATGATGCAAATGTCACTGAAAAAACTATTTCATTTATCATCTTTAATTGAGAGTGTACATGAGGTATGTATAGAAGATACAAGTAACTAGCATGCATCCTATGACACTACAGAACATTGAACATCAAAATAACAACACAAAAAATTTAAAAATGAGTCAAAACAACACAATCTAAAAATATAAATATAGTATGATAGCACGACAACACGACTAGTACAAACAAAACTCATGCTCATCCCCGAGCTAAGCTCCGTGCAAATGCCCGAGTTGTGGGCCTCCTCATGTGAGTTGCATGTCTTGCATCACTAATTCTTGTGTTGATTAACTTGCACAAGCTTTTTGAGATTTTAATTGATGTGTAAAGTTATGCGCTCAGAGCCAAGCCTTTATTAGTATGAATTATTATAAGGTATGTGTGGCTTTTTTGATAAAGAATTACTTGCATCAGGTAAGCATTTGAGGCATTACATATTCAACGAAATTGTTATCCATTCTGTTATTAACCATTTCAATACTTGTAACTTGGTTGAAGCCTCAACAATTTCAAAATTTAAAGTGAATGTCCTTTCTACTGTAGTTTAACCTTGTGATTATTCATAAGAGATCATAGAGCAAGATGACTAACATGTTATCTAGACTACTAGTAGTGCTGATGACTATATTGAAAGTTGGAAAACCATTAGCCAAGGTATATGATGAAGCTTATGCCGAGGATCTAGACTTTGAGGAAATATGCAGGCTATGTCAAGTGAACCAAGTGTTGGAAACTTAAAATACTATCACGAGGGCGGTATTCTTTATGGGAAAACTTGTCTGTCTATACCACAGGTGTTGATGAAATTCAATTGGTTAGTAATGCTCACACCTTTAAAATAACTGTTTACTTTGGAGTCAGTAAGAATTTATTGAGCTTCAGAGATATATATACCTTCCAAGAATGAAAGAAGGCATGGTCAAGTTCATTTGGAATGCGTACATTATTTACCCAAATCTACAATAGACATAAAAATGTATACTTCATTTTTAGCACCCAGTAGACGGGGAGAGCATCTCCACAAATTCATTGGAGCTTTGTTGACCATAAGAAATGCTTTGCAAGTAGATCATTATCCGAGAAGCTGCTGGACTATTATCCATATATGTGTCAATTGGGCATGCATACATTTACTTTATATGACCAAAACTCTTACTTTTTTAGTGGATTTAGAAAGATTTAATTATGTAGCTGAGTGGTTAAATAGAGAGTGGTGTTATTAATAGGATAAAAGCTGGTTGGAAGAAATGGAGCACCTCTGTAGTGTTGTGCAATCAGAAATTCCTACTAAGTTACTCGAAAAGATAAAATAAGAAATGAGCTAATTTGCAGCAAGGTTGAAGTATATCCAATAACAATTAATATGTAAGAATGTCGCCTAATAAGATGGTTTAGGCATATTAAGCATAAACCATTTGATGCCCTTATTCATGCCTTTTATCCATATTAAAAGAGGAAGAGCAAAATGGCATGGAAAGAAATCATTTGAAATAATCTTTTCTATTTAGAGCTTAAGTAGAGGCTTCTATTTTATTGTGCACAATGGAAACAAAGGATTCATATAGCCAACCTCACTTAGTGGGACTAAGGCTTGGCGGTGCTGTTGTTAGTGCTGCTTTAGGCTAAAATAAAATCCAATCTGCTTACCTTTAACTTACTAAATCTTAATATAAATAAATTAATGATAGGAAGGTTCTTTGAAGATTCTGAGAGATGCTTAAGAGTTTCCTACGAATTGGAAAAAAACCCTGCCCGTCAGCATCCCTAAAATCCAAGTTTAAATGACTCCCCTTCCTTTCCTTTCCTTTCCCGCAGCTTCATTTTTCTGTCATGCCTCTGTTTGAGGCGTAAGATAATATACAAGGGAAAAACATTTATTTAATAAACTATTTAAGTATTTATTTAATATGTATATATATATATATATATATATATATAACTTTATCTATATATAGCATTCTATACAACAATGCACAAGTCAAAATATTTCTAATTTTATACAGAATCACGTTGACTTCTCAAATTTCATAATTCTTTTTATTAATTGTTAATTAAATAGTTTTTGAATTTAAACTAATTTAATTTTTTAAAAGTTTATTAAAATTCAATTGAAGTAATAATAATTTTTTTGAACTTCCAGCAAATTTTTTAAAATAAAAATTTCAATTAAAACATTTGATTAATTCTTGTAGAACATTATAGATCAACTTTGCATGATGTCTCTTCAATTTACCTCCACATCAAATTTTAATAACCAATGCATTCATGATCAACATCATTTGTTTCCCCAACAATTCGTTCTTAACTTTCATCAATAACATTCAAGCTTATTAGATCAATAATATTTCTTAAATTGAATTTTCTCTGAAGATATAATTTTACTTTATTGGATTAAATCTTTCAAGTGCTTTTGTTACAACAAATTTTTCTTTTAGTATAAAATTTTAGAGAAACACTTAGAAAAAATCATCCGATTGTTGTGCATTGTATAAGATATTAAAAGTAATGAAATAGTTATTTGTTCAAAGACACTAGTTCTTCTTGTATTTGACTATGCTGTAAGCTAAGCCTAAAATCATTACTATCAATTTTTGTAGAGGAATTTTGATGCATCATTCATCTACCATCACTCCATTGTTTAAAAGTGACAACTTGTTCGAGAATATTAATTTAGATTGCATTTAAGAAATGCACTACAAAAGTTGATAATTTTTATTATAATTTAAAAAAAAAAGCTCTTGCAAATAAGCCATTGGTATTCTTTCTTTTATTTAGATTTTCTAAGCCTTTTTTCAATTGTTTTTCTGCTTGTAATAACAAATTGATCTTGCAAAATGGTGTTGGATTTAGATAATAATCAGCCTAATGTGGTTGATGCTGTTGATATTGTTCTCTTGATTATGATGCCAACAATAATGCTCATAATTACTTGCATCTTTTCCAATGGCACTGTTAATTACAATTTTAACCTTGTTCATTGGAAAATGGTGTTGCATTTAGATAAAAGCCAGCTTATTGTAGTGATTGAGGCTATTGACACTTTTATCTCTTAATAATGATGCCAAAAGTTATGCTCATATTTATTTGTATCTTTGACAATGGCACTGCTAATTACTTTCTTAACATTTTTTTTTTCATCCTATATATGTATATGTATATATAATTTCCCTTTAGTTACCTAGCTTTCACAACTTCATTAATGGGTTTGTAATCATAAAACCTAATTAGCACCATTCCAAAATGAGCCTTTATGAATAATTCTTTTGTTTGCTTTTGCAATGCAGATAATGCTTGGATTTGCTCTAGTCTTTAAAGAAAAACATATGCCGTAAATTTTTCTTGCTTAAATTTATCAAGTATATTGAAAGAAGTTGGAGAACATGTGATTCTTGACTTTACCAATTCTGCACTTGTAAATTTTCTCATTGTATTAAAAGTGAGCTTGTGATTATAATTGAATCTTGAAACTCCATAGCCTCTATCATAACTTTTTTCCATTTTATTCGTCTTTCCATCACATAATATTAAATTTTTACAATGTGTTGCACATGGTATTTAATATAATAATGCTCTTTTCATTAAAAGGATTGTACCAACAAAAGTGTTAAAACAACTTGGCAGACAATTAAATTTTCATGTGATTATGAGAAGAAAATATTGCCAATCATAAAATAATTCTATTAAAATATAGGTTAAATGATTATCAATAACTATTTGAAAACCTGTCTCAATTTTTTCTTCATTTAGTGCATCAATGGACCTAAACATTGGGTGGGTCGGGCTTGGCACAAGTTGGTCCCAATCAGGCTTTAAAATCTTATGTTTTGTCTTGGGCTGACCCGTGCCTTGGAATTTGAGCTTGAGAGATGAACTAGCTTACCCGATAGTATTTTCCTTGGGCCTAGGGTTCCCTCGGCCTGCCCACTAGATTAAAAGGGGTTCACTCTGATAAAATCATTTTTGCAAAAAGTAATTTGCCAAAATAGTCATCCACTAATTTAGTTTTTCCAATTTAGTCACAAACTATTAAACATATTCATTTTAGTTTCTCAACTATTAAATATGTCTAATTTAGTCTCTTATTTACTAATTTAAAGACAAATTTTATCCTTAAATTTTCATTTTAGGAGTAAATTGGGCTTAAAATAAATAGTTGAAGACTAATTTGGGCACATTGAATAGTTGAGGAATTAAATTGGACAAATTGTCTCAGACTAAATTGACCAAATTAAAATAGTCAAAGGTCTATTTTGACAAATTTCCTTTTAGCAATGTTTTGTTTGGCTCTATTCTTTACGCTCTTATCAAATGTCTTCTCAATTCCCATTAGGTGCTTTCAATATTTATATATATGAATTGGTCAATGGAACTTTTCATTTGGGTTGCTGAAATTAGTTGTTTGATACATCAATGCTTATCAATATTGAAATTCCATTCTTAATAATCTCTATAGAAAGGCTTTTAAACATCTGAAATATGTTCCTTTTCTATATTTTCTTTGCATGTTCTATATTATAAAATACTTCATGATATAAAATGTTAACACTTTTTTACATTTCACACCTGCTTCTTTTGTATGCTTAAGATCACCAATAAGATGTTCTTTGGCAGGAGAATGCCTCCGTCAGTCTTATTTCCACTATATGCATATATTGGCAAATAGTACTTTACTCTGATTTCAACTTTATGTTTTTCTAAATAGGTTTCTTTATCTTGTGTTAGACTCAATCTTATTTAGTACTAAGTCACAATAATAAACATTTGTGGATCATAGACTAATATTACAATACCCAATAAAATTAATGTTGGAGAAGAAAATAAAGTAATTAGTGTATTTTGGATTATTAGAGTCATGTTTCGAGTCCGCTTATTCTCCTTGGTCTTGATATTGCCACTTACTAGCTCATTAACCATTTCATTTGGGCTACAGAGTAAATAGTTATCACTTTTCTACACTTCACTTCTAAATATGCTTTTTTTACAACACTTTCAGCACATTGAGATGCTTGATAATGCATATCATTTTGATATGCTAGCATGTTGATGTTCATCTAAAGTGGGGATGCATATGAATATAAGAATAAATAGTTTATTTAACAATCAAAGAGGTTCTTCAAGATTCTATTGTTGGCATCGAACATGGTCGAGCATGGACAACAACGTAGATTGCTTAGCTGCTAAGGACAACAGTTTGATCGATTCATTAAGGTAGCTTGCAATATGCAAATGTAAGCCCAGATCAAGCTGGGAATTCAAGAATTGCACTTGTGCCTTAAAGTTTTTTGTTCTTTATCTTATATTTTTGTTTTGGTGAATAGTAAAGATTTAATGTATTAAAAAATGCCTATATGCAATTTTGTTTTTAACTCTTCTGATAGGCACTGGTGTGCCTTTTTAGTTTTAAATATCTTTAAACTAGTTGTTTCTTAAATTGTGTATATGAAATTATCCAAATTGTTGTTATGAGTACTGTTATTTCTGCCGAGCGTTCACATATGAACTGTAAACAACAGTAAAAAAAGGCTTAATTTGTCTTTCATCGAGATTTTAAATATTCATTGCTTAAGGAACTTATTGTACATTGTACATGTGGAATTAGAATATTAGATGGAATAGATAACCATTTGTGTTTGTGGTTGTATGTTAATGCAGTCTTTCAAACATTGTTAATTAAGTTGTATTTTCTTAACTGCAGCAATATATTCGTTGTCTTGTTTTGTATGGCTAAGTTCCTTCAATATGTATCATCATTAATCATCTTTGTTTCAACTTAAATGTGGCCAAGTTTCAATTATAGCTTTTTAATAAACTTATAAAAAAAAACTAAAATCTACCTACAAGTTATTTTCTATTCAATCTGTTTATTTTGACGTTTTGTAGCAACAACTAAAAAATTTGGACAGGGGGGAATGATGTGATTCTTTATGCATCTATGTATAAAGATGTACATTTCGTCATTAATATTTCCGGCCGCTTTGCATTGGAAAGAGACATTGATAAACACTTGGGGAAAAATTTCATGCAAATACTAAAGCAAGACGGTTTTATTGATATCAAGCACAGAACAGGTGAGTTCCGTGAACCAGCATCGTGTACGAACTCAATATTCTCTTTAATAATGCTGTTCAAAATTGAATTTAAGATGCTATCTTGAATTATTTTAGTGCAATTTTGATTTCTTTTAAAAGTTAATAATTTTACTTATAATAAGTTACTCTGTGAAATTAGAAGTAACGCGATAAAAATATAAATTCTCTTAACATATTTGAAACAATTATGAAAATCTTGGTATAAATTTTCAGTGAATTTTTAAATAATCCAATTTATATCTTATGATGTTTTTCATGTACAAAAGGCCGCTCTAGCTAAGAGAAAGCTTGGGCAAGCCTCCAAAAGCTGTATGCCCTAGTCTTCCTCTCAGTTCCCTTTCTCTTCTCCTTGTCTCTCTCTCTCTTGGTCTAAAGGCTGACTGGCTCTTATTTGCCTATTGCCAGCCACCTCTTGACCAAGCCCTTTCTAGCTAGCCTCTTCCTTTTCTTCCACTTAATCTTTTCCTTTCTTTACTTCTCCATCTCAGTGGCAACACCTCCTTTCTCTCCTCCAGCAGCCCTTGTCTTTCTCACTTCTCTTGCAGCCATCTAAATGGGCATCAGTTCTTCATTTTTTTCATCCTCTACCCTTCTTTCTTCTCTCATTTGCTACCTCTAATTATTTTTGTATGCTTTTGACTTTAAATTTGCAGTTTTCATATTTACTAACCTTTCAATCGGAGTTAGATTTGCATCTTATTTGTGCTCCTTTGGCGCACATGATCCTAATAATAATTAGAAGCATGCCAACAACCTTTCCTCTTCCTTTAAGGTATTAGTTTTGTAAATATCAATATATATTGTTCAAATCAAATTATATTTACTAAGCCTTAATTTAATAACTTCCAATTAGGTACTGAGCAATGCTGAGCACATTCTCCAACTTTTTCTTCACGATTTAATGAAACACTGACAATTTTTTTTTTAACTTATTTAATTAAACCCTAGATTTTATTTCAGCTATTCCATCTAGGTAAATCTATTGGTGAACGATAGCTCATAAATTTGACACTTTCGGTCATCCATGCCTTAAATTAAAGTGGTAATTATAATTTTTTTATTTCGATTAAATAACTTCACACTTAACATTGGATTTAAGCTTTAGTACTATTGCTTAGAGTTTGGTAGTATTAAGCCCATGACCTAGGTTATTATTAAATCAACATGAGTTATTATTATCTTTGCATACTAAATCTAAGGCTAGATAAAATTAATTAGTCTCTTAGCTAAAAGATAATTATCAACATAGAATTAATTATTGATGTCACATATTTACATAACTTAATTACACGATAGTTGATCTTATTAAGGTACTATGGCTATGAAACTAAATCATGACAATTCAATGAAAAATTCATTACAAAGATCAATATTTATGAATGCCCAATTATAAGATGCAGCACATGCCTTTGTATGTGTCTATGTGGCAGAGACTTATTTTCATAAGGAATATTCTCTAGGGATATGATCCTCTCTAAATTTGGAAAGGCTTCTCACTATAAGTCCTTAGGTAATGAGTTGCTCAATTTTACTGTGGGGTACTCCAAGTGATTAAAATTTAAACTTAAAAAGTAATATATTGAGTGCAACTACATGCCTATACTATTATTTAATCTTATTTTGTTTACTTTTTATTTGTAGCTGCTATTCTTTTATTTTGAGCACTACTACAGTGCTCCAAAAAATCACAAATTTCTCCCAGTTTTGTCATGTGTAAACTCTGGATTGGCTCAATCCACTTGCATGTGGGCCTAACATTTCTCTTACTTTGATTTTTAAAATAAGTTATGTTATAATTTGGGAGAAATAAAAAATTTATAGGTTTCTTTTTTTTTTTTAACTTTTACTACTTAGAGCCTCTTTGTATTTAAATTGTTAGAGCACGCATACTTTCTTTTATTCATTAAAACTATTAAGTAGGAAATACAATTATCCACTCTATGAATCTTTTATTGGCATTTTTGGTCAAAATTATATGGTTGATAAAATTGATAATCTGGCTTACACATGTCGCCACGTCTGTAGTTTCTTTTTTAATTGCAGTTTTGCTTTTGTGCCAATATTTGTACCCTTTTTATGTGTTAATTTTGTGGGATGGTAAGTTTTTATCAATGTTATTTAATTAAAGTTTTGAATGAGTAGCTGGGTCTTCCTTTTATTGTTCCGACGATAACTTATTTATAGTTTTAAAATGTTTAAGTGTTAAGTTTTGGTCGTCCAACATCTGTTTCTCAGCACTTTTTCAGGCCAGATCATGACATATTTGACTAGAATTTGATTTGACTTGATATTGAGTCCATTTGGGGATAAGTTTTATTCTGTCAATTTGGGTTTTTTATAATTCACTTTAGTATTGACATGAATAAATTTCAGTTACTTATTTTTGTTGTTGTATGCTATTTTAATGACAACAACAATGACAACAAGCCTTAATCTCACTAGGTGGGGTCAACTACATGAATCTTTGTTTCCATTGTGCATGATCAATTATTTATACATATTTAGTAAAATATGTATAAACAATAATATTTATTCATTCTATATTCATATGATAATAAAAATTAATTTTGAGTCATCATAATCTATTTTAATTCACTTGAAATGGAATTTGAGTCTACTTTAAATCAATTCAATTTTGAATTAAGTTGACTCCCTCAAAATGATTTTAATTTATTTGTGCATTTTTTCAATTTCATATATGAGATGAGCCAAATTCATTTAAACTCTTTATTATATTGCCCCTATTTGTAATGCTTTCTTCTTTGAAACCCTTGAGTATGGTCTTTTATTAAATATTTATTTGTGGCATTGTGTTGAGCCAATATCTTGCAAGCAATGTTTGTGTTATTGTTTATGGGTTGTGGATGGCAATGTGTTTATAAGACATGTTGTGATGAGAATCGCTTCCCACCAAGTCTTTTGGTGACATTGGTGATATACATGAGTAACCATTGATTCATTTATACCATGGATGTCGAGTTTCTTTAAGCTATTTTATTTACTGTGAAGCATTATCACAATAATTTTAATAAATATAAATTTGCTTAATATAACATTATGATGCTTAGAATTGAAGAAATCCTTAGGGGTTGTTTGGCAAACTTGGATTTAAGAATTTAGTTCTCCAGATCTTTAATTTTACGAAACATGATTTAAATAAAAATTGAATTTGATGGTTCTTTAAATCTTAATACTACTTTTAAATATCATGAATCTTTAAATAGCTAAATTGCGCATTTAGTTTAATTTAAGGATCTTAGCTGATAAACCATAAATTCTCAAATAGTTTCAGATGATATAATTGGGTTTGGCAATTTCAAACCAACAAAACTTTGATCGCTAATTCATTTTAAATCTCAAATGAGTTTGATGTGGTCATCAATAAAATATATAAATCATTTTAGTCACTAGTTTTTATCCTTAGCAATTTCATGAAATATGGCCATAGCCTATGCATATATAAATAATATCAACAGTACAAAAACTCAATCGGGATCAAACTCCATGATATACTGCACAAGGAGGTCCAAAAGCCTTCTGGGAGCACATCTCCCATAGCAAAAGAAAAATCACCCTGACGGGCATACATAGCACAAAAGTCCACCACCCGATTCGCATCGCGCGATTGGTGGGAAAAGATAACACACAAGGAAAAATAAGCAAAAAGGCAAGGTGATCGGCATGCCACTCTCCGCCTCGTGAACGAAGAGTCCTCTCCTAGAGACGCCTAAGTCTCCGAACCGCTCCCAGGTAGTCACCCTCAATGACAACGCCATCCGTATCCACCTCTATAGCCACAAAGGCCTGTCGTAGTATAGTCACTGCATGAATCTCTAGGCTGAGGCCTAGAGAGGGGACTGGGCCTGTAAGCTAGCTCCTGCAGCAACCGGTAATTGTCCGCCTGAGTCTCGGACCACAATAGCCCCAAAGGCAGTAGGCTCTTCGTAGCTATAGGAAGCATCTATGTTTTCCTTCAGCCAACGAGTCAGGGGGGCATCATCTGTAGTATGGAACCCCAGGAGTCGGACCCGTCGTGCAGTCCAGCACTGGCCATGGCAGAGAGAATCGAGTCCTTGCAGACCCGCAGAGTAGGGTGCAGGCGACCATGAGAATGCTCAGTCCTGCTCCTCCAAGGTTGGTAGAGCGAGTAAGCAATAATCTGGCAACTGAAGCGATGACGGAGAGACGCAGAAGTAGTTGAGAACAGTACAGTAAACTGGTCCTAGGAAGTAAGTGTGGTCGGAAGCAAGTCCCAACGCACAAAGGTCTCCATGACGTCCCCGTGTATCTGCAATGGATCACCAAGTGCTCTCTGTTCTCCTCCAAGTCACAGCCCCAAACAGGCTGCAGACTGAGCGAGCCCTCTCCTGAGTAACCAATAGCCTGTCGGGATAGGATCTCTGAGAAGCATACACAGGAAATAGGTCTCCCTGAGCCCAAAAACATCTCCTACATGGCCACGTACTGGCAAGGTTGACCTCCTCTCTCCATATGGTAAATCTGATTGGCTCAGCTCTCAGTAAAGTCATCAACATGCCACTGGAGGCTCCCCTCCTCTAGCTGAATGTGTCTTTAGATGACTGGCCAACCTTAACCCAATAGCCTCCAAACTGCAAAGTCAGCCCACTACACTGCAAATTCCTCACCCCTACGGCGGCAACGAAACTCCGTGGCTCTCACCTAAAGGAGGTCGACTCTGTTGACAAAATCGAAAACTGAAGGTGTGGCGGGCAGATTGGACAGTTCTCCAAAGCCGCAGGTCTTTACTCCCAAGTCCACCAGACTCGAGCAGTCGATAAACCTCCTGCCATATCACAGTGTAGATCGCTACCCCCGCTACTTCCCAAAGGAACTTATGGAGGATAGCCTCAATGTCGGAGAGACAGGATTTCGGTATCGGCGCCACTAGCATATGGTCGCTAGGAATTATAGCAAGCACTGACCTGATCAAGCACAATCTGCCAGCAAGGGAGAAGTGACAACTGCTCTAGGAGGTCAACCTGCCACGAACCTGCTCTGTGACAGCATAAAAATTTGCTCTCCGCAGGGTCTGCCAGTAATTGTAACCCCAAGGTATCTGATGGAAACTCTCTCTGGAAACCCAGCTGGATCGCTACTCTGCATTGCCTGTAAGTTTGGGTATGTCAGCTAAAGATGATATGCGACGTACGCGAGTTCACAAACTGCCCGTTCCAACTCTCGTACTCTGCGAGGATCCACTTGACCTCACGACCTACTGCCATTGAAGCTGGTGCAAACAAAATCAAGTCGTCGGCGTACATGAAGTGAGAGAAGGTAGGCCCACCTCTATCCAACTGAATGCCGATCGGGCGACAAATCTGCTGCTGCCGCTGACTAGGAGGGAGACGGGCTCTGAGCACAAAATGAATAGGTAGGGGGAGAGGGAACATCCCAGCCTAAAGCCTTTCCGCTCCACTATCCAGTGATGTCGGTGCTTGCCAACTAGGACTGAGAACCTGGGGGACTTCACGCACTGCATGGCCCAATCCGTCCAACTCTGCTGAAAGCCAAATCTCTGTAAAACCAAACGTAAGCATCCCTACTCCATCCGGTCGTAAGCCCCATCCATATCCACCTTGATGGCCATATGATTAGCTATTGAAGTAGAATACGAGAGATGAGTGAGGATCTCCTGGACCGTGAGACAATTCTCACTAATATCTCACCCGGGAACAAAGGCACCATGTTCTCGGGAGATCAAAGGAGGCAGCATTGTCTTAAAGCGCATGACCAAGATCTTGACCACCACCTTATAGACAGTGTTGCACTGACTAATAGGGCGACACTGCATCGGAGTGGTGGCCCCCTCCTCCTTCGGAATGAGGCCTACTAGAGTTCACGCCAGTGTTGTGACATCCGACCACCTTAAAAGAAATGGTGAACACTGCCAGAGTATCAGTCTGGGTAATCCTCCAGTAGTTTGTAAAGAATAAGGGGGTGATGCCATCAATCCTAGGGGAACGGTTGGGGCCAAGGTCCCTCAGGGCCACCCAGATTTCTGCGTCTGTGACTGCACATTGGAGAGAGGCAGAGTTTGCATCACCAAGTGTACGATTTGGAATCAGATCATCTGGGACATCCTCTACGGGACAAGAGGTGCCCCACTTCCCCTGAAAAAACTCAAAAAATACCTGGCGAATCCGCAGAGGGTCAGAAGTGACTCCTTGACTTCTCCTGTAGGGCGAGCAGATGTTCGACTTACGATGATGCGTCGCAAGCCGCTGAAACACCGAAGTGCACCGGTCGCTCTGAGTGAGCCACCGTGCTTTGGCTCGCTGCTACCATCAGCTCGCCAACCTTGCCTCCACCTGAGAGAGCTCCTGCTTGGTGGCCCGAAGTAGCTGAACAAGCTCCGGGTCACCGCCCCTGTCTGTGACCATGTCCTCCGCCTGGAGCTGCGTCAAAGTCGATGTCAGCTCTACCGCCCTCCTCCTCGGGTCCGAGAGCGTGTCTCGTTCCTATCTTCACAGCACTCGGAGAGTGCGAGCCAACTTGTAGTTAAGAACTGAGGACGGCGAGCAGCGAAACGGCCCCCCAAAGTTCTCGCCACCACAGAGAAGGCCTTCGAGTACTGTAGCCACGTGTCCTCGAACTTGTGCCGTGCACCGGTACTATAGAACCTAAGGCAAGCATCCGTCAAGAAAATCGGGTAGTGATCAGAAGCTACCCGGGGGAGGTGATGCACAACTGCACCCGGCAGAAGGTCCATTGCCTCCATGCTAAGAAGGAACAGGTCCAAGCGCTTTCAAATGTGTCGGCCTCCACTTCTATTGTTGCCTCCACTCATATTGTTGATCCATGTGTAAGGTGAACTAGCAAACCCTAGGTCGTGAAAATGGCCCGCATTCAGAACCTCTTGGAAGTCAGTCTGAGCAGTTGTGACTCTGAACGTCTTCCCCCCGCACTTCTCCTCTTGAGAAAGAACGCAGTTGAAGTCTCCGCCAAGTACAAGCGGGCACCCCTCCACCCGCACAACAAGGATCGTCCACCACAATTCTCTCATTGTATACAGATCAGTAGACACGTAGACGACGCCAAACTGGAAGCAGGTCCTCGAGCGCAAGGTGATGGTGGTCAAGATCACCTGACTGCAAAAGAAGTAAACCTCGCACTGCAAAAAGTTCGTATGCCAGGCAAATATAATACCTCTCGAGTGCCCTACAGAAGACTGGACAGTGAAGCTCCAATGCCGCCCAAAAATGTGGTCAACATTGTAGCGAGTGAATAACTCCTCACGTGTCTCCAACAAAGCAATGAGTTCCGGCTTGCGTTCCGATGAGCAGCGGAAGGTGGTGTCGTGTTGCCGGCTTCCTCACACCGCGACAATTCCAAGTCATGATGTCGTTCATCGGGGAGTTGGCGAGTGCTCCCTACTTCTGGATAGCAAGCTTCTTGGAGGAGGTAAATCAATAGGTTGTTGCCTCGAGGCGGGCTGACGGACTGGGCCAAGGTGGCTAGGCCACGGGTTGGGGGGGTTGGGCTTGCGGGCTGCATGGCAGTGGGGTAGGAGGGGTGGGCCGGACCAGAAGGGCGGGCCAAGACCAGGCAGCGGGCTGGGCTGTGGGCTGAGTGCGTGAAGCAGTGGGCGTGGTGGGATGGGTGGGGTTTGTGTGGGCCGGACTAGTGGGTGCGGAGCCCACGCCTGGCTGGGACGCGTGGACTGGGCCGAGCGTGACAGCTGGACTGGGGGGTGAGCAAGGTGCTGGGTTTGTCCAACAGGTTGGATCGTGCCAGAAGAGGAAACAGGTCGGTTTGCAGGGTCCTTAGCCAGGGCCCGAGAGGGAGGGCCCACAGCCTGAGGCGTGGTGGGAGCAAGTGGGGCCAGGCTCACCAAAGTAGGGCCCGTAGCAGAATTGGCTAGACGAACTAGGCTAGTAGCAGGCGAGCCCACCAAGGGACTGAACCGCGAGGGGTTCGGCCTGGTGGCTGAAGGCACAACTGCTTGTTGAGTCGCGGGCCAAGTTGGCGTGTCCACGAAGGAGGTCTTTCGTGTTGGGGGCTCGACGCGAAGGCGTACCTTGAGAAGGTTCCTGTCGTGAGAATGGCCTTCTTCATTGCACTAGGATCCAATCCGTGTCGGCCATTCCTCCCGTAAAAGCGTTTGGGTTATGTCACTAGTGGTGGCCACATTCAGGGTGGTTGTTGCCTTAACTTGTTAAGAATCCTTGTGTCCTACTTCACAATGGTTGCAAAATAAGAACCCTTCATACTTAACTTGTTAGCTTATGGTGGCATCAATGCTTTTTATTTGAACTGAAGAAACCAAAATGTTCCGGAGATTCACCTCAACACAAATTCGGGCATAGGCGCATCGCTCCCTATTTGCCATATTGGCATCAATGCCAATCGGCTTACCGATCATAGAAGCTATCCGAGTAAGATTCTTTGTGGCCCCATAAGTCGAGCGGGAGGCCCGGAAGATGAATCCACACTGGGGTGGAGCGTTCAACATCCATACAAGGAATAAAGTTGGGCACTTAGCGAGCGGATGCCAAGGACTTGCTCGCCGATGAGCACTTGAGAACTGGAATCCACATTTTCAAATTGTACAAGAAGGCAATCAACTTCAATGGCTTGAAACTTGAAGTTCTTGAACTTTCCCCACCGCATTTTAAGTTTGTTCACAACCACCATGTAAGGAATACGGCTGCCGAATAAGCGGATAATGATAGAACCTTCTAGTTCCGCGCAGCATAATTTTATTGCCTCTTCATCCATAATTATTTCACCACTGTTCCCCAATGGACGATTAATCATCTCCATAGGCTCCCAAGGAATGATTTTTAGCTGCACCAATGCAGTTTTTTTTGAGATCTGCGGCTGAGGGCTCTTTGAGCCATTTTGTTGTGCTGAAGATTTTTCTGCATCAAATTCTGCGGCTCTCAAGGAGGAAGTTGCAGCCATAAACTTCAGAAATCACCACCTTGGGTGATGGCGGGCAAACCCCTAACAAACCGGGATGAGTTGCTGTTCGGCGGAGTAGCCGATGCCGAATCTTGCGTCCTTGGAGCCGCAAGTGCTTGGCTGTTGGTTGCCCACGTAGGCGAACCTTGCACGGACTCAGCCTCACTTGATCCAAGGCCATCGTCGGTCTTGGCCTCGCTTGGTCCCGATCTGGTGTCGTAGTAGCCAACACCATTCTAGCCGCGACAGAGGAAGATCCTCCCGACGTCACGTTCCCGCCGTGACTCCCCGCAAAGCGACCACATAGTTCTTGAAGTGGTCGCTCTGTCATTGGCCCATGCTCAGCTTGTTGGCCGAGCGCCGAAGGGGCCAGCGCCCCCTCACATGGACGCGGCCGAGCCCCCCTTCGAGGTTGGGGGCTCTTCTACCTCTTTCCCCTCTTTTCCTTTCCCGCTTTGTTTCATTTCGAGCGGCCAGGCATTTCGACTCGAGTAGATTTGCATTGCTAGAGGTTGAGGAGCTATTTAGCCATAGGCCATCCAAGGATTCGACGAGGGCTTCGTTGCAAGGTATCGTTGCTTCTTCGCTCTGTCGCTTCAATCACGAGCGTCAGCGAGAGCTAGAGCGAGGCGAGCGTCAGCAAGAACGTGAGCGAGAGCGAGAGTGTGGCAAGCGACAGCGGGCAAGAGCATTGTTCTTTGCGAAGCGAGCGTCAGCGAGAACGAGAGCAAGAGCGAAAGCGTCTTTTAATTCCAAATGTCATTGTAAAGTTAGAATTAATGGTTGTCAACTTCTATAATCATTATTTTGCATTTGTGATCATATTATACTTTATTTTGATGAATAGAGAAACAAATATTTTTTCATGGTATTTGAAATTGGAATATCATAAATTCTGTTGTCATGATATTATACGTTTCATCAAAGCGAGAATTGGCTAAACAGCAATCCACAGTGAAATGCTTTTCTTAGGAGAGCATTGTCAAATTGAAGATAGTGCCTTTAATTTATCCTAACATGGCACTTCATCTTCTTTAAGCCAATATTCCTAAAAGTGCATTTAGTATAATCCAAGTTAACAGAACACTTCATTTATTTTCTAAACTTTACTAACTAACGATAAATTGTTATAAATACCACGCAGAGATGGGGAGTTTCTCCACCAAGAGGAACTAAAGGAACATCCAAGTAGCCCTTAGGGTTTAGGATTCAGTCAAAAGTGTGTCCATTTCATTTATGAGTTTAAATTAAATACATAGAGTGATCATGGTCGTCGACTATCTAAAATGTAAAATTGTGAAACTGGAATTATAATAGATATCATGAATACTCAAACATGTGATATGCGGCAAATATGAAGTTATAATAATATGCCAATAACGTGAATTTGTTGATCGTGTTGCATGAGCTCTTTTCTGTCATAAACAACCCTTCTCTGAAGAATTTGAAGTTGGTGTAGCAGGATATGGATCAATCATAGACTGTAGAAGCAGTATGAACCAATATCTAATAGTAATTGTGCGTACCAAGGTATTTGAAATTTGCTGAAACATCTTTTAAAAGCTCAGGTAAAAGTTTGAACATGACCACGATGCTTAAAAGAGTTGCTAGTGAAGCTACTATCGTTAGAATGCCATAGTGATAGTCCAATTTATCTAGTAGATAAGAAGCAGAATAAATTCATAATGCTCTGATTTTAGTGGTAGTTGTATGATGCCTTCAAAATCTTGTGGTGTTAGGACAAGTGTCTTGCAAGGAATAGTATGTGGTTCACATGGAGAGATAAATGGAGAATGTGTTTCATTAGTAATTGGAAATCTAGGAGTCCAGTATATGTGGAGGAAGTAGTAGATCACTTGGTTTGGTATTATGATTGGAAACTAGTGTGAGTGGGGATATCTTAATTATAGGATCAATATACGACGGGGTGTTGATAGGAGAAATTCATGTGTTGGAGAATCGTAGAACTCTTCTTTTGCCATATTGGGTGGTCTTATTTAATGGTGACATGACATTTTTTCTCATTAATGTAATTGTTTTTAGATCCTGTAAGGGGAGAGTTTCATGTTCATAATAATAATAATAATAATAATAATAATAATAATAATAATAATAATAATAATAGTAGTAATAAAAACAATACACTTATAATAAAACATAATCATAAAGCTAATTAAAATAAAATCATATTACTAGTAATAATGCTTTTTTAAATTTATTTAATTTTTTTCATAATTTTTCTTTTTTTTTATATTTTTTATAACTCGATGATTTGAGCCAAAGGTGCGAGCCAGAGTCATGATTGTGGACATAGATCGAGTCAATGAGCCTAGTGGACTGACACATGAGTCGACATTGAAGGGCTAAAATCAATCAAAGTGACCTAGATGGGTCACATGCAAGCCACATGTCACATTATTTGGGAAGCGACATGTTTTTGCACATAAAAACTGAAATTGTCCAAGAATTTAAGTTGTTGGTGGGCTGAGCCAAGCCTGACTAAGCTTAAGGATTTTAGTTTGCTTAAGGCCTGTGGAATTCATCGGAGCAACCAATTTTGATGAAATTTTGGGAGGATTTTGGCTGGCTATAGAACTGTTAGAGAATCATGGAGAGGGCTAGTCAAGAAGAAAATGGTGGAAAATTGTAGAATCTTACTAGAATGCATAGAAGCATAGTTATGGTTGTTGGATTTTCAGATAGAGGCTGTTCTTAGATGGAGGACTTCCTGAAAAACTTTGATAACAATATGGAGTTGTTACAATAAATTGATGGTGGAACTATGAGATGTAAGTAAAGGTTGTGTGTTGGTAAAGAGAGGAGGAAGAGAGTTGGAGGCAATTAAGGTGTGATAGCTGCTACTATAATAAATTAAATTTAAATTTAAATTTTGGATTAATGAAATATCAAATTCCAATAATCAAAATGCCCATTGTAAAGGCCATAACTTTCTTGAGCAAGTATTTAAATTTCTTGTGAATTTTAAAAGATGTTGGGATATAAAAATAATAGTAAATACTTTTATAATAAAATTGAGAAATGAATTATATAAATGCATTTCTGATATTTTAATACATCTAATGGTCATTTCTTAGAATTTTTGAACAACACAATTTTTATGGAATTGTTGAAATTACACTAAAATAAAATAAATAATTTTTAAATCGTAAGTTATGTTTTATATTTTGGTTTTAGGCATTTTTTCCTGTGTTTTGGTCATTTTGTTAGATTTTGAAAATGTCAATGATATGCTTTTTTTTTAAATAAATAAATAAACTTTTTAATTAAAATTATAAATTTAATAGTAAGGCCCATGGTATATAAAATGGCTTACCAGCCCATTTACCTATAATTTTAAATACTACTAATAATGAAAATTACAATAATAATAATGATATATTATCATTCCTATTATGAAATTTATATGTTTATTAAAACCTAATCTCCATCATTGTCGGGTCCCAAGTTCTGAATGTATAAGGAGGGTTGTGTTAGGTAGTTAACAAGTAGCATAAAACTTTGTTAAATCCTATTATGACATGGATCCCTTAAAAATAATTGTATTAGATCCAGGGCACTCCTGGAAGCGACACGCTACATTACTTGAATGTAGTGAAGAGTGTATAAAGGACACTACATCGACGCTCAGGTGTGTGTCAAATAAGCAAGGGTTCCTGTAATATGGATGAAAGTGGTTAAAGAAGTTAGCCTTTAATTGTAAATTAAGATTAAGTAGCTAGAATATCAGCAGTCTCACTGGCTAGATTTTCGAGTTAGTTGATATTATGATAAATTGGAGGATTAATTTATTATACCTTCAAAAAATTAAGTTGATGGGAGAAATATCAAAATAAATTGATAGTTTATGATTTAAACTCTAGTACTCGGGTAAAAATTGCAATAGGAATGACGTGGGTATCATTCTATATACGAATTTAAATGATAATGTAATGGAAGTTAAAAAAAAATTGGGTTATAATTATATTCTTAAAATTTATAACTAATGGAATTACTTTTAATATTTGCAAGTGTTTATGTCTCTCAAATGGAATTGAACATATGTACTAAAGAAATATTATGGTATGATTTGGATGAATGGGTTTCAGGAATACCATAAGAGGAGTCCATTTTTATAAAAGGAGATTTAAGTGGATATGTTGGTAAGGTAATTAAAAATTTTAATAATATTCATGGTGGTTTTAATTTTGGAGAGATTAATAAAGAAGGAAGAATTATTTTTGAATTTTCTTTAACTTGTGATCTTATGATTGCTAATAGTTAATTTAAGAAAAATGAGGAAAATATTATTACTTATAAATGGAACTTCTAAATTTCAAATTGATTGCTTTTATTTAAAGAAAATAGATCATTTATTTTGTAAGGATTGTAAGATTATTGAAAATGATTACTCGATGACCCAATATTCTTTATTGATTTTGATTTAAAATAAGGGATAATAAAAGTAATAATAAATCTAAAATCTCCTAAAATTAGATGGTGGAATTTTAAGAAGGGCGGTATAGATAATCTTAAGAGTGAAGTTTAAAAATTTGAGCAATACGGTTTTGAACGTAATGCACCCTTATGTGGAATTCAATTGCTAGCTATATTCACAATGCAACAAAGAGTTTACTTGATGAATCAATAGCGAGACTGCCCAATAATAAAATTATATGGTGGTAGAAGTTAGGTGCTCAGGTTAAAATTAAAGATAAAAAGATATTTATAAAGAATTGCTTAAATGTAAGACTGGAGGAATTAGAAAAAATATAAATTTGCTTGTCGTGAATCCAAAATGATAGTTTGCGATCCTAAGAGTGCAGCATTAGAGGAATTATATAACAAATTAAAAATTATTGAGAGAGAGACATTTATAAGCTAGTCAATTTAAGAGTTAAAAGAACTAAGTATTTGGCTCATGTTAACTATATTAAAGACAATGATCAAATTTCTTTTTAGACATGAAGGTATTCAACATAGATGGATAAATTATCTTACAAAATTTTTTTATAAAGATTATACTAATATAATTAATATAAATGAGTTTAATGGTTATATAGATAGTCTCAATTACACTTTCATTTGATATTTTAAATGCTTTAATGAGGATGAAGAGCGGAAAAGCGGTACGATCGGATGATCTTTATTGATGTATGAAAATGTTTGGGTGATGAAGGAATTTCTTAGCTTATCAAGTTATTTAATACTATTTTGAAGATTAAAAAGATATGAGATGAGTGGAGGCAGTATTGTTACACTTATTTATAAAAATAAAAATGGTGCTCATTGTTGTACTAATTATAGAAAAATCAAGAAAGTTTCATATTTTGAAACTTTGGGAAAGAGTAGTTGAATACAAGTACAAAAAGGATACTTGTTTCTCAAACTTAATTTGGTTTTTTATCTAACAGATTTACAATGGAAGTCATTCATATATTAAGAGGTTTGATAGAGATATTTAAAGAAAGAAAGAAGATTTTTATTTAATTTTTATAGATATTGAGAAGATTTATGATAGAGTACCAAGAGAAGTTTATCAGAGAGAAAACAGATTTTTCTTGCGTATATCGATGTTATTAGAGATGTGTATAATGGAGATGTAACATGTGTTCGATTGCAATTGGCTTGTCTAATGATTGTTCTGTTATTATTGGATTACATCAAGGCTCAATTCTCAGCTCATATATTTTTACTTTAGTTATAGATGTTCTTATAGATTGCATTCTTTTAATTAATAAGATTAGGGGTTAGAACTTGGGTTATTATTGGATGATTACTTTAGAATCTAAAAATTTTCATCTTAGTAGATCTAAATTAGAATATTTGGAGTGTAAAAGTTCTATTATATCGGAAGCCCTAGTATTGAGGACCAAATGATCAAGAGGAGTGAGAGGTTCAAGTATCTTGATTCAACTATTAAATTAATGGTGAAATAGAGAGCGATGCTATTAATAGAATACAAGCTGGTTGGATGAAATGGATGAGCGCTTCTCGAGTGTTGTGCGATTCTAAAATCTCACTCAAAGTAAAGAAAAATTTTATAGAGCAACTATACAACCTGCTATATTATATGTGGTACTGAATGTTGGCTTAGAAAGAAGAAATTTATCGATAAAATAGGTGTTACATATATGAGGATGCTTAGGTGGATAAGTCTGTATACTTGTAAGAGGATAGAATGAAAAATAAATTAAAGGGCTCTTCCTCTAGATTTCTAAGACTATTGCTAAACATCATCTAGTCTTAAAACATATATTAGTGCTATAGTTCTTATTGTTTAGTTATTATCTTCAAATCTAGAATCATTTTATTACTTTGGGTTGTCAAGCTTCTCCGGGAATAATCATAACAGTATTTGCAATTCAATTATTCTTTTTTCTTTGATAAACAACTTTAGTAATGTTAATTGTTTAGCTATTCTCTTACATATATGTGAGCAGCCATTTGTATAAGCAGCATTCCAAAGTACTAAGCATATGTCAAAATAGCTCGGCAAAAAATTAAAATTTAATTTCTAGTTATTCATAGCAAGGTTAGAGTGGCTTGAATACTGGATATAAGATTAGTGAATGTCGCATTAGATTATTTGGGCATATTAAGCGTAAACTGTGCAACTCTTCTGTTAGAAAAATTGAGTTTATGAATTTTCTATTATGAAAAGAGAAAGACCCAAAAAATTATTATGAAGAATTTTCTCTATTTGGAACTTAGAGAGGGGTTTCTATTTGATCAAAGTTTAACTTTTATTTCTTATATTCTATTTTAAATCTGTTAAAGTGAAAACCTTTAAATTATTAATTAGTCCTCCACAACTTCATCTTTAGTCTTATACATTAAAAGAATGCCCTCTGCAGATAATATGCACCCAGGAATTCCTTGATTGTGCTTAGAACATTCATAATTAAATCAATTAAAAATTAATTTGAGATAAAAAGAAAATTACACGGATTAAAAAAAAAATTCCCAAAATAATAATTATAGTAATAACAAGAGTTTTTATGTATAACATGCTGATAAGATTATTCTTATCCGGATTTTTATGTATATTTATTAAATACTTAATATCTAAATTCAAAATTATTAAGATTAATTATTAATAATTAATTATTATTTGATTATTAGTAATATAATAAATTTTATGTAAATATTAATTTAGGATTATTATCTATACAATTATTATTTATAATATATGAAACTTTTGACAATTAATGTATAATAGTAGCTAAATATAATTTTTATGTTTAATCTTTTGCAGCTGTTAACGTTGACAATATTCTTAAATAATACTATTAAATATTAATAATATGAAATATATTTAGGGTATTAATAATGAAATTATTTTTTTCCATAACTATCATTAAAAAATGATTATGGTATATACTAAAATAAATATTGTTTATTGAATAATATTTTATTGAAAATAATTTTTAATAAGATTTTATTAATTGTTTAATAGTTTGATAGTTGGTTATATGATAACTATGTTAAATAAATATGAAATTTTAAAATTATATGATATTATATGATAGTTTCGTGCTGCTCACCTCACTTAATGTGTCTAAGGCTTGGTATTTGCTTTTGTTATTGAATATCTATATAGCATTACTTTCTTTTTTTATGTTAATAATGCTTCACGTTGTTGCAGGCAAAGCTCAATATCGGGTAACTGAAAAAGACTTGATGGATCGTCTATCTACGGACATGCGTTCAGCATGCCATGCCATAGATAAAGAATGCAGGTTAAGCTGAAGCTGAAATTTCATCTTAATTTCTTATTGGTGCTTTTCATATTTATCACTCAAATTTTAAGCACTTAACACTTAATCTCGTATATTATTAATCTAACACCTAAATCATATTAAATGCATAAAATTTATCATCCTCTTAGTTTTTTTTTTAATTTATAATAGGGATGAAATTACACATGTAGTTCAGTAAACATCTAATTTTGATGTTCCATATTAAATTATAAATATTTGTTCTGTATGTACGTTTCCATGCTGTGTTCAGCTCATCGTGCCTCTTCATGGATCATTTTCAACAAGGTTCTCATTATACATATATATATATATGTGTGTGTGTGTGTGTGTATGTGTGAATGGTGTTGTAGCCTAATGGTTGAGGTTCAGGATTTATTATCCTAGGTCATGAGTTCAAATCTCACCACACATAAGAAAAAAAAAAAAAAAAAAATATATATATATATATATATATATATATACAAACACACACACATGTTTGTCTAATTTCACATATATATATATATATATATATATACAAGTACATATATATATATACTGGTCCAATTTCACAATCGTTGTGTCCTCGAACTGCAGGGTTTTAACTATACATGGTTCAGCTGATGAAATTGTTCCTGTGGAAGATGCCTTTGAGTTTGACAAACTCATACCCAACCACAGGCTTCAAATAGTTGAAGGTGCTGACCATTGCTATACTTCACACCAAGAAAACGTGGCTTCTCTTTTTGTTGACTTCATAAAATCTTCTCAGGTACTCTCAATAATGTCTTAAATTTCTATAATTGGTTATATATATGTATTTATAGGTAGGCTAACTTATACATGCAATGGTAGGTTATTTTCTATTTAGATGGTGAATATATTTTACTAACACGCATTTCTCATCATCATTCCTATAGATGGATGGATGAGATGTTACAAAACTATAACCTAACTTTATAGGCCCATCCAATTGTGATGATTAATGTGGCTTAAATGAAATGTTAATTTAATTCAATAATGAAAATTTAGAAAATATTAAAATGTCTTTATAAAATATAAAAATTTGGGTGTCATGTACAAAATTCCTCTATATATTAATGTACGAATAAAGTGTTAGTAGTCTACAATTCACTTATTATATATATATATATATATATATGTATGTATGTACAATCTTCTGTCTTTTAAGAAGAATTTATCTCTTCAGCATTTCCCTCATTAATCTAGTTGTTTGCGAAATTGTGCTCTTAACATGAAAAAACTTCAACTTGGTTTACCTATTTTAATTATAAACAAAGATATTGAGATGAATGGTGGAAAGTGTGGAAAAAAAAGCCCTCACATCCTTGTACAAAGATGGCAGCATATTCATATAATTTTCTTTGCATTCCTTCCTGAAATTGAGTGGGTCAACAATAAAAAGACTTGTGACTTTTAGTTTTTTTTTTTCTTGCTTTAGGTTAAATAAGCTAATTAAGTCGGATAAACCTGAAATAAACATGCAACAAGTCATCAAAAAAGAAAAAAATAATATGACTTTGTTTTTATTTCTTTTAAAACCGAGCCTTAATAATTAAGTGTTAAGGGAAAAAGAAGTATTTTTCAATTTATAAATACAATAATATATATCCACACATGCCAGCTTCTGTATTATTGTTTCTCTATTGTTTGGTCTTTAGATTAAACCTTCTGTATTATTGTTTTTTGTGTAGAGGAAAATGTGGTATTCTATATCATGTGTGTATATTTAATATTGTGAATTGTGCAGGTTGTGGATGCTATTGCAGCAGAACAAGTGAGTTGAACTGTTTCAATTCGGCAGTCTGCAATCATTATTGTTTGAATAAGAAAGTATTGCCTGTGTCCGCACTGAATGTTGAATAATGAATGTAAAATTCTCTCATGGTTTGTATTTCTACGTACCTCTGCTTCCTTGTAGGCTTCTGCTGAAGAAAATAGAGTAAATTCTTGGCTTTTCGGTGCGAAAATGAGCAGGCCTCGGTTGTGATTTTGGTTATTATTTTGCAATGTTCCATACATCTTATAAAATTGATGCTTTTTAATCTAATCCCTTCCATCCATGTTATTTTTGTGGGGATTAATCTATATTTATACATCTAATTTCTAAGTTATTAGACTTATAAAACTAGCACTCGATCATATTCTTCTCTTCATTTATAGTGGTTAAAGGGAAGCTAAATGAGATGGTAATTTCTATGTAACAAGTGATATCTAGATGGTGATTTTGTAATATGTAGAGTTTCTCAAACTTTTAACTTGAGAATTAAAAGGTTTTTTTGTGTTATATCTTTTATTAGAGAAAAGTATCAAAATGTTTTCTTGATATTGCAAAATATTCAAAATAGTTCTCAACTCATGGAATATTCTTTTTGGTTACTTGATTTGTATTGAAGTGTTTTTTTTGTCCCTCGCGTTAACTTACCGGTTCATTTCCGTTAAGTTTATATTTTTTAGTCGGAATTGGCCACTGGAATCTAGTGGCCAATTCTAGCGGAAAGGCAGCTGAATTCAGCAACCGATTTCAGTTGCAAGGGGTTAATTTTGAAACTGCGGAAACACCTATTGTTCTATCTAAAAAGTCAGAAATTGAACTTTAGTTAAAACCCATTGTTTCAATGACCTTGAGTTGAACTGCCAACCTGTTATGTTCATCGTTGCCATTGCTATAACCCTAACAATAATGAAGTTTAATTTTTCATAAATACTCAACCAAATTAGAAAAGTTTGTCTTTGATTAAAAGGCCAGGACAAGTACACTCAATGTTAGAACAATTTAAATCTAATTATGATGCTTAGTTACCTTTTATTTAAAGAATAATTAAAATTTAATTACCCTTCCACTACTTATATTCATAGTTATTTAAACATGAGCTCTTTTAATCCATGAACCTTCTTAACCTTACATTCGTAAGACTTATCATGGGTTAAGAATTTTTTTATCTTAACATTCATAAGGCCACTATAGTTTAATCTTTGATTTTGTGACTTGAACCCAATTCAAACATGAAATTGTAATATCCCTTGGATTAAGCTTCATTGAAAACAATTATTTAGATGAATCATAATTTGAATCATATGAAATCCTTAGTTTTCTCCTCTTCTAATTCCTTAAACTAAGCTATATTAAGGGATGAATTTAATCATTATATGAACTTAGATGATCTAGATCCTAATATCATAAAAGGTTAGTTTGTCTTTAGAAACATACCAGTTATTGCTAATGATAGCCTTTAGTCCCATAACCACTCTTTAAGAAGGCTCCACATATATATATTAACAGAAACACTATTACTTTTATTAAACAAACAAAAAGATACTGAAAGGGTTTGGAAGTTATAAAGATCATAATCAAATTAAAAGGCTTAAAGTCAGCCCAAAAAGTAAGGTCCTAAGATATAGTTTAAAATAAATCAAACAACAAACAAGGTAACAAGTAATATAGGTTAAAACAATAGACAATACACAAAAAGGGAAAGAGGTAAAAAAACACAAACTACAATTGAATTGAATAGCAAAAGGCAACACAACACCACTAGAAGTGGTCATCAGCAGAGAAATACGAGCGCCTACATCCCACTAAAGCTTCATCACCAACAGCTAAACCACCTAGTAAGCACAAAATAGCTCATCAGATCCGAATCACCTGCAGCACCCACTTTAGAAAATCGCCCAACAATTGATCCCTGAATGAAATAACACCCGATGCCAGACAACATAGCATATATAACACAAGCTAGCCGAACAACTCATTAAGCAAATTAAACCACCAAAACACTGATATTCAAGCTTAGCTGCAAAACTACTATCAATAAGTTTGAAGAAAAGGTAAATCATAAAATAAGAATAGGAAATAATAGCACACCCAACAACAACCCAAAACCAAAACCACATCACATGAACGCATCAAGCTTGAAGGTAGTTCTGAACACCAATAAATCAACATTTTCCATCTCAACTTGCTAGTATCAAAAGATTACAAGTCATCATAACTTCCATCTAAATTTTTCTCCCATTCTGGTTCGAAGTAAGGTTCATAAACTCTTGCTTAGCCTAGTCTTGAGTAGATCACAACTCCCAAAAGACTATGACATCAACCAAATTACCCGCATGCATATTGTTCTTTTTTTATTTGTTAAACCCATTCCATCTATTTAAAATAGATACGAAATGACTACATGTAACGCCCCGGCGCCGGGTCCAGCGCGGCTAACCCGACATTGAGAGTCACTATGAACCCTCACCTCTAATTAGGGGTGTTAGCCCAATGTGAGGGGTCGTGTTTTCAAGGATTCTGTCGAGGTTCCACACAATGATAAATGCGGAAAAATAGAAAACATACAAACAAAAGCCTCCATAATATATACATCTTGAATAAGAGTACAAGTGTCCCGGAAAGTAAGGTAAAAACATACATATAAATTGTATATTACAGAAAAGCTTTATAAACGAAAATAGATCTCTCATCCTCACTAAAATAAAATAGCAAAAAGAGATGCAGCATTGAAGATAGAGACACCGAGTGGAGGGCTACTCCTGAGCTAGATTTGATCCCAAAGCTGACATGTTTTTAAACTCCTGATCTGACATATATGTATCATATGCTATGGCACAACCAAAAAAATAAAAATTTGATTAGACAAATTGTTTATAAGTATATTTTAGACTTATAATCTATTTTATTTTAGGATATCACAATTTATTTTACAATTAATTAAATGAGCAGGTGCAAAAATGCTAATGACTGCAAATAAGGAAAAAACTATAACATGATAAATTGTAAAATTTTATATATCCTCAATAAAATAGATAACTTGTAGAAGACTGATGAAAAAGCATATATGTAAATATACAAGTGTGCTGTAAAAGAATAAGTAATAGTGTGGAATTATGATCAAAATAACATATGTTAAGTACCCAAGTATTATATAAAAAAAAATTCACTAAAAATAAATACAGTAAGACATATAATAAACTATAAAGCTGAAACAAGTTATAAGTAAATAATGCATTTTCTAAAAATCATATCTAAATATGCAATCTAATATATTGCATCTGAACTCAAATGTACAATACTAAGAGATTATATAAAATAAGTATTTAAAATTATATCTTGTTTTACTTATGTGTTATATGGGCACTATGCATAATAACTAAGGAGCTAGGCATGTCTGCCCAACCATTTGAATTTGATGTTCCTGAATAGCATACACACTCCCTGTAACGCCCCGTCCCGTGGCTACGCACTACAGAATATCATTAGTGGCAGAATTATCATTAACTGAAATATAAGGGTTGCATTCTGCTTAATGCTTTGGGTTGAGCAATAAGAATTAACCCAAACCATTAACAACAGGAGGTAACTAAGAGAAGATCTGGGTACTTCACTATTAATCATGTTAAGTCTTTCATTAACCTGATTAATCATGCAAGTCTAATATAGATGATCACAACATAATATATGTAGTATAGTATAACATAGAGAATAAATTGTGGAAGCTAAAGACAACATCTATACATTCATTCATCCAAAAATAGTAAGTAAAAGCATACATCTCAGAACAAGAAATAGAAAATACATCCAAATATGTTTACTTATTACAGACTTTAATAAAATATAGAAAAGTAAACTCTCATCTCACCAAAACAAAAAAAAACTCAAGGATGAAGACCACCACAGCTATTCAGCAATATCACACTTCACATCCTATTGAGTCTCCTACAGCTCAATGAGCAAAGGTTCTTTAAAGCAATCTAAATATGATATTGTCGGTCTTACAATGCTAGGGACCCAGCTAAAAGAAGAAAAAAATCTTACTTAGACAATGAGTCTAAGTACATTTTAGACTCACTAAAATACATTTATTAAGTTATAAGAATATTTAACTTAAAGCAGTAAATAACAATAAATCTAATTGATATAGTAAGTAAACCACTACAAACACTGAAAATATTGAAAGCAAGTATCTAAAACAGTTGGAAGTTTTAAAATCTAATGCATCAAAATTGAAATCCATAGTATGCAATATGAACTCCAAACATATGCCAATCTAACTTGCATATGTTGCAATATCTAACTGAATTGTGTTTCAACAGCACCCAACTAAATATACTCTACAGTACATATGAAAAACCAATGTGCCCAACGCACCAAAATCATATGAGCCCAATGCTTCTAAATATGCATATACATATACATATACATATGCATATTTATATACATGTTCTTAACGCATCGACAACAAGTGAGCCCAATGCTCCCAAAAAGAAATGTAACAACCCAGGTTGTTACTTTGCTCAATTAAGACTAATCTAAGTCTTAAGTAAGGTTCTAAGTCACTAATTAAGTAATTTAGAACTCGCCTCTAAAACCTAGGTCAAACCAGAAGTTAACAAAGTCAAATCTGGAATTTTGGAAAATTTCAAACCCTAGAATTTGACTTTTTATTTAGACCTCATATTGAAAATCTGACTTCACCATTGCGTTCAGAACACCCAAATTAGCTAGGGGTGAAATTTTGGAGGTATTTGGAAGTCGTTGATTTTTCGTCAAATATTTTAATAATATTTAAATACCCTAAAAATTCAAATAAATAAATACTCATCGAAACGAAAATCTGAGTGCGCCGTTGCACTCCTCACCCCTCAATTAGTTAAGGGTGAATCATTGGAATTTTTATAGCCTGATTTATAGTACAAATTTAATTAAGAAATTTGATTTTTATTTAAGTAGATTTGATTAAATTAATAAATTCATTATTTAAGAAGGTGGGACCCGCTATTTAATTGAAACTGCCGTCATTAGTTTAACGGGCTCAGCCCGTTAATTTGAACAGACGCATCTTCGCCGTTCGATCAGGGCGTCCAATCGAACGGCCCCGATCCTTCTTCTCTGCGCAAGCACGCAGAGCCTGCGCGTGGCGAGCGCCTTTGCTCGCAGCTGGATCGCTCTTACGCGTGGAGCTGGCCGCTTAGAAGCTTCCATTAAACACCTAGAAATCAAGACTTCAATCTTGGACGATCATTCAGCTCGACCTCCTACTCTGCAGGGAACCAAAAAAAATCGAAGCTTATCGCAAACCTTTGGCGTTTCCTTGAGGTACCTCACTTCATCAAAGCTTATTCATTCGAGCTTAATCAGCATTCCATTCACTTTACTTATAATTGTTAATTGTTATTCACATTCAATTGCAATTAAATTTCTTTTGGGGTTCGATCGATCTATCTAATGCGTATAGGATTGTTGGCATCGCGAATGGTGATTTTAGGGCATCTTAATTTTGGCATAAAGAAGGAGAATTAGGATGAGATCTTAGGCCTATATAAAGGATAGAGTCATAGCTTCCAGTTAGGCATTGAATCCCACCGTTTGGAGTTGTGTTCATTGATCCAAGCTTAGCCCCGTTTGTGCTGTGTTAGAAAAACCCTAGATGAATCATTAGGAATTAGTGATAGCTGTATTGAATCATTTCGCATCATGTATATCGCAAATGGGAAGAGCTAGCCACAAGGAACCTCTAAACGCATTAAGGGTCCTCCATGACCCACAGACCGGCAAGATTCTGGATGCCCTAATCGGCGCCTATTCGCCTGTGAAGGAGACGCAGAAAATGCGAATGGGGAAGGCGCTCCTGCGTGGCGGCTGCGTTGCAAAGGTGGGTCCCACCTCTCAGTTACGTGTCGTCCGCATAAGTTTTAGGGTGGGCCCGCATTATCCGAGTCAGCCATGCAACGCCTCTCAGTTTCATTTGAGGTGGAGCCAACCATCTCATTTGACCTGCAGATTATACTTAGACTAAGTATTATATATAGGTTTGAATAAATGTAAAATACTTAGTATATATATATATATATATATATATATATATATATATATATATATATATATATATATATATATATGTTATAAATGCAAACAGAGAATGAATATTTTTAGATTAATAGTATTGGAAATGTTAATTAACTCGAACAGGAAAATTATTGAAAGAACAAATATAATATTATGCACCTAATTATATTCAATTAATTTCTAAGCTTTAGGTATTTGTATCTTCCAAAATATAACTTCAAATATAACAAATAAATATATCATTGGATTCAGCAAAAATAGAGGAATAATTTGGCACTGTCAATTTTACATTTGGACCTATATTTAGCAAAGTGATATTTTAGGGTATTAATTAAATTCCAAAAATGTCACAAAACTTAATTAGCCCATAAACTTGCACCCAATGATCCAAGCCTATTGAATATGGGTCTTAAAATAATCAGAAAATCCTTAAGGATTAATTTGGTAGTATTCATTTTGCTGTTTGGATTAATGTTTGCCTAATCACATTTAGGGCCTAACCCTAATTATTCTAATTATACTTAGAACTTCAATTGACCATAACTTGGTCAATTGAACTCCAAATTTAATGATTCAAATATCAATTTAAATTAGAAGAACCTAATTAACAGTAATCTGTAAAAATATTTAGGATTCAATAGTTAGATTTGCTAATCACCCCTAATTACTCTAAATGTTGATTAGTGAATTTTTTAGCAAATCTAGTAACCCAAATTGATGATTTAAGTTTCAGAGGACTCATAGAACCAATTAAAATCAATCTATAAGGTTGGATTAGTGTTTGAGTGATTTATTTTGCTAATTACTCACTAATTGCCCTAAACCCTAATTAGGTCTTAACTTAGTCAAATTAGGTCCAAATTGAGCCTACCACATGTCATTATGATCAGTGGGCTATTTGTAATTCATAGCCACTGATTTTGCTTAATTTGGACACTAGTTGGCAAAGTTAGGTTTTTGACCCATAATTAAGGACCTTTAATCACCCTTAAACCCTAGATCTTGTATTGGCCATAACTTGGCCAATACTTATCAGAAATTAGCAAATTTAGGTTCTATGGAAAGCTTAGGCAGTAAAGAGCAATAATCTAAAAGAAAATTTAATTTTCACTTAGTCAAATTACTAAATTGCCTTTATGAGTCAAATTCACTAATTTGATCTCATATGGCTTAATAATCACCCAAAATTAATTTAGTTACTGTCTAATCTTATATTAGACAGTAAGAATCACTTTCCAAAAGAAAATTTTAGAATTTAAGCCCTAGATTAAAATTTAATCTTTTGAACCCTTAAGTGGGGGTAAAATGATTATTTTGCCCAAATTTAGGGTTTAGCCTTTAAAAGCCCTAAATTCAGTTTCTAACCACTAAAATCAGTAAATAGAATGATTTAGAACTGAAATTAATCAATTTCAAGTCTAAATTAGATTTTGATTAAAATCTCAAATTTTGCTCCTTAAGAAAATTTCTAAGTCCTAAGTGAGTATTCTCATTCTTAAATCATTCTTAGACCCATCCTTAGGACTTATAATATTGGTTAAGATGTGTGTCTTGAGAGATACTCTTAGTAATTAAGAACCTTATTTCCTAAGATTAGGAATAGATCTTAAGTTAGAATTTATCTATTGAGTAAATTGGGTTACTCAATTACTTGAGTTTTCTAATTTATAGATTTTCTTAGTTTATTAAATGATTATTTGATCTTTAAACTTTAGAACTAAGAATAGAGATCCATCATAATGAAATTAATTTATCATTAGGATTTGCCTTAACCTAATCTGTGAGATTTGGGTTCTAAACCTTAGAACCTTAGATTATACCTTTATATTAAGTGATTAGACCCCATCATCTGGAGTCTAATTCTTAATCTATTTATCTTGATTTGGCTAATCAAGATGAGGTTGGGATGAATTAAATTACAAAACTAGGTCGATGATTTATTCATTTTAACCAAATAGTCATCTTTTGATTAAGTTATAATTAGGACTTGGCCAGTCCTAATTATCTTCAACAAGTAGGATTCATGATTCTAAGTTACAGAATGTGTAAGAATTGATAATTCTAAAACTTATGTAACTTAGAGTAGATAGAACGAATAAAGTAGATAACAACAGATATCACCTGTGTTTTAGATAGAGTTTCTTGCACTTTGATTTTGATGCTTCGCATTCCTTGATTTTGAGCCTTATACCTTGAGCATGTTTTATGAACATAAGATATTTTGATAAATATCTTATGTTAATTTGGAACATTATTTATAAGCAGCATTATGTTCATTTCACAAGTAGTATGTAAGGTGTAGCTTGATTAGTATACCTCTTCGATCAACACGTTCGGGGTCGGCAACCTTTCAAGGGTTTAATGTCCGACAGTCTATTGGCCATGCCTAGTCCGAGTGATAGGATGGATAGACTCTCGCCCTACTGACTATAGAGTCAGGATTTTGATATGGTTATACTAATTCAAGTACACTTACATTCAGTTATGTCTTAGCTCATCAGGCTAAGAGTTTTCAGTGATGTTCAGTTCAGAGTTTCTTAGCTCATCAGGCTAAGATTTGCTGAGTTCGTGTTCAGTTCAGGTGACTTATATAGTTACTGTAGTTTCAGTTTACAGTTACTGTTTTAATTATATATACTGCATTGTAGCACTGTTTTATAGTTTTCCTGCACTATATAGGATGCTAGTTCTACTTACTATTTTCATATGCTCACATAGTATGTTAGTGTTTTCAGTTTTATACTGTTCAAATTGTGTATGTCACCTAGTATATTCTGTTTGATCATAAGCATATTTAGGTTGTACTTTTCTTACAGTTTTACTTTTCTTTTACTTACCTGTTTTTGTTGCAGTTACTTGGAGGAGGTATGTATTACTTCCTATTTTATTTAGTTATAAACTGTAGTTTATAACTTGTTACTGTTCTTTTGTATGCTTTTCTGCACCTATTTTGCTCAGTTCTGTTTTATGGTGATATTCAGTTAAACTTAAATAAACTTTTACCCTAAAATATACTTAGACATATTGTCTAACCAGGTTTTCTTTTGTTGGCTGGGGCCCTACCATTATGAAACTGATAATGGTAGGATCTGAGTTTGTTAGAGTAGTAGATCCAGTGGAGAGCTTACCATTGGAGGAGGAGCCCGTTCTTGAAGTTCTGTAGCCTTAGTTTCCTGTTTTTCAGTGAGATTGAGAGTTTCTTTCAGTTCTTTTAAACTTATTAAATATTATAATAATATAGGTTTATATTTCTCTTTTAGAACTTTACTTATTCTGTATTGTTGTATTTATACTGTATTGGATGGATGTTATGTTTTATGCTTCCGCACTCTGAGTTCATGTATGATCATTTAGTATTTTTGGGATGAATGGCAAAGCCCTTAGTTAAATTGGATTAGAATGTGTGTCTAATCCAATCTTAAGTGAGGACCTTGTCATTTGGTGACCCCTGCACCGTAATCATGCTAACTTAAGGGTTAATAGGACCACGGCGGGGCAGGGCCGCCACAAGAAATGAGTCCAACGCTCCCGTAAACAAGTGAGCCCAATGCTCCCGAAAATATATGTATATGTATGTGTGTGTGTGTGTGTGTGTGCATGTAATGTATATATGATTTGTGCCTAATGTACCAATAACATATGAGCCCAACGCTCTGGAATTTAACAAACTTGTGCCTACTTGGCACCTGATCAACAACGATATGCTTGTGTATGATATGCCATCCAAAATATGCATAAATCATATGACTGAAATTATAAAAATAGAATGTGTTGAAATGCCATATGCAACTAAAAGGATGACAAAACTGAAATCATCAAATATATTATCCCTTTTGTTATATATTTACCAGAATCTTAATAGCCTTTTCTGATGCAAAGACATAATCAAGTCTTAGCTTAAACACAAGGCTAACAGATCTGATCAATTATTTAATAATCTCATTTATCTTATCTATCTCATCAACAACTTAATCTTATTAATACTTATATGAATTGGATTAATCAACTAATCTCATCAATTTAACAATTCATCTTACTCAATCATTTAGCTATATAAGCTTAATATTTTAAGCTTGTATCCAATCTAATTTATTGAGAATAAAACCTAGAGTGAGTCCTTATTAATCTACACTTAGAACTACCTTAAAATTCTAAGGAATAACTATTAAATCAGACTTAGGCTCTAATCCACAAATTAGGATTGTTAACCAAACAAAGGAGCTAAGGTTTAATGATCTTATAAGGGCTGAAGGATCCTAACCCAAACCAAGGAGCTAAGGTTTAAGGATGTGATGACCCCAATATTGAGAATCACTAAACTCAACATTGATACATCACCACAATATCTAATATTAGATTAGAAGAAAACTAATCTAAATCATTAAATATTGTATTTGACCAAGGATTTAGAAGAGGGCCTTAAGTTAATATAGAAGGGATTTATGAAATATATTATATGAAATAATATGAATATGTAATTTAAAAGCAATTAATATGAATGTTTGTAATTCTAGATATAAAAATTCTAAATATTTAACATGTGAAACATGAATTTACAATTTTCAAATTTATTCTAAGTCATTAAATTCTAAAAATTTTAGAATAGTTTCTACTGTATTTGGCTAAATAAACACCTGCAATTTAAACATACAAGTCTTCCATTCCAATGGAAGATTAAATTGAAAGAAAAGCAACTTAAAACTAACATAAAATCAATCTATTACATGGGATTGCTTAGTTCCGATTTTAATATAAAGCCAATCCGTTACATGGGATTTACTCATTTACAATTCTAATATAAAGTCAATCCGTTACATAGGATTGCTGATTTCCAATTTTAATATAAAGTCAATTCATTATATGGGATTGCTTATTTATAATTATAATAATTTAAAGTGAGAAAACACATATGTAACAATTATTTATCCTAGAGTATTCCCAATTCAATTATCACTTAATACATATAAGATGGATAAGGAAAGATTCTCAACTTAAACATATAGCTATTTTCCAATTCTATATGAAATCTAGTATACTACTAATTCTAATTAACATACAATATAAATATGCAACTAATGATTTAGTTACTATTCATTTACATACATTCATCCATTCATCACATCCAAGCATTTAAGTATAAAACTAAGCTCCAATACAAGCGTAGTAAATGTAAAAGTAAATGACTTAATTATTACAAAATCATTAGTAATTAGAAGAAAAGTAAGGAAAGCAATAGCTCACTTGAAAAATTAATAAGCTATATTTTATATTATTTTTAAGCAGAAGCAGCTAGCTTTTTGCACTTGGTCCAGCTCCAATAGCCTCCAAATGCACCTCATCTATCACATTTTGGCATTTAAATATGATAGGGCAAAGCCAAGAAAATATAAAATATAGTTAGACTAAATAATCTAAGTATATTTTAAGATTGAGCTAAGCATATTATTATTTAATTGGTTATCACTACTAGTTATAACATAAGAACAAGCAAGAGTACAAGAAGGTAAGCATAAAAGTGTGGAAAAATGAAAGTAAATAAAAAGGGCAATGTGAGTTAGAATACTCATATAAATATACATCCTAGCCTGCAAATAAAATAAAGGTAAAATCATCCTAAATAGGCTAGAAAGAAACTAAAATGTATATGAAAGTAAATGAAGTAAAGCAAGTACATATTCAAATGAACTTATGCTAAGTAAGGATATGAGACAGTGAAGCATTTAAATATAATTTTAACAATATTCAATGTAATCTAAGTAAACTGTAAACAAGTAAAGTACAGTCCTAAGACCTGGAAAATGCATAGTATAGAAATTGAAGGAAGATCTTAGACTATTAGTCTAATATTCACATAGTCTAGGACTATGGAAGGTAGCATAGCTAAAAGATATGATGAGTCTTAACAATCTATAAGATTGAAGAAGATCTCATATATTAAATGATTAAAGTTATTTTAGAAAGTACTCATTCTGTGGATAAATACAGAATGAAGTGAGGAGTTAATCATGTCTATTTAACAAGTAAAGGAAAATGGGGTTAAATTAAGTAACACACACATTCACCCTCTGAGAATGTGAGGTCTCCTTATTACTCCTTATTAGCTTGCCCTTGGCTTTTCCAACAATAAAAACTCCTATAGTTTTTAATGTGAAAGTTTTATGCATGCACAATGTATTATATGAATGATTCAAATGAATAATGCTCAAAGGTAAGCAATCATTCAAGGAAAATTCAATAATTGTAACTAAGTGATATCCAATGTTATCTAATTCTAATGATCTACTTAATGATTAGAGCTAATTGAGCTCTCAATTAAATTTGAGATATTGATCTCAAGTTAATTATAAATATAGTAGTAGTTAGGGTTTTGAAAATAGTAGTTTTATTTCATTTATTTTGATATGACAAAATAGTTTATAAGTATAATCAATACAAATAAAAACTAGTTCTATTCTAGTCATAAACTATAAGATTCAATTATGATAATTAAATCAAGGTTTAAGTGACTACTAGAAAATATTGAGATTAAGAAATTATCAAACTTTAAGAATTCAAAGTTTAAGGTTTAATTCACTAAAGCTCTCTAGCTAGGTTGTAGTTTGAAGATTCTATCCAAAATAAATACTAAACTAGCTAGGTCAATAAAAATAAAAGATTTAAAGTAAGCAAATGAAGGGATTAAATCTATAAGTTCTATATTTTCTAATAGTTAAAGGTTAAGGAAATCAATAGGATTCCTAAACTATTATAAATAAATTAGGACCCTATTATTAGCTCTTATGGAATTTAAGTAAAGATTTTAAAGATTAGGATGAATAAACTAGGCTCTAATCAAATTACTAAAGGCTAGTCCTAGTTGATTCAATAATCTACAATTACAAAGGCATTAAGGCTAACTACTCTTAATAGATGTAACTAATAAATCTAGGACTCAACTATAATTCATGTTGTAAATCAATCCTAGGGTTTCTATCTTGGGGTTGAAAGGTAAATCAAGCAAACTACAATTGATTCAAATATTTAGAAAATGAAAACTAAGCTCAATCAAGTAATTATAATTTGGCATGGGGAATAATAAATATGACATATTAGATATCATAGAGTTTTATAATACCTAAAATATTCAATCTAGGAAATTAGAATTTATCACAATAACACTTAATTAAAGTCAACAACCTAAAATCATTAATTGTTATCCAATTGAATTAATTTGTATATTATTGAAATCCTTATTCATAAGGAGAAAAATGACACTAAGTATGTCAAATTTGAACAACATTGAAAAATTAGAATTTTCATGACTCCTAATTAGGGTTAAAAAGTGATTGTAAAACTTAGAGTTCAAATATTAAATTTAAATTCATATTATTGCTTCTCATATTTTTGTGAGTGAAATGGACTATTTAATTGTCCAATTTGGATTCCAATTGAACTAGTTATGAAGTTGTTAAGATTTGAAATTGATTGATAATTATTTAATTGATCAAAATAAAATGAGCAATTAAAATAATTACCCAAATAGAAATTTAATAACATTTTAATATTCTACGTATTTTTTCAATCGAAATGATTTATAATATTGTATAAATTGGATGAGTATTTTATAAGTTATGAATGAAATGAAATTCATATTAATTAACATCCTAATCCCAATTAATGCATCTTATCAATTTGATTAGTCGATTGATTCATTTAATACGGCACCTAATGATTGAGTAAGTTGCATTTGTTAATAAGATAGGTGCGGTTCAATTTTCAATTGAACCGGCCGATTCATAGATACACGGTCTTAGACGGTCATCACCCTCACTGAAGACACGACTTAGGAAAACCTAGGGCATCGACGAGCCTGCAGATCGCGATCTCCTGGAACGAAGGCGAGTAACTTATTTTAATAGCCATGAAGGGGGTTAAGATTAACAAGCAAAGGTCGCGAGTTGGAAACATCTTCTGGTTAAAAATCGAAACCCAATTTTTCCATAGGATAGTATAGAACATAGATTAACTGGGAATTTGACTTAACACTACACTCAATCAGACGAAAAATCAACTCGTTTGAATAAAAGCATTTGTCAAATTTTATAAAACTAACTTAAACTCAATCATTAAAACTTCATATAATAGAAAGGAATTTCAGAAGATATGAATTAAAGATAAACATTCAAATCGATTGTAAGAAAAAAATTACTAATATACATTACAAGAAACTTAAAATAATTGATATATGGAATATTAAAGAAGATTGTCTATCAATTTAGAATAAATGGTATATCATTGAATGCATAAAAATGAATTCCATTAACAGAGAAATCAAAGTTTGAAGTTTGATCAACCTTTAATAAGAACTTGATCTTATCATCAGTTGAACCTAATATCGATTGAAGTAAGCTCTTCGAATAAGAAGAAGGATCAGGGGATGGTACCTTGCAAAAGCTGAGAGCGAAGGGGATTAGTATTTCTCAGACAAGTAGTCAAGCAGCCCAACTCAATTTCTCCATGGTTCCACTTACGCAAGAGCTTTCTGGGAGAGCAAACGAGTGAGAAGGAATTCATAGGAATTAAACTGGAGGGTGAAGGCCAGCTGTATTGTTTCGTACCCCACTACCTCTGGCACCCTGCAATCATGCGAAAAGAGGAAGAAGATGGCGAGCAGGGTATTAAACACTGCCGTTGGATCGAAGAGATGATCCAACAGTTGAATCTTCATTTAAATGGACCACCGTCTGATCTTAGAAGGATCAAACCAACGGCTCACAAATTGAGGGTTTTTGTATCGAGTACTAGGGAAAACAGCGGATTTCTACCAATCATTAAAAGATGTTGGATAATAAAATAATTTTATAATTATTAATTTATATTAATTACTTTATTTAATTTAATTAAATAAATACAACTTAATACTCATGATAAAATAATCAAACGCGCTTCGAAAAATTCTAAATATTCACCCTTACCTAATTGAGGTGTGGGGAACTCAAAAACACAATCGGATTTTTAATCGGATGTCAATTTAATTATCTTAATTTTCTGAATATTTAAATATATTTAAAATATTCGGGGAAAATTCGACGACTTCCAAACACTTCCAAAATATCACCCATAGCTAATTTGGGTGTGGTGTGTCCAATGGTGGACTCCATTTTCTATTCTGAGGTCTAAGTAAATTAGGCATTCAAAGAATCATCAGGAAACCATGAAATATTGGGATTTGTCAAATAATCTCCAAATTGTATGAAAATTGAAATGAAGACTCCTAATAATATTATAAGATGAATGGAAAAAGGATTAGAGTCAATAAGGTCACTAATTTATGAGTAACAATACTAGGGTTGTTACAAAGAATATTATAAAGGCTCAATGATTCTAAATATAGAATCCAAAGTCAAACCTAAGGCTTAAGAGTAAACCTTCACAACTTATAAGCTAATATTAGAGAATTCTAACCAAGGATCTTAAGCTTACAAGGAAACTTCACAGACTAAGTGATAATCATTGGACACTCAACTAAGTTGAATATAACCTTAAAGGATTAAAGATTAAAGTCTTGAGTCATCACATGTGACTTAACACTTAAAGATTTTAAGGCTAAGGTCAGCTACTACTTAGCATGTAACACACATACTAAGTACATGATACACTAAAGGTCAAGCTTTCACAAAGGTTCTACACTTAAGTGACATTCATCACTTAAGGAGACTTATCCTAAAGGAAGGGATTTCACTATCAAATAAGATGGCAAAGGAGGTAAAGGCTAACTTGTTAAGTCACCACAAGTGCTTAACCAAAACTAAAGGTTCTAGAATATAACTATCAATTATAATCCAAAGGATTGAAATCCTAATGCTTATAATTTAAGAAATGGCTTGACATCAAAGAACAAAGGTTCTTTAACTACTTAGGCAATTAAGGGTTTTAGGTTTAAGAGGCCAATGATTTACTACTAAGCTTTGCTTATGAACTTACATACAAGGGTTAGAACCATCTAACCAAAGATGTAAGTTCATAATAAGGATGACTAGTGTGAACTAACCATATGATTAGTCTACTCTAAGGATTTTACCACAAAAGAGATATTCATCTCTTGCTAGAGGATTATCCTAAAGCAACAAGGTTCAGTATCCAATTTGGATACCTAACCATAAAATGGAGGGAAGACTGATGCATCAAGTCACATAATGTGACTTAACATCATTATGTTCTCAAAGGGTTAAACTATCTACTCAAATGGGAAGATAAAGTCTTAAGTCACAAAATGTGACTTTACACATTTAAGTTTCTAAAGCTAACACCTAAATGATTAAAGTCAGGGAATCACTTATTGATAAATTCAAGATTTATAGTAAAATAAGATAGTAAATACAAGCACTTTAATACTAGAATGGTATACTTTGATGTATTTTCCACTATTTTTTAGGCAAAAAGAGGAGATGGGCTGAAATCTGGGAAAAACAGGAATTCTGGAAGAAATCCGTCATAGCTCGCCCAGACACGCCACAGCACGCTCAAGCAGACACAAACCCGAGAGCTCAGTGCTACCGTGCCCCACTGTAGGTCCAAACCCGAGAGCTTGGCACTACCACGCATCGTGACAGAACCATCCAAACCTAGACTCATCATCAATTCAAAAGCCCTTGCTACAGCTTACAGCAGCGGTCTCAACCCGATACACTAGCGCTGCTGCATGATGTAGCAGATTCAAATAGAGAGATCAGCGCTACCACGCACTGCAGCGGATTAATAGGACTATGACTTATTAAAGAAAGTATAAAGTGTTTCGCTACTGCGCACCATAGCGGGCCCAAACCCGAGAGCTCAGTGCTACCGCGCACCGTAGCGGGCCAACCCCAAGAGCTCGGCCCTACCGCGCACCACAGCGGGCATTCATCTGATGAATATTCTGAAGCAGAACTGCAGTACCGCCGTATTTTTAGCCTGGTTCAAGCATTAATATCAGCATATGGAAGGCCACAAAATTAAAATGATTTTCCTTCTCTAGCTGTATTAACTTCAAACTCAATTAATATTGGTATTCTCAAGAGGCATAACGGAATAAATTAAAAGGCAAACCATTAAGGAGAAGGAGTTGAAGAGTTGGACAGCAATTATTTCCAAGGGTCGAGGAATGTACTATAAAAGGAAGAAAGAAAGACTAAGAGAGGGTTCCCCTCTTTGATAATCCCTGATCAAAAATCTAAGACTGTTGTGAGAAAAGAAAAGGAGACCCTCACCAAGGAAGGAAGAAGAGATCCACTCAAGGAAGAAAAAGGAAGACCATCACCAAGGAGCTAGAAAGGAAGAAGTTAGGAAAATAAAAGAAGATTTAGAGAATGCTATGAAAGGGTTGTTCCCAATATTCTCCTCAACTTTTCTTTTTGATTTTATTTTAGTTAAACTATAACATGGTTCAGTTTCTTGTATATTTCTTCCTCTATTTCTGTTATAATGGAAGGCTAAACCCTCTTTGGGGAGGATTGGGCTTTCATCATGCAAAGAGTAAAGAAACAAAATGGTGTTAGTATGAAATTTTACTAATGAATAAAATCTTTTTTCATTTATGTTTAAAATATGTTCTTGTTTGCATGCTGTGGAATGATTGAATATCTTATGTCTATTAAAATGGTTGTAATGAAAATAATGCTAAGTCAACTTGACACTTCAAGCCTAGAGGGAATGCACATAAAGGTCCTCATTGCGAACACATGTTCGTTGTGCGAGAATTCTTGGTGTAAAACACCTTGGGAATGAAATGGAAGGTTGATTGAGTAACATTAACTCTCTTGTGCCCCATAGCTCACAAATTGGCGTAAAGCTAGGTATGTGAGCGTTAGTGCTTAGAGCCCAGTGACAAGCTCTTGAGCTTAACTGCACCATACCTTGAGCTCAGTCGAGAAGTTGATGCATGTGAGCCAAGAGCCACCAATCAAGCTCTGTGGCTCAGCAAACGTTAAAGGAGGAAGATGACTCATTGAGTTATCCTGGATGAGGTGACATAGTCCATATGGCCCGGTGAATCTACTTTTTTATTTAAACTACGCATGTAGCGCGTGATGCTAGTTGGTGGAAATCAAGCTTATGTAATCATCAAATTAAGAGAATATTTTGATAACTTAGATGTAGATAATCTTAATTAACTCAATGCGATCACATGAGAGTCTATGTGCTAAGATCGAACCCTTATGTGTTCATCTTGTGCACTAGACATGAGTTAGTTAGAATTAGAGGACCAATCTAAGGAATACTATCTTTACTTAATTTTAAATTTCATGAAAATAATTTCATTAAAAGTTAATTGAATGTGAGTATTGACACCAATCCCTTAATAATTGAATGATAAAAACCCAACTCTCCTTTTTTTTATCAAATAGTATCTTATATTAAGATCTTTGAATTGTTAATTAGGAGCCACTAAAAATCCAAAATATCTTAGTCTAAACATTATTAAAAATAGATACACCTTAGTATCAAAACACACCATTCCCTGAGGACGATAAATCTCGAAATTTACCTTCCAATTATTACTTCAGACCACGTACACTTGCGTGCAAGCGCAGACGTGTATTTTACAGTCTGTCAAGTTTTTGGCACCTTTGTCGGGGAATGGTAATTATTTTGTATTAAGGATAATCTATAAATAAATAGTGATTTAGAATTATCTTTGTTTAGCATATATTTTCTTATTTCTGTAATTTATTTTTCTATTAAATTTTATAGTTTTTATTTTTAAATATGGAGTACTCAAATTTTATGGTCATGCAGGATAATAATAAAAATTGGTGTATATGGTGTGGGGGAACACATTTAAGTTTTGATTGTAATACAAACAACTATTTTGCACCTTCAAGAATAAAACTGATTAACTACATTAAGTTTTATTACAACTTGCAACACAATTACACTCACTCTGATATGAACATTAATAACACAAATTGGTCGAGTGAGCAGTCTTACTTAGAAGAATTGGTGGAATATTTTAGTGATTATGTGAACAATAATTTGCATGAAACTGAACCAATCTTGATTAGGCACGAGTTTAATCTGGAAGATCAAGAGCATCTATGTAAATCAATTGAAGATAAGTTAGAATTTATATTGCAATAATTAGCTAACTCAATCCAAGAAGTTGTTATAATTGAGCAGACAAAGGAATAAGCTGAAGAAGTGTTGATTTGTAAGAAAGAAACTTTAACTCAAATAAATATTGATAATGAGAAAGAGTTAGAGAATCAATTCAATTTAGATCATTCTAAAATGCAATAAGAAGTGCCAACATGTAATGAATACACTTTAACTCAAACAAATAATAAAAATGAGAAAGAGTTGGAGTATCAATTTAAATTAGACAATCTAAAAATGCAACAAAATTTTCAAATAGAAATAGTTAATCAAATGCAATCTATAAATTATCTCCTACACACCTCAAGTGCATCTACCTTAATTTTTAATAATAAGTGATGCAATATTGATGATTATTGTGTGCAATATGAATTTGTAGAGAAATACTTTGATCTTAAAGAAAATTGAATTTTATGCCTTTTTGTAAAATGAAATTGAGAATGATATTAATGATGAATTTGATGAGTTTGATGACAAATATAAGGTGAGAAAAGACAAGAATGAAAAGAAGAATAAAAAGAAAAATTATTCAAAGTTAGAAGACACAAGCTGGATCTAGAAGGAAAAAAATAGTGTAGCTGACATTCATAACAATTACATTATTAAATAAGCTTGTACTCATCCTAAAGCCTTAATATGAATTTGGAAATAAATTTAAGGAGATATAAACTCTTTTTAGTCAGGATGAGGGCATTAAACTAAGAACTGGTTGGGAGGCAATCCAATAAATAATTTTATATTTTTGTTTGTTTCAAATTCTAAGTAGTACATGTGTGCATCAATAAAGGTGCAAAAGGAATCTCGAGCATGATTGCAGTAACAATGATTGTCATTCTTTATATCAGGTTATTTCATTTCTTACCAATCCTAGTAAAGTATTTGTATTTTTCCTTAATTTTGTGCTTTTAATTTTTGTTTAAATAAATCTTAGTGAATTACTTTCCCCCAAATTTTTTTTGCACTAATAGAATGTCATTATCTCAATAATTTTTCTAAAAATTTTAATGTGCTGAATTCAATTACAATGGAACATGTGAAGATTTTCTTTATTCTAATTTACTTAACAAGAGGTGATCAAGCAAAACAAACAGTTCTAAATTTTTTCATGCTAAATCATTTTACACTCATTTTACTATAAGTCTCCACAATCAAAAATGTATGATGCCTTAGATCTAAGTGCGGGAGTGGAGTCAAGGAACTTGATTTGGAGAAGTAAGAAATGGTGAAACAAAAATGTGCTAGGCTTCTGCAGGACTTACTGAACGCAATGAAAATAGATGGGGACGAAGCAAATGTCTCTTTCTTGAACCGAAAGCAAAAAAGAAAATTCAGGGATGAAGAGAAATTTCTCTCCCAAACTAAGAAAATTGAGAAAAATAGAATGAAGAAAAATATATCTTCTAAAAAGAAATATTCATTACGATTTAGAAAAAGAAGCACAAGTGGCACGAAATTCTTACACACCGAATCTAACTTTTCTTAGTTAAGTAATCATAGGAAATCCTTTGGAACTTATAAGTTGAGTATCAGGTAATTCGTCTCATGACACACCTATTTTAAGAAGACTAAATACTGGTGAGACAATATTAAAAACTCTCGCTTTGCTGACTACGACATCGAGGATATCTCTAGGGAAACATTTGTGAAAGTGTTCAAAGCAGAGTTTATTCCTCCATCTACTTAGAACATCATTGAGGATACCTTGTTGAGAATGAAATAAGGTGTTCATCCTGTATCGGAATACGAGATGAAATTTAGAAGATTAACTAGTTTTTCTCCTGATTTGTTATACTGAAGCTGCAAGATGCCATAGGTTTCACTCTATCAAAGACCACATCATTTCTTTGCTTCTCACTGACCTTTCCCAGCTAGTAGAAATAGCAAGAGTGGTAGAACACCACCAATAAAAAAAAGATATGAAGTGGAAGATGCACGCGATGCCTAACTGCCATAATGCATTTAAAAAGCACATGCCGCATCATGCTAAGGCTTACCAAATTGAAGCTACCTCTTCATCTGAACCAATTAAGGATTGCAATAAACTTCATCCTTACGTCAAGTATTATCACTTTGTCCATTGTCGTTTCACTTGTGGTCGGCAGGGCCACATGTACTATCAGTGCACTCGACAAGAATTTGTGGATGGTGTTCGCATAAATTATTCTCATTAGAACCAAGTTTTCTGTGTCGTACCTTTGAGTAAAAGAGATCCGAGAATGGTGATAATTCCACCACCGCAAGCTAAAGATTTTGAACCAGCTAAGGAGCAAACTGTTGATCCCATAATGCAAAACCAAAATAACCCTAAGAAGCTGGTCAACAATAACTATCCTACTGGTCCTGCTCATGTTTATGCTTTAACTCCTATCGAAGCTACAGAAGATAATAATGTGATTTCATGTACATATTTATGAACCTATCTTATTTTTGCAAAAGTTATCTTCTGTTACGGCATATTTATTATTACTAGTAGTTATTACATCAAATCATTTAATCATATGAACATTGTGCTTAAAAAATAAATTTTGTAATGTTATTCAACAATGGGCTAGTCATTCTTTTATTTCTGAAAGTTTTACTAAAACCCTTAATATATCTTCGTATAAGTTGACAAAATCGTTAAATGTTGAACTTCCTTCTGGAGCCCAACTCAGTACTCACAAATTTTGTGATATCAAAATTTCATTAAAGGATCAAGCATTCAAATCAAAGTTGATTGTTCTACATGTAGCCAACTTCGATATTGTACTCGGTATGAATTGGCTTAGTAAGCATAATGCAATTATTAATTATCAAAAGAAGAAAGTTACTCCCCATTCCCTTAGCAATCCAAGAACCTTCGTAAGGAAAATTAGTACACAAGCATCTTTAATTAATGCAATTAAAGCTGAGAAACTGATCAGTAAAGGGTGTGATGTATATCTCATTACAATGGTGGGTGAAGCAAAGGAATGTGTCCCACTTGCTAAAAGTAAAATAGTGAACAAATGTTTTAATGTGTTCCCTAAAGACTACTTGCTTTGTTTATGTTCTATTAAAGAAGTAGAATTCTCTATTTAGTTAATTTATGTAACACAACTGATATTTAAAGCTCCGTACATAATGAAACCTAAGGAACTCCAAGAGCTAAACAGGTGTTGTATTGTGGAGACCATTTTGCCCATCATGGAGATGCTAACGATGCTCCAATGAGCTTCCGAAAGGTTTCAAGGAAATTCAAAACAAAGTGTAAAGTATATGAACAACACAGACTCTGCAGCGCACCATGGCACACTGCAGTGTGCCTTGGAGCTCCCTCACCAGAGATGGAGGTATTATTGCACACCTCTGCGGTCAGCAAACAAAGAAGCAGACACTACCGCATACTGCAACAAAAAATGGCACTACATCATGCCACAGCGAGAATCGGCGCTACACCGCACCGTAACGACAAGCAACCAGAGAGACGGGCACTATAACATACCGCACTGACTGACAAACAGAGACCATGGTGTTACAACGTGCCCTGGCACCTGACTACCCGAAACCCAGGCACTACGGTACGCCTGGCAAAATTTTGGTTCTGTTCAGGTTATGCCCTAAGTAATTTGGAGGGAATTTTGGATCATTTGCGGTTCAAAAATGAGCTGGGTACTTAAGGAAACATGTGGAGGCATTTTCTTTGCAAGCTAAAAGTGTTGGAACCCTAGTTGGAGGCTTTGGTTGCTATGAGAAAGAGATCCCAAGGTGAACCCTAAGGAAGCTACAATGCAAGAGAGCTCTTACATATTAGAGAACATACTTCTGGTGGTGGATGCTTCCTCTCCACTTCATCTTGGAGTAAGAGCTTGTGTATTTCTTATTAAAAGTTAAGCCCTTTGTAACTCTGTACTATTCAAGATTCTTAATGGATATTTTTTATGGTGTGGCTTCATGATTTTTCCCATACTTGAGTTTTATACATAATTTTCTGTGCTTGGATGTATATGTGTTTGAGTTTGCTTTGCATGCATGTGATATGATCTTTATCTTGTAGATTTGTGATTTCAAACTTGCTTGGAAACCATCAATACAATCCCAGTCCTCAATCATGTGCGTTAATCAAACCACTTCCACTACAGAGTGTGTGCTCGGTGATCATCAAGATATTTGCCAACAAGTTGTATCAGAGCGAGGTTACCTTGTTGGTCCTAGGGTTTGTTGTTTGAGTGGGTGCAATGGCCAACTATATGAGACAAAAAATAGAGAAATTTAGCAGTATGAACTTTGTATTTTAGAAAATGCAGATGGAGGATCTGTTTTTCTAGAAGAAGTTATATCTTTTATTGAAATGAGCATACAAAAACCTGCAACTATGGCTGATAAAGATTGGGAAGTTCTCGATAGAACTGCACTTGGTTTGATTCGTTTATCATTATCATCTTTTGTTGCTTTTAACATTGCTAATGAGAAAACTATTATATATCTTATGGATACTCTAACAAGAATGTATGAGAAGCCCTCAGCTTCAAACAAAATTTTCTTGATGAAGAGATTGTTTAACATGAAGATGATGGATGGCCATTTAGTGACTAAACACCGCGATAGTTTAAACATTGTCATGAACTAATTAAGTTTGGTGGGCATCAATTTTGATGACGAGGTTCGAGCTTTGTTGTTCCTCTCTTCATTGCTAGACAGTTGGGATGGGCTGGTTACAGCCATCGAAAACTCATCAAGAAATGCATTATTAAGATTCAACGATATTTTTGGGCTTGTGCTAAATGAAGAGGTGCGGAAGAAATTTCATGGGGAGCCATCCACCTCAGCACTGAATGCTGAAAACATGGAAAGACATATAGAAAGGAAACATAACAGAAATAGGTCAATGTCTTGACAAGGAAAATCAAGACCTGAAAAAACATAGCTGAATTGTTGGAACTAAGGGAAGGCAGGTCACTTCAAAAAGGATTGCCCTACCTTGAAGAATTTAAGTGGTGGAGGCAAGATGATGAACCCCACAGTGAATTTTCAGCTGAGTAGGATCAGGATGCGTTATCCTCTCACTTGTCAATACAGAGTTCTGGGTAGTGGACTCGAGCGCATTCTTTTATGTGACTCAGTCGAGTAGTTCCTTCAAGAACTACACCAAGGGTGACTTGGATAAAGTATCTCTTGGAGATGACAAGGCTTGTGACATCATTGGCAGAGGTGATGTGGATGTTCAGCTACCAAACGGGGTAATTTGGAAGCTCAAAGATTTTAGACATATGCCATGTCTAAAGAGAAATCTAATTATTGTGAGCTAATTAGCCAGAGAAAGCTATAACACTTGTTTCACTGGAGACTCGTGGAAGGTCACCAAGGGTGCGCTCATTATTGCATAAGATAATATAGAAGGTTCACTTTACCTGATCAATAAAGTGCCTGATTCTATTGCATGTGAAGAAGAGATGGATGTTATCTATGGCACTAGAGGTTTGGCCATATGATCGAAAGGGGATTGAAATACCTACAGTCAAAGGGGAAGCTCCAAGGACTTGAAGTCAGTAGACTTGGATTTTTGTGAAGACTGTGTGTTGGGAAAATAAAAGAAGGTATTTGAAAGAGAGTTAAATGGAAAGAAACTTGAGTTGGTGCATACAGACATATGGAGGCCAGCTCCTACTTCTTCCATAGGTGGAGCTATATATTTTGTCACATTTATTAATGATCATACGAGGAATGTATGGGTTTACTTTCAGAAACATAAATCTGATGTGTTTGATGTATTTGGAAAGTGGTTATCTTTGGTAGAGAATGAGATATAATTGAAGCTTAAGTGCTTGAGGCTTGATAATGGCAACGAGTACTGTGATAAGAAGCTCAAGGAGTTCTGTGTTTTGAGAGGCATCAAGAGGGAATTTACAGTCCCAAAAATACCATAGCAAAATGGTGTTGCAAAATTAATGAACAGGACAATCACAAAAACTTAGGAGCATGAGATTTCATGCAGGTCTCCCAAAATAATTTTGGGCTAAGGCCATTAACACGGCAGTGTAACTAATAAATTTAGGACCATTCATACCCTTGAATGAAGGGATTCTTGAGGAATCTTAGAGCAGAAAGGAGGTGAAACTGAACCATCTCAAGGTATTTGCTTATTCATCATATGTGCACATTGATGCATGATCCTGAAGCAAACTTGATGCTAAGGCGATCAAGTGCACATTCATTGGATATGGTGCGAGCAAGTTCGATTGTAGATTCTGGGACAATCAAAACTAGAAGGTCATCAGAATTAGGGATGTCACTTTCAATGAAAGTGAAATGTGCAAGGACTGTATTGGAATTAAGATTGATTCCAAGGATGCTTCAGATGGTGAGCCCCATCATATAGAAATTAATGATAGTGTTGAGCTAGATGTTGGAGTACATGACAAATATTAGGAGGGTGTCAATGTTGAACCACAAACACCCATATTAAGAAGATCCATAATAGTCACAAGACCACCAAGAGGTACACTCCTTCTGTATTTTGCATGTTACTAATGGATGGTGGTGAACTAGAAAGCTTGGAAGAGGCACTTCAGGTTGAAAATTGAATCAAATGGGAGGCTTCCATGAATAATAAAATGGCATCACTCGTGTCAAATGGGACATGGAAATTGGCACCTCTACCAACTAAGAAGAAATCCCTTCATAACAAGTGGGTTTACCGGGTGAAAGAAGAACTGAATGGGAGCAAGTGCTATAAGGTGAGACTTGTAGTAAAGGGCTTCCAACAAAGACATGAGGTTGACTATAGTGAAATCTTTGCCCCAATTATGAAGATGACAACCATCAGAGTTGTGTTGAATATTATTGCAGTTGAGGATTTGCATCTGGAGTAAATAGTGCATTCCTTCATGGAGGATTGGATAAGGAGCTATACATGTAACAACTTGAAAGGTACAAGGCTCAAGAGAAAGGAAAAGCTGAGCTAGTGTGCAAGCTCAAGAAGAGCCTCTATGGCTTGAAGCAAGCATTAAGACAGTAGTACAAAAGATTTGATAGTATCATATCTAAATCAGAGTACAAGAGATGCCAGGTAAATCACTGTTATTGCATAAAATAGTGCAAGTCCTCTTATATTATTCTATTATTGTATGTGGATGATATACTGATTGTAGGATTGGACATAGAGGAGATAAGGATGCTGAAAGAGCTTATGTCAAAGAAGTTTGACATGAAAGACTTGGGGCTGGCCAAGCAGATTCTTGGAATGAGAATCAATAGGGAAAGAAGTGCAAGAATTTTGAAGCTGTCACAGAAAGAGTATGTTGAAAATGTGCTGAAAAGATTTAACATGAGTGAGGCAAAGCCAGTGGGCACTTCCCTAGCATGTCACTTTAGCTTATCTAAGGAGCAGATGTCGAAGTCTAAGTATTCCTGATGATTTAACAATTGGGATGATCTGCACAAGGCCAAATATTACTCATGTAGTGGGAGTGGTCAGCAGATTCATAGAAAACCTAGAAAAGCACCATTAGGAAATAGTTAAGTGGATCTTAAAGTATCTGAAAGGTACAGTGGACAAAGCTTTATGCTTTAAAAGATCTGACATTATTTTACAAGGTTATATAGACTCAGATCTTGCATGAGATGTTGGTAGCAGAAAAATCACTACATGATATGTGTATACATTAGGAAGTGCAGCAGTGAGCTAGAACTCTAGGCTACAAAACATCATTGTGTTATCTACCTCGGAGGTGGAATACATTGCCATTACAGAGGTAAGGAGATGATTTGGTTGAAAAGTTTTATGGTAGAATTGGAAAAGGAGCAGGAGGATGTGAAGCTTTACTATAATAATATGAGCGTTATTCACCTAGTGAAGAATGTATTATTTCATGCCAAGATAAAGCACATTCAACTCTGTTATCATTTCGTCCGAACACTGTTAGAAGAAGGACAGCTCATACTAGAAAAGATCCACACTTCTAAGAATCTAGCTGATATGCTTACAAAAGTAATAACAATAGAGAAACTAAAGCTATGTGCAGCTTCAATTGGCCTCGGCATGTAAAGAGAAAGCGGGGGGTGAGCCACACAATACTTTTTGATAAAGATAGAAGAAGATAATGAAGGATTAATGTTCGAAGAGAGGGTGATACCAAAATGTTAAAAAGTGGGAGATTGTTATGATATGGAGATCATTTAGTTCATTATGGAGATGCTAATGGTGCTCCGGTGAGCTTCCGGAAGGTTCCGATGCAATTTGGAACAAGGTGTGAAGTCTATGAACAACAAAAACACTGCAGTGCATAGTGGCATGCCGCAGCACACCTTGGAGCTCCCTCACCCAAGACGGAGGCACTATCGTGCTCCTTAGCGATCAGCAAACATAGAAGCAGGTGCTATCGCATACCACTATGAAAGTCAGCACTATAGCATGCTGCAGTAAAAATTGGCACTACAGAGCATCACAGCTACATGCAACCCGAGAGACCGGTGATACAACGTGCCCTGATGTTGGTCTACCTGAGACCCAGGCACGCCGTAGCACCTGGCTGAATTTTGCTTCGGTTTAGATTATGTCCTAAGTAATTTGAAGGAAATTTGGACCATTTGGGGTTTGAAAATGAGCTAGGTACTTAAGGGAACATGTGAAAGAGTTTTCTATGTAAGCTAAGCATATTGGAATCTTAGTTGGAGGCTTTGGCTACAGTGATGAGAAGATCCTAAGGTGAATCCCTAAGGAAGCTGCAGTAAGAGAACTCTTGTATATTAGAGAAGATACTCCTAGTGATGGCTGCTTCCTTTCCTCTTCATCTTAGAGTAAGAGCTTATATATTTCCTGTGAAAGGTTAAGCTATTTGTAACTCTGTACTCTTCATGATTCTTAGTGAATATTTTATATTGTGTGGCTCTATAGTTTTTCTCATTCTTAGGTTTTCCACTAATTTTCTATGTTTGGATGTATGTGTACTTGATTTTGCTTTGCATGCATATACTGTGATCTTTCTCTTGTGGATTTGTGATTTTGAACTTGATTGGCACCATCAACACAACACTGGTCCTCAATTGAGTACGCTAATCAAACTGCTTCCGCTGTAGGGTGTGTGCTCGGTGATTATTAAGATATTTGCCAACATTGAGCAACTACAAGAGCTCCTAAGCAAAAAAATTATTAGGACTAGCATATCTCCTGGGAGAGCGTTGGTTCTGTTTGTCAAAAATAATGATGGATCTATGTGTATGTGCATAGATTATCGTGAGTTGAACAAGCTCACCATTAAAAATAAGTATCCACTGCATAGGATCGATGACAGGTTCGATCAATTATCTAGTGTTGTTATATTTTTCTAAGATCGATTTAAGATCAAAATACCATCAATTGCGAGTAAAGGGATCTGATATCAAGAAGACAGTCTTTTGCACTCATTATGGTCACTATCAATTCTTTATGATGTCTTTCGGACTCACCAATGCGCCATCAATTTTCATGAACTTGATGCTTCGAGTTCTAAAGCCTTTTTTGGATATATTTGTTATTATCTTTATCGATGATATTCTTATTTACTCCAAAACTCTTAAAGAGCATGAAGATCATCTGAGAGCAATCTTGGAAACATTGCGTGCTCATCAACTGCATGCAAAATTTTTTAAGTGCGAATTCTGGTTAGCTTCTATAGCATTCTTGGGTCATGTCGTTGATGCCCAAGGAATCCGTGTTAATCAAAAGAAAGTTAGCGCAATCCAGGATTGGGTGTAGCCCAAGTCAATAACAAATATTTGAAACTTTCAGAGATTAGCTGATTACTATAAAAAATTTGTTAAGGGTTTCTCTAGATCACATCTCCATTGACAAGACTAACTCATAAAGCAGTACTTTTGTCTAAAGTCTTGACTATAAAAAAGCATTTTAGAAGTTAAAATATGCACTCTCAACTGCTTTAGTGCTTGTCCTACCAAAGCAAGGCTTAGACTATCAAGTATATACGGGTGCATTTGGAACTGATTTAGGATGCATATTAATGCAATAATGAAGATTCATTGCATATGATTCTCATTAATTAAAGCCACATAAGAAAAATTATCATGTGCACGATCTAGGGCTTATTGTTGTTATATTTATCTTAAAAATTTGGCATCACTAGCTGTATGGAATTTAGTGTACCATCTTCACTGATCATCAAAGTCTGAAGTATATATTTATTCAGCATAAACTAAATTGCCGTCAGAGAAAGTTGTTAGAATTGATCAACAGTTATAATCTGAGTATTCAGTATCTTCTCTCAATATTATATCCAACCGATTAGCCTATTATAGAATATGATATTTTAGAATTAGATTAACGAAACCTTTGAAAGAAAAAGGCGTGTAAAGATTCCTGGTCTTTCATCCAACCTAACGGAATAGTACCCTCGTTACAAACTGCTATTGTTGGACATCTCAACTCCAATAGCCTTGATTGGGAAATTAAACATTGTAACTAATGCTCTTAGTTGTCATGCTACACTATGTGCCATGATTGCTAAAGGTTCTTTAGTTGAAGAATTTTGTAAGCTATGCATTAAACCTATCAAAGTTGAGATGCTTAATGAGTTGATAGAGCTAAGTTCAGTGGAACGAACCTTTCACAGAGATGTTTCAATCTGTCATAACACAGATGAAGATTATTTTAAATTCAAGACCAAAACTGAAAGTGGTCATCCCCATGACCTGCAACTACGTGGAAATGTGATATTTCAAGGGAATCGACTATGGATTCCAATGTCAATACACCAAAAAATATCATCAAAGGCCACAATTCTGGATACCTTGCAGTACCAAATCATTTAAGGATTTTAAATAATCTTCTGATGGCTTGGGATGATGAAATGGGTGGCAAATTTCATTGTAAAGTGTTATGCATGTAATCTAGTTAAGGACAAACACCAAAGACCTGGAGGATTAATGCATCTGATGAAAATCTAGAATGAAAATGGTTCGACATATCAATGGACTTCATTGTGGGATTGCCTAAATCAAGATCTAAAGCTGATGCAGTCTAGGTTATTATCGATCAACTAACCAAGTTAGCACACTTTATTCCTATTTGATAAACTGATTCAGTGGAAAAACTAGAAAAGATGTATACTAAAAAAATTGTCAAACTCTATGGAATTCCAAAATCAACTGTCTCAGACAGAGATAGCAGGTTCACTTGTAAGTTCTGGCAAGTTGTGCATCAAGACCTAGAAACTACCATGGCCATGAGCATTATTTTTCACCCTTAAAGTGATGAACAAATAGAAAGAGTCAATCAAATCCTTGAAGAACTTATGCATCTATGCATTCTAGATTTTGGTAGTTTATGGGAATATCATATCTTGCTCGTGGAGTTTATGTATAATAATATCTTTCAATCCTTGCATGGTAAAAAGTGCATTACTCCACTTGCTTGGCCAGAAACTAAAAGTGTTAAGATTTTTGGATCTGAATTAGTTAAAGAACCAAACAGAAAAGTTCAGCTCATTCAGTAGAGGATTTGTGTAGCTCAAGATCAGCAAAGCAATTATCATGATAGACATCATCATCCTCTGGAATTCAATATTGGTGACTTTGCTTATTTAAAAGTCAGTCAAATGAAAGGTGTTTTCAAATTTGTGGTGGCCGAGAAACTCAAGCTCTGTTACGTTGAACCTTTTGAAGTGTCATCAAAAGTAAGATTTGTGGCCTACAGACTTAAATTCCCAAATAATTTTTTTGTAATCCATAATTTTTTGCATGTGTCATCATTGAGAAGATGTCCTAAGAATCCTTCTCACTTAATTCAACTTCCAGCAACATCTATTCAATCCAATCTTTTGTATACATAAGAATTAATAAAGATCTTAGCTCACAATCAAAAGTAGTTAAAGAATCATTATAATCCCATGGTGAAAGTGTAGAGGCAGAATCGTACTCTTGAAAAATAAACTTGGGGAAAAGAGGCGGATATGCATCAAACATATCCAAAGCTCTTTGAGAATCCAGGTACTATCCTAAACTCCTCTTAAATTTTCTGTCACTATATATGTTCCTTGTTTCCTACTTAGGTGGTGTTAAGGATAATATCGTTCTTAAGTGGGAAAATTTATAAACAATCTTAGGTTGTTACCCTAGTTAATCTATGTCAAATAAAACTTTGATTATCATTCCATTAGACTTAATTAGCCAATTAAACCTAACCTTAGAATTTTGGGGTCAATCAAGCCACAATTGGGTAAATTGGCTATTTTGCCAAATTTAGAATCCATAAAATTAGCTAAATTAATTTGATATATTAATGAAAATCTGATTATATTTTTGAATTCCGCACTCTCAAATTAGCTAATAGTGAATTTTTAGAATTTTTGGAAGTCATTTGGTGCTAAACTGAATTTAATTTTATTTAGAATAATTATTTAAATTAATTTAATCATTTAAATTCTTGTTTCCAATAGTCAGCTAGATTTTAAAACTGCATATGGAATCTCGATCGTTCTACCTTTCCTTATCCTTAATTAAAAGGCCTCCATCACTCCATCGCTCTGATCCTCTATCAATCATCAGATCGCATCTATGATCCCATAGCTGGTAGCTAGCTCGCATTCAGTCGTTGGGCTTAAGTACATCAGAATCGTTCTGACCTAATAGCCATTTGATCAGACGATTGGCATAACCCATGCACTATAGGTCTTCATCATGAATCCTTCAATTTAGCGATCCCTCCGGACAGCAGCGAATCATCGTACCATCTGCTCACGACCTCTAACGGTCGCCAATGTCTTGTGTACATTTTAAGAAAGGTAACCTAAATCACTTAATTTATTTAACTGCACTTATCGATGCGCACAAAAATAAGGGGATGAAATTTTTTTATAGTTTATTCTCTCAAACTGAGAGGTTCAATATCTTTATTGAATATACTATGAAAGTGGAATATTTGTCTTAAACTAAACTGCACTTATCGATGGCACAAAGATAATGTGATGAAACCCTTTTACAATCTTATTTATGACAAATCAACCTGTTCTCCATTGGAGGTACTAAGTAATGGCATTCCAAGATTATGACTTAAAAGTAACTCAATATATGTGTTCTACCATAATTTGATAAGTTTTTAATGGATCATCTAAAGGCCTACCTCAAAAAGAGACAAATAAGCATTTTCTTACCTCAAAATAGCCTTGTTAAAGGTGAACTATTATTTTTTTTTAACCATAAGAACTAACTTACCTTTTATAGGACTACTAGTGATTAATCAAGTTCAACTTAATCATTATAAGTCAAATGATGAATTTTATATAAGTTTACTAGGTCAATCATTAAGTTGAGAAGCAAATCAATTATGCAAATCCTCTAAATTCTTAAACTTATCCTAAGCCATCAAGTCATGGGGTGAAATCGTAAAATTTTTAAAAATTTATCACTTGATAATCTAACGTATTTTATTAATTTAATAAGAAACAATTCAAGCCGGTCTCTTTCTTTAATAGAAAATCAAAATAAGTTAAGCTTAAAATTAAGATAAGAAAATCAAATTATCATTTAGGAGACTTAATAAATTTAAATCACATGATAAATTAATAATACTAACTAGAAAATAAATGTTAGCCTTCACTTATTATGATCAAAAGTAATTAGTACTTAATTAGTAATTTAAAATTTAGAATTTAAATCTAACTAAACAAATTAATTTCTAAGCATTTTAATAATTTATCACAATATTTCAAATATAATGTTCCACATTTCGAGTAATATAATGAATATATTTAACATGGTTATCTTAGATTCTAAAAAATAATAATATATTCATTCAATCAAAAGAAAATGGCTATAAGTGCAAGTTTGCCATACATGCATATATTCAAAAGATCTAAACATCATACGCATGAATTTCATATTTAAAAATCACCTTAATATTTACACAATGCAGGAATACGAAAAATATGAAGTTCTTAGGGTTATTGACTCGCATAATACAAAAAATATGAAGTTTATGAAAAAAAATGGGCATTTCTGTGCGCTACGGCACGCTACGACGGGTTGCGGCGCCAGATTTCTCGAGACGCGGGCGCTGCGGCACGTTGGAGTGCTCCCTGGCCGAGCAACATGCACTACGGGGAACTGCAATACAAAATTTCATAAGACGCGGGCGCTGCAGTGCGCTGTAGCGCTCCCTGGCTAGTAGCATCTGACGAACATTTTGCTTGGACTAAAAATGGAACAATCCCGCCTATGTCATTCAAATACTCTCGATTCAGTGCACCTCAAGTGTGGAGCCATATACTGATGGTAAAGTCTTTCCAAAACCTTCCCATTGGTACCAAGATCGACCCAAAAATATTATTATAATGTCACAAACATGATGCCTTAGGTTCAAGTATACATAAATCCTACTTGCAGAAACTATTTTTTTAATGGATGAAATAAGCTTCGAATGAACTCGTTCGAGTCTGATTGAGGCTTGATAATCAAATAAAACTCCATACAATGGCTAATCAAAATACCATTTTACAAATATATTTATTAAATCAATGGGAAGAGTAGCACAATGAGGGTACCTTTGCTTGTGAAGGAAGGTTCCAGCCAAGTTTTTCTTAAGAGCTTGGGGGGAATGAGCTTCTTCTTCAATTGTTTGAAAAAAGAGGGAGGAAAGCTGAGGGTTTGTCAGGAGCTTGGGAGGAAGAAAACTTCAGCTACCAACAAATGGAGAGGGAGGAGGATTGAGGCTCCAAGCTTAAAGGAGGAGAAGGTATAGGCTTGGAGAGGGGGAAGACAGGGCAGCAGGCCCTCTCCCATCAGTATGGAGAGGAAGGATTGTGTGCGCAGGAAATGGGGAAGGCAGGCGGAAAGGAGGGAAAGAAGTGGTGTTCAACGCGGAAAGAAAACTTAAATTAATTTAATTAATTGTTTTCTAATTTTTATTTAATGCATTAAACTAATAAAAAAATCAAATTGATAGGCAAGCTCCGAAAAAATCTAAAAATTCACCCCTAGCTAATTTGAGGGTGGGGAACTTAACGACAAAGTCAGATTTTAATTTTAGGTCAAATTAAATATCTCAATCTTCTAATAAATTAAGTTTATTAAAATATTGATAATATTCTATTGAACTTCGAATCGTTCCAAATTTGTAGAGTTTGGTTTAAACACCTTACGGAGACTAATTGAGATGATTACAAGTTAATTTGACTAATAAATATTGGTTAACAACCTTTGAGTTGTTACACCCCTCCCTATTGTCCAGCTCGTGGCTGGCACCTCCAGCCCCAGTCCTTAGCAATCATTGGGTGTAGTCTAGTGTTCAGACCCCCAGCATAGTACAGTTGACCTCTATAACTCTCATAACACTTTGAAGATCCAATCAACTCTCTGTCTTCAAGAATTCATCTATTTAGGTATTGGTTCCTTACCCGTTGATTCGTGTGGACTCAATGTTAATCCAATTGTGCTCTAAGTAAATGCCGTGCCATGCTGTGAGTGTCCCTGAGTATTAAGCTACCAATGCTGAGGGGATAGAGTGGGTAAGCTAAGTCCAGACAGTGAGGACTCACTATCTGGAGAAAGTCATAACTTGATTGAGGTGTGGTCACTCCACTGAGATTAAGAGTTCAATCTTAGCCCAACTCCACTCATAATTGCATGCCCTAATGTATCGAATCGATTGTTGGCTTCCTTAAGATCGGGCTGAGCACCCATAAATCATATTGATCGATCGGGCAACAGCATTGTACAACGCTGGAGTCCGAGTAAGTACCCAGTGATCCGGTGACTCCCAAACCCAGCCAATATAGGGCTTCTCTTAGTCTTGACACCCTGAACATGTCGAGATCGAGAGTTAGTGTGGCGACCCGACCCTAAAAAAGTAGGTTGGGGTGGTCGTCACTTGGCAAATCCCTCACTTAACATAGATTATGTTATAATCCCCAATCCACTAATAAGAGAAGGATGTGCACTATGTAACAACAGAACCATTCACTAAATAATATACATATCAATCAGAGTGCAAAAGAAAGAAGTAGTAAATTTACATACATTGCACCATAATGCAGAAATATGAAACATGCAGCTCATAATAAAGTATGCATCACCTATATTATTATAGCATTTAATAAGTTTAAATTGAAAATGGAATAAGCACTCAATCTCATAAGCAAATAATAAAGAAAGCTAAAAGTCTTCAGTATTAGGGTGCTCCTCCTCCTGATCTAGCTCCACCCCTAACTCAACCACCTCAAATAGCTCAGAATCTACTATTGTCTGTTTCACAATGAGAGGGCCCCAGCCAAAAAAGAAATAAAATTTGATAGGATATATTATCTAAGTACATTTTTAAACTATGAATTTTATATATTAAATGATATTATAAATACTCTAAGCATTTTATGAGCAATAAAGTAATAAAAGAAAGTGATAAAAACTATAATCATTCAATTATAACTTAAAGCAAAATATGAGCTAAGCAACATACCTCAACTCAAAGCTGTATAAAAGGTCAAGTAGTGAATTTGTAAGAGATATTACTATGTACAAGGAAACATCTTAAGTAAAATGATCATTTTTATTCATGCTAATTTTATAAATAAAAGTAGTATAACCAACATTGAATAAAATCTAGCATCCTACATGCTTGTATATCAAATTAAAATTATTAAAAATATAAAGATAAATATAATAAAACATATTTTAGGATAATGGAGCAACTTGTATACATTTTAAAATGAATCTACTTATTTTAAAGGAGATACAAACAATATATAAAGATGATCATGGAGGCCCCATTGTATGCCATAAGAAAATTTTGATTTATTCATAATATAAGTGATAATTAAATAAGAAGCTAATAAGATTAAATAATTATTTTATAAAGTTCAAACCATTGTCTTTATATATTATTTGTATCTCTTTAAGATAAGTAGATTCATTTTAAAATGTATACAAGTTGCTTCATCATCCTAAAATATGTTTTATTAAAATTTAATCCCTAAGAATAGGAAATGCATAATATTCTCATCATTTTGATGCTATTGAAGGATTGATTGGTTGCATACCCAAAGCAAAATTATTATAATAACATGATATTCAAATCACGTGTTATTGACATAACATTGCTACTAATTCTCTGTTGCAACTATATGATATTGGATAAATGCATGACAAAGAATAACAACACAATGGCAATAGAAATATAAGAAAAACTTGCAGTCCCTCAAGCCAAAGTAAATTATCAATCTCTACTAACTTTTTAATAAAATGTCGCATGCTATGGAAACAAGAAGAAAATACACAATTTTGTAACTAAGATTTTCAAATGATTGGAGAATTGCAGCTATCAAATTAATAAGCCAATTGTTCATGCTATAATATGTACTTATAAACTCTAAAGAAAATAATTTGATCATTAAATCTCAAAAAGAATACATATGGATTAGGTTTGTATAATCAATAAGACTATATGACTTATGGAATTAATAACAGTAACATCACAAAATTCATGTAAATGAGCATATGATTACAGAAATTTTCCAACAATGCGAACTTAATAAATTGAAGATAATGGAAAGAGTTGTTTACTAATACATTAACCAATTTAATATGCAAGAAAACATATTGAGATCGATGTGCAAATTAATGGCCATACATGTGGCGCCCCGCCCCTTAATCTATAAGGATTAAGCCAAGGGTGGAGTGTCACTCTGGTTAACCCCTCACATATCATTGGATTATGATGGAATCCACAATCCACCTGATTAGTGAGGGAATAACACAGAATCAACTAACAGTCACTATCTACTAAATCATACAGAGTGCGGAAGCAAATTAAAGAATGACATCCAAGCATCATAATATAATAAATATGAAACATAACTCATAATATAAGCATATAATAATCCAAACACGCAGTCATAGGTACCTGTATTATTATTACAACATTTAAAGTTTAAACAAATAAAAGAGGAAAATATGCTCATCATCACAAGTAAAATAAACATCTAAATATCCTCAGGTCCAAGCTACTGCTCCTCCTCTAAGTAAGGCTCCTCCTCAGGTACTATAACCTCAACCTGCTCTAAACCTGATATTGTCGATTTCACAATGTAATGCCCCAACCAAAAAAAAAAATTTTGTGTTAGACAATTGTCTAAGTAGATTTTAGGCTGATATATTTTTATGTATTTTATAATATCACCACTTTACATTTTCCAAGCAACAATAAAAATAGGAGTGACTAGCAGTACAATAAGAAATGGAACAGCTATAAATAACATTTATAACTTAAGCAAAATGAGGCTAAGACATGCCTCAAAAGCAAAATAATCAAGGTAAGGCATATAAATATAATTAACTAAATAAGTACTGAAAGAAAATACTATATCTTAAAATATGCTGGTGATTAAATGAAATATACAGATTAAATAAGTAAACCCGACAGTGATACGTATAATAGCAGCAAAATTCTAACATCCTACTATATATAAGCTGAACAAAGGAGTAGCTGACTGAATAAACAATACTGACACATAGCCAAATATCAAACTGCATATGAATCTCTGTATACTAACTGCCATATCAAAAGACTTGGCAAAACTGGCCCATATATACATATCAATCTGTTCCCATAAACATAACTGAATACACTGTGTGACTAAAGAGGCATGCAATACTATGCAACATATTTTAGTTGTTTTACTTTTGTTTCTGTGAATAATTTTAGAAACAACTGAGGAGTCAAGCACGTCTACAAGACTATACAGGTCCCAAGCCTAACACACTCTCCTCAATGAGAATGTTAAGCATACTGATCTCACTTTACCCCTGTCCATCAGGGCAAATGTGCATCATAATCTACCATGAACTTGACCCAAAGGTAACTGTTATCTTATTATTCTAAGTTTTCATTTTCATACACAAAATTCTCTTATATGAAATGTTCAAGAAAGTAAGCTCAAATATATAAGAAATGTGTAGCACAAAGTATCAAAATAAGTATGGGACTCTACTAATATGGTGATATCATTTGTTTTCTAATTATCAAAATAAGTAATGGACTCTACTAATATTGTGATATTATTTATTTTATAATTATCCATTTTAACTATTCTAAGTTACACAAGTTCAGGATCACCGTTTTCCTACTATCGAGTGTAACTCAGAAACTCGTCCTTATAAGTTACAAAATATTAGGACTAGCTAGGTACTAATATGCTTAATCAAAGTCATCTATAAGAGTTAGATAATAAATCATCACGATCTAATTAATGATTTTAGACGTTCTATACTAAGCTTTAATCAACACTACTAAACTATATATTATAGATTAAACCCCACGAAATTGGGCTTAATCATATAATCCAAAAGGATAATACACAAGATCTAGGCTTAATTCTAATAGTGATCTAATAATTAAGGTCAATCCTATTAAGCAATCAAACTTAATATGATAAATCTCCTATCTTAAATCTAGAGTTAAAAGATAAAATAATCAAAATAAGTTGAAAATTCTAGAAACTAATAAAATCAAAGTTTTACTCATTGAGTAACCCATTTACCCAATGAATGAACTCTACCCTATGATCTAGTTCTATTCTTATGAATGATCCTTAAGTGCAGTGTAATAATCCTAAGAAGAGGACTTAGAGGAATATTTAAGAAGTTTAGCTAATTTAATTGAAAAGCTTAATTGAAAGGTTATAAGATTTAATGAATGCATGATGTGAGATGAATCTCACATCATGAATCTTAATACTTATTTATTTTGCACAAAAAGAAAATGTGCAATTCAACTCATAATTCTATTATTATTCGATCCGCTATTTTTACTATTTAATCCGCTCATTACTATTCATTTATGTGATTTTAATCATTATGTAAACTTATTGATATGATTAAGCCTTATTTAATCAATTACTATTAATTATTCTAAAGTAATTAACCTAATTATTTATTATTTAATAAATCCCACTATTAATTGAATAATTACTCATTTTGGTTACCGTTAATAGCAACTAATTAACTGAAGAGCAATTAATTACGTAATTAATCCAAAGTACAATTATAACTTCCCTAACTAATAATTTAAGGTAATTATATGAATATACAATCGAATGATTATCTTTGTTTAAAATTTACTATGCATTTTAATTATACTACTTTATTAATTATTACGTATATATATTCATATGTATTATCATTTTCATAACAAGTTTGTTAGCCAATTAATATTAGTTAAACTAATTGACTAATTAATTATTTTTAACTTACTTCCGGCTACTAAGTGCCAATTAACACTAAACTAACTATTTGATACCTATATATACATGTATATATATATATATATACAAAACGGATCATGGCTTAAAGTTTCGGTTTAATTGTATGCACATATATATATATATATATATATATATATATATATATAATCATATTCATAGAGTTTCAATTAAGTTAATAGGTCTCAACATTTTTATTTACATAGTGTATATATGTATATATATTCGTTTGCCCTAACTATAGTACCTAAAGTTCTCTTGTAGTCTATGTAACTATTTATATGTATATTATTTCCTGCTTACGGTATATATATATATATATTAGAATAAATGAACTAATTTGTTTAATTATTAAGCACCCATTTATGTCTCCTAACTTTAGTTAATCAACTCACTGTTAATAACTATAATAGCCCGTTTAACCCCTAATTATCACGAGCTTAATCGATTAAATTAGAATCTAACGATGTGTATATATCTTATTACATTATTACTATATTTGTGTATATAATCATTATTTATTTCAATATTAAGAACCTTTTTCATTATTTCTTCAATCTCCGATGCTAGCATATCTACCCAAAGAAATCAGTCGGCAGCCCTCAATTTATAGAGAAAACTTTTGTTCTAGATACATATATATATATGATTTACCTATTGACATTTAATGCAAGTCACAAAACAAACTTAACTCGTATTAATCAAAGAATATGATTTAATCTACTGCTAAATCTCAAGCATTTTTTATTGACATTTGCGATCTATCATATGATATATGCATTATTCAAAGAATATTCTTACAGTGAGAACTTGAACTTTTGATGCAACGCTTAGTATTATTCATCCAAGCGTATATCATATATCACATTAAATCAAAATCTTTTTGATTTACAGTTAGGAAAAGAATTTTCTTATTGACAACGGTGAGCTGGTTTTGCGTAGAAGCTCCTTGGTATCCTCAAATTGAATAGAAGCAAAACAGAATTTGCAATGACTTCAAGATGCCAATATTGTTAGGGCACTTCATTAAAATGATCAGATAGTCATTTGAAAACCAAGTTAAATAAGTTCAATAAAAAAAATGCACTTTAATTTGTTTCAAGAGCCTTTATAAAATATTTTCTATTGATCAAGAAATGACCCCATCAAACTATCATCCCAACACAGCACATCAAAATTGAATGACTGCAAGAAATCATCAACATCTGCTTTTACCATGTGCATATGCTACACTGAAGGTATTAAGAACTTAATGAAAGTTCTGGGTAGGTTAAGGTATTGGGGGGTACCTGCTTGCGCCGAATGGAGGATCGAGAGGGATGAAGGGAAGAGGTCGGCGACTCCTTGTTGCCGAACGCCGAGTGGAGGATGTGATGGGCTGAGGGGCTCGGACGGAGCTCTCAGCTGATCAACCAACGAGAAGGGGCTCAGCAAGTGGAGGAGAGGTGCAAGCTCGGCTTTGAGATGGAGAGGGGTCGGCTAAGAGGCGACCCCTTGCTGTGTCGAATAAGTGAGGGGTGCTCGGCCGAGGTGGAGAAGAAATAAGAGGAGAAGCCAGGCAGAGATTGCGAGGGCAAGGAGGACGCATGTCGCACGGCGCGAACCACGCGTCGAGAGAGGAGAGGCGCTCGAAGGGGCGGGCGAATGGAGGGGTCGAGCGAGGGCATGCGAAGGATTTTAGGGCTTGCGTTCTTTTTGGGCGGAAGAAAATATGGGGAAGAAAAGATAAGGAATAAAAGTAATAATATATAAATATATTTATTTATATAAATCATAATTTTCCAAAAAAAAAAAAGAAAACATAGTTTAATGTTTTTCCAAAAATTCCTAGAAAATCACCCCTAGCTAATTGAGGGGTGAGGAACTCAACAGTGAGGTTGGATTTCGATTCCGGCGAGTATTTAATTTCCTCATTTTCTGGATATTTAAATATTATTAAAATATTCATCAAATTTTGACAACTCCCGATTGACACGAAAACATCACCCCTAGCTAATTTGGGGGTAATGAACGCAATGGCAAAGTCCATTTTCCGATTCGATGTCAATTTAAATAGGTCAATTTCCGGGGTTCCTGAAATTCCCGAAATCATGATTTGATCCGTTTATCCCTTGGTTTGGACTGGGTCTTGGTGGTGAACTCTTAATAACTCAATTAGTATAAAAATTAGGACTATAATTAGTTATAATTAGCTTTGGTAACAATACGGGTTGTTACAATACAATATTAATCATTGTCAAACAAATATTCTTCTTTGACAAACTGATGGAAATCATAATAGAGCTATATTCTTGGTACAAGAAATGTTCGAAGCTATAAACATGCCAATATTCAACAATAACCAATACTTCTATGTATAAGAACAACAATTGCATTTGCAAGCTTATAATCACATTCCATAATTAAAAGATAAACATAGTAAAAGTTTGATTGACTTTGCCTAAGAACATATGAGAATTACCTAAATAAGTAGTTATTTAAAAGTGCCAAAATATTATTAATGTCCAACACATGCGATAGCTAAATATGCAGGATCACAGCTAAAGAGTAATGTTTGTCATGAAATATATTTAGATTAAAAGGCACGTGAACTGCTTAAGATTTATAGACATCTCACTAAAATATACACATATGCAACAAATTTTTATATTTATAGAAGGAGCGTGTATAATTTATTAATTCAGAAATATAAATTATTATAAATTACTGTAAAATTTTCATAGTTCTCTTGCATAGTAGTAGTTATAGATGAATGAAACTAGTTTACCACATATAGTGCCATCTATTTTAGATATTTGGAGCTTTTCTAGCAGCATCATTTATCAAACAATCAAGTATTATCAAGAAATAATGTTTTACATAGAGATTTTAGAAAACTTTGATATTTACAAAATTATCACTCAAATTTTGGTATCGCCAATATGCCTTTAAGAACTATCATAACATAGTATTATAGTCAAAGAAAATATTTGCCAAAAATATCAGTCATCTTGAAAACTAAATACATAAATTTGACTAGAGCGTTACCTAATCAATATAAATAGTAAGAAAAATATGTATGATACAACTAAGTGTGAGTCAAAATCTCAAAGCATGTTGTAATGATCCTAAGTCATTGATAAGGAAAGTATTAATGTCCTGCAAATTTCAGTTTCCTTTCCGTTGAAATCTCCCGTAAATTTCAGTTTCCCGATAAAACTCCCGCTAAATTCAATTTTTTTTCAGTTTCAATCCCTAAGAAAGTTTTTAAATTCAACAGTTACTCAATTAAAGTAAAACACTCCATTAAAGCAAATTACGATAGTTACACTATTTTCCTTAAATTGCAGGCGTTTTGGGAAGACGTCAGCCGGTCCAAACGGGTGTGCGTTACGCGCGCACACCCTATATAACCAGGCGTAGTGCATTCGACCCATCACCACTCTCGATCCCTCTCGCCTCTTCCTCTCTATGATCGAGCCCTCCCAGAAGAAGAAGCGGTAGCACGGACTTACCTGTCGACCGATCGAGGAGCCAGGCGACGCGATCCCCCCTTCTGCTCGTAGTCCCGTGCACCAAGAGACGGAAATCCGAGGCTCATAGCGCACGACCTCTGCTTCTGCGCCGACTTTTGCCACTAGTTTCTGCGCTCGATTTATCGCTCGGCTCTCTGAGTGCCGACGACCTCCCCTGTGTTCGATCCCTCTTCCCGCTCGACAGAGACCCGATGACGTCTCAGGGAATAGCTCGATCCCTTCTTTCCGCTCGGCCTTCTTGCCTGCGCCCGATCCTTGCCGCTTGGTTCTTCTCTGTGTCGACTTCTTTGCGCTAAGTTCTGCAACAGGTAAGAAAGCATACTGCTTCCATATTTATATAGACACTTAACTAGGTTTTAGCAAATGAATATTTAAGTCAAATAATAAAATTAGAATATAATATATTAATTTGACTTTAAGTATTATGTTTGATCTTCATGAGTAGTATAATTCAGTTAATCTATTGTATGCTGGATCAAAAGCGAAGCATCTATTTTTGTGTATTAATAACAAACCCTAAATGTCTAATCTCAGCTTTGGTTTAATCATTAAATCATCCTAGTAAAAGATTTATGAAATATAATTTGGTATTAATGTATGCTTAGTTTGAAACTATAAATTGGGTGAGTGCAATGCTATGTCACCTACAATTAAATTTCTATATGAGAGTGTATTATACTAGGAAAATCTATGCAATGTACTAACTTTTATTTATTGTAATTTGATACATTTTTTAACCTATAGATTTTTACATTCAAATTATGCATGAAATTGGGAACAAAATTAAGAACCTTTAAAAAGCATTGTTTAGCCTAAAATTCTTCCTATGACTTTAAGATTTTAAGTAGGTAAATTTAAAATCAAGTTTATGAACCAGAATGTAAGTTTTAAGTCTTATAAATAGGTCATTGTAAAGTTTAATAAGATCTCAATTATAAATTTTGCAGACACATCGAAATTGTGAGTGAATTGTCTTGAATAAGTCAAACACGAAAGGTACACTAGACATTTCTTTATATGTTTTTACTTTCATTACTGCTTAAACATCGCTTTGAGCCTATTTTGTATTGTTATTTAATGCATTATTCTTACTACTAATGATGTAAGAGAAATAAAATAATATTTATGTATCTTGTGAATGTTGTAAGAAGGGTCCCAAAATGGAGTATGAATAGGTTAGGAACGGAGCTAGTTCTCGGGAGTTATAAGAGTGTCATCTGAAGTTTTTAAAGGGCCCAGGTGAAGGTTATACTTAAATGCATATTTATTATCATCTTGAGCCTTTAAGGGAGCCCAGGTGAAGATTTATGCTTAAATGTAAATGAACCCAGTCTCATAGTTCTGGCTTTGCCCATCAGAACTACTATCATTGCTTCATAATATTATTGACATAAACGTAAACATGAACTTGTATTGCGATTATTACTTTTTCGTTTGAAATTTGGCATGTGACAAGAGAATATTTATTTTGCAGGAGTTATGATTATCTTTTTGCTATAAACTATATTTTCCTGCAATTAATATCATTTTTTTTGTCTTCTGCTTTTGCTTAAAGTATATTTTTAATATTCTTTGTATTTATAATGTGCACTAAGGCATTCTTTTTATAATACCAGATCAGATACAGCTGGAAGAAGCTCATATAATTTAAGGATATGACACAACAAATTAACGAATTCTAACTGCCCATTTAAGGGATATTTATTTTTGTATAATGAAAGTTATATAATAAATTTTGGATATTATTTTACTTTAAATTGAATGAATGATATTTCTTACACATGAATAGCTCTGAATGTGTTTAACTATTATTTTACCTAACTACCAATATGGTTCTGCGAAAAGATGCATCAAAGATTAGATTTGATGTTACTAACTTAACATGGGTTATCGCACATGTAGTAAGAAAAAAACTAAGAGATTGAAGTTCCTAACTTGTTTTTGACTTTGAAAAAAAAAACTTTTAAGGTATAAGCCAAACTCATCATTTTAAAAGAGTACTGTTGCCCACACCCGCTGACGTGGTACTCAAAAAAGCCTATCCAATAAGGTGTGAGCAGCAATATATTATATTTTTATTAAATATGTATTTTATTAATATGTTTATCGCCCGCTGACGTGACACCCAATGCTGCTCACACTTTATTGGATGGGTTTCTTGGGTGCCACATAAGCGGGTCTAAGAAGTATTTTTCATTTTAAAATAAAACAAAGCTCATCAAGTGTATGCGGAGATAATTTTCTGGTTCGGAATTTTGTATCTAGGGTTTTTGATAGAACAATACAAAGATCAAATCAAGAAATTGGGTACATCAAATGTGATCCATAGTAAATATTTAACATCATAATTTAAAACACAAAGCCACTAATTACAATCATGTTCCCATGAGATAAACTTCATTATAAGAAAAAATTTGATGGAGATGGTTACCAGATCGGCGGCGAGTGAGGAAGGGAGGATCGGAGAGATCTCGGATTCGCTTGCGATCAAGGAGGAGTTGGAGAGATTGGCATCGAGAAGGAGAGACGCAGGTTTGGCAAGGGCTTAGGTCGACACCTCCTAAGGCGATCGACGGTGCTTGCTAGAAGAGGAATATGGCAAGTTGAAGGATGGAGCAGTGATGCATGTGAAGGCGAAATTAGAGGATCGACAAGTCGATGATGTGAGGAGGAGAAGTTTCGATCTACTCAAAGGAGGCGAGGAAGGGGTCATCCTCAATCGTGAGGGATGACCTACGATTTTTTTCGTTTTAGGGCTATCAGCTTGTGACTGACTTAGAGACTTAGGTTAGAATTTTTTACAAGTTTATTTTGTAAAAATAGACCATGGGATCAAGATCGGGTGGTTGCATATCACCCAAAACTTCCAAACTTTGATCGATCGTTTATTCAATTCAAAAAATTAAAACTTGCGATCAATTCGAGCGTCATGATAAGACAAACACACACTTCTTAAAATTATTGAATTTGAAAAAGTATTTTATTTTATATTAATTTTTTATTGTGAAACTTCGAAAATTCACTTCGATCAATTCGAAACTCGAAAATTCACTATTGTAAATTCGGAGCTCGAAATTTGACAAATTTGAAATGTAGCATTCTTAATAGATGCTTAATCTAAAATTACAGAAATTTCTAAGCTTAATTTATATTTTTATTTTATATTAATTATGAAGCTGTAACTTCAAAAAGTAATTTAGGATGATCCATGATCTCAATTGCGCTCAAATTTTTGCAGTTGGATCATTACATTGAACTCTATTTAAGAGTTTTTTATTTGATTTTTATTTGACTTGAATCAATATCCTGATTTTAATTTAATCCTCTTAAATTTAGAGTTAATTGCTCCAATAACATCCTCAGGATGTTACACATACAACGTTATTATTAAATTCCAAATATTTTGAGAATATTCTCTCTTGGTCACGAGTTTAACTGCGCAAGCTGGCGGGACCTGATGGGCCCTAGAATATTCTTGGCATATTCCGTTTGATGGAACAGTGCGGGTCACGGATCAACCCGACCTATGATTGTTCTTCATTCCCACGGAGCACCTGAGTAGGGGCGAGCTTCCGCCGCCAATTCTTGACAATTCTGACCATATCAGGTGAAGAACAACATACCAAAATACTCAGCACAATAAGGCGCGTCAATTGGCACCATTAGCCCTATGTCTAGTGGCGTAGATCGTCAAGGCCATTCTCGGTCGAAGCTCAGCTGCTATGATTTATTGTGCGGTATCAATTAACCTGACATAGGCCCCACCAAAGGGGGTATTTGGTGGTGACACCATCGCCAACCTCAAGCAGTTTGTACGGGCCTATCCTCGACGGCTAGGCCCTCCCAGATCATCATGGGTCTACTCGACATGGGCTCTACTATGTGGTACTGCGGAGCCAAACCATATCGAGGCTCAACTAGGCTAGCTCAAACCCCATTTGAGCTCTATAATCACCAGTCAATCCCACAATGTTGACTGAGTGCATTACGGGGTTGATTGGGTATCACAATCGACAGATTTGTGTCGATTTTCTAGAAGCTCGGTCCATTGCCTTCGGGCCGAGCCCAGACATTGGTCTCTCAAAGGTCATCCTGGGGTTGAACTGGGTTGAGACGACCCATGGAAGACTCCTTCCACTTAAGGAACCATTGGCGAGGTTAGGCGGAGTGGGGGACAAGCCTGACAAGCAAACGTATGGGAGGATTCCTTCTATCAGGCGTGAACGATTAGGGACGAATGTGAATAGAAATGAAGAGCTTCGTCCATCGTTTGATTTTCGATCAAAAAAGATGGAACAACTCTGATCACCTAGTTCGTAACGGTTAATTGCGAGTTGAATCGTTGTTGTTGGATACGCGATGCGGTCGGGCGATTGTGATCTTATCACAACATGCCACAGCGGGGCGACCCAATCAGAGTTATCTTATTAAATCTCGGAACGTGGAATGGCCGTGATCCACTGGATCCGGTATTCCAGGTTTGGCCAAGTACATAGGATTCCCGATGTTTCGAATAAAATGATTTATATAAATTTGATTATTTGATTTTAATTAATTAAACCAATGATTTGATTTAAATAAAAATATAAATTGTATTTTATGAATTTCTCTCAATATATAAATTTAAAAATTATGAAACTTATATCCCTAACTTATTTTGGTGCGAGGAATTCAAATGTATCCTCAAATTTTTTGATTGAAGATTGATTAAATTAGTTAATTTTTAAAGTATTTTTAAATTCAACAAAATAATCATGAAATTAATCATTGATTATTTCAACTCCAATTTTCTAGAGTTACATCTTAATAATATTTAGAACGTAATGATGACAAAATTATAGTCCATATAAGACTAAGTTTAGCCAATATAACAACCTACACAATATGAAAGTGTTATCTCTTAAAAATTCATTGTTGTGCCTCTACTACCCTTATGCAAGGTATATAAATCTTAGTGTGTTCGATTCAGTTTTTTTTGTACTTCATATTGCTTTTGTGCCCGTTGTTTTCTTTTTTATGTTGAATTGTTATCCTAAGAAAGGATGTCATTATCACCAAGTTTTGATGAAGGGGTTATTTGGCATGAAGAATTTGATAAATTTGAGTGTAAATTAATACGGTGAAATATCACTACAATGTAATCATGTTACTTTACGCAGTTGACAATTTTACATAAAATTTAACTTTTTTTTTTAATGAAGTAATCTGTGAACGCATTATTTTGAATAAATTATGAGTAAAATTAACTCTTTTTTTTTTTAATATTTTACGTGTTTTGTTCGAACGAAACAAACGAAAGAATCGTTTGCTCGAACAATTCGTTCCGTTGAATTGATTTGAAAGTTTTTTAGAATTCGCTTGAACGAAACAAACGAACAAATTGCTCATTCAAACAAGGATTCGCCAAAATCATTTGTTTGTCGGAGAAGATGGACGCATTTGTTCGCCGATTCGTTAGCTCTCACTCACTTGACTACTTCGTGTATTCTCTTGATACATCAGATTCTGGCGTAATTCTTTCACCGTTTCTATATCGTGTACAAATTTTGCTGCCCTTCTAATAATTTGATGGTGTCCTTGTTTTTTGGATTTAAGGTAAATAAATAATGCGAAGATGCAACAAAATTATAACAAGAAAGAAAATATAAACTTGGAAAATTCAGGTGGAATTCGGGTCTGGCAAGAATCTTGCTGAGACAGAGAATTTAAAACTAGTTTAAACTCGACACTAACTCAGATTAATTTAAATAACTCTAAATTACAATCGATTGCCTCGTTCTCTCCAAGGAATCTCAAAGCAAATTCGTTGATTCAAAATCCTACGGTCAATAGCAGCGCCGAAAATGAACCCTAACACATAAATATCGCGACAGGACTCGCCACGCAATATATCTCCTGAATTTCGTCTCTCCGGCTGCTCGCGGTCTCGTCGTCTCCGATTATTTAATTACCCATCCTTTGCGCAGCCGCGGCGCATCTAGCAAAAGCGGAGGCAAAAGGCTGAGCCCTTGCACACAGTTGGACACAAACGCAATCGCAGGTTTGCACATTCACTTTGCAAAGATTTCACTTATTCTTTTTCTTCTTATTCTTCTTTGCCATTCCATGGCTTCCTCCACTCCATCCGTCAAGTCACACCACGTTCTCTACAGATCCTCATTCTCCCGAATCCCGCTGTTCCGCGCTGTGCATCAATCTGCCCTTCTGTGCAGGTCTGGTAACCTTTTTGTTGTTTTAAATGTGATTATCTGCATAGATTAGATTTACTCTAGTATACTGTTATGATCCTCAGGGACATTGAGTATGCCGCACTTGGACTTATTGTCTTTGTTATTTCTTTGTCTGAATTTGATGCGTTATTTTTAGTTGTTAGTCGTCGTCAGATAGTTTGCAGTATTTTTTGGCAACATTGATAGGACGAAAGAAGGTTGGTAAAGATGAATAATTTACTTTGGCTTGAGACGCTGCAAGTTTTTAGATTTCTTATAGTTTCGTTGCCATTTTGTTGCTATTCTTTGTCATGCATCTGTTCATTATCATATATATGCAACGGAAAATAATAGCAATGTTATGTTATTTGAATAGCATGTTGTTACAATAATTTCGCTCTGGGTATGCAACCAAACTACCCTTCAATTAGCATCAAGATGATGATGAATCAAACTGCCCCTAAAACAGGGGGCAAATAGGCATGAAGAATAGAAATATGGTTGATTTGAAATATAAAAAAGGCTCAAAAGCAGCTTACTGGTATTTAACAACTATGTTTGAAAAACGAAATAAATAAAATTCATCTCTATGATCAGTTTTGTTATACACAGACAACCTCATCTCAGTTAAAGAAATGTTCAGCAAGACCTCAAACATTGAAGTTTGAATTGAAAAAAACAATAAGAAAGAAAAAATCTTCAGAGAATGACATGGCTTCAATGAAAAATATGAATTGAACATACCACTTAAAAGATAAAACAGCTTCCACAATAGTGCAAAAGAACTTATTGGAAAATTGTTGACCATGAAGTTGAAGGGGATTTGACACTCAGAACCAGTTCCATATCGACAATAGAAGAAGAAAATGTGAAAGCCTAATTTTGGGATTGACAGGGAAATTATAATTGTATGTCACTTGATCGGTTATATATTGAGTTTTTTAAGTAATTTTGAATGTAAAGTAGTTGTTAAAATGGTAAGACATAGTAGATTTCTCAGCAAAGAATGAAAAAAGTTTTGATATTAATTAAAAGTTTGTGAAAGATAAATATGCAGGGCCCACATTGAAAAATGTACCACAGTAATGCCACCTCACATAACTCATGCCACTTCATCAAGCCCTATGGTTATCTATTTATTAGTTTGTGCAGCGTAAATCTAAAATGTGTAAGCAAAATCTGAGCTTGGTTGACTTAACTAAATGCTATAATAAAATATTTATTAAATGTTAGGTGTTTTTAAAATTCACTTATTTTATGTGAGATATTACACATTTATCTTTTAAAGGTATTATGCAGCAATATAATTTTTGGTTGTGCAATGTGCAACCTATTTACTGTTATAATGTAAATTTATTGAGGCCGTTCATATTGAGCTGAACTAATATTGAAAATTTGTGTTCAAGTACTTAAACCTTTTGCTTCTCTTGTTCACATGGTTCTCAATAGTTATGTCCTTGAGATTAGAGCTTCTAATACTATTGAATACATTCTATATATTTGGTTTTAAGTTACTAAGACAAACATTTGGATTCTAAGTCGTCCTCCATAATTCAAGTGTTGCTCCATAGTCTTATCAACTAATAGAAATTATCTGCAAATAACATGCACCAAGGAATCTCCTCTTGATTGTGTTCAATAAGAACCATCCATAATTAAAGCATGGAATGAGAACTAGGCTTTGATATAATCTAATAGAAATAGGGAATTCATTAGAGAAGGCACCTTGCGATCGAACACATGTTACAACCCCAACATATATATATATATATATATATATCTAATGACATCAATATATGCACAACATAAATCTCTTTTTTCTCCGAAGCTTTCCAAAAAATTTTTATTGATACTTTATCAGAAGCATTTTCAAGATCGATAAAAATTTGATGAAGATCTTCTCTAAATTCTCCATCAAATCTAGCATAAAACCAAATTGATTTTGAGAAATATAAGTATTCTCTCATAATATGTATTCAATTACTCTCATAAAGTTTCAATGTATTGTTAGCTTGATTTCTCTAATATTAGGACAACCTTGAGCTTATGTAGGTATAATGATACTCTTTCTCATCTCATCAGTCAAAATAACATTAAATAATTTGATATGCCAATAAATTCCTTGATCACCCAAACATTTTTAAACATTGATAGGGATGTCATCCGATCCCACTACTTGTTGCGCTTCCCCTTCTTCAAAACATTCCAAATCTCATTTTATGAACACGGTGAATGAGTGTTATTGAAACTACTTTATAACCATTAAACATGTATTTATTGTATTCGTGCAACATTTATATTAAAAAGCATATTAAAATAGTTCATCCATCTATGCGGATAATCTTCATCCCTAAAAAGAACTTTTGATTGGCTTTGATATTTAGCATGAGTTAAATCTTTGGTTCTTTTACCTCTTAATTTGGCTAGTTTAAATATGTTTTTCTCTCTTGACAATTTCTAAGATATATATAAATCTTTGAATACTGCTCTTAGCATTACAAACTTCTATTTTGTATCCACAACAAGTTATTTTGTTTGAGATCGTATAATAGTTTGCACACAACTTTTCCTTTGATTTGTAGCACAAATTTTGGAGGAACTTCTTTGTCTTTTCTTCCAAATTACTATGTAAAAATTCATTTTCACATCTTGTTTATGCAATTTCATCTAATGTTATGCCAAATTTAATAGCATTTGCACAATATCCATTTTTGCAATATGGGTAAAGTTTCAAGGTAATAAATGGCATAGAAACTTGTCTAGAATTGCACCTTTTATGCATGTCACTAAAGTAAAATGTCACATTATACACATTTACATCCAACATGTTTTGTTTTTTTTGGCAAGCTTACCAAGCACCATGCTCTGTTTTTTTATAAAACCTTTGTTTCCAGTTTCACGGCATGCCTTCAAATTTCAATTATTAGTGCTTTAGGTAGAGTTTTGGGAAGGATAATGTTGGGGATGCTGGTGAGGAAGGATTTATGCGTATAGGGAATTTCTTATATGACAGAATAGGTATAGGATGTTGGATGCAAGTTAGTCTCTTTCTTGAAAGCAATAGAAATATCACTATAACTCTTGGTTTTGGGTTTGAAAAATTGGATGTAGAATTAATTTTATTAGCTGCTGCATTTGAATTGGATGATTGCTCAATTTTTCATTCCATACATGATTCTTTTTTACTTGATTAAAATTGATCAAATGGTTTACAAAGGGAATGTTCTGGGGTGGTACATCATTTGAACTTTGATGTTCTATTTGTTGGTGGACAACAGTAAACGGGAGTTTATTTACTGGTTAATAGATTTGTTGATTATTAATTAGTGGCTTCAGCTGTATTTGAAGGGAAGGACTTTTGCTTCTAGCTGAATTCTGGGTGTTTGAATAGTTAGGTGTTTTGTTAGACGTAGGTATTTGATCAGCAGATGGATTGGATATTGGCTAGCTGATGGAATAGATATGTGTTCAGAAAGCAGTAGATGTTTATATGCCTGGGGTGAAGACCAGGGATTGGGCTTCTTAAAAATTCTCATTTTTCATGCCTTCACTTTGGGGATAATGACTATAGAAGTATTTAATTTAACAGTAATATATGAATCTAGTTTGCACTTTTTATTGGAGGTTAATAATATGTATTGTTTTGTGTAGATGAGGAGGCAATAAAGAACATTTTTTAACTTGTAGTTCAAGTTTACTTTGAGAATTGATAGGAACAGAGGTTATGCTTCAAAAAACTTTGGAACAATTGTTGTTTGAGAATTTGAATTAGTATTGAAGATCAATTCAGAATTTGAACAAGGCATTGAAGATCAAGTATGTGAGTTGGAAGTCTTTATATTACGGGTAGTAGTCAGAATGACTTCTTCTCAATAATTTTTTGTAACTTTTTTTTTATTAAGAGGAGATAAGTAGTCTTTATAATACTGGTTGTGGCTAGAGCAACTTGCTCCCAAACTTTTTTTGAAACTTGTTTTTTGAGAAGGAGAGCACGCATGATCTGTATTAAATAATCATTTTTATTAAAAACTTTTTTTTTTCATGGAGTATAGATGCAAGATTATTTTTGGATGATGCCCTTCTTCTGGAAGGGGAATTAAGTGAAATTAAGATATTCACTAGTATTTAATAATTTCTCCATGTTGTGTTTTTTTTATCATATTAAAGAAAATCTGAAAGTAAATGCTAAAAATCATATTCTCTTTTAAAGAAAGGTTTATGTTTATGAGTATAATCATCAAAAAAGCCACAAGCCAACAAGCTTTAAAAATGTTTTGCATAACAGGTTTCCAAATAGCAGTATGAATCTGGGAAAAAGGGTGTAATACTTTTTTATTACTTATGAAAGAGTTGATTGTTTATTTTATACAATTTCGTATGCTTCAGCAGTTTTAATGTAGTTTCAATGAATGATGCGGTAAACAGTACTCTGTGAATATCAAATAATGGATGCTCAATAATTCATACATTTAAAAAAATAAAAAAATATCATATTAATTTAAGCATATTTGCTTTATAAACATATTGATTACTTTTTAAATAATTTTAATTTTTTTTTCCGAATTTATTATTTTTATCTCAAATAAAAATTATATCTTTCATATTTTAATTTGGGGTGCAATGGTGAACCTTTAATTTGATCTTCTAAAGTAGTAAAGACCTGCCTTTTTCATAGAAGGTGCAACCATCGTCCTCATGTTCAGGGATAAAAAATCACATTGCAATTTGAATCTTTGGTTATTTTTGAATTGATAAAAGATTGGTGAATTATTATGTATATAAAGAACTTTTATTGATTGATGGATTTGTTATGATAATGTCTTTTAGCTCTGCAACATTAATAATTGAAACATGATCAATGGTAATTTTGTTGTTGTTGGGATATAAGATTTGTAGGAAATAAATTACAGTGATAATATAGTCATGATTGGTGGTTTTTGAATCAACAGTGAGTGTGATGCTAAATTTATTTTAGATAGTAAGAGCATGAGTGTAATAATATACTTCATATATAAGATGGCAAGTACTTGTTTAAAGTGATTTTCCTATATCTTATTTTTTGAAGGGGAGAGCACATGTGGTTTGATTGATCATTTTTTATGTGCAGGAGTGTATTAATTAAATGATCATTTTTTATTTTGACAACTTTATTTTGTCATGGAGTATAGATGCAAGATGATTTATGGATGATACCATACTTTTGGAAGGATGATATGGTGAAACTAATGTTTATTTTTGAATTGATAAAAGATTGGTGAATTATTATGTATATAAAGAATTTTCATTGATTGATGGAGTTGCTATATTAATGTCTTTTAGCTCTACAATTGAAACACGATCAATGGTAGTTTTTTCGTTGTTGGGATAAGATTTGTAGGAAATAAATTACGGTGATAATAGTCATGATTAGTGGTTTTTTAATAAATAGTGACAGTGTTATGCTAAATTTATTTTAGATAGTAAGTGCATGAGTGTGATAATATACTTCATATATAAGATTGCAAGTACTTGTATAAAGTGCTTTTTATATATCTTATTTTTTGAAGAGGAGAGCACATGTGGTTTGATTGATCATTTTTTATGCGCACGATTGTATTAATTAAATGATCATTTTTTATTTTGACAACCTTATTTGTTTTGGAGTGTAGATGCAAGATGGTTTATGGATGATACCATACTTTTGGAAGGATGCTATGGTGAAATTAATGTTTATTTTCGTATTCAATAATTTTTCATATTGTGTTTACTTATATTAAATAAATTTTTGAAATGCTAATGTCAAAGTTATTCCTTAATAGATTGGTTTGCGCTATCTGAGTCAATCACAAACCAACAAGCCCTAAAAATGTTTGGCACCATAGGTCCATTAAAAGCATTTTAATATGAGAAAAAGGATGTAATGCTCTTTATCACTTATATGTACGGTTGCTTGTTATATTATTCAAATTCATAGGCTACGCATTAAAATTTTTAATGAGTTTTACTGAATAATGAGGCAAACAATATGAGTATAAAAAATGAATGCCCAAATTAGAAGCAGTAAGGCCAATTTTTGGCATTATTAGATTTGGATAATCATGGCAAAAGAGATGGTAAATGAGAATTTTCTTTTTTTGACTTGATCCTTCAAGCTACTAAAGACTGTCCTTTTCCATAAAAGATTCAATGTTCTTCCTTATGTTCAGCTCTTGGAAGGTACAAATGGAGGGATAAAAAATTGCATTGTTATTTGAATATCTGGTAATTTTCTGTTGGTGAATAATATAATGAATATTTTTATAGATTGATGGATTCTTTATATGATGATGTCCTTTAGGTCGCCAACATTAATGATAAAACATGAGCAATGATACTTTTTTTGTTGTTGAGGCAAGAATTATAGGAAATAAATTATAGTTATAATTAAATCATTATTAGTTGTTTTTGGATCAACAGTCAAAGTGTTATGGTGAATTTATCTTTTGATATTAAAAGCATAAGATGCAAATAATTTACTTTATATTTAATACTGCAAGTACTTGTTTAAAATCTTTTCTTGCAAGTACTTGTATAAGGATATTTTCTTCCAAGTGCACTCTGTTTCAAGAATGTGACTTTTCTTCACCATTCAACTGTCTTCACAACAGGCGGCCACTTCAAGTATTTATTTTCATCCAATATATATATAGATTGAATGCTTTGCAGTTCTCCTATTGAATAAATGATGCTCCCAGCTGATTGGATCTCATTTATTAAGTTTGGTTATACTGGAGATCTTGTAGAGTATAGACATACTTTAAGAGGGCAACCATTTGAATTGTTGTTGCATTGCAGCTCAGAGTAGGGAGACAGAATTGCAGAAACCTAGGAGGGTAGTGGCTTAAGCATCAACACCATTTTTTAGGTAAGAATAATGCTTTCTTAGATAGTTGGAAGTTTGCACCGGTAGATTTTTGTTACAAGGTTAGAGGAATAGTACAGGGATCAGTTTTTCCTTAGAGATCTAGCAGTGGCATTGATATCATGTGGAAACATAAAACTTTTCATTTTCATAATCTTACTAGAGTTGAGTATGCATATTTATGTTTACATTGAGAAACCTAAACTAAGTAACAAATATTGAATAGTGTGCTGCATACGGTTTTTATAAACTAAGAAAATCATGTGCTTGTTAATTATAGTTGAGTGATTTTCTTCAATATTACACTATAGGTTGAATCTTTTGATATTGCAGCAAATAATTTCCCCTGAATAATACCATATGGTTTGTTTAGGAACTGTCCGTGAGATTTAATGATTATTTGGGACGGCTACTACACTTGGAAAACTATGAATTTGCTTAAAAATTTATTAAAATTGTTGCAGCTAACTTTAAGTTCTTTAAAAACCCAATTTTTGAACTGCAATACATAAAACACAAACATGATAATATTTACATTCAAAACAATTGTCATCATATTGAGAAAGATGTCCTTAATATTAAAATTTTAATACATAATTTTTAAAATTTATGGTTTTTAATAAGCAATGGTAAAGTTGGCCTCCAAATAATCTCTGGAAAATTTCTACAGCTGTTCTAGTTTTAAAACAGCAATAAATCTGCCGCAATAACCCTAAAGGTCATTGTGGAACTATGACTATTTTGGGCAACTGCATCTGTGCATTGAAGCTGCTTTAGGTTAATATGCTGTAAAGAAAGTTTCTGTTGCTATTATTGTTCTTTAAATGCTCTGTCGTCATATTGTTATGCACATTGTAAATGTTAGGTGGTGGGAGCCAACAGATGCTTAGCTGACGACTGGGCAATCTATTAGTATACATTAGTTGTGGTGGGCCAGGGGGAAAATCCTAATTTTATATGCTAATTAATAGAAAACCTCTTGGCTACACATTGGAAATTGTTTATTGAAATTGATTTTTGAGGGTCTACTTTCTAAAGAAACAAATAGATCTTCCCAAAAGATAGAGAACGATTAGATATAAAAAGAACATTAGCTAGAAAGTTCCCCAAACGTTCTCCATATATTGTGACAGGACTGATGCTCTTTTAACTTGTTACATTATATTTTTGTATTGATACTGGATTCTTACCTTTAAAAACCTTTATGACTTGAGCCTTTGTAAAAAAACATTAAAAATGACGACTCTTAGTATTCTCTTGCCCGTGATTTAAATTGCTGCTGGTAGGTTAACTTACATGCCTTTTTTATTGTTATGATGATGAACGCTCGATTGTCTTTTTTCATTATAATTTGAAGGGCATATTTTATCAAATTTTAATACATCGTTTAGTAAATGTGTCAATGTATCCTAGTTGTATGTATATTTTATTTAATTATTAAAACTTTTCCATCTTATTGTTATGCTTCTCACATTGTTTCTTTTCCCCTTTCTTTTGTTTCTCTCTCTTTTGAAATCATTGCGTTCGATTTGGATAACTTATTCAGTTAAACAAAAGCATGGTTTTTCAGGCTTCACCTTGCTTTCTAAATTAGCAGAAATTTGTTTTCATCTTTTTGTCCATGTTCGGCATCAGCCTTATTGTTATCATGATTAGATCTTTATCTTACCTGTTCTATTTTTACTATTATTGTTTTCATCCAATACAAAAGATCTGCCATAATGAGGCTCCGATGGGGCTTTCCATCACTTGGATGAGATACGATTCAACTTCGAAATTCCTGTCATCCTCGTTTATTTTCCTTCCAACAAATTTGTATGCATCCTTCGCAATTTCTTTTGGCTTCTCTTCTCCACAGTTGCTTTTCAAGATTCCCTTAGATACACAAAATGCCAAGAGCAAGAGCAAGAGCTTCTGTTGCTGATGCTGCTAAGGTAGCTGAACCGATAATGCCTGCTGAACTTGAAGAGAAGGTGGAGCTTGATGGGTTTGAAGAAATGGAAGAAGAGGTTGAATATGAAGAAGTTGAGGAAGAAGAAGAGTTGGAGGAAGAAGAAGAAGTGTTAGAGGAGATAGAAGAAGAAGTAGAAGAAGAAGAAGAAGAAGCTGAAAAGGAGAGTGACGATATTATTGTTACTGGTACAGGTTCGAAAGATGATGCTACTTTGTCCAGTAATGATCCTATGAATGAGGGTAGTGAAGGTCTAGATGATGAAGGCAAAAAGCATACTGAATTACTTGAGCTTCCACCGCATGGATCTGAGGTGTATGTTGGAGGCATCCCGCCTGATGCAACTGAAGAAGAGTTGAGAATCTTTTGTGAATCATCAGGGGAAGTTACTGAGGTAATTGTACTTGTTTCAGGCAATAGCTTGTTTTTACAATTTAAATTTATACTGGTTTTCAAAATTGGCAGGTTAGAATGATGAAAGGAAAGGAATCTTCAGAGAATAAAGGTTATGCGTTTGTTACTTTCAGGACAAGGGAGTTAGCTGCATCTGCTATTGAAAAGCTGAACAATACTGAATTCAAGGTAATGAACATCTTTTTAGAAATGCTGTAAATTTGTTTTTAGCTAAAATGCACATGTATTATTCTTGATGATCAATTATCATACATTTAAGTGGTATTTGAGCTGGTTCATGTAGTTTGAAACCAATTGATATTAAAATACTGGTTTTCACTTATTGCAGATATTATATAAACTTAGCTTTAATTTTATATTTTTATCATTGGTTTGATTATGACACATGCAAATGCGCATAATTAGTAATTCTTTTTTTAGAGATGGGTGCTAAAATATATAAATATGCAATATTATGATGGCCTGTTGGATTTCTAATACCATCTATTATTTCAACTTGTTTTTACAGCATATATTGAACAAATATTAAATGGAAAATAATAAATGCTATATAAATAGGTTAAACTATACCCCAAATGAAGTATTAGAGCTTATGATATTACATTTAGCAGTGGGGTTTCTTTAGGGTTTTCTATATATATTTTATCTTATTTTAATGAAATGCAGAGGGTTGTGCTAGGCAGTGACAATGTAAATTTAACGAAATAGATTGGCACCAATTTTTGAAATTGTGCTAGATCTAGGATGTATTTTAGAAGTGATGTAATATGTTGTATGGATGTAGTGAATAGTGTGTAAAGGCCTGGCATCGGCTCTCAAGGTGTTGACTGAACAAATTTTCTAACATTGTGAAAGTTTTCAGGTAATAAAATAAGTTAGAAATACCATAGTGAGAAAACATGTTTTGACTCATACTTTGACACGCAAGCTTGTGAACGTATGTGTAGAAAATTTGTCAGAGATATTTTGTTGAAATATGAATTGAGAATATTGGGTGTTTTGACAAGTTTATGAAGTTAATGGATAATGTCCACTTTGATGGGCTGAGGGGCTGTTTCGTTGGAATTTAAGAAGCTTATGTAGCATTCAAATGGGATTATAAAATTCCATGCTCTACTCTCTCACTCAAGCGGGTGCCTTCTTAAAAATTGGAAAAAGCAGGTTAACAAGTGAATCAAATAACTTTACTAGCCTAGCAGGCTTATCAAACTTAGTTTTACTCGGCTTAAATATTTGAGCCTAACTAAGCTTGAACTAAACAGCATCCAAGGCTTGGTATCATTCTTGTAAACATTAGTGCTTTTCTTAAACAATGCAAAACGTTCACTTGTTGTCATATCATACCTTAGAATTATGTAAAATAGAATTATGTTAAGCATTTCAAATAGAATTATGTAAAATTTCATGTTTTTAATATTTTCGTCATTTGAGTTTCAGATATAGCAAACAAGCCCTATAATTTACCATTTTTTAAAATTAGGTTTCCATTTTATTAGCATTGTTGATTGAATTTTTAATTTTGAACCTAAATGTAAGCTATAAGGATTTTTTTTGGATTTTTTGAAACTCAAAGAACTAAAATGAAACACTGTGCACTCTAAGTATTAAAGTGAGGTTTTCTCAATTTCTCATAATTTTATTATGTTCTTGTGTATATTGTTGGATAAAATTAAGCTCGGTATTGAAAATGTTGCTGAGATCCAATATGATCTTACGGTGTAAAAATCAATTATAAAATTAGAATAATTGTATACAAAACTTACGCATGAATTGCCTATATTTTTAAGCGCTTCTGATTGCTCCATTTAACCTCTGGTATTAGCATTTGTATTTTATATATTTTATAGAATTTAACAATTTTTTTTTGGAAACGTTGCAGATATTGCAAGTGAATGAATATTTATCGAAACCTTTTTTTTATAATTTGTATTTAATTAATTTATTAGAAACTTGAAAAAAATTCTTATTTTACTGATTGGCATTAACAAAATTTCATTGTAAATATTTTTATGCTTTTAAATCTCAGCAATTTTTCATCTTGACTCGAAAGTTTTCTCTATGCATCTTTTTTTTATCAAGCCAACTGCATGTTGTTTTAGACCTAATATACAAAACTCATTACCCTATTTATTTTTCTATTTATAATGATTTATATCTTAAAGCTTCAATAATGAATCATTAAATTGGAATTTTGTTTTTTTTTAAATCCTATCTTTTATTTAGATTTTATATCATTTACTATAATGCAGTTTATTAAAAAATGTATAGAATTTTTATTATATTATCTTTTGATGTAATGCAATTATTCAAAATCTATGGATCTCTTGTTTATTATTTTTTCTGTTCTCTATATCTCGTTCTCTTTTTTAAAGCTTTTACAAGCACTAAAAATTGTGCTTTTTTGTTGTTGCTCTTTTTTTATTATGCCCTCTGCAAGATTCTTACTTGTCGTTATTTTTAACTATTTTGTCTTTCCGCTTTTTTGGCGTTTATCTTCTCTTATCATGTCAATTTGTAGTGAATGGTTTGTTTATAGATTGTCATACAATTTTAAGGATAATCATCTCAATGAAATTAAACTTTATCTCATACTAGGTATTAATATAAACTCTTTTATAATCCTCCCTCTAGACCCCTACCATTTCATTTCACTCCAAATTCCAAGCTCCTGAGATATATGCATCTGCGTATCTGAACCCTGAGCCCAAATTAGATCTCATGTGTTGAATTTGTAATTATATTATTAATTCTGAATGAAGAAAGCTTAAATGTTGATTTGCAACAAATCTCAACCTTTTAAACCTTGACCTACTGAATGATGATTAAAATAATTGTGAAATTTCGTTTTAAAAAAACAATTTACAACTAAGTAGCGATTGTTTTTTAGCTTTTTTGCAATTAAATGAATACAATATGCTATTAATTGAGATCTGTGAAATGGCCAAAATTGTAAAAAATTGTAAACAAATACTTTGAAAATTTTCTTTTAAAAATAGCAGAAAATAAACCCTTGAACTGCCTAAATTTCATAAATTTATATAGGATTGGAAACTTAAAGCTTTGTTGTACAAAGTTAGTAAGTTTTTATTTATATTTTTTCTCTAATTGAACTCTCAAAAGGTTTTAACGACAGTTTTGACGTAAATCATGTTTGAAACCTTTGCTTACATTGTTACATTCCGGTTATCAAAAAAACTGTATTTTAAACTTTGCACTGATTGAAATTTATTATTTATTGTTTTCCTTCAAAGGTTTTAACTACATACTTTCAGATTGGATCATATTTTGAAACTTATGCTTACACGGTTACATTGCGGTCATCAAAACAGTTACTATATTTTAAACTTTTTACTGGATGATATTTACAGTCTTATGGTTTCCTTTGGTACTTTGATTTTGAACTACGTAATTATTAATTTTTCTTTAAAATATTGAGCTCTTGGAGATTTATATCGGCTTGTAAGAAGGTAGAAAGTATTCTTTGTTGATTAAGCATTTTGAAGTTTTCTTTGGTTCGTATGGAGCTTAAATGTTTATTGTTATTATCTCAGGGGAAAAAGATCAAATGCTCTTCATCTCAAGCTAAGAATAGGTTGTTTCTTGGTAATGTTCCCCGAAAGTGGACTGAGGATGATCTAAAGAAGGCAGTGTTGGAGATTGGCCCTGGTGTTACTAGTGTGGACTTGATGAAGGCAAGATCTTCCTTATTTCAAAATTATCAAAAGGAGTACTTGCTTTTAGTTTTTAAGATGTGTATTTTATTTTGTTTGATTTTTTTTTGTGTTTATGGTTTTTGTTGTTGTAATAACTATAAAGTGTAAATTGTTAAATGTTTTTTCTTGAGACCATGGGTCGCCTCAAGTTGTTACACTAACGATTGAAACCTTTATTGTTTTTAACGATACTTCGGTTCTTCGAATTTTAGTTTATTTTAATGCATCCAAGAAATCCATTAAAATTTATCACATGCAAATACCAATATCAACTTTTGCAGAAAAAGAACAGGCGCGCACACACACAGTAAGTTTTACTCTACAGAACACAACATTGCGGAGCTCTTCCTAATCATGGCAGGGTAAACTTAAGCATATGATCAAACCATAAACAATTTGGATTCGTAAGAGAATTCTTCTTTGTAAGTTCACAACAAGATGAATGAGTTGTTGATAATGTTCTGTATCTCTTATGATATTGGTGTCTTTCTCTCAAAATGTTCAACTAAATTTATAGCACTAAACATAATCATCTGGTATCCTCGAGAGCATGTTAAACTATGAGGTCAAACTTCCATTGCACAACCCTTGTAACCTGTGAATATCCTCAAAGACTGAATCTTCAACAATTGACTAAGAGTACCCATAATAACTTTTAAGGCACCCAAACTTTAGTTAAGCTTCTAGTTTACTATTGTCATAAGCTGAAATTACCATTTAGGATCATTTTAATCCATTGAAAATGAGGCTAATCTCTTTAAAATACACAAATTATTATGTAACATTAAAGTTTTTTTATGGTATATAATGAATGTCTTATTTTGCTTCTTCTGGAACGAAGTACAATGTCGAAGCCTCTTGCCTCACACAGCTAGATAAAAACTATGTTTGTGGAAATCTACATCTTTGTGGTTTTATGTTTAAACCATGTCTCATCGAAAGGTCTTGATCGTGGGCCGTGGCAATCGTCTATTCTTTTCGGGGATGAATGATTCAGACATCAAAACATTGACATTGAGGCTTTTTCAACATTCCATTTGCAACAGTCACTGCAGATAGCTTAATTATGAACACATTCATTCATAAGGCCATCTGAACCCTAACACCTAATGCCATACTAATGTTGGATTGAATTTTATTGCTATATGAGAACTTGGTCAATGGGCTATGATTTTGGCAATTGTTACTAAATTGAGTGCATTCCAACTAATGCAGATTTTTCAAAGTTTGAATTTTCCATTTAGATTGACAATCATATGGTAAAAATTGGTGTGTGTGTGTGTGTGTATTCAACTTCATGATCATTTTAAATTGAATAAAATGCCAAAACAATATTTTAAAGATACTGCACTTGTATTACATTAAACTTCAATGCTGAGCTAGACTGAACAGTTCAATTGAATCAACAAGGAAGTAGTGCTTTAGATGGTCTAGCTTTGTTTTAAGCCAAGCTAGTCTATTTGAGCTAGTTAAAGATTGGTGAAAATCAATTGTGACCGAGCTGCAATCGTTTCTTTAAAAATTTTGTTTGCCTAAGCTATACGACGTAATTTGATTTAAATTTACTCTTTAAATTTCTATGTTGAAGAGATGAGCATAAAATATATATATATATATATATATATATATTATAGATCAATTTTGAGATGCAAAACAAATTGAGAGAATGCAATAAGAGAGCCAGTTTTATTTTTATTGTTTTATTTGCCATATTTTTAAAGTTCAGGTTCTTAATTCATAAAGTTAAAATTTTTAAGTTCACAAGTTTTTTTGCCAATCATTGTTTCTACAAACTCCCATGTTTTGCTGTTTAATATAGCTACTGGGCTAAATTATTCATCATTTAAATTTAGGATCCTCAAAATTCTAGTCGCAACAGAGGATTTGCTTTTATCGAGTTCTACAATCATGCTTGTGCTGCTTATGCAAAGCAAAAAATGTCAGATCCAAAGTTCAAGCTGGATTCTAATGGTCCCACAATTAGCTGGGCTGATCCTAAAACTGGGGATTCCTCTTCTCAGGTATGAAAATTTAGCCAATTTTATTTTTTCTTGCTATTTCAATACTTACATTTTTTCTGATGATATTTACCATTTTCAGATAAAGTCGGTTTACGTAAAGAATTTACCAAAAGATATAAGCCAAGATCAATTGAGGAAGCTGTTCGAACACCATGGTGAAATTGCAAAAATTGTGCTGCCTCCTGCGAAATCCGGGCAGGAAAGGAGGTTTGGCTTTGTTCATTTTGCTGAACGGTCATCAGCCATGAAGGCGCTTAAAAACACTGAGCGTTACGAAATTGACGGTGATTGGCAAATCTTGTTCTGAGATTTTGTATTCTTGAACCTCTGTAAAAATTAATTTGTATATTATTTATGCAGGTGAAGTTATTGAGTGCTCTCTTGCGAAGCCCCCAGTCGAAAAGAAGGCAGAATCCAGATCTAGCGCGCTCAAAGGCAATCACCTTCCAAACTATGCTTCTGCTCGCGTTGGGTATGGAATTATGGGCGGTGGTCTGGCTCCAGGTTTTGCGCCGGTATTGGTTTTTGTCCTTTTGTATGCTGTTTATATGATGTTTCATCTCCATGAATAATGATGCATAATGATCACTCAGGCGATGATCTATGGAGGAAGACAAGCAGGCGTCGGCGGCACAGCAATGGTGCCCATGGTCTTACCTGACGGGCGCATTGCATACGTTGTGTAAGTTATTTTCGTTTTCGGTTGAACATTTGCATGTGGCCTAAATACACTCAGGCTTTGTTTTGCTTAAAACTCTGCCGGTTAATTTGCTTAGTGTACTCTTATAGTTCCCCGAACGTGACCATTACTATAGAATCTCATTTGTTGTATTTATTTATCAAACTATTGTTGAGAAACAGTTGTTCATGTATATAATATTTTCATGCTAATAGTATATTTTAATTACATAACTAATTCGACATATTTATTGTTATTTTTGCTCGGATATTTTACTAACCAATGTTTAAATTGCTCATTGCCATGCTTGTTGCAGTCAACCGCCGGCAGGAGTGCCGCTAACACGTGGAGGCGGCAGCAGCAGCAGCAGCAAATCCAGTGGCGGTCGGAAAGGAAAGGACAACAACCAGAAGCGCCGCTATAATCCGTATTAAGTGTTTGTGCCCGTCGCCATTTTTAGTGCTTGCAGATTGTGTCCTTGCTATGTAATCTGTTCCCGCATCATCATCTCGAAGTGGCGGCCGGCTGCTGCTTTATACATTATGGTTGTGTTTAGTTTGCTGAGAATGAGGTAATATTTTCAAATGTTTTAGACACTAGTATTTATGATCTTATATTGTTATTATGAATTTTTCTATTTCACCCAGTTGGAGTGGCTGAAATTGTCTCATTCTATTATTATTAGGGTTTTTAAACTTTCTTAGATTGGCTGAAATTGTCTCATTCTATTATTATTAGGGTTTTTAAACTCTCTTGGGTTTTGTGTTGAGATAATAAAATTATATAATATAACCATTAAGACTTTAGATTCATCCATTGATATATCTACAGTATATGAAAGATCAAAAGTCCCAAAAGAAAAAAGAACATGCAAACAATGCTTCAATATTTAGTTATTTTTTTAATTCTTGAATTTTATGCCCTTTTTGTCTTGAGTTTTATTTAATGGGTTTTCACTTGTATAACATTCAGTCACATAAAAAAAAAGATACTCACATGTGTATTGACACTATTTGGGAGACCTAAATGTATTTTCCGGCCCACTCATAATTTGTTCTTTCTCACAACACAACCTTAATAGCTACATAACCCACAACAAACATATCCTCCAAAACATCACAAACCCCAAGCTTCTCTTATGCATTTATAGCTCTCCAATTAACCCTCAACTTACTCTAAGAGTCACGAATGCTGGTCATGTGTCCCACACTCCCGAATGGGCATGCTGTGTTCAATTAGGCAATCCAAACACTCAAGTTTTTCCTGAAATTCACATTTGCTATATGGCGCTTGGGCATGCCCATGTGCCTAATCCTCGACCTATTGAGTTCCACGAACAAACTCCGTAGCGTTTGGGGCTGCCCAAGTGCCAAAACCTTATATTATTTAGGACAATCTTCACATATGTTCAATTCCTTCAACATTTGAGTCTAGCTTGCATCCTGTTGATCAGTGGTTGATCACTGGCTGATCCAAGTCACTCTAATATTTGCAATTGACCAATGGCTCATTCCAAGGCTACTCAATTGTACTTGAAACATCACCACACTTATCTTTAGCTCGCATTGACACGGTTCCAACTGTATGTTCATGTGCACCAAAACTCGTTGCACCACCATGGATTGCACTAGAGGCTCCATAGGACTTGTACGAACTTTCACCACCCTAATGAGTCCTCATTGTCAAGCTTAGTTGAGACTATCACAGCAAAAACATCAAGCGATCATTAACTTTTTACCTTAGAAAATCAGAGCAACTTAAGTATCAAAACAAGAAAAATATTAAGTATCCAAGTATACACAAATTTTACATAAAGAACTCTTTTTGGAGAAAAAATCATTTGAGCAACATCACAAAAATGATAAATTTTAGAGAGCCAGCAATTTGCAGGTTTTGTTAGGCCAAATCCCTTTGGACTTTACTACACTTGTACCAACATATACATATTAAAATGAAAATGATATAAAAATCTTATGTGTAAATATAAATTGGTGCAATTCACCGTATAAATGGTTTAATACTAACTATAGTATTTAAGGATCAAATCAATGAAAAAAGATAATACTAAAATATATAAAATACTCAAGTCATACTGGTGCTGGGCGCCTAGCATCGAATCAGTCTGGCGCTAAGATGCGTTGTGGCGTTTAAGATAATAGCAGGCTTTGCGGCGCGCTACGACGATGAGATCTTGAACAATCTGGGGATGTGGCATGCTGCGACGACTTGCCTCGAGAAATTTGGCGTTGTGGCGCGCGCAGCTACTTGCCTCGAGAAATCTGGCGTTGTGGCGCCTTTACTTTCAGGCAACCGGGCACTTTTGCGCGCGGTAGCGACTAGCCTCGTGTAGCCTGGTGCTGGGGCGCGATGCGGCGGCTGACCTCAAGAGAGCTAGTGTGGTGCTACGGCATGCTGCGGCAGCTATCATCGTGTAGCCTGGCGCGCTGTAGCGCGCTGTAACGTTCTTCTTTATTAAAATAATCTTCTTTTTGTAATTTGATCACTTCATAACTAAAATGACATAAAACACATTAAAAGTACAACTAATCTAAATGAAAATATGCATTCTAAACTAGAATGAAATATATTTATTAGGTTCATCAATAATATTAAATCCTAGTTGAATAATTTTGATAATACTTAATTATGAGTTTGGCAATTATCAATTTATCCATTAGAAGTTGTGTAATCCATGATCCCTTAGTCTTAATCACAGTGGTCAATGATCTAAGATTTGCGCTTAACTTATAAGCCAAATCATTAAATCAATAAATCCTATAAAATATCATGTTATATGTTTCTTATGTAGTCTTATCTAACTAAAATTACTATTATATATATATTTAAGATAATGTTATTAATTTTAATATTTTTAATGTATTTATTATTATTATTACTTGTGTATTCTATTAATACGCAAGAGATAAAAGCGGTTGGAAGTTACAAAGATTACACATAGGTATAACATTAAACCGCTTATATGATGAATTACACATAGGTATAACATTTCATATATGACATGTTTTATTTAAGAATTTTATTTATTGACTATTTGGGAGAAAATCTAAAAAATATAAGGGTTGTTTGATAAATTTACAAAAAAATTGATAATGTTTTATTTGTTTTTTTCGAACAAACTAAAAGAACGAACTAACGAAGAAACAATCAAATCTTTCCTTTGAAAGAGTCGTTAACAAAAGAAAACTATTCGTTTCATCGAATTGTTACGTTCGAATGATTTATCCCGTCAAATCGATTTGAATTTATTTTAAGATTCGTTCGAACGAAAAGAACAAACGAATCATTCATTATTCCTGCAAATTATTCGTTTGATCGGAGTATTCATCGGAATCATTCGTTCTCCGGAGAAGATGAACACGTTCGTTGGTTTGTTCGCTTGATCGCTCGGCAGCTCCGCCTATTCTCCAAATACACCCGATTCGGGGGTATTTCTTTTACCCATTTCTTTATATGTTAAAGCAAAATTGAATTAAAATATAAAAAATTTTCACCCGTTTTATTTCGTGCCAAATGTCGATAAGTTCAGTTTACCCTAATAAGTTTTCCTTTTGCATTGTCTTTACCTCGATCCAAACAGCCACTTAAGAAAATTATTGTGCTTAAATTTAATAGATGCAATTTTGATTATAAAAAATTCACTAAGATATTGCATCTGATTGCAAATAGACTTTGTTAAGATCCTCGAAGCACAAACCAAACAAGAATAAAGAGGAATCACACAAATAAATCTAAGCAATTAGGCTTTCATAAAACTCTCCCCAAGCCCTCAACAATGAAGTTTTTCTTCTTTTTTAGTCGTGGCACAGCATCTTAGGGTTTTACAAAGTAGGGGATATCATAGATACAAACCAATTTATAGGGCTCCAAAATTGAGCTTGTAAAAAATGCGGGTGCAGAGGTGGGCCTGAGCGCCCACGCCGAACTTTAAATGTAGTGCAAACTCCTGGGCGCGTTTGAGCGTCTCGGTCTCGAGCTAATACTGCGCCATGGGATCTGGGTGCGCCTGAGCGTGCACGTCACCCTTGCCTAGCATGAGTGCTTGCGTCTTGTCTACTAGGCACCTAAGCGCCTGCTCCTCATCTGCTATGCACCTGAGTGCATGCTCCTCAAATTGGCTGCTCTAAAACAAATATCTACCTCAATTTTAACAAATTTTCACCTTAAATTTTATATGGGTCATATGAGAATTGAAACAAAATAGGCTCTCAAGCATTACAACTGCATCAACTTGGTTGATGTATTCTCCTCCAAAAAGAATCAAGCCACACATAGTTTTGATAAATGAGAAGTTTTAGTGAAGCTTCTTCATATTCACTAAGATCTTACAATAGGTGAATTTTAGAACGATGAGCACCTTTGTAAACTTATTTGTCGGGTTATTTTTCGTATCTATCTTCTTCAATAAGATCTCTCATTCTTAAACTATATCTCGTACAAAATGGTATCGCGCATCTACGTGCTTTGTGCGAGCATGACAAATCGGAAGTAGCAAAAAATATAGCACTTTGGCAATCACAAAATACTATTATCATCTCTTGCTGCACTCACAAGTCTTCCAACAATCCTCTCATCCACATGGCCTCTTTGAATGTTTTTATAATTGCCATGTGTTTAGCTTACGTAGTCGATAGGGCAACTAAAGGTTGTAGTGTACATCTTCTCCCAATCATACCTCCTACTAAAGTAAACATGTACCCAGTCGTTGATTGCCTTCAATCCAGATCTCCAGCATAGTCAGAGTCTAAATAGCTGACACACAAATCTACCATGGATAATTTTTTTCCTATCATAGCAAATATGCACCAACTAAGCCTTTGAGAAATTTAAAGATACTCACCAATCATACCCCCTACTAAAGTAAACATGTACCCAGTCGTTGATTGCCTTCAATCCAGATCTCCAGCATAGTCAGAGTCTAAATAACTGACACACAAATCTACCATGGATAATTTTTTTCCTAAAATAGCAAATATGCACCAACTGAGCCTTTGAGAAATTTAAAGATACTCACCGCTTCTTGCTAGTTAATATTCCTTGGGTTGTGCATGTACTTACTCACAACCCCCACTGCATGTGCCAAGTCTGGTTATGTATACACCATGGCATACATTAGACTCTCAAATGTCCTCACAAACAGTATTTTGTGCATTTTTTCATTTTCATCATTTGTCTTTGGGCACAGGTTTGTAGATAAGTAAAAATGAGGTGCTAGAGGTATATTTGCCAAATTTGTGGAGTCATCTACTCAAAAAATTCTTAGCACCTTTTTCAAATACTCATTTTTGGTAAGCCAAAGATTTCCTGTTGTCCTATTCCTACATATTCTCATCCTAAGAATTTTCTTTACTTCCCCTAATTTCTTCATCTCAAAATTTTGAGCCAATTGATGCTTCATGTGATTTATTTTTGATTGATCAGACATATCAACTAGCATATTATCCACATATATTGAGTAGGTAAATAAATCTCTGAGACTATTTCTTGAAAAATACATAGTGATCGTATTGACTGTAATTATGTTATTCCTTTTGCATAAATTGGTCAAATTTTTTGTACCATTGCTGCGTTGACTAATTTATGCCATATAAAGACTTGTTTAATTTGCACACCAAGTCTTCATTGCATACATACTTCTTTGAACCCTGGGGTTGCATCATATAATTCCCCTCCTCAAGTTCTTAGTGTAAGAATATTGTTTTTACATCGAGCTACTCCAATAATAGACCAAGCGGTGTTACAAGTGCTAGAAGAATACAGATTGATGAGTGTTTGAAAATTGGGGAAAATTCCTCATCATAATTAAGATCTTCCTTTTATGAAAAGCCCATTGCTACTAATATAGCATTGTAACACACATTAGTTCTAGGAGATCCTTCTTTCTTAGCAAACACCCACTTATAACTAATGGCCTTTCTTCATGATAGGAATTTCTGAAACCTCCATAATTTTTTTTTATGAAGAAAATTCATCTCTTCATCTATAACTTGTTCCCACTGATCCTTTTCTGACTCATCACAACCTTCTTATAATGAGAGGGAACTTCATACTCTCTTATTAACAATGCATATGTGATATAGTTTCCCAGCCAAGCTAGCCTTTTAGTTTGACATCAGGTTCTATTTCTTGAAATTGACTCTTGAATAGGAGGTTCACCAGCAATATCAATTATTTCTTCTTTCTTATCACCAAGGTGGTCCTCAGTTGTATGTACATCATCAATAACAACGTTATGATGAGAAGAATCTTGTGTAATAAATGGGATTGTATTAAATAGAAGGTGTCGCACTATCCTCCAATTGATGTGAACTTTTCGGCCACATGAAGAACTCCTCATAAATGTAACATCCCTGATGTTGACAATCTTCATATCAATTGAGTCATATAGTATAACAACCCAAGTTGTTACTAGGGTCAATTAAGACTAATTTAAGTCTTAATTGAGGTTCTAGAATACTAACTATATTATTTAGAACTCATATCTAAAATTTAGGTCAAACCTGAAGTCAATTATATCAAAATCTGAAATTCAGGAAATTCCAAAACCCTAGAAATTTACTTTTTATTTTTGATCTTAAATTGAAAATCTGACTTCGTCATTGCGTTCACCACCCCCAAATTAGCTAGGGGTGAAGTTTTGGATGCATTTGGAAGTCATTGGATTTTCGTAGAATATTTTAATATTATTTAAATACCTAAAAAAATTTAAATAATTAAATACTCGTCGGATCAAAAATCCGATCATGTCGTTACGTTCCTCACCCCTCAATTAGCTAAGGGTGATTTATTAGAAATTTTTAGAATACGTTTAACTAGGTGATTTTAATTAATAAAAGTAGCTTAAATAAATTAAATAATTTAAATAATTAAAATTATTATTATTTTATTTACGTTTAACCGGCGCCGTCCATTTCCATTAACGTCGTTCACCATTTGATCGTTTGCCATCTAACCGTTCGATCTGATACGATCAAACGGCAACGAGCTCATCCCCGTCGCATGGAGGGCTCATGTCGCAAACGCACGCGGAACCCTAGCCAGCCCGACAGATGGCCTCCCCACCGCTCAAACCCGCAGATAAAGCTCTGCAATCGGCTCAGTTTGATCCTTTGTGTGACCTGCATCCACAGAAGTTGCTCAAGCTGTCGTAATCGAAGCAAGACCGTCCACCTTATAAACTAGGTACGCTCGAACACCCTAAATCCTTAATTAATTTGCATTGATTCAAATTCGATTGCTTATTCCGATCCACTGATTGTTCATATATCAGATTCGATCGACCTGATCAAACCCGGATTCTTCTGGATTTCAAAATAATCCACAGTCGTCTACAGTTTCGCATAACTCGTCCGTAGGCTTTAAACTAGGGTTAGGATTTGTGTTCGATGTGGTTTGTCCCTGGTGTGGATTCATTAACTGGAAGCTAGCCCGTGACGTTGCCGACTCAACGACGTGCGGGTCGGGATTGGCACCACCGGAAAGGCCCTAAAAGTTGGTGCCCTAGCCGCTGCTGTTGGGGAGGTTGCGTTGAAGGAGAAGAAGATCTCGGGTCGGGCCGGGTCGACCCGAGCCCGACCCGCGTCCTTCGGAGCCCGCGTTCTTCGGAGACCACGTCTCAGGCAGGGCACGTGGTGTAACAACCCGAGTTATTACCATAGTTGATTAGGACTAACCCTAAGTCTTAAACACAATTATAAGTGCTAATTAGGTCAATTGGAGTCAACCTCTGAGACCTAGTCCAAATCAGGAGTCAAATGGATCGAATCCTAATTTCTGGAAATCCAGAAACCTTAGAAATTGACCTATTTAAATTGACATTCGATCAAAAAACGGACACCATCATTGCGTTCATTGACCCCAAATTAGCTTGGGGTGAAGTTTTCGTGTCAATCGGAAGTCGTCGAAATTTCGACGAATATTTTAATAATAAAAATACCCCGGAAATCGAGGTATCAAAATACTCGTCGGATCGAAAATCCGACTTCGCCATTGAATTCCTTGATCCCAAATTCGTTAGGAAAAACATGTTCAAAAATTTCTGGAAATTTTTTTTTTAAAATAATAATAATAATATTTAATTAATTAGTTAACGGCCGCCGTTAAGTAATTAACGGATCCGTCAGCTGTAGCTGACGGCGCCGTCTATCCAGACGGCGCCCTCTCAGCCATTGGATCGCCCCCGGATCCAATGACTGTGAAGCCGTCGTCCTCGACTGCTCCGTCCCGCGTGCCACTCGGCATCCCGCCGCCCCGCCCGGCCAACCGGAGCCCTCCCCGACCTCAGCGAGGTCGCCGGCACGCCTATAAGGCCACGACTGATCGAAGGGCTCTGGGTTAGCGAAACCGGAGCCCGATTTTCCCCGACCCGAGCACGAGCCCCCCGTCCACCGTCAATCCAGGTACCCCTCGATCTCCCCCTCCGTTCATCCTTTCGTCGTCGCATAGCCTGAGTATTGTAGATCTACACTATGATCGACGATCAACCGGACCTGATCGACCTCGATCAGGTCCGACTGACTCAAGCTGAGGCTTAAAGCCTCGGGCCAAAGTTACGCGCCACCTCGAAACCCTAGAACCTAGGGTTACCCTTAGCCGTCGTCTCCGATCACCTCCGGTGAAGGTCCGCCCACCGGCGTGTAGCCCTCGTCGAGGGCTACCGTCGGCCGTGCGGGCCGAGGTGGCCCGGCGCCGGGAACGCCAGCAAAAGCCGTGCCCTAGCCCGGCGCTCCCGGACCGTCTCCGCGAAGGAGACAAAGTTCGGGTCCGGCCGGGTCGACCCGAGCCCGACCCGCCCGAGCCGGGTCCGTGTTAGCCGGGTGGGGCCCACTAAGCCACGTGGCGCCTTCTGGGCCTGCCACGTGCCCAGTGGGACCCACCATCAGAAGCCCGCGACCCTTCGACTTCGGCCGTGGGGCCCACAGCGCCACGTGGCAGCCAGCCGGCACGCCACGTGTCACGTGGGCCCCCAGCCCGAGCCGCGCGGCGGTTCGGCTCCCCGGTGGGGACCACAGTGCCACGTGGCAGCCTCTGGGCCCGCCACATGTCAAGTGGGACCCACTGCCCGGTCAACAACAGCGGTTCGGCTCCATGTGGGGCCCACAGTGCCATGTGGCAGCCTCTGGCAGTGCCACATGTCAGGTGGGGCCCACTGCCCAGTCACCCGAGCTGACTCAGCCCCTGTGGGGGCCACTGTGCCACGTGGCAGCATCTAGCAGTGCCACTGTCTAGTGGGGCCCACTGTCTGTTAATTAAAATATTAATTAAATTACTATTAGTATTAATTAATTACTGTTAAGGATTAATTAAGTACAGTTAGTGGTTAATTAAATTAAGATTAATATTAATTACTTTTAAACTAGTAATCTTAATTAATTAAGTGTAATTAGAGATTAATTAGGGTTAATTAAATGTTAATTAAATCTTAAATAGTAATTAGAATAATTAATTATTATTAAACAGTAAAGTATAATTAATTATTCTTAATTAGATATTAATAAATAATTAAGACTAATTAAATAGTGATTAACACTAATTACTTTGCTACAATAAAATATTAATAAATATAATTTAACTAATTAATTAATAGATTAATTAATTAATAATTAAGCCTAATTAATCATACATTAATTAAGGATTAAAAATTTCAGAAATTTTATATAAAAACTTTATGAATAAACAGTAAAATTATTTAATTTGAATAAATAAACTGTAAAATAATTCAAATTGTATTTTTGAATAGTAAATCTTAAAAGTTTAATAACTTTTTGTAGGATAATCCAAACATAGCCAATATAGGTCTTAAAATACTCAGAAAAATGTAAGGAATCAAATAACATAATTTAAAAATTTGTTTCGGGGTACGTATAACGAGGTAGCATTTTAGGACCTCTTTAGAACCCCATAACTTTTTACCCTGTTATCAAAACATAGTTAATATGGGTCTTAAAATGCTCAGGAGAGCGGCCCCATCATTGTAGTAGTATTAGTTTTCTCATTCGGACATCAGGACAAAAAGTCAACCATAGAATTTTTAGTGAAAATGACCAAAATGCCCCTAGACTTCAAACAGCCATAACTTGATCAAATCAACTCCAAATTCAAAAATTCAAGAAGCTATCTAACCTAGAATTCCAATGTCATCATTATACTGAAATAATATTTAGGATTTGAATCCTAAAAATTTAGGTAAATGACCAAACTACCTCTGGCTTCATTTTGGTCATAACTTGACCGTTTGAGGTCTAATTTGGACGTACTTACTGTCTATCTTCAAATTAGATAGTAAGGAATTAGTTGGAAAAGAGAAACCTCAGTTTTGACCCTCAAATCAAAAGTTAACTTTTTGACCCTTAAAATAGGGGGAAAATGATCATTTTGCCATAAGATTGGATTAAGTACCCTTACCCTTTGGATAACATCCCAGAATACCAAGACCAATATTATAATCATCTTAGTAATAATTAAACAAGTAAAATCAACCCTTAAGTCAGATTCTAGTAGTCTCTCTAAGTCTTAAGCACTACTACACCTTAAGGATCCTTCCTGAGACTAGGACTAGATCATAGATTAGAGTTCATTCATTGGGTAAATTAGGTTACCCAATAGATGAAACCTTGGTTTTATTAGTTTCTAGATTTTTTTTTATTTTACAACTTTTGATTATTTTGTCTTTTAACTTTAGAATTAAGATAGGAGATTCATCCTATTAAGTTTGATTACTTAATAGGATTTGCCATAACTAGTAGATCACTAATAGAATAAAACTTAGAACTTAGATCTTATCCACTTTGGATTATGTGATTAAACCTAATTCTCGTAGTGTTTAATCCATAATCTATAGGTTTAGAAGATCTTGATCAGATCTTAGTTAGAATGTCTAAATTTATAAAATTAGGACGTATGATTTATTGATTTAACTCATAGTCATCTATCTGATTGAACTAGATTAGAACCTGATCAGTTCTAATCCTTTTTAACTTATAAGGATGAGTTTCTGAGTTATACTCGATAGTAGAAAAACGGTGATCCTGAACTTGTGTAACTTGGAATAGTTAGAATGGTTAAGTAGAAAACAAATAATATCACCATGTTTAGTAGAGTCCCTTGCTTCTTTTTGATATTTTGTTGCTACGCATTCCTTGTACTTTTGTGCCGTATTTTCTTGAGCATATCATATAAGACTGTTGATGCATAAATAAAATGTTAGGAAAATATGGAGACTCCTTAGATTCCTTGTGAAAATATTAAAGTGATTAATGAAAAGATGATAATTATATGAGCTGCCTCTCAGATATTTCCTTATTTCTTAGCCTCCTTATGTCGCTAGGGGAAGGACCTATTTTATTGTGTGCCTAGTTTACTAGCCTCCTTATGTCGCTAGGGGTACACCGTTGGTGCCTTAGCCGTACTGATGTTAAGGTTGCCTTGTATGCTTAGTTTACTAGCCTCTTTATGTCGCTAGGGGCTTACAATTGGTGCCTTAACCGTACTGGTGCTAAGACCCTTCACTTGCTTTGTGTGCTTATTTGCCTAGCCTCCTTATGTCGCTAGGGGTACACAGTTTTATGACTTAATCGTGATGGTGCTAAGCTTCTTTGATATTCGATGGACTAGATTAACTCTTTTCTGTATGACAGTTGATGCACGGATATTTATATGCAGATGTGTCGTTTCGTTTACTTTTCAGCCTTCTTATTCATTCAGCTATTTTTTGTACTACTTTTTTATATATTTAGGATATTAGAATCTTGTTGCTATTTATATGTACCACTACTGAGTTCTTTTTTTTAATTGGCATATTTTTTTTTATCACCAGCATGTTTAGGATGTAGCATTTTTCTTACTGCACTTATTTGTTTATATATATTTATATACCTTACCTTGTTTAGCTCGCATGTGAGGCATGTCTTAGCCTCTCCTTTGCTTAAGTTATAAATGATGGTTTATAACTTTCCCTTTTTCTCTTGTATTGCGTGCTGCTCCTTTATATATATATATATATATATATATATTGCTTAGATATTGTTGAATGGTGATATTACTTAACACATATAATAATTCATCAGATTAAAATGTACTTAGACAATTGTCTAACCAATTTTTTTTTTTTGGCTGGGGCCCTACATTGTGAAACCGACAATGGCAGAACCTCTTCAGTTAGATGAGCAGGAGTTAGGAGTAGAGCCATACCCAGAGGAGGAGTTCTTTGAAGAAGCCGTTGTTTAGCTTATATATGTGAGGATGAGTGTATTTGCACTTTCTTTTGTTATTTGAAACTTTAAAGTGATGTAATAATACATGTATATTGACTGTGTATTTGGATTGTATGCTTATATTATGAGTTTTATTTTTACTATTTTATACTGTGATGCTTGGATGATTTATATTTCCTTAAATCGCTTCCGCATTCTGTACGTTTACTTATATAGTGACTGTTAGATTGATTCTATGTTAATCCTTCCCTAATCAGATGGATTGTGGAGTCTATCCTAATCCAATGGTAAGTGAGAGGTTAGCCAGAGTGACACCCCACCCTTAACTTAATCCTTTAGCGGATTAAGGGTGCGGGGCGCCACACGTGGCATCTTGCCATTGGTTGCGGATTGGCGGTGGGACCCGCTGCTGAGCAGACGCAGTAATGGCGGGCCCGACCTCCCTATCCCGACGAATTAGATGGTGCTAGTTGGCACTAGTGGGCCCGTTCCTGTAGAAAATCAATCATTTAAATTATATATAAATATATATATATAAATAAAATTAAATTAATAAATAAATAAAATCAAATATATATTGTTAAAGTATATGTATTTATAAATGTATATATATATATATATATATATATATAATCAGAAAACTGAATATAATTAATTAATAATATAATAATGTATTAGTTAATTCAATCCAACATAATTAAATTACAAAGTATAAAATCTAAACATAAATATTTATCATATATATATTATTAATTAATTAAATACAAATAATATCAAACTTTGGACTTCCATAATTCACAAAATATTCATCCAAATAGTGCAATTAAATATACTATTTTAATCAGCAAAATTAGAGGAATAATATGAAATAGTCAAATTTTCATTTGGACCTATATTTTGTATAGAGACATTTTATTTGTGTCATTTGGACTTATATTTATTAAGATATAGTTGTTTAAATATTTGTATTTAATTGATTTAATAAATCTAATATTTATTTAATTTAAATACTTAATCCTTAATTTAACAGCTAAAATAAAGCAGTGGGTCCCACAGCTTAAACGACGGGCCACGTGTATGGCGCAGCGCTTTCGGGCCAAGCGACTGCGCCCGGGCCGAGCGAGATCCGAAGCTCCATTGTGTTCCCTTGCCTTCTTCAAGTCGCGGACGGGAGAGGAATAGGGCATCCCAAAAATCAACGTAGGATCTACCTATCGATTTAGGAAGCATTTCATTTGAAAGATCAAGACTTGATCTTCAATCCAAGATAACAATTACATCACTTCAACTTCTCCCTGACCCGATGGCATGATGCCCTAAAAATCTAGGGCTTGGGATTGCGTAAGTTAATCGAGCAGAAATTTCGCTTTTTTGCTTAACTTATTTGATCAATTGCCATAATTGTAAGCATATAGATACATCACATAATGAAATTGAAGCGATTGCAGAACTAAATGAAATTCTTGATTGACATTTGGAAGTAAGGTACTGATTTAAATTGATCAAAATCGATCGACACTTTGATCTTTTTGATTTCTAATTATGCTTTTCAGCTTACTTACGAAAATGAGATATTAACAATAATCGGAATGAAGACCTTGGACTGAATTTAGTAGGTAAAGAGTCGAGTACCTCAATCGGTTGTCGCAACAGGGTTAGAAATTTAGTCCGAAGGTGCACTCGATCTTCTTGAGGACCAAATGCAGAAACTTTCCGAAATGGGGTTATGTCGTGGGGTTAGAATCGGGTGAAGAGCGGCGTGAATCGCCATCTGGAGCGACTGGCTGGCTGCGATTGCCGCGCGTCTATGTAGGAGACACGCGCAGCTCTCCCGCAGGTTTTGTGGGAGAGACAAGGGTAGGACCGTTCGATCGAAGATCGAACGGTCAAGGTTTGCCATTTGATTAAACGACATAATGAAATTGGGGTGGACGGTAATGCTGTTGCCGTTAAAATGAATAATATATTATATTTAATATTTTAAACCTATTTTCTTAATTAAAATTAACTAATTAAACAAGCTATAAAAATTTTCAATAAATCACCCATAGCAAATTGAGGGGTGAGGATTGCAACGGCGTGATCAGATTTTTGATTTGACGAGTATTTAATTATTTGATTATTCAGATATTTAAATAATATTAAAATATTTGACGAAAATCCAACGACTTCCAAATGCATCCAAAACTTCACCCCTAGCTAATTTGGGGGTGGTGAACGCAATAGTGAAGTCGGATTTTCAATTTGAGGTATAAATAAAAAGTCTAATTCTAGGGTTTTGGGATTTTCTAGAAATTAAGTTTTGATCTATTTGATCCCTAGTTTGATCCAGATCTTATAGGTAGGTTTTAAATGGCTTCATTAAGATACTAGAACTATAATTAAGACTTAAATTAGTCTTAATTGACCTAAGTAATAACTTGGGTTATTACACCTCTCCTTAGGAATATTCCTTAAAGGTTAGAAGTAGACTTATGTTAAATTCATTCATTGGGTAAATGAGTTACTCAATGAATGAAACCTTAATTTTATTAACATTTAGATTTTATCCTTTATTATGATTATTTTATATTTAAATCTTAGTTTAAGTTTAAATATCCATCTTATTATGCTTTACTTTGCTTAATATGATAGCCTTAATTATAGAACATAAGAGTTGGGTTAACCTTATGCCCTTAGTCTCTAGAACCTATTGAATTAAGAGGTTGAACCCCAATGATTGGAGTTTAACTCTCAATCCATCAATCTTAATTTAACAAAATTAAGATTTGCTTGGGTTTATTTAAATTTATTTAATTAGAATGAATGATTAATTATTTAACTTATGTAAGCATTATTGATTGAATTCTATTAGAATCTGATCAGTTCTAATTGCTTTTAATCTTATAAGATAATGAACCTGAGTTTATATTGGGTGGTAGGATATTAGATATTCTGAGCTTATATAAATTTAGAATAATTATAATGAATAAATTAGATAACAATAGATATCGCATGTATTTAATAGAGTTCCTTACTTACTATTGAATTTTATTGCTTTGTATTCCTTATATTTAAGCTTTATACCTTAGACATATTAGTTGGACATAGAATATTTGATGAGTACCCTGTGTTAGATTTGAAGTTTCATAAACATGATTTAATTTCATCCAATTCATTCAGTTCGCTCAGCTCTCAGTTCAGTAGAATGTGTTCTAGTTTAGTCTGCCTCTTTAGTTTAGTTCTTTTGATATATAATATACTCAGACCTAGCTCTGTGGTTGGCTAGGGGGATACATATCTGATTCTGTAAGTTCAATTCGAACCTAGCTCTTTGGTTGCCAATGGGAATACATGTTGAACTTTTTGTACATTGGCCCTATTTTGACCTGCTTCTATTATGGTAGCACTAATTTATGCATACTTCTACTTTATAGTTCAGTTTTAGTTTGATGGCTTGTTTAGCCATATGTTTCAGTTGTGTTTTTACTATTTTTTGCATGCTTTTACAGTTCAATGTTTTCAATTCAGCTTTCTTAGTTCTTGTATACTCTAGGATGTTGGTCTTATTTTCAGTTCTTTTATGTTTCAGTACATATTTTATTTATATAAATCAGCAAATGTTCTAATGATCATAAGCATGTTAGGATGAGCTTACTTTCAATACTTTGTTAGTTATATATATATATATATATATATATATATATATATATATATATATATATATATATATATATATACATATTTACTGCCTAATTTGTTGCAGTTTATGGATGAGATATGTAAGTTTACATACTTTGCTTTGTTTAGTTTTAAATGCTTAATTTATAACTATCTTGTTTCTTGTGGCATTTGCACCTTAATTGATTTTATGCTTAGTAAGGAGGTGATATCTTAAAAACTTTGTTTTATTTAAATCAGCTTAAAATGTGCTTAGATAAAGTGTACCAGTAAGTTTGTTTTTTTATTAGTTGGGGCCCTGACATTGTGATACCGATAATGTCAGATTCGGAGTTATTCGTTGAGATTGCTTCTAGAGAGGAGCTTGGCAAGGCGGAGGACCTTCCTATTGCTGTAGCTTAGTTAGATTTTTTTTCAGCTATGAGGATGAGTGTTCATTTTTCTTTTAAATTTAGTTTGTAATGCTTTCATATTCTGGATGCATTTACTTTCTACATTTTTATATTAAGCTGAGTTACTATTTTTACTTTTCTTACTATACTATGATGTGGATGTTATACTCTAATTTACTTCCTCTACTTTGATATTTTGATGCATGACCCTCAGTTCCAAGTGGCAAGCCTTTTAGCTAAGGCGGGCTGGGTTTATAGCTGACTCGACTATAGTTGGGAGAGTTGTCACACTGCGACCTTATTCATCGTAATCATGTTAACTTCAGTATTAGCATGACCACAAATGGTATGGGCCACCACAGATCTGAGCCCTCCATCTCAAGATGAAGGTGGATTGGATGGTCCCAGTTCATTGTCCTCATTTGCATGCCTGCGGGCAATGCGTGGAAGCTTTGCATGCACCCACGGCATGTGGGGACCATTCCACCACTAAAGGAAAAGCCATTAAGTCTTGTTTACTCTTCAAATCTATGATGGTAAGCATCAACAAGCATTAATTGATGCCATCTGGATCTAATTAATGAGCTTCAGTCATTTTGAGCTCAGAGGAATTTCCTTATTGCAATTCAAGGTAGACCTCTTTCTCCCGATTCAACACTTAATTTATGCATATATAGATTTGTTTCCTAATGTATTGCTAAGTACTATCGATTTCCATATTCAATTGAAACTCAATACAAACCGAGTCGACAGTACTGCTTAGTAACCCTAATCACAAAAATTATGATTAGAGTTAGCTGATTATGCATCTTTAATTAGGAGTAATTATAACATCTTATAGAGCTCAATAAGAGCTTTATTTTGGTATATTGTACCCTCTCTGAAGCCCTCCGTACAGTCGAGTATTTGGATGCCCTAGTAGGGCACCCTGTCGTGCCGACGAGGATGCACTACAGTGCTGGGTACTGCTGGATGAATATCGTCCCGATGGGGATGCGCTACACTGCTGCGAGCTCACGCAGGTGGGTGCTTCACGTGCATGCGGGAGCACCCCGCGGACGTGCGATTAATGGCGTGAAGGCAGATTTAATTAAAGAATTAATTAATTAATAAATTACAAATGTTTAAAGCTTAATAAGTTTTTAATTATTAATCAAAAGATATTGATGTTATATCTCATAGTGGTCAGAAAAAATAAAGAATATTAATATGACATTAGATTTTCATTTTGATGATTAGTTTCACTAATCACCTTTTTAGTTATCATTAATTTTCATTAAGACTCACACTAGTCATTTGGCGTCCAAATTCAGCATACTTATAGTCATTTTACTTATTATGCTATAGGGAATATATAGCCATTGAAATTTTATTATTTGAACATCATTTAAAGATTTTGAGTTTTTGACTCTCTAATTTATTATTATTTTAATCCTAAAATTAGAAATTTTCCTATTAGGCTTCAAAACACTACATTAACTTAGGAAAACTTAAATGATGATATACTTGAGCATTAAATTATGAATTAAATAGAAAAAATGATTAATTTGATCTAGATTATGGTTGAATCCAAGCGACCTTAACTTTCATGTGAGGGACATGATAAATGAAAATTTTATGATTGAACTTAATCGATTGTCATGTGATTAATAGTAATTGGTCTTAATAGTGATACTTGAACTAAGAAGATAACCTAAGACTTTAGGAAAGAATTATTATAAGAAGAATAAATGTGACACTTAATATAGTCCATTTAGTGACTAGACTCCTTTAAGACCTTAGTAATATAAGTGTCTAATAAATATCTGCCTAGTGAAGTGTTACCCTCAATCCAATGCTTAGTGAATAGATCCCTTAGATTTCATTGGATAAATTAAATGTAGTAATTTACCTTATGTAAAGTAAGTCACCATCTTATGATAAGTATAAAGATTAGAACTATTTGAGATGTTGTTGATAAGTCTTATAATATAATTGCATCTTAGGCTTAACGACCTTGGAGAGGCATTATTGATTATGTCATTTAAGACTATAACTTAAAAAAGAGTCACACATAAGTGAAGATAGAAAAGACAATTCATTATAAGAATTATAGAATGACATCACTCTTATTAAGAATAAGTTAAGACTCTTCCTTAATATTGTAAGTCTCTCAAGAACTAGTTAACCATTGGGAGCTATATTTAAGTGGCTAGTTTAGATTACAGAGCTATAAAACATAGTACCTTTAAGAAAGAATGAGAGTAATCTCTAGATATAACTTAATGATAATCTATACCTTAAAGTATTAATATAATTTTTATAGGAATTTATGAGATAAACGACCTTTGTAATACATTAAAGTTAAGACTTAGTTTATAAGTACTTATAAGGCTTAGAACTTTTTAGATAAATCTATATCATAGAATCTAGTATTGAATATTAGAATTGGAAACCTCAAAATATAAATAGGAGAATCCTACACCCTTCAGCTTTGTAAACTATTAAGGTTAGATCTATTAACATTATTCTAAGTAAGAATATTCTTCAAAGCTTTGCCTAATCAGACAATTAATCTTATAATATCATTAGTTTATTAATAAACTAGCTTTGATCTATTTAATATCTTATCTTATGTTAAGTTAACCTAATAAGCTAGATGAAGAATTAAGGATCAAGATTTTATGCTAACCATTTAAGGATAATTTAACTTATTAATTATTATTAGAATAACTTATGCCCTATGTCTAAAGTCCCATTACATTTTGTAGTAAATAGAAAATGTATGCTTAAACTTATTATGCCATTTACATTCCTTAGATGAGTCAATATCCCAATCACATTAATATTAATAAATGTATAGTTAACAACTATCATTGATCAATAGAACCCAGTGATAGGCTTAAAACTCTAAATCAATAAGAGATTTAAAGACTTAGAGTCTTACATTAGTAAGACCTTTACCTTATTGAAACTTTATTAGAAACTCATACATAATATATAATTTAATTGTAGTATTTCTAAAGAGATATAGGAATGCCCAAACCCTAGATATTGTGACATATTTGAAGCTTAATAAATACTTAAATTAGCTTAAGAGATTGACTAAAAAGCTTTAGTATATAATATAATCTAAAGAATGGGAATTAAGTTATTGAACACTAAATTGTGTGAATAATGACCCGTTTTTGAGTTAGGGTTGAAATGATATAACCCTATAAATATTATAATCTAGATTGATCATTAATAAACTTATATTTGGTAATATTGAATAGCATATTAGAAACTATTGAGTTGTAAGCTTAAGATGAATTTCATAATATAGTTAAAAGATATCAAGAAATATCATAACTTAGATTAAGCAAATTGTGATCTTATAATATGGATGAATTATTAGATAATTTAGATAAATGAAGTATTCAATAGAATGTATTCTTAACTCATAATTAATATTTATAATTAAAAATTATTTTGTCATCTTATAAAGCTTAATAAAAACATTATTTTCCAAAATCATATTATCATATTATTATACTTAAATAAATTTAGAGATTTTTGATACCTAAGTTAATTGGTGGTTTAATTAGTCCCAATCATTAGGATAGATAATTAAAATAGAAAATAATGGATATCATGTGATTTACAATAATTTGATAATCCTAAAATGCTACAATACATTGAGATCAAATCCTTGAATTCATTCATTAAGATATTGTGCATGAAAATAAATATTTAAAATATTCTTTAGAGGGGTTAATTATAGCAGATTATTATGTAGATATGATTAAGCATGGACATGCTATTAATGTATTAAGAGATCACATAATTTTTATAAGGGGGAATGCATGTGATTACAGTTGGCCCCACTTACAAATAGTTGAGCAGATATGCATAACTTCTCACTTGTTCTGCACCCACATAGCACAATACAATATAAATAAATAACATTTATACTTTACAGTCTTTATGACTATTTATAGATTTTAGTCTTTATAATTGTATTTTTAGTGTATTTAGTCATTGATGTTGAGATAGTTTGCTTGCTTATGTTGTTGCAGCACTTTACCTTACAGCTTTATATATATACAATTTGTATAGTGTAGCTCTACTTACTTATCACTTGTATATTTCTCTGTATTATCTTTTATTGTTACTTAGCCTAAAGTATAAAATCATTATTATTTATTAATAAAATTTATAATTTTAATGCTAATTGTCATTATAAGCTTAATTGAGCCAGCCAAAATCCTAAATAATTTTATTATGGTAGATGGCAAATTAAAAATAGAGATAAAGCAATACATGTATAATAGTTGCATATATTTCCTAACTGATAAAATTAATATATCAATTTAGTATATGACAATCTTCTTTATAATATCACTCAATCTTTAAACAGGTAAAAAATAAAATGTTGCCATAACTCATAACTCTAATACTTCCATTCCCTCAATATACAAAATATTCATACACATCACCTAATTAGCATATTTTATATCTAATGGAGCCACCAGCATCACTTGAACTTAAGATTTAATACTTTACACTCACCTAAACATTATCATTTCAATTATAGGAAAGTAATTTTCTACAATTAATTTATCAAAAAAATACATTTTATTTTGTATCATCACCACTAACCCTTGATCATACTAGGTGGGGTTAACTACATTAATCTTTTGTTTCTACTGTACCATCAAATAAAAGCACCTCTATAAGTTCTAAATAGAGAAGAGCCTTTCTAATGGTTTCTTCTGATGTTATTTATACACTTAATTATACATTTTATCATGATCATTTAAAATTCAGTTACATTACAATTTAATCATTTCTTAAAACTAAGAAACCATTGAATATAAACTTCAAACTCATAACCTAAGCTCATAGTAAAACCATTAACTCAGATGCATTAGCTCAATGTAACATTTTGCCAAAGGCAACATTTGAATGAAGGCAAGATCACTATTGGCATGCTATCTATAGTTTATGAATAAATGATTCCACTTCCATCCTTATTCATCATCACCCAAGAGAGGATAAAAGAGATATAATTAGGATGATTAATCTAAGTAAAAAACAACCCCACCAAAATTAAATAACAACATTGCATTTTCATTATGAATTCTAATCCTTTATTAATAATGAGTCTCCGAATTATGACATCCTTTTAAATTTGAAGAGCAAAAATATTTCTTGATATTAGGAAAGATTCTAATATTTTCTTAGGCCAAATTTACAAACAATAATACTATTAAGCTAAAAAATGCCATTTCCTAGTTATTTAGTTCATATGCTTCAAACTCAAAATTATAAGAACAATGATAGAAATAGAAAGAAATCTAAACTTTTAATCACTTGTGAAAAAAAGAAACTTTATTGTTGTGTTTCCCTCATGCGATACTATGACAAGAGAAAAAATAGATCACAATAAATATATATTGTCACAAATTTACCCACAATTTAAAATGGTCCTGCATGTACTATCACATAAAACATACAAATTTATCAAAATTGTACAAAAAATTATTTCTACACTATATTGTATGCTATTTTAGTGAATAAAAAATCTCAAGAAAAAATCAAGGATACATGTATGATACACAAAGTATATGTATTCACATATCAAACACTTAATTATTGATATTTATGATGCTAACATATAATCATACTCTTTTTTATTTTGAATGATTTGAAGATATTAAATTGGATGATAGTTGGGCATAATGAATAAAATTTGGGTGAACATTTACATTATTTAAAATTTATATATTAAATATGATAATACATTATATATGTAAATCTCATTTAAATTAAATTTTCTTAATGCAAGATAAAATAACAATAAAAATAATAACAATAGCAGCCAATAGTAATAATCACAACAAAAATAACAATATTACTAATAATAATGATTTACTACAAAAAAAATATATTATGCTATGAGATTTATTTATGAAATATATATGTTTAATAATAATATATATATATATATATATATATATATATATATATTCACATATATATATATATTACTTTATTGTATTAAAATTTGATTATTAAAATATAATATATATTTTTAAGATGTTATAATGTGGATTGCTTATTTATTATTAATATTAATATTATTATTATTTGATATGAGAATGCTATTTAGAATATTATTACTATTTAAAATTATATATTAAAAAATATTCAGAATTAATATAAATTTTTATTTTTTATTTATATATATAAGTTCATAAAAAAATATATATATTTAATCAATTATTTATTTATATATTAAATAGATACAAAGTCTATATATTTTGATGTATAGTAGATTAATTTTGATGAGAACTTCTTAAGGGAGCGGCAATGCAGAGCTGGAACTCTCTGAGGGTGGGAGAGTGCTTTTGTTCGGCTTTCCTTCCGCTGATAGCAATCATTGAAGGCCTAATGTTTGTTGTGACCGATTGCTTTGATTGCTTCCCGAAGCTTTTTCTAAGTCACTCATCGGAACCCCGCCATGATTTTATCAAGCTTGCAGAGGAATCTCGATGCTGTAATACTTTCTTGATTGCCTGAATTTTTTGAATTGATTTGTCCCTTTCAAATTTTTTTTTCTTGTTTTATAGTCACTTTGAACGAAGTAGAGGCGCTATACGATCTGTACAAGAAGCTGAGCTGCTTGATTATCAACGACGGGCTTATTCACAAGGTTATATTCCTACAATTTTATCCATCCTTCCATTTGTCCACTTCTTGCTTGCTTATTTCGGTTAAGTTATCAGTATATATAACAACAAAGAAGATTGGAGGACTAAATTGAGGCTAGATTAAATTTCACATTTCTCATTTATTATTTGGAAGAGGGCATTGATTTAGACACAAAAGCTATAGTCTGCAGATCGATCGAATCTTAATGAAGATTCAATTGGACAAATTTGATCAGTTTATTGGGTGTTGTATTTGAATATTGGATCAGCACTTGCATGACACTAAAATATCGTGTTCTCACGTATTTAATGTCTAAACTTTAACATCTACATATTACTAGTTGAACTTATCTATGCACAAAATATTGCCCATAATTAATGATTGGAAGGTTCAGAGTGGGCTGGCAGTATGGTGGAGATTTTGATAGTAAATCTATGGTTATTGAAGTTGCGTGTCATATGTAAATAAGATTTTTTTGTGGTATGTATGAAATTCCAGAGTTACATGTACCAGCTGTTGATAACCTTTTTTTTGACAGTTGCTAAAACTTAGGTTGAAAGAGCAAACAAAAAAAAAAGCCTAAATGCAAGTTATCTCGTTATCACCCCAAAGGATACAAAATATTTTGCAAGAAAGTGTTCATCTAGAGAATCAAAATTTGCAGCACTGACAAACTTAGTATAAAGCTCACAGAATGGTCTCAAACTGCAATGGTGAATGAGCAATACATTACTAAACATTGAAACATGCAAACAGACTTGAAGGGAGGGTTTATGAACTCACCCTGAATGGCGTCTTAATGGCATTAAGGCATTCACATTCAAAAATAAACCCATCAGCTATACTCATCCTTGGTTGTATTCGAGGGGCCAAGAGAATCGATGCAAATATCTCTGTTTCTAGCATAGAACATGTCTCGATTTGCCACCCGATCGCGACTATGATGGCTTCAATATCATGCTGGGCTATGTCTCCTGAGATGCATGACAAAAGGAGCCATTCTTTTTGGCTTTCAATACTATGACAAAGTAGAAGAATAAATATAGCAGATGGGTGGTGGCATCTCAGTTGTTTGTTGATGGAATGCTGCACAATATAGTGGCCAGTATGAGGATTACTAATGCACACAACACCTCTATTCTTGATGGAGGATTTAACAAATTTGAGTATAAAATAAACATTGGGGATGAAGCAGGCTCTGAAGCATTTGCAGATTTACTTATTCATGAAAAAAATGGATTGATTAACCAAGCGAAGCCTATTCGATAATCTGATTTTGTGAATAAGCTTGCTTAGTTGTATGCTAAGGAGGTTGCGTTCTTGCATGACGATTTGGGCAATTTGTATTTAAGTCTTGATAAGCTGCGCAATCTATCTTAATTACTCATTTAACCTTTTGTTTGACTTTTTTCCCTTAGATTGATGGACAGTTTGGTATGTGAATTGATATTGAAATATTTTCTGCATCTTTCTATGTTAGTCTTTGGTGGTGTTTAGGTAGACAACATTCTTATGATTGAGCTCTTTTACATCTTTAAATGTTTTATTGGAATGACTTTTACGAGGCTTTGTATTGAAGGAGGCATAGATTCCTTTGGCTTGAGCTGATGTTGGTAACATAATTGCTTTGTTTTGATATTATTGAAGATGCTACTCTTAAAATTTGTTTGATTTAGTCTTGTTTAAAGTTTTCGCAAGATTGTCTGAAAAAATATTTTTATGTTAAGCATCATTCAATTGAATTTCAAGTTAGTGATTTAGTTTTGTTAAGGCTAGTTCGTTTATGGGTGTAAGTACATTTGGTGTGAATGTTAAGTTGTTTCAAATTCATTAGATTATTTGAAATCGTTGATTGTATTGGGATGTTTGCTTACAACTTTCATTTGCTTTAGCATCTGAGTTCATCACTTAATGTCTTTTATGTATTTTTCTTAAGTGCTTGCCTAATTTGTCACTTCAAGTGACTGTTGAAGATGCTGTTGTTTGGATCTTGCATATCCAGAACTTGAATGTTTTTTGGTTTTTGAACTCCATAAAGTCTGCAGTTAGTTTTAATGGTGTTAGTGCAGTGGTGAGCTGTTGTGCCAAGGAATCACTTGCGAAAAGTTCTACATAAATTTGATAGATTTTTTATTTGTTCATCATGGCCTTTTAAATTATTTTAACTAGTTAATTTTTATCCGATTCTTTTGTTTTATTTTATTCAGAATTTTCTGTTGATACATTTTTATTTTTCTTCAAAATGTTTTTGGTTTTTCTTGCAACTTTTATACTTTTTGAAAACACATTATCGTTTGGTCATAATATTGTGAATTTTATTTCTACAATTAATTCGTAACAATCTAATAAAAATGAAAATATGCTTTTATATACATTTATTTATAATATTAACTTATTTTATTGAAATATTAAATTCTGTAACTTGTTTGATTTGCTATAATTGAGGTATAAAGTAATTGAAATCCTGATAATGGTGTTTGCATTGTTGTAATTACAGTGTAAAAGTAAACTTTCTATGGAATTGAATTCCCATGCTATTCCCATTTTGGTGTTATATACGTTCACCTGATGAGGAGGCGAATTATGTCTAATTTGCGCCATAAGGAAAAAAGTGCAAGTTTAGCTTATCAACCATTGCATTTGTTAACAAATTGTGGGCGTAATTGGCCTAAATTGAACGTTAGTGGCCTATCAGTGACTAAATCACAAGAATCATGGCTTACCGCTCGAACTAATATGTGAAAATTGATCGGCGCTAACCCTCGATGGTCATTAACCGTCCTTCACTACCATTGACTGGGCCTTCATCACTAATCTAATGTGACCACATTGACCATAACACAAATTTAATATTTATTTCACTATAATCAAACTACAAATAAATTTTAAATTTCTAATTCATGGGAAAATGTTTTATTGTTACTTAAATATAAGCAAAAGTAAAATACTGAATAGAAATTAAATTACGCTTTAATTGAATTATAAAAATAATATAACTATAGCAAAACATACAACCTCTAAGAGAATTATTGAATGAAATTTCAAATGCTTAAGAAATTTATAAATAAATTTTGTTGGGTTAAATGATACTTCTGTAAATTCATTTTTACAATGATTGCTTTTAAATATTTGAATTATTTTTCCCTTCAAGTATTTTATTGAGAATCAATTAGAATTAGAGTATTTTATTGTAAGGTTTAATTAGAATTGGAGTATACTATTGTAAGGAATTTTTGATGGGAAATTTTCTCACTTCACTTATCCCTCTTTTTAATGTGGTCGGTTCCTCTCTCTCTTGCATTTCTTTTTTACATATCCCCACTCCCATCTCTTCAGCAGTCCTCAAGAGCCGCCTTGTTTCTTTCAAACATTAATCTTGTCCTCGTAAATATTCTCTTGCAAATTTTTATGACTGATCCACAATGGGAAGATTGACAAGATTCACAAGATTTAGAAAATTTTTAAAAGAACACTGCTACAGTACTCTATTGGGTATCTCGCTCGGTACCCCAACATAATTAATGACTCTAAATCTAGTGTTAAACTCATAATATTTTAGTTCACTAGTCAAAATTTTGATTATAATTGCATTAAAGGCATCTAATTGCCTAAAAGAAGAACTGAGGCACTGAAGCATTTTCCTTATTAATATGAAATTTTAGAAAAGCATCTATACATACATATATATATATATTGTTTCTAAGCCCTTTTTAGGGTTGCTTAAAATATATATATATATATATATATAGATATATATATATTGAATATTAATTTATAATCTGCAAACCTTTTTTTTTAAAAGCCATTTTATGAAATTGTTATTTTCTCGCACATAATAGATTTTGATGTGATTTTTGAAAAATTGTTTTTTGTTGATAATCCTTGCTAGAATTTATTTTAGATGCATTTTATTGAGGGATCTTCATTTAAGTTGTTTTTATTTTTTTGAAAGATTATGAAATTTACTTTGTTTTCTTAATAACTTAAAAAAAATAATTTGATCAGGGTTTACATGTTATTCCAAATTTTAAAATGCTTCTTTTGAGAAAATTTGGTGAAATAAGAATCTTGAAAATATTACAACAAATTGGGCTTTTAGCCCCATAGCATTGTAATGCTAAGGTAGTCGCGATCCGCGAACATAGATATTCTATTAACTTAATGACACATCACAGGTATTGAATTTTTATTCTCTACTATTTTAGTCTGCGAATTTGGTACATACTTGATAATGATTTACTTGTCATCAGTCAACTTGGAGCTTGACATACTAAGATAGTAGTGAAATGTTCTTGAAATTTTTTCATCATTTTTCAACATAACATAAAAAAATTTTGATATGAAAAAAAAGCTACAAAATCCCAATAATAAAATTTACTTATAAAATATAAAAATATAAAAGCAAATCTATACATATTCGTCTGCTTATTACTAATCTCATCTTACCAAAATTGAGTTTTATAATAACCTCAAAAAATTTATTAAAAAACTAAAATGTCTTAATTGCAGCTATTTCAAATTCTATCTTATGCACTTGACTTTTTTCTTATTTCTATAAAAATAATGCATTCTTAAGCAATAGTAGGTAAGAAAATTGATAACTAAATAATACAAATCTTATATTAATATAAAATTTGATATGTGAGGTGGGTTGCAATATTTTCAAATTTAAGTACTATAAAATATATAATTTCTTATAATATTTCAAAAACAAAGATTGTTGTGTTTTATTAAATAATAACAATTAAAAAATTAATAATTTTGTAATGTAAATAATGTAAATGCACATACATTCACTTAATATAGAGCGCACACTCACATGTATATACATGTAAGTATACACACACATGTATATATATATATAATAATAATAATAATAAGATTTGATAGTATTTGGTTCTAAATTAAAATTAAGTAGTTGGAATATTAAAAATCTCACTAACAAGTTTTTTGAGTTAGTTGATATTATGATAAATAAGATAATTAATATATTATGCTTTTAAGAAACTAACTGAGTTGGAGAGAGCAAAATAAATTGATAGTTTAAGTTTTAAGCCTTACTACTCGGGTAAAACTCCCTTAGGAATAGTGGGAGTATTATTTTGGATAAGAATTTAAAGGATAATGTAGTGGAAGTTAAGAGATTGGGAGATGAAATTATATCTTTAAAACTTGTTAATGGATAACTTTTAATATTACAGGTGCTTATGCCCCTCAAATAGGATTGAATATGTGTATAAAAAAAGATTTTGGCATTATTTGGATGAGTTGATTCAAGGAATGCCTCAAGAGGAATTGCTTTATATAGGAGGAGATTTAAATAGACATGTTGGAAGGGTAATTAAAGAATTTAATAATATTCATGGTAGTTTTAGTTTTGGAGACTTTAAAGGAAATGAAGAATGGTTTTGGAGTTTTCTTTAGCTTATGATCTTATGATTGCTAACGCTTAATTTAAGAATAGAAATGAATATATTATCACTTATAATAATGGGATTTCTAAAACTCAGATTGATTATTTTCTCTTAAAAATAATCATTTATTGTGTAAGGATTGTAAGATTATTCAAAGTGATTGTTTGATAATCTAATATCATTTATTGGTTTTGGATTTGAGAATGAGATGTAATAAAAGTAACATCAAATATTAAATAATCTTAATATTAAATCTTAAATATATCTTAAATATATCTAAATAGAATTTTAAGAAGGATAATATAGATATTCTTAGGAGTAAAGTTTTAAAACTTAGATTAAGATTTTGAGAGTGAAGTCAATCTTATGTGGAATTGGATTACTAGTTGTATTTACCAATGTAACAAAAGCTTACTCGGTGAATTAAATGATTGAGTACTTATTAATAAAGATACATGATGGTGAAAATATGATATTCAAGTTAAGATTAAAGATTAAAAATATGTTATAAAAATGGTTTAATGTAAGACTAAGAAGAGTTGTAAGAAATATAAATGACATTATCATGAATTCAAAATAGCAGTTTGTGATGCTAATAGTGCAGCATTAGAGGATTTATATAATAAATAAGACATTATCGAGGGAAAGACACATTTATATGTTAGCCAAATTAAAAGATAAGAGAACAAAAAATTTGACTCATTAAATATATCAAATGTAATAATAAAGAATTTTTTTAGGGATGCAGATATTCAATATAGATGAATGAGTTATTTTACTAAAATTTTTAATGAAGATTGTACCGATAAAATAATATAAGTGATTTTAATGGTTATAAGAATAGTCTCAATTTCACTTTCAATTGTTGTGTTAGTAAAGTTGAGATTTAGGGTGTTTAAAGATGATGAAAAGCAGAAAAATAATAGGATCATATGACATCCCTATCGATGCATGAAAATATTTGGGTGATGAAAGAATTTTTTAGTTTATCAAGTTTTTTAATGTTATTTTGATGACTAAAAAGATGTTGAATGAGTGGAGAAAGAGTAATCTCTTACCTATTTACAAGAATAAAGGCGATGCTCATGATTGTGCTAATTATAGAGGAATTAAGTTAATGTATCATACTCTGAAACTTTGGGAGAGAGTAATTGAATACAGGTTATAAAATAATACCTGCTTTCTCAAAATCAATTTGGCTTTATGCCAGATAGATCCATCATGGAAGCTATACATATATTAGGAGGTTTGATGGAGAAATTTAAAATAAAGAAGATCTTCATTTAATTTTTATTGATCTTAAAAGGCTTATAATATAGTACCAAGAGAAGTCATTTAGAGAGTTTTAGAGAGAAAAGGATTTGTGTTGCATATATTGATGATATTAGAGATGTATAATGGGGTTGTAATATGTATTTGATTGCAAGGTGCCTTGTCTAATGATTTTCTTATTTTATTAAATTATATAAAGACTCAACTCCCAGCTCACATCTTTTTGCTAAGCACATTAAAGAGGAAATTTCTTGGTGCATGTTATTTGCGGATGATATTCTATTAATTCATAAGACTAAGGATGAAGTTAAAGAAAAACTAGAGTTATTTAAGATTATTTTAGAATTTAAATATTTTTGTCTTAGTGGATCTAAAATAAAATATATGGAATGTAAGTTCGATGGTGTTAGAAGCCCTAATCTTGAGGACATAACTATTGAGAACCATATGATCAAGAGGAGTGAGAGGTTCATGTACCTAGGGTTCAATTATTCAAAATAATGGAAAAATAAAGAGCGATGTGATTATTACTATCCAAGCTGGTTGGATGAAATGGGAGCGTTGCTTGAGTGTTGTGTGACTCAAAAATCCCATTAAAAATTAAAGAAAAATTTAAAGAGCAACTATACAACCATCTATGTTATATGGGGTTAATGCTGACTAACAAAGAATAAACTTACCAATAAAATAAGTGTTACAAAGATGAGGATGCTTAGGTCGATAGTGGGTATACTCGTAAGGATAGAATAAGAAGTGAGTTTATTCGTAGCAAGGTTGGAGTGGCTCCAATAGTGGATAAGATTATAGAATGTGACATTAGAAGGTTTGAGCATATTAAACGTAGACCATGCAATGCTTGAGCTTATGAATTTATTTCATATTAAAAGAGCAAGAGGAAGACCCAAACATACATGGGAAGAAATTATTAGGAAAGGTCTTCTCTATTTGGAACTTAGGGAGATGCTTCTATTTGATCGGGCACAGTGGAAACAAATGTTTCTTGTAGTTGATTCCAACTAGTGGGTTTAAGGCTTGTATATTTTGAAACTCCTGTAGGCTTAAACTGTCGCAGGCGATAGTGATGGCGATCTAGGGTTCCCTGGTAGGCGGCGTGGCCGCTTCTCCCTTCATCCGCCCAGAGTCGACCTGGTGGCGTCGATTTGGTGGCCTCTCGCTCGGCCCTGTGGGCTTCCGTGTGGTGCATCCACTTAGGAGCTTTGACTTCGTTGGTTAGGCAGTTTCGGCCATGGCTGGTAGGGGCCGATGAGATCCTTCCCGCTGCCATTCCTCTGCCATTGGAGACCACGTGGTTGCAGTCATCACCGATCTCGCTGGACCCATCTTTGTCGGAGGTCCTTTCATTCCTGTTGGTGAATAGGGCTGTTCTGCTTTACCTGTTTTTGTAGTTGGAGGTCTCACCGACTGTCTTGGTAGCTCGACTTGCCTTCCAAACCTTCACATTAAGAGAGCATTGGTGGATCTGCTCCAAAGTCTTTTCTTGCATCTCTCACAAATGCTAGCTCGACAGGGGATTTGGTTGGTATCAAACACATCACGTCTCTTAGAGGTAAATATGCTCTTCTTCTTTCTGAAGATGAAAATAGGTTGGTTAAACCATTTGAGTTTTTGCTTGTTGGGAAGTTTTCTAATGACAAGCCTCCCTTGATAGCCATTTAGAAATTCCTTGATAATTTGGGATTATCGTGGTCTTTTAACATTGGATCAATCGATGCTCGCCACATACTAATAAGCTCTCAAACGAGCTAAATTATGTTAGATTATTTACCCGTGATTCTTACTACAGTGAAAACCTTGAAATGAAATTATTGAAATGGACTGTCTTTTGATCGGAAACAAGAATCTCCTATAGTTCATTTTTGGACAAATTTTTCTCCTCTTAATATTCATTTGATCACCACCTATTCCACTCTTTTCTCATTAGGGTCTTATTCTGGGAAACCCCTTAAGGCTGACTATGCAACTACCATTCTCCTCCGACCATCTGTAGTCGAGTGTTGATTGAAATTGATCTAATGAAATCCTTTGAATTTAATGAAGGATACTTCCAAGAAGTCATCTTCAAAAATTTACCCTCATACCACAATAACTGCAAAATATTGAGTCACGAAATCTCCTCATGCTTCAATTGCACCATCACTTAAAATATTAGAGGGTCTCTAAGGACTGTACTATGCATAAGGCCAAGTCAAGCAAACAAATACATGTTATTAAGGAATTTCAAGAACCGGTTGTCGTGGGCAAAGAGGCCAGCAATAATTTGATCACCAATGTTGGAAATACTGAAGAACGGGACGTTGATACTTGCCTTACAACGGGCAGCTCTGCCATGCAGACTTCAGATGCGGCTCTTGCCATTGACCATGTGGTGAAAATGAAATTCATTCATACACTCCTACAGTATTTGATATTGAAACTGATGAGGATACAATTGAAGGGAATGATTTTGAAGATAAGAAGGCTTGGTTTAACAAACTTCGGACAAAGAAAGGCTCCAACTCCAAATTTTTTTTTCATGATGTTGTCAAAAGAAATAAAAAGAAGAATTGACTCTTTTGCATGAGCAGGAATGTCAGGAGTACACTTGCATTTATTTTCTGTTTTCTTTAATTGATTCTTCCCTTGTGAGAATCTTTGGGGGGTTGGTAATTAATTTTTCCTTGGGAAATAAAGTTCCAACATTGTTTTCAGTGCTTGTAATTAAAGTTATTTGATTGATATGAATGTCGACAGCTGACCACTACATGATATCAGGATGTAATGGCTATAACCAGAAACTGGATACTTTATTGAGATTCATAGCATACATCAGATACTTATAGTATAACGATAATAGATCATGTCTGATTGAGGAATGCTTATAAACACAATGCAAATAAGAAACCAATGCAGTTTAGTAACCCCCAATACGGGTTAATATAGATGTTATATTTATGAACATTAAGAAACCACCCAGCAGAATAAATTAACCACTTCATGACTGTGTATTGATCAATCAGGTTACTCTTTTGCAGCAGTTAACATGGAACTGAAAAATATATTGAGCTATAGGAAATGACCTAACAAACCACCGCAAAACAATCCATACAAAGAAGGTGATAATATTATGTATCATCTATTTCCATAAATGCAACGACAATTGACGGAGATAATACTTGGAACTTATCAACGTTACCCCAGTCTAACAAAATTTAGTAACTGTAAAAGCAATCAACATATCCTTAACATTTTTCATGATATTATAATAGTTTTGTTGATATTAATATATTACCCTTATGATATTTTGATTGATTCTTGATCGACCAAACATGCCATAAGATGTAGATACCTTAAGAATCCTCACAGATAATCTTTTATAATAAAGAGACTCATTTTTGAACAACTCAGATTTTGAGGGCACCAAATTTGATTAAGCACCAATAGCACTGCCCAAAACGTTGAAGTAAAAAAACATTGTCTAAAGATTTAATTTTGTTACAACATTAACATTTAGATGCTAATGACAACATAGTTTCATCTACATTAATATTCCCTTTAAAAATGCCCTATTAAAATTGATAAATTTATGAGATTTCATCCATAAATATATGAGAAGTTTATTATGCCAGTACTATTGGATACCGTTAAGAACAATTTGATTCTTACAAATGTGCCAAGCCAATCTCAGATTAATTCTTTCATTAGTAGTGATTTCAGCACTAGTCTTTTGTTTTCACGAAGATTAGGATGGTTTAAAGTGATATTATTATTATCATTAATAATATCTAAAAGAGAAGATATAAGTTGAATCTTCCAATCTCCGCTATTATGTTTGTGGAGCCTTGAGTGCACCCCAAGTAGGTGCGCCAAGGTGGGGTACATCTAGATATACAACAAAGTGCGTCCATGCAAGCATAATCCAGAATGATGGTGAAAACTTTGTAGAAGTCGCAAAGCATTTGGAGGCTCTGGAATGATTTTGGGTAAGTTACGGATCAATCGGAGGAGAAACGAGACCAAAATAGGCCTCAAATGTTGGGCTGATTTTGGCTTAGCTTCTGAGCTCATTGAGGTGCTAGGATGGGCACCCAAGTGCCCCTCTCAGCATTGGAGCGGAGGGTTGGGCCCCTGGGCGTGCCCAGATGCTTGTGGTCATCCAGACAGAGAGTTGGGCACCTAGGCGCTCTCTAGTGCCCGTTCAAGCTGTTTAAATAGAGGGACTAGGGCTTGGGCGTGCCCAAACGCTAGGCAGAGTGTGAAATGGTCTAAGAACATGCCCAGATATTAGATTAAGCCCCAAATTTTATTTTATGGTACTTTTGGAGGTTGGGGTGTGTTAGGCTATAAATACCTTTGTATGCTCAGTGTTTTATGGGTGATTTGATTGTTGTGGTGGCTGTGAAAAGGTGAGGGCTGCTGTGCGAGTGCTATGAGAGCTTGAGGGTGCTGTGAAGGATAAGCTTGCTGTGTGAGGTTGAGTTAAAAGCCATGAGAACTCTAAGGATGAGTGTGCAAACCCTTGTAATCTTCTTTTTATTTTATTATGAATTTCTTCGTGATGTGGCTCCATAGTTTCCCTTTTAATGTGTGTTTGGATGCTTTGGTTTTTCTAAATTTTTGTTGCTTGTTTGCTTTTGCTTTGAAAAGTGAAAAAACCAGTGATCCCTCGTTGTTTCCACTCACATATCCTTGTCTGTGCTTTAGACAATGAGGACTAAAGAGGTGTCTAAGTCCTTAACATCTGCTCCCATCAAGACAATCACTAACCTTTAATTTTTTATTGACAACCTCAAATGTGTCACTAAGAATGCAAAAATTAAACCTGTAATCTGCAAATGATTGTTATTTATATCAATAGTTTCCCAACAAATAAGATGCTCCATGATATCTTCAAATGCAAGCATTCTTTCTTGGGTGAGAGAATTAGTGATTTTGTGAGAGAAAATATGGGGATGCTTAAGGGAACAATATTTAGCAAGCAAAAGATTATTCCAATTAGAATTTTTGGTACAGAAGTTCTACAATTTGAGGGTGAGGGCCCTATAGATGTCTTCAAGGTTTCTAAGCTAATCCCACTCTCCTCAAACGGTAGACAAATTACTCTAATTGGTCCAAATATTTTTGGAATTTTTGGTGTTATCCCAAAGAAATTTGGTTAAAGTATTTTTGATCTTTTTTGCACCCATTTATTAGAACTTAAAACTTCTAGTCAATACAAAGGAAAGGTATTTAGCACATACTTAATTAGAGTAAATCTGCCCCTGGAGTTAGGAATTTGTGTTTCCAACTCCTGATATGACTAATAATTTTCTCCAACATAAAGTCAAAATAATATTTTTATTATGTTCTTTAAATAGTAGAACTTCAGGATTTAATTGAGAATTTGACTTTGTTTACACAAAGTCTCCTTACAACAACGATAACAACACCAAGCCTTAATCCCACTAGGTGGGGTCGACAACATGAATCATTTGTTTCCATTGTGCATGATCAAATATAAGCTCCTCCCTAAGTTCTAAATAGAGAAGATCATTTGTAATAGTTTATTATGGTGCCTTTTTTGGCTTTCATCATCCTCTTTTAATATGAGCGAAATTCATAAATTCAATTTTTATAACAGGGGCGTTATGGTCTACGCTTGTCCGAACCATCTAAGGTGACTTTCTCTAATTCTATTCACTATAGGAGCCACTCCAATTTGCTACAGGTATTTCTCATTCTATCCTTTTAAGTATACCCACTCATCCACTTAAGCATCATTATCTATGTAACACTTATTTTATTGGTAAATTTCTTCTTTGTTGGTCAATTACCATAGTTTGATGAAAGGCTGATTTTCTTAGTTATTTTAACTCCTTAAAAGTGATATGTTTTTGCAGATCTAGAGTCTTGTGTCTTGAAGGGATTTGTGGCATGCATAAGGGAAAGTATGTTGGAAAAACATTAGTATGAAGATAAAAACTAGGGTTTTACTTTACTATCATGTAACCAAGGAGCACTAATTATTCCATTGCATTTTCAGGGTCATTTTGCTCTTGCAGTTGAAAAAGGTAAGCATAAAAGACAAAACTAGTTCTATTTAGCAACCGACTTGGCTGACCAACCATGGCTTGCCAACGTGCATCCTATCACTTGGTGCAGAGCCCACATCTTGTTTAGGAGAATATTCTCTTCAAATCCCTTACCAGGGTGATCCCAACAACCTTCTTATCCTTTTCGCAATTTTTTGTTTGAGTGCTTTGTTTTATGAGCGGTAGCCTCTCTACCGCCGAGTCATGCGAGTGACATGACATTTCCATCTTCTTTAGTTAATTAGTTGCTCGAATTGTCACTTGGAATCCAGTTGAGTGATAACACTCAACTGAGTTTTATCCCAACTCTTGGTGTTATGGCTCAGTTGTGAGCGTAGGCTATTTGGCTAGGTGAGGCTTCAATCTTCTGATCAATGGCCTTCTTTTTTAAAGTTCCGACTTACTGTCTTAAATCAACTGGTGGTGAGGAAATACTTCTTAACTTTATCCTCAAAATACCAATTAGTTCAGTTGGTAGGATCCCCTTGCTTGTCAATCTGGTATGTTGTCTTTGTGCCTATCCAAGTATTTAGAGCCTTGACTTCCAGAAACTTGTCCTCTGAAAATTTTTCGATTTGAAAATATGTTGTCCACCGAAGGTAGGACTTCAGTATCCAACATGTCAGGTTCGAAGGGCTTCAAATTCTCTTTGTTCATTAGTGAGTGCTTCTGCACGTACGCGGAGAACTTCAGCTGGTAAGTGTTGACATTAGTCTTTCGAATCACCCAAAATGGCAAATATCATAGTGGCTGAAGTCTTTTTCCTTCTCCCTTCTCGAAGATATATAACTAAATGAGATAATTTGGATTGAAGATATTTTTCACTTGGTGCCTATCTTGCCTTTCTTTATGCTGCTGTTGAGTTTTCTTCAGACACTGCTACTTGTTATATCTTTTAAGACTTTTTTTCCCATGTTTAAGTTCAGTTATAGCTCGACAATGTTCTGAACTACTAATCTACAGTTACAAGTCATTTGAATTTGCTGGCAAATTTATCATGCAGGCTTCAAATGAGCTTGTGTTTATCAAACCATGGATGGCTCAGGAGAAACAAATTGAATATATGACAGACTCTCGCCCTACACCTTTGGGTATCTGCTGTGGAATCCTCTCACTCTATTTTTTAATAGTATATACATATTAATATGCATTTTGAATTATTCATTAACATATAACATATGGTGATAATTTTAGACATAATAATATTGTATTTCTAGATTAGGGATCTATTTGAGACTTTTTAAAAGTTATGACTAAATTTAGCATAGAGAAATAGTCTGATAACCATTTAAATAATTAACTAGTAAAAATAGCAGACCTAATCTCATAAAAATTTTAATGTATAACCATTTAAAGTTAATGTACTTTCAATTGAACTAATATATGTAAAATGCTATGATATATACGCTGAATCTAAGTATTGTGAATTTGCACTAGTAGTGCATTGCGCCATCCCTCCCCATCGCGTCAACTGCGTGCCTCTCCGCTCCGCTGGCCATGTGCCACCCTGTAGCACCTCCTCGCCCAGTCGCATTACATGCTGCCCTGCCCTGTCCTGTCATACCCCCTCCCAACTGCGCTCCATCCCTTGTCTCATGATTTATGTGTGATTGAACTCTTATTTAAGTTTTTAATGTGGAAATTATATTGACTTGAGTGTAAAGAAATCTAATTTTTTATTTTTTCATTTAAAAAACTACTTAATTGTTTTTTTTAATTTTTTTGACTTTTTTTTTCTTATAATAATGCAAAGATAAAAGTCTAAAATAAAGTTTTTAATATTTTCTGTTTTATTTAATATTATTGTAACGATTAGATTGTAAAACGTTTTGAGTTTTTTGCATTTTTATTTATAGAAAATTGTTTTATTTAAAATTATTTTTTAAAAAGGGAGTTTGCATTGGAAAACCACAACTGTACATTTCTTAATTTATAAAAAATTAATTTGTTTAACTCACTTTAAAATGGAATAGTTTCATTTCACAGCTGCATAGCCTCATTTGCTTAGGTACTGTAGCCAGGCGGGCGTTGAGTTACTATATAGTATGGATTAATGCTTAATGGTTAGCACCTTTTGAGGATAATGATGTACAAAATTGATATTAGTGGTGTAATCATAATATACAATAAAAAACAAAGATACACTATAAAAGCAGTGGAAGAAATCAAGTGGAAGGCAATCAGAAAGAATAGGTGATAAAAGGTAATTTAGTGTACCATAGTATAAACATGCGCAAACTGAAGTTAAATCCACACGCAAAAGCTTAAACTAAAGAATGGAGCAGAAAACTGATAAAGCTAATCTCAAATGGTGATTACTCTGTTTACCTATATGTGCATTTAGCTAATCAATCATTTCTTGAAGATCAATTGAATATCTTTTTGAGCATCCACTGTAATTGTACCATTAAATTTTCATGCTAAGGATTGTCTTACTTTTACCAGTCGTCTAAATCAGTGCGTTTCATCACAAAGCAGTGAACTGCATTCATAATGCTATCTCAATGTTTTTGATACCAGTACGCATTCATAATGCTATCTCAATGTTTTTGATACCAGTACACAATGTTTTCTCTGAAACTAAATGAAAATTGTGCAAAAAATTCGTAAGAGCCATTTTTCATTGTTTATAGGTAGAACTTCAAATGGCTTTGTTTACCAACCCATCTGGAGAGAGCCTCTTCATTGATCGTGTAAGTGAATTTTCATTTTCTTTTATTGTTATTGCCTTCAAATCAGCATATGCGTTGAATCCAAAAGTATTTGCAATGGTCTGTTTATTATTTTAAGCTGCAGTTTTTGATTTTATTGCAAATATAAGTGATGGAGGTGGGTTTAGTGTTTAAGAATTGCTAATACATTATTTGATTAGAAGCTCAATAAAATTACAAAGAAAAATTGCTTACAACGTTTAGCACACTCTTGAGAAGGTTGTAAGGCCTGCAACTTTTTGAAGCATATGTATTCCACTAAAGCCAATGATTTAAATCCCACTAAATTAAGTACCTTAAATTCATTATCGACCAATTCAGGTCAGAATTACCTCTAATAGGCTCATTAATGTAAACCCAAACATCAAAACATAAAAAATATACCACTATTGTGTCTTAGACATGCCTCTATAGTCTAGGTAAAAGACTAAATAGTCATTGTATGCCATTGAACGTTTATCAATCATATTTAACATCTTTGAACTCTAAGCGATCATTTTTCATTCCTCATAATTATTAGTTTGAACGGTATGACTAATTCTATGCCCTCAAATGAGTTGATGCTAAGTTATATATGAGCGTCTATACAAGTTAAATTTTGCATACGCTATTGCAAAATTGAGGGAGAGATTGTTAATCTTCAAAATAAAATTTTAAAAGTAGATTTATTTAAAAAAAAAAGATATTTTTGTTGACTTTAGGAGTCTAGCACATCTGACAAAGTAGATTTTTCTCGTTTAATGATTACAAATCATTTATACAATAACTTTTGAGTACTAATAATTTTTGCTAGTTGGTATTGTTTTTATGAACATTAGCATTTTCAGGAAAATGGCATTGCAGGTTAGCAAATGCAGCAGAAATCAAGCTACCAGTTTTAGCAGCTTACCTAAAATATCTTTATTTTTTTTCTTAATTGTATCATTGTAACTTAGCTTTAGGTTTGAATTTTTTGAAAAACTGCCAAGTTTGAGATTAAGAAAAAGAGAACATAAAAGAGCTTAATTAAAAATAACTTAATCTAGCCTGTGCCTAGATGCACAAATCATGTGCCTAGACACATTGTTAGTTTCTACAGTGGGATTAACCCGGCAAGAAAACAATTAGATCTGGAAGTACTTTGCTCCCAGATACGTCTTTACTCTCTGAGACATCTCTAGGATTTCAAAATATGACCATTGTCATATTTTAAACTTGGATCTCTTCACTATAAATAGGAACCTTAGGCCACGTCCTCAACCAACTCAAGCTTTTAAATCTTCTTTAATTCTTTTGGGTCATTTAAGAAAATTCAAAAAGCAAGTAACTCTTTCTTAAAGTTCTCTTTGTTCAAATCTCAAAGATTAGGAAGTATTTGAGATTTATTCTCAGAACCTTTGTTAGTTTTTATTTTTACTTTTGTATTTTGAATTTGTTTTGTACTCAACTCTAGTTGGGTTGTGCTAGAGAAAGTTAGCATTTGCACCTAGCAAAAGTTTGGGAAGGAGGGTTTATTCTGCTGCTCTGCAGCTAAGTTTTTGCCAAGGCGTGCTCCCTAGAGTGGATTTCTACAAGAGACAACTTCCAAAGTAGGCTTAGGAAGACCCAAATTACTATAGATTATGTGTGTTAGTTTGCTCTTTTTGTTTCTTTTATTTGTTATTCTTTTTCTCTTTAATTTTGTATTTTATTTTATAATATTTAAACTTTCAAATCCTAAATAAAAAATTAAGTTTTTATTTTCCAATTTTTTTTTGAAATCCAATTCATGGGTCTCTTGGGTAGAGTGCTAGAGACACTTATAGCCAACAAATGATATTAAAACGTGTCTCTACAGAACTCGATCTCACGATCTATAGAGCAAGGACCCTTCTCTTTAAAATGGTATTATTTAGAAATGGTGACCATCAAATGTTGGAGGGACCATCCTTCTTCTGAACTCCATTATTTGTTGGAGCAAATTTTAATATTTGGATAATAAAATTGAGAAATGCTTACAATCCATTGATTTTCATATGTGGATCCAAATTAAAGTAAGTTATACCAAGCCATCAATTCCATACTATCAATGGATTGAAAAGAATTATAAAAATGCACAAACAAATGCCAAATCATTAATCTGCTTTCATCGTGCTTTGAGGGAAGATATTTTTGAGCCAATTTCATTATACTGAATAGGTGAATAAGTATGGGATGAATTATAAATTTTTTTGGGAATTGTAAATACTAATGTTGAACTTTTAGAAAAAGAAGAGGAATTAAACAATAACACGATAAAATAACAGAAGATAGAAACTTCACAAGAAGAGAAACTATCCTTAATTACTAGATGTATGGACCTGGATGAATACAGTTCATAAGAAACGAAGTAAATGACCATTCTTATTCATAACTAGAAGGCTTGGTCGAGGAATTTTATTTAGCTTTCAATATTGTTAAAAAGAGTAACAAGGCTTTAAAATAAGAATTATTAGAATTTAAAAGATTGATTGAGTCTCAAAATACTGAAATTGAAAATCGTAAGACTTAACTTAAGAATTTAGAAACTAGTGTAGAAGAGCTAAATGAAATTATTTATACAAAAATTAATGACTATGCAAAGAAATTACTGAATTTAAATTTATCTATAAATCATTTGAAAAAAATTAAATGAATATGAACCAAATAATAAACTCTTTACGGAGATCATTACCAAATAAACAATGTAACAATTGCGGAATATTTGGTCACGTCTCAAGTATGTGCAAATCTTGTAATAATAAGAGACTGGTTTGGAAGCCTAAGAATGAATCCACAATAGATCGTGGATTCAACTTAAGGTTGGTTTTAACACATCATATAATTTTCTTTGCAGGTACTTTTGTCTTCAAAGGGGCTACAGAGACAAATAAAAAGGAACTCCTATTTCTTGCTCTAAAAGGTTCTTAATTTTATTTATGCCAAACTTTTTATTAGCTTTGTTTTTATTGATTAATAGTTTTATTTATTAGTAGTCTAATTTTAGGTTTAAAACTTTTAAATAATTAAATTATAATAACACGTAAAATTGTTAGGAAAATATTTTTTTAACCTCTAAACTTTTATACTTGTATCAATTTAGTCATCATATTTTTTTGTATCAAATAGCTCCTCAAAAATAAAAAAATAATTTATTCTTATCCTCCACATTCTCTCGTAACACCCGCCATTCTTCAATCAATTCTCCATTTTCCTTCCCAAAGTAGAGCCTCTAGTAAGGCGGGGGAGAGCGCCACAATAGAGGCGGGGAATATGGTGTCGTCTAATAGGGCACCGAACTTGAGGGAGACGACGTGGTTAGCGCCGTCGTCGGGGATGGAGGCCATCCATGGATTACCGATTGCTACCATGATCTTGTAAAATGTAAGCTGTCAGTGCGTGCCCCTTCGCTGCTTGAGTTTCCCGTATAGGGGGGGTTCTGAAGTGTCCGACATTACCACAATGAATTCCGTTGTGGGTGGCTGGAGAATGAGGAGGATGAGAGGGCCCTGCCACAGCATTTTGAGGTTTATTGGGATGACGTGGGTGCCTTGTTATAAAAAGTGGTTGGGCGGGGATTGAGAGGATGGGGACAAAGGGGAAATTAACCGTTGTCACGAGGATGAAATGGGATTTTTTTGGTTTACGCCCCCAAACAGGCATCTCGAGCGACAGAGGGGAGCGCATCGACCTCGACGAGCATCTTGTTATTTACGAGATCATGGCAGCAGTAGGCAATCCTTGGTCGGCCTCCATCCCTGACGTGTGTCACGACCGATGATATTGCATTGAGTGCGCGCTTTGCTTCGACGACGAAGTCAACCACGTCGTTCCCCTCTTGTTCGACGCCCTCTCTGACGACACCGCTTACGCCGCCGCGCTTTCCCCCGTAGTGCTCGGGGCTCTGCTTTGGAAGGAAAATGGAGGATTAACAGGAGAATGACGGATGTTACGGGGAGAATGAGAATAAATTGTTTTTTGATTTTTGAGAAGCTATTTGATACCAAAAAATATAGGAACTAAATTGTTACAAGTATAAAAGTTTAGGGAGTAGAAAAATATTTTCCCAAATTTTCTTATGTTGTGCCCTGATGCGTAAACATCACATGTGGAAATGCGCTTTCGGCTGTTCGCAAGACCTCATTTTTAGAACCGTTATAGGTTGTCAGAGCTCACTCCCAAGGATTGATTAGGCCAAGATCGCTCCCAGATGTGTGCATCCAGTCACGATGAACTCGATCTTTTTTTACCATATATATATATATATAACTCATTCCCTCCACTCATTGGACAAAAATATTCTCTCTGTTCTTTCATAGCCCTTCAGATCCTCCTTGTTCCTAATGGCTCCCAAAATTGGAAAACTTCTGAAGCGTGCACTCGGTTCCTCATCAAGAAGGTCTCAAGGCGAATTCATCAGCGACATACCAATGGAGGACAAATGATTTAGAGATGAGGAGCCCAGGTTGGCTCACGAGATCATCTCAGGAATCAGTCAGAGGGACCACCATCACCTTCCTTTTAGTTTTCCCTTCCTGATATTTTCTCTCTTTCCCGCTGCTCTGCACCTTTTAATCACTTTAGCTTAAACCTATTGCCTCTCCTTTGTTCACGAATTTTTCTCAAACCTATTTTTTATCGACGGAAACCCTTCGATCCATTTATTTTATAAGCGAAAGGATATAATCCTTACCCTTGTATACTTGAATGAGAATTTAGGGCTCTCCCTCACTACTCCAAAGCCTTTTAAAATACTTTGATCCATTTTTGATTGGACTCTATTAGTCAAATATTTGTTTTGAATATTTTTTAACTCTAGGGCCATTCAGATTGTTATTCAGAACATCCTTCTACCAAAAGCCAAAAACAAAATCCAAAATAATCCCAATTCTAGCCCTTCTAGCCCAACTCGTTGTGACCAATACACTTTTCGAAGAAACTTCCGTTATTCTAAACTTTCTTTATGAATTTATCACCCTAAGAAGCTCCTCTAATAAAAGAAAGCTCAATATTTGTTGTAGTGAGCCACTCTATTTCATTTTTGAAAGAAAATATAATTTTGATTTTCTAATTTCTTTATCACGTCTAATCCTTTTAGCACTTCAGCTTTCAATTTTCTCGACTCTAACCCGAGGGCATCCACTTTGGTACTCTCTTTCTTTCGCACTTGCCCCTGACAGGATCAATCACTCTTAAACTTCTTGGTAGATTAGATCAACAAGAACAAGATGGAACAACTACAAATCTTGCTTTTCAAACATTGAAAACAGATGAACTTACCCATTTGGCATTTATGGGTTTGCTTTAGATGATAGCCATTCTCAACCTTCACCATTGCCTCCAGAAGATTTTAAAACCTCTTTTAATTTATGTATCTTTTATTCTTTATTGTCTCTTCATCCTGTAATATCTCATCTAAATGAATGGAAAATTTTCTTGTCTCAAATTATGGTTAGTTAATGTGTGTCTCTCATTTGAATTGTTTGATTCTTGAAGTCTTGTTTTCTTTTGATTATGATAAAAAGGGGAGAATATCCCAATTTTAGTCGTAGTCATTAGAATATATATGATTTATAGGTCTTATTATTTAAGGGGTATTTTTCATAGGAGTTAGTTTTTCTCTCTATTTTTAAATGGCTGCTTTTTATTTTTGCTTTTAATTTTGATTAATTAATAAATTTTAGAAATTTTCATTTTTGCACTTTATTTCTTACAAAAGTTATTAGGATGCTTGTTATTATCAAAAATAGAGAGATTGTTGACTCTAGGAGTTTAGCACATTTGACAAAATGGATGTTTATCGTTTGATGATAACAAACTATATATATAGTAACTTATGGGTATTAGTATTTTTTATTTAGTTAGTGTTGTTTTCAGGAATATTAACATTTTCAAGAAAATAATACTGTAGATTAGCAGATGCAGAAGTAGTCTAGCCACCAGGTTTAGTAGCTGACATAAGAAGACTTTATTTTTCTTGAACTTTTTTTATTTTAACTTAGATTTAGGTTTGCATGTTTTGTAAAGTTGCTAACTTTAATATTAAGCAAAAGAGAACATAAAAGAGCCTAATTAAAAATAACTTAATTTGTCCTGTGCTTAGATGCACAGTTCGTGCTGCCATACCCACAAATCATGCGCCCAAACATTTTATGTGTTTTCGCGGCAGGATTAACCCGAGTACAATTAGACCCATAAATAATATTATGCGCATAGACGCATCTATACACGCCTAGATGCATCTTGAAGATTCCAAAATAAAATCGTTGCCATATTTTGAACCTGTATCTCTCCACTATAAATAGAGATCTCAGACAATATCTCTTATTAACTCAAGCTCTTAAATCTTCTTTAATTCTTTGTCATTTAAGACAAATGAATATCTTTCCCAAAGTTCTCTCTATTTAAATCTTACTAAATAATAAGGATACTAATCCAAATTTCTTCTTTGAACATTTTGTAAGTTTTTGTTTTTGTTTTTATATTTTCAATTTGTTTCTTACCCAACTCTAGTTGTGTTGAGCTAGGTAAATATTTTTTTAGGCATCTCCGCATAGCAAAAGATTTCGAAAGAAAGAGCTTATTCCGCTGCTCTATGACCAAGTTTTTGCGAAGGAGGGAAGATTTGTCCGCCTAAGGAGTACTCGTTGGAGGGAATATTTGGTCACACCTTAAGTATGTGCCAATCTAGTAATAATAGAAGATTGGTTTGGAAGCTTAAGAACAAATCCACAACAGATAGTGGAACCGACTTAAGGCGGGTCTAAACACCTACACATATTTTTTTGTAAGTAATTTTGTCTCCAAATGGAGCTATGGTTACAAATAAAAAGAACTTTATTTATTGTTTGGGTTCCTAATTTTATTTATATCAAATTTTTTATAAGTCTTATCTTTTTATTAATTAATAGTTTTATTTATTAGTAGTCTAAATTTAGGTTTTAATTTTTTAAATCAATAAACTATAATAAACAATTATTTAAGGTACATTTAGATGCGCATAGCCCGCGGACAGTGTCCCAACATGTAGAAACTGCATTGAAACATGCTTTCGGTAGTTCATGGGACCTCGTTTTAGAACGATCATGGGCGGTTAGGGCTCAACCTTAAGGATTGACCAGATCTCGTGAGATAATATCTGGAATCACTCACATGAACCATCATCACCTTCCTCCTAATTTTCCCTTTCTGGCAATTTCTCTTTTTCTTGCTACTCTGCACCTTCTAACTTCTTTAACTTATACTTTTTGTCTCCCCTTTGTTCATGAGCTTTTGACCCATTTATTTTATCGGGGGAAGGATATAATCCATACCTTCGAAGACTTGAATGACCATTTAGGGCTTTCCTTCACCGGTCTAAAGCCCTTTGAAATGCTTAGATCTATTTTTTTTTGAACCTCCATTAACTTAGATATTTGTTTGGAATATTCCTCTTTTCATAGTCACTCTGTTAATAATCTAAAGCCACACCTTAGGGACATCCAGATTGTTCTCCGGTACACTCTTCTGCCAAAAGCCAGAGCCAATCAAAGTAACTCCCAACATAGCACTCCTAACCCAATTTATTGTGACGAATACACTTTTTCATGAAACTTCCGATATTTTAAATCACCTTTATGAACTTGCCACCCTAAGAAGTCTCTCTATATAAAGGAAGCTCAACTTTGCTATGGTGGGTTACTCTGATTCATTTTAAAAGAGAATTTAATTTTGAATTTTATAATTTTCTTATCACTCCATTTCTCTTTCTCTTGTTATTATTTTTGATTTGATTTGGAGGAGAGATATAAAGATGTGCTATTATTGCCCAAAACTTTAGTGGGATTTGAAAGATTGTATGATTGTATGGTTTTCTCATGATTGCTTAGGATCCAATGTGCGTAAGAGGAAAATTTGGAAGCTTTCTGCAATTTTTATTCTTTATGTTACTACAGGTAATTCAGGACATGTTACGCTTAAATTTGTATGCATAAAAAAATAATTTTATAAAATTTCAAAAACGAGTCCCAAACTCTTGGCAAGTCCAATGCATCTTTTTGGGTAAACATGAATACTACCAAGGTTATTTATATTTGTTTGACAACACATGCTTATTATTGTTTTGCAATTGCATTGGGCACAATGATGCATGGTAGCATGTGACTATACATCTCCTTGTAGTCAATGGTTGCATGATAGCGGATTTAAGCTTGATGTTGTGAGATGTACATTAGTTTTTGCATAGAATTGCAAATATGTTGGCAGACTTGCATAAAATTGTGCAACAACAACACAATACCAATAGGATTGAGTAGATAAGAAGAGACACTTGGGCCATCCGGGGTTTAGGATGTTTTATTGCTGATCTAGCGCATAATTTAGTAAACATTGCATCAAATACATGCAAATATCATAAGCAATCTTATTATCCAGGACTATTTTGTGCATATATGAAGGTTAAATGTATGATGGAATCTAATTTAGATGTAAGGTCTAGTATTCTACTCTACTGGAAATTATAATTAGAAGAGTAAGAATTTTGGAATTTAGTGTACATTTTTAAAAATGGTTTGTCTTTTGTTACTCTTTCCTACCTAACATCTATTTCTTATATATACTAATATTGCACCAAATGTTTTTAAATACATCAAAAGTACCACCCTACTTAGGTAATTTTTGATAAAAAAATTTTGTTGAAATTACATGTGTAATGTTATTAGTAGTTTAATAATTATCTAAAACTGGGTGCTGGATATGCAAATTGTAAAGATATTATGGTAAGCACTTAAATTTCTCTTAAAAAGTTAGCAGACAACCCAAAAATTTCAAACAACTAAAAATAAATTCAAATTTTAACTATTATATGAAATACAATATGACTTTTAATTAATATAATAAAATGCAGAAGAAGGGGAATAAGAAAAAATACAGCACAGTTGTTGACAGACGGAAAATACACGTCTGCGCTTGCACGCAAGTGTACATGGTCTGAAGTAATAAGGGATGGTAAGATCCTGAGATTTATCGTCCTCTGGAACGATGTTCTTTTTGTTTCTAGAGTTTGTTTAATTTAGTTAATGTTTAAAAAGTGCTCAAATAGTTGATAATTTTTGGTCATGATTTAACAAAGTCAAAGTTTCTTGGATTTGAAACTATTTTTTGGAGAAAATAGGGAGAGTTGGGTTTTATCATGCAATTCAATAATGGTTCATGTGAGTACTCTTCTTTTTCAATTTAATGTCAAACAAATTTGATTAATTAATTAAAAATCAAAAAATTTAGTCTTCTCTAGGGAGTCCCCTAAATGTGTTAAGTCTTGCCTAATGCTTAGAGTTGAATGCAAAAAGGTTCAATCTCGGCACTTAGACTTTCATGAGATCAATATTGATTGAGTTCAACGCTTACAACTAAGTTATGAAATCGGTAGTTTTAGCTGTGAATCACATGAACTTGATTTCACTAATTCTCACATGCATCATTTCTAGGTTTAGCTAAGGAGATGAGTTCTTGGGCAAAATGGGTTTATGTCACATCATCCCATAGCACTCAATGCTCTAAATCATCGCATAAACCTAGAATGAGTTATGTGGCTCAACTAGTGGCTCTCGGTTCTCACGCGTCAACTTCTTAGCTTAGCCAAGGTCATGTGCAATGACGCTCACAGAGCTTGCCACATAGCTCTAGGCTTATCATGCACAAATTCCTCACATAAGCTAATGGTGAGCAGTGGAGCTCAGAGACTATTAATGGTTCCATGGATCTATTGATCAGCTTAGATCTAAGGCTGTGCATGGGCCGTCTTCGCACAACGAATGTTGTCACGGACATTTGTGGCGTCGACTCTCAGCATGCACAGCCTTACTTTTAAGTGATCCATGAGCTCTATGATTTTTACAATTAAAATATTATTTGCTTTGAATTCTTCATTACAAAACTTGCATTTCCAATTCATTTATTCACAAATATTCAATCAGAAAAATGACTAAATGATATTCATTGATATTGAAGAGTGCAAACTTTACTTTCTTAAATCCTTACATGCATATGTCCAACCCTCCCTATGGAGGGTTTAGGCTACCATTAAATCAAAAATACAAAGGAGGAAACAAGAGAGAATAAGCCTTTGCATGGCTTTTACAAGAAATCGAAAGAGTTAAGAGAAAATACGATACTCAAGGAACAGCTGTCGCGTTCGCCTGGATCTCTCTTGTTCCTTGCTCGTTGTGCTTCTCCTTCTTCTTTGGCTGCAGCCTTCCTTCCTTAGGTAGGGGATTCTCTTCTAATTATTCTTACAATAGCTTTTGTGTCCAAGAACTTGAGATTGGATAACTGGAACCTTCTTCTATTCTGAAATCTGCCTTTTATAACCTTTTCCATAGCTTTTCCGGCATTCATTCAGCCAATAAATCTCCACTTTGAAAGTTGAACTTGCTTTTAATATTATTTTTTTATTCCATGGGTATTGAGGAGCCTTAACTGTAAGCATTCCAATTATGCTGTGGGGAATTGGAAATAATTAAATGCATGTGCCTTTTCAATGCAGATTTGAAAAGGCAGAAACATTTCCAGATTTTAGTGCTGTAGCACCAAGCCCTCTGTTGGTCGAGCGCTATGGCGCGCGGTAGAGCCTGGGTTTCTGTTTGGATTGTGCTGCGGTGCGTTGTAACGCTGAGCTTTCTGTTTGATGAGCGCTATTGTGCGCTGCAGTGCCGAACTCTCTGTTTAATATGCACTACAGCGCGCTGTAGCATCATAATGAGCTGCGACGCGCTGTAGTGCCTAGCTCTCTGTCTGAATCCGCCGCGACGCGTTGCAACGCCAAACTTTCTGTTGGTTTGATGTTGCGGCACGCTGTAGCGCCGAGCCTTCTGTTTGAAGGGCGCTGCGGCGCGCTATAGTTTATCCTTCTCGGGGTTGATCCACCACGGCACGTTGTGGCACGCCGTAGCGCCTCTCTTGTCCCAAATTCCAGCTTTTCTTTGACTTTCATTCAGCTCTTTTGTCCTGAAATGCCGCAGAAATACATATCAAAGTACACTAAACATAAGGAAAACATTACATTTAGCACAAAATTAATTATGTTTGTTGGGTTCATCAGTCGCTATAAAAGTTGGCCTCATGATCTTTCAATTACTAGCCTCACACTGGGTCTAATGGTTGAATCGTAGGAGAAGGGTTTACACATCCAAATTGAAAGCTTTACACCAGATTGTGATCTTCTTTCCGCATAGTTGCCTATTTGTAATCATAAAATAAACTTCAGATAGCAGTCAAATAAATGGGTAACTTTAACAATAAAATCTTTCATGAAGAAGCTGTGCCTACTTCTGGCCTGCCTAAAGAACTATACAAAAGCACATCACATTTGAAGGAAGCTACAAAGTTACATTTTGCATGCTCAACGAGAACCTAACATAACTAGCTGACTTTTTTTTCTTGTGATTTTGTTAGACTGATTGTTTTTTCATTTATGTAGGTTTTTGATGTTTTTGATGAGAAGAAAAATGGTGTTATCGAGTTCGAAGAGTTCATTCATGCAATAAGTGTCTTCCATCCTTGTGCTCCTTTGGAGGAAAAAATAGATTGTTGGTGCTGATTATTATTATTATGATATTATTATTATTATTATCTGTTAATTTAATTTCTTTAGAGATTTCACTTAATACTCTTTCTGTTAATTACAGTTGCATTCAGATTATATGACTTGAGAAAAACAGGTTACATTGAACGAGAAGAGGTAAGCTTCTCTAAGCATAGAAACTGTTTTACACGTATTTTTCTATCCCCTTGTGATTTCATGCATGCCAATTGTTTAGCCTTAATTGTCTCAAAGAAACTTTGCTGCTTATGTAAGCTGTTATTTTTGTGTTAACTGACATAATTTTAAACCATTAGTTGATTTTAGTAGTTAAGAGTGGGTTCACTACTTTTTGATGCTTTCTTTCGCAAGCTTCATATATGGCAGCCTTATTTATGGCATATTGTTTTTTTAGTATTGAGATGTATGTCAATATCATTTGCTTGTTGGATGTAATTTAAAGGAGTGTCTGCAGCTTGATTTCTAGCATTTAATATTTCCTACATCTTAATTTATATTAATTATAATATGGAATATAGATATCGTAATGTCCACCTTATGGAAAAGATAAAAACAATCTCAACCTATATTATGTACAGCAGGCTGCGTAAAGTAAATAATTTTAAAAAAATCCAACATTCCACATGCAACCAACAACATTAAAAACACTCATGGGATTTAAGAAAAGCATCACAATCCTTTCAATGGAGCTACGACATCTAAAACTTCATCAAAATAATGAGAGTCGCATTTGAAAAGTTCCAATAACTAAAGATTCAAGAAACCTTTTAATATCTAGAGAAGCTTCACAAGCTTGTCAACTTTATAATAATTAGCATCTTGAAATGTATGCTCTTTTATTCGATGTTGAACTATTTGTAAAAGACAACAGCTGCTATATTTTATAACGACTAGTAAACTGGATTTGTATGTCATTTGATCAATAAAGTACAGTATTTATAGTACTAAGTAAGGGCAAAATAGTAAATTTATATGTCAAAAATATAAATGGTATTTTATTTCTTAATATGCCTTCATAAGCTTATGGCGGTAGAGCAATATGCTTAGACTAGATAGCACTGGAAGAGGCAGCCATCAGAGGTTTGGTGAGGTTATCTGCAAATTGAAGTGTTGCTGGAATATGTTAAGTTGTAAGCTGAATTTGATAAATGAGATACTGAACAAAGTGATGGTCGGTATGGGCTTGGTTGTGAAATAAGTTGAACTTATGCTTTCCCAAAAGATGGTCAGAACTGATAACAACGGTTGCATTTCCTTTAATGAGGTGAGTAAACACATTAATTCACTTGCTGTATTTTTGCAGTGCCTTTGCATTCGGTTTCTTTCCTTGAGCGAGCTATTGTTGTTTCTTTGATGACCATAGAGTTTAGAAATATATAATATCAACTTATAGATTTGCTGTCTTCTACGCTTCCTGCCCAATAGACTTAGCTATATGCAGTGATTATAAAATTCCTGTATGGTTGTAAGTTTAGTTCAAATGATCGAGTACCTTGTAAATATTAGACAATGCTTTTAACTTTCTGCCATTTTCAATTGTGGGTGCATGTATGGCATGAGAAACTTTGTTGATGCTAAATGTTATATCAGGTCGTGTGAACTGTAGATATTGTAATGCGTCCACAATGCTACAATAATAAGTCGGATCTGCAAACAACAATGCGGTTTTGAAGATATTTCCATTGCTGCGGTCATGGGAGTTGGTGCTAGGTTCGAGTATAGCATTTTTGCCTGCGAGAGAATGTCCTTGATGTAGTGTTGCTGTGTATGACAATGGGAGTTAGCTTTTCTCACAGTTTGAATATATAGAAACCTATTAGTGTTCCTGAGGTCCTGATTGCAAATTGCTGAGATAATAAATGAATTGTAACATGAAACAGCTTGTCATTATTGCTAGTGATGAGCACATACACATTGTGTCACCATTTTACTTGACTAAGAATAGTAATGAGTCTCTAACAATGTTTGTAAAACCAATTTGTTGTAAAGCAGTGAACAGTTTTGACTATCATGCACGCAGAGATTCTTTAAGACCATAGATAGCCTTATGAAGTTAACAAACAAGATGAGATTGAGTAGCTAAACTTGGTGACTGTTCCTTATATATCTCTTCTTGTAGATCCCCATTTAAAAAGGCATTATCATAATCAAGTTGCTGAATTACCCAATTATTTGTAAGAGCAAGCGTTAAGACAAGGTGAATGATGATAGGTTTTTAATTAATGGGCATTTCATGATAATCAATTCCCTCTTGCTGAGTAAATCAGTGGGCAACCAATCTAGCTTTGTGCCTAGCTATGCTACCAGGTTCATGAAATATTAAGCGAAATGTCCAGTTGCACCCAACCACACTAGTCTTAGGAGGACGAAAAACAAGACTTCAAGTGTTGTTGATTACAACAAAAACAACAACTACAAGTCTTAATCTTTTGTTATTGATTAATGCAGAAAATTTCTAATACATTTCTTCTGTCCATTTGGGGTCTTATTTGGCTTGCTTGAAGGTGTTAGGGATAGTGGTCAAAACCGTTGCTCTTTCAGTAGGCTTTTGGTTTTAAGTGTCCTTTTTTTCCTCGAGTAAGCATAGGATGAGTATTGTTAGTTGGAGTCAAGATTTAGTTAAGGTGGGATACAAGATGCGAGAAATTATGTCAGTTTTTGTGGCTGATGTAGGTTTATCTGAGGGTGTTGTAGTAGGGTGATTGGCTGAGTTTGCAGCTGAAGGAAATCACAAATTGCAGGAATGATCTGGGTGTATATCAAGAGATATCAATGACTGCCTTGCAGTTGGTTTCTATGGTATGATAATCGTTGGAATGATGACTTCTGTAGAAGAGTTTGTGGACCGGTTGGATGGTTTAATAGGTGCAGCTTGGTATGGTTAGCTTGATTCATCAAATGCATGTCAGGAAATGAAAATTTTTCAATGTTGAGGTATCAAAACAAATATGCATGATGTAGAATCACTAGACCCAATGAAAACACATGAAGTTGATCTTGGAGCAAGTTCTGTTGAGGCAAATGGTTAAAGCCAAGGATAGCTTAAACATCCAAATGTATGATGAAATGCAGTCTGGAGAATTTTAGAACAATATTTCATAGGGAGATTTATTTTGTATGGAAACTGATGGTAGACAGGTAATGAGGTAAATAATTGTTTTAAACACATGTAGCCAATATTGTTCGGTTCATTAGCATGTATTAGTAAGAGTTCTACCAATTTCAACTATATGTCGGTATTTCTGTTTGATCTTTCCATTTTGTGAATGAGTGTGTGGGGCAGAAGTGATTTTGTGGATGATCTGTATTCTTTTCCACCATCAGACTAGAAGGCATTGATTTTGGAGGATAATACATTTTCAACCATGCTTTCAAAAGACAAAAATATTGAAACAATTGTGACATAGGATAAAGCTATGAAAAGTTTAAAATGCATCGATTAGAATTATTTAGTGCTGATATCCATCTAATGACTCATTTGGAGCAGGGCCCCAAGCATCTGAACAATAAAGTTGTAAAGTTTATGATATACTGTTGAGGAAGAGTGCAACAGTGGTCTGTGTTGCTTGGCTTGTTGGTATGTTGTGCATAGCGCTGTAGTAGAATGTATATGAGCTGTGACACTGGATCTTGAATTAGTCGCTTGACATCAATAGATGGACGCCCAAACCTTTCATGCCAAGTGCTGGATAACTATTTTCTGCTGAGTGTGGTAGGGAGAGTTTGTGAAAACTCATAGAAGCCATTCTTGAGTTGTCCTCGTGTCCTCGCAATAGCTTGGTCAAGTTTTGGGTGTCTTTTATGATATAGTGCTGAGAATAAAATTCAATTATAACATTTTTATCAACAGTAAAGCAACTAACATAGATTATATTTCTTGCAATCTTTGGCACACGAAGTAGGTTATGTAAGCATAGGACTGATTTGAACAAAACTGAATTATAGAAGATCCATTTGCTATTTGAACTTGCTCACTGGTATAGGAGGTAGGGAGAGTTGATGGACTCATATAAGCCATTCTTGAGTTTTCCTCACTTCCTCGCAATTATGGCCTGTTTTGGGTCTCTTATGATATAGTGCTGAGAATAAATTTAATTAAGACATTTTTATCAATAGTAAAGCGTGTAACATAGATTATATTCCTTGCAATCTTTGGCACACGAAGTAGGTTATGTAAGCGGTAGGATTGATTTGAACAAGACATAGTCACATCACCTGAATTATCAAAGATCCATTTGTTGTTTGAAGTTGCTCTCTGTGTATATGAGACTTGCTGATGTGTAAATTTTCAAGTAGAGGTGTGATATGATGAGTCACACCTGAGTCTAAAATCTATGATTCTTTCGAGGCTGTATCAGCAAATGATGTCGACTGATTTTGCTATTGTTTGTGAGTAGGGTTTAGATCAAAGTTTTGTCTGTAGAAGCAATCTGCTGCTAGATAGCCATAGCGGTTGCACTGTTGACAAATTATAGTGGATCCAGCCAAGTAGAATCTCAGCAAGAGACAAGTATTCCAGGTTAAGTCACGTTAGAATGCTAAGAATGAGTTTTGTACTGAGACTTGAGAGCTAGCAACCGAAAGTTGATAGGCAATTTTGTTTCACATTCTGTATGAAATTGGACATAGATTGAGATTTCTTTTTTATGCTTCTCAGTTGAAGCTCAAGATGTTGCAATTGGATTTGGGAGCTGGATGCATAAATGGTAGCAAGGGATTTCTACATTGCAATTGATTTATCATTTCCCATTTTTTTATTGATTGTTTATTCGGTTAATGTAGATATTGTTCAGCTCAATTCGTGGATCCAAGCCCCCCTGTAGATAGTGGACGACAAACCTTCTGCCAACGAATGTGTTGGAAACTACCACCCTTCACTCCTTCCCAAAGGAACTTACGGAGGATGACATCAATGTCTCGAATGCAGGAGTCCGAGATTGGGGCCATCATCATAGTAAAGTTGGGTATGATAGTAAGTATCGACCGGTTCAGATAGAGGTGCCCTGTTAGAGAAAGGTAACAGCTACTCTAGGACCCAACTAGGGCTTTAATCGCTCCACAAGGCCGGCAAAGTCCTCTCTTCTCGAGGGTCTGCTAGTCACTGTAACTCCCAAGTATCTTAAAGTGGAGTCCCTCCTAAAATTGACCTGGATGGCTATCTTGCATTGGCAGTATGCTGGGATCTTCTTGCTAAAGATAATCTGTAACTTCCTTGCATTCACAGACTGTCCGATCCAACTCCCATAGGGCCGACCCCGACTTCCCCTGACCCCCCGACCCCACTTCCGCCTTCTGGCGGGAGAAGCTTCCGCGCCAGAAGCCCCCCTGGCGCATGCCAGGCACCGACCAGGCGCCATTATGGCGCAAGTTTTGGCGCCACCCCTGCGCCTATATAATCCCGATCCCCTCCCCTCTCCTTCCCACAGTCACCCACAGCAGCCTCTCCCTCCAAACAGCCGGCCAGCCCCTCCTCAGCCGCTCCAGCCTCCTTCCGGCAGCCCCCGACAGTCCCCACAGCAGCTCCAACAGCCCTCGACCATCCTTCGGTCAACCCGTTCCAGCTTCTCTTGTGTTCCGACGATCCTAATTCTAAAGTAAGAGGAGGAAATTATAAGGACACATTCGTTTTCTCTAAAGCTTGTTACTCTCCTTATAAACTATCAAGTTTATAACTAGTCATTCACAATAGAATTATTCTCATTTATTAATAATGAGAACGATTCAAATTGTTATAAATGACTATTATTTCTTTTTGCCAATTTAGTCATTTTATTCGGACTTTTTCGATCATAATCTTAAGACACTTTAATAATTATAACTGCTTCAACTCTAAACTTAAATCAATCGAACTTCAAAAGTGGAAGAAGAACCGAATGAAAGAAGAAATTAAACTCCTAAATTATTTGATTAAAAAGCTAACTTAAAAATATCGGGGACTTAAATGCAGATTGAGCGAATTGTCTCTCATTCGGGCTGTTGAATTTCTGAACTTAAGGAACAAATGTACCCAGTACATGACATGTATTACATTTTGCACTTTTACTGCTTAGATTCGCGTATTTGCTTTGAGCCAAATTTTTAATTGAAGCTTGGTTGGTTGTTCGAAACCAACGTGACAATATTCGTGGCTAGTTACTGGAAAAATGACATCAGTAACAGCATTCGTGGCTAATTACTGGGAAGAAGACATCAGTAATATCATTCGTGGCCAGTTACTGGAAAAATGACATCAGTAACGGCATTCGTGGCTAATTACCGAAAAAATGACATCGATGATAGCATTCGTGGGTTGTTACTGGAAAGAAGACATCAGTAACAATATTCGTGGCAGGTCACTAGAAAAACGACATCAGTAACCTGCATTTCTGTGCTTATATCTTTTGCAGGAATTTAATTATTTCAGTTGCGTTTTTACCTTATAATTTTTTTTTCCTGCATCTATTTTGCAAATTGCACATCTGCTATTATAAAATATAATACTGCATTGGTTACTGTGGCACTTAGAGTATTCTCTAATTACTGAGAATTCAAATCCCGGTATTGTTTTATGTACAATACCAGGCCAGGTGCTCCTAGGGGATTGCGCTCAAGAACCTTAATGCTTAATAAGTTCAACTGTCGAAGAGATACACGACGCTATTTTCGCTTGTTCATCTTTTATCTTTTCTCTATTTCTACTTTTGTACGAGGAATGTTGAAAAGACCTTGTAAAGTGAACATTGAATTAAATGAATATTATCTTTTGGCTTTTGTATGTGTATGCTCTTTTTCTCTCAAATTGCTCGATATGATCCTGCGGTGAGTAGTCACCCGATGACAGTACGGTTTCTGTCGAACTGGCATCGGACCTTCACAGTCATGCCGATCACCTTGCTTTCATGTTGGATTTTCATCGTGTTATTTTTGTCCACCGATCGCACAATGCAAATCGGGTAGCTGATTTTTATGCGATGTACGCCCGACAGGGCGATTTTTGCTTTGTTATGGGTGATGTGCTCATCAGGAGACTTTTGGACCTCCTTATCTCAGAGATCGTGGAGTTTGATTCTGATTTATTTTGTACTAATGCATATATATATATATACATATATATATATACATATATATATATATATATACATATATACATATATACATTTATATATACATATATATATGCTTAGGCTGTGACCGTATATCAAGAAAATGTTAGCCCCCGTCGATCCAGAGTGATGCCAATAGGTCTGCCAATCTGCTCCTGTTGTCTGATCAGTAGTGATAAAAGTGCACACATAATAAATAAATAGGGCTAGAGGGGGCATCCCTGCTCGAAGCATCTTCTCACCACTATACAAAAGAAATTGTTTTCTATTTCAAGATCTTTCTACAGTACTAACGAAGAAAAGGTAGATAAATTAATTTGTTTTGGAGGAATAAAATGAAATGAAAAAGCTTGGGAGTTTTCCAACACATGTAAAAGAAAGTTGTTGTCCAAAATTAAAGACAACCACTACAACCATAAAGTTATTTTCATGTGGTTTGCAATGCAATTTAAATTATATATGCCATAACTTGTTTAGAAAATAAATTAACTACAAGATTGTTAGAATGTATTAGTTTGCTACAAGTTAATTATGCATTGGTTTCATATTAATTGTTGAGACATGTAGCTATTCTATTGGATAGGCAATTATTAGTCTAGCTATGTAAAGGGTTGCTTCTATTTTAATAAAGAGAAATCATTTTTTATTTCTCACACTTATGACATTTATATTGTTTACACGGCATCATAGCAAATATTCTTGACTTGAGTTTGGGAAGAAAGCAAATTCTCTTTTGACATTAGTTAAGGAAGAAGTAACATTTTGTTTTTCAACAGTATATGAGAGACCTATAATATCCTTCGCCACTGATGAGATATGCTCGAGTACCCAAAGTTTTCATTATGGCTTTAAATTGACATTCTCAAGTTATTTAAATGACACTCTTATGGGCTTAGTGCCTGCTGGGATATATATACTCATGTAGAGATGAATAAGAAAATATAACAAAATACAAGAATGAAATAAATGCGCACAAACACGAATAATCTATTTGGTTCGACATTCACCTACATTCACATGCCACACTAGAGTAGTATTCTCTTATTACTTAAAAGAAATAGGAGAAAACATTACAAGAGATAAAAAAAGAGAAACTTATGTTTTAAGGTATATTTTATGATTATATTTAATCCCCTATTTATATTCTCTTAACTCTCACATAATGCCAAAATAGAAAAATCTTATGATAGTTTCCTTGATCAAATGAGGTGGATTTATGAGAGATATTTTTTATTTAATAATCAAAAGAATTTAAGTGGTAGTTTCTTCAATCAATAAGCTCGATTAAGTCTTTATGAATGAGACTACTTGGAATTTGCTTTGGTCAAAAGTTGCCATAGTCTAATATAGCGATTTTAAGAAAAATGTTTTAGTTGTTAATTGATTGAAATAATCTCTACATGCATAACAATCTTCCCTTGGAGATTGTTTCTTCAATCAACAATTTTCTCTCTTTTTTGAACTTCCTCTAATATGAACCTATGATAATCTCTTTGTGATACAACACCTCTGATCATCGAGTACTCTAGAGGCCAACTAAGGCGGTGCATAGCCTTAACATTTGAACAATGATTGTCTTGTTCAGCATAGCTCCAGGATTCTTTGCATCAAGTTTCTTCTTTAATTGAAGGATTCTATCATCAATCAGTCTAAAAAGATGATGATACTATATTTGTATATGCTTTGTTCTTGCATATAATACAAGATTTTTTGCCAATCACATGACACATTGACTATCATAATAAAGTGTACTGCTATCTTGTTCTTGATCCAATTTTCTTAAGAAATTCTTTAGTCATATCATTTCATTTCTTGCCTCTGATACTGCCATATACTCAGCTTTAGTTGTTGAAAGAGAAACACTCTTCTAAAGTTGTACATCCAACTAATAGCTGTGCTTCCAAGATTGAACATATACACACTAGTATTTTTATAGTATTAAGGTCTCCACTTAAATCAACAACTGAATAATTATTTAGAATTAGCTTATATTAAAATAAAGTGTTATACATGATGTTTTTAAATATTGTAGAGTTCACTTGATGTCTTCCCAATGCTGCTATCCTATATTTGTCATGAAATGGCTCACAACTACCACTGCATGGGCAATATCTGGCCTTGTATGCACCATAGCGTACATCAAATTGCCAACTGCTGATGCTCATGGAGATTTAGACATTTGCTTCTTTTCTTATTCAATCTTTGATGATTGCTCCTTAGACAATTTGGATGTACTCTTAGAGGAGTCTCTCTTGGCTAACTTTTCAACATTAAACCTACTCAACACCTTGTCATTATATTTCTTCTAAGATAACTTTAGGATTCCTTTAGATCTTTGTCTAGATATTGTCATGCCAAGGATTTGGTTAACAACTTCCAAGTCTTTCATTTCAAAATCTTTTGATAATTGCTTTTTCAATTTGTTCATTTCTTGCATTCATGATCCTACAACTAGCATGCCATCAACATAAAGCTGCAATATAATATAACAGCTTACAAACTTCTTGAAGTAGCAATAATGTTCCATCTCACGCCTTATGCATCCCATTTTTGGCATAAAATAATCAAACCTCATATACAAGAATCTTGGTACTTGCTTATTCCCATATAAGCTAATTTGTAAATCGCACCCAAGATCAGTTTTTTGAAATGATAAAATTCTTAGGTTATTCTATATAAATAGCTTATTCTAAATCTCCATGTGAAAAGACAATCTGTACATCTAACTGCTCCAGATGTAAATCATTAGCAGCAACAATGCTAAGCAATGTTCTATTGTTGTCATTTTAACTACTAGAGAGAATACCTTTGTATAGTCAATCCTGTGCAGTTATTGGAAACCTTTGATTGCCAATCTAGCTTTATATCTTCTCTTAGCACATAGTTTTTCTTTTACATGATCGACCCACTTATTCTGTAGTGCATTCTTACTTTTTGGAAGTGAAGTTAACTTACTTTGTTTCTTCTTTAATAGCTTGATTCTACTTGACAAAATCTTCAACTAGTATAATTTCATTAAAGCATTTTGGCTCTCCACTATTTGTCAACAGATGATAATACAGTGATGAAGAATATCGATGTGTGGGTCTTAACTGTCTTGATTATCTTTTTAATTGTGGTGAAGTAATTGATTTTGCAGCCTCTATAATAATATTTGAGTTCTCTTAAATTTTTTGTACATCTTTAGTGCCATTATCTTCAAGAATAGCTTTTTCATGCTTTTGTGCTTTTGTACCCTTCCAATTGATTGTCTTCTTAAGCTTGCTTTCATCAAATGTTACATCTTTGTGGCTTTTATAGTTTTTCTATTTTGATCATTCTAGAATTGATAACCAAAAAGTTGGATCCATAACCATTGAGATAACATTTTCTTACTTTTGCATCAAGTTTGTCTCTTGCTTAGAATCAATATGCACTTAAGAGATATAACTGAAAACTTTCAAATGAGAATAAGTCACCTTCTTTCTTGACCATTCCTTTAAGGATCTTAAATCCTAATGGAATGGGTAGTTCTCTATTGATTAGATAGGCTACAACATTAGTTGCATCAGCCCAAAACATTTTGGGCATTCCATAATGCATGCTCAAACTTCTCCCTCTTCATTTAGCATTTTATTCATCCTTGTAACAATGTCATTTTGCTCTAGTCTCCCAGGTACAATCTTCTGTATATGAATCTCAAGCATTGAGCAATATTCTTTGAATTATTTTCTATCGTATTCTCCGCCATTATAAGACTTCAGACATTTAACTTTTAGCCTAGTCTGGGTTTTCGTTTCAACTTATCATGACTTAAAAGTAGAATATATATCAAAGTTATTTTTCAAAAAATAAACTAATACCTTCCTTGTTGAGTCATCAATAAAAGTGATAATAGCGTGAACCTCAAGGGATTGAACAAGGGATGGGCCCTAAATATTTGAATGTATTAGCTTTTGCTTCATTGATTTTTGTCTTTGAGCACTTTAAGAATTTGCCTCTTCTTTGCTTGCCAAGTATAGAATCTTTGCATAGTTCTAAATCAGCAGACTTGAGATCATTAAGCTTTTCCTTGGACACCATAATTTTCATTTCCTTTTTGCTCATCTGGCCAAGCCATTGATATAATAATTTTGAGCTTACTAATGTTCCCACCTTCTTGCTTCTTCCTACAACCATAGCTCCCTTTGATACTTTACAGCATCAATTGCCAAATATTATGGTGTAACCACAGCTATCGATCTGGCTCATCGAAATAAGATTTTTTTTGAAGCCTGAAATATGTATCACCTCTTGCAAAATTCAATGTGTTCCATTTTCAGTTATGATATGAACATCATTTTTTCTCACAATATTAAGCGATTTATCGTCTGCTAGATTAATTTTTTAATACATCCTCATAACATAATTGTGTAATATATCATTGCAAGGTGTAAAATAAAAGAAATGAGTTTAGAATCCAGGACTATATAAGACATTCAACACAACACACCAAGGCATTGGCAGACTCTCTACTGGTTGAACATGCTGAATCATCATCTTTCTGATGGTTCTTGTTCTTCTTTGGTGCTTTGCATTGATATTTGAAGTGCCTCTTTTGATTATAGTTCTAGCATACTTTCTCTTTTTGCTATCTTGTTTAATTTGTTTTTTTCAATTTGGATCTGTAATTATCTCGCCATTGCCTTCTTGAACTGAACCTTCCCCTACCCTCAAAATTTAAGGCAGAACTAAATGATTCTCTTGTTTCTCTTCTGTGAATATCTTTGCTTAGAATTATATCTTTAATATCATCCAACTTTAAGCTGGTGCTCCCTAATGAACTGCTCACAACAGTCACTTTTGCTGACCAGCTTTCTGATAGGGAAGATGTTAGAATTAGCGCCCTGATCTCATCTTCAGATGTATTCTTTATGAAATTCTAGTTATTTGTGATCACATCGAACTTAATTATGTGATCAGTTACAAATGTTCCTTCTCCCTTTTTTAAATTAAATAAGTGGCACATAAGATGCCTTATTTGATACTGATGACTTCTCATACATGCTTGATAATGCTCGCATCAAACATGCAGGCGTCTTCTCGTTGATGATGTTGAATATAGGTTCATAAATATACTAATATTTATATCTTTTAATTATTTACAATAATTGAAGATCTTTCCTTATACTTATAATTGATAACTATTGACTTTGAAAAGATATAATTTCTAAATTCTCTTATAATGAGAAAAAATATTTGTTAATCTTTATTAATTAGGTAATCATTATTAAATAAAAACTTACATTATTTAAATTTTATTCATTTATATAGAAACTTTTAGCATTAAAATATATGCACACACACACACATATATATATATATATACATATTTGTATGTATATGTGTTTAATCAAATTTTAATGTGTACACCATCTTAATTGATCAATGAAACCTAAAACAAAGATTGTTGATGATCGCGGGTCTATTGATGATGATGGTCAGTTTGCTAAAGAAAGGTTTTAGTGGTCTTGACTCGATGGCTAGTGGAGGTGGCTCTAAGCATTCAGCATATAACAACTATGCTACTATTAAGGCTTGATTGTGTAAGGGAGAAAACATATGAGAAAATGGCCCAATATATTTCAAAAATATAATATTTGAACCAATAGTTTAATCTATTGGGTCCTTGAGCCTTTCAATGTATATAAACCACTTTATCTTTCCATTCACAAGCAATGCGGGACTAATATATATATATATATATATATATATATATATATGCAATTTTCTTACAATCTCTCTATTGTGTGGACACGATGACAAGCATGGAAAGCTTAAGCATGGAGAGCCACTGAAATCATGTGAGTTCACCAAATGCTCCACCATCTGCACGTGTAGGCCCCCAAGCACATGAAATGTGGGTAACACTAATTCTCAATGAGAGTCATGTTGGAGTAACAATCGATGTGCGATCACTTAAACAAAATAATCAATCACCTATGATACCAGTTGTAGGGGAGAAAATACATATGAAAATGGTCAACACATTATAGAAATCTAATATTTGATCTAAAAGGTTAATTTATTGGGTCTTGGGTCGTTCCATGTATATAAACCACACACTTTTCCATCCATGAGCAATGCTGAGCTAATATACACATGCAATTTCTTAATAGATTGAGATAGGCTCGGTTGGTTTTAGTGAAGAGGTTGTGAGCGGAGGGTAGATCGGCAATGTTACTAACAAGCACAAGGATTAGGGAAGATGAGAATTAATTTGTGAGAAGATAGGGGAGGTTCTATTGCTTATAGGAGGCAGGGAAAGCAAGAGGGGGATGTTGACCCTTATTATTATTATTGTTGTTGTTGTTGTTGTTGTTATTATTATTATTATTGTTATTATTATTGTTATATTTATTGTTATTATTATTATTATTATTATTATTATTATCACTTTTTAACATTGATTGCAATTTAGTTGGAAAAGGGGAGTGATAGAAAAAGAGAGAATTATCAAAATGGCTATTGACTTGCAATTTGTTAATTTTAGTCATTGACTCTTATATATGAATAAGAGTCAAGGAATATAATGAACAAATTGCAAGAGCTAAAGGATAATATTGACAATTATCTCAATCGAAAGAATGAGGAAGAAAAGAGAAGGTTGTGGCTTGAGAGGTGCGAGGAGTTGTAGACTAGATTTAGACCCTTATATAGGCTTAAAAAGGGTAACTAGAGGGACGCGAGAAGGTACTAGATGATTGGGTGACCTTGATGGCTGCCCTGTGGCGATGAAAGCCTAGTTCGTGAATTCAATTTTGTTTCAAATATCTTCTTTATTGAATGGCATATTTCGTGACGTGAATATTTAGCCTAAATGTTAATATTATTAACATAATAATTGTTTTGATGGACGGGAGGTGAGAGAGGGAATAATCTCCTTTATCTTTAATATTTATAAGATTTTTGCTACACAAACTAAAATGAGTTTAAAATTGAGCTTGATGAGGTGGAATATTTTATTTGTAAAGTAGGGATTAATATGATGTGCTTGGATGTGGGTCATGCACATATTTCTCTCTATTTTTTTGTTTTTTTTAGAAATTTTGCCCAACTTTAGTGTATTTGCTAGGATATTTAGTATTTTACTATTAATAATAAATCATGTATGTTATGCACTTTACTTGATCTTTCTTTTTATAAAAATGTGCAGTTCAGTTAAATTTCAATGGCTACACTATTAAAGCATTATTTTCCTGGGGTTCAGGGCCCCTCCACCTCCTTGAGATGGTGCCCCCGACTCGTTGGCTGAAGGCCAATATTGATGCTTCCTATAGATACGGGGAGTCTGCTGCTTTCGGTGGAGTTGTGGTCTGCGACTCAAGAGGCCATTTGCTCGCTGTTGTTGGAGCCCGTTTACAGGCCCTGTCTCCTCTCCAAGCTGAGATGCAGGCAATTACTATTCTATGACAGGCCCTCCTGCATAGAGACACTGACACTGAGGGAGTTATCATATAGGCGACTATCTTGGAGTGATCCGGAGGCTCCAATGTCATTGAGAGAGGACTCTCTGTTCACAAGGCGAAGAGCGTCACGCTGATCACCTTGCTTTCCTGCTGAACTTTCTTTGCGTTATTTTTGTTCACCGTTCGCGCGATGCGAATTGCACGGCAGACTATTGTTCTATGTTATAGCCCGACAAGATAAATTTTCTTTTGTTAGGGGAGATGTGCTTCCTGTGAGGCTCTTAAACTTCCTCGTTGAGGACATCGTGGAGTTTGATCTAGTTGATGATGTAATGATGTTCTTACGTATTTATGCTTAGGCTACGGCCATTTTTCCAAAAAAAAGAAGCATTATTTATTATTTACATTTAATACTTATATTATATTAATTTAATATTAAATAAAAAATTTTAAAATCATAAATTATTCTACAATATAATCTAAGCTCTCAAAAAAATGCAATAAATCTAAAAACAAAGTAGTTTTATGATTAGGCTATTATTTTATTTTATATTATTTAACTAACTTACTAAATTAAAAGAATTTTGAAAAACAAAACACAACAACTTGTCCTATTATGTTCCTTATAAAAATATAAAATTTTTGGCTTCAAACTTGATATTTTTTGGACAAAAACTTTTGCTTCTTCAAAAAATGTGCAAATTCATGATTTCATTTTTTTTATTTTTGCAGCAGATGTCACAAGATTTGTCTCAACTCTTAGTTTACTAGGGGCCTACTTGGGTCTATGTGCTGAGTATGTGATGCTACTGAAAGATCTACACCCAGCATGTTTTGAGAACAAAAAGGGAAATAACTATAGTAATTTTTTTCTTTTAGCAGGATTTCCTGTAATCCATCCCTTCTTGGGAGTTGGTGGAGATCATTGAGGCTAGATATTTGGGATCCAAAATGTGTAAACTGCTTCATTTATAGGAAAGAGCTAAAAAAATTTCTTATGCCTAATCTTAGTAGGCTTAATATTGCTTATCTAAATGAGCTCTCCCAAGCCCGTTTGTCCCTGGCTGCTTTCAAATCTATGGTGTTAGGCGATTTACATCCTATTAACTGCTATGTTTGGGTGTGGTTTAAACATTTTAAACTCAAATATTATAGTTTTTTATGGCATTGCATGTTAGGATTAAAAATTGCAGATAAGCTTCTTCACATACTATATTATGTCCAAAGTTTGTGTTTTATGTGGGGCCTATGTCAAAATGCAAAATCACCTATTTTTCTCGTCTCTTCTCCTTCGAGTTGCTGCGAGAATTGGATCTGCACATAAATTTTCTTTTTCCTCCAACTATGGAACAATTGCTGGAAGCTCATACAAGCTCTAGCAAGGAAAAATACCATAAACTATTGTTATTAAGCATTGCGTCTTATAATATATGGGCTGAAAGAAATCACAGAATTTTTCGGAACAATGCACGCTGCTATACTACCCTCAAAAGAGGTATCCTATTTCAGTTTCACGTTGCTAAATTTGTTCAAAACTAAGGCTATAATGATCTGGGTCTATCTAAAGGCAGGATGGTAGGCTACACTTGCTCTTAGCTTTTCTTATATACTATAGACATGATTTTATTTGAGTATGCAACTGTCTTTGGGTGATCTTTCCGAGCCTGGAGCCTCTCATCTCCAATGAGACTTTATAGTCTCTTCATGTTGTTGGCTGTCTCAGGTCTTTGGTGTGGATTCTATCGTTTCCAGTTTTAGTCGGCTGCTATTATTGTCACATTTTGAATAATCTTGCAGGCTGCTGCAGGCAGCGGTTTTTCTTTGGTTCCTGAGTAATCTTTTGTGCTCTGCTGTAATTGTAATTGCCTTGGCTCATTTTTGTTTTTTGGGCCTACTGTAGTTTTTTTTCTTTTTTGAGTTTATGACTGGTTTTATTTTCTTGTTTGGAATTGTGTATAGATGTACTTTCTATTTTGCTAATTGGAATACAAATTGGGCTCAATCCCTTGACCTATCCCAAAAAAAGAACTAAAGTAATTTTTCGAAAAAGTGACTGAAATACTAGGGAACATACTCTTGGCCATATCAGTGATGATGATAAAATGCTTTGTCCTGGAGCTTTGAGGGTCGATTAGGGGTCAGGCATTTTTTTTTGGCCTTCATTATGGAGACAGCTCTCTCATGAGGTCATCAGATCTCCCCTCATAATAATTATAACCTCATTCGTGGGGAATTTTACAGCCATGGGTTTTGTGGCTTGCAAAACATTAAATGTCTGCCTAAGGACAACTCCATTCTAACTCACCGCTGGGACTTAAATAACAATGAATTCATATTTTTTTATCTCGTAGAGTGTCACTGTCCCCCAATGTCCTTTCAGAAGATCTCTTATGCTGGTGCATAGATCTCTCCACAAAACTTAGCAAGCTTTCATGCGACCACCTGTAGATTCTTAATCAGGATTTCTAACTAATGTATGTGACAGATGCTAAGTATTTTCATGTTGTTGTCTGTCTTGTTCAGAAGTTGGGACATTTAGGTCGTCTCGATGATAGCTTTGACCATGATGGCTTCGTGGAATCGGTTCATGAAATAAAACATTCCGGCATTAGGGAATGATATACATAGCCAAGCTTATCCATTGGTCGTGAGTACTTTTCCCTGCATGATCCTTTTCAAACTTCTTGACCTTTCTGCTTTAGGATTCATGTTATCAAACATTATTTTAAAAGAGTGCTACCATGAAATGATTTGGTCACAACGTTGATGTTGTCGGTTACTTATGTAGAAGAAAGTCATGCTTGTGCCTGTCCAAGTTCTACTATTGAATAAATTCTTCCACAGCGGCATCTCTTTTTAATGTTATAAATTCTTGTTGCTGACACTCTTTGATAAGTTTATCTAGAAATGGCTTAAGAGAAAAGCAATTGGTGATGCTATGTCCTTGAACTTTATGGTAAAAACAAAACTTTTTGGGCTTCTACTCGAGTCTTTTTCGGTAATTATGGACGACTAGTAATATGGCTTTGCTTTGAGCTCACCCATAAGCTCAAATAGATTGCGTGAGAAGTAGGGTAACTTGTCCACTCTGTCGATACAAGTATATCATCTGGAGATGAATGCATCTGCAACTTCTAATGTGTGGGTTTCCCTTAGCTGGGCCCGAGCTATTTATCCATTTCTTTTTATCTTCGATCACTCAGTAGGATGAGTTTTGGGAGGTTTATCCCTGCTCAGTCTTTTTATTGGAGTCATTCTGATGACAAGCTACCTTGGTGTTTATGTACTTTGTAGCCCTAGCTAATTGCTTAGGCAAAGATTTGGGAGGCTTTTTCTTGGTGATAGAGAATTGGATCTGAGACTCATCAGCCCATTGACATTGGCAAGCCAAACATCATCATTGTCTTTGTTTATGACATCATGGGTGGCCTGAGTGAACTTAAAGATATAGTTTCATAGGGGCTTTTTCTCCTCCTTCCTCATCAATGTCAAAGTATGGGTAGATTTTGGAGGTTTTCTAGCCACTGCAAAGTGTACGATGAAAGGATTTGCCAATTGATTGAAACTAATAATGCTTTTGTGTGCAAGATTTAACACCAACATCATTTAGCTTCCATTAGAATGGTGGTAAAGAGTTTACATTTGATTTTTTCTCCTACATTGTAAAGAGTGATCATAGTTTCAAAATAAGCGACACAATCAATTGGATCAGTCATTTATTTGTAAGTTTCCAAAGTATGGAACTTGAAGCCCCTCAGCATTGCAGCTGTCTTAATTAATTAGCACCAGGGGGTGTGAGTTCTCTCCAAACTCTGGTCGACTAACCCTTGTGAGTATTTCAACAGTTGACTCAACCACAAGGCATGCCTCAATCATCTCTTTATCGACAAGTAGCAACTTCTCATTCGGAGTTTCCTCGCCAATTCTTACAGGTATAAGATCAGGTGATTTGGTGAGGAATTTCTCTGAATGCCCTCCAAATATATTGATTTAATGTTTGTATCAAGGATCTGCCGAGTAAAAGATCAGGTGTTGTAATGGCTGGAAATGTCTCACTCGAAATGAATGTTAGCATTAATTGGGCTGACTGAGTATTATAGTCGATTGTTCTTGAATAATGACATTTATTTGCAAATTCCATGAATTAACGCCTGTTGTTATTGTTCAAATAGCGCTCCTTACTTGACCAAAGCCATAACTGTTAGTCATAATAAAAGAAAACTTGGATAAAATATGGCTGGGGAATAGAGTTAGAAATTTTAACAAAATGATAAAATAAAACATTTAAATAGGGCGTTAAAAATTAGGTATAACTCAAAGGTCTTTAGTGCTTGTGCACTAAAGTACTACAGTATTCATTTCAAGCATTTCGAGGCACTTGGGACAAGGTTGATGCTATGTTTATTGCTATTTTCTTCAGCGCACTTATCAAATTACGAATAAATATACATTGTAAATCTTGCATATACATTCCAAGTAAACTTCACCTTTGTGTTGGCAGAAATCATGTTTTATTCATACTTATTATGACATTTTCTTTTAATTTTCTTAATGACCTTAGAAATCCGGGATGCTGGATTAAGGTAGCTGTCTGAAAACAAAGCCCATTCTGGGTTAGATATATATGTTGAGCCTCTATTGTATTATGATATTCTTAATCGTTTCTATTGTAGAATACATTCTCAAACATTGAACTATTACACCATAAAGCTTTCTGTGTATAAATATTTATTCTTTTTTTCCTTCTGTAGGTTAAACAAATGGTTGATGCTATTTTGGTAGAGCTTAAGATAAATCTTCCAGATGAACATGTTGAAGACTTAATTGATAAGGCCTTTTTCCAACTATATCATCCCGTGTCATCCTCTTTACTTTCTTAGAATATCTTAAGTCTTAACTGAATATTTTTGTGCAGACATTTGAAGACGCTGATGCCGACAGGGATGGTAAAATTAACAGAGATGAGTGGAAGGATTTTGTAATTCGGCACCCTTCACTCTTAAAGAATATGACTCTTCCTTGTTTAAAGTATGTTCCAACTTTGCTCTTAATAATTATGTGTTTAAGGCTAATTAATTATTGTGTTTTCATGAATAAAATAAAAAGTAATGAGTTTTTATATAGAAATAATGATTTTCTTAGCATATAGATAGATTTATAGGCATTTGCTTGAATAACATTGGAATTTATGTATTCTGCACTAAAATAATTTTTTGTATTTACATGATATTAATCAAATATTCATCCTTATTCTATATTTGATCTTTACTAAAGAAGGTGATTTCATCACATTAAAGGTTCAACATTAGATTTACAGTGGTCAGAGTTGTTGGCAAAAAAAGCTCAAATAGCTCTACCTAGAGTGCGATGAGTTGGTAATTTTAGGAATTACAAATTTTTGAGCTTATAAACTTTAGAATTAAATAATATTTATAGGAAACCTAAAAACTCAAGCACATTAATAAAAGAAAATTTCAGAGATTCGTCTTCTCCGAAAATCCACTCAAAAAGAGTCGCTCATTTGCACACCGACAGTCGGAGAAGCCTTCTCTCTTTTTTGCAATAACTTGGTCGCGAAGCTATGGAGTACCCCTCATTTCCAAGTTTGTTGCATAGGTGGCTTTGTTTGTACAGAAATATCTCCTGTACAAACCTAGCAAGAATTGGGGTTACGATAAAAAGGAAAGCACAAAATGGAAAACAAAAACTAGTTTACTTTTGGCAAAAGTTTCTTAAAAAGTCTCATAGATTTTTAGAATTCTACTTAAGCACTAGAGAGTCACTGAGACTTTAGAGAGTTGTTGGAGCGTCCTTATTTGAATTGCTTTTGCTCTTATGAACTCTTGAATACTTAAAGAAGGTTTTTGAGAGCATGCTAGGTGATTTGAGAGGTGCTTCACTAAGGTAACAATATTATGGAAGCTGGGATGCGCATGGACTTTTATAGGACGTGCGAGGGCCCGTTCTATGACCCAATAGTTACCTAATTGGGGTTAATTGGGCGGGATCTAAAAGGAATGATCCCGTCTATATGCCTCTGGGCACACTAGTCCATTTGCTTGGGCTCATGGCCAATAGGTCAACAATCAGCTTGGTTTGCTCTTTTGGCTTAATATAGCTCATTTTAGTCTCAAAGAATAGCAGTGCACAAGATTTAAGTCTAACTTAAGTCTAATTATAAGATTTAAATACATGAATACAAAAATACAACATAAAACAAAATAGGTTCCTATTGCAATTTCCATCTTGATGGCTATTACTCCTAGCTGTTGCTTTTAAGCTGTAATGCCATTAATTGGACTGCTAATAAAGTCTTGTTCTTTGCTAAGGCTTATGATTTATCTACAAGACTTGATCTTATAATTCTTGTAGCATGCTGAGTTGTTAATCTTAAAACTAAGTATGGTCTAATTGATCCTGAAATATACTCAACAAATCATATTAATATAAAAAATTATTTCAAGTCCTTTGTTATCATCAAAATTAAAGTAATTAAGCTGAGATTCTTATAATCTCCCCCTTTTAGATTATGACAAAACACTATCATAACTTTTGTAAATATAAAATATAAAAATGCAGAATAAAAATCCTAAAATAAGCAAAAATAAGATGGCAAATTGAGAAACTAAAATCTAAATTAGCTTCCCCTAAGAATTCTCTATATAATAGAAATATGACAAAGTTAATTTTTTCATTTGATCATAACATTCTCTCCTTTTTTTTTCATTATTTTAAAGACATTATATAGAGTAGTTAAGATGGATCAATGATACTCAGTTCATGTCTCAACTAATGAAACTTCTCTCAAAATAATGACTTTGTAAAATTATTAGCTAGCTTGTCTTCGGTGCCGGCAAATTTTTACTTCTATGTCGCTTCTAGTTACATGATCTCTAATGATGTGGTGCATAACCTCAATTTATTTGGTGCATGAGTGCTGAATAGGGTTCCTAGCGAGATTAATGGCGTCGGTGTTGTCACACTTGATAGGAATTTTCTTCGTTTGATCTTAAAGTATAGTAGTTATTGCTTAAGCTATAAAACAAGAATAACACAACTTCTAACTACTATATATTCTACCTCAATAGTAAACAAAGCAATGGAATTATGCTGTATATTTGATCATGAAATCAATGCAATACTAAGAAATTGACAAGTGCCTGATGTCCTTTTTCTAGCAATTCTTGATTCAATGAAGTTTGAATTAAAGAAAACAACAAGATCAAATGATGACATATTTATGAGGATAACAAAGTCTTACGGTCTAGGTGCCATTAAGGCATCTAAAGATACACTTAATTGTATTCAACTGAGTTTCTCTCAGGTCAGCTTGAAATCTCATGCACAAGAAAATATTGAGCAATGTCAGACCTACTTCCTATCAAGATACATCAGTGATCTTATTATACTATAGTAAGTTTTTTATCTACTAGCTTACTAATAGGTGAGGAGGAGTATAAAGCAATGGCTGAAATCATTGGTATATCTATGGGTTTACTAGAATTAAACTTAAAACACTTAAGTAATTCTCATTTTGATATGAAGATATTTTATTTGTGATTTAAAGATGCGATGTGTCTTATTTGACTTACAATTCTAGAAAAAACTTAATTCATCCATCAAACTCATTTTGAATTTCTTGCTCATGTGAGAATTAAAATCCTCACACAGGGTAGTGTTAGTGGAACCAAATAAGATGTCATTTACTTATATTTCAATTTAAAAGATCACTTGGGGTTTTCTATGGAAAATGGTAGTGTTCACTGATCCTCTGGTGAATCCACTATATGTGAGAAATGTAATTAACATACAATACTATGATGTAAGTGCTTGCTTCAAAAAATAAAGTAATTTTTTTAATTTCACTTATTAATTCCGAAAGACTCATTATGGCCGCTTAAACAAAATCAACTCATGCCAGCTTTGAAGAGGAACCTAGTCTCAGTAAGCTAACTAGCTCGAGCTGGGTGTTGCACTATATTCATTGGAGATTCATGGAAGGTTGCCAAGGACACATTAGTAGTAACTGAGGGAAACATAGAGGGGATGTTTTACCTGATCAATAAAGCATCAGATGTTCCAACACTGCTAAGTACAAATTTATGTTTGTGGCATCGGAGGCTAAGACATGAGCAAGAGATGATTTAAATATCCCCTTTAATGAGGTAAAATTCTTAGTTAGAATTCCATTGAATTAGATTTCCTTGAAGATTGTGTGCTTGGAAAAGTGAAGTCAAGTTTATGAAAATTGGATGAGAACTAAAGGTGTGGAAATTAGATTTGATGTATATGAATGTTTGGGGTCCTGCTCCAATTTCTTCCTTGGGTGGTTCTGTAATGACCCAAAGTCGTTGTTTTGCAAATTAGGTCAGAATCCCGCCTTAGGAATCAGGATCCCGGGGAATTTCACTTTAGGGCAAACAAAACTACCAATAGATAGAAACAACTTTAAAGATCAAAGAGCCCTAATTCAGGAAAAATCAGAAAGACGGAAGCTCCCGTTTTATCTTTGAAATTTCTAAATTCTAAAAATCAAAAACATTGAAATACTTGTCTGAATTCGTCGTTTTCAGTGTCGACGTGTTAAGTATATTATTTAAAAGCTGCTCGAGAAGTTTCATCAAATTCTGAGCATCGATTTGATCGTGGCAAATTTTTGAAGTTTTAAACCTCTAAAATTAAAATAAAATAAAGTATTGCTCCGAATCGAAAATTTTTGGCGCGAGGGTGTTCGTCATGTTGTAACACACCTCGGTGCCAAGTTTCATTCCATTTTTCTTTCCTCTGTTTTTTTTTTCTTTCCTTCTCATGCGGCCTTTCTCCCGCGCCAGGCGGGAGAAGTTTCCGCGCCAAGCGGAAGCCTGGCGCACATGCGGCGCCTGCCTGCGCCGTTTTTGGCGCAGGCTGTCGGCCCATAGGGCCGACCACGACTCCCCCGACCCCACCGACGCCACTCCTACCTTTTGGCGGGAGAAGCTTCTGCGCCAGAGGCTCCCTGGCGCGTGCCAGGCGCCATTATGGCATCGTTTTGGCGCAAGTTTGGCGCCACTACGTGCGCCTATATAATCCCCATCCCCTCCCCTCTCTTTCCCACAGTCACCCACAGCAGCCACCCCTCTTCATCCCTTCCAGCAGCCGGCCAGCCCCTCTTCAGCCCTTCCAGCAGCCGGCCAGCCCCTCTTCAGCCGTTCCAGCAGTTTCCGGCAGCCCCTCCTCAGCCACTCCAGCCTCCTTCCGGCAGCCCGGCAGCCCCTTCCAGCAACTTCCGGCAGCCCGGCAGCCCCCGGCCGCCTCCGACTGTCCTCAGCCAGCCTTCGTCCAAACCGTTCCGGCTTCTCTCCGTGTTTCGGCGATCCTAATTCTAAAGTAAGAAGAAGGAATTGGAAGAACACATTTGTTTTCTCTAAATCTTGAACTCTTTATTACTATCAAGTTTAGTATTAGTCATTCACAATAGAATCATCCTCATTAATTAATAATGAGAACAATTCAATTGTTATAAATGACTATTATTCCTTTTTTTTATTTATTCGAACTTTTTCAATTATAATCTTAAAATCCTTTAAGAATTATAACTGCTTTAATAGCATCTTAAATCAATCAAATTACAAAAGCGGAAGAAGATCAGCATGAAAGAATAAATTAAACTCCTAAATCATTAAAAAGCTAACTTAAAAATATCGGGGACTTAAATGCAGATTGAGCGAACTGTCACTCATTCGAGCTGTTGAACTGCTGAACTTAAAGATTAAAGGTACCCAGTATATGACTTGCATTACATCTTGCAATTTTTTTCTATTACTGCTATGCTTCGCTTATTTACTATGAGCCAAAACCATTTGAAGCTTGGTTGGTTGTCCGGAACCAACGTAATATCATTCGGGGTTGTTACCGAAAAATGACATCGGTATCATTCAGGGTTGTTACTAGAAAAATGATATCAGTAACATTTGGGGTTGTTGCTGGAAAAATGACATCAGCAACATTCGGGGTTGTTATTGGAAAATGACATAATAACATTCGGGGTTGTTATTGGAAAAATGACATCAGTAACATTCGGGGATAGTTACTGGAAAATGACATCAATAACTTTTATTTTGTGATAAATACTTGTTGCAGGAAGTTACTTGCTTATTTTACGCGGTTGCCTTACCTATCCTGCATTTTTACCTCTGCTAAACGTATTTTCATAAAGTAATTTGTTATTGTGTACTGTTGTACTTAGAGTATTCTCTAATTACTGGGAATTCAAATCCCGGTATTATTTTCTGTACAATACCAGGTCAGGTGCTCCCGGAAGAGGTTAAACAAGAACCTTAATTTTCAAAAGATTGACAACGATGCTGAATTGCTTATTTTGCTTCTTTGTTTTGTACGATGATGGACCTTGTAATAAGAACTTTTGATAAATGAAAAATATCATTCACTTTTATATGCGCATTCTTTTTCTCTCAAATTGCTTGATATGATCCTGCAATGAGTAGTCACTCAATGCCAGAATGGTTTCTACCGAACCGGCATCGGGCCCTCACAGGTTCAAACTATGTTATCATCTTCATTGATGAGAACATGAAGAGTGGTTTATTTTATAAAAAAGAAATCAGATGTTCTAGAGACCTTAAAAAGTGGCTAGCTGTAGTAGAGACTGAAACCGAACTCAAATTATAAAGTTTGAGGTCCAACAATGGCGACGAGAATTGTAACAAAGAGTTTAAAAATTTTTATGCTGAGAAAGGGATTTGAAGAGAATTCACAGTTTCAAGAACACAACAAAATAGCATAGCTGAAAGGATGAACCAAACGATTACAAAATGCGCTAGGAGCATGAGGCTACATGTGGGCTTGCCCAAATTGTTTTGAACTGATGCTCTGTTAACACAACAGTTCATCTAATTTATCGCAACCCATCGGTGTCATTGAAGGAAGAATTGTCGGAAGAAAAATAGAGTGACAAAGATTCGAATGTCTTATCTCAAAGTTTTTGGTTATGCATTTGTTCACATTGATGCATGAGATCAAAGAAAGCTGGATCATAAGGTGCTGAAATGCACATTCATTGGATATGATTTTGACGAGTTTGGGTACAAGTTTTGGGACTACCAAGACTATAAGATTATTAGGAGCAGGGACACCACGTTCAATGAAAAACACCAAGTTAGGATAACAACTTCAATGAAAGAGTACATTGAGTGCAAAGGCACTAGTGAGCCCAAGAAGGAAACTGAGCCAAATGGTGAGGTTCAAGCTGAACCTCAAACTGCAGCTGTACCATTAAGGAGATTCATCAGAATATCACACTTTCTGGAAAGGTTTATACATTCATTGCTTTAGTTTTTATTAACAAATGGTGGTGAAGCAAAAAACTATGAGAGCAATACGAGTAAAATACTTGAGTGGGAGCTTGCAATAGAGCAAGTGATGTACTCATGAGCATCTAATCAAACATGGGATATGATGGAGTTGCTCACATGAAAGAAAGCACTCAATAACAAATGGGTGTACAGGCTAAATCAAGAACACAATAGAAGAAATCACTAAAACGTTTATTGGTCGTGAAAAGATTTTAGCAGAAGCACGAAATTGATTACGTGGAGATATTCTCTCTAATGGCCAAGTGATGACGATTCGTCTTGTGAAGTATGGTGGCTAGCGAGGAATTGCACTTGGAGCAGATGGAAGTCAAAACAATCTTCTTCCACGGCAAGCTGGAGGAGTTATATTTGCTTGATCCATAAGGTTTTGAAACTTGTGAGAAAAATAATTTAGTGTGCAAACTAAATAAGAGTTTGTACATGTTAAAATAGGTGCCGTGACAGTGGTACAAGAAATTTGATGGGTTTAGTAGGAGAACAACTGCACCCGGTGTTAAGTGGACCACTACTACAACTACAAATAGCTCAATAGTGTTTACATAATTCTCTTGCTATTTGTGGATGGCATGTTGATTGCAGGTGCATATATGGGAGCTATTCAGCACTTGAAGGAGCAGCTACCAAAGGAGTTTGAGGTGAGATATTTTGGGTGCGTATAACAAATTCTTGGAATGAGGATCCACATAGATATGAAGGTTGTGATTTTGAAATTGAGCTAGCACGACTATGTTGTGAAAATTCAGCAGATGTTCAACATGGATGCAATAAAGCTAGTTAACACACCATTGGGGAGTCACTCCTGTAACGACCCAATGTCGTTATTTCGCAAAATTAGGTCAGATCCTGCCTTAAAAATCAGGATCTCAAGGAATTTCAAATTAGGGAAAATCAAAATACCATTTGTTAGAAATAATTTTTAGATCAAAATGCTTTAGTTTGGGAGAAATCCAGATAACGGAAATTCCCGCTTTAATTTCTGAATTAATTAAATTCAATAAATAGAGAAAATTAAATACAAGTTCAAATTCATCGATTTTCATGTCATTGTGTTATGTATATTATTTAAAGGCTATACTAAAAGTTTCGTTATTGTGTATAATAGACCGAGCCCGCCTTTTGTTCTGATGTGCAGTCCAAGGCAGAATTTGGAGCCTTTTATCCATCCAGAAGCAGAAATCTCATATAAATGGAATTGATTTTGCTTAGGACACCTTAGGAATATTTAATGGCTTAAACCACAGTAAATTTCAGGAATTAATGGCATAAGAAAGAAAGTGTTGCGCCCGACCTGAGAGAGTGTGCGACATTTTATCAAGAAGCGGTTGGCACATGGCTGTTGATGTTTTAGAGCTATGAATAGGAAGATCCAGATTCTTGAAAGGAAAACTTTTGATGCTAATTTTCAACATACTTGCCAAGGTATTCTTTTCCTTCGCTGATTTGGAGGATTTCAGTGAGACACCCGAATAATTAAAAAAAACTGCTCATACAAGAGTAGCCTCTATATTTTTTCTTGGGGCTTCTTAAATAATGAGGATGTCGTTCGTAAATAATAAATGAGAGCAACTGAATTTATTGAGAACGATCGGTTTAAATTTCCTTGCCTTGTAAGCTCTTCAAGAATATCAAATAAATCATTTAAGGCTATTGCAAAAAGTAGAGGAGATATAGGGCAATCATGCCGAATGTGATTTGACGAAGGGAAATAACTAGACGTGTTCCGTTTAATATAATAGAAAAATGCACTTTGCTTATGCACTCTTTGACCCAAGAAATAAACTTTTCAGGAAATCCCATCTTGAACATCCTTTGCAATATATAATTTCTGTTTAAAGAATCAAATGACTTTTGAAGATCAACTTTTAAGCAGAACCAAACTTTTTTTTTGAGGAAAATTAAAATCATTAAACAATAGGTTAGCTAAAAAGATATTATCCGCAGCTGAGCGCCATTGAATGAATTCTGCTTGAGCTGGGTTAATGAGAGTTGGGAGATAAAGCTTAATACTTCTGGGAATGATTTTAGCTATTACTTTGTATAAAGTATTGCAGAGGGCAATAGGCTTGAAATCTTGAAAATTTTTGAGATTTTTATTTTTTGTTATAAGGGCTTTAGCAATTACTTTCAAGTATTTGTTGATTTTTTTTTATTAATGAATTCGTCATTCTCTCTCCACTTGTTAAATTTTATGCTTAATCTTTTATCAACTTTTGTTGATTTGTTGAACATCTAGCATTTCTCGTTGCATAATAAACTGACTGTGTTTAGGGCAACTTTCTATGCTTTATATAAGCTCCTCTTTATTAAGATTTTGTCATTTGAGGAGCTGCCTTTTTGTCTTTTCTTAGAAAATTAATTTTAGGAAGTAGTTCTTATAGTGTTATTTGGGTTTTTGTTGATTAGTGTATACAAATTAGGGAAAGTTTTGTTTAGTCCATATAATTTTAAATTTGTCTCAAATTGATCCAAAAATTTTTTTTATATCAATAATTCTCTAAAACTTAAAAAATGTCTCATTTTAGACCTTAAAAATTTAATTGATTAAAAAAATCTTTTCAAACAAACTTGCCCGCCCGCAGCCCCCGGTTTATGTTTCTCCAGGGGCCTGAAGAAAGGGAGCTGAACGACTCAAGCTTCATGTTGATGGCCCGGTTCTCGCCCGTGCCATCATACGTGACATGTTTACGCTCAATATACTTTTTTTGGGTTAGAGTGAGGTACACGAGCTTTTGCTATAACCTTTCCATCTCATGCAGAACCCAGAAACAAAAAAATTAAGTTGAATACCCACACATCTTGCCTAGAAAAGGAGCATTTAAGGGTGGCGTGCCTAATTCATATTTTTTGGGGACTGTTGTGAAGTTTTACTCTTTCCAAAAAGCACAAAGGCTGGAATTCAGTAGTGACTCTTTCAGTAGCAGCAGCTGCAATCCCGGAAGAGTATTTCTTAATCCGCAGGGGTATGAGAAGGCTGGAGCCTATGCCGAGGAGAGGAAACAAGACGACGAGGAGGCGGGGCTTTTTGAGGTCTGACGTTACTGTCGAGGAGGCAACTGCAGCGCCGGCCAGGCTGCTGACAGACGTGTTTTGGACCATGAGCAAGACATTTAAACGGCAACATTAACTTAATAGATTTACATTAGCTTCATTTGTAGCAGCTTCTTGAAACAACAGTTGCTGCCCCAAAGGGAGCCTTTGCGGGTTTCCTTAACAACATACTCTACTTATAAATTTATATAATGTTATATATCTCCACGTCATTTTCAGGGACCTTTCAACCGGCTTCCAAGGCTTATCTTTGAACAACGAAATTGAGGATTAGGAAAGGGGCAAGGTGAGATTTATGATACATGAGGAACGTGTGGCAGCTGCTCCTATGGAGTTCTTCATCTCTGTCAACGCTGCCATTATGTTTCTCAATCTTTTGTATTTCTTCTTTAGCCTTTCCTTATGATCCTTGTAATTTTGATGAGGATAAATGGTTCATTATGTAAATTAGTTCTGCTGTATAATTCAAAATCTCCCAAATTACAAATATATGCAGAAAGGAATTGTTGGTGTAATGAATGGAGTTAAAGGTCCTATCAATTCTCTCTACTTCAGAATTATTTTTATGCGTGAATGTGTTGTAGTCTAGTGGTCATGATTTATTATCGTCTTGGGTTCAAATTCCGCCAGCTATACAATTTTATCGTATTTGAAGCTCACCTAATTAAAAAAAAAAGAAGTTAATATTCGTGTGATGATTCTGATTATATACAATTTAGTGGTGCTGCACGATGGTGCGGCATGAAATTGGCACAGAGTGAGTTGGTGTGCAATGAAGGGCTTGCATGTTTAATGGCTAGGGCGCATGGGTGACGAGTGCAACACTCAATGCCAATTGGAAAGAAGGTGAAGGTTTAAATGACTGTCCGGTGCAGGGTGACACGAAGGCATTACAGTGTGTGGTAGCACATTGGCATAATGGTGTTCACAAGATTGGCACTAGCAGGGATGGTAACTTCACTTGAAATTTGAAATTCTAGCAAAACTTGCTTGAATTTGAGTCGATTTGATTTTTTTTTTTTTAGTCATGTTTGAGTTGAAAGTCTTAACTCGAACCAAGTTGGAGTAGTTCGAGTTAAGACTTTCAACTAAGGGATCCACTTTAACTCAAATTATATTAGTCACATGTTGAAGTTCAATATAAAGCAGAAATTAATCACAGCAAGTGGTAAAATTCTCTTAATTCTCAAAAGAAGTTTTGGTTCGAAACCTGGCATATGCAAACGAGGGTTATTTAATAAAAAAAAAAAAAATTTACAGTAAAGCACACATATGGTCATAGCAAGATTCGAACCCAAGTATATTTGATGAAAAGAACCTGCCATCAGGTTCCAAATTGTTGAATGATAGATGTTTTATTTTATATATTTTAAGCAAACGAACTGTTTTTAGTCGAATTTGATTGGACTGAACTCAATTCGAGTTGAAGTCCGACCTAACTCGATTCGAATCTAGACCAAGGATGGGGTGAGGCAGTTTGCATTGCTGGGGCTACTGACATGGGCTGTGTAGTGGTGGGCCGAATCAACGGCTGCCTGAGGCGCAACATGGGGTGGGTCCCCCCATGGTTGGAATAATTGTGGGCCATATCGGGCCTACAAGTTTGATAGGAGCCTATGCATGGGGAGAAAGCAAAGAGTTTGATAGGAGCCGATGCAGTCACAAAGCATCGACGCAATGCGCAGTCATCATGGCATCGTGTGAGTTCGTCTTAGTATTATATTCAAGAAAAATACTACATACACTATTATATACATTATTTTAATTAGTTTTTTATATTAAATAAAAATGTATGAGAGAAAAGGCAAGTGTTTAAAGATACCCCATTTTAATTAATTTGCATTAAAAAAAATTGTGATACACTTCGGTATTTATTTAATTCTTACATTTTCGTATAATTTATTGGGGGTATCGCAGTAGTAGAAAATTCATGGTCTCTTGAATCCATAATGGATAAAGTGCCACATGGTAAGGGTTACCTCTTGAGTATTATGAGCCATCTCTAGTTCTATCTACATGATGGATGGTTCTTAGATTTGTGCATCAGTTACTTAAGTTGGGTATAGTTAAGTTGAACTCACAAATATCAATATTCCTTTTTAATTATTGATGGAGTTTCTAATAAGAACTCCAACGTTAAGTGCTCTCAAGTAGGAGCACTCCTGGGATGAGTGACTTCCTGAGAAATTCTCTTTTAAGACAAAATTGTGAGACCTATAAGACCAAAGCGGATAATATTTTGGTGCTTAAAATTTAGGTTGTTATAAATTGTAATATAGTAGGAAATTGAGAGTTAGATGGGATATTAAGTATCATACAGGGCAAAGGAATGCTTGTGCCAAATCAGGTTTCTTACCGATCTTCATTTGCATCATGCTAACCACTACTCTAGTATATAAGATCCTTATCTATTTCCTCTTATCATTATCTTTGGGACATAAGTTAGCACTCAATTGGAAGTTTGCTTCTACTGATAAGCTCATCCCTTTAGTTTTAATCCTAAACCTATTTAGCACCTTCTGTAAGTACAATGCTCCACCTCTTGATCATTATCTGAAACTACTTGCTCAAAAATAGGCTATGTGGAAGTATGTACCAATGGATCAAATGGAGCTATATTAAACTCCACCTTTTGTAATTTTTCGATGGCCCTAGTAAAATGCTTTACCTTCTTTGAGTTCCCTAGCATTACAAGAAACTCCTAAGCAAACATCAAATCATTGCTCTTTGCAAATTTTCTATTATTCAAATCAAATAATTCAAAACCTTTGCTTCATGAATATACCTAATAAAAATATGCATATTAGTTCTTGGTTATAAATTTACCATTCTTCACATGGTAATAAGACATCCAAAAAAATTTAAGCTATCATAATAAGCAGCTTTACATAACCATACTAAGCACGTTTACTTGACCACATCTCCATAAAGGTCTTCTTTCCAATACTTGCCAAAGTTAAACAGTTGACTATGTAGCATTCATAATAAATGGCCTCAACCTAAAAGACTCTCCATCCCAGCTGGCATGAATAGAACTTTCTCCACTAATGTTTGAATCATCTGCTCTGTCTTCCCGCTTTGCAACGACATCTCCAACACTGTGAAGTGGTATTCAATTCCAACTTTCTAGCATTCCAAAGGATATAATGTTTGTTGAATGCCAAACTTCTTCAGCACTTTGCTTGTGTGCCTCACAGTGTACACCCAAACATATCTAGAGTAATCGTTGATGAAAGTGACAAAATATCATCATCCACCGAATGATGTCTCCTCCCTAAACAGTAGTGTGCACGTAGTTAAGTATCCCTTTGGTACTATTGATGGCGGTAGTAAAGGACATGTGTCTTCTTTCCTAACATGCAGTGCTGACAAAAATTGTATCATCATCTCATTTCAACCCTTATTTAACCAATACAAGTAGTGATGGCTCTCTAACATATACAAGCCTCATGTACCTTAATATAGTGGCATCCAAATGTTCATTAACTATCAAGGCTCCACTTATAATAGTACTCCCTTGAAGATATTATAAATTGTGATGTCTGACTCCTCTCATATACATCATTGCTCTACAATTGATCCTAAAGACCCCTCCTTTAATTATCACTCTGAAACCCTTAGCCTTCAAGTATCCAACTGATAGTAAGTTCTTGCTAAAAATCTGGAACATGTTGCATCTCCTTTAGCTCCCAAATCGTCCCATCATGCATGCGCACCAGAATGCTTTCTATCTCAATTGTACGTAGCTTGATTATTACCCATCATTATAGCACCACTTTCTAGTGTCATGAATGTTTAGAACTAATCTCATTGTGGGCATATATGATAACTTGCACCCACGTCCATGGTTTAACATGTCGCCTATGTACAAGCACTGGGACACTACTGAAAGAGGTGTGTTTGATTCTTCTGCATCTGGTCTTGTGTGATGTGAGCCTTTGCATCTGATAAATCCATCTTCTTGTTCTTTAATTTGGGACAATCTTTAATTTGGTGATCGGTCTCCAAACAAAATGCGCAATGTTTATGCCCAATACTCCGATCCCTCAATCTGTTACTTCTTTGGCTGACTTTCATTCTGCTCTTCATCTTCAGATCCTTCTTCTTCTCAGATCTGCTACATTGGAGGGTAAGCACGTTGGCCATCCCCAACTTCTTAGACGCTTTGTCCCTCTATCAAAATTCATGATTCAATAGCGTCATCATCAACTCTTTGTATTTTAAGGCCTCATTCCTATGGATGAGTGTCATGGTGAATTTTTCGTATTGATTCATGAGTGAGTTTAATAAAAATAGCACCTTGTCTTTATAATTCACATTTTCATCTAAATTGAGAAGATCTGCTAACATCTTAGTAAAATTATTAATATGAACATCAATGGAAATACTTCTTCACATCTAAAATTGGTAGAGAATCTTCTTTATTTGGAGTTAACTCTCCATACTCTTTGTTAGAAACTTATGCTCCAATGTTTGCCATAGCTTCACCGTCCATGTCTTCGTTATTATGGCATATTTGATGTTTTGAGTGAGATTGTTGCGGATCAACCCACATGTGCTCATATTCGTCTTGGCACGGTCCTTCTCTGACATATCTCTTGGCTTACCGTCACTATCCATAACATATTCAAGATTTAAAGCACGCAACGCATCAATCACCTCATATCGCGACATTCCGAAATTGTTCTTCCAATTAAATTTGGTGATACTGATTTTTGTCGAATGCGTGACAATTTGGAGTAATGGGCCTCTCAAACATCGTCACTATTGACATCGATCATGCTCCTTCTTCCATAGGTACTCAAAAGAACCTCAACTGGAACTTATAGCAACAATCTCCTCATTGTAATAGCCGTCAGCTCCGATACCACTTGTTAGAATTGTACACGTAGAAATACTCAATAAACTTGTAGAAATTCAAACACAACACACAAATACGATGATTAACATAGTTCGGTGAGATTCACCTGCATCAATGAAGATGAGAGGAAGAGGATTCACTATTTCAAGAAGAAATAATATAAAGCAAACCCACTTGTATGTAGCCCACAAAATTAGCCCCGTTTAGAACTGCTACAAAAAATAGATACATCCAAACTAGGTGCTCAAACCTCTTAAATTGGCTCTCTTTCTTCTATTTTTCCCCTATTTTCCTTCAAATAGTTGTCGGTATATATAAACAGCTAAAAATATGTTTTCTTTATCAAAAACATAATTATTAGTGAAAATGCATTAAAAAAAAGTTAAAATCCGATTGACTAATCTTCACATATCGATCATCTCTATGACCCAATTCTCAACCTTATAGATTACTGCCTAAATTATCAATGTTATGCCAAAAGTGCAAAGCCTTTGGCATTCTTTATTCAATGCAAATAAATTGGATTCTAAGCAGAATGTCCGATTAGATATCGATTTTGTAAACATTATGATCTGATTATTGAACTCTTAAATACTTGAGGTTTTTAGTGTAATGCAATTAATAAAACTGCATTCATACGATTACAACTGCATAATAAAATCTAATGATTTCTTTTAAGATACTGAGATATAAAAATGTCATAATGTGTCACCGTTCTTATAAATGGCTCAAGGTTTTAATTTTTATACTGTATTGCGTCGAGATACAAACCCATCTAATTACAAGTAATTAAGTTGGCTAAAAAAGCATTAATCTTGCATTTAAACCTATATATCTACCTCTAAACATATATGGTTGAATAAGTAGATAACGTGCTTGGAAAGTAACTTTATTGTTTCCCACCAATATGGTTTGATTTGACAATGATATAATACTTTTAAAATGATTGCTAGAATTATTGTTAGAAAAATGCTAAATGGCACAAAAAAAAAAAAAAAAAAGCTCAAGCGCCTTCCCCCGCTCCTGTGCGGGCTACGCGCAATTGCATTGCACCCGGATGATTCATAAACATACATCATATGCGTGCGTCAGCTAAAGTTTTGACAATTTTTTTGCACGTGCAGCAGAACTCTTATTATTAATGCTTTTTAAGATGATTCATAAATATACATCGCATCATTCATCTCATCTATGATCTTCATTATACAAACTTAGATACCTTACTAGCCTTTTTCTTCCTGCAATCATAAAATTTGTTGAGGCTTTTTAAGCTATAATCATACTCTAAAACTCTTTACAACCAATGAGAAAAAGGAAATTGGATCATAGCTCTAAAGCACGCAAGCAACCAATTATTTCACATGAGAGGCAATAAATTATCGAGAATTCACTTGTATCTTTTAGTGGATGAAAAAGTTGCTATTGATTACAAGGGAACAAGCTATGATGATGATTAGGCTTTCAAGAATGGAAAGGAGACAAATTATGCACGTTAATCATGCATCATGACCTATAAGTGAGTAAGTTTTGGCTTGTAGCAAAATCACATGGATATTTTATTGATACATGAATGCATGCTATGATTATGTAGAAAGAGAAAAGACCGTGACGGTAGAATTGGATCTGAATTTGAGCCCAACTCAATTTAAATTCATGCCTCGCTTTATGTTCGGATTTAAGCCTCAAAATCCTGCCTAAATCCTTTATTGCCAAACAGCTCTGATCAAAGTTTTAATTTCTAATAGTTTCGTTTGCGGATGAAGTTGTTGTTGGCTGACGTTTGAATGTGCGGGATTCATAGTGTGAAACTCATTAATATCTGTTTTATTTAGTATTTTCTTGTCACTCTTACTTTATAAAAGCATTTGCGTGAAAATAGGGGCATCATAGCATTTTTGCGAACATACATGTGTGTGTTCTAAGACAAAATTTAATTGAACAAGATCAGGGGATTGCAATTGAAACTTGTGATTAAGAGGCAATTTGATGCTCTAAATTAGATAAATATCATATGCAATCCAACAAAAGTCCTAAACTTCATAAATTTGACACGCTTTTGTTTACGATTTCTCATTCTACAAATAAAATAATTCTTGGACAATTGGATAACTTTAGCCGATGTTCACAAGTTCAATTCATAATCACTCTAGTAATTATTATTAGACAAACCAAGTGAAGATCAATATTTGATAAGAAAATAATATATTGCATACACTTTGGCCCTAAATACTTCAGTGAATAAACAATCTCATTAAGGGGGGCATGGGAGGGGGGGATAGGATCCACATGAGCGTACTGATGGCAAGGAGGATGGAGGTCAGGATGGAGCTTTTAAGTATCCACATGTTGGCCAATTGTGTTATAATGAGTGCAATACTTAGGCATGTTTCAGAAAATAATTGGTTACCTGAAGCCAGAAAGAGTCGATACCAATCTAAGCATGCGAAAAATGATCCATCGTAATCCATGTTCCATGAAGATGTAAACCATCAAGACTTGAATAAGACTCAGTGTTGCTTCATCATTAGTTAAGTGGCTTACCAAAAATAAAAAATAGGGACCAAAAAGTGGATTCATTGCTTAGGTGGATGCAAAAAATTTCAAAAGAGTCACCCAAATCAATTTGATCAAGGATTCTGCTTTGCAATCAAACAAAGGAGACCATTTGAGAAGTTACATAGAATGAGTTTCCACAATATCAATTGAACAAAAGAGATAAACGTATAATCATTTCAATTTGATATATTGATAACGACATATCAACAATCAATCGGCCTAAATGACCAACTACGAAACAAGTTCCATGCAACATAGTGAACCCATTTATAGTTCATGGATGGATGACCCTTTTAAAGAACTTTCTATGAGAGAAAATTCAAGGGGTCATGCCATCGCAAAATTTTGTTCCTTAGAGAAAAGAAGCATTGGTTGTCCCTTAATTGATCACAAAAATCAAACAGTGGGAGCCAAAGTAGTCACATGAGATTGAGTGTCAAATGCAACTTGGAAAAACTAACAAAGATCCGCAACCAGGGAAAGCCAAACTTAAGTAGCCATAACCACACTTGGAGGCAATAAAAGAATCCTAAACAAGCATAAAAGAGACAAAGCAAGTGGAAATTGTTATACGTGGAGGCTCAAGTTCAACCTAAGGAGGTTTGCTCAAGTAGAACACACCTAGTTACACAACAAAATACATCCAAGAAAGTTAGAACTAGAAATAATAGTGAGCAAAAGGATATGATATTTGAGAGCTCTAGGATCAATATAATGTCTTAGAGTGACTTTAGATGAATCATGGATCAACCAAAGGTGAGCTAGATGCAAAATAGAATGAGATAAGCTTGAAGTATTGAGCTATTGGTAATTAAATATTCAGGCATTCCAAGGCGTCAGGACGAAAGCAGACGCAGCCATGTTCTAGAAGGTGTAATGACCCGTGTAGTTATAAAGTTAATTAGAGCATGAAACAAGCCATCAAGTGTAATAGCTTAAACTCTTAAGCACCAAGGTATTGTCTGTTTTGGCTTGAAAAACCTCACGATTTTGCCCTCATAATATAATTTCACAGCAGGTCACCCATCCAGGGAGTGCTCGCATCTGAGCATGCTTAACTTTAGAGTTCTTATCAGGAATTCCACTGTTACCTGAAAAGGTGCCTTGATGTTTAAGAGTTTTGCTTATTACTACTTAAGTGGGTCATTACAATCTCCCTAATATAAGTAACTAACGTTCTCATCAGTATCCACACATAGATCTAAGAACCATCCATTGAGTAGATAGAACTAGATATGATTCATACTGGTTGAAAAGGTACCCACAACTATGTAGCACCTTAACCATCATGGGTTCAAGAGGTTGCTCACATGAAGTGGTACTTTATCATGTATGACACTTAGCTCCCATCTGACACCCTATGGCTTGCTCTGATACTCGTCAATATCCATACATAGATCTAAGAACCATCCATTGAGTAGATAGGACTAGATGTGACTCATATAGGCTCAAGTGGTACCACAACTATGTAGCACTTTAACCATCATGGGTTCAATAAGTTGCTCACATGAAGTAGTACTTTACCCTGTATGACATTAGCTCCCATCTGACACCATATGGCTTGCTCTGATATTATTTGTAATAACCCAAACTCTTAAGTACCAAAGTATTATCTGCTTTGGCCTAAAAGACCTCACGGTTTTGCCCTCAGAAGATAACTTTCTAGCAGGTCACCCATCCTGGGAGTGCTCCCACCTAAGCACGCTTAAATTTGGAGTTCTTATCAGAAATTCCTCCATTATCTGAAAAAATGTCTTGATGTTTTATGAGTTTCACTTATTAATACTTAAGTGAGTCATAACATCAAAGACCTAATATTATTGTTAAGCTGCTCCCGATGAATTTGGAATAAAAATATAAAAAAATTGAATATTTTATTAGTTTTTTTTAAATTAAATATATGAGAAAAATAAATTGATTTGAGATCGCAAAAATAATATTATTCTTAAATTCATCACCACAAATTAGCTAGGAGTGAATATTTCATAATTTTTTGACGCAAAACAAAGGAAAATGCTTAAAATACAATATGAATAAGCCAAATTAAATTATTTAAATAAATTATAATCCGGTGCCCGATCCGCTGCAGGGGCCGGGGCATCAGACAACAGTGTAATGTTTCCACGGCTATTATCTCGGCCCACCGAACGACCTGTGATTGATCAGATCTCACAGTCAGGATCTCGAGCAACAGATGGGATTTGAATCGCGTAATGACATAATTACCACAGTATGATTATATTTAAATAGAATATCCAAATCTACAGAATCGGATCAGGTCGTTGGATCCGACGACCAATATTATAGTATGCACATCTTCCTCTCTCACAACAAGCATGCGATTTGCAGTCATTGTTGCCAGTGGCAGACGCTTTAGCGTGCTCACCTGGCGTTCGGTTGCCGCATAATGCATTGTGTGCATGCGATCCAGTGGGCTCATTCATTGCACTCGAGCTCACTTAAGTGAGCTAGGAGGCAACCCACACGGCATGGGATACCTTGGTCTTAGTCGCCAGCCTATGTTGCTCTAGCGGCCGGAGCTAGCTGGATATGAGAATATAAATGTCAGCCCAACCCCCAGCCCAAATACCATATCTCCCGAGAGCTTCTCAAGCCATCCCCAACTCTCTCTCTCCCCCTTGGTATGTCGCTCTGAGCCGTCTCCACCGTGCCAACGTCCCAACAACCTCCCAACACCCAACTGAGGTCAAACAAACCCTTGGAACCCTGGGATAATGTCAAGAACTCCCTCCTTTGACTCCACCTCGAGAGACCTCCTCCCCCCTTTAGCTATTACCCCAACCGATGTTAGTGATCCTCGGAGCACCCCCAGCTGTCCAAACACTCCTCACCAGCCAAGGATTCATCTGAGGTGAGATTTCACCTCTATAAAGCAAGGATTTGAAAGTTAACCCATTCAGGCTAGCTCAAGCTAGCCTTAGCCCAATTTGGGGTAGGGTAGGGCTAGCCCACTTGGGGTAGCCCACCCCACCCCATAGACCAATATGGTCCAATTAGGCCTAGGGGCACCATGGTCAACCCTTATAGCCTCATTTGGACCATATTGAGTTTTGGCTATACTCATAGTAATAGCCCAAGCTAGCCCGAATCTTGTCCAAGTTGATTTGGTTAACTAGGACTCATCCAAACTCTCCCATGCCTTAAAATGATCATTATAACCATAGTGGCACTATGGCCATCCCCCATTACTCCAATCCACCGAATTAGGGTATTGACTAGACTCGAGATAGACCGAGCACAAGTCAGACCCAGCTGCACACTTAGGGTATCATGACCCTCTTAAATGACTCAAGATGGTTAATAGAGTCATGAGGGAATTATAGCCAATTTTTATGACCCAATTCAAGAAAAGATGAGTTTTGGCTAGACTCAAGCTCGCTCAAGATAGCCTGAGTTTGGATCAGGTTCAGTGTAACAACCCAAACTCTTAAGCACCAATATATTATCCTCTTTATCCTAAAAAGTCTCACGATTTTATCCTCAGAAGATAATTTCCCAGTATATCACCCATCCTAGGAGTGCTACCATCTGAGCACGCTTAACTTTAGAGTTATTATTAGGAACTCCACTTTTATCTGAAAAGGTGCCTTGATATATAAATGTTTCACTTATTACTACTTAAGTGGGGATTTACAATCTCCCAAACTTAAGTAACCGACATCCTCATCAGTATCCACACGCAGATCTAAGAACCATTTGTTAGGTAGATAGGACTAACGGTGGCCCCTATAGGCTCAAGAGGTATCTACAATCGTGTAGCACCTTAACCATCATGGGTTCAAGTGGCTGCTCACATAAAGTGATACTTTTCCTTGTGTGTCACATATCTGATCTCTGACACACTATGACCTACTCTGATACTATTTATAATAACTTAAACTCTTAAGTACCAAAGTATTATCTGCTTTGACCTAAAAGCCATCATACTTGTCCTTATAAGATAGCTTCCTAACATATCACCCATCCTATGAGTGCTTCCACATGAGCACGCTTAACTTTGAAGTTCTTATCAGAAACTCTATTATTATCTGAAAAGGTGCCTTGATTTATAAGTTTCACTTATTACTACTTTATTGGTTCTTTACATCTAGTGACCCCAAAACATCACCTAATGGTGAGCCCACCCTTAAAATTCCTAAGTACATCCAATGGCTAGCTCAAGTTAGCCCAAATCAGATCATGTCCTTACTAAACTAATACTTCATATATGGGCCAATTAGGTTAATATATGATAAAAGAAGCTTAAATGTTTATTATGAGGTTCATATATGACCTTGGGATCTCAAAATCCCAAGGCTCCAATTTTGCCTCACTTGAGCCAGCCGAAGTGGGTCCAAGTCAAAACTTGCATGGATACCCCATATGAGGATGTTCAGGCTAGTATCACTCACTATGAGTCTACTAAGATAGGAAAAAGGCCAAGGAGCCCCTTTGGAACCCAAGAACCCTAAAGGTTCAGGTTGGATAGCTCAGGCTAGTTTATGACCAAAACTTAACCCTAAGAGGCAAATTTCACATAAAAGAGCTATGAGTCAAATCCAAATGCACTAACCACTTTAAACAACTTTAAGAAGAGTTCAAGGCATGTCCTCCTAGCTTGAATCCCACCAAACCATCAAGGGACCATTTGGGCTAGCTCAAGCTAGCTCAAACAAACTCAAATTAGGGTTGACTCAAGAACTTATCCAAAGTGACTTGAATCAAACTTATAAATTATGAGGAGAACATTATCACTCAAAAGAATCATGAAATATGAACTTGGGTCAAAATTGGGATCTTTAAGCCAATTGGGAACTTAAGCCAAATCACCCCTGGCCCAAAGTAATATATGAACCTCCAAAATTGGTTTAGATGAAGTCAGCACTCCTAGTTAAGCCTTAGTATGATCTTAACCCTAGAAATTTATACTTAAATCCTATAAATCAAAAGTTGGTCCATTTGGGTTAGCTCAAGCTAGCCCAATTTGAACACCTAGCCAAAATTGGCCAAAACCTCCATAAGAGATCAAAGTAACTCCAAAACCACAAAGAATCATATTTTGTAACAACTAAATCACTTCATAATCCTTAAATTCCAAATTAGGGTTTTTGGCTATTAAAACAAAACCAGACTAGTCTCTAAGTCATTTGATCACTTTAGACATATATTTAAAAGACTATATTTTTATACAAAAATGACCATGCTCACTAAATATTAAAATGTATAATAATTTTATGCAGAAATCACTTGATCAGCACCAAAACCAATTTTTTGAGCTTTTAACTACTACGGTACATGATATCACTCTTTACTTTTGCTTTTACATGCTTTTACGCTCAACATCGCACAAATATGAGAAAATTATTTTTATGCTAGATAAATATAATATGTGAAAAGCTTAGATAACTAAGTGGCTCAAGTTCATTATTTATCCCTTTTTAATCTAATTAGATAACTGTTAAGATGGGATAATCTGACATCAAGTAGATTTAAGGAATCTATACTGATAAACCTTTGAGGGGGTATGTATAGAGGGAAGATGAAAAGATATAACACCTAAATAATCCCCATTTTTCTCAATTTTGTACTTGCCCTATTAAATCACATTTTAGTGTCAAACATCAAACATGAAAATTCTGCATTTATTTTTGTGACAGTAAATCTTTTTATGCTAAAGGTCCAATATAGTTGAAACATATTTTGCAGGGGTAAATTATAAAGCTATTTATTTATTGTCATAAATAATTATTTTTTACTTTGTTTAACAATTACAAACTTGATATTCTACGATACTTAGTTTCACAACTAACCGATTTCGAATAGGCGCACTTTTGAAATGTGCCCAAACTAAGAGCTCATTAAAGTGCAAGTGCAGGAATGAGGGCCCTTGAACTAGAGGATGATATTGCTTCGTTGTCCCTTTATCATTTATATATCGCTCTTTATTTCATATTTTAAAGTTTGTAATAATAATGAGATCCTTGGATCAAAACACTCTTCTATATGAATTTTAAATTTCTATGAATGAATTAATTGAGTTTTATAAATTGTATATTGTATTCTTTAAATCACTCAATAGTGTCATGCAGCTAAGGAAATACGCCTAATGCTAGATTATCTTTCACTAACCTAGCATTGGGTCCCCATAGAAGAAACTTGGGTTAGGTGCTCAAGTTCCCCCAAGCACATTGTGAAATAAAGGGCCAGACAATAAATTGCAACTTGAGTGCTTAGGCAAGCTATGCGAACTGGATTCAAGCAACAAGAGATTTGGGCTCTTGGGTATTTCAAATGCCCCATTAAAAGAGTTGTGAGTCAGTGGGTTGGGCACTCATGTGTACCCATGCACCAGCGGGATAACAAAGCTAGACATTAAATAAAGAGCTAGATGTTAGGAACCCCAAAGAACCCACTAAGGAAGTAACTAAACATAGTCTTGTGCGCTTGAGAAATTTGGTGCACCCAAGTGCATTTTTGCAGATGGCTAGGCTGAGAGGCATGTGCTTGGGTGCACCTAGGTGCTAGGCAGAGTGTGAATGTAGGCTAAGTGACACATAGTGATTTTTACTTTAAGGCTTAAGGAAACTATGAGATGATATAGAGAATGTGGCTGTAATGAGGGATCAATAAAAAGCTATGGGATTTCTAAGGGAAAGAGAGTGATATATCTCTTATAGTCTTCTTCTTATTTTTTTTATAATGGATTTGTTTATATGATGTTGCTCTTTAAGTTTTCTCCAAATTTGAGGTTTTCCATGTAAATTGTGTTTCGTTGTGCATGCTTCTTATGTTTGTAATTATGTTTTATCTGGATTCTTTTTTGTTGTTTGCTCTAGGTGTGACAAATATATAGGATTCTTGTGCTTTCAAGACATTCTCATCACAAAACAAGGGGGTGAAAAAAGTTATTTCACAACAGTTTGTATCAAAGGGAGCAGTGATTTGTTCAATTGGGCGCAATTGTGAACAAAAATTATGTATAATGTGGAGAAGTTTAATGGTACGGATTTTTCATTTTAGAAGATGCATATTTAAGATCGTTGCATTAGAAAAAAAAAATTCTTGTCATTTAGTGGCATGGAGAAGAAGTCGTAGGACATGAGTGATGATGAGTAGAGAATACTTGACCAAATAGTTCTAGGATTGGTTCAACTTTTCCTAATGTCATCTATTACATTCAACATTATGAATGAGGAAGCCACCATAGACCTAATTGATGCCCTGATAAAGAATTACAAAAGTACCCTCAATGTAAAACAAGATATTGCTAATGAAAAGAATGTTTTTTAAGAAGATGACAAAAGGTGGATAAGTGATTGAGTATTTGAACAACTTCAACAGTGTAGTAATTAATTGAGCTTTAAGGCCAAGTTTCACAATGAATTACAAGCACTTTTGTTGTTATCTTCATTTTCATAGAGCTAGGATCATCAGGCAAAAAAAGTGAGAAATTTATTGAAGAATGTTACTTTGATGTTCGATGACATTGTTAGGTTAGTTCTGAACAAGGAGGTTCAAAAGAGATCCCATGGAGAGGCATATACATCCACTATGTATGTTGAGAGCATAAGGATGGTCTTGGACTAGGACTTGAAGATTAGTTGGTATTGTTCAATGAGTGGGAAGTTATCATGAAGGTTGAGTGTTGGAACTACTATAAATAGGGCCATCTGAAAATAGATCTTGTAGGAAATAGGAGAGCTGGAGGTGCAAACCGAGATGGAGATAGTGCAGCCAGCACTACAAAAGTAGATATTGAGAATGTGTTTCTTTTGTCCATGGACAAGGCAACATCTTTGGTCATGATTTTGGGAGCATCGTAATTTACATCTCCAAGAAAGATATTGTTCTAGTATTACACTATATGTGATTTAGGGAACACAAATTTGAGAGATAACAATGCATACCACAACAAGGGGTGAGAAAATGTGAACATTAGACTACCAAATGGGATAAGGTGGCAACTAAAGGATGTCCAGCATGTTTTAAGCTTGAATATGAGATTGATTCCTATTGGCCAACTAGCATGGGCTAGATACACAATGAAATTCATGAGGTACTCCTAAAGAATGGTATATTGGTGGCTATACAAAGGAAAAAAGTAGGGTCACTGCATGTGACAAGTTAGACTTCACCAGTGGGGCATTAGAGGCTTGTGCACACGAGAAAGAGAGTAAAACTTTCCCCTTTCTAAAGATACTATGAATGATAAATAGAGGAAGATTTAGTTTCTTCTTAATGAAAATACTTATGGTTGAAAAGAGATTGAAGAGGATACTCGAGTGAGGTGATTTGTGCTTCAAGCACCAAGGGTTGAGCCTGGGAAGTCTAACAAGTTTATGGTGTGCCCAAGGTACATGGGAGCGGTTCAAGGGTGGCAAGGTGTAGTCATCGGTGTATTGTTTAACAAGGGAATTGAATATATTACCAGCTATAGAGAAGAATACTCTTTGGAGTAAGCGGGTAAAAAGGAGACCGGCCCACGATTGGCAGCATAAAACATGCAAAGGACATTCACAAAGGGACAATACTTGACTATTTTGATATATTTTCTTATATGGTAAGCCTTAGGGCGTGATAGGAGGTGGGTTGAGCCACACCATGCCTTTGAGGATTATGAAAGACAACTAACGGATTAAAGAAAAGATAAAAAAAATTAGATCTACATTCAAATCTCAAGTAGAAGATCGTTATGTTCATTGGAGCCTTGAATGCAATTGAGGAAATGTGCCAAAAGAAGACACATCTAAACACACACTATTATGTATACAAGAAAGTCAAAATTGGGATTGATGGTGGAGCCTATAGTGCACTGAAGTGGTGTTGGAGATGTCAAGGATTAATGCAAGGTTTTGGATTGAAATTGAATGAGTCATTGATTAATCAGACATGGATGAACATGAAGCAGGTTGAGATAAGCTTGAAGCATTGAGCTGGAACTGATTGGACATCCAAGCACCAGGAAAGATACTTAGGCATGCCTAGGCATTGGGAGAAACAACACTAAGTGCTCAAGAACATTTAGGTTCCTATTAAAATCAAGGAATCAAAAAATGAACACTAAATTTGGTGCTTATGAGCTCCCGAGGGACCATTAAATTAAAGTTGTTAAAGTCTTGAGTGCTTGAGCATGCTCAAACTATAAAAACCCCTAGTTGTTACAAATTATGATCATCAAATTAGTTTAAGAACTTTATCATTAATCCTAAAGTAGTCTAAAGATCAATCTCTGAAGTTTTTGGGGAATTTGGAAGTCGTTTGAGTGAGATCAATATTTTGATCAATTTAATTAATCAAAAAATAAGATAATTATTTAGACCTCCAATCAAAAATTCGACTTTATTTTTGAGTTCCTCACACCCAAATTAACTAAAGGTGAAATTTTGAGAATTTTTGAAGATCATTTGGTTGAAATTTAAATTTATTAAATTAACTTTATTAATTAAATAATTAAATTATAATTAATTTAAATCCTTTTCTGGCTGTGGGAAATGAACGATGGACAATTTGTTGTTCGCCCGATCTGAAGGCTCCATTGGATGGATCTGATCGAATCAGAGCCATCTAATCAAAAAGACGACAGGATTAGTCCCTATCTTCATGGGGACCGATCCATCAAAACCCGTGCGGCGTGTCAAATCGCTGCTGAAGCCTCCCCTTCGTCATGTCAAGGATCGGGCAGACAACCTCCTTGAGTCAATTTGCCGAGTTTCAAGTGTCGGTGGAAGTGTCGAGATATCGGATCAACTGAGTGAGCGATTTGAGCCATTGGACCCGGTGAACAACAAAGACGGGTACCTCCCAATCCCCCGCTAATTATGATGCAAATTTCTAATAAGCATTATGTTTATCTATTTTGATTATAGTACTAGGATATAGTAAAGTCAATTGAGGATGATTGGGCTCTGATTGACCAGTTGCTAGTGCTCGTATATATTGATACACATTGAAACCCTAATCTCCATTTCTTCCCGAATAGCATTAGGACGATATGGTTAGAATTATGTTGCAATTTTATAGGCATTTTGATGGTTATAACAAGAGCTTTAATTTGATATAAGGCACGCCCTGAGAGGAGCTCGGAGCTGTAAGAAATTTGATGCCCTAGGTTGTTAGGGTTCGAACTCTATCGGGGATAATGAATAGTGATGTGGGTCACTCGACCCACGCGCCACTATCCTGGGCTTGCCATGTGGGCGCATTGCATGCGTGCGGGAGCCGCTTGCAACCGAGGGATCACGTGTGTGCATTTAAATGAATAGGAATTAATTATTTATGTAATAACCTTAGTCTTGTTACCGCTTATTGGGAAGCCTGGACAACTTAATTTCTCTATTAGTGCGATTATAATAGTATTAGAAGTCTACACCCGAAGTTCGGTGTGATTAACCTAAAAATACATAATTTAATTTGACCTTATAATCAAAATTAAAGTACGTCATTGAACTCCTCACCCCCAAATTAGCTAGGAGTGATATTTTGAGAATTTTTGGAAGTCGTCGAATTTTTCCTAAATATTTAATATATTTAAGTGCTCATAAAATTAAGATAATTAAATTAATTTTTTATTTAAAATTAACTTCATTTTTGAGTTTCTTACTTTTCAATTAGTTAAGGATAAATTTTTATGATTCATTGGATCTTATTTGATTATTTAATTTCGATTAAATTAAAAGATTCGATTTATTAATTAAATATTACAATTTAAATAATTAATATTATATTAAATCCAACGACTCTAGTGGCCTCTGCCGAAAAGGTGCGGATCTCATGCGTGCAGCTAGCACATGGGACAACGGGATCCTTTGATCCGGACCATTACACTTTTATTTAGGGTTGATCCGATGCGTCCAATTCAATTGACTAGATTCGACCATCGGATCAAGATTTTTATCCAGCGACTATGATATTGAGTCTTGTACGTCCCTGCCATCCCTGCAATCATGTGCCTATAGGTGCAGGCGGGGGCGTACACCGTACCCAGCTAAGCCCCCAATTAACTCCATTTGCCCATTAAGACTCTCATTCACTATATTCTTTCCTCTCCCTTCATCTGTGAGCTCGGTGAGGTGCTGAAGCTGCTGCTGCCATCAATCGATTAAACCCTAATCCAGCCGACGAAGATGAAGTTCAAGTATGCCGATACTACTCATAACATCTGTGATTTTTCAGATTGTCCTTTCGTAAACCTGTGTCACTACCTGTATAGTGATTGTAAGGGGTCAATCGAGATCTATCGACCTAGATCCGACTTAGATCAATTTAGCTCTACAATGGTACCCTAACCTAATAACATGATACTAGGGCATCACCTCTCCCTGTGATAGAGTCGCCGGTGGGTGCAGTTCTTTGACTTGGCACGTCGGCCATGATGAGAGCTTCACGCCGACGTGCGGGCCAGGTCAAGAGGCACCTGAAATCATTGATGGTGTGATGCCTTAATCCCAGCTTGTCTAGATTAGGGCATATGAATGGCATCGGGTGTGTCAGCCCGACCTGCCCACTCTAATGCTAGGTTTGTGCTAGCAAGATCGCTTCTACGGCCCGCATACGGGTCTGATTTCGCGTGCGCGCACGCTAGAAAGGCGTTGACGTACGTGCGCTTTCTGCATAGTGGAGATATGATTATTTTAAATTAAAACTTTACTTAATTAATTGCATTTTAATAATATGCATAACTTCTTAATTATAACTCCAAATAATACAAAATTATATATCATTTTGATCAGAAAAATGAGAGGAATAATAATATGAAATCAAATTTATAATTGAATGCATAATTTTATTAATCAATTTTTAACTGCAATTAGGAGTCCCAAAAATTCTAATTTTTCAATATTGTCTAAATTGAACCTACTTAGTGTCATTTTACTCCTTATGATGTGAGAATTCCATATTTGCTAATTTTGTTTTGATTTGGCATCAATTGGAGAAAATGGATTTTTAGCTCTTCTAATGCGCATTAAATGTAATTTTCATAATCTCTATCTTGCATATTCCAGGTCTTTTACCCTAGGACAGTAAATATAGATTCATATTTGGACTTTTAGGTTACATTAGGAAGTGAGTTTTAACCTTGGAATTTATAGTTAAATGCTTATGGATTAGTCTAATAAACTTGTATTTAAGCCTTCAACAATAGAAGAGATAGTGTATGTTGGAAACCCTAGACTTGAGATTAATCACTTAATTTTGTGTAGTGAACCTATACTTTAGGTATTGTTAGCTAAGTGATTGCCTTTTTTTAGTAAGAATTAGCCATTTTAGGACTAATATTTATTACTTGGAATTAGGCTTGGTGAACATTTCCCTTCAAGTGCAAACCTCACCCTAACCTCTCTAATTCCTAACTTAGCACTACTTTTCTCTTTAAGAGTGGTCTAGCTTCTTAGTAAGCCTTAGAATCCTTGTTAGCTTAAACAAACCTAGAACTACTATATTGTAACATTTCCTTTAACTCTACATCTAGTACCTCCCAAGCAAGTTCTTAGCTAATTTAGTGAATCTATAATCTAAAATCAGTTCAATCTAAGTTATCTTAGTGAGTTTCAAGGTAATAAACCTACAACTTATATTTTTTAATTATAAAATCTTAGCCTTAAGTATAGTAACCAATGAAGATTGATTGTTTTAGGAATAACATATGATTAGAGATATGTTTCATGTATATACTTATAGATTATTTTGTCACATAAGCAAATCTTAATCAAATTACTACTTTCCAAACCTCAATTACTTATAATATTATCTTTCAATTGACTTAGATATTGATATGTCTAAGTCAATTGAGAGTTTAATCAGCTCCAATCATTAAGTTAGATAACAAAATTAGACAACTATGAAAATAACATGATTTACAATTAATCTAAATTTCCTTAATGCTGCTTTGCTTTGTGACTACAATCTTGAATATACGTAAAGACATTATGCATAACTAAATCATTAAAATATTAAACATATGGGTTTCATATAGTGGACTACAAGCCATGGCAGGTTACAGAGTAATAAGGAGACCTCACACATCCTAGAGGAGAAGTATGTGTGTTTTGGGAGACCCCCTCTTTAATTACAAGCCATGGACATAAAATTGAGCAATAAGGCATGCCTAATGGCATACTGAGGAAATAACAAAATAGTGGTCTGGTCATTTGGGCATGCCTAATAGAGTACTAAGGAAACAACAAAATAGTGGTCTGGTCATTTGAGCATGCCCATGAGCCCTATTGCAAGAGGCTGAGGGTATAGTGCTTGGGAATGTCATTCATCAAGCGGAGCATGAATGTGGGTTTAGCTATGTGGGAGCATTAGAAAGAGATAGAACTTATTAATTGAGGTTGGTTGGGGGTTATGTTCTTGCTATGGCTATAAATCCCTTACTAGTATAAGGTTTGAGTAAGTTGTGAGATGCTAAGGAGGATGTCGTCGTTATGAGGGCTATATGTGAGGGCTCAACAAAAAGCTATGATAGCTTAAGGTAAAGAGAGTAATATTCCTCTTTTAACTTCTTCTTTTTTACAGTGGATTTCTTCATGGTATGGCTCCATAATTTTTCTTTGGATTTGGGTTTTTTCACATAAATTTTTGTTAGTTGTGCTTGTTTGTGGATGTTGTGATTTTGCTTTCTTTGCATTTTGTGCTCTCATTTATCTAATACATGTGTGATAAAGTCACATGATTCTCGTGCTTCCCCGGTGTCCTCGTTGACACAACAACAACGGGGTTATTTCACAACAAAAGGGGCATCCAAGCAAGTGACACCAAGCTAATGGAAAGAGCCAGCACCACAACTAGCAATGATCAACAAGAAAAAGTGGTTAGCAATGGAGACAGCAACACCAAAGATAAGTAAGGAAAAGGAGAACATCACCAACCACGTCTTAACACCTCCACCATTATGGTGATGACCCATACCCAAGTGACAGAGCATACGAAGGAGGTAGATGGGTAAAAGTAGATGCAACGCATATTCATGCAACCAACTAGCAATGATCAACAAGATCTGAACATTTAGTGAACAATGGAAGTGGTGATCCACCATAGAGGAAAGTAATTAGATTTTGAAGGCAGGATATGACGGGTAGCACAAACAAGGTCGTTGATCCCATATATAAAAATCTAAATCTTAAAGAATTAGTAAAGGCATTGTAATTACTGGAATTTAAAATTCTTCTAATTAGGATTAGCTAAGAAGTATGAATTTCTCTGTTAAGCATTTTTTGTGGAAAGCTTCATAAGGCGTAGCCTCCAGCAAAAGGTGTGTGAGGTATTAATGAAACATTAAATCCCTTTGAAGTAAAAACTTCTTAAGAAGTAGCCTCCTCTTTATAGGAGGTGCAACAAATGTTTTTTATGTGCAAGGCTTTTTGATAAGTGTAGCCTGCATGGTTCAAGGGATTGGAGGTTGCAAGATAATCCATAAAGTGCAAATACTTGAGTTTATAGATGAAATAATAATAAAAAATTATATTATTATATTCAAATATTTAAAATAACATTTTGTACCCTAAATTGTAAGACTTTATTTTAAAAAATAGCAATTTATTTATATATTGAAGTTAAGGGTGACATCCTTTTAAGTTTAAGAGACTCTAACACTACCAAAACTAAAAATTTAGAAAATTAATTTTAATTAAAACAAATTAAATATTTTTGGTAAAATTAAATACTTGAAATCTTTTTTCAAAATTATCCATTATTCTTTTTATAAAAGATATTAAAAATATTTTTTAATAATTTCAAAATTATCCTTTAAATAATTAATCTTTACTCTGATCCATAGAGGTAATAAAGAAATAATATTTTATAAATTAGATGCATCTAATATATTTAATTTGAAAGTTGCTTTGAATCTCTTAAGAATGAGCACTTTGATTTTCAATATTGAGTTGTTTTGAAACACCAAAATTTCACCATGTATTATATTTCTATTAATGCTATTATATAATGGAAAGGCATCTCACAATGAGTTGTAAAGTCTGAAAATATTTTAGGAAGTATGAAAACAATGATGGTGGGATTATAATTTCTCCTCATGTTTGGAAAATTGGGCTAATGAAATTAGAGCTTATAAAAGATTGTACACTTTAAAAATTGTCAATCCTTTACATTGCACATAATATTTGAAAAGGGCATAATATATATATAGATATAAAAATAAGGTTGTTAATTTTTCTGCCATCAATAAAAGTAAATAGCTTAATATCAATGTCTTAAATTTGGCCTATGAAATGAGAATTATTAACATTTGGGAGTCAATCCTTACATCTTGATTATTCTCAGCCATGATAATTGTTAAGTGTAAGTTTGAAGTTTGTTTGTTGATTATGTGTGAGGTTGTTGGTTAGCTTACTCTTCTAGTGTATCAACTTAAGCAACCCCCTGTAAGGTAGGAAGGGTCAATCTTAAATGCTAGCGAATGTGCTATTTGGAAGTGGCTGAGCAACACCAAATATGGGTTGGATGGCCCTCCCACTCTTTGGGAATAGTGGATGGGCTAAATTAGTGGTGGTGATGGCCAATTTGAGGTGATGTTAAGGATATTGTGGTTGCAATCTTTTTTTGTTTGGTCAGTGTAATGATCTGAGAATCATAAGAGTTACAACAACAACAAAAAATTAAACCTAAGTTTTCATACAATAATAAAAATATGAGTACAAGGAGCCATATTAATACATCAACTGTGTGAATATATATATATATATATAATTAAGTTCTACATCTTTCTTTTATTTCTACATCATTTCTAAATTTAAAGGAAATTACATAAGCATGAAATAAAGACCAAAAGTAAGGGTTTGTATCATTTGTAAATATTACAAACTTCATATATTGAATAATTAAAAATATAACAAATGGCATCTTAAGAAAAATAATAATTTTGTTAAAGTAAATATTAATAAAATTTTCAAAAATTATATTAAATACTAGATTAATAAATTATGAGGTATTCTAGCTTTGATTTACATTGGCATATACATAAAACTTAATATTTTATTTTATTTACATTTCTTTTAATTTTCAATTATTTGAGCATATTTAGTACTTGCTATGCAGTAGTATAGTACTTTACATTATTTAAGACTATTTACTACATTTTACATTCTACCAAAAATAATATGATAAAAAATTATGTGATGAGATTCATATTTTGAGGAAATATATTGAATTTGTATATGAAGGAGTGGAATACTTAATTGCATTAGGACTCACCATGAGAACAATTATAGACATGTGGTTTTAGATCTGTCTAGCCAGTGTCTTACAAGTTGAGCATCAATAAGTTGGTTGAGTTCATAGGAGTAATATTCAGAATATGTACATGGCGTGTTACTAGCACACAACAAAATAAGAAAAGGTCTAGTACACTAGGAATGGGAGGGGAAACCTATTTATGTGGTGACTCACTAGATTTTGTATATTATCTGAATAACTAATGATATGTAGTGATTTATCTTGTTTGAACACTTGTGAGCAAGGTTACCCAGCATGGAAGTGGTGTTAAAGTTCCATTAAGACATCGACTTATTCACACCCCTTTATACTAACTAGATGCACTTAAATTATTTATTTGAATTTTGTATAACTTGTTTTATTAATAACTCATTATTTCAAGAGATGAGAACAATTGAGGGTTGGAATAAATTTTTTTGCTTGAGAGTGACACTTTTTATGAGTTTATCAATGAGTCATCAATCATTATAAAGATCTTAAGAACTTTTCTTTTGAGACTTACTTTCAATTTATATTTGATTTTTGATTATATATTTTGTACTACACTATTATTTATCAGCATCTCTTTAATATTTTTAATGGCTCTTGTTGCTTATATATATATGCGTGTATGGGTGTGTGCATTTATATTAAGTGCTTAATTTATTTAGATATTGATATAATTATCAATTATTATATTAAAATCAAACATTTCACATTTATTCATAATACTTCCATTCATCATTAAGGATAATATAACATTAGTCAAAACCTTAAGATGGTAAATTAGTTTCCTTAATTAATTTTATTTATATGTTGTATGGTTAAACTAAAGGAGAATGCTAGGCTTATGGGTTTCTTTAACCATATCACTTCATTTAAATAAGTTTCTAGAGTCTACTACAGGCTCTAAAATCTAACAAAGTAATTAAGAGCTAATAAAAATAACATTTAACTTAATTACCAATAATAACAAAGTTCTCAATTAAAAGTTCAAAACAGAAGAAAGGTGATGTTAAGGCCATCCCAAGCTCCATTAATGAATTCATCAATCACCAGCAACACCTTCTAACCTTATTCAAGGGTTTGTGAACCTCTTGCCTTGCTAGTGAGATCGAATATGATGGGTACCCGAGAAGACCCCTTCATTAGAAAATTGAGTTTCACATGAATTTGGCAAAAAATGGATAGCTTTATTCAATTCATTTTGACTTTTATGTATTCCCCAAAATGATCTGGAAGACTCGTGCAAGTTGGGTGCAAAAAATGTGGAGTAAAAGAAGGCAAGGAAATGAGGAAAATTGGGGTTTTCTTGCAGTGCTCTTAATTCTTCTCTCAAAAAGCCTAAAATGGTTTCTAGGATTTAAAAGAGCCTTTTAGGATGCAATGTTACTTATAAGTACATCCAAAAAGTAAACAAGTGAAAGGAAAATTTTGAACTTTCATAGCTTCTATAAAGCTAGCCTACACCCTTTGATGCCTAAATGATATAGTTATCTCAAAGGCTAGGCCACAATTTTGTATAATCGGTTCAATTTAATTCTGCAATTATTGAGCAAATTTTTTGAAAATAGAATCATCAATATTTTGCTAATTATGGCTTAATTACTTCATAATTAGAGAATTTAGTTAACAGTTTGAATGGATCATATTTTATGTGCAATAGTGTGGCAATTCAACATGAATGAAAAGTCCTAGTGTTTCGATCGTTAAGGTTCCAACAAGCTGGAGAAGACGATTGTAGCATTAAATGTTGGGTCCTATGGTATATCGAGCATAGGATCCATCAAGCCACTAACAAAATGTTACTGTAGCCCCGAGACCACGTAGCTATAGTGGCAAGTTTGTACCCATCCATCCATCCATCCATCCATCCATCAAGTTAAACTGTCTTATGATACAAATCATTTGGATTTGTATGACAATATTTCATTAATAAAAACTAAAATAAATTTGTTGAATATATATATTATAAAGAGAAAATTATTTTGCTAGAACTAGATAGTTGACGGACAGGAGAGATGAACAAGAAGATATATTATTTTTGAGGAGAGAAATTGATAAAGTTTTAATGTACATAATATCAATTATAATTTTAGCATAAGAATTCATGTCAATAAGCTCTAATATATGTCTTAATGTGTCTTAGCGCTGTTGAGCATCAAACGGCTAAAGAAAAGACAGAATTTTATATGGGGATACAGAAACAGGTGATCGTGTTTGTAGGCCTGATTACTATTTTTTTGTATTAATATACAATTGTATATATATAGTTCATAACTTTATTCCAACATTATTTACCAATTCGAAATTATTTTGTATAAAATGTTAGCATTTTATAAATGTATAGATAAGTGCGTGATGGAATTACTTAAAACACCCGCCATAAAAAAAGCCCGCGAGGCGCCCTATAAAAAGAGGAGGGGGGCGGGCGCCTTTGCTGTCAATGCTTATTCCTTGGGTGGAATGATGAAGGGCCCACTGTCATCTAACAAGCCCCTGGGCTCCTCAATCTACCTTCAGCTGGCTCAGCTGCTCCATTCAGGCTCCCCCCACCCCCCTTCCCCAACAAGGAAGCTCTACCGGGGCGTCCGGCAGCGGCAGTGGGGCAAATGGGTCGCCGAGATCCGCCTTCCGCGGAACCGGATGCGCGTCTGGCTCGGCACCTACGATTCCGCCGAGGCCGCCGCCTGCGCGTACGACCTCGCCGCCTGCAAGCTCCGCGGCAACTACGCCCAGCTCAATTTTCCCGCCGTGAGGGACGCCGACGGCGAGTGCTCCGAGCGCCTCCGGGAATTGAGATCCGCCGTCGATTCCAAGATACAGGTCATCTGCCAGCGGATCGCGAAACAGAGGAGGTCCAGAAAGGGGGGGAAGGAGGGCGATGCGGCGACCACGCCGTCGTCCAATTCTTCTGAAAGGGAGCATGCGGCCGCCGACGGCGAGATCGACGCCGGCGAGTGCTGCCTCTCCAGGCTACCTTCTTTTGATCAAGAGATCATTTGGGAGGTGCTTGCTGTTTAGGCACTGTGCACTATGCAAACACACTCGACCTATATTTTAATTATTGCTATTAAGAAATTGAGTAAATAATACAATACGTTTATCTACAATAAAATAGAAATGGTTTATCCATTATTATATAATATGCAGTGAATTAATTGTACATATCCAAGTGGGTGTGAACTTTTATTATTTCCCTAATGATTACTGTTTAAGCATTATTCACGGTTCAGCTGAAATGGCTGCTGTGCTTAATAAAGGAAGGAACTCAATGGCTATCAATTTTAGATATTTTTTCAATAAAATAATTGATTCATTGACAATAGTTTTTAATTTTTATACAATTATCATTCAAAATTTTGTTCCCACCAGACCAAATTAAAAAATGAATTATAGTAATTTAAGTTAAAATGCTATATTATAACATTTTTAAATAAGGAAATCAGTTTGAAGTTCGCAAATTTAAAAATATAATTAAATTTGAATAATTATTTTGGGAGAATTTAAACCTACAAAAGCAAAATAAAAAAAAAAATGAAAAGGTCAAACGGTGATCTCTCCATATTCTCAGTATAATTAAGATTTACTGATCAAACTTATGATCATAACGCTCATAAAGATTGTGCCTGTGAAGCTTGAAATGAAGAAATTAAAGAGAGCATCTAAAGTCTGGTCAGATTTTGCATTTAAGAATGCCAGAGGAGCTGTTATGCACGGTGGGGCAATTTAGTGTAGTAGTATTAAGGTTGTTACACATTTAAATGATAAACACTTGGAAATGGGCTCAAAACTATGAATTCATAAGAGAGACATGGCATTAACTGCAATAAATGATGTCTGCATTGTAATAAAATAGAGGAATCTATGTTTAGAAGTCTCTCAAAGCTAGCTTTGACTGAATATGATGTATGCATGCTCTTGAAAAGGGTCTTTCAGTTTTTGGTTGAAATCACAACTGATGTTCTTCTTTAACTGGCATGCATACTTGTTGCAGTGAACTTTCTAGTTTAGCCTTGGATGGATGAAAGACAAAGTTCTCAAATAATATTATGGGAAGAACTTCTTCCCAGACACTGAATCCTAATCTCAGATTACACTTTTCTGTATTTTAGTTCTCTTTGTTGTTGTTCTGGGCACAGGATGTGGATTCTTTGATTTAGAACGCAACCTCTCTTGATTCCTACAATCAAATATTATGGTAATAGCTTCTCCCCAGACACTGAATCCTAATCTCAGATTACTTTATTCTGTATTTGAGTTTTAATAAATAGAGCTTTGCTCTCACTAGTTCAAGAAAAAACCAAACTCAGATGCAAATAGATTTTTCTAAAAAAAGATGACATCGTGGGATTTAAAGTTAAAGATCATAATTATCAGGCAGGCTAAAAATGTAATTATTCGCAAGTTTTTAAACCCTAGTGATTCTTTTGAAATAGAGCTTCAATGCTCGTTGATAGGCATTGGCGAGAGACGTGACGCAACAGAATTTTGCATAGAAATTATTCGGCTACAAAATAAACACTGGTATAATATCAAAAAAAAAATTTAAAATAAAATACATACAATATATTTGTTAAAGGTTTGGCATTTTCCTTTTTCTTGTCAGTCAAATTTTGAGGCAAATACTAAACTGGTCAAAATGACAGTTGATTTTATTCAGATTATATATATATATATATATATTGATTTTACAGTCTTTTTTTTATTAGTTTCCACCCAAATAAACACAATAAAACATGACTTCAAAATTTTGTCTAGTTATTCTATGGTTTTTTGACTCAAAAAAGCTAAAATAAATCTCATTGCTTCAAACCTATGTTAATTTTAATATTTCAAAAACGGATACAAATTTGATTAAACATTTTATTTTTACCTTCTCTGATGATCACTGTCGAACTAATGGGATGAAATAATGCACATCACATATTTTTCATATATATAATCCAAGCATAACACAACAATCACTGGAACCTAGCAATAATGACATCAAATCATCCAAGTGATGCGTTAGAATAATGAGCTTGGCACAAACCTAGTTTGAGGAGAGATTTCAATGGTGCTTAGCAAGTGATGAGGTGTGATAAAGATGGATAAAAGAGATGACAGAGAATGATAAGTTTCTGAGCAAAGCTTCTCCACCATGATAAGTTCTAAAACCAGCCACAAAATACAAAAGGCTCTAAAATTAAGTAACGAATAAGGTGTACCGTTTGAATCATTCAAGGAGCAAATACAACACAACCGAATGATTCATGGTCATCTACTCCTAGATTATGTCATCACTTTATTTATTAATACATAAGCTACTCGCATGCTACATTTAAATACTCTCCTGGTAGAAAATGCAAGTGATCAAATGTGTTTATTTAAAAAAATGTAAAATAAAATTGTTCAAATAGCGCACACAAATATCATAATAGGATGTCATAAATTCGGTGCTAAAGATGTTGATGTTGCTGATAATACGGCGCAGGAGTGCAGCATCATTTCCTCCGAGCTCAAAATAACTATTATCTCAAGAGTTAAAGTTGGTGTACTTAACAAGGAAATCAAACATATGCTACAAAACATTAAAAAAGTTTTCGTTCATGCCATTGTATCCAATTTACTGGATGATGTGGGCTATAAATTCTAAAAGGGAGAACAATGGCAGTTATAATTCCACAAATACTCTTTATTAAAAAATTTATTGAATAATTAAGAAAGAGTTGAATAAATTAAATTTAATCATTTATGTAAGAAGTAGCTCAAAGTCGTACAGTTCTTGCTGTAAAGATTTCCATTACATCACTTGTAGCCTATGAGAGTGGAATATATGAAAGGTTGTGACGGTAAAGATGTCTCAATCATAGGCTCGATAGTTAGCAGCAAAAGTAGAACAAACTCTAGTTGTGAGGGGATTACAGGCTTTCTAATTATAGCGATGTAATCACTAGGTTGCTAGGCTCATGAATAATATGCACAGATTGAAACAAAATTTAGAATATTCATTCCTATAAAGGTGTTGAAGATTAGATATATCATTTCTAAAAATGCATCAACATGTGAATACCATGGATTGAAGAAATTTTTGCATCTTCATCTTCCAAAAATTAAATGCATTTCCATCAAATAAGAGAAGGTATGACACACCGTCCATTGCACCTATTCTTACTAATGAATTGTGATATTTGGATTACAAAAATGGAGATACACTCTAAATACCAAGTGTTGAGAACGAGCACACACAAGAGGGAGTGAATTGGATAAGATTTGAAATTGTAAACTTAAGGATTTGATATTTAATTTTTTTACTATAATTTTAAATTTGCCTCAAATTGATCCCTGAATTTTTCATTATATCAAATAAGTCCCTAAAACTTATAAAATATCTCATTTTTTAGTCCCCAAATCCTCAACCTTCCTGCGAAGAAGCAGAGTCATGCCGCGATCGGGTTCCTAAGGGCCTTTCCGCCGCTGCTGCGGCTCTTCTGCTCGAGCCAAAATAAAAGGGCCTCCAACCATGCTTCTTCAGTTCGTCCCGCCAGAGGAGGCCATGCTTCGATAATGTTGGCCACCATGGCAGCCACGGAGGGGCTGCAGTCATCGAACGGGTGCGGGTGCCTAACGTCCGCCCCCATGAACATCGCCGGGAAATCCCCGGCAAAGCTTTGCAGGGATTGGATGTGGATGGTGTTGTAGAGGTTACGTTGCAGCCCCCAAGCTTAGTGTTTATCTTCAGGGCAAGGCTTGTGAGGAATTGGCAGGTTGGGTTGGCAAAGTTGGGGTATAGGAAGCCCTGGCTTTGCAATTCTTTTCAGATCTGTGCATACCCTCTGTGCTTCTCCATCATGATGATCAGAAGCTGGATGCTTTCTCCTGAAACTACTGACTTGTGAAATTTCCTCGGTCCAGAGCCGACGGGCTGCTCGGGATCATCATAGGCTAGAACAAGGGGACGGCCACCGGGTTCCCATTCAGCGCCACGCCGATCTGCTCAAACCGCCAAGAGAGAGCCGGCTTATGAAGCCGGGAATCAAGGAGCGCTACTCGAAGGTGCGGCCAAAGCTTATCATACTCCACCGTTTTATTTCAAAACCTTCAGCCACCTAGCTGTTGAGCAGACTCCAATGTCGTCATGCCGATGAGGGGTCACTTTCCGTCGCTCCCCAGCTTGAGCTTCAGCGCTTCGAGGACTCTTCCTTGGAGCTGGGCATCTCTCTTTGGCTTCCTCCATGGTTCCTTTCTTTGTTATTTGATATTGAGAAGATATGATCAGCAATAAATTAGGTTGTTAGATCACAAAGTTAACTATACGAGAAAAGACCGTAGAAATGGCACAGACCAGTGAAGGAGACAAAGCTCAAGAGACAGAGCCAATGCCATGAAGAGAGATCGAGAAGAGACTTAGGGATGTATCCAATAAAGAGACCTAGCGGATTTGGCAAGGAACTTACTGAGAACATGGCAACACTCACCCAACAAATGGATGAGATGATGGCCTTAAAGGCTATACAATTACAACTGTAAAATCAGCAGACTCTGGGAGAGCCATCGACAATAGGCCAAGTAAGAGATTTAGTTCGAGTTGCTAGTGATGTTGGTTACAACGGTGTTTGTGAGCACGAAATTATGTAGAGAAAAACAGAAGACAAAGAATAAGGGGCATGAGAGAGGGATCAATAATCGAGTTATTGAGTTACAATGGAACTCCAAATGTCGAGGAGATCGACATGAGGATCAATCACCTCGAGACCTATTTTGAGCTCAATAAGTATACAAGCAGATAGAAGGTAAATCTCAATTGATTGAAGCAAAAAAAGCATGTGATATTCTAGTAAAACAGCTGAGTGAAACCCAAGGACAATTACTGAACCAAATATAAGAATATTTTAATAAAAAGTTCTATCCAATGGGACACATTGAAGAGCAGTGAAGAAGATGACAACATAAGCCAGAAGAGAGAACAGAGTGTTACACCTTCGCATTTTGTAAACTGATTTCAGGAATGGAGTTGTCACAAGACGAGCAACCTCAACATCACCAAGTTTTTCACGGGGTTAGGGCAGAGTATTGCCGACGACATGGCACTATTTTTTTAATAAGAATTTTGTCCATGTTGACAACATTCTATGGTAGTGGAAAAGAAGAATCAACAAGGCATATAACTCACTAAGAGGTATGCTGAGACGAAGTAGTCAAGAGAAGTCATGACCATAAGTCGAGGTATCTGTGATAACAATTCCGGTATAGAAAAGGGAAAGATGAAGAAATGCGAGTGTTAGAGGAAGTTTGGAGTCACATTATGAAAAGGGATAACGAAGTCAAGTCATAGAGAAATAATAGGCATAGTTAGAGGAATGTTTGGTAGGCGCACCCTGAGTCCATCCTGGTTAGTGGTAAAGAAAGGATATGCAAAGTCAAGGCATAGTTAGATGAATGTTTAGCGGGCACCTCATGAGCCCATCCTGATTAGCCCAGAGGAGCTCAAGGAGAGTGAGTGGCCACAGTGAAAGTCATTGAAAAAGAGTCCATAATGTAGAAGTTAAGACCCTAGAAAAAGTCCCATTAAAGCACTCTAGTATTTACCAAGTCATTAATGGAAGCCCACCTAGAGATGCCCAAAATAAAGGAGGAAGCCCCAGCCGAGTTATTTAAAATGGGCAAGTTGCTACAAGGAAATTAAATTGTAATTGAAGGCACTATTCAAGATATGTGATTAGGACGACTTTAAAGAGGATGAGAACCAGACCAAGTTTGAGGGGATCAAGTGCTAGGGAAAGCTGAGATTATGAAGCATGAGGAGCCGCAGCAAGAAAAGGACTTGGAATGGAAATGGCCCTCAGGATTGTGTTCGCTTTTTCACCCTAATGGAGCCTAGATCCAGAGGATTTATTATACTCCCATTTGAGTCATTTAAGCCCATCCAAGTGACTTAATGGAGCTGGGTGGAAGAAGATGTTTAGAAGATAGCTTCTGAGTTTGTCGAAAGGTTATTGGAAATATTGTCAAGCTTTTCAAGTGATTATGCAAATAACCGACTGAGGGACAACTGAGGAAAACTTAACCTAAGGAAGATCGTCAACCTCTCAAAGGCCGAGAAGAATACACTAGGGAGATTTGAACAAAAGAGAAAACTCAGCCACATTAAGGACGACTCACAAGGATGCATGGTGACAAAAACAAATAGGTCGTTGAGAATGGTGGATAAAAAGTGCCAAGTGCACACACTGAGGTGTATCAGTCGAGAACATCACAATGAGTTATTCATAGAGTTCTTTGTAATCCGAGCATAGTTGACAACTGAAATCTTTGAGCCTAGCTCTGACCACACAGGATATATCCCTTACCCTCCTTGAATACAGATAGCCACATGACGTGCAAGGATATGGCCACCCGTTGTAAAACACGCATGGAGCAAGGCATGGGAAATATTATTCAAATAGCCAAAGACTAAACACTTATTTTTTCTTTTATTGTGTTCCAAGATATTATATAAATATATTTTAATATAGAATTTTTTTCATTCTTTTGTTTTTATGCCTTATTCTTGTAAGCGCTAAAAATCATTTGAGCTCCTCTTTTTAAATCATGCCTCTAAGTATTAGTAAATATCCTATATTATAAGTTCATCTATTATGTTTTGTTATGTCCTTTTCTTGTTCTAAGTGTGTTAGAAAACAATTCTCTCCGAGAAAAGAATTGTAATGGCCAAGTGATTCCAAGAGCTATCAAAAACATCGAGAGACTTGATCGACACCAAATCACGAGACCTCACAATTTTGTCTTCATATAATTACTTCTTTAAGTGATTGCATATACTAGAAGTGCTCCATTGTAAAAAAACATTATTTTGAATTTCTTATCAAAAACTTCACACGTTAATTCAAAATATACCTTTCTTAGTATTTCTTAATTTTACATATCTAAACACGATTCATTTCCTTCCATTTCGATGTTTATTCCTTTTTCTTCCCACCCTTCTCATTTGCCATGAACCGCACTTTTGTTTTAAGTCATACGTTATTTGAACCTTAATGATCTACAATAACCCCGGCGATCTCCCTGTCCTCTTTGTCTTTGAGCCCCACCTTCTGCTTAGTTCATTTTTTAACAACATTGTACTAGACAAAATACATGTAATACAATGATAACATCCTAAGCTATATTTATATAATAAAATTCCTCATCTTAATAATAATAACTTCTGATATATTAAATCATCATTTTATCAATTTCTAAAATATAAGACTAGTGGATTCGTCACCCTAATCCAAATATTAAGTTTTCATGTCCTTTTAAGCCTCAAATATTAGTTGAGGTTCATAAAGACATGAATAATTATACAATATGTCTAAACTTTCATTGATCAAATCATCAAAGCATACCCTTTTGATTCCTACAATCAACGTTATATGTAGCTTTCATTAACCTGAAATACAGCTTGCATTAAGCATAAAAACTCTTTCATCATAGCACTGTTATATCAGTAAAACAAATAAGAAATGTTCACTGGAGATATTGTTGAGTAATCCTTCCACGTTTAAAAAATCTTTCATAAAATTAAGCAAGTAAAAGATGCTTTTTCACGTCGTATGGAACAGCAGACATGCTCTATCAATGCATCTACTTAACTATCTTTTAAGCAGAAGAGCATGGGAGAGTTTCATAACCCTTGAATATTTCTTATTTACATGTTTGGCACCAAATTTTTTATTTTTAAAATTTATTACCCAACTTTAATTAATATATCAAAACTATCACAACCCACTTAGTCTCCATAATTTAGTTCATACAGGGGATATGTTAAAATGCCAGACAAATGTGTTAGATGTGTAAATACCCAAAATTGTACTGTTGTGCAAGTAATAATCTCAACAAACAATGTATTTCATAGTTTCTCTTTCTATTGAAATCTTGTTGTAAATAAGCGATGAATCTTTTGGGAGAATTTAACCAAGATGATACCCTTACAGCATTAATATAGGAGGTGCTTCCTTAACTAACAAGATGGTGATGCCCTTTTCAGTGAAAAGGCAATGTTGTTTCTATTTTGCCTAAAATGATGGTTCTGTGAGAGAGCTTTTATGTGCAATATCTAATGAAGGGGATTATACTAGTGGATTTTAGTAAAATTCCCCAAGTACTCCAAAGAAATATGCAAGTGTTCCCGAACCTCACCTGCTCAAATTTACTTAGTCTCTTCCCTTATATGTTTACTTGATTTTATATTTTGCAAGTCTTTTAGATTCTTTCAGATCTCTATAAATCTTCTATTGAAGTTTAATCATCTTCCCCAAGTACTCTAACGACCAAATGTGACCTCTTATTGTTTTGGAGTACGCATAAATTCAGGAGCATGTCTAAAAATTCGGCTAAACTTCATTGCATGTTGTATGATAATGTAGTGAGCTTCAATCAAATGAATAAAATGATTAGTCAACACACACAAAATAACACAACATCTAAATCAATAGCCCACATCATGCATTTTGTCACAATTCACATTAGTTTTACGATATTATTCCCTCTTTATTCTCTTCACATTGTCTCTTCCAATATCTTGACCTTATCTTTGCTTTTTTCCCCAATGCTATATGAAAAAAAAAAACTGTTAAATATACAGAAAAAGACCAGAGCTTAGTATATTTTAACACCTACTAAACCCATTCACATGGTACAAAAAAAAAATGAAATGCCACAAAAACAAGAAATGCATAAACTGAAAAACTAGTTTTACAATTACAAAATACTGGTTAATTGAATCTTTCTGCCTTTCTTTCAATACTAAACACACCCTAAGCTAATTCGAAGTTATAGAAATATTTTTAACGTTAGAAACTCTGTTCATATAATTTCTTTTTGTATAACACTATTTACATATGACAAACTGTTAATAGACTCATATCACAATAACAATAATGCAATACTTCACATAATAAAGCACCAAATCATTGTGCTTTCATATAACCGGGTAACGAGTTGTCGGTACAACTAAGCACCAATTCATAGTGCATTTACTTTTATTAATTCAAGAATTGAGGTTTCGACCACAACATCATTCAGCCTTCCTTTCTTTGCATAAGGTCTGATACATCAAGAATACCACTTTACCTTGTCCTGCATGATACATTATAATTCATAAAGTTTTAACTTACTTAAACTCTACATATATATTGCATTCCACCTTCCATAAATTTTAGCTCAATACAGAAACTGATTGCCGGATTTCACTGTGCATTGCTCGACAAACACTCCAGATTTGCCCGATGATTGTCCAAAATATATCAATCTTTAGAGAAATAATCATCCATGCCCAAGCAAAGCACTATGTTTGTATTTGCATGACATTACTATCAGGTTTGCCAGGGGAATGCATGCAGAATTTTCAGATCATTTCATTTACACACATTGCAGCATTTTTATTATAAGATCGTTCATTTGTTAATTGAACGATGCAGATTTTGTTGGGATAGTTTAAGGTAATATTACCTAAAATATCAGCTTTTTATATTTTTCTTTTAACTGTAAAATCAGAAACTTCATGTCCCTGGCTTGCAAACGCAAAAAATATGTAATAAAAACATGTAATAAAAACCGAGGCAATGGACAGTTCAACAGCAAATAAATGCAAGTAGAACCTATTCTCGCTATCTTCATCAATATCGAAGCAACAGGCAAAGAAATAAACATAAATAGTAACGCTATTCACGTATGAAGGCAAAATACATTAGATAGTGGCAATTTCACAATTTTTTCAGTAAGGTAAAAATACAACAAATCAAACTGTTGTTATTTGGATGTTATTGAAGAATAACATAGCATTCCTCTAATAACTACAAATAAAAACAAACCAAACAAACCCTAGCTATCTCATCTTAATTGTAATTCTATTCCTCTAGACTAACAACACAGGCCGATTATATTTAGTCGGACCAAATTTCAAATTAAAAGATATCAGGTACCAAATTTTTTTATGAACAAATTCCTTAACAAAAATTTGCAAACCATACCTTTCTTGAAAGCATGAAAACAAACTCAAAACCAAACAACCAAAAATAAATAATAAATAAAGAAATAAATAAATTCACAACAGAATAGGTAAGTAGCCTAAGATACATCAGGTTCAAGTGTAGAAGTAACAAAAAAAACAAAAAATGAAAAAGAAAATCATTACTTCAATAATGATGAAGAAGAGTAAACTAATACAAGTTATGCGTGGGTGCAGCCTAACCTTGCCAATTTTCCACAGTTTCCTTGCACAACTTCAGGCGTGAATCCCAGTAACTGTATAATATTCCGTGAATCCAACTGTAGCAATTATCACTTCTGCCCCTCCACCAAGCAATAGATTAAACAATCCTACAAATATGATTAAATAAGTGAAGATAAATGGGAAATAATGACCAAGGATTCTCTGAGTTTCCCCTTTCAGCAGCAAGCTTCATTACTGTACAGAACTTTCAAACAAGGACAGCACTTTCCAAGGGTAGCAACCCTTTCTAGGCCAATGCAAGCTCCTTTAGTTGCTCATACAGCCCACCATCTTGGCAAGGATTAAGGACTTGTCTAATGCCTTCAGCATTGAGCGTTTCATACTCAAGCAGTGCCTTTGCAAGGGCGTGCAACGCATTTTCATGCTGTAGAAGAGATTTTAAGATTTAAACAAAATAAAATGTAATAAAGGAGCATGGATTAGTTGCACAATATTAAGGTGAAAGAAACTGGTATTTGAAGGTGAATAGATAGATACAAGCATCATTAAGATATGTCGTGGTAATAAGGTAAAATCAAAGGCATAAATAAATCAACAAAACAAGAGCGCTATAGGCAAGAGTCTTTGTGAACCTTTCTAGCTATATTTTACCCTCCCCACCTTTTCTCTAAAGTCTTAACCGCCTCACTACACCACTCTTTAAAAGCACCCAACCCAAAGCCTAAGCTTTCTATAAACCATGCAATTCCTCCCTCACCTTCTCCATAGCCCAAACTCATACTTAAGCCTTCAAACACCAATTTCCATCTTCATCTTTTACTCTTATTAAACACAAATGTAATCTCCCCTTACAACCTGAACCAGCCTTTCCAATACAGTCATCATCCCAGCATCAGATGCCACCACAAAGTCAATACATCATTTGGCATCAAAGCATTAACAGTTCATAGTCCATACCAGGTTTTAACTCTATGCTTGAGAGAATGGGGGGGCATTTGAACTAGAACTTGCATTGTTAATCTTACTAAAAGATAAATGCTACTCACCAAACGAATGAGTTTTCATTCATTACTGCTTCCTCATGGCTCTAAAGACTAGTATACATCTTCCATAGTAGATTGTCCATACGAAATGGCATTATGTAGAAAAATATAAGAATTTTCTACTACCACTTAAGATTACTATATAAATATTACTCAATTCCTTGAATATTACAGACTTCTTCATTAACGACTGTATAGTGCCACCACTACCACAATAAGTAGTGAGCTTTTAATGTACCAAAGCCCACAAGGTTCTTTCAAGATTGTCCATTAACTATTAATCCCATTGTTTTTTTAAGATGATTATTGAACATCGCTATGACCACAGAGCCACAATCCATGAAAGTATTACGGTGCGTCTAGAGCTGGGTATATAAACAAATTCTTCAATTGTCTATCCATCACCACTCCCAGCAGCAAAATATTCAGAGATGAGCAATTTTTTAAAATACGATTAAAAAGTGAGACGTACAATTGTTTGATGTATAACTCAAAGTTAGTTTGAAGTTGACACGCACTGCTAAGACAAGTTCCAAAGAGCAACACCTCCTAGCGAGAACCAAAATATTTTAAATGGGCATATTTGTAACTGCATTCTATTTGGGAACTTGCCTATATATATATATATATATATATATATATATAAGTACGCATTAAGGGCTGAGGACATAGATTTTCTTGTATTGTATTACCACCTTCGCTATTCTCCTCTCCTGAGTTTTTCCCACCAAGATTTTTCCATGTAAAATTGTGTTCCTGTGTTGTGAATGTCTTTGTGCAGTGCTTTCTCTTTATTGTTTGTTCACCATTACTCAAACAACAATCATTTCAATCCCAATGATCCTTTATGATGAATGTTGACTACCTCCTTGATCACCAAATAACACAAGTTTTAGGTGTGCCCAGAGTTATGCATTACCCAATTCTGCAACAACCATGAGCACAATCAATTATTTTAAAGCAGATTTATTTCAGTCAAGTTGAAAATTAAGCAAGGTAAATGTGGTAAGTGATTCACCATACTGTATAATCTCCCTAGAAGTACTACATATCTTGCTCAAGATTAAACAATGAGACTACACAAGTTGCTTTCAAGAAAAATCCATTACCAATCTTTGAGCTAAATTTTCTTCCTGAGAATTCAAAATGCATAGAAGTGGGGCTGAATATGGACCAAACTGAGTAGAACAAGGCTGTTCTCAAGCTCACAAGCCCATTTGTTAAAACCTCATTCAAGCTTGATTTGGGTATTGGCGACCATATCCAAGACTCATTTAATATCAATAATTTGAGCTTGGTTTGAGCTCACAGTTTAAGGTTGGTAATGAAGAGTCTCATCAAGCAACTTGTTAGCTATACAAACCTTTAACAAGCTATTTGTAAGCTTATCAAAAAAAAAGCAATCTTATCAAGCAGCTTGATTTGCGACAAGGTTCAACCACAATATAACACAAAATGAAGCATATATTTGGCATTTAACTGAAAAAATTATTGAGCATTGAACACAGGTAAGGTAAAATGAAACTTTAAACAAGCCTTTAATAGACCTTCAAACAAGCTTGTTATCAGTAAAAAGACAAGCATGTTCATGAACAATAAATGAAATAGTTCATGATCATAAATGAATTAACCTATTCAACTTGTTCATTTATACATCAAGTAGTTCAAAAACAATGTTCAAGCTCGTTTACAAAGCCACCCAAGCAATCCTGAAAGCAAACCAGTAAATGACCCAATTATAACTAATTTAACAAGTCTATACGCTCATTTGCAGCCCTACCCCATTTGCAAGAGTATGTTCAAAATTCAGTCACTTTCACTCCAACTTTCTATTACCCTTTCAAATAACCAAATTAGTTCTGTATTTGGTGCATAGATGGCAGGTTATTCTTGGCCATACTTTTATGCACATGATTCATAAATAGCAAAAAATATATATACAGTATGATTAATATCTGATATTCTAGTTGACAAGTAACAATTCAGAAAACTTAATCAGATCCTTGTACCTACAACATTCTGATCAGACACGAAATATCTTTTTCCCAAATTCTCCTCTTAATAAGTGCTTTACATAAAGCTAATCACTTTGCTACTCATGAAAAATCTTAAACATGTAAGTGTTCATGAATCATGCAACACAATCAACCACCGCACAAGTATATGAGATTTAACAAGAATAGGAGAATATCAAAATGCATTATTCTCGAAAGAACAAATTAAGGAAGACAAAAGCCAGCAGGGATTGTTAAACAGCGGCCCTAGAAAAATACCTTCTTTAAAAGTTGCTTGACTCGATCATAAGCTTCCCTTAAGAGCTTCAGCACCTGAATTTTGTGACATATCAGACATTTGAGCGATCAAAATTACAGATTAATTTATAAACATACTTCTGCATCAATTCGTGATTGCATCTCTGATCCTGGCCGTTCTTTAATATGCACTGGGCCAATCACATCACTCATCCCACATGATGAAACCTGAAATGTAACGAAAAACTTTTGGGGGAAAATTGGCAATGAAACAGCTTCATGAATTAATGGTATAAACAAGGCATTACCATATATTGAGCAAGTTCGGTGGCTGTATGCAAGTCATTGCTAGCACCAGTTGTTACATACTCTTCACCAAATATAAGCTCCTCAGCAACTCTCCCACCCATACATACATCAAGACGAGCTAACAACTGTTTCTTGCTTATGGAAGTTTCATCTTGAGAAGGAAGCTGTGTGACCATACCAAGGGCAGACCCTCGAGGCATTATGGTTGCTTTGTGAATAGGATGTGCACCTTCAGTATTATAGGCAACTATAGCATGTCCACTCTCATGATAAGCAGTGAGCTAAAATATTAAATGCAGTTCCCAATCACCATAATGTAGAATGGAAATAGCTTATGAAGGTAGAAGTGCAGGCTAGAGAAGAGTAGCGGAAAAAATAAAAGGGCATGCAATTAAAATTACCTTTTTGGATTCTTCGGATATGTACATTGTTTTACGCTCAGTTCCCATAACTATCCTGTCTTTTGCAAATTCCAACTGTGCAGTAGTTACTTTGTCAGCACCTTCCACAGCTGCCTTAATGGCAGCAATGTTGACAAGATTCGCTAGATCTACAGATGCATGAATTACGAAATTAGCCTAACACGTAATCTCTACTGGTAGTGCAGGAAACTATGTTTCTAATTGATTAACTTGAAGAACGCTAGAAAACAAATAGTCCAAGGAAATAGAAGAGATAGCAAACCTGCACCATTGAAACCAGGTGTACCACGAGCAATAGCTTTGATGTCCACATCATCAGCCAACGGTTTTTCTTGTAAATATAACTCTAGAATCTCTTGTCTACCCCGTACATCAGGACTAGGAACAACAATCTAAAGAATTTTTTTCCTTTAAGTAGTAAGAGAAATCAAGAGTAGTTGAAAGATTCTATTGTATTTCAAACTTGATATGTACAATGAAATTCATTTAGTATCATATTTAACAAAATATACATGCAAGAATGAACAACGAACTGATAAGTTACTTTAATAAATGCAACAATCAAGTTACAAAGTATATATTCATAATATCCATGCATTGTTTTCCTCTGATTAGTTAATTATAATGAAGTGTAAAATGACTTACATGTCTATCGAATCTACCAGGTCTTGTCAATGCTGGATCAAGAATTTCGGGCAAATTTGTTGCAGCCATCAATATTATACCCTAAGTCAAAATGCTGTTATTAGATGTTTTTTAAGAAAACGTGCAAAAAATCAGTTGCATAACTATAACACACGTCATTTTGCTCAAACCCATCCATTTCAACAAGCAACTGATGCAAAGTCTTCTTGGTATGCCCTTCCCATTGCTTTCTAGTAGACCCAACAGCATCAATTTCGTCAATGAAAATGATACAAGGCGCCTAAGAATAGCATGTTAAAGAATCAAGAAACAGAAATTTGTTAGAATATCAATAAATCATTTAATGCATGAAGATGAAACAAGAAACGGCCTTCACAAATCAACAAATAACTCAATGCTAAGAAAACTTAGGATAATTCTTCCCATCTAACTAGTAGAACATTTAAAATGAAACAAAAAAAGCTTTGACAACAATATACATATATATATATATATATATATATGGAAAAGTATTTGCTAGCTTTACTATTAACCAATAAAAAGAATATAACAAACTTGTTGAAAAACCAATCAAAAAAGAATAAAAATAAAAACTAAAGAAAAATCAAGAAAAGAAAAAATGACCACCAAACACTCCACAAGCATCTCACAAGGAAATTTCAATAGTTTTATTTTTTCCTGAAGTAATATCTGATTATCGACCATTTCTTTAACTTCTTTTTAATTTTTCCTTTTTTCTTTAGCATGATATATGCAAATCCACACAATCTAAATTCCCACCAGCAGATTTCAGTGGTATTTCTTTTTTCTTGAACTAATATCTGGTTATCGACTATTTCTTTAACTTCTTTTTAATTTTTCCTTTTTTATTTAGCATAATATCTTCAATTCCATCAAAATCATACTTCGACGATGAAGAACCCCCCTCCACTTCTGAGACAGAAACCTCAGATGCTCTCATTTTTAATGGAGTAAAATTCTCGGCGAAAGGACTAAGGTTTGATACCTCATTTCTATCCCTCAAAATATTCGTGATTTCAATAACTATAGTTTGAAGCATATCTGATATAACCACCATCAACTTTGCATCCAATTTATGAACCCGGTCGCCATTCCACGAATTTGGGACCGCTGTCCCATCCGAGGCATCTATTGTTTCAGCACGCTTCTTCAAGATCTTATGAATAGCTTTAAGCTTGATTTTAAGATGATCCGAAAAAAAATGACCATAAATTTCCATCGCCTCATCTTCCCACGCAATGGAGCCGGTTTAGGATATTCATCTGACACCTTCGGAAAGTAAGGTGGGGCGCCCAACACCAGCACTAGAAGAGAAATCTTCGCATCAACACTACTTGGAAAACATTCCTCAATCGCAACATAAGCATGATCATACAGTGGCACATTCATCACCAGCAATGTCAAACTCGCAACCATTTCAATCGGCAGGGAAAGATCGCGGGTATGTCATTTTCCTCACCATTTTGTTCGGCTATAGTAGTAGCTATTAGGTGTTCACCATCCGCCTCTAAAGATTCGATAGACAGCCCAATGCCAGGGCATTACTTAGAAACTTGTTTAGGGGCACATACCATGTGTTTACTAATAAAGTTTCTTGAGGAAGGAGTAGCATTACGAGAGCTAACTTTATTTCTTGGTTTGAGATACAGATCAAGTTTAAAGTAATCGAAGATTCATGACTGATAATATTGCAATTCAAACAAAATTAAGGCAAGTTTTCGAAGCAAACTTCTTGAAAATAACCATTAGATTCATTTCCAATCCAAACCACGTTCTCAAATTGTTTTGTTAAATCTATTTCCATGAGAACCTGAGGCACAGACGATCTAAATAGATTTGCAATTGCAAAAGTCTACCTTGGGCGGCTTACCAAAATATGATCCTAATGAGAAAAGTATAGCATGGTTTATCAAATGCACCTTGAGTAAAGGGAAATTTATCCACACTTAGACAATAGGGTTTCACACCTTGGATCAAAAGAAGTCGTCCATTTAAGATTTTCATATGGAAATTGATATAATAGGACCCCCTTGAAAAGAGCTTTATATAATTGTACTCACCTGATAATTTTATGAGCATATGTTGATGATCAATCAAACCGATGCTATAGGTAGCCGAAAGCCCTAAATCATGAAAAATTTCTGAATTGTCATCATAGGACTTCTCATTGTAAAATTTTCCAACCAATGTGAATGCTTCTTCTTTAAATAAGATAAGCGTCAGTTTACCTCTCAACATCGAGATGGGTTTAATACCTATCGGATGTGAAGAGTTAATCAGCGCATCAAAAAAGGAAATGAAAGGATGGATGAAGAAGGTTTTACATGAAGGTTAGGTAAGACCTCCATATTGTTTACCTCTTGCAATTCTAACATACGACCGGAACCGACGAAGAGGAGGAACTGACAGTAGATCCAGTGACGAGCCAAGCCCCACTCTTGCTACGACGAGCCAAGGCCCGAGCCGCACCAACGTCTCCTAGAACCCGTTGACGCAGCGCCAGGGGCGGCGATAAAGTCGCCCACGTGGGGATCCTAAATCACACCATTTACGGAGCCGTGCGAGAGCTGAGCAATGGTAGAATATATATATATATATATATATATATATATATATTATATGCTACGAATGATTCTGCATTGTTTATCAGGGGCATTTCTAGACTAATGGAGAAAAAAGTAAAAGTAAAAGCTTCACATTAATCCTAAATATTTTAACAAAAAAATTTTATTAATTCAAATAATAGTACAAAAGTTGTTGACCTCAATAGTCGTTGGTCTCAAAAGAATAAATGAACATGTCAAAAGAGACCAATTTAAAGTGAGAACAAAGCAAAATAATACCCCACAAACAAACACTAGACAAATTGGGGATAAAACAACAAGCAAAAGAAAATTACAAAAACTATGAACTAAACAAATTAAATGGGTATCTAAACTAAGAAAAACAAGATGTGAATGCAAATGGGATCAACATTGTGACACCCCCTTAAGTAGAGTTAAATTGAACTCTTAAACGTTGAGGCACATTTTCAGAATGAAAATTCTGATAAAAACTTCAAAGTTAAGTGTGCTCAAATGAGAGCACTCTCAGGATGAATGATCTGCTGGAAAATTATCATCTGAGGCAAAACTATGTTGTCATTAAGATCAAAGCCGGCAATACCTTGATGCGTAAGAATTTGAGCAGTTATAATGGTATCAGAGCAGAAATTTGGTTGTCAAATGGAAGTTAAGTGTCAGACATGGCAAAGTACGACTTCATGGGAGCGACCACTTGAACCCATGAGAGATAAGATGCTACATGGTGGGGGTATCTCTTGAGCTTGTATGTTCCACCTCTAGTCCTATCTACCTGATGGATGATTCTTGGATCTGTGTGTGGACACTAACAAGAACATTAGTTGCTTAAGTTTGGGAGATTAAGAAGCCCCTAAAGTATAGTTAAGCTGAACTCTTAAATATCGAGGCACTTTTTCAGATAACAGTGAAATTTCTTATAACAACTCCAAAGTTAAGTGTGCTTGAGTGAGAGCACTCCCAAAATGAGTGATGATGAAGGACGGGCACCTCACAAGAGGCCCATGCTTCGAGCATTTGAACGGAGAATGAACTATTATATATGTTTTTTATTTTATTATTTCAGTATTTATGATGTTATTAACATTATTTGATAATGTTCTTAATTATAAATGTGTCAAGAATATCATGATCTCCTGGGGCCTTTTTGATCCTTTAGCATCATTGTTAGGTTAGAATTACAATTTGGGGTTGCTATATATCTATGTTGTCAACCCTTATTGTATGGTTAATGATATTTACTTCAAGAATTTTGGCTTGAAAGTTCTTGGTTTTCGTTTGGACAACTGAAAACATCTATTGGTGTGTATTGTTGGTGTGTATAATCAGTGAACTTTAGTGCGTGTATAATCCTGAAAGGATCAAAGTATGTTATTCCATCTGTTATCTTTCACTTTCTTTTTATTTTACCAAAATTCGCTTCTATTTCAGCCATCAAATACCCCTCCAACAAAACCCATGCAAAACTCAACACCCTCCTAATCCATAAACCTCTCAAAGAGCGAACAAATCACATAAAATAAACTCCTACAAATTTCTAACATCTTTGTAAGCATCCTCACAAAATTTCAAGTAAATTCAATTCTGTTTCACCCACCAAATATCTTCCCAAAGCTGAACAATCGTTTATGCTCGCATAACCATCTTCAATTTCAACACTATTTCTTAGAATTATACTCATAAAATATGTAGTGTCTAGCCATGCGCATTCAGATACAGAATTTACTTTTGTTAGGGATTTTCATAAAATGCATCATAAAATTAAAATCACATTGAAAAAACTAAAGAAAATAATGCTACAAAAGCTAACATGACCTAGTCTAGCATAAATTTTAATGAAAGTAACTATGTGCTCAATCGCCTAGAGCAATATTCCATGAACAAATATAAAAAACTTAATGTTGGAGAAGCAGAACCTTTCAAGTTCCTTAGAAAAATTTGGTTGATTGCTTTACCTTTTGATATATTTGCAAGTTCTATTTTCAATACTAAAGATTTAATTATATATTCAAATGAGCATTTACAAGAAAATGCAGGTACCTCCAAAAGGTTGGAATGGTAAAACATTTTCAAGAACTCTTCAACCTTTCTTTTTCAGGATTAATGCTATTATTTATGTTGAGACTATTGCAAGAAAGCAAGTTGAACATAGATTCCTAATGCGATGGAAAAATAGACTATCGTTAGATGACACTTGGTTGTCATATGAGAAGTTCAAAGGATCACCTCTATATAACAAAATTCTTTTGGTGGGGATCAGATGCAATACAAGCATCTCACAAGAGCAGGCCCATGGCTCGGGCATTTGCACAGAGAATGGTTGGAGTTTGTAAGGTTATGACCAATCATTTCGTATTTGGATGTGTTGTGCATGTGTGGACTACTATATATATTTTTTATTTTTGTTATTTATGTATTTAAGATGTTAAAATTATGTGATAATGTTCTTAATTATAAATGTGTCAGGAATATCAAATATCTCTCGAGAAGTTGTGTTGAGATCTTTTTGATCTTTTAGAATTGTTAAGTTAGAATTATAGTTTGCGATTGTTAAATATCCTTGTTGTAAACTCTTATTGCATAGTTAGTGATATTTGCTTACTGAATTTTGGCTTGATAGCTCTTATTTTTGGGGTGGATAATCGAAAACTTCCAATAGGGTGTATAATCAACGGACTTCAAGGTGTGTATATATCAAGGTATACATAATATTAATCAAACCTATCTTTTTTTATTATTTTCTTGTAATTTTGTGTTATTCCATATGTCATCTGGCACTTCATTTTTTTACCAAAACCCGTTTCTATTTCGACCATCAAACACCACTCCAACAAAACTCGCACAGAACTTGACACACATTCACTCCATTATCCACAAACCTCTCAAATAGCCATCAAATTACATAAAATAAACTCCTACATATTCTTAAAATCTACATAAACATCATTCATTTGACTCACCAAACATCTACCAAAAATTGAACGATTTCTTATGCACACATAACTATTTTTCTTCAACTTCAAACCACCATGTGATCTGTTAGGAAGTTATCTTCTGAGGACAAGTCATGAGGTCATTAATATCAAAGAGAACAATACCTTAATCTTAAAAGTTCAAGCTGTTACAAATGATATTAGAGTTGGACATTGGTCGTCAGATGGAAGTTAAGTGCCAAACATGGCAAAGTATTACTTTATGGGAGCAACCTCTTGGACTTATGATGGATAAGATGCTACATTGTATGGGTACCTCTAAAGCCTATGTGGGCCACCTCTAGTCCTATATACTTGATAGATTCTTATTGGATCTATCTGTGGACACTAATGAGAATATCAGTTGCTTAAGTTGGGGAGATTATAAAACCTCCTTAAGTATAATTAAGCTAAACTCTTAAATATCGAGGCACCTTTGAAGATAACAGTGAAATTTTATAAAAACTCCTAAGTTAACTGTGCTCAGATGAGAGCACCTCTCAGATGGGTGACCTGCTGAGAAGTTATCTTTTGAAGACAAAGTCAATGGAGGTGAAGAGGTGAAGAGGTTTGCATGTAGAAAAATAATTGTTCTACTTTGAACGGCAGTTTGGAGAATCAAACGAAATCAAAAATGCTATGAAATTTTAAAATGAGTGGATGGATGCTGTACAACTGTAGGCGCTGATTTCAAAGGGATTGGAGAAAGTTTGAGAGAGATAATGAGTGGATGGTCCAAACGTCACACTTCATACAATATTCGTAAAGTGGACAATTGAATGGGCAAACAAAGTCAAATTTGAACAAAACAGGATGTGTTTCGAAGCTAACAGAAAGCACTTCAAAACACACCAGAAAATCACATAAAATAAAAAGGAAAACAAATGAAAACTACCTGAAGATCCATACCTTGGTACTTCGAGATAGTACGCACCTCAAAGCTTCATCGGTTGTGCGCACAAACGACCGTTCCGATTGTCCAAATCAAAACTTAATAGCTTAAGCCAAAATTCAAAGAAAATATTTATTGACCATTAGAATTCAAAAACATTACAATATATAGCCCTTACAAACCCTAGGGCCAACCCTTGATCAAATGACTACAATACCCCTCCTTAACACCTTTTATATTCCCAAATGACTTTTCCACTCCTCAACCTTGATGGAGGACAATCCAATGCATCATTGCAACATTAAGCATCAACCTCATACATAAAAATATAAAAATAAAACAAAAATAAATAATCGGGTCCACCTGATTAACCCAAAAAAACTTAAAACATGACCAGTTCGACGAATCAACGCAACAAACTAGACCCACATACTTATGAAAATAAAAATACAATATTGAATGAAATTACACCTAAAACTCCATAAAATAAACTAAAATTAATTCTTCAAATATTCAGCTCCTTAGCATAAGCTCGTGCAACATTGCGGGGTCAAACCCATGGTGATTGTGCTGCGTCAGTCGTGAGGTCATTAAGATCGAATCAGACAATATTTTGATGCTTAAAAGTTAGGACGATTACAAATGATACCAAAGCAAGACATTGGTTGTCAACTAAAAGCTAAGTGTAAGATAGGGCAAAGTATTATTATTTCATGAGAACGACCTCTTAAGCCCATATAATGAGATAAGGTGCTAGTGGGGATGCATCTTAAGCCTATAGGGGCCACCTCAAGTTCTATCTACCCAATGAATGGATCTGTGTATAAACATTGACAATGATGTCAATTGCTTAAGTTGATGAGATTGTGAGGCCCTCTTAAATATAGTTAAGCTAAACTCTTAAATATTGAGACACATTTTCAGATAACTATAAAATTTTTTATAAGAACTTTAATATTAAGTGTGCTCAAATGATAGCACTGCCATGATGGATTGCCAACTGGAAAGTTATCTTTTGATGACAAATTTGTGAGGCAATTAAGGTCAAAGCGGACAACATTTTGAATCTTAAAAATTCGACTATTTCATTTTTTTTAATTAGACAATTTCTCGATTTATGCAAGTCATCCTTGGGCATGGGACATACTAATCTTCTTTGAACCCTACTAATCTTCTTTGAACTCATGATTGGATAAGGTACTACATGGAGGAAGGTACCTCATGAGCCTGTAGAGGGCACCTCTGATCATACCTACAATAATGGATAATTCTTGGATCAATGTGTGGACACTAACGAAGACAACAATTACTTTGGGGAGATTGTGAAGCCCTCTTAAGTATAATTAAGTTGAACTCTTAAACACTGATTTTTCTTTTTAGATAATAATGGAGCTTATGATAAGAACTCCAAAATCAAGCATACTCAAATGGGAGCACTCCCAGGATGGGTGACCTACTAGGATGTTATCTTCTAATAATAAAATTTTGAGATCATTAAGGTCATTGCAGACAATACATTGATGCTTTAAAGTTAAGGCTGTTAAAATGATATCAAAGTAGAGCATTGGGTGGAAAATAGAAGTTAAGTGTCATACAAGTAACACTCAATGGAAGTGACCTCTTGAATTCAAGATGAGAAAGGTGTTATATAGTAGTGGTACCTCAAAAAGAGCATATAGGGGACACCTATAGTGCGATATACCCGATGGATGGTTCTTGGATGTGTGTGGATACTGACAATTGTGAGGACCCAATGTCGGGTCAGAGGGAGCAGATCCAACACCAGTTTATGATGGTGATGTAAAACAACAGCAGCAACAAGTCCTCTAACCGCACGATTATATTGAGTGATTTAAGATACAAATATATAGACATCAAACATAACTCATTTATTAAAACTAAGTACTGATAGATGTCATCTTTACAAATATTAAATAATAAGTAAAATAGTCAATATTTGATATGAAATAAAAGCTGTACAAATTTATCCCTGCAAACATGTTTCAATTGCACTTGAAATTTAGCATAAAAAAAATTGCAGTCACAAAAATAAATACAGAATTATAGCGCTTGATATCTGAGGCAAAATAAGATTTTGTTAGGCAAGTACAAAATCGAGAAAAATGGGGGTTCATTTTTTTTGTGTTACATATCTCAACTTCCCTCTATACCGGCCCTCTCAAAGGCTTATCAATATAGGCTCCTTATGACTCCCAATGTCGGACAGCCCCGTCCTAGCGGTTGTCTGATAAAAAAAAAAGTATAAATCAGCATGGAACCTCTCACTTATCCAAACTTGTTCATATATCATTTTATGTGACTTTAAAAAGTACTTTTATCAAATTTGTACGATGCTGAGCAGAAAAGCATATTTAAACATAACTAATAAAAGACATCTGGTACCTTGTTCTTTAAGTTCAAAAAGTTCAACAGTTCGGATGAGTGACAGTTCGCTCAATCTATATTTAGGTTTTTGATATTTTAAATTAACCTTTTTAGCCAATATTAATATCTTCGTTTCTATTCTGTTTCCCTTTCATTTTCTCAACTTGATAGAAGTCCAAATTTTTAAGTTACTGATGTGGCAATAATATAATAACATTATTATTATCAATTTAATAATAATAATGATAAGAATAATGTATGAAAAACAGCATGGAAACGACTGTATAAATTGTATAACGTAATAATAATAATAATAATAATAAGAAAATGGAAATGATAAAATAAAAATGCTTGAATTGAAATAGACAGCATAGTCATTTTATAGCATTTGTACTATTGTTCATCATTAATTAATGACATCAATAATAATGCAATGACATAATATAGTAGTATGTTTATTAATAAGAAATGAAATAAAGGAAATAAAATATTAAAAATCTAATATCATTTGCTTCCTCTTTTCTTTTCTCTTTTTCTTTCTCTTATACTTCTCTTCTTACCTTAGGATTAGGATTGCCGGAAAGCGGAGGGAGATTGGAGTGGGGTTGTTGTCGGGCTACTGGCCGGAATGGGGTGGCCGGACGGCTGTTCGCTGGTTGTTGGTCGGCTAAGGGAGGGCTGCGGCAGGAGGGAGCTGGCTGCTAGGTGGCGGCTGCCGCTGCAAAAGGCTGGCTGGGAGGGTAGGGCTGGCAGGAGGCTGGCTGGCAAGGAGGAGAGGGGCTGGCTAGTAGGGAAGCTTGGCTGGGAAAGGGAGGAGAGGGGTTGGCTGGTATGGAAGTTGTGGGAGATGAAGGGGAAGCTGAGGGAGGTCTTATAGAGAAGATAGGGGAGGGGATAAGGAGGGCTAGTCGGCCATTTGGCCGACCATTCCTGCCCCAAACGGCACAGGAAAGGTTCCTGGCGTAGAACCTTCCGCGCGTGCAGGCAGAGTGATTCCGTGAGGAATCGGGGGGGGGGGGCGAAAGAAGGAAATTTTAAATAATACTTAAAGTTAAATTATTCGCATTTTTCCACTGTTTGAAGTCCAAAAATAACGAAACTTGACACCGAGGTGTGTTATGACATTACAAACACTCTCACACCGAAAATTTTCTATTTGGATAAATATTTTATTTTTAATTAATTTCTGAAGTTTAAAACTTCAAAAATTAACCACGATCAAACCGGCGCTCAGAATTTAATAAAACTTTTCGAGCAGCCTTTAAGTAATATACTTAACACAACGACACTGAAATTGATGAATTCTAACACATATTTCAATGTTCTTGATTTATTGGATTTAATTAATTCAAAAAATAAAGTGAGAGCTTCCATTATTCGGATTTCCCCCAAACTAGGGCACTTTGATCTTAAAATTATTCTTATCTAAGAATATTTTTGTTTGCCCTATATTGAAATTCCCCGGGGTCCTGATGTCTGAGGCGGGCTCTGACCTAATTTGAAAAATAATGACATTGGGTCGTTACAAACTCTACTACTTAAAAATGTAGTCGTCCTCGACATCAAGCAAACAAAACTTAAATATGGGTGACATTAATACCTGATACTATGTCATTGTCTCCAAGTGCTAAGACTGGAGTGAGCGTGTAAATTCTTGCGGGAGCGGGGTTACGATATGCGGGTTCTCTCCTTTGATTGGGTGTCTGCGCAGTTGGTGGCCTTTGGGCGTTGGTTGGTTCTGGGGCGGCTCCTCTTGTTTGGGCATGAAATGGGGTTATAGCTGTTATGGTGTTTGTGCCACTTATAATGGTCGCTCTGTTTATCGTCCTTAAGGATCGACATTCCCGAATTTCGTGGCAGAGCTTGCCACACATAAAACACCTTTTGCCGTTGTGGTAGCACTTGCCGTAAGAACGAGGTCTCCAACAATCTCCTCTTATTCCTTGACCGATGTTCTCAGAAGTTAGTTGGAAAATTTTAGCAGATAGGTTGGGTTGTTGTCTTTTGAAAATTCCCTGGTCCTCTATGAAATGATCCTATCTCTTCCCTTGTCCTGTGTGATTAGAAAGTGTGTTATTTTCTTCATGTTCCATAATGAGCATGTTTAAATGGAAGCAGGCTCCAACAAAGGGTGTCTTTCATCCCTGATAGAAAATGATTGCACCTTATTTTTTCTGTACTTATCAGGTTCTGAGCATACCTTGACAATCTTGTGAACTCGGCCTCATAGTTGGCCACGGAATTTCATGAATTGGTTCTCCATGATGCTTTGGGCAGCTTGCGGGATATATTTGGCTCGTAAAGCTTCTGAAAATGCTTCTCAACTTATATTCTCCAATTATATGTTAGTCAAATCAGTGTTGACGATGGATTCCCACCAACGGTCAGATTTGTCTTTAAATAGGTAGCGGGTCACACGCACTGCTTTTTCACTTGGACACTCCATACTTTTTAGTGTCTTTTAATTAATTCAGAAAATAAAGCGAGATTTTCCGTTATTCGGATTTCTCCCAAACTAGGGCACTTTGATCTTAAAATTATTTTTATCTAAGGATATTTTTGTTTGCCCTAATTTGAAATTCCCTGGGTCCTGATGTCTGAAGCGGGCTCTGACCTAATTTCAAAAATAATGATATTGGGTCATTACAATAATAATGTAAGCTGCTTTAAATTGGGAAGATTGTAAAACCCCTCAAGTATAATTAAGCATAACCCTAAACACTCCATGGGAGTGACCTCTTGAAACCATGATGAGAAAGATGTTATATAGTAGGAGGTACCTCAAAGAGAGAATATAGGGGCCACCTATAGTGCAATATACCCAATGGATGGTTCTTGGATGTGTGTGGATACTGATGATAACATAAGTTGCTTTAAGTTGGGGAGATTGTAAAACCCCCTTAAGTATAATTAAGCAAAACTCTTAAACATCAAAGCTTCTTTTCAGATAACGATAGAATTTCTGATAATAACTCTAAAATTAAGCGTGCTCAAATGAGAGTACTCCTAAGATGGGTGAGCTGCTAGAAATTTGCCTTATACAAACAAAATTGTAATGCCATTAAGTCAACGCGAATAATATTATGGTACTTGAGAGTTTAGACTATTACAACATATTCTTCAAATTCCGAAGTATTAAATGCATTCTACTAGTTGCAATTTGCATACTTCAAAAATGCCTTCTACCACTACATAAGTATTGAGTAGTTTTCCATTGCACCTCCAAACCATTTGTAGATGTCCATAAAATTACCAAACAACAACACCTCATGCAAGCACAATAATCAGAATAATAATGTGTATAATACCCATTGCAATAAGAGAATGGAGTCAAGAGCTAAATAAATAAAGACTAGTAACTACATTTAGTAGACATTCAAGAATATGCTATCATTATTTTTAAACAACAAAATTGAATTTGAAAACCAACAACAATATGCTTGATGTTACCAAAACAAATTGCATTATACTAATCTTATCTAGGCAAATATCATGATCAAATCACTGGAAGAAAAAAGAGTAAAGAAATCCAGAGCAAAACCCATGAACAAAGCAACCACAGCCTAGCCACTACGCAAACCAAACAAAAACACAAAATAACCAGAGGCTGGGCTATACTCTAATATAAGAAAGTTGGATTCTATCAAGCAGAAAAATGGCTCGCAAATGTTTTCGGCTACAAAATGTTCAATTTGTCACTATCAATGCAACAGTTGGCAAGCCAATCAGCAGCTTGATTGGCCTCCCTCCAAATACGATAACTAAAAAAGCTAAATTTGTCAAGGAGTTGAAAATACTTTCTAATAATGTAACAACAATGCCGATTCTCGATTTGATGTTATTAACAAGATTCAAAAACAAATCTCCAGAACAATGAGCAAGGCCTTAACTTCAATAATAAAGGAGGATGAGGCTACAACATTACAAAGAAAAGCAAAGATAATTATGCCATTTTGATCTCTAGCTAAGCCACCACCAACTATTTTTCTATTGACTTTTAAGAAGCTACCGATAACATTCAATTTAATGCCAGTGCGCTTTAACATTTTAGCCACAGTAATTAATAGCCCTCGTCCGCTTCCTTGAAATTTTTTGAATTGATTAAGGTCTTTTTATGAGGCCTTAGTAACATAAAGAATAACTTTCCAGATTATTTTATTAACATTAAAGATGAATTCTCTATGCATGCAATTATTTCTCACTTCCCAAAAAAACCACGAAATGATCAAAGAAATGATTGTTCAAATGTGACCAATTTTAACTAAGTTGCTTAAAATGCAACATGACCAAATGAAATTGTTTAATTGGGAGAGAGAACTTTTAAAAAATTAGCAAAATAGCTTCAAATGTTCTTAGCCTTGTCATTGTTAATGAAAAGGAGACTAAATATATTTAGGAATAGAGTAATAACACAAGTTTATAGACAAAATATTAAAGTCTTTAAGGTTCAGAATCTCATCAACAAGAACACATTGATAAAAATATGCCACAGAATGTTGCCCATAAAAAATGGTTAGGCCTAGTTATGATGTTATTTAAATCCCTTTTAAGCACAAAAATATTGGACCATCCCATTTCCAAAATAATGATATCTTGCTCGCTAATATTAAAAGGAATTGACATGATTTCATCAAATTAAGCAGAAAAGCTTCTCCCAGTTTGTCACTACCCCAATTGTGATTGTAATAAAAATCCTTAATTTTACAGGCGGATGTTCTATACTGAGGTAATCTATCAGCTAAGGAATCTTCCCCAAACCAGTAATTGTGCCAGAAGAAGACTTTACCACGCAATGTGTTTTTCAACTTGTAATTTGAACTTGTTGATTCGTATTTAGATAGAAGAATCATCATGTTTAGTGGAAAAAATGCATAGCATGGTTTCTTTTACATAATATTTAGTAAGGAACTTTGCCCATAAATTATTACCATCTCTAAAGTTCCACCAAAGCTTAAAAGAAAAGATTTTAACAATATATTTAAGATTTCTAAAACTGAGACCTCCATTTTCAACTAGATAACAAAGCTCTTTTCATTTAAACCATTGAAACTTCTTATTATTAGTTTTGGATCCCCAAATAAATTTGTTGAGCACTTTATCAATTCCTTAAATAGAGTGAGAAGGGGATTGCGAATTGAAATAAATAAATAGAAATGAAAATAAGAATCCACTTAACATAATGCGATTGCCCAGAGATGGAACTTTAAATTCCCATCCTGGGAGCTTGTTAATTTTAGCGAAAACATTGTCATCATGGTAGATTTTATTAGTGCCTTTAACTAACAGAATGTCAAGATATACTTAATGGGTAGTTTTTATAAGCAAAACACATAAACAAGGAAATGGATCTACACTTTGGCCTTGTTAAACTTCTTAGAGGTAATAAAGCAGCTTTTATTTCTGTTAATATTTAACCCCAGAGACCATCTCAAAATGGCTAAAGAGATTTATGTTCTCCTAAGAGACGTTTTGCTTCCATTAATAAATAGAATATAATCAGCACAAGCCAAATAGGTGATGCCCATGAGGCTTTGGTTCTATAAAACATAGATGGGTAATGACGGTACAGATTGTTTTTACTTCTGGAGAAGTAGTCCGCATCCAAGATGTATAGAGGGGGAGAGTGGGTCACCCTGACAGAGTCCTATAAAACTTTTAATGAAGCCCACTTTGCAACTACTGATCAAAATAGAGAACTAGCAGTTATTAAGGCAATTCCCAATAACTCTAATAACCTACTCAAAAAAACCAAATTTGTTGAGCTTGATATTTGAAGTTCCAGTTTATGAAATCAAAAGATTTAGAGGTGTCAATTCAATAACCATTTACCCCTTATGATTTTTTTGCTAATATCATTGATTAATTCATGCACAAGAAAGATATTATCATAAATATTACGGCCCTTCACAAAACCACTTTGGCTCAGGAAAATGAGCGTAGGAAGAATATTAGTTAGCCTATTCACAATAATTTTGGATATAAGCTTATTAAGGGTATTGCAAAGGCATATGGGCTTAAAATCTCCCCAAGAAGTGTGAGTTGAATTTTTAGGGATAAGGACAATGGAGGTGAATGTGTAGTATTAAGGTAGTGAACACCTTTGAAGAAATCACAAATTACATTCCAAACATCAGTGTGAACCCAAGAATTTTGGAAGAAGAAATCGAAAAACCATCTGAACCAGCACATTTTTTTCCCATTCATGGAAAATAAAACAACTTTAACCTCCTCCAATGAAGGGGGATAATAAGAGCACATTTTCTTCCATAAGAATCAAGCTTTGAATATTATTATTATTAAGATTAGGTATAGCATCATCATAATTAGAATAAATATTCGAGTTAATGAATGGCAAAGGTCTGAATATTATCATAAGAGAAAAATCAAGTATCATCTTTTTTAATTTTATGGATCCGACTAGTGATGCATTTTGTTATACTATGTAGTGAAAATATTTTGCATTTCTTTCCCCTTCAGAAAATTTTATGAGGGAAGCCTTTTGACGCCAATAAATTTCTTCCATATGCCCGGCAGAGAGAAGCACAAGCTTTCCTCCACATAATTCTATCCTCCATAAACCCTGAAGAAAGAAATATGTTTTCCAAATCAGTATTCATCACAGTTTTTTTAACAATATCAAGGATATTACCAAAGAGATTTTTGTTCCAAAGGACCCGTGCTTTTTAAAGCTTATTTAACTCTTGACAAAGGATGTATAAGTAACTATCATCCGTTCCATCCAGCAGTCCATCACAATGTTAAGAAAATTCCTATGGGTTATCCACATATTTTAGAGTTTAAAGTTGGGGGAGAAATTAAAAATTATTCAAAGAACTTTAAATAATAGGGGTGAGTGACCAGACCATATTCTATTTAAGTGGGAAATTTTAGTAACATTGTAAGAATTAGTCCAATTTTCTGAGAGTATTCTATCCAGTCTCTCCTAGACACTGCCATTGGTTCAGGTGTACAGCAAGCAAGAAAAGCTGCATCAATGAGGCAACAGTCAAAAATATCATTAGCAAATTCATTCGCCACGTTGTAAATTACCATTATTGCAGTCATTGTAAGTATTATATTTAGTAGGTAACTCGTTATTAGTTTGTGTGAAGTAGTGAGCCACGTTATCATTATTAACTGTGAAATCGTCCACATCGCATTGGAATAAGGTATTCCCACATGATCCATCGAGGGCACTTACAGTTCCATAAAATAGAAGGAAACAAATGGAAACTACCAAAGAAACAGACCACAGGACTAGATCTTGTGAAGAAGAGAAACATTTAATAGACACCAGCAAAAATAAACAGCAGCACGAACAAGGGAAAAAAGTTACCGTGACTTCAAAGAGAACAAAATATCTCACCAGCAATACTTGAAGAAAGAAAAAATCCACAGCAAGCCAAGCTCAACACACTGACAAAAAATGGAAGATGAAGTATGGAAAACGCAAGAGGGACTTTGATTTCTCAAAGCCCTAAAAAGCTACAAATCACTGAAAGAATAAGCCGGGAAGCGAAACTTCACCCCCAAGTTCTTCGGGAGAACCACTTCCCTCAAGCGAGGAATCACATATATCATTGATTTTCGCAAGAAAATTGACAAAAAATGATGAAAAGTGGAGAAATCGCAGTTTTTGTTGTTGCAAAAAGTGTTTTTGTAACACCTCCCGAGTCGCCAAGAAAAGAAGCTAATGTCTTCCTAAAAAGCCCAATGATCTTGCGAATAATTTGATCTATCGTATTTTTATTAACATTGTGTTAGCTGCCTTACTTTCATGTGATGTATCACTCTGCCGTTTTTTTTTTTATTAATGTAAAAGGGCCTTTTCTAGCGTTTACAAAAAAAATTCGCATGACTTAACTGCAGAATCCCAGCATTACATTTAGCTTAAGTTAAGATAGATTTGATTTTAAATATTTTTTAACAAATCTACTGAAATGAGTAAACCTTCAGCACTTTAAACAAAAGGAATAGAGTTGTCTCACTTAACATTAGTTTCCACTCTTTTCTTCAAAAAGTTAAAATTAAGAATCCAGGAAACAATTTTCTCTCTCCCATAAAATTTTAGATAGCAATCACTTGTCTACATAATCAAATCTTATGAATAAACCGATGCAGCCCAACATAATAACAAAGCTCAAGAATACATTTTCTTTGGAAAGGATATTACCATGGAGGATAGGTATCCAATGCATAAAACTCCCACCACCATATTGTCCTCCCACATGAAAATCTAAGAGAAGTTAAATCTCATTAAAAAGCAAATATATAACAAGTAGGATCCCACCACCACTTGTGCATATTTTATTATCAAAAACAAAAATTGAAGCAAATAAATCCTATATCCTATAGCAGGCCACCCATTTCTTATTTGACATTTGCGAAATTCATATATTCATTTTTTCTAACAAAGGCATAAAACGATCTACGCTTAATATTCCCAAACGATTTGAGACACCATCCTCTGATCTTGTTCATTATTGGAGCCACTCCATCCAACCTTGCTATAAACGAACTAATTTTTTGTTCTATCCTTTAAAATATAACCACTCATTCACCTTAGCATCCACATCTCTATAACATTTATATTATTAGTATGTTTCTTTTTTGTTGGCCAACAATTAGCTTCATACAACATAGCAGGTTGTATAGAGACTCTAAAAAAATTTCCTTTAATTTTGACTAGGATTTTTCGATCACACAATACTACAAAAGCACTCCTACATTTCATCCAACCAACTGGGATTTTATTAATCACATTTTTGTCAATTTTACCATTATTTTGAGTAATTGAACCAAAGGTATTTGAATTTCTCGCTCTTCATGATCACATAGCAATCAATAGTTGTCTACGAGATTATGACTTCTATTACAATTAAACTTGCACTACATATATTTTGTTTTCGATCTACTAAGATGAAACCTTTTAAATTCTAAAATAACCTTTCGTAGCTCAAGTTTTATCTTAACTACATCCCTAGTCATATTATTTAAGAGTCATTTGCAAATATGCACCAAGGAGCATTCGCTTGAATGTGTTTAGTAAGCATATTCGTAGTTAAAATATAAAAAAAAATTGACTAAGAAAAGAGCTTTGATGTAATCCAATAATAACAAAAAAATCATTAAACAAGCTATCTTGCAATCAAACACGTCCTAGCTCCATTATACATATTTTAATTACATAAATATATGCCACCGAAATTATCTCTCTGAAACTTCTCTTGGTACTCTATATTAAATTTTCCAAGATCTATAATGATTTAATAAAGATGTTTTCTTTCTCAAAAATTCTCCATCAAACCCCTTAATATAAATGAACAGCTTACATAGTAAATTTTCCTATCATAAACCAAATTCAATCACACCCTCCGAAAGTTTTAATGTATAGCACATTAACTTAAATCCACTATAATTTACACAATCTTGAATATTTATTTTATTCTTTAAAATAAGTACAACAATACTCCACTTATTGGCCATTACTTTAGTCTTCAAAATAACATTAAATAACCTATTAAACCAAGAAATTCCTTCCACACTCAAATACTTTACATATGATAAAGATGTCATCCAATACTAACCTTTTCCACTATTCATCCACTTTAAATTAACATAAATCTAAGTTTTACTAGCCCATCGAATGAAAGAATAATTAAGACTTTTGCCTAATATATCAAATTAATTCTCAAATGCAGCAATCTTAGCATCAAAAACTAATATTTAAAACCACAATAAGCTAGATTAAATTACACTTAAATCAATCTTTAAAAAATATTATTTTTCTTTAATCTTTACTTAAATATCTAATTTTTGCCACCAAGCAAAGTTAATATTACATTCTCTTTATTTTGATTCACCAAATATTTATTTAGCTACTTTACGAATACAATTGAAACCAAATTTTATACAAAGATTTCCCCTCACCATCTCATTGTTCAAGTTTTGAAACTTCACTTAAAATATCGTAATGTAACCCTTCTTAAGATTTGATCATCTAATTTTCAAACATTTTAGATTTAATAATGCTCTTCTTATTTTCAAATCAAAATTCAATAATCAATCTTAGGTCGTGATACAATCGCTTGGAATAATTTTACAATCCTTGCACTATAAACAATCTAATTACACTAAGAGAAAATAATCAATCTGAGTATAGAGGGCATGACAGAATATACAAAATATTTACAAACCAAGTGCATTGGTTTAGTTCCAAAAGAACTTGTCACAATTGAAAAAAAAAAGATAAATTGATGTAATTATTAGAGAACATGCCAAATCATCTCTGAAAGAGTCAATCAAAATTAAAAATTAATATATATTTCTAAAAATAACAATTTATAATTTAGGAAGAAATATAAAAACATATAACAATAACATACAAAAAATTTCAAATCTAGGAACGTGTAACAACTTGCAAAAGCAACCTTAGCCATAAATCAAGTATTTTTACTGTAAGCATACGAAGGTAAACCCACCTTTTTCTTAGCAGCCTGAAATAAAGACCTCACCCGTCGAGCACCAACACCAACAAACCTAGCGTGGAGCAGCAAACATAAAAAAAAATTATTAGAAATTAATTAACCATATTGAGTGCACCCCTGAAGTAAAAATGCTCAAATTTTAATGCCAAACTTGCTAAAGGACTCTCAATTGTGAAAACAAACAATTTCTTGCAGTTTTGTTCCTATACATCTATTAAAAGTTGCAATAACATGAAGCAAGGAATTCCATATTTCAGTAAATAAAAGCACTAAATCCTTACAGCTGAAGTTGCTAGCTTACATTTCTTCAAACTCAGATCCTGCTCGGTAGAAGAACGGTACTCCAGCCTCTCCTGCAATAGCCTGAACAAAAGGAAAAGGGAAAAGGGAAAAAAATCTACCCATTATTTCTTAAGAATTGATAAACAGCAAAGTTGTATCAGATAACTGGCAAACAACAAGGGCCTTTTGTATATGTAGCTTTATCAGTCTAATCGACAAAAGAAAAATTAATAGTGAAATTTACAGTATAAAAATGAAAAAATAGTATCTAAAACGAAAACAAACTTTTGTATTTTCAATAAAATGGAGTGACTCAAATTCCATAAGTTTAATGATTATCAAACTATGCAAACTGTCAAAAGTAATCACCATCTCCTACAAGCACATTAAGATGTTCTAATTCAGAAATATTAAATTATCATGATCTCGTTGCAAGACAATTTAAGCTTTTCAGCAAATTAATGATAAATACGGAATGAACATAGATGCAGCTAAGCCTCTCCTAACATAGCTTACCTTGGCAAGTAAAGTCTTTCCTGTACCAGGGGCGCCAGTTAAAAGAATTCCCTAAGAGAAAGCAATAGCCAAGCATACACAATTAAGCAAGGCAGAAGATATATAACCACATTAAACGAAGAAAAACAGAAGAAAATGATAACGAGCAAAATTTTTCTTTTGCTCAAATTGTTACTCAAGCTGAAATAATTGTTTAATGAAAAACTCATACATGAACAATATAATAAGCTTTCCTAGCCAAAAAATATTCAAGAAAAAGAAAACAATATAAAAGATTACTCCAGTTAAGAACAGGTAAATAAAAATGCAGCAGCACACAGATACCTAGCCAGGTACCTTTAAATAAGTTCTATGATCAAGGGCCAATATAAATATTCAATCATTTCTCCCTCTCAATTTGGATTGACACAAACCAAGATAAAAGAATTGACAGAATTCTAGAATAGTTTTCTACACAATCATTTTGTTAACATAATCAATTATGTAGTGATATCAGCATACAGATTAACCCATTGACATTTCTAATTGGCAAAACTAAAATAGTTGATGAACTATTTTGGCAAATATCTCATTCAAATAATCTTTTCATCATTATAATTTCACAAATTTCAAGAACTACTAAATGAAACTCATGCTTAGGGCTACAACTAGATTTAATATTTCGTTTCTTGCTCCATCAAGTGAAAAATTAACCCATAAAAATACAATACTCAAAATCTCACCATATTTTCATTAAACTTCCCAATATGAATTAGAGTGTGCCTCTTATATGTCCTTAATTTTTAAAAAGCAATCCCCTCTGATGTGTACCGTAAATTCAAAGTGTGTTTTCTTGGTGACAATAGAACTGAATAATTACACTAACTGCAAGAAAATACTAGAAAGCTTATGTCACAACTAGATAGCATTGCCAACAATTCCTAGGAGTATCTCTTTACATTTCTCTTACATGGATTGGAATGTTAAATTTTAAGATGAGATTTGTAGAAGTTTATAGCATCTTACAACCAAACAAAAATTCTCATTTTCAAAGTAAATCTAAAATACTTTTCCACTAGTTATCAAAGATAACTGATGCAGGACATGTAGCTTACATGAGGAAGAGGCCCAAAGGCAATTGCACGGAGAATGATTGGAAGTTGTAGGGTTATGACAAGTCTTGTCGTGTTTGGTTGTGTTGTGCATGTGTGAAATACTATATATTTTTTTTATTATTTCAATATTTATGATGTTATTAACATTATGTGATAATGTTCTTAACTATAATGTATCAGAAAGATCATAGGTCTCACGGGGAGTTGTGGCGAGGCCTTTGTAGTCTTTTAGCATTGCTAGGTTAAAATTATGATCTGGGGCTGCTATATATCTTTGATATAAACTCTTATTGCATGGTAATGATATTTTTTCAAGAATTTTACTTGAAAGACCTTGATTTTGGTATAAACAATCGAAAACCTCCGTTGGTGGGTATAATCAACGGGCTTCAAAGTGTGTATAATCTTGAAGGGATCAAGGTGTGCATAATTTTGATCAAATCTATCTTTCTTTTTTTTGTTTTCTCTATTTTCATAATGTTCCATTTGCTATCTTTTATTCTCATTTTATTTCACCAAAATTTGTTTCCGTCTCGACCATCAAACACTCCTCCAATGAAACCTATGCAAAACCCGACACCATTTCATTATTCCATCCATAAAGTTTTCAAAAATTCACCAAATCGTATAAAAAGCTCCTACAAATTCCTGGCCTCCGCCAAAACATCCTCCCAAATTTCATCCGAATCTGACTTCATTTGACCAACCAAACATCTTCCTGAAGTTGACCGTTCACTAAGGCACATGTAGCCGTCTTCTTCAACATCACACCACCAATAACCTTCATAGATTTAATATTCAATTTGCAGGAAATATGGATACCGATTTCTAGAGTTAAAGACTTTGCATTTTTCCCCTTTATTAACCCTTCCATTTCAAAATTTTAATAATCATCCCTTATTATGGAAACCACGTATACAATTAAAATATCTAGTTCACCTACTAATTACTGCTTGGAGATTATTACATAAATAGTTTGACTAAGATGCAACCATAGCTTCACTACCTTTCTGATCCTCTCAAAACATGCTTTGTATGAGACCATAAAAGGGATGTTTTATAGAACATTTATTTTGTTTGTTCCAAGGCTCTTCTAAAACCCACATACGGTTCATAAATATATGTTTCTCCCAATCGCACTCTAATAAGACATTCTTTGTGTCAAGCGGGTATACAAACAAATTACGTTTAATGTTAGTGGGAGCAGTCATTATATTTATGTTTATAATTAAGCTTTCTTGGTTATCAATGTAGTAAAAATTTGAGTGACCCGTTACATGTCTTACCTTAAATCCGTTATTTCTACTTGATTTAAGCCTACAGGAAAAAAATAGCTTACATCCAAATTTTATCTTACTTTAGGCCTGTAATCTCAAAATTCACAATTTTTCTAAGCAATTGCTCATATGTCAAAATTATTCAGCAATCATATGATTGGTAAGGTCATGATCGTGTTCTAATAATAGTTAGAATATCAAAATAGTCAAATCAACGATTGATTATCCAAGAAATATCAAAGGAATACGATTAGAAGTACTCAAACTGACAGAACCAGTATTTGGAGGTTCTGATTGATCATTTGCTAGTGAGGTATTCAAATCAATTGTAATTTTCTGATCATTCTCCAAATATATAATTAAAGCTAGGATTTGTAGTACTTTATTCCAACAATAGCAATACGCCTTTAGATGCAATTTGGCACCAAAATGTATAGTTTTCATTATTATCTTGAAAGTTCCTTATAAAGAACTACAGTTACTAGATTTGTAAGCATTTTAAAACTTTTACAAAAACAATCTTCAACACGATTATTGTCAAGGGACTAACAATAACATTCATATCGATGCATTTCAGCCTTTCAATTTTCCATCTAAAAATATTCACATCGATGCAAGCTTGCTTTGTCAAGGGATTAACATATACACCCTCTTGCACAAATCATGCACAATGAAAATGCATTTTAGCCTTTGAAACCAAATTGCTCGAAAGATCTATGAAATGTAAACAAAAAATTGGGAAACAAAACATCTCGGGTAAATGGAGTTTTAAAGTTTAAGCGGGTATCTTATTAATAATATATAACACCTAGTAATTTGGAATATTAATAAAAAACATGAAAATCATAGCAATTACAGGTAAACGCTTATTTTCATCCAAAAATGCCCTCTCATCATGGAGATTCATGATCTATTGATAGAAATAAATGTTTTGTTAAGACTCCCTCAAACAAAACATTTTCTAATCCAAAGCCTGCAATCAATGAATTCATAATAAGCCAAATTTTGATAATACAATAGAATTCTAAGAAAAAGTCCAGCTTAAATTTCCTAGTAAAAAAAAACTCAATATAAGAAAATGTAATCATCAATAAAAGTTACAAACCACCTCCTCCTTAATAAGGTGGCAAGCTCTTAAAGATCCCCAAACATTACTACAGTTATGTGAAATGGTTTCAGCAAAATTGTTAGACCATGATAGCTTTTATAACAAACACACAGAAACCTACCCTTCAAAAAATTTAGAAAAACTGTTTTAAATAAAAAATGAAATGAAGGAAAAGTAAAAAAAAATAGTATTAAATTATTTTTTCAAAAATAATGATCTAAAAATTGTCACCAAGTTCTTGAGCTTTTTAATACTGAATAAATTCTCTTTGAAATAGAATAGGGCGTTTAAATCTCTACTATTGCCATTTATCTTTCCCAATCCTGATCCAAACAGTGCAATGGGAAATAGAAAAATAGCTTGGTAGGAAAAAATAATTAATTTGCTCGTTAATGAAATCTTAAAATCTATCGTGAATATTTATGATGCATTCCCTAAATTCTCTAGTCATTGATCTAATTCTCAAGCTTCTCCTTGCACTACTCAATGCATAAGTCAATAATTTGCTTATTATTAAAGAAATAATAAAAATCAACATCCATAATTAATGCAAAGAGATACGAACTTATGCAGTAGAAAAAGAAAATTCATTAGACAGAATGGCTTGTGTTCGAATACATATATTTGCTGTCTTAGAGCAACAAAAATAAATATAATTGCAGCATAAATTTAGTCATTAAATATCAAATAAAGAATCATCGAATTATATATTGAATAAACCAAAAAGAGAAAGTGAAGCTTTTAGTTGTATTTATTTACTTTCCAACAAGTAATCTACAACAACAACACTAAGCTTTAATCCCACTAAGTGGGGTCGGCTACATAAATCCTTGTTTCCGTTATGCACGATCAAATAGAAGCCCCCCTTTAAGTTCTAAGAGAAGATCCCATGTCTTTTTAGATCTTCCTCTTCCTCTTCGAATATGGGAGAAATTCATAAACTCAATTTTTCTAATAGGGCATTGCACGGTCTACACTTAATATGCTTGATCCATCTAAGGTGGCATTCCATAATCTTATCCACTCCATCCTTGCAACGAATAAGCTCATTTCTCATTCTATCCTTACAAGTATACCCACTTATCCACCTAAGCAAATCCTCATCTCTATAACACTTATTTTATCGATAAGCTTCTTCTTTGTTGGCCAACATTCGGCCACATATAACATAGTTAGTCGTATAGCTACTCTATAAAACTTTCCTTTAATTTTGAATGGGATTTTCGGATCGCATAACACTCCAAAGCACTTCTCCTTTTCATCCAACTAGCCTGGATCCTATGAATCACAGTGCTCTCTATTGTCCTTATTTTAAATAATTGAAGCTAGGTACTTGAACCTCTCACTTTTCTAAATTATAAGATCCTCAATCGTTGTCATCGATATTAAGGCTTCTAGTACCATTGAGCTTAAAGGCCTTATATTTTGTTTAGGTTTACTAATATAAAAAAATTTGGATTCTAAAACAATACTTCATAACTCAAGTTTTGCTTTAACTCCATCCCAAGTCTTATCAATCAATAGAATATCATCTGCAAATAACATACACTAAGGAATATCCTTTACATGTGCTCAATAAAAACATCCATAGCAAATATAAAAAATATTGGCTGAGAGTTGAACCTTGATGTAATCCAATAAGAACAAGAAAATCATTAGACAAACTAACTTGTAATCGAATATTTGTTATAGCCCCATTATACATATTTCTAATAACATTAATATATGAAACACAAATCCCTTTTATCTCTAAAGCTTTCCAAATAACTTCTCTTGGTACTCTAACATAAGAATTTTCAAGATCAATAAAAATTAAATATAGATCTTCTTTTCGTTCTCTAAATTTTTCCATTTAATCTCTTAATGTAAGGCTTCCAAGGTAGATGTACTTAGCATAAAACCAAATTAATTTTGCAAAATACAAGTATCATTTCATTATACATATCTTATTTATATGTATCCCAAAGTTTCAAAGTATTACACATTAACTTGATTCCTCTATAGTTAGTATAGCCTTGAGCATCAACTTTATTCTTATAAATAATTATAACATTACTCTTTCATCACTTATTTAGCATTTTTTTAGTCTTCAAAACAATAATAAATTATTTGGTAAGCTAAGAATTTCTTCCTCACCCAAATATTTTCATACATTGATAGCAATGTCATATGACCTCTTTAAAGCATTCCAAATCTCATACATAAAGAAAAAGCCAAATGCTGACATAACAGCCAACCAGGACAGCATTCTGAACAACAGGAGTCACAAGTAAACATTAAATGATTGTAATCTGAGTAGCATGCATTTTGTATTGATATCTGCAAGATAGTATATACTCAAAAAGAAAATACTTTTAAACTGTACTTGGCATACATATTTTTTTAATGCCTATCAAATAAATACTCATTAAAATAGATTATATAATTTTATTAAATCCAATACCCATAAAGATCTTTTTTTTAACTTTTTTTGTCTATCTTCATAACAAATAGGCTCAATCCCTCATCTTCTTTGCACAAAACAAACGGGATTTTTGAATATATGTAAAGTTATTCTCAAGTTTTGCTCAATCACAATAACATGCTCATAATATCTTCAGAATACCATATTTGAACATTCTTTTACAATAATCTTACTAATAAATCATTTCTTCAAGACACTTTTGATAACCTGAGTGTTTGTTTAACTTAAAATATGTTGATATCCTTAATATTATAGGCAGCACAATCCCAAGGAAGTTCTTACATCCAGCGTAAAGTTCGCTTAAATTTTTGCCATAGTTATCAGTTAAGCATGTGTTTACCAGCACATATAATTAAGGATGGCATCAAGTAAAGCTCAAGCAATTCGGGTTTGTCTCAAACTCAAACATTTTGAGTTTGGCCAGACTCGACTCGAGCTTGATTCAAGTCGAGCTAGCTCTACTCCAAATAATTTAATTTCTAGTTGAGTTAGAAATTGAAATGAGTAGGCTCAAAATTTGAATTTTTAAAAATTTAGCAATAGTTTTACGAACATACCCAGCCCAAAATACAATATAAAAACTTTATTGTGATAAGAATCAAACCCAAGACTTTTGAACTTTAAAATCACCCCAAACCAATTAAGCTACGACTTATATTCTATTTTCAACGAATGCATCATAAATTTAATATTAATTTTTAGTCGATCAATTAAAATATCAAGCAAGTCGTCCAAAACTCAAAATTAACTTAAAAAGATTTTGAGTTTGAGATTCGACTCGTGACTTGAAGTATTTTGAATCTATTTCGAGTTGAATCGAAGTTCAAATTATTTTGAGTTTCGAGTTTTGAGCACAAGTGCCAGCCTACATATAATCAAATAAAGATAGAAAATGCGCAAAAAGACAAAGGGAAAAAGAGCTTGGATGTTCACAAACCTTTGGCAGCTTGCCACCAAGGCGGGTAAACTTTGCTGGATTTTTAAGGTACTGTACAACTTCTTCAAGCTCTTGCTTAGCATCATCACAACCCTTCACATCTTTAAAGGTTTTGATATTCTGCATGCAACACAACTGATAATAATGAGACAAAGGAACAGTTAAACTATTGATGTTCTTTCTGTCTCTAACCTTACTTGAAGTGGCTAAATAATAAAGCCAGCGAAAAGGTTAATCCTAAGGTAAATAGTTCACAAAACAAATTTTAAAAATTAACTTTTGGAGTTTTGCATGATTGAACTAGAATTCAGGGTTGCAAATAAATCACATTCCATAAAATCTACACAAAAATGACACTGCAGTAGCGAAAAATTTTGTAAAAACTCCAACCTGTAAGAATGTCATCAAGGATTAAAATGCTGATGGACCGGACTGCTAGCAAATGTTGCTCTATTACACTTTGTATCGGTGTTCAGTGTGATACGCAAATATACCTTTATGAAACAAATGTATAGGCGAAATCTGGTTTTGCCACAAGTTATGTGATCTTTCAAGTCCTTTATAGCACAAGTATATATAAAAAAGAGAACAAATGAGCCCAAAAACATTGAAAAAAAATAATACAGAAGTACAGCTACAGAAATTACCTGCTACTAACTATCAAACTAACCTAAGACAGTTCTAAATTGTAAATACATAATCGTGAACACACATAAAGATGCCAATGTTGTAATATGCTACAAACAAATCATGCCCCAATTTATATTTACCAACTGAAATGATATCTGCATTCATGTGCCAATTGGAAGGTGAATTCATAATGGATTCATGGAAGAACAGAAAGATTAAACAGCATATCGTTTGCATCAGCAATCAGGAAATCCAAACATAAATGAAAACCAATTGTGGCTACAAAAACTAGCAGTCGATATGATATTAAATATTCAGACAAATTTTTGAAACTCTAACCCAAAGATGTTCAAAGTGGGTAGTGTACAGTAGTGTAAGTAGTGTTAAGCAGCCATGCTTTCCCAGTCAATAAAGGTTAGTTGTCATCTTTTCCCTATTTAACTATGATACAGGCTAAATTTTCTGTACTAGATTGATTGTTAGAACAAATTTCAGGAAGCTTGCAGCGAACATATTTTCCACAGTAACAAATAAATGTGTACCAAATAGAACTGGTCACAATTAAACTTAATGGTTCATTAATCAGTTACATGTTCACATAATTTTTCTTTTTTTTTGCTCTGCTCTAAAATAAACAAAATGAAGAGTCCTGCTATAATGCTCCGTCTTTCCACACTTTGACTCTTGATGAGTTGGCAACACAGATAAAAAATAGGGATTAGTGCAATGCACTTCAGCGTGGGCCCATGTGATCTCTCTCTCTCTACATTGTTGCTTCTCTCTCTACAATTTTGGAGCATTGGGGAATCAAAGTTGGGGAATCAATGCAATTTCTAAGGAATCAATATAATTAAGTTAACTCAGACAGAATGGATCCTTGATGCAGTTACCTTTTCTGGCATAATTTCTTTATTCAGATCTCTAGTAGCATAAGTAGCACTTGACCCAACACCAGATGTCCCAATCCCGCCCAAGCTGCTAATGTATTTTTGGAGTGCTGTCGCACCCATTACCCTGTGGCAAATTGTCATATATAGTATCGCAAGTGATAAGCTTCAGATGAGCATAAATCTAAAACTTTTTTTGAGAACAAAGAAAAGCTACTGGCAATTCATATCAACGTTACATAAATAATACTTGCTGTATGCAGAAATACAAGGTACTGTATAAAAAAGAACAAGAAACAAAACCAAGTACATATTTGTTTGTCCCAGCATATACACCACAGAATCTGTATACAGGCATGCACCATTTAATCAAAAAAAACAAAAAAACAAAACATTTCAAGCATCTCATCTGAGAGACCTATTTTCTTAACAAAAGAGTGATGACTGCAACTACTTCAGAATGGACGCAGATAACATAAAAAGATAAAAATATGAATGATTATACATATAATTTGTTAAATTACTTGCTACTGAGGGATAACAAGCATACAATGTTTACTGAGCATAGGTGTTATGTAGCGTGAGAGATAACTAGTGTTAGTTATGCTAATACTAAAACTAATAAACAAATAATAAAATTCAAAGATAATCGAACACATACAAGATTTAAAATAGGAAGTGGCGAAGCATTCAAAAAAGATGTATTACTCACACTAGAAAAAAAAAATGCTTGGTTGGAAAAGAAAAAAAACTCATCTTTCAATGTGGTTGAAGAGGTGCAAACACACACACACATGTTGATGAAATAAAGGGAAAAAGAGTTAGGTTTCTATAAACTTTAGATGGAAAATTTGTTTCTTCTCATACATCACTCACTATGCATCTATTGGATGGATGGGATTTAAAATTAAATAGAAAAAAATTTACTTTATGACTCTCAACTCATCCCATTCTTCCAAATGAGTGGACGGTGAGAGATGTGTGATGAGAAATAATTAACCCGTTTAAAAGATGATAACTTGCAATGTTATATAAGATCAACACTTTTATGAGACAGTATGTTGGCCTACAAAACAAAAGATCAATAATAAAATAAGTATTGTAGAGAAAATGATATTAATGGGATGAGTCTGTATACATTAAAAAATATAATGAAGAATGGGTATTTTTGTAATTAGGTTGGAGCAGATCCGATTGAAGATATGCTTATAGAAAAGTATCTTACATGCTTTTAATGTATTAAGTGTAAACCGATAGATGCCTTGGAAAAAATTGATAAATTTGCCCATGTTAAAAGAGGAAGTAAAACATCAATAAACAAGACTATTAAAAATGATCTCACATACTTAATAATATGAGCAATGGCAGAGCAAGGGGGGCCCAGGGCCATGTGTATCCCTTCCTAAATTTTTAATAAACACTAAATCAGTATTGAAGTCGTAGACTTAGTGGGGAAAAGTATGTACCCTTCAAAAATTTTAAGAAATAGAATATTAATATTTAGTAATGAAATAATTATATTGTTTCAAATTTATATATTGAAGCGTAGTTCGGTTAATTTGGACATTATTTGCATAAAGCATGTAAATTTTCTATTGTGGACATAGTTCAACTAATAATAGCTTAATTTAATTAATAAAACATTTACCCTAATTAATGGTATGTCATATTCCTAATTTACTCAAAAACTATTTACCACCAATTAAAGAGTACATTCGCCTTAAATTGCTCTCCTCCGCCTAGGTTTTAATAATTAGTATAAATTCTTCCCTTGCATTTAATATTTCATCAGCTTCTTCTCCTATCTAGCCTCCTTGGTTGATGAGTCAATTGCTTTCAAAGAATGATATAAGACTACCTTTTGTATATATTAATGTAACAGCCCATTGTCATTACTTCGCTAAATTAGGTCAAATCCCGCCTCAGAAATCAGAACCCCGAGGAATTTCGAATTAGGACAAATAAAAATACCTTTAGATGAGAATAAATTTTAGATCAAAATACCTTATTTTGGGAGAAATCTAGATAACGGAAACTCCAGTTTTAATTTTTGAATTTTCTTATATTCAATAAATTGAAAATATTAAATACATGTCAAAATTCATTGATTTTTGTGCCATTATGTTAAGTATATTACTTAAACGCTGCTTGAGAAGTTTCATCAATTTTGGAATGTCGGTTCAATCTCAATTAATTTTTGAAGTTTAAAACTTCAGAAATTAATTTAAAATAAAATATTACTCCGAATTGAAAATTTTCGGCGCGAGAGTGTTCATTATCATAACACACCTTGGTGTCAAGTTTCGCTATTTTTGGTCGCTAAACAGAGGAAAAATGCAAAAAATTTATCTTTAAGTAATTTTTCTTTTTTCCTTAAGAAATTTATTCACTCCGATCCCGAACTGATCGAAGGTTCTTCCGCCAAAGGCGGAAGAACCTTCCGCGTCAGAGGCCATGCGCATTTAATTTTGGCACATGAATGTCCCCTCCTACACCTATTAATACCCCTCAGCCCACTCCCTCCTCTCCCACAGCCCTCCCCTTCCTGCCAGCCCTCCCCTCCCTGCCAACCTCCTGCAGCAGCAGCTGGCCACCTAACAGCAAGCTTCCTCCTGCCGCAACCCTCCCTCAACCAGCCAACAGCCAACAAGCAGCCGTCCGACCACCCCATTCTGGCCAACCACTCCGGCCACCCCCATCAATTATTCGGCCTCCCTCAGCTTTCTGTCAATACTATCCTAGGTAAGAGAAGTATAAGAAGAAATTTTGATTCTTTTATTTTCAATTATACTATTCTCTATTAGTCGTTCACATTACTATTGTTCTTATTAATCAATGATGGAAACAGTACAAATATTATAAAATAACTATTATTTCCATTTAAGCATTCTTATTCTGATATTTTATTATTATTATTATTAAATTCTGAAATTTTTACAATCATTTTTATTCTGTCTTTATTCTTTAGTGCATTATTATTATCATTAAATAATGATAATAATAACATTATATTATTACATCAGTAACTTAAAAATGCGAACTTCTATCAATATGAGAATATGAAAGAAAGACAGAATAGAAAAGAAGAATGTAAAAAAAATCCTTAAAAATATATCATCACTTTTAAAAAACTAATTTAAAATATCAAAAACTAAAATGCAGATTGAGCGAACAGTCATTCGCTAAACTTAATGAAAAAGGTACCTAGTATATGACATATATTACTTTTTTGCACTTTATTACTGCTTAGCTTCGCTTTGAGCCAAATTCGTATTGAAGCTTGGCTGGTTGTTTGAAACTAATATCCATTTCATAATATAATTATTACTAAAAAATGACATCAGCAACATTAAAGCTTGGTTGATTGTTTGAAACTAACATCCCTTTCATAACGTGGTTGTTACTAAAAAATGACATCAGTAACATTAAAACTTAGTTGGTTGTTTGAAGCTAACATCCCTTTCATAACATGGTTGTTACTGAAAAATGGCATCAGTAACATTAAAGCTTGGTTAGTTGTTTGAAATCAGCATTGCTTTCATAACGTCGTTGTTACTGGAAAATGACATCAGTAACATTGATGCTTGGTTAATATTTTTTGCAGAAAATTAATTATTCATTTTTGCGCTATTGACTTACTTTTCCTGCATATTTATTACACCCTTATTTCCGCTAATCGCATCTCTGCTTTTATAAAAATGTAATATTTTATTTTTAACTGCGGTACTTAAAAGTATTCTCTAATTACTAGAATTTCTAATCCCGATATTATTTTCTTTACAATACCAGGTCAGGTGCTTCTGGAAGAATTCAAACAAGAACCCTAATTCTTACATTTTCAAACTTGCTGATGAATCGACAGCATTACTTTAACTTTTCTTTATCTTTTATTTTCACTTTATTTTTAAAAAGTTGAACAATGTCCGTGATGTACGATGAAGATTTTGTAATATAAAATTTTGAAATAAATGAGAAATATCTTTGGTTTTTATATGTGTTCCTTTTTTTTCAAATTGCTCAATATGATCCTGTGGTATGTGAGTACCCGATGTCGGGACAATTCTCGCTGAATCGGCATCAAGATATCACAATTAAATATTTGCATGTTCCTAAGAATGCAAAACTAACTCCTCTAAGCATTCAAAAAGAAATCGCAAGTGCTATTTCAATTAAATAAAATGGTTTATCTTCAAAGAGCTTTAATTTTTTTTCTAGATTTTTCTTTAATGAATATCTAGATATCTCGGCTAAAGAGCAAATGGCCATCATATTGCATTATGTGAATAAGCAAGTAAAATTTGTTGAACGTGTATCCTGTATGTCTCGATCAGGAAAGTCATTTTTTTAAAAGTTCTATTGATCAAATATTTTCAACTCGTGGATTAAGGGCATCAAAAATAATCGATTAAGATTATGATGGTGAAACAAATACCTATGAAGAGTTTAATGGATTAATGAGCTTTTTTGAGTGAAAATAAAAATGCATATTATATATACATTGTTTTCCTCATCAACTTAAATTAGCTTTAGTGTAAGTTGCAAAACAGATGTCAAAATTGCTTCACTCTTTTTAATATAATAAAGTTTGTTGAACATTCTAGACGCATTTTACAAGCATTGAATCGTGAAAAACAAAGAGAAAAGCAACAACAAAAAAATTCAAGTGGGTTAGAACATGAAAATTGTCCCACAAAACAAGTTAAATCAAGAAAGCCTCGAAGCATCAGTGATACAAGATGGGATGGGTTCACATTATGAAGCTTTAGTTAGATTTATTGTAATGTTCTCTTCAATAATAGATGTGTTAGAAGTTATAATGGCGGATGGTTTAGTCTCTAAGCAAAAAGGTGAAACATGTGCATTAATCGAGTCATTACAAATCTTTGAGTTTGTTTCTAGTTACATTAAATGAAAGATAGACTTGGAATCACAAATGAACTTTCATAATCTTTGCAAGAGAAAGACCCAAGATATTGTGAACATAATGTACTTAGTTCAAATATTTTTAAAAAAACATCCAAATATGAGAAATAAGAAGGAAGCCCTTTTGAATGCAACAACATTATTGCTTATCAACACAATATTATTATTTCTGAATGATAAATGGGCACCTCATGGGCGTTCTCAGTAAAGCTTCAGAGCATTACAAATTTAGATCATCATCAAACTGAAATTTTCTCTAGTCATTAATATGCAACTCCAGGAATTGAAGTAATTTTAATGAAATAAGTACTAAATTGCTTTTAACAGTGGGTAGTTTAAACCCATGTAGCTTATTTTTCTCATTCAATAAAGATAGATTGCTTTGAATGGCACAATTATATCCAAAAGACTTTTCTATGATCGATCAAAAGCACTTGGAAATCAATTTGAAGCTTCCATAAGAGATACTCAGTTTGATATTGAATTTTCATCATTGATAATATTAGAACCTCGTCTGATAAGATGATTCAGTGTATGAAATCAACTTTCTATCCTCTGGTTTTCAAGCTATTGAAATTGGCATTAATTTTACCTATTGCTACAAACGTTGAACAAGCATTTTCTGCAATGAATATCATAAAAATTAAATAAGGAATAGAACTTGAGATCAATAGATGAATGATGCTTTGTTAATACTAAAAAGACATTTTGAACGAAGTTGATAATGAGCAATTATTCAGTGCTTTCAACATATGAAGTCAAAATGTCATCAATTGTAAGTTTTTTCTCTTTTATTTTAATTGTGACTTCTATTATTTTATATTTTGTTTGTATACATAACTACATGCATCCATACATAAATGCATGCATCCATATCCATACATGCATGCATCCATACATGCATGCATATATACATGCATGCATACAAATATATAGAGGCTAAATTTCTTTTTAAGAGAAAAATGAATCGATGATTAACATTTGAATAAAAAGATTTCTTCAAAATTTTAATTGCTTAAACTTATATGAATGACGTTGGGATAGTTAACATGTAGCATTGCTAACCTATACCAAAGTAAATTTTACGATATTCTAATACTTGATCCTAAAGTTTTAGGAAGTAGGAGCTCAACATATTAAGGTCGACAAATATATAGTACTAAAAATAGCTCAATTCAAATGCAGCTTAGCCAAAGAAGATTGGCAAGCAAAATCAAAAAGATCAACTCAATAAGACCACTAGTTTGGGGATAAATATAATTGGAACTAATGAAAAACAGGTTAACAAAGCAATAAGATAGGTCAATAAAAACCAAGGATTGAAAATCTTAGATCTTATATTTTAATCAGATCAGCAAAAGTTGGCTTGGCATAAATATAATTCGAACAAATGAAAAACAGGTTAACAAAGTAATAAGATAGGTCAATAAAAACCAAGGATTGAAAATCTTAGAACTTAGATTTTAATCATTAAATCCATTACAGTAACATTTACAATTTGTTAATATCACTAATTAAGCAAGTGCACTAATAAACCCAAACCACCCTTCATGGTCAGCCAGATTATCCTCTCAGATTCATCCATTCATCAAGAGAGAGTGCATTGCCCAAAATATTCAATCGGATGATCCTACCAGATAAACATCTTGGTTACTTTAATCCCCAAACTCCTTTTTCATTGCCCAGGTGACCAAGTATCTCGCCCAGCCAATCCCCCATATCATACAGCTGTTCGAAATTCTTGTTATAACAAAACTAAGCATTAAATGCTAACATGGCATTATCGCCGAGGCAACCCATAGCAATGCTCAGGCTACCCACATAACAAGTGGTCGTTCGGTTCAAGTTTGTATTGGTAATCTTAGCTTACACTCCAAACAGCTCAGTAGCCCACGCAACTTTAGTTGCATAAAAGCTCCAATCATCTCTATAAATACTCCCACACTTCCTTCTCTCACAGACTTTGCTTCCAACATTCTAAAAGCTATCACGATAGTTTTGAACCTCACTTAAACCAATCTAAAAAGAAAAATTAAAAGTGCTAAAATTATCAGCATCATCAAATTAAAAACACAAATATTTCTTACAAGATCTTCTCAAGTTCAATTTCTAATTGTTTTCTATTACTTTGTTAAAAAGCCAAAAAACTTGTATTTTTAGTTGACAACAGCTTGGGTAACAAGGATAGTCTGAGGCCAAAAAGTGTCATGCATCACCATAGATTTTATAAAATTTTAGACTTATTCAAACTTTTTATAAATTCCCTAAATTCCATTATTTTTAGATTAAAAATAATCAATCTCTAAACAAATTTGATCTATCATTGAGAAGATTATTTTTTTTTTAGATTTAACTGTTAGTTCTGAGTAAATTCAGAAACTTTATAAATTTATTTAATTAGAAACTTATTAAGTTTAGAAATTAATACAAAAAATATTTTTAATCAAATCAAACTCTAAATACATATTTGAATTTCTTAAATTTTTCTTTAAACAGTATTTAAAAATTTTAATATTTTTCTAGTTATAACAAAAAACTAAATAAATAAATATATATAATATATATTAAAAATATTTTATTACATAATTGAATATTGACTTTTTTTTTAAATTCAAAATATTTGTTACTACTATTACCATTTATAATTAATATGCATTTTTATAAATCTTATATTTTAATTTCCCATAGTTGAATTTGTTGCAGCCATTAACACAGTTCCATCATCCACGTTGTGCTACCGCTAGCCACCCATAACTCTGATGGTGCCAACAACGATCGCCCTCCCTCTCACTTTCTCTCTCTTGATCCTACCAATAGTATCATGCACCCCCTCAATCACCTCACCCCCTTCATCTCCAATGAACCTCTAAAATAGACCCTCAAAGACAACCACACTTTCCCTCTCTACAGCTCTCTATTTAACTCTCTCTTCTCATGCACTCCCCCGGCCAAGCCCCATCAATCCAACCCCACTGGTGACAAACAACCAATTATCCAAATCTACAACAACAGCAACAACAACAAAAACAATATAAAGCCTTAAAACCACATGGGGTTGGCTACATGAATCAGTGTCCACATGTGCATTCAAATTGAAGCCCCTCCCTAAGTTCCAAATAAGAAGATCCTTTCTAATAGTTTCTTCTCATATCATTATTGGCATTCCTCTTTATTTTTAAATGTGGGCAAAATTCATAAACTAAAATTTTCTAAAAGAGGCATTGATTAGTATATGCTTAATATGCATGAACCATCTAATGTGGCATTCTCTAATCTTATTCACTATTGGAGCCACTCCAACCTTGCTATGTATAAACTCATTTCTCATTCTATTCTTTTGAGTATACCCACTCATCCACCTAAGCATCCTCATATTTGTAACACTTATTTTATTGATAAGTTTCTTTTTTGTTCGATAACATTCAACTCCATATAATACAACTAATTGTATATTGTTCTATAAAATTTCCTTTAATTTTGAGTGGGCTTTTTCAATCTGACAGCACTCTAGAAGTGCTCTTCCATTTCAATTAACCAACTTGGATCACTTAATCACATCACTCTCAATTTCACGGTTATTTTGAATAATTGAACCTAGGTAATTAAACCTCTCATACATCTTGATCACATGATTTAGACAATTAATACAATTGAGCTTACCCTCCATATATTCTATTTTAGATCTACTAAAATAAAAACCTTTAGATTCTAAGATAAACCTCCATAACTCAAATTTTGCTTTAACTCTATCCCTGATATTATCAATTAAAGGAATGTCATCTACAAAAAGCATGCACCAAGGAACCTCCTCTTAAATGTGCTTAGTAAGAACATCCATAGTTAGATAAAAAAAATGTGGGCTAGAGCCGAGCCTTGGTAAAATACAATATTAACAGAAAAATCATTAAACAAGCCACCTTACGATCAAAGACAAGTTACAACCTCATTATATATCTCTAATAACAACATCAATATATGCAACAAAAAATCCTTTACTATCCAAAGCTCTCCAAAGAACTTCTTGTAGCATTCTAACATAAGCCTTCTCAAAATCTATAAAAATTTAGGAGCTGTTTGGCATGAGAAAATTGAGAAATTTAAGTGTAAAGTAATCTGATTACAGTGTAATAAGATTATTTTACTATTGTTTAATAATTTTTCAAAAAACTTAAAATATTTTTGTTTGCAATGTAGTAATTTGAGAGTATGATATTTTGAGTAAATTACGGCATAAGATTACCAAAAAAAAATTAAAATTTAGGTTTCTCAAATGAAACGAAAACAATTCGTCGCAATCGCTCGGCTTCCTCCTGCAGAGCTTCTCGCTTCTCGTTCGTCTCCCCGCCCGATTCCGAGCAATCGTGAGTTACGCCCGATTCGGGCGTAACTGGATTACGGGGTTGTCTTGTATACAAACGCAAAATTGAATTACATTATAAAAATTTCTTAATTTTACTTCAAACCAAACGTAGATAATCTCACTGCCAAAAAAAAATTATAATTTACCCTAATTTTACTTCAAACCACACAGCCCCTTGCTGAAGATCTTTTTCCTCTTAATTTCTCCAAAAAACCTCTTAAAATATGCATGGATTCTATGGTAGATCTATCTAAGATAAAACCAAATAAATTTTGAGAAAATATTCCTTTATGCATTTAATTCTCCCAACCTTAAGAAAATAAATTCATTTGACTACACAGATAATCATGTAAAAATATATATGTACGTATACACACACGCACACATGCACGCACACATATATAAACCAATCATATATGTTAAATACTTATAAATATTTATAAAACAAATACTTTTAAAATATATTGATAATTTTTTAGGGTAATTTTACCCCCAATATTACTCGAAATACCACACTCTTAGATTACTTTATTCCAAATAGAAAAATCTCATGTTTCCTGAAAAACCACCAAACAGCAGTGATGTAATCTCAATGCACTTAATCTGATAACACTTATAATAAGATTACTTTATTCTCAATTTTCTCAAAGTTCTTCATGCCAAACAGCCACTATATAAAAATTGATTTATTATTTCCAAGGTGAAAGAAACACTTGCAACATACTTATTGTTTATTGTTTTTGGTGTTCAAACTAGCCAAGTATTTTTATAATTTTGCTACTTATGGAGTAATTTTTAATTGTTAGCTTTTTCCGAGTGCTAATTAAATGCCTTAATCTATCTACAGTTAAAGATTGCCTTCTTTTGATTAAATAATTGCATACATTTCCTAGGGACCTTTATTCAAAGATTTGATTATGAAGTAATTTTTTGTTTAGTCTATGCACTGAGAAAATTGCATTCTTATGATGAAGGATTGAACTCATTTCTTCGGCATTCAGTCAAATACATTACTTTTAAATTCCTAATCTTCACCTCTTCTATTATCCTAATATACAATTTATTTTATGTAGAGCAAGGAGCAAATGCCTTAATTTTCTCAAAAAAATTGGATTTATGACTTCACCATTTGACCAAACTTCTATATCAATTTTCAAAAAAAAATTATCATTTTATTTGGAAATAACTATTAGTGCTTTTGTGTTCTCTTGCATATTTAAGTAAAGACTAAAGCATTGTATTATCGAGCTATAGTTATACACCATACGTTCATAATTAAAGCTGATCTAGAAATAAAAATTATTATATAAATATTTGGATGTTTGATCAATTGATTAAAAAGTAAATTATATTGATTAAAAGCTATATTTTCATTCTTATCCATGCTTAAATAAAAAATGCAATACATTTTGTTTGGTGGCGTACAATTTGCACGGAGACTCATTTACAAATTTATATCCTCAATTTGTACATATTAATATATGTAATCACTTTTTAACCACATGATTTATGAATATATACTCTACAAAAGTAATTAGTCCAATTTTGTATACCATAAATTTAAATGAATTATCTAAATTTATTTTATTTTTTAATAAACTAACTAAGGCTTTCTCAATTAATTACAACTGACATCACATATTAGGTTTCTAAATCCATCATAGTTTTGTAAAGATTCTTAGTTGAAATTTAATTCTATATTTGCTTGCTGACAACTCCTTAGGCGAACTAAAAACATAGTGGCAGATGATAAACTCCAAAAAAACTATTAACACATAATATAACAAAGATATTTCATACAAAAAGTCTTTTATTTCTTATCTAAAACTTGATATTTATTATCACATCACTCAAATCTATCTTAATAATTTTACAGATGTATAATAGGCAATAACATTGACCGTTAAATATTTAAATTATTAAAATGATATTGATATGTAGGTAATGATCTCAAAAATTAATGAAAGGTAAATTCGAAGAAAAGATATTTTAAATGGAATTAAAGTTCATGTGATTTAGTCTAAGACAAAAGGGAAAATTGGAAATGGGGGTGATAAAGCAGTGCACTAAGATGCTTTGCCTCTGGAGTTAAAGGATGTTCAACCAGAAAGATGGAGAATAATTATACAATGTTAATTTAAGGTCATTAGTAGTTATTATAACTACAAATTTATCACAATCATTGCGCACATGCATTAGAAGATAATACTTTTTATTTTCTTTGTTGGATACTTTTTAAATATATGGTGCAATTAAATTTTTTTTGTTATGAAAGCGCAGGAGCCTAGCCATCATAGATGTGGAATAAGAGCAAGCGGGTCGATACAAGGCGCACAGTGTGTTGTCGTGGGAGGCAAGGCTACGCCTCCAAACATCACATGGGTTCCTCTCATTTGGTTTAACTAAGCATGAGATGTATTACTAGTATGCAAAAAATCAAGAGCAAGATAAGAAAAGGAAGCATACAAACATATAATAGAATAATAAAATAATAAAATAGAGGGCAGGCAAAAAAAGTTTTCAAATATGTATAAAAATTCATACCACATCAGCCCCACAACAATTGTAAATAAGATGGTTGAAAATAGTTCTTGGGCAAATCTCGTAGACCTATTAGATGCTTTTGGATCAACCTAATGAATATAGTTAGAGGATGAAGTAAATTCCCTGACAGACAGAATAGTGTATTACTTTAAACACAAGACAATGAAATGACAGGTCTCACTTCCTTTTCCTCACCATAACTACATGCAATGGTTGCTTGTGAGAGATGCCAGGACTCTGAAATGATCCATCTTGATTTCCAGTCACACGTTCCTTCAACTCATGCAACTACTAACAAAATATTATTTTTTAAAATAACTGAGAAATCAAGTTCGACAAAAATAATCTTAAAGGAAAAGAAAATTAAACAGCAGTATGAAGGCCCAATAATCTTAAAGGAAAAGAAAATTAAGCAGCAATATGAATGCACAATTTATAGTCCGGCTGTAGATAAATTCCAACATCCACTGAGTTTAGTAATGTTATAAAAATTAGGTAAGGAAATGGGCTTCAATTGTTGACAGCATCCATGGTTTTCATATCTTCAAAAGTTCAGTTGAAAATAATAACTTCATAAAATAATGTTTAGAATATAAAAAATTGCTAGCATATGTCATTTATCGCCTCCTTAATTTTTTTAAAGAAAAAACAAGCTTCTGCTTTAGGCAACAGAGACCAAGAAAAATAGAAGAGAATAAGAGTTTTAACTTGTCGCACTAGAAAAAGCTAATTGAAGTGAATCAATTACAAGTCATTTGGGTATCCAGTTGTCACACAAGTATTTTTATGCTGAAAAAAAATTTAAACACTCGAGAAATTATACTAGAAAACTTTTATACAAATGATATTTTGGGTAATGACATATATTAATTTTTGGCTTTCCAAAATATGTGAAGCCTTTTATGAAATCTTTTCACAGTTTCAAAAATATGGCTAGTTGGTTATTCAGAAAGTTGGAAACCTTTCTTAAAAGCTATAAAGAGCAGGCACTCGAGCAGTTTATTTAAAACTACTGCAACTTTCAAAAAAAGAGAATAGTTACAAAGCTGTCTCAAACAAACCCCATAATCTCAACATGAAGTGTTTCTCCCATTTCTTAAGCAATGTTGCTATAGTAAATTAGCTTGGCAAAATAACTAAGTAACCATAAGCCATTTGTTTCATGGAAATGATAACCAATGGGAGTAAGAAAATCATTTTAACAATTAGTACTATGTATTTAACATTACAAATTCTAATCATATAGCCACAACCCAAATTTAACAGGAGTAATAATGAACCTTTACTACAAAAATGAAGAAAAAAAAAAGCTATAAGAAAAATGGCATGAAACATGAAATCACAAAATTGTGTTCAATCAACAAGCATATGAATACAAAAATAAGAAATGCTAAACGAGGGACCAAGTATGATGCTGAAGATCAGTTAAATCAATTGAAGACATACAGAAACTAAAAAAAAGCTAGATACTACCAGCAATGGAAGACTTGATGGCTTGCAGGATTTCTCGTCTGGAAGATATTCTACAATAGAGTTTGTGACAACTAGAGCTTTCAGATATTCTGCCACCCCTCTACTATCAACTGAATAGTTTCGTTGCTCAAAGCGTTTGATGACAGACTCAGGACTGCAAGAAATGTAAACGAACTGTTCTAACATAAAAGAGTGGGTGAAAAACTCATAAGAGATCGTGCTAAAATAGTCAATTGTTTGAAAAATAAGCACAACAAAAATGACCTTTATCCAATGACAGAAAACTTAATTGCTCTGAATCAGTCAAGCATATGAAAACATAAAAATTGCTCAAGTTTTCCAATATTGAATTCCAATCAATGATTTAAGAAAATATTCCATGATCGCAAAAACACAAGAATTCTGACCTTGACAGTTGTAAAAACCCTAGTACTACTAACATAAGACATCAATTTTACTTTTTGAGCACCAAGAATGAATATTGATTGTCACTAAAAAATGAATATTGCTTATCAGCAGAGTAGCAATCAACATATATAAATTTACCTATATTTATCAGTAAATTATAAGCGCTAGTCTCAATCACCCAAAAATTCAAACCAATTAAGTCATATTTTTTAAATAACAGCACTTAATCATAATGGTGGTTGGAATGCAACTCTACTAAGCTGCATTCTGGAGCCCGGCTATACTGGTTAATGTTGTCATTTGAGCTGTGAAAATCTGAGGCAACCCATAAAAATGTTGAACTATCAGCCAAAAAAGAAAAAGTGAAGTGGAAACTATAGTATTCAACCAAAAATAAGGACAAACAGGCAAAGAAACCAAAAATGGAATAAAGAAGCTTTCTTCTAGACCATGATGGGTGAATGAAATAAAATAGTATTAATGCATCATCCGGCTAGAATTTGCCATCCAAAAAGACGTTTCTTTGAGATCGCATTTCATTGGAAGAACCAAAACGTATTTCAAAAATGCATAGCCATACAAGAAAGGTTAGCAAAAAGTAAAATTCGTAACAGAACATACTGGCCAGTTTGTCTAGCAAACAAAGAGAAAAGCAAGTTCTATGAAGAAAATAAACCTATGCTTGTTGAGCTCAGCCAGGAGAGCGCCCTGCTTTTCAGCATCCTTGGGATTGGCATCCGCCTCGGCAATGAGGCGCTCGAGCCTCTTCTCCTGCCGCCAGAAGGGCCACCCGTTCAGCCACTCTGACAAGGTGAGCTTATACAATCCTCTCCTTACCAAATCCCACAACCCAACCAAGAACACAACCAGAGGAAATCTCTTCTCACGCGCTGCAACCCTCACCTCCGCCGCTGTCATAGAGCCCAAATCTCCAATTATCGCTGCACCGTCCCCGCGCCCGGTGTCCTCCGTACTTGAAGAGGAAACATCCAAGTAGGGATTAGTGTCGTGTTTCTCAGGCAATGCGCGAAAGGAACGAACAGCAGAGAACCCCCGATGGGAGTTTGAAAGAGCAAATGATACGGAAAAAGGAGCTGCAGCGCAGCCATGCGCGGAGAAGAATAGAGAGGGGCAGTGTAAGCACAGCGAGAGGGAGGGGCGACAGCAAAGGAACGCTTGAAGAGTGGGCATGGCAGGTGATTCCTTATGCTGCGTGAAGCAGAGATGAGTATGGTATATTAGATGAATCGCCACAAAATCCAGAGGATGAGGGTTACAGAGCCTTATCTGTGAAAACCAAAAAGAGCCACCAGCGGTCTATCTCCTCCGTGGATCCACCGCCTTGGAGACGCGAGAGGGGTTCTCAGAAATCAGGATAAAGGGATTAGTTTATTTGAGACGGCGGATGCTGATGCTTTCCATCCGTATGCTGCTGCTGCTGATGGGAAACTAAAAAAAATTGTTTAATGGGTTTATTAAAATTATTTATTTATTTATATTAAAATAATATAAATAATATTATAAAATTTTGTATTGAAATTATGTTCAAAATTTATTTGATGAGTTTTTTTAGATGATACAGTAAAACCTGTCTAAAGTGATACTGTCTAAAGTGATATCCTGTCTAAAGTGATAAACACGATTCGGTCTCAACTCGGGCTTCATACAAAATGTGATAAACCTCCGTAAAGTGATACTCGATAATTTTTATTGGCCCCACTCCTTATCTAAAGTGATATTCAGTATATTTCAAAAAATAAAAGACAAAAAAAACTACAAAATAAGCTAAATACAGTTGAAGAACCTGTCAATGTTCTTCTGAACCATTCGGTTGGTACGGATCATACTCACCTTATCCTTCAATTTCTGGATGGAACTCACACAAGATTCGTCCGCATCCTATTGCTGCATGAAAAAGATCACAAGCTTATCCAGCATCTCAGAAGCGTCAGCGGCACTCATGGCAGTCACTTCTTTGCTGTCGTCCTCTTCCTCATGCAACACTGGAGCAAGTCCGGCTTCTTCAAGGTGGTCCTCAATGATGCTATCAAGATCCGGCATGTATATGACGTGATCTGCTCCTTCGGGTAGTTGAGCAGGTTCCTGATGTCCATTGGGTTGCTGTAGCGGAAGCGCTGGATTTGTGACTGTAGATCCGCGATGACCTCGTGGTCCACCAAGTCGTCCTCCGTGACGTTTTCAACTGCCTCAGCCTGTTCTGTCGACCGGATCTTGCAGTGTAGGAAGCAGTTGGTAATCGTCGTTGGATTGACTTCATAATTCCACGCGGGGACGGCAAACTGGATGGCCCCCAAAATGTTGACCTTCTCCGGCTCCGGCACCTTGTCCTCAATGCGCTGGAGAAGAGCACGGTTGAAACGGCGACGGTAGTAGGCCTTGAAGTTGCGGATGATGCCGGCATCGCACGGTTGAATCTTCGAGATCATGTTCGGAGGCACGTAGAGAATGGTCGTGTTCCGGAGGCGGATGTGATCCGGAATCTTCTCCACCGGAGTGTGCCCGCTGAAGTTATCCAGGATCAGGAGGACCTTTCTGTCGGAAACATGGAGATCAAATGCCCGGAGCCACTCCAGGAAGATGATCTGTGTCATCCATGCGAACGCATTGTTTCTGTATACGCACCCAAGTGACGTGACGTTGATGTTCTTGAACACCTGGGGTTCTTAAACTTGCCAATCACCCACAGTAGGGAGCTTGTCAGAGCCGTCGCCATTGTAACACAGCGCCAGGGTCAAGCGCTCCTTGCTCTGTTTCCTACCTTCGAGCTGCTTTGTCGCAAGGGAGTTGTCCGCCTGCAATGCGAGCGAATATGCTTAGTTAGCCAGGGGCAAACTCATTTGATATCTTTCTGAACTTACAGTACCTGCATGCGGTAGAACAACCCACTCTCATCCATGTTGTAGATGTCACGCCATTCGTATGCGTCAAGAACTTGACGAATTTCCGAAATGGCAGCTGCAACAGTAGTCATGTCGACTGAACCGCTTTCCCCGAACCTGCAATGCTTCTTGATCCCGTGACGGACCTTGAAAGCTTCAAGCCAGCCATTTGAAAACTCAAACGGCGGGTGATCCGGGTACACGCGGTCAATGATCTTCATTGCACTCTCGCGTATGAGGTTTCCGCTCATGTTGACGTGTTCCTGGTTGGCAATGAACCATTCGGCTAAGGCAGCCTCCATGACAGGGAATTTCACCGTCTTCTAACGCTTGGAGCTGAGGTTGGAGGTGGTGGCCTTGGCGAGCAGTTCCGCCGACCGTTTGAGTGTGCCCGACACCGGTTGCTTGGCTGACCTTGAGCTGATGAGTGTCCTCCTGCCACTTGATCAGCTCTTTCTATGTGGCACCAGGATGATCTTTCTTGTACCGTACGAGGGCGATGCGGACCTCGTCCGTCATCGTGGTGTATTGCTGACCTTTCTTCGGCATGGAGAAGACTGCGCACGAGGATGTGACGAGGTGGTACTTGCAACGCGGTTCCTGAGGTGGACAGCGGGTTCCGTTTGCTGAGGGCAAACGACGACGTGCTCCTTCGCACCACTCCGATACACCCACACGTAAACAGGGGTTTTTTCTGTGGAACTTCCCCCGGCACACGGGTACGAGCAGCCACGAACTAACGTCCTATCGGTACAAACAACAACGGTAAAAAAAAAAAAAACGTGTGTGTATGATACTGTATGTACTGTACCTGCCTAAAGTGATAACCTGTATAAAGTGATATCCTACCTTTGGTCCCAACAATATCACTTTAGACAGGTTTTACTGCACATCAACAAATATAAATAATATTTTTTTCCTTATAAAACTAGCTATTGGGGACCTACGGTATGCTATTTTGATGCATTTAAGGCAATAGGAAATCCCAATTGCATTGACAAAAGGTATCTGATCAAGAAAAAATAAAGAACTTAATAAATACAAAATTTATAAACTTATAACACAACACTTTAAAACCTATTAAATTAAAATATTTTATATTAAGAAATTAAATAATTTTATCTTTTTTCATGAATAATGCATAAATTTATAACACAAAATATATTAAATTTTAATAATTTGATATGCTTCATTATGAACGGAAACATATATTACAAACTCATCACTTTAAAACCTAAATAAATATTGGCACATTTGCATGATAGTATACATCAAAATATATAGATGATGTGTCAAACTAATGCATAAGTAGATGATTGGTTGAATACACTTTTTTGTGATGCCTATATGCAAAAAAAACAAAAAATTATATTAATTCTGGATACTTTTTGATGTATATTCTTTTATAATCTCATTTTTTTCAAACCTAAATATTTACAAAAAAATATATATGGACAAATATATTTTTTCAGCGGCTAAACTTCTTATTTCCACTTTCACCTTAAATATAAATATATATATATATAAATAAATAAATATATATATATATATATATATATATATATATATATATATATATATATATATATATATATATATATATCTTTCATCTTCCGAGCTTCCTACTCCCCCTCCGGGACTCGAAGAGGAAATCGCTACCCTTCCTCCCTGAATAGCTACTCTCCACCCTTCCTCGTCATTGCCTCCTCCTTCATCGTCTCGCTCGCGCTCAAGGAGCTGCGCCGGGAAAGCTCGTAATCTTCCCGATGCATCATTTCAATACAAAATTGTATAATATTATTGAAAGCTCATGATCAAACCGTCTTTACCTCACCTCCAAAGAACAAACGACAACCCTCACTCTAAAACTCGCCACCCGATCGGCTGAGAAAAGTTTGGGACTCTCCACGACTTTTCTCTGTCAGCGTTCCTCGTCTACAAACAGCCGCCATCTCTCGCTCTTGCCAAGCCCGATATTCTGTGTCCAAGCTCCAACTGAGCCGCCAATCCCTTTCTACATACATTATTATTAGGTATAATCACTCCCTCATACATTTCAATTTTAACTAAAAGTAAATTGCTTCAATACTCTTAAAAATGCCAAATATCTTTTCTCTAAGCAATAAAATATTTGCAATGATTTTATAATCATGATTTTGACAAGTGAATATCAATTAAAATCAATGTAACACTAGATTTAAAGCCTTTAATGATAATGGGCTACTGAAAGAAATAATAATATTATTGAGAGTATTGTAGCAGCTTACTTAATCAAAGATTGCATATATATATATATATATATATATATATGAGAAATGTTAATTAGACCCGCTGACATGGCACTCAAAAAAATTCATACAATAGGATTTGAATATTATTTTATTAGTATTTATTTATTTACATTAAAATAATACAAATATTATTTTTAAAATTTGTATTGAAATGATATCCATATCCTATTGGATGTACTTTTTTGAGTGCCACATCAGTGGATCTAAATAATATATATATATATATATATATATATATATATATATATATATATATATATATATATATATCGATTATAATTGAGAACCTATCACATAGTGACCGCTCTACCGTAATCATATTAATATATATATGTTTGATAGACCTGCTTAAGCGTAACTCAACAAAAATCTGTCTCTACCGTAGTGATGATATGGAGATACAAGTTGACAAGTTTTTGTACTCAGCCACCCCCCCAATGATATGGACAAAATAAAATTTTATCTCATCCCTTCTATTCCTCCGATTCCTCTCCCCAACGCCGATGAAGCCCTAGAATTTCTTCAATTCCTCTCCTCGTTCGTGAGGGCGCACGAGAGGCGACGAGTTCCTTCCCTACCTTTGATTCCTGTCCCCGCCAACATCGTCTTTGCTCTCATCGGCCGGTTCTCTGCATGGGGCTCCCCATCCGCATCTCGTTCCTCGTGTGGGCGAACGAGCAGCGACAAATCCATTGCCTACTTTCGACTCATCTTCCCGCCAGCATCGTCTTCGTTCTTCTTGACCACATAAGGCTCATCGTCCACATTTTGTTCGCTCCCGTCTGCATCACCTCCATCGCCTCCGGTAAATGCTGCATCCTTAAGCTTCCAGCGCTCTTCCTCTATCCTTCTCTATCATTGATTCGAATTTGACTAGTGACTAGAAGCCCGATGAGCCCAAACAGGTAGCCATCCTCGAGAGTAAGAACTCCCACTCTTCTCCCCATTTGATTTAACTCATCTGTTTTAAGCATATGACAACCCGATGATAGTAAGCACATTTTAAGCAGCCGTTTTTGAATGCATGCATAATAATCAGCATTTACTATACGGTAGGATAGTACACCACTTTAAGATTAGAACAAGCTTCTAACTAGTAAATAAAGCCACTTATCTTTAAATGAGTCTTAATTGATGATTCATTTAGGATTCATTAGCAAGCTTTAATGTAAGGGTCCATACTATATTACTATATAGCTCATAATTTCGTATCTTAATTAAGTTCGTCAAGAGATAGGTTATTTTTGTTACATTTACTTCCAACTTATTTAAATCCATTCACTAATATTTTGTGTTTGTTTTGTTTAGGATTTGTAATGAAAGAAATGTATTTGTTTTTTTTTATATTTGTAACTTTTGTTATAAACTAAAAGAATGCTTCATAGATCCGCTTATGTGCAACCCAACAAAAACCTGCTTACATGGCGATGACATGGAGATACTAGTTGACAAATTTTTGTACATGTGTACTCAGTCCCCCTATGATACAGGCAAAATAAAATTTAATCGCATCCCTTCTATTCCTCCGATCCTTTCCCCAGTGCCGGTGAAATCCTAACATTTCTTTAATTCCTCTTGTAACAGCTATATTATTGTTACCATTTATTGAGAAGCCTAATTAGCTTCATTTCACTTCTAATACTCTTATAATAATATCATGAGCCTTCACCTCAAGTTTGGTGCAATTTAGAGGTTATTTGCGATTGACGAACATTCCTAATTAATTTAATAATTCTGAAAATACCTATTTTATTTTGATCTCATAATCAAAATCGGAGTTCGTCATTTGACTCCTCACCCCCAAATTAGCTATAGGCGGTATTTTGGGAATGTTTGGAAGTCGTCGAATTTTTCTGAATATTTTAATAATATTTAATTACTCAAAAAATTAGTATAATTAGATTGACTTCTGATTAAAAACATGATTTCACTTTTGAGTTCCTCACCCCTCAATTAGATAATATTAAATTTTTAAGAATTTTCGGAGTCCTTTTGATTATTTAATTTTGAATAATTAAATGTGTGAAATTAATTTATTATTTTAAAGTATTTAATTTAAATTATTTATATATATAATTTTTAATTCCAATGGCTAAATGACTAGATCGTGCAGATCTCGTGCGTGAGTCCAACGCACGGAACAATCGCATAGATCAATCTGGACCGTTGAGCGCATCTTGACCTGGATCGGACGGTCACTATTTAATCAACCCGATATGACCATCGAAAACATGTGGTATATTATGCAGTTATCAGTGGATTAAACTGAAAACATAATTCGATTATAATTGAGAACCTATCACATAGTGACCGCTCTACCGTAATCATATTAATATTAATATTAACATGCCCACAAAAGGGACGGGGCTCCACAACCTATGATCTCTAACATATAACTTCCCAAAGTCACCCTTGGTGTAGTGCTTGAAAGCACCCATCGTATGAGCAGTATGAAAGGATGCGCTCAAGTCCATCACTCAGGACTCCGTATTGACAAGTGACATGATCAATGCATCCTGATCCTCTTTTGCTAAAACATTCATTGTGTGATATACATCCTTGCTCCCACCACTTGTCTTCTTCATGGTATGACAGTATTTCTTGAAGTGATATGCCTTTCCACAGTTCCAACAATTAGGCTTTATTTTCCGGGTCTTGATTTTCCTCATCTTGATATAAACCTATTTCTATTATGTCTCTGGTCTACACATCTTCCTCGGCTTTCAGCATTTAATGATGAAATATATGCATCCCCATGAGATATAACAACGCACTTTCTGATGAATTATCGATGGTTATAACAAGCCCATCCCAACTGTCTAGAAATGATGATGAGATGAATAACAGAGCTTAGACCTCGTCATCAAACTTAATGCCCGCCGAACTCAACTGACTCATCACAGTGTTGAACCCATATAGATGTTCAGTCACTGAGTAGTCGTCCATCTTCTTCATATTAAACAATATTTTCATAAAAAAAAACTTTGATGGAAGTCAAAGGCTTCTTATACATCCTTATTAGAGCATTCATGAGATATGTAGTAATTTTCTCATTAACAACATTAAATGCAATAGAAGTAGATAATAAAAAATGAATCAAACCCAATGTAGTTTTATAAAGAACCTCCCAATCTTCATCGGTTTTCTGTTAGCTCCACTTAATATACAACTTATTCTGATAGAGCAAATTCTTCATTTGCATTTTCTATAAAGTAAAATTAGTGATATTGAACTTCTCTATTTTGTGTCTCATTTCATCGGTCATTGCTCCAACTCAAACTGTAAATCATAGAATAGCAAGACAGATGAAAAACCTCACTCTGATACTACTTGTTATGTCGCAAACACATCAACACAAGCACCGTAGTGAAAGCGATTTGAGCTTGATGATCGGGATTATGTTCACGGCTACCAAGCAATCGCCAAAATCAACCAAGCACAAAAATATAAATCACATCACATGCACATGCACAACCACCAGTATCCAATTACAATGATTTTTTTGTGAAAAACCCAAAGATGAGAAAAATTATAGAGCCACACCACACAAAAAATTTTCACTATGAATCAAAAATATTATAGAGTTATAAAGAGCTTCTCCTTCACGTAAATAACAAACACTTTAGGTTGAAGAAGAGAGGAGCAGCCACCACTTGTTTAGGTGCTCTCAAACATGCAAAGCTCTCTTAAACAATAGCTAAAATCCATATCTTGCATTAGTAAACATCTTTATAATGTTTCATTATATATTCAACTAACATTCGAATCCCAAATAGTCCAAAATGCCCCCCCAAATCAATTAGAGCAACGCTTAAATCAAAGCAGAATTCCATCCGGTGCTGCGGCGCACCGTAGTGCCTAGGTCTCGAGTGGTCAGGCGCCAGAACATGCTGTAGTGCATAGGTCTCTGGATTTATTAAATCCTACAAAATCCTTGAAAATCCTTGTAGTTATTAAATTTATAATTTGTCAAATAGATTAAAATTCTCTTATCTCTGAGCCATTGTTGGAGAATACTTTCGGTAATTTAATAACTACAAGGATTTTGATTTGTTTGACGAAGTATGAATTCCTGAAAACCATGCTGATGTAGGACAAAGTAAATGCGGAGGAGGGTATGATAATTTTTACACCAATAAAAATAACAAATTACTCACAATTGAGTATCGATAAAATAAGACGAATTTTGTGTACAAATGCAAAATTAAAAAAAATAAGATTGAGATGATTCGAGCCACATTTATGCTAACACACAAAATTCATTACCATATAAAGTATAGAGATAAATAAGAGCTATGGTTGATCTAACATGTGTCAAAGTTAAGGCAATCGGTGGCGAAGCGGGGATAATTGAAGTCGACCTCTACAAACAGTCAATCGTCGCAGGATCTTTTTCCTTCCTTAGATGTCCTTCTCTAAGGCTTGCAATACTCACACTCAAGATTTTTTTCTCTTAAGAATGAAAGTACTAATGAACACAATAAATAGAGAAATACATTTTCATTCAATCTTCAATGTCATGATACATAATATATTGGCTTATTTATAGTCATACAATATATGTCAATTGATCATCAAAACCATAAACTTACCCTTTCATGATGGGTTAAAGTGTCTTTTCTTACAAATAACTAATAAAACCCTCAACCAATTTATTCATGAAGGACTAAAGTGTCCTTTCATATAAAATACAAAAAAAAATTTTAAACCAATTCTCTCATGAAGGACTAAAGTGTCATTTCATTCAAATAACACTCATGACAAAAAAAGATGATAAATGGGCTAATTTAAAGGCCCATTTAAATGAGTTCCACAAATAAGCTCATGTAACTAAAATGAAAAATATAATATAGAATCATGAAAATATTAAGCTTAATTTATGATTTGGTGCGTCAATAATGATTACGTGGGTGCTCTGCATCAGCACTCCCCGGCTTTGAAGGATTCTCCTCTGGAGAATGATGATCAATGTACTCATGTAGAAGTTATGGACTAATATAGTATAACTCTTCAAATGTAAGCCAAGAGTCTTCAAGTGGCAACAGTCCTTTCCAACGGATAAGAAACTTTTGAATTCCTCCATCTGATGTGCTAATGATTTGGTCATCTAAAATCTGATCATGATGATGGGATCGTAATCGGTGAGATGGCAAGGGAACCTCCAAGTAAGTATCAGCCTGCATGTTAGTGCTATTTGCAGAGAGAAAAATATCTGGGGCTTGCCCACGGTGCAACATTAAATCAGACACATTAAACACATGTGAAGTACCAACATTTATAGGAAGATCAATCTCATATGTATTATCATGTATCTTCTTTATAATTTTATAAGGGCCATCATTTTTGAGTGTTAATTTATTTAAAGTTTCTTTTGGGAATCTCTCTGGCTTAACCTTGACCATAACCAAATCTCCTTCATTAAATTTTATAAATCACCTATGTGTATCAGCATCAGCTTTATATTTATCATAACTTAAAATAAGCTTTTGTTGAATTTTTTAGTGTAAATCATGAATGCTTTATGCGAATGAAGATGCATATGCACTAGATCTATATGAAATGGGAAGGTCAACAAGGTCTATTGGCTTTCTTGGTTCATACCCTGTAATAATTTGAAAATGACTTTTTCCAGTTGATCGATTTATAGAACTATTATAAGCAAACTCAGCAGTGGGTAGAACAAGATCCTAACTAGTGGTATGGTCTGTCACTAAGCATCTAAGAAGATCTCATAAACTTCTATTTATTACCTCCGTTTGTCCATCAGTTTGAGGGTGATAAGCAGTAGAAAATAAGAGTTTTGTTCCAAGCTTCTTCCATAAAGTTTGCCAAAAATAACTCATAAATCTAACATCACGATCAGAAACTATTATTTTGGGTAATCCGTGCAAACGAACTATCTCATGAAAGAAAATTGAAGCAACATGAGAAGCATCAGATGTCTTATAACATGGAATAAAATGAGCCATTTTTGAAAATCGATCAACAACAACAAGAATCGAGTCAAAACATTGGATGGTGCGAGGTAATTCGAGTATAAAGTCATACTAAGGTCTTCCCATGGCTTGTGAGGAATTGGAAGAGGTGCATACAGTCCATGACTATGTTTTCCACTTTTTGCTAATTGACAAGTGCGACATTGGGAAACAACAAGAGCAATATTTCTCTTGATACTTGGCCAAAAGAATCGATCTTCCACCATGGATATAGTTTTATCACGACCAAAATGACCCGAAATGCCTCCTGAATGCATTTCTTAAATTAGAAAATCTTGAAGTGAAGAATCAAGAACACAAAGACGGGTTCCTCGAAAAAGATATCCATCTCGAAGTTGATAATTATAGTCAATAATGGAGGTATCAATAGTTAGAGATTCATATGGTTGACCAAAATCTTTACAAGTTTTGTACTCATTTTTTATTTTATCAAATTCAATAACTTTGATGCTCATACTATGCAAAATAGTACACATTATGCTTAAAGTATCAACAACTTTATTCTCAATACCAGACTTATGTTTAAAAATGAAAGTGTACTCTTGAAGGAATTGAACCCACTTTGCATGATGAGAACTGAGCTTCTTTTGAGTGTTAAGATATTTTAATGCTTCATGGTCAAAGTATAGTACAAAATCTTGAGAAAGAAGGTAGTGTCTCCAATATCGAAGGGCTTGGACTACTGCATAGAATTCATGATCATATGTAGAGTAACATTATCGAGCATCATTTAGCTTTTCACTAAAGAAAGCAATTGGGTGACCCTCTTGCTTAAGAACACCTCCTATACCAACACCAGAGGTATCACAAGATACTTCAAACACTTTGTTAAAATCAGGCAATTTTAATATCGGTGGGCTAGTTAAAGATTTTTTATTTGTTTAAAAGCATTAGATGTTGTTTGTCCATTTAAATTCTCCACCTTTTAAACATTGCGTGATTGGAGCCATTACTGTACTAAACCCATGTATAAACCTTCGATAAAATGTGGCTAACCCATAAAAACTACGAACGTCATGTATATTTGATGGAGTTGGCCAATTTTGAAGTGCATTAATTTTCTCAGGATCAGCAGAAATACCATCACAAGATACAATGAATCCTAAAAAAATTACTGATGGCGCCATAAAAGAACACTTCTTCAAATGGATATATAGTTTTTCTTGTTGAAGAACCTCAAAAACTTGCTTAAATGTGTTATATGATCACTCTTAGTCTGACTAAAAATCAAAAATATCATCAAAATAAACTACTAAAAATCTTCCAATAAAGGGGCGTAAGATGTGATTCATTACTCGCATAAAGATACTAAGGGCATTGGTCAAGCCAAAAGGCATTACCAACCACTCATATAACCCATCTTTTGTCTTAAAGGCGGTCTTCTATTCATCTCATTCTTTCATGCGAATCTGGTGATATCCACTCCTTAGATCAATCTTAGAGAAAATTTGTGCACCAACCATCATGTCTAGCATATCATCAAGTCGTGGGATGGGAAAGCGATATTTAACAGTAATTTTATTAATTGCATGACTATATGTACACATACGTCATGTACCATTTTTTTTTGGGGTAAGGAGAGCAGGCACAGCACAAGGTGATAAACTTTCTCGAATAAAACATTTAGATAATAACTCATCAACTTGTCGTTTAAGTTCAGCATGTTCATTTGAGTTCATTCGATAATGAGGAAGATTAGGAAGCGAAGATCCAGGAACCAAATCAATAACATGTTGAATGCTTCTCAGTGGGGGAAGTTCATTTGGAAGTTCATCAGGGCAAACATCAATGAGGAGATCACTTATCTCAATAGGTAAGGCTTCATCACAGGGTTGTTGAGCAATTTTTGTTACAATTAGAGAAAACACAATATTTCCATGAGACTCTCTTTTAAACTTATGCTTATTAATAATGTGCAAGGATTTCTTTTCTATTGAAGCAGATGAATCTCTAGGCTCATGTGAGCTTGTCTCTTTAGGCTTAGCAGGATTTATAACAACTCTTTTACCCTTAAACATGAATGAGTAAGTATTTGCATGTCCATTATAAATGACATGCATATCATAAAGCCATGGTCTTCCTAACAGTATGTGAGAAACATCCATAGGAAGAGCATCACACCATATCTTATCAGAGTATGCTCCTAATTGTATTGGGACAAGATAATATTGAGATATAGAGATAGAAGTTTTATTGACCCATACAACTTTGTAGGGTCGTGGATGAGGCTCAGGTGTAAGCTTCATTCTAACTAAGTCTGATGTGGCAATAACATTCTTATAGCTTCCACTATCAATGATAAGTTTACAAGATTTATCACCACTTTTAAAATATGTATGAAAAATTGATGTATGCTTCCAATTAGTGTCCTTTTGAGGGGTAGTTAATACACATCGCATAACAGCAATGTGTGGTTTACTTAATGCTTCATCTACCTCGCTAGCTTCTTCACAAGGGTCAACTGCAACTAAATTATCATCACAATCATTATGTTCAATGGTTTCAGAATCTATAAGTAGATTTCTATGTGGACAAGTACTTGCAAAATGTCCATTTTTGTCACATGTGAAATAAGTTATGCTTGAAGCTTTAGAATTTGACACAATGGGTGTCTTTCCTTTATGATCATTTGATGGTTTGGAAGATTGAGGAATTGGGGCAATGGAGCGATGTTGGGAATTGATTCATAATGAGGTTGTTTGTTTTCTATGGGTGTGAGACTTGAGGTATTGTTCAAATTGAGTAGCAAGTCGAAATGCGTCCTCAAGAGTGTAAACATCTTGAGTTAACATTTCTTATTGAATATCTGCTCTTAAACCATATCTAAATTGAGAAATTGTTGTTCGATGATCTTCAATAACGTCACAACGGGTCATCAATTCATCAAAACAAGTCATATAATTAGCAACACTCATAACTCCTTGCTTAAGTGTAGTCATCTCATCCATGAGCTGATCATGAAAGGTTAAGGGCACATATTTTTGTTTTAAGATTTCTTTCATCTCATCCCAAGAAGATATAGATGGTTGCCCAGCTCGTTAATTCTTACGCTCAAGATTAATCCATTATATTTTAGCATGGCCTATCAACTTCATACTAGCAAAATGTACTTGCCTCTCGTGGGACATTTGCATTCAATCAAAATATTGATCCATATCAATAATCCAATCAAGAAAAACTTTTGCATCGAGTCGTCCATCAAAAGTGGGCGGTCTATCTTTACCCTACAAATAATATCATCATCTAAGTCTTGGTGGTTTGTTCGTGATGCAATAATACGTTGACCCATATTATGTAAAGGCTCATATGTGTGAGGAGGAAAATGATCTCGATGATACCTTTGCGTATAGCCATTATGTCTCCAAAATTTTTGCTCTATCCTATGCTAGTCTTGGAGATGTATTGTAACAACCCGAGTTGTTATTATGGTTGATTAGGACTAACCCTAAGTATTAAACACAATTATAAGTGCTAATTAGGTTAAGTGGAGTCAACCTTTGAGACTTAGTCCAAATCAGGAGTCAAACGGATCGAATTCTGATTTCTAAAAATCCAGAAACCCTAGAAATTGACCTATTTAAATTGATCTCTGATCAAAAAACGGACACCGCCATTTCGTTCCTTGACCCCAAATTAGCTTGGGGTGAAATTTTCGTGTCAATCGGAAGTCGTCGAAATTTCGACGAATATTTTAATAATAAAAATATCACGGAAATCGAGGTATCAAAAAACTCGTCAGATTGAAAATCTGACTGCGCCATTGAAATCCTTGACCCCAATTTAGCTAGGAAAAACATGTTTAAAATTTTCTGGGAATTTTTCAAAAAAAAAATAAAATAATAATAATATTTTAATACTTAACGGCGTGCCATGAAGTATTTAACAAACCCGTCACTGTAGCTGACGGCGCCGTCAATCTGGACGGCGCCATCTCAGCCGTTGGATCGGCTCAGATCCAATGGCTGCGGAGTCGTCTTCCTCGAAGATTCCGCCCGTGTGACACGCGGCGGCCCGTCGCGGATGCTGGCCAATCCGGCCGCATCCAGACCTCGGCGAGGTCGCCGTCCAGTCTATAAGACCTCGGCCGACCCTTAGGCTCCGAGTTTGCACAAATCGGAGCCCGGATCGAACCGAAATCAAGTCCCGAAGTCAGCCCTATTTTTCCGCTGATTTCCTTCGCCGATCCGACCTTCAGGTACCCCGATCTCCCTCGTTTACCGTTCGATCATTACAATAATTGTAGGATAGGTAGATTAGGATGTCATATACACATCCACCGTTCCGATCGGGCTCAAACCAACCCGATCGGGCTCACCAGACCCACGAAGGGGTCGGGGTTCGGTCCGCCGAACCACCGGAAGACGAACAGACGCGCCTAAGGGCCGGGGCCGGGTCGACCCGAGCCCGGCCCGCCCAGGTCGGATCCGCGTCAGCGCGGGTGGGGCCCACTAGGCCACGTGGCCGCCTACGGGCCCGCCACGTGTCATGAGGGGCCCACACGCGAGCCCCGCGCCTCTTCGACTTCGGCCGTGGGGCCCACCCGTGCCACGTGGCAGCCTCTGGGCACGCCTCGTGTCAGTGGGGCCCACTGCCCGGGTTTACCCGTGACGTCTTCTAGTGGGGCCCACAGCGCCATGTGGCAGCCGCTGGCTTTGCCACGTGTCAAGTGGGGGGCCCACAGCCCCGTCACCCGAGCTGAGTCAGCTATCGTGGGACCCACAATGCCACGTGGCAGCCTCTAGCAGTGCCACGTGTCAGGTGGGCCCACTGCCCAGTCACCTGAGCTGAGTCAGCAGCCCGTGGGGCCCACAGTGCCACGTGACAGCCTCTGACATGTGCGATGTGTCAGGTGGGGCACACTGACCAGTCACCCGAGCTGAGTCAGCAGCCCGTGGGGTCCACAGTGCTACGTGGCAGTCTATGGATGTGCCACGTGTTATTAGGGCCCACTGTCGGTTAATTAAAATTTAATTACTGTTAGTTACTGTTTAGCCCTAATTAATTACTATTAGTGGTTAATTAAATTAGGATTAGTACTAATTACTTTTGAACAGTAACCATAATTAAATAATTATAATTAGAGATTAATTAAAGATTAATTAACTATTAATTTAATCTTAAACAATAATTAGGATAATTAATTACTTTTGAACAGTAAAACCTAATTATTAAATTTAATTTAATAATTAAGACTAATTAAAAAGTAATTAGCACTAATTACTTTGCTACAGTAAATTAATATAATTAATTTAAAAATCAAAAATATATATATAAAAACTTTAGGAATGAATAGTAAAATAATTCAAATTGTATTTTTGAATAGTAAATCTTAAAAATTTAATAACTTTTTATAGGATGATCCAAACATAGTCAATATAGATCTTAAAATACTCAGAAAAATATAAGGATTCAAATAAAGTAATATAAAAATTTATTTTGGGGTACGTATAACGAGGTAGCATTTTAGGACCTCTTTAGAGCCTCATAACTTTTTACCCGATTATCGAAACATAGTCAATATGGGTCTTAAAATGTTCATGAGAGCGGCCCCATTACCGTAGTAGTATTAGTTTTCCCATTTGTACATCAGGATAAAAAGTCAACCCTAGAAATTAGGGTTGACTTTGGTGAAAATGACCAAAATGCCCCCGGAATTCAAATAACCATAAATTGGTCAAATCAACTCCAAATTGGAAAATTCAAGATGCTAACCGGCCTAGAATTTCAATGTAATCATTATAACAAAATAATATTTAGGATTTGAACCCTGGAAATTTAAGTAAATGACCAAAATTCCCCTAGCCTTATTTTAGTCATAACTTGACCGTTTCTCGCCTGATTTAGGCGTACTTACTGTCTATTTTCAAGTTAGACAATAAGGGATCAATTGGATCTAAGAGAAATCAATTCTGACCACTAAGTCAAAAGTTGACTTTTTGACCCTTAAAGTATGGGCAAAATGGTCATTTTGCCCTAAGATTGGACTAAGTACCCTTACCCTTTGGATAACATTCCAGAACCCTAAGACCAATTTTATAATCATCTTAGTAATGTGTAAGTGAGCAAAATCAACCTTTAAGTCAACTTCCAAGAGTTTTAAGTCTCTAACACTACACGTTAAGGACACTTCCTGAGACTAGGACTAGATCATATGTTAGAGTTCATTCATTGGGTAAATTGGGTTACCCAATAGGTGAAACTTTGGTTTTATTAGTTTATAGACTTTCTTTTATTTTACAACTTATTTTAATTATTTTGTCTTTTAACTAGATTTAAGATAGGAGATTCATCATATTAAGTTTGATTACTTAATAGGATTTGCCTTAACTAGTAGCTCACTAATAGAATAAAACCTAGAACTTATGTCTTATTTAGTTTAGATTATATGATTAAACCTAAAATCTCGTAGTGTTTAATCCATAATCTATAGGTGTAGAAGATCTTGATCAGATCTTAGTTAGAACGTCTAAATTTACAAAACTAGGATGTATGATTCATTTATTTAACCTGTAGTCATCTAACTGATTAAACTATATTAGAACCTGATCAGAGTCCTTTTTAACTTATAAGGATGAGTTTCTGAGTTACACTCGATAGTAGAAAAATGGTGATCCTGAACTTGTGTAACTTGGAATAGTTAGAAGGTTAAGTAGAAAATAAATGATATCACCATATTTTGTAAAGTCCCTTGCTTACTTTGATATTTTATTGCTTACGCGTTCCTTGATTTTTGTGCTATATTTCCTTGAGCATATCATATAAGACATTTGATGCATGAATAAACTGTTAGGAAAATATGGAGACTCCTTAAATTCCTTGTGAAAATATTAAAGTGATTTATGAAAAGATAATGAATTTATGAACTGCCTCTCAATTATATCCTTATTGTCTAGCCTCCTTATATCGCTAGGGGAAGTATCTGTTTTGTTGTGTGCCTAGTTTACTAGCCTCCTTATGTCGCTAGGGGTACACCGTTGGTGCCTTAGCCGTACTGGCGTTAAGGTTGCCTTATATGCTTAGTTTACTAGCCTCCTTATGTCGCTAAGGGCATAAAGTTGTGCCTTAACCGTACTGGTGCTAAGACCCTTCGTTTGCTTTGTGTGCTTATATGCCTAGCCTCCTTATGTCGCTAGGAGTACACAGTTTTATGTCTTAGCCGTAATGGTGCTAAGCTTCTTTGGTATTCGATGAGCTTGAGTAGCTCTTTTCTGTATGGCAGTCGATGCACGTGTGACTTTATATGCAGTTGTTGTTGTTCACTTTTCAGTATTCTATTCCGTCAGCTATTTCTTTGTACTGCTTATATATATATATTTAGGATGTTAAATTCTTGCTGCTATTTATATGTACCACTGCTGAGTTATTTATTTTAATTGGTATATTTTCTGTTGATCACCAGCATATTTAGGATGTAGAACTTTTCTTACAGCACATGACAGTTATGTATATTTATATGCCCTTCCTTGCTTAGTTTGTATGCGAGGCATGTCTCAGCCTCTTTCATTTTCTTTGCTTAAGTTATAAATGATGATTTATAGCTTCCGTATTTCCTTTGTATTGCTTGCTGCTTCTTTTCATATATATATATATATATGTTGCTTAGATATTGTCAAATGGTGATATTACTTAACACTTATAATAATTCAACTTAAAATGTACTTAGACAATTGTCTAACCAGATTTTTCTTTTCTTTGGCTGGGGCCCTACATTGTGAAACCGATAATGGCAGACCCCTTTCAATTAGACAAGCAGGAGTTAGGTGTGGAGCCTTACCCAGAGGAGTAGCCCGTGGAAGAAGCTGTCGTCTAGTTCCTTTATATTTCGAGTAAGAATGAGTGGTTTTCATTCTATCTTTATTTAAACATTTTAAATGATGTAATAATACAGATACCATTAACTATATATTTAGATTATATGCTTATATTCTGAGTTCTAGTTTTTCCTATTTGTACTGTGATACTTGGATGATTTACATTTCCTTAAATCACTTCCACACTCTGTTTATTTACTTATACAGTAACTATTAGTTTGATTCTTTATTAATCCTTTCTTAATCAAGTGGATTGTGGAGTCTATCCTAATCCAATGATAAGTGAGGGGTTAGCCAGAGTGACACCCCACCCTTAACCTAATCCTTCGGCGGGATTAAGGGTGCGGGGCGCCACATGTATACTATCTAGATCTTGATAATCATCAACATGACTTAAGAGGTGATTGTGTTGTGGTCTAGTTGGTGATTGTGGAGGAACATGAGATGATATATAATCATTGGGATGACCTTCTTGGCTAGGAAGATGGTCATTTTTTTCATTTGGTGCAAGGGGAGTTGGTGACATTTCATTAGCTTTCAACTATAGCGCTTCAATTCTAGTTCGAAAATCATGCATTGAGAGAGTGAGATTTTCCATTTTCTCAAGTAAGAATTTAAGGAGGTCATCGGTTCTTTGTTTAGAAGTTTGGCATTAGTATCGTTGTCCACTACGAGTCGACATAATATTTATTTATTTATTTATTTATATATATATAGGAGCTCTCGGTTCTTAAAGGTTTTCAATGTCAAAATAGCTGAATCAAGTAAAATACTCTTCTACAAAGTTGTAGATCTTGACGTTCTACCCAAAATCGAGTGCTCAAACATAAAATTCAGATATAAATTGAATAAGTTATGATCAAAATACGATATGGTATAAATCAAACCGAAAAATGACGTTAATGAAATTTATGCTTTATTGTATGCAGTGATTTTACTATCAATTGGCATAAAAAATTGAAGATATATTTTCTCTGATACCAATATGATGTAGGACAAAGTAAATGCGTGTGCGGAGGGTATGATGATTTTTGCACCAATAAAAATAATAAATTACTCACGATTGAGTATCGATAAAATAAGACGAATTTTGTGTACAAATACGAAATTATAAAAAATGAGATTGAAATGATTCGAACCACAGTTATGCTAACACACAAAATTCCTCACCATATAAAGTATAGAGATAAATAAGAGCTATAGTTGATCTAACATGTGTCAAAGTTAAGGCAACCGGTGGCGAAGCGGAGATAATTGAAGTCGACCTCTATAAACAGTCCTTCATCGCAGGATCTTCTTCCTTCCTTATATGTCCTTCTCTAAGGCTTGCAATACACACACTCAAGATTTCATTCTCTTAATAATGAAAATACTAATGAACACAATAAGTAAAGAAATATATTTTCATTCAATCTTCAATGCCATGATACGTAAGACATTGGCTTATTTATAACTATACAATATATGTCAATTAACCATCAAAACTATAAATTTACCCTTTCATGAAGGGTGAAAATGTCTTTTCCTACAAATGACTAATAAAATCATCAACCAACCCACTCATGAAGGATTAAAGTGTTCTTTCATATAAAATGCAAAAAAAAAACCTTAAACCAACTCTCTCGTGAAGGACTAAAGTATCGTTTTACTCAAATAACACTCATGACAAAAAAAATATGATAAATGAGTTAATCTAAAGACCTATTTAAATGAGTTTCACAAATAAGCCCATGTAACTAAAATGAAAAATGCAATATAGAATCATGAAAATATTAAGCTTAATTTATGATTTGGTGCGTCGACGATGATTACGTGGGTGCTCTGCATCATGTGCATTTTAGATTGTTTGGCTATTCTGATTCTTTATAATTTGATGTTATTTTCATAAGCTTGTGAAATTTGTATGATTGTCTCTTTTGCATCATGCATTTTATCTTAATTAGCTTAATGTCCTTGTAATCAATAAATGCTATATTTTTTGTATTAATATTTTCTTGAAAAGATTTGCTTTAGTGTTGTAAAGATTACCTTAAGTAGTATTAAGTTGAATTCTTAAAATATCGAGACAACTATTAGATAATGGTGAAATTTTTGATAATAACTTCAGAATATTTTCAAAATAGGTGATCTATTGGGAAAATATCTTATCAAATTTTTACTTTAATATTTTTTTTTTTGAAATAAAACAGTTGATGTATGCAGCATAATTATTCCAAAAGAAAAAGATTATATACCCAAATGTATGCTTGTGCTTTCTCCAACAAAAAAAATTTGAAAATGAATATTATATGTCAAAAATAAGATATGGATAATGTGATAATCTTATGTATAATTAATACACCACCTATGTATATAAGAAATATAAGGAAAATAAAATTATGTGTTCTTAGATAATTGTTTTGTTGTTATTTTTTTTTTAGTTTTATCACTTTCGAAAATCTATTTAGCGAATTATATCTTTCTATTATTATACCTATTATTGAATTTTTCTGTACCACTGTTAAGTAACATTAATCATTAATCATTGAAATATTGAGTGTGAGAAATGATTTATTGACGTAATTTTCAAAAATATTATTTAATATGATTTGAATATTATTTTAATATAAATTTTAAAAATAATATTTATATTATTTTAATATAAATAAATAAATATTAATGAAAATAAAATTTAAATTTAATTGAATGAGTATTTTTAGATCTCAATTTTCTTCTAAAATTATGCGATTCGCCCGTCACATGGCGGTGATGCCATATGGCAGCAAAATAATTACTAAATAATGCTGAACGCACTGCGGAAGTGCTGTTCTTAAAATTCCATGCTCCATTTTTATAATCAACTAACGCCATTAAAGACAGAGCCACCAACAAGATTCGGCTTTAACCCTCCATTATTTTCCATCACTACATCTTTGATTTTGGATGTATCCTCTTGGCGAAGGTGAAATAACTCTCAATTTTCTCGAGGTTGAGCAATATCCAAACTCAGCGTCCACAAAAAGTTAAAAAAAAAAGGGGGGGGGGGGGGGGGGGGGGGGGCGGCGGGGGGGCAAAAGATCCATTGGCATTTAACCTACGACGGATGCGCCTTGATTTTCATTTGAAGATGCTGCTTCGATTGATCCCACTGCTACTTCTGGTCCTGCTGCTGCTGCTGCAATGTGCTGTTGGAGAGGAAACGTGCGCTGGATTGGTGCCGATGAAGATGCGGGCGGAAACGATATCGCTCGTGGATTTTGGAGGAGTTGGAGATGGTGTGACGCTGAATACGAAGGCGTTTGAGGAGGCGATATATCGGATTGAGCACCTGAAACGCCTAGGCGGAACGCTCCTCTACGTTCCCAATGGAGTCTGGCTCACCGGAGCGTTTAATCTCACCAGCCATATGACACTTTTTCTCGCCAACGGCGCGGTCATCAGGGCCACGCAGGTAATGGTTTGTGATTTATTAGTTTTTTTTTCTTTTTTTTGAAAATTTTGAAGATATGTTTTTGATCTTTGGCTTGAGAAACAGAGTTTTTCCCGTTTAAAATTTTGTGGTTTTTTGGACTTTCTTAGGCTGATTGAAGAGAGGTGCGTGAAGGAATTTAGCAGCCTCTTCTCAATTTTCTTTAGATCTCTCTTGTTGCACACTAGACTGTGACATCTAGACGTTGGATTAGCTAAATCTCCATGCACTGATGCAGTAGTCATCTTGATTTTTATTTGCTAAGTAGTGTATACATTGTGAGCGATGTTGATTGCTATAAGAGAGGTTTTAAGTGATTTGCTTGGATCTTCTTTTGTTCAATGGTGGGATGGGCTTGATGTGGGTCGGGTTCATCTAGGATTTGACTTTTAATTTTGGGCCCATGTTGGTGCTAGGTTTTGCCTTTTGACCTAATTTAGATGCCAAGTAATTATAATGAGTCAAATCTAAAGAATCTAAGTGGGTTACTTGGTCAGTTGCACTGAAAATGTAAAAAGTAATATATCCACTTGATTCCAAGGAGGTTTCTGAAGGTGAAGCCTTCTAGAAAGGCATTCTGCTCTCTACAATGATTTCAGTTTTTCATGTTAAATAAGATAAAATTAAGTTTACCTTTTTTAAAGTTTTAATAATTATATATAATGTTATACAATGTTTTTAGTGGATTGGAAGAAAACAATTTCATGTTGCAAATCTGAGGCTAACATTAACTGGCTGAAATTTTGTAGTTTTTGTATTTCTGTTATTATTTGACCTCTGCAATTGTGGAATTGTTTTTGTAGGATTCGGAGGGTTGGCCTTTGATTGATCCTTTGCCATCTTATGGGAGGGGTCGGGAGAGACCGGGTGGCAGATTTATGAGTTTGATACTTGGAAATGGGCTTAATGACGTTATCATAACCGGTAGGTGTATCTTCACTGCTTGCACATGAAGATTTTGATAGTTAATTTTGATGGTTTTAGTCATTTGCAAAGTTAAAGTTGTACCACAGATTTTCTAGGGCTTTTAATGAATTTTTTTGACATATTCATTTGTGATGGTAATTGTATTATTTAGCCAAGCTTAATTTCTAGGTTTTTGGATCTTACCCTAGCTTATCTCAATCTTATTAGATGTTTGTGTTATCAAGATGTCAGTATTTTTAGATAGCAATACTGTTAAAGATGTGAGTGTATGTTTGGTTTAGTACTTTAGTGTAATTTTTTATTTGCTGCAGCTGCTATCTAATGGGGACTGAAATTTGAAATTTCAATGCTATCTGATTGAGTTGAATTAATGACATACTCAGTATTCTTTACTAAATATCAAGATAACATTGCACTGAAAAACACCACTAATCTCTTAACAGCGTTAGATAACATTGCCATGCCTGTGAATCAAACGGTCTCATTTTAAGATTTTACTACCATTTGGGCTTCTTCCCTGCTAAAAGAACTAATCTGTTTTGGCATCGTGTTCGAAATTGATTGGGCTCATTCCTTTTTTTTTTAATCTTTCCATTTAGTTTAAATTATTTTATACTTTGTGTATAAAAGCAAATGTTCAGCTCATTTTCTTCTCTATATCCAAAAAAGGCTTTATGATTTGGTTTGTGGTTTATATGAACTTCTGCAACAGGTGACAATGGGACAATAGATGGGCAAGGTGATGTATGGTGGAATATGTGGAGGCAAAATACACTTACCTTCACAAGACCGCATCTTTTGGAATTAATGCATTCTACGGATATCATCATCTCTAATGTCGTCTTCCAAAACTCACCTTTCTGGAACATTCACCCTGTTTATTGCAGGTATCAAAATCCAGGTGCCCTGTTTGTTTGATGTATATCAGATTGCATTTCAATGATAAATTTTAATTATAATGGCCATTATTTGGATTTTTACTCACATATCACAAAATTTTTTAAATATTACTTATTGAATACCTAAAATTTAAATATTATACACATTTAAAATAAAAAATCTTTCAAACTTTGCCACCTTCTTTAATATCGTTAGGGTTAGAGAAGGACATGCAGGGTGGTCGGATTTTTGTTTAGAGGGTTGCCTTTCTATTTTTATTGGAGTCTGGCTTTCTGCTATGGTGTAAGCAATTTGATTTCTCTATTGCATTACTTATGCAATGCTGTTTTTATTGTGAGAAAATAGAACTGCACATGGAAAAGAGTAATAAAATAACAAAATCTATATAAAAATCAATGAAAAAAAAACCTCTTTGAATGAAGATCAGCTTATTTGATTCTTAAATGCAATAACAAAGATTAAGAAACAAATACACTCCTTTAATCTAAAGAAAATAACCCTTCCTTACCGAACATAAGGAAAACAGCATTGCAACAGAGAGACGGAGAAGCAGTATTCATGCAGGGGAAGATGCTACTAATTGGGTGGCTGCCCTGTCGTACCGCACATTCGCATCCTGCATGCTGATTGTCGGCGACCCCGCTTTACCACGTTAGTGTCCTTAGCCCTAATGGTGTTAAAGTGGATAGTATTTAGGGGCTATTTGGTTGAATGTCAGTTGAAAAGTTATTAAGATAGCATGTTATTAAATAACAGATGTCAGTGTTATTCAGATGTATGTTGTTTGGTTTGTTGTCATTCATATTATATTAAACATTAGGTAAGATTACCTCAAATACTAAGATTTAAATATAAATTGAAATATCACAACAAATAACTAAAAGATAATTAGGTAAACAGTATCAAAACCAAAAAAACATACAAATTTTATCACAAGCACCTAAAACTAATCGCATTACAGCTATTTAATAATTTATACTTATAATGTAACGCTGTATAATAGTAGCCATTGAAGTAATGCCAAACCAAGACCCCAAATTCCTCATTAGTATCAATAGATATAGAAACAATCCCCATTGAGCAAATAAGAATTAAACTTTGAATATGCAAAACTAGAACATAAAAATAGCTAGGATCACCACACAACAATATTTTAGAGCATAATAGAAAAAAAAAGTGCAGCAGCAGTTCAGACAGACGAGTAAAAATATTTGTAATAAATTATATGACTAAAAATACAAAACATTTTCTTTGTACTTGTATATATATTCTCGTTTGAATTAAGCACCAAAACTACAAAATGTGGATTTAACTAGTTCAGAACATTGAAAACATAAATTAACAAAAAAGAAGCAAGAGGGTGATTTATTTTAAAGCAGATTAAGAAATAGATTTTATCTTTCATAATATAGATAGTCCCTTAAAAAAATATGCATGAAATCAATCCTTGAATTATAAATTTCAGATTTTGAGTTAAAATTAACACAATCTCTATCTAGAGGTTGCTTGAATTTCATGCATCAAAATAATGAATATTTATTTAAAAGGGAAGTTAGTTTCATAATCATAATATCAAAAAGAACAAAAATTTACCAAGTATTCCATAGAATAATCACACATTTGAACTCCTAAATTTTTTCTCAAAATCAAGCAGCATTCAAAATTCTTAAGCTCCTCTTCAAGGAATCAGAATTTCTTGTCCAACCCCTACCCAATTTCCCCTTAGTGCACATCTGAGCTATGATGTGCAGTAACTGCAGGATAATATGCACGTTGATCTCTCCCAAAACCACCCACCACTGCAGGCATATGATTCTTGGCCTCATAAGTCTATTTCTAGTTTTTTTCTTAATATATTACCATCCTAAGCTCTTTCATTTCGTAAATACTGTTGCGGGAATTTCAGGGTACAGCCCAAATACAACACAAAACGAATCAAAAATGGATCCCAAAACAAAAACAACTTCGTAAGAACAAAAAAAACATGGCATCAAATTCCACCGAAACTTCAATAATACAGACATCTCATTAATGGTTAACTAAGCAGCCCCTCCTAGGAGTACCAGCCTTACAAGGCTATGCTCATGCTGGGAGGAAATAATGCCGATGCTAACAATAAGTGAAATAATAAGCCTATCATTTTGCTAACAAAAAAAAGAAGCAAATTCATTGCAAAAAAAATCCATAAAGGACAACTCACAAGATATATATACATAATACAATCTAAAACGTAGAAAATTTCTCTAGCAAAATTGAAACTATAATCCACACATACTAATAAAGAGAATTTTGTTACTTTTTTTTTATCAATTTAGGTGATTACTTACAAAAGTGACAAACAATCACAATAGAGAAATTGTATAGCCAAAATTACTCTAAACAGTAGAAATAAAAGCAACCAATTAAAAAAATAAAAAGATTATCAATATTTAAATATCAACCCTAGCAAATTTTTAAAAATAACAAATCACAAAACAAATTTCACTAAATTGTTCATAATTAAATGACAATATCAAGCAAATCCTATGAAAAAAAAATCATTCATTTACCTGACCGGCTGCTGCTTGCGCGAGAGGCTAGAGAGAGTCGTCGCGACCTTGTGTGCGTCTGGCAGTGATGGTGGCAGTGATGGCAGACGAAGCAAGGCGAGCGCGTACGGCAGCACGATCTCGGCGAGCTCGGCATCGAGATCTCCAGGAGGTCGCGCGAAGTACCCTATCCTCTCGGATAGATTGTCCGCAATGCTATCTGAATGTCTGCCGACATTCAGATAATATTAGACGATGGCATTTAGGTAATTTTTTAGATGTCATTAATTAGATAGTATTAAACCAAACAACCTCCATCTCACCGATATTTTTAAATAACATGATATTACGGTAGATGTCGGTGAACCAAACAGCCCCTTAGTGTATTTGAACGATTTTTGACGTTATATGTATAGTATTTAAAATTTAGATTTTTAATAGATAATGTTTTAAAATTTTTTGTGGTATTTGAGTAAAAATCCTACAATGGGATGCAAAGGGTAACTCCGCCATCATCATGCCTTAATAGCAGTGAGATCAATTACATGAATTCCTTATTTTATTTTTGTGCAAGATCAAACTGAAGCCCGAGAAGATTTTTTCTAATAATTTCTTCCTATGTCTATAAAAATCTCTAAGTTGGGATATATTATAGTAATTAGCAATGTTTTCTTACATATCAATGCAGCAACGTGGTAGTGAAAAATGTCACCATTTTGGCTCCTCGCGACTCTCCCAACACTGATGGAATTGATCCAGGTGTTTGCTCATCTCCAAAGATCAACTAATAAAGATTATATTCTCAGTTGCATAAATGACTGAAGTTACTTTTTATTTTTTATGGATTCTTACCCGTATATCATTCAAATTTTTAAATATTTCTCAAACACTGAACTTTTAAATTTACTAAAATCTTCAAATACACCAAATGTATTACTCATTTTATCTACATTTTATCAACACGTTGGATATCGAGCATTTTTTTCTTGACGAACGTTTTCGTACCCACACAAACGTTGCCTCTCCCTCTCCGCTGCAGTGACCGTTAGAAAGAGCAGTAAGATTCGGTGTATTTTGAAGATTTGAATGCTACAATAAATTTAAAAGTTTAGTCATTTAATCTAACGGATAGTATCTATAGAAATTCATGTTTCTGAGAAAGCAACAGATTCCAGCACCAATGTGTGCATCGAGGACAACTACATCTCGACCGGAGACGATCTGGTGGCAGTGAAGAGCGGTTGGGATGAGTACGGAATAGCGTACGGCCGGGCGAGCTCCAGCATCACGATCCGGCGGCTGACCGGCTCTTCGCCGTTCGCCGGAGTTGCCATCGGAAGCGAAACGTCCGGCGGCATCGAAAAAGTGGTCGTCGAGCACGTGAGGCTGCGGGACACAGGCATCGGGATCCACGTGAAGACGAACCAAGGGAGGGGCGGCTTCATAAGGAACATAACGGTGACGGACGTCGGCATGAACGCCGTTCGCACGGGGATTAAGATCTCCGGGGACGTAGGGGACCACCCTGACGCGGGGTTCGATCCGATGGCCATTCCGGTGGTGGACGACCTGACGGTGAAGGACGTTTGGGGTGGCGATGTGCAGCTGCCTGGGCTGATACAGGGCCTCAAGGCCTCCCCTTTCACTCGGATCTGTCTCTCCAACGTCAGCTTTCATGTTGTTCCGCAACGGGAAGAAGAAGCTCTCTGGAAGTGCGCCCATGTCAGCGGCTCGGCTTATGAGGTGAGGCCGTCGCCGTGCGCGCAGCTGGCCAGCCTGCCCTGACTTGGTATCTTTAGGTGTTTTGATTCATCAAATTTGGTCTGACCGGAATTCTCGCCTTTACTCCTAGATCTCTGACGTGCTTCTACTGTTTTGTGCAAAAGCATTATATATGAATTCATTTCCATTTGGGTGGTGCTTCAAATTGAATCTAGCAGAGAGAGATATCGCCATTGTTGTGGCATGGAAGCGTATCCTCTCAAAAACATGATCAAGTTCTTATCTATCCTAAGTTTTTTTCTTTATTATGCTTTATGCTAGGCTTTTTGGCATTTGCCTTGTTCCTGCCTCTAGAAGAATAGCATATTATTGTTTTTGTGATAATGGCTTTGAATACACTGTGACTAGTTGCTACATTTCTTCTTTGTGCACTACTGCTCTTTCTAACAGTCCTGCATCAGAGACTACATTAAATTGAAATTACACCAAATATAAATCGAATCTCTTGTTCATTTCAATTTAATGTAGGAACTAAAGCTTTTTCTTGCTATTTTTTGTGGCTGTCAGTAGAAAGAGCATCGTGCCGAATTCAAACCGCCATGGGCCTCACTCACACCGTGTTGCAATCTGCTTCGCTAGCGCAGCTTCTAGCTACTTTGGTGCCACTATTCCATCTACATGCCGCACTCGCACATGTGCCACTTGTAGTTATGACAAGCTCATGTCTGGCTATGCTGCTGCTTTAATTGCGAATTCATACTGCTCTTGATAGAAATCATAAGTTTTCGGGAGCATCTTTTTCTAATTCATAAATTTTTATATTTATTTTAATTTATTTTTCATATTTTTTTTGAATCAAATAGTTTCTCATAAATCAAAAAATAATTTATTATCATCCATGGCCCATTCTTCTCCCGTAACCTATTATACGCAGGTTTTTTTTTAATTTACACACTAAATTATTGTTGCAAAAAATACTATGTTTATAGAAAAATTAAATTCGATGTTTATGCAAAAAATACTATGTTTATATAAAAATTAAAAATTAAATACCTTATAAGGAAATTTACGGCTAAAAGCAGGGATAGTAAAAGTCAAGAAAATATCATACGGCTAAAAGCAAGCAACTTAAGGAAATTCAACAATATATATCACAGAACAACTATTGAGAAATACAATTCAAATAATCGAATTTATGAGGTAATCCCAAATATGATTAATGAGTCACACTACCAAAAAAATCCATTATAAAAAAGATTAAAGAAATTATAATATTTTTCAGAGAACCCAACCCTTGGAAGAACAAGAATATTGTATACGTCAAGAAAATATACAAACTTTAGCCTCATTTCTTCTCTCTATGCCCGTGACCTAATGCCGCACTCGATTCTTTGCTTGCTTGCATTCGAAGCTTCATCTTCCTCGACGAGTTTGAACACACCCTCAGCAGAGTGACAACCTAAGGTTGTTACTCACAGTGGTGGCCACAGTGGTATGCTGCGGTGATGGCTGCAACGGTGTGCTGCAGTGGTGTGCCTCAGATTCAGTAAAGCAATAACCTAAGGTTGCTACATACAGTGGTGGCCACAACAGTGTGATGCTGTGGTGATCGCGGCGGTGTGTTATGATGGTGCCTACTGCGGAGAACTGAAGCAGTGTCTTAATAGCTGCGGTGGTGAACTGTAATGGGAGTTGTTGTATGTTCAAGAGTTGAGTTAAAGAACCAAAGGAATGACATAGAGAGAATGATGCTAGGGTTTATGTGATCTCTCTAGTGGTGCAATCTCCTATTCTTTTGATTAAGATTTTTCGAGAATAACTCTGTAAGCTTTTGATGGTTTCTTCATAGTATATATTTTTGGTGGTATGACTCAGTAGTTTTTCACAAGTTTTGGGTTTTCCATATTTATCATTGTGTTTGAATGGTTATTTCTCTATGATTGTTCTATGATATGTGTATGTTTTCTTGTTTTGATGGTTTTGCTCTGAATTCACTCTAGAACTGGTGGTTAGAAATCCTAGTAAGTGATATCAGAGAAAGGTTGCCAGTTCGAGTGGGAGTAATGACAGACAAAATGAGCTCAAGGTCGAAAAATTCAATGGAGCAAACTACATTGGAGATTTGCAATACAGTTGAAATTGTGTTGCCACTTAAAAGTAGCCAAGAAAATCAATAACTATGAAAAGATGAAGAATGAGAAGTTCGTGACAAAGCAGCTTCAGTTGACCTTAGCACGTTACAAAGGCGAGTGAGCCACATCGCGACCTTCGCTAAAATTGAGCCAAGGGGAAGAACATCTAATTGAAGATGGACAATCGCAATCATTCTCCAAGTGGAAGATTGTTGGGTGTGGAGTGTGATTGGATCGACAGGGGGGGTATTGACATAATTTTAATGGTGTTTCGGAGGGTTTTGAGGCAATGCATAATGTTCCGTTGGGATTCGAAGGGTTATGGGGCAAGGCGGCACTAAGCCAGCAGCAAGCCAGGGACTCGGGCACTTCCTGGGCACTCGACAGAGGCTACAACCCAAGAAACATACACTCAGACACCAAAGCAAAATTGTCATAACAGTAACTGGTTAAATAGAGCCACTGAAGAGAAAGGCACACATGTATCATCTAGCTATCTAATGTAGCGTGAGAGGCTGCCGTCTTCCTCTCGGCAGGTGGCCGAGAGGCTTCTTCCTCTTTCAGCGACCTGCTATATCTCCTCGGCTGAGTGGCAGCAGCCCTCTCCATCTCCTCGGCTGAGTGGCAGCAGCCCGAATCCTCTACATTCAACCAAGCTGCAGCTCCCGCTCTCCTTCATCTTGGCCGAAATCAGCAGCTCCTTCTTCGGCCGCTTGCTCCATTCCAGCCGCAACAGCTCCACTCCCTCTGTCCTAGAGCCGAGCTGCAACCCCCTTTGTTCCTTTAGGCTCATGCAACAAGTGTTGATGCCCTTTCTTCTCCTTCCTTGTTTAGCGCTAGCATAATATCGCTGATCTCCCTCTCACCTATGCTCCTAGCAGCAAATCGCTGGTCCTGTCGACTCCCTCGCTCATCTATCTCATAGGTAGCCAACAAGGTATCTTAATGTAAAGACCCACTTAAGTAGTAATAAGTGAAACTCTTAAACATCAAGGCGCCTTTTCAGATAACGGTGGAGTTCTTGATAAAAACTCCAAAGTTAAGCGTGCTCATGTGGGAGCATTCCCAGGATGGGTGACCTGCTGGGAAGTTATCTTTTGAGGGCAAAACCGTGAAGCCTTTCTGGCCAAAGCGGACAATACCTTGGTGCTTAAGTGTTTGAGCTGTTACACTTAATGTACTCATAACTTTAACTAAGTTCTTAACATCATTAACATACCTTAAATTCTTAACATCATTAACTAAGTTCTTAACATCGCTTTCGGTGCATGCAGGTCCCTCGCCTCCCATTCAATCAATCTCCATTTAGGTACTAGCATACCTTGCTTTGATTTGAACTTTATTGATCCAGATTTATTGTTGTTGTTTTGCATTATGAGTGTATAATGACATTCCTTTTAATAACAGCTCGAAATACTTATCAAATCTACATTTACATTTTAAAGAAATTAGTCTCATGTAAGGAACATGATGTTTACACATTGTAAGTGTTGACTCAATCAAATATATATATATATATATATATATATAACTTAAGCACTTTTATATAAAAATATTGGACTGCTCTTTTTTTTTTTTTTTTTTTTTTTTTTTTTTTTTTTTTTGGATAGACATAACTTCACTATCTTACATAAATGGGGCAGCTTAAGGTTTGGTCAACATCAGGATTGTAATTGATATCTAGGATATTCTGGTATGTTAATCCGATCTGCTACTATAATCTCAGTTATAATAACATTCTAGAAGATTTTATTACAAGATAATGCTAATAAGTCATATATGTGAGCAGATGATGTGGTGTTATGCGGTAATTACAGAATAATATTAACTATAAGCTTAGTTTAAGGAAACCTAAAGTAAAATGTAAAGTTTGCTAACATCGATTTGCACCAACTCTAAATTACAACTTTTGTGCACTATCAAACACGTAGTTAGTAATTATAACTTATCTTAAATCTATTGATTAGTCGAGCTTAAAATATTATTGTTAAAATTCCTTCATCAAAATCTTAATATTTAATGGCAAAATCATAAGGATGACAATTTTGTGTCATTTTAAGTAGCGTCGAAGTTCAAGTATTCAGTAAGAAGTAAGAAATATTATGAAATTTGAAATGGATGTTAGTATTTTAATTCACTATATTAACATTATTTGAATATGGTAGTTACGCTTTAGCAAATAAGCGTCTCATTTATAAATTACACGCAGCTGCATTCTTGGGGTTTAGGAAGTTAGGTGCAAACAACTGTCTATGCATGCGATCTTTTGCAAATCACTCGATTATATCTGAAATCTATTAAGACATATGGAGGTATTGTAAGAAAGTTTAGATATGTAAGAATCTCAAATTGTAGGAACTCTTTAGCAATCAAATTCATTTGAGTATTCAAATATGAATGACTTGCACCTGAGAGGAGTTGAAATTATTCTGGAACTTGGAAGAAAATTGATTAGCTGAGTAATAGGTGCTAAAGTTCTTCTCCCGTGTAGAGGTCATTAAGCTGCCACACACTTTTTATTTATAAAACTATAGAAGAGTGTCTTTTGAAGATTTTGATTTTCAATAGCACTGTCTTAAGCTAATGTTAGATGGAATCGGCGTAGAGGTAACAACTATGTGCAATGTGCAAATGGGAGTAAAATATTGCATTCATATAAAATGTTAATTTTATAAAATACAATAATTGGTGTTGAGGGAGTGATACTTAATTTAAACATTGTGTGCAATCGAGTTGGCATGGATCATCGATTTCAAAAATAGCATGCTGCTTTACCCCTAATCCATGCTTTAGGTAAGCTCTACTCATCAGAGTATTTATCATGTGGTTGTATCTTGGCAGATTAATACAGGTGCTATGAACGCCACTTCTTTTTAATCAAAGCATTAGGCTGCAAATCCAACTCATCATAAAGGTACGTTACATACTTAGAACTTTACTGAATTATGTATTTATTTAATTATGCAATTTTATTGAGCTCTATGTATAATGGGTACATCACTTACATAGATCTTAGTATCGTTAGATATTGATTGTTATTTGAAAATCATGGTATTAAGACATAGGAGCTCTTTGCTAATGTCGGATAATAATTACTACATAGTGAATTATTACTAAGTAGTATCATCATCTTATTTGAAAAGTTTAAATATGCAAGCATGAATTAAAACCTAGAGTTAGTGAGTAATTATGTTAATTACTCTTGTATTTAAGCAATCATTATTTAGTTATTTTAATATTCATAGATATTTAATTAGGATGTTTGAGGAGTTGACTTACTCCTTAAACAATAGTCATGTTATAGCATAGAAGATTCCACTTTGACTCTTATCCCTTGAAGTTAACTTTTCACCCTTAAAGTGTTATAACTTTTAAGGGAATAAGGTTAATCATGTAGAATATAGTGTGCCCACTGATTTCTCCCATGATACTTAAATTAATAAAAATTAGAGATTAGATATTTCATTGAGCATAATTGAACTCAATGGAACCTCTTTAGCTCAAGCTTAATATCATTTAACAATGAACAACTTATAGACTCTGTGATGGAGTTTAATCTTTTAACTTCTAATCTTGATAAATCATATTAAGATTGGTTGTAGAAGTGGAAATGTGTGAATTAGGTTGATCAATTATTTCATTCAACCTTTGCAGGTGACCTTTCTGATTATGAATTAAAACTTGTTAAGTTCTAGTGTTTAACTTAATAAGGCCGATAAATCTGGGATTATACTTGATAGTTGGATATTGGAGATCCTAAGCTTGTATCCTCTCAGAGTAGATAGAACAAGTTAAAGTAGATAACAATAGATATCATTATATTAGTAGAGTCTTTTGCTTGCTATTGATTACTCGTGCTTTCGCATCCCTTGTATTTTATGTCATTGCCTTGAACACGACATATAAGACAACATTGTTGATTAAAATGAAAACTTAGAATAATTAGGATAATATTACATTGGGTTCAGTATTCAAACTGATTTTGGTACATATTCATCCTAATAGACAGGGGTAAGAAGAAATAAGAGATAACTTAGCATTACTCATTGAGGAGTGTTGTATTAAGTTTGAAGCCCGTATAGTCTTGCAGATATGCTTAACTTATCAACTGCTTTTGGACGTGTCCACAGGAGCAAAGTAAAATAACTAAAAATTCATTGCATTTGTATTTGCTATCTCCTTAGTCCCGCTTGTTCAGTTCTATTCTGTCATAGCCCAAAAAGGCTTTGGGAATATTACTGTGGTCCGATTGGCTAATTTTTGATATGGCCATTTGTACATACCTTTTACGAGTTATAGTTTACTATTTTACTGTTATATTTTACTTCAAGCAGCTTTACTTTACCTGCTTACTTGATTATAGTAGGATGCTAATTTTTATTACTCTTTACTATATATATCACAATCAGATTATTTATTTTTGACTGGCATATATCATATGATAATCAACATATTTAGGATTTGTCTTTCCTTCCAGTACTTTTATTATTGTATTTATATATGTATGCTTATCCTTATTTTAGCTTATTATTGAGATATGTCTTTTACCTTATAGTTGTTTGGTTAAAATTATTGTTATTTGTAACTTACCACTTTCATTTATATGCTTATTGCTTCGATGCTAATATGTTTTTGTGTAGTATAAGTAAATGATGATATCATAAAAACTCATGAACATCTTTAAATTGTACTTTTGACTTATTAAAGCTTAACCAGTTTTTTTCTTTATTGGCTATGCCTTGTCATATATGTACATATGGCAGATCAGGAGTATAGGTCAGATCCAGCACTTGAGAATTTAGCTGCTAGCAAGTTAAAGTAAGGTGTGGCTCATTGAAGGAGATATGCTTCCATCTTCATGGCCTACATTTATTAAAATGTAATAATTAAGTTTTTTTTATTCTCATTCTTCTGTATTTAATATATTGTATGTGAATGAACAAATGTAAATTGTGTTTGGATGCCTTGTTCTTTTTTTTTACACTACTTTACCTATATTTTTATTAAGATCTTGCTCAGCTCATGATTAGTATCATGGATATATTTATGATTTAATATTTGTGGTACTAATGACGACTACCTCTTAAACTTAGTTGACTAAGGGGCGGCTGCCACAAGAACATACCTCAATACAAAGTTGTGACAAGGTTAGTCATATATGTATAAATAAAGTAAGAAAAGTATTGAAAGAAAAGTCATTATAAATATGCTGATGATCATATGAATTATGCAAGTTTAAAAGTAAGAAATCTATCTGTAATATATTTAAGTAAGTAATAAAGGAAATCTAGTATCCTATAAGCATACAAATAAACAGGTAAAGTAAAGGCTAAATACAGTAAAAAGTAACAGTTAAATAGTAAATAAGTATGTAAGGACTGCCATATCAGAAGGAAGGCTAAACTAGCCCGTCGAACTAAAAAATGTAATATTCTTAGCATCATAAGAGGCTAAGCCAGTAAGATTCTTAGCTTCATAAGAGGCTAAGATGAAATAACGAAGCATAACTAAATTGAGGAGATAGTAAGTATAAATGCAGCAACATTTTAGCTATTTACATTACTTCTATGGATATATCCAGAAGTAGCTGAGGAGTCAAGCACGTCTGCAAGACTGTTCGAGTTCCAACTTAACATAATATTCCTCAATGAGTAATGTTAAGTAATCCTTATTTCTCCTTACTCCTATCCAATAGGGTAAAAGTGCACAAATTTGACCAGAAATGAACCCTATGCAAATGTTATCCTAGCTTTTTTATATTTTTATTTCATGCATCAATCTTGTTATATGACATGCTCAAGATAAAGGCATAAAGTATAAAGAATGCAAATGCAACAAGTAATTTAATAGTAAGTAAGGGACTCTACTACACATATGTGATATCCATTATTATCTACTTAATCTACTATAATTATTCTAAGTTATACAAGTTCAAGATCTCTAATTCTTACTATCAAGTATAACGTAGAAGCACTACCTTATGAGTTAAAAGTAATTAGAACTGATCAGGTTCTAATTTAATTCAATCAATATTGCTTACAAGTTAAATAAGTAATCAACACGTCCTATTTAATAAAATTAGACGTTCTAAGCTAAGATCTGATCAAGATCTACTAAAGCTAGGGATTATGATTTAAACTCTATAATTATAAACTAATAGTCAAGGCAAATTCTATTAAGCACAATCAATGTTAATAGAATGATTCTCCTAATTTTAATCTAAAGTTGAAAGATAAAATAAATAGAATTAAAGTATAAAAATCTAAAAACTAATAAAACTAAAGTTTTATTTATTGAATAACCCATTTACTTAATGAATGAAGTATAACCTAATATATATCCCTATTATTTAGGAAAAGATCCTAATGTGAAAGTAAAGTTCCTAAGGAAGTATTTAAATCTTGACTTAAGGATTGAATGAGTAGTTTAAGAATTTGATATTAATTAAATTAATTGATGATCTAATTAACTTAAGGAAGGGTAAGGTAAGGTTAAGACTAAGTTATAGATATGTTAATTTTATTTAGGGACTTTTAAGCTAAAAGTGGGGATTTTCTCAATTTCATCAATTAATGAGTCTAAGGTTCTAAATTGATTCTAAATCAATTATTTTACTGATTTTAATGGCTTAATGGAAATTCTAGAGGTTAATAGCACTTAAATTAAATTTTAGAAAAAATGACTATTTTGCCCTTACTTTAGGGTCTAAAATGCTATTTTTTGATTAAGGGCTCTAAATTGGATTTTGTTGATGCCAAATGCTTTCTTACTATCTAACATGAAGATATATATTAAGTACATCAAATTTAGACAAGTATTAAGTCATATGGGTTCAAATTAAAGATTTCAACTTAAAAAAGAATTTTGGTAATTTTACTTAGTGAAATTTAAAAATTCAATCAATTTATTATTGTTTAATGTCCAAGGATTCTATAGAGTCTAAGAACACTGAATTATGATGTCTAATAATTAAGTTATAGCTAAAACAGTTCAATGGTCTAAGAGTATAATTTTAGGATTTTATAAAAAGGTCAAAAACCTAATTTTTCCATTTGATATTTAAATTCAGTAAACTCAGTGGCTATATATAGCGCCCCGCCCCGTCGCCGTGAGCAGATGAAATAGTCATAATTAAGTTCGGCGACGGAACGGTACGCCACTCGGGGAGGAATGTCCCGTGTCCCCGAATAGCTGAAAGCCAAGCCTGTCTGAAGGGCTACTAACTCAACCTCAAGAAGGGTTGAGAGCTAATACTTAAGATAAGAGTAGTATCCTTATCTTAAGTATTAGACAAATACATATATTAGATTTAGAATACAATATGAAGAATCCAATATATGCATAAGATATCAGCATTTCCAATATATTGATCACATCACAATACTAAGTATAAGTAGTATATAACTGAGTGCAGATGCTTAAAATAAACATCCCAAAATATTCATCACAGAAGCTGTATGAAAACATTCATCTCTGAAAAGAAAAGAAAATACATCCAGAATTATTACAAATATTTTACTAATACAGATATAAAATTAAATACTAAACTGAAAATACTAAGCAGAAAAAATAAAATTGAAGAAGAGTTTATTAGTGCTCCACGGGCTCCTTCTGAATCTCCTAGGTATCCTCCTGACCTGGCTCAATACAATGCTCAAGATCTATCAAATTGCAGGATCTCAAAAGTACCATATATTAGATAATAAGTCTAATACATCGAGAATAATATAACAGTTCTAGTTGTTCATCTAACATTTACATAATAAGTAAGTTTGCAGAAAAACTGTAAAGGCAACTGAAAAGCATAAAACTGAATAAAACTGTACAAAACTGAAGTAAGATAAAGTAAAACTGAACTGTAAACTGAGTACTGAAAATAAACCAAAACAGCAGTGAATCTAAAACTGAGTAAACTATGCTGTATGTCACTGAAATTGTGCATCCGAATATACCACAATACTGTATGCTACTGATATGCAACCAAAATATCACTGAACTGCTGTGAGTAGTATGGTCTAATGTATGCATACATCCAGTTGGGAATACCATTTACTGATGATGCTAATGCATCCTGAAATTCTCCAGTCAATGTATACAACATTCTGTAACCTATAAATTATCACTGATACTCATACATTCTTCTGATACTCACACGTCATGCTTATGCTCATGTTCATGCTTATGAGATAAATCTAGAAAAATGTTTTGAAATCTGATAATGAATTCAATGTCTCCATTATATAGAATCTTACTAAAAGGATTCTCACTCCTAAAATTCTAACTTTGATAATAGGTGAAAGTTGAGAATTTACTTGAAAATTATTAGTTGGGATGATTGTATACACATATTTAGCATGTTTTCAAGAAAGGTGGATTTAACCCTTAGCTTGTTTAAACTGCAGTTATCGAAGCGCTCTATGATAGGAGGTAGAATCTGGTCACAGTTTACATCTTAAGCTAAGCCATTAAATGACCTAATTACAAGCATACTTAGTGTTCTACGCAAAGTGACTTAAGATACTTAATTTGCTTAAACTACACTTATCGAAGTGCACTATGATAGGAGGCAGAACCCGGTCGTAGTTTATATCTCAAACTAAGGATCTTGTTCACTAGCTGTAACACTCTTAGCCTTAGAAGATTTACTCTAACGGGACTATATTCGTCTAATCCCTCAGGATAGCACCTAGTCATAACTCCACATTAGAGTGAATCAACCAATCCTGAATATTACAGAAATAGTCCAGTACTATGGGTATACCCTACTATACCCAACTAATAATCTAGGTTCAGATGATTCTATTTAATTAACAAGGATTTATCAAAGTTATTAATCCTTATTCTAAATAGGTGTATCCTACATAAGGCTCCAAGGATGTTATCAAAAGATCACTCAATATTGAATTTTACCGCAAGGGAGAAGTTCTATTCTAACTGCATTAGGTGATTCCTACCACAAGGTATCATGTTTAACTTCTAAAGTTATGAAGGATCATCTAAGTTTCTACTTCAAAAAGTTACAAAAGCTCTTCATATCTTAAAATATCAATAATTATGGTCCTTAAATATTTCAAGAACAATTCTGAAGCAAAATCCTTAAGATCTTACTTTTCTACTTTTTAAGGTTTACTTGTTAGACTTAGGTTAAAGTGATCAGATCATATGATAAAAATTTATTTGATCCTTTTTAATTCTATAATCATGGGATGAAATAAAAGATCTTATTAGAGTTAAATAATTTCGTAAATCACTACAATTTTATTACTCATTTTATACTAATAGTTTTATATAAGAGAAAATCAAAGATCTAAAGTTTAGATTTAGATGGTTCAATCACACAGATTTGGTATTAACCTTAGCACTTCTAATTTAATAATTCAAGATCAATACTAAATCAGATGCTTTATTGGAATAATGTCAATTAAATTATCTTTCAATCAAGTTAATTTATTAAGTGATTAAAGTTTAGATTTTAATCATGATAAGTTAGGGTTTAACCCCTAACCTTTCTACCAATAAGACCAAATGTTACTTTTAAAGGTCAATGATAAATCAATGTGTTATTAGTATATTATTGATGGCAATTTTAGGTTTGGATTAAGTATCATCTACTTAATCAAGTTATCATGATCGTTATGTTTAATTATAGTTTAATATCAATTTAAGCACATTTAGGTGTCCAAATAATGTTACAGTTCTCTAACATATATTCTAAAATCATAAAAACATATAAATGTAAATTCGACATAATATGGAAAGTAATTAAGACTAACTAATTCTAAATCAACCAAAGGAGTTAGCACTTGATTACAAATCTAAATGACTTAAGTTTCATGTCATTTAGTCGTTAAGATTATATATATTCCATACAAGCTTCTAAAGATTCTATTATCTAGCAATTGACATAATACATTTAAAATTCATGATAGATTTTGAGTACTTGATAAAGATGACAAAGTTTCAAACTTAGTTTTAATATAGAATTTTATGCTATGCTCAGTTTTAACTAAAATATGTTCAAATTTGATATAATTTAGTCCCACTAGGGTCCTAGGGACATTAAAATACAAAAACAGTGAAGTTTTAGCCATTTCAGCAAATTCTAGGCAATTTTCAAACATTTCTGGGCATTTTCAAAATTTTGGGCGCTACAGGACGCTGTGACGCACTATGGCGCGCTGCAGTGCTTCTGTCGCTGGAGCACGCTGTGGTGCTTCTGGCGCAAGAGCGCGCTATGGTGCGCTACAGCGGTCCATTTGTAATTTACTGTTCAATTAGTTTAATGAGTAGTTTTATAAGGTTTTTCCTGAAATACCGCTGCATCCCGCTGCAGCGCGCTAGCGCCAAACAGTGCTTTTCGCTTGGACGAAACCTGTAAGGCCTATTTTCGAGCTCAAATACTCCCAATCCAGAGCATTCCATGAGCGGTGCCATATATAAATAGAAAAGTCTTTCCGATACCTTTCCACTAACACTAAAATCGGCACAAACAGAGCATGCTAACTATACGAAAAATGATGATGAATGCAGGGTGTGCAGAATACAAAAAAAATTGAGCAGTTTTCTGTGATGCTTTTAAGAGCCTTAATGGCTTCCATACATGCTTATGGACTTCTAAAGATATATTCAAGCATAATCGCAACATAAAGAAGGCAAATGAGTGCAAGGAGAGTGAGCAAATGAGTACCTTAGCCTTGCGAGAAGGAGTAAGGAAGAGAACTCTGTTTTCTTCAAAAACTTTGGAGGTAGAGAGCTGCACTTCTTCTTCTTCAGCAAGCACCCAAAGAAGGAGGAAGAAGGGAGGAGAAATGAGGAGCTCAGCTTTTTGCTAAGGAAAAGAAGAAGGATTTGAGCTCCTTCTTAAAGGAGGAGAGAAATGATGAGCCTAGGGAATAGGCCATCATGAGGGAGCCTAAGGGCATGGGGTGAGGGAAGAAGAGATGGCTCTCAGCCATCTCTCGTGTGCCATGGAGGGAGGGGCACCGAATATGGTGCCAGCTAGGAGAGAGGGGAGAGAAATTTCAAATTAAGTACTAAATAATTACTTTTTTTTTAATTATTTAAAAATTCAGATTTTTGAAGCGCACTCCAAAAATTTCCAAAACATCGCCCCTAGCTAATTTGGGGGTGACGATCGCAACGGCGAAGTCGGATTTCGATTCCGATGACTTTTTAATTATCCTATATTTCGGCGCATTTAATTATATTAAAATATTTGCGAAAATCTGATGACTTCCAAATGTGTCTAAGATATCACCCCTAGCTAATTTGGGGGTGACGATTGCAACGGTGAAGTCGGATTTCGATTTCGAGGTCAAAATAAATACCTCAATTTTCTAATTAATTAAATATTAAAATATCCCAAAATAATCAATTGAGCTCTAAATTGCTCCAAACCTTTAGAGTTTGGTTCTAATGACTAGATGAACTTAATGGAATGATAATTATGATACAATTAGGCTAAACTTAAGCGGGATAATAACCTTGGGTTGTTACACTATAGCTTCCCTATAACACACTGAGTACTTTAACTAGGAGTAGACATAAATTGGACTTCAATTGGTCAAGTTATGACCTAAATAAGAGTTAGGGTAATTAAGGAAAATTAGTGTTTCTAATTGTAACAACCCAAGTTATTACCTTAATTAATTAGGACCAATCTCAGTCTTAATTTTGATCATAAGGGTTAATTAAGTCATTAGGAGTCAACCCCTAAGACCCAGTCCAAATCAGGAGTCAAACGGATCAAATCCTAATTTCTAGAAAATTTAGAAACCCTAAAATTTGACCTGTCAAAATTGATCTCAAATCAAAAAATGGACTTTGCCATTGCGCTCATTGCTCCCAAATTAGCTATGAATGATGTTTTCGTGTCAATCGGAAGTCGTCAAAAATTCGACGAATATTATAATAATATTTAAATACCCAGAATATAGGAAAATTAAAATACTCGTCAGATCAAAAATCCGACTTCACCGTTGCGTTCTTCACCTCTCAATTAGCTAGGGATGAATATTTAGAATTTTTCTGAAATCGATTTAATTATTTAAATTAAATAAGGATTTAATTAATTAAATATTAAATAATAATAATTAATTTAATTAATCATGACGGCGCTGTCCACTTAAAATGCGCACCGTCAGTTTTGAGCCAACACTGTCGTCCACCCGTCTGATCAGATCAGACAGATCTGAGTCGTCCGATCGGGGTCGATCGAACGGCTCGGGCTCGTCTTCCTCTTCGAACCCTCCATCGTCTCCACGCGGCGTCCCGCCGCAGCCGCTGCCCAACCAGCTTCGGTCCGGCCTCGGTGAGTCCGTCTAGGCCTCGTTAAGGATACATCCTCCCCCATCCCAGCACTGGTTGCGCGAATCCAAGCCTCGAAGCCCTCGTCCCCCGTCAGTCCGAGTCCTAACGTTCCGGGTCGTCAATCAGGTACCTTCCCGATCCCCAATATCTTCTACGTAATTGTCGATTTTCCTATACGCATGCTTATTCTGGAGGTTGATTAGGGTCTAGTCGGGACCGATCGAACAATCGTCGGTTTGACCGTCCTAATTTTAGCGAACGCAAACAGTCGAATCCGTTATCCTCCTTGTCTCTCGTCATCCAGTAGTGTTAGACCTAGGGTTAGGATTGGCGGCGAGCCCTGGCCATCTCAGGCGTCGGTCAACCCCTCAGTGGGTAGAGCTAGGCGAGCTCTACCCGGCGGCATGCGGTCATAGCTCACGCACCGCGGGGAGGACTGGCAAAAGCAATGCCATAAGCCCCTCACCTCGGTCCGAGGCGGGGAAGGCGAAGTGGCGCGGGGTCGGGCCGAGTCGACCCGAGCCCGACCCGTTTTCCTGCGGGTCGGTCCGCATAGCGGACGCGTGTCCGATGCGGGGTCCGCAGCATGGCAGTGGGGCTCGCCTCTTGTCGCGGTCGGCGCTGCGGACATGCGGTGGGAGCCGCGTCAGTCCCGCAGCTGCTCCCGTGCCGCCACATGACATGGTGGGGCTCGTTGTGCAGTTCGTGGCCTTTCACAGCCTGCCATGTGGCAGGTGGGTCCCACCGTAGGTCAAATCATGCAGAATATTAATAATAAATATAATTATATAATTAGGTTAATTAATTATATGATTAGTATCCTAATTGTTCTGTTAGTAATTAATTAAGTAGTAATTAGTTAAAGGATTAATATTAATTTAGTATAATTAATAAGTTAATAGTAGTGATTAATTAAATTAATATTAAGCTAATTAATTAAAGTGTAAATCTTAATTAGTTAATGCAATTAATTGATATTAGTTAATTAATTAAAAATAATAACTATATTAACTAGGTATAAATTAATAATATTCAAACATTAAAATAATATTAATAAATAGTATTAATAATAGTTAATTAGGATTAATTAACATTAATCTGAATTCTAATAAAATAAATAATCTAATATTATTTAGGATAGATACTTAATAAATTAATTAAACCATTAATTAAATTTAATTGTGAATCAATTAATGCTAATCCTAATTAAATAGTAAATTAATATTTAAATATAATTATATTAATAATTAATATATTTAATTAACTTATTAAATTATAGATTAAGTATTAATTAATTAAAATTAATGATAATTAAAAATAGATTAGGGATGATTAATTGATTAATTAATAAATACAGTAAAATTATTTTAACTATAGGTATGAACAGTAAATTAATTCAATTTGAATAAATGAATAATAATTTTATTTATTTAAATTATTTAATTCAAAATTCTTAAAAGCTTAATAAGTTTTTGTAGGATGATCCAAACATAGCCAATATATATCTCATTTTGCTCTGAAAAATAAAAAGAATCAAATGATGTAATTTAAAATTTTATTTCGGGGTACGTATAATGTAGTGATATTTTATGACCTAATTAAATCCTCACAACTTTTAACCTAGTCATCCAAATATAGACAATATAGGTCTTAAAATACTCAGGAGAATAGCCCCATCTCTGTAGAAGTATTAGTTTCCTCATCTGAGGCTTATTTTGAAAAGTAACATTTAGGACCTTATCCTAAAAATGACCAAAATGCCCTTAGAATTCAATTGACCATAAATTGGTCAATTCAACTCCAAATTCAAAAATTCAAAGTGCTAACTAGCTTAGAACTTCAGTGTCATCAATAAAATCAAATAATATTTAGGATCTGAACCCTAAAATTAGAAAATGACCAAAATACTCTAACCTTAATTAAGCCATAACTTGATCATTTGAGGTTCAAATTGGGTTTACTTTCTGTCAACACACTCAGTATATTATAAGGAAGCTATAGAATTTGAGTTTGCTGAAATTGGACTTCAAACAAAAAACTTCAGTTTTTGTCACCCGTTGACCGACAAAATTATCGAATTGCCCCTAGAAATTGAAATAACCATAACTTAATCATTCGACCTCAAAATGCAGTGTCCTTGGATTCTATGGAATCATTGCACAGTAACCAACAGTAAACGACATAAAAATTTAGATTCCATTAGGTGTAAATTATAAGATTGCCCCTTAGGTCAAAAACCTTAGTTTGGACCTATTTCTTGTCCAAATTGAGCGCTTACTGTCTATCTTCATATTAGACAGTAAGAAATCATTTGGCAGTAAGAAATTCTAATTTGGGACCCTAATTCAAAAAATCACTTTTTGAACCCTTAAATAGGGGCAAAATGGTCATTTTGTCCAAAATTTAGGTTAAATATCTTTAACTCTTAAATTAGTTTCTAAATCAATTAAACCAATGTTAGAACTCCAATACAATTATTTAAAAAGTCAAAATCAGTAATTATAGAAACTTATTAAAATTCCCTAATTTTCTCTAAGTCTTTCCATTATGATCTTTCACCTCACGCTAGGGCTATTCTTAAAACTATGATTAGATCATAGGTTAGATTTCATTCATTGAAAAACAATGAATGAATCTTTGGTTTTGTTAGTTTCTAGAGTTTGCATTTTATTTTGATTATTTTATCTTTCAACCTTAGATTTATGATATGAGACTCATCCTATTAAGATTGATTGCTTAATAGGATTTACCTTAATCAATAGATCACTTTTAAACTGAAACTTAGATCTTAGGTTTTACCTTTAGAATTATGTGATTTAGCCCAATCTCGTGGTGTTAAATCCATAATCTCTAGGTTATAGATTTTGGTCAATTAATAGCTTAGAACGTCTAAACTCATAAACTAGATCGTTTTTTATTTTTCATAGTCGACATCGGTTAAGAATATTAAGACCTAGCTAGTCCTAATATTTTGTAACCCATAAGGATGTACTTCTAAGTTACACTCGATAATAGAAATTAGAGATCTTGAACTTGTGTAATTTAGAATAGTTAGAACGTTTAAATTAGAAAATAAATGATATCACTATTTTTAGTAGAGTCCCTTGCTTACTATTTGACACTGTGATACGCATTCATTGAATTTTGTGCTTATTTTTCTTAGACATATCATATCAGAAAAATATTGTTACACGAAAATGAAAACTTAGAATATTAGAAAAATATTTGCATTTGAGTTCACTTTATGGTGGATTACGGTGCACATTTACTCCAATTGATAGGGGTAAGGTGAGATCAGGATGCTTAACATCACTCATTGAGGAGTGTATTAAGCTTGGGACCCATTTAGTCTTGTAGACGTGCTTGACTCCTTAGTTGTTTCTGAAATTGTTCATAGAAATAAAAGTAAAATAACTAAAAGATGTTGCATTGTATTATCTGCATCTTCAGTTATACAATATTATTGTAATATGCTTGCCCTAGCCCACAAAGGCTAGGGGAATGGATATATATGTATTGGGCTAGATTGACCAATTCTTCTGATATGACAGTTATACGTCCCTTTACAGTTTTTCAATTTACTGTTTATTATGTTATTGATGCATGTTATTTCAGTCAGCTGTAGTGGTATTATTTTGCCTGCTCACTTGTATAGATACATATATAGGATGCTAGATTTTACTGCTCGTATTATATGTTCCATTTTCAGATTTATTTTTCAAATTAGCATATGTTATATGATCATCAGCATATTAGTTTTACACTTTTCTTTCAGTACTTTTAACTACTGTATTATATATATATGCATGTTCCTTATTTTGTTGTTAGAGGTGTGCTTTTGCCTCACCTGTTGTTCAGTTATAAATATTATGTTTATAACTTATCATGCTTCCCTTATATGCTTACTTGCTCCAATGCTAGATAGATGTTTTATTTGGTATAGAGTAAAATGATGATATTAATAAATACTTAATAAATTACTTGCCTAAAATGTACTTAGACATTTTGTCTAATAAGATTTTTTTTTATTGGCCGGGGACATGGCATTGTGAAATTGGCAATGTCAGATATTGAGCAGCTTGAGGATCCTGTACCTGAGGAGGATCCTTACTTAGAGGAGGTACAGCAGTTTGGACCAAAGGATTTTTAGCTACTTTTTATTTCATAGTAAGGATGAGAATTATTTATTTCATTTCATAAACTTTACTTAAAATATTGTAATAATACAGGAACTGTGACTGTGATTTACTTTCTGCACTTTATTATTTTTTGAGCTATCTTATTTTAATTCATGTATGATGTATGGTGAATGGATGTAGCATTTACTTTTCACATGCTTCCGCACTCTGTATATATAGATGTAATGACTGATTCTCTTATTTAATCCGTGCACATCCTTCCCTTAGCAGTGGATTGTGGATCTTACCTAATCCAATGTTGAGTGAGGGATTTACACTAGTGACACTCCGCTCCTTAGCATAATCATTGGGGACTTTGGGAGCAGGGGCGCCACACTAATAGTCAAAATCTAAATTTTATTTAAGTTTACTATTAATTAGGTTTTTATGATATAAATGGTATATTGGATGACCTTATTTGGAGCTAGATTGGCTAAGTTATGGTCAAATAAAGTTTTAGGTCATTTAGGGTAATTAATGAAAGATCCTAAAAGTGATTAGTCAAACTAATGACCTAACAACAAAATGAATACTATCAAATTAATTTAGATATTCTCCTGATTAAAATGAGACTCATATTGACTAGGTTTGGATCACTATATATAAAATTATGAGGGTTTGAAGTTTTCTATGGTTTAAGGTTAAGTGAAGAGGTCCTAAAATATCGCTATATTAAATATGTGTCATACAATAAATTTGACACTATCATAATAATCTTATTATTTTTCTGAGCAAAATGAGATATATATTTAATATATTTGAACTTGTGGATTAAAATTTATAAGTGATTAAAGTTTCTAAAATTTATGCAATTCATTTTATTCAATTAGAATTAATTAAATTAACTATTTAAATTAACTAAAACACAATTAATCAATTCCTCTTTAATTCAGCAGTTGCGAGCCCCACAGCAGATGATGTAGAAATCAAAGCCAGACACGTGGCACGATGGGCCCCAACTTCCTCACCCGGAAGAGACAACGACGAGTCCCACTGGACACATGGCGGCTAGTTAGAAGGCACGGAGCCGCGGGCGGAGCCCATTGCCTTAGAAGGAGGCGACAGCAGGGCCCGCAGATTTTAAAATCCGCGGCTGGCGGATCGTGGGTCCCGCAGCTGACGAGTCAATGGGACCCACAACAATAACGAGTGCTGCCCAAAATTCTCACGGGTCGGGCTTGGGTCATACCGACCGGAGGGTTCTTCTTCCCCCGACATCAAATTGCGCCCGTGCCGCTATGGCAAGAGATTCGGCGGTGCTACCGGCGACGTGAGGCGCCGGCCAGCATGGCCGGGGGTAGGTCTCGGCGAGGCCTACTGGATGGGGGCTAACCCGACACTGGAGGTGGATGGAGCTGTAAGCTAGGATTAACCTTAGCTGTCTAGGGTCAGGCCAAAAGGGTTGTAACGATATCTACTGTACATCCAAGCACAAATTAGTTATATTGGACCTGATCAAACTCTATCATATTCGATCATTCGGTTGATCGCATGATGAAATCAAGAATCAACATGGAGATATAATAATTGCTTAAAGAAATGGGATTAGGGAGGTACTTCAATGGACGGTTGGGTGTTAGGGTTTGCAGCAGACGGTTCCTTAGGCTCTCCCTAGGTTTGGCGATGCGTAGGGCGGACTGACTCTGTCGAGGAGAGGTTTAATGGCTCAGGGCAGAGTCTGCGAGGCTGCAGCGAGACACGCGCCTCGCCCGTTGTGGTCGATCGAGACGACAAGCTTGGATCGTTTGATCGGCCCTGATCGAACGGTCCGATTTCAACCGTTCGATTGAACAGTCGATCCTAACGGCGAGTGTGGATTCAGATGACCCCGTTAACTTGAAATAATATTTAATTAATTTTCTTTCCGAATTTCTTAATTAGACGTATTCTAAAAATTCTCAATAAATTACCTCTATCTAATTCCGGGGTATTTAAATATATTAAAATATTCGATAAATTTTTGACGACTTCCGATTGCCACCAAACTATAATTCCTAGCTAATTTGGGGGCAATGAGCGCAATGATAAAGTCCAATTTTCAATCAGAGGTCAAAATAATTATGTCAATTTCTAGGGTTCCTGAAATTTCTAGAATCAAGGTTGATCTATTTGACCCCTGATTTGGACTAGGTCTTGGTGGTGAACTCCTAATAACTTACTTAGTGCATTAGAATGAAAATCAGGACTTGGATTAATTCTAATTAGCTAGAGTAACAACTTGGGTTATTACACTATTTCAAACTTAAATGCAAATGTCAAAGAGCTTTAGTTATAGTGGAATAAAAGAATTAAATTAATTAACTTCAAGTCTCAAGGGAAAATTGATGGCTTCTTGATGGAGAAAGGGCTGGAAAAGTATTATAAGAGGGAAGAGGAAAAATTTAAAAGAGGTTTTAAATTTAATTGAAAAACTCCACTCAAAATGGGGAACCCTAATTTGAGAAGAGAAAGCTCACAAGGAGGCTTCATAGTAAAGAAGAGAAAAACACATTGAACAAGGGAGAAGACGAAGACTGAAAATAAAAGAAGACATAGAACGCTTACAGTTGTTCCTACGTATCATATTTCTTACATAGTTTTTTATTCTCTCATTTGTAAGAGCATTGTATGTGCTCATTATCTCTTATAGCTTTCTTATTTTCATTATAATTGCAATCTAAACCTCTCTTTGGGGAGTGTAAGGTGAAGAGTATGTGGTGAGTCTTAGAATGTTGTGCATGTAATATCTCTTCAGTTGTAATGAAAAATCATATCGAGCTGAAAATATTTTCATATTTGAATGAACGAAATGAGTTGTTGAATGATGGGCTATTTTGAATATTTATTAAACAACACTATCTTTATAGAAAATTTCATTGAGCTTGATGATCGTCTTATTTAAAATCTGTGCACTCTTGAGCTTTCACCACACAAATGAAAGTGACATCATTCCCTGAGCAAAATAGCTCGTGCACAATTTCTAGATAAAAAGTTTGATCATTTGAGCCATGAAAAATTTATGAAAAATTTCAGAGCTCTATAGCTTAATTCATAACACTTGGAGAAGGCATGTAGGTAATGTATGACGTGACATAGTTCACATAGGTCACTATCAAATCCAAGTTAAGATATGAATCTAAACGCATATGAGCCAAAACCCATCTATAGAGCTCCATTGGTCACCCTTGATTTATGCAAGATAATAGAGCGCATTAAACTAAGAGCGAAGTGACATAAATTTATTTAGCTTCGCAGCTCATTATCTTAGCTAAACCAAAAGTTGAAGTGTGTAAATCATGGATGAATTCAAGATCAAGTGAAGATAAAACAAAATATTGATTTTATTGTTTAGACATAAGAATAACTTTCACTCATAAAAGGATCATGAAGATATCTATATGCTGAGATTGAACTAAAGTATGTTCTTCTAAAGCACTAGATATGATCTTAGCAACTTAAAATATCCCATTTGAAATGCTAGATCTCTTGATAATAGAATACAAAGTAAGACAACTTAATTATGACATGACATAATGAAAAGGATATTTATGCACACAGATATGATAAACTACATATTTGAATCATAACTCTCCTTGATTTTCTTAATTTGATTACAAAATCATTTTAATTTAGAATCGTTTAATAATTATGAACAAAATCTCAAATTGTTAATTACTTAAATTTTATTGAAAGTAGATATACTATAATAATAATTTACACATCGTTCTTAGAAGATGATAAATTTCGAAATCTCACCATCTTATATTACTTCAGACTACGTACAATTGCATGCAAACAGCAAATTATATAATTTCGATCTGTCACTATTATCATGTAATAGATTAATATGGAGCCATCTTTATGACCCAATACTCTATGTTTCAGCACCTGCATATGCCATTGGGTACATTATATTGTTGCCATCCACAACAACTATAGTCATCAATTTGTGAATAAAAATTGAATAAAATTTTTATCAATAAAATTAATAAAATAAAGCCATCTTTACTATACCAATGTATTTTCATAATCCCCAAACGCCTTGCCGAAGAAATTTATGAAGCATCCCGAAGAGGCAGCAAGAAGAATTGGATCATTCAGAAGCAGCGCTCGTCAAGTCACGCAACGCACGAGGATCTCTGATGCGCCCTTACCCATATCGAACCGGACCGGTTGGCCTCGAACGGATTACCGGCTCAAAGAGACCGGCTGAACCGATTTACATCAAATCGGGAAAAAATCAGCCGATTCTACGGTTCGGCGGCCGAACCTTAAAACCGGTCCGGTTCTGTCCTGACGACGCCCTTGAGATACCCATTGCGCTTGCTAAAGTCGGCTTCGGAAGCGAGCTGGACCTTTGCGATGATGTGTATGGGATTTAAAAACAGATCCCGCTCCCTTTCTTTGAGCTCGGAGCCTCGGATCACTCTACCCATGGCGCGGCGCAGATGACGAAGGAGAGTCGAGGAAGGGAGGCAAGAAGCAGTGAAGTGCTGCTGGCGTCAGTGTGCTTTTGTTATATATATAGTACTGTGACTTTTCCTCGGTTTACTTCCTAAACCAAGAAGAAGCATAACTTCGTTTATATAGTACTATTTTTTTTAGGGCGTTGCACAAAGTCCCGTCAAAGCTAGATGAGCAAGAATTGAAGTATTGCTATATTTATATATTAGTATACATCAAAATATATATATAATATGTTAATTTAATGAGTAAATAGATAATTATTAATTTGTAAGATTATATACAAAAATTAAAAAAAAATTATATTAATTTGAATAATTTTTTATATATATTCTTATATAAGTATAATAATTTTCTTATATTTGATAATTCAATATTATTCAAATTTAATTTGATTAATTTTTTTGAATACTACTGAAGATCATTTCTCTCCCTAATATTGTTTCTGGAATTCTTATGCTTAATATTGTATACATGTGAGAAGGCTTCTTGACATAACTGTTTAATGATCTAATTTGTAATGTTTGAGATTTAATTCAACCGATTAGACCTTCGAATCTTTAACCTCTGGTCTCAACGGATTTTTAACTCTTAAGCTCATCCATCTCATAAGCTCATCGTGCCTTTCCAATGGCTGCAATTTACCCATTCAGAAAACTGCCAAATGTCATCCGCTCCAACATCGAGATAAGCCGTTTGGCGAGAAAAGGAGATCTCGAAACTGCTCTCCACCTGTTTGACGTAATGCCCGAGAGAACAGCGGTGTCGTGGAACATCATCATCTCAACCCTATCAAAACGAAACAGATTCGAAGAGTCCCTCGCCATGGTTTCTTCCATGCATTTAAACGGCTTCAAGCTCAGCGAAACGACCTTCTCTTCCGCCCTCAGCTCCTGCGCCCGCTCCCTCTCTTTTGCCCTCGGCAAGCAGCTCCATTGCCTCGTCCTAAAGTCAGGATCCGAAGATTTCAATCTCGTCGGCAGCGCTCTTCTCAATCTATACGCCTCCAGCTTTGAAATCCACAGCGCCGAGCAGCTCTTCCAGTCTCTCTGCCTCAGGAATCCTCTGCTGTGGAGTCTGATGCTAGTGGGCTTCGTCAGATGCGGCATGATGAAGCGCGCCCTCGACCTGTTCGACAAAATGCCGAGCCGAGATGTCGTTTCTTGGACAGCCATCATATCAGGCTATTCCAGGAGCGCCTCTGCCGGGGACTGCGCCCTCGCTCTCGATTTCTTCGTCCTGCTCTGCCGGAGCGGCGAGGCTACGCCTAACGAGTTCACCTACGACTGCGTTCTGAGAGCCTGCTCGACACTCGGTTCTCTCGATTTCGGAAAGACGGTTCATGGCTGCCTTGCCCGATGCGGCTTCGAATCGGATCCGTCCATAGGGGGGGCGCTGGTAGAACTCTACTGGAGCTGCGGTTCGGCGGACGATTCTCGCCGGATGTTCAACGAAATGCCGTCCCCGACCCCGGCTGCCGCGAATGCGATGATCGCCGGGTTCTTATCGGCGGGAAGAATCGCTGACGCTGAAGCCATCCTCATCAAGTTGTCTAGGCCCTGCCCCTTCTCCTGCAACCAGATGATCAAGGCTTACGCCCAGGCAGGGAGAACGGCGGATGCCAAGAACCTGTTCGAGCGAACTCCTCACAAGAACATCGTCACGCTGAACACAATGTTGTCGGTGCTCCACCGGGCCGGTGAGACTGATCAATCCCTCAAACTCTTTGAGAGCATAAAGGGGGAGAACGACACTGTGTCGTGGAACTCCATGATATCCATTCACGTTCAGAACGAGGAGCCGGTGGAGGCTCTGAAGCTGTACAGGCTGATGCAGGCCGCGTCGATAGAGAGCAGCCGATCGACGTTCTCAGCGCTTCTCCGAGCCTGCGCCGCCATCGGCACCCTCAAGCAAGGCGCGATGCTTCACGCCCGGCTGCGCAAATCGCCGTACCAATCCAGCGTCTACGTCGGGACCGCCCTCGTGGACATGTACGCCAAGTGCGGCAGCATCGCCGGATCCCGAGCGTCCTTCCTCGAGATCGATTCTCCGAACGTCGCCTCCTGGACCGCGCTGATCGGCGCGCTCGCGCAGCACGGATCGGGAACGGAGGCCGTGGCGGAGTTTGGGAGGATGCTGAGGCGGGGAATCGAACCGAACGAGGTGACCTTCGTTGGGCTCCTAATGGCTTGTGGCCGTGAAGGCATGGTGGACCAAGGCATGAGCTTCTTCCGCTCCATGGAGAGATGCTACGATCTCGCGCCCTCCGTGGAGCATTACGCCTGCGTCGTCGATCTGCTGGGCCGCGCGGGATGCGTGAGAGAGGCTGAGGAGTTCGTCCTCGGCATGCCGATCGAGGCTGACAGCGTGATCTGGGCAGCCTTGCTCAGCGCTTGCTGGTTCTTCGCGGAATTGGAGGTGGGGGAAAGGGTTGCCTGGAGGCTGCTGTGTTTGAACTCCAGGCATGTGTCTACCCATGTGGTGATGTCTAATATATATGCGAAGCTGGGGAAGTGGAAGGAGGTGATGAGGGTGAGAAGGAGGCTAAGAGGGCTGCAGGTGAAGAAGGATCCCGGCTGCAGCTGGATTGAGGTCAGGGATGCTGTGCATGTTTTTCGAGTGGAGGATGACGGCCATCCGGAGAGGGATGCAATCTACTCCGTTTTGGAAGACTTGGGTTCAAATATTGGAAGCCGTTTTTGTTGTAAGCCCAAGCTTTTGAATGGATGATGCTGATGTGTTTGGGGTTGTTTTGTTTGTATAAATTATCTTAGGATTATTCAATTCATTTTTTATTAAATTTATATTTTAAATCATTTTTTTTTTATATTGATTTCAATTATATTTACATATTAATATACATCAAAAAATATTCATGAATAATAATTTTTTTTTTAATTTTTATATATATATCTTATAAAAAAATATATTCAATCATTAATTTATCTACACATTGAATTGACACATCATTTATATATTTTAGTATATATTAGTATGTAAGTGTATCACCAATAATTTTGGTAAAATAAGAAAGAAAGATTTTTAGCATCATTAAATTATTTAAATATAATGTTTAACTTATAATAAATTAGATTTATTTGCTAAAATTATAATTATAAATCTATTAAAAATAATTAATGATCTAAAGAAAAAGATATGAGATATTTTTTTAAAGTATTAAAATTTTTCTCGCTTCCTGAAAAAGTCATCTCCTTTAATTGTTGAAGTAACAATCAGTTCCTTTCTCTTTCCATTACTCCTCACATTTTGGAGATCATTTGTTTATTTTTTTCAATGCTGTAATACGAGAAGATTTGCGCCAATTGAATGGTAGGATTCTTGCTTGGAAAGACTTGCTCATCATTCAAAACTCTCTCGGTTGCCATGCCTAAAGCTTGAAACTTGAAGGGCTCATTCTTCCTTTTCTCACTTTCTAAAAATTGTTATCTTCTCAATTTATGTGCTCTAAAGATTTCTTCTTTACTTTCCCTTTCTTATCAACCCTTGGACATAGGACTTCTTCCACACACCCTTTAGCCTTTTCTCTGTGCCCATATGGATCAAGTTTTCTAAGGCCGAGACGCACGCTAACTCAGTAGTAAAACTATTCTCATAGTCAAAAAATCATGGAAGGACTTGAATGCGAATGATTGTGCCGAGCTATAGCATTTTGTCGATATTAAAATATAGTGGGAATTAATTCGACCATTTGACCATCGGATCAAGAGTCATTTGAGATCCGACAATTCATGCGACTTCCGTTATAGTACTTCGTCTTCACCCGACGACCTCCAACACCCGCACCTACATCGTAACAGCTCTAGCTACCAAACTTTGCATAGTGCATTATGATCATGCCCATGTGGAATGACCACCATTAATCTTAAATATAGGAAGTGAAGGGAGAGTTATCGCCATTGATACAATGACCATTGTCTTTACATGCAAATTAAGACATAAGAAGCATCATCAAGACTTATGGCGGCCATATCAATATAAATTATCTTTATAATATTTTAATATATTTGAGTAATAAAATAATTAAGAAAATAATAAGTATATTTTTGAACTCAAAGTGCAAAGATAATTGTATTTTCAGATTCCTTGTCCTCAAAATAATTAAGGGCGTGCGGCCCGATATCATTATTAGGCTAATTAGGACTAAACTTGACAAAATAATCAGGATTTCATGCTACTTCAAAATTATACCAAACAAAATATATTGTTAGATAATATATTTTTGTAATCGTAATGCCCAGATTTAAGAGCATTATGGGTAGTAGATACTTCTATATATCTCGAATTTCTAAAAATTAGAAAATTCAGAAAATCAATTACAAGTTCAAATTCAGTAATTTCAATGTCGTTGGGTTAAGAATATTAAGAAAATAATATACAAAAAGTTTCATCCAATTGAAGTTCCGGATTGTCTTAATTAATTTTTAAAGTTTTATCTTTGGAAATTAATATAAAATATAATACAGTTCTAAATTGAAAATTTTATGTACGGGTGTGTTCATTTTGTTGAAATACACTTCCAACTCAAGTTTCGTTAATTTTGGAGATCAAACAACATAAATACACAATGTACACAGCCTCCTCGTGCCCTAACCCTAGCCGCAGCCCCTTCGTACTCACGAAGGCCGTGTGAGTTCATGATTTTTGGATTTGAGTTCACACCATGTTGTGCTCTACCTCGCTAGAGCAACTTGTCGTTACATCGGTGCCACCATTACGCCGTTCCATCTATACAACGCACTCGCACAACGTTAATTCATGTGCCACTGAGTTATGACAAGCTCATGGTTATGCTTAAGCCTGGCTATGATTCTACTTTAAATGCAATAATACAACTATATTAAAAAAACAAACTTTAGAGATAAATTATTTTACCTAAGTAAAATAATTTGTTAATACTTTAAGCTCTATAAAGATTTGAACATTTTCAAAAATTGTCAAATAAAATATATGATTATGGTAACTATGCAAATATTAAATTTAAACAAATTAAATAAGTTATTCTAATTTAAAATATAATAAAATAATTATGTCATACAATTTATATTAATTTGTGAGGACATGTTTTTCTAATGGACAAGCCACGCCAGTTTTTTCCCTAAAATTCCCTCTTTCGCTAACCTAATCTCCCAAAGCCGCATTTCCCGTCCCCTCCTGCCTCCCCATGTCCTCTACGTCTTCGTTGACATTCGCATCGACGTACCTCGGCAAGCTGCTCTCTTGGAAGAGCAAGTGAGAAAAGGATTTGCTCTTTAGGGTTTGCCTCATCTCCGCCTTTTCTAGCGCTTTGTTCACCAACGACACCTCCTGCGTTGTCCTCACCGAATCATCCTCAAGATTGCCAGGAAGAACAGTCTCCCTCCTCATCCTTTCTTCCTCGCCCTCACCTCCAGCTCCAACATCGGCTCCTCCTCCACTTCCATCGGTAACCCCCAAAACCTCGTCATAGTTGTCTAGAGAAAGATCTCCCCTCCTTCGTCTCCTTCCACGCCATTGTCCGCCGTGAGTAAATATTTGAACAATTTTATCCGCCTCCAGAGCTTTTTTTCCTCGCCTAGCATCGGAGCTTCGTCGCTCATCCTGCTGATGCCAGCCATTCCTACTTCTCTTGCAAGCTTTTAATCCGTCTGATTCGTAAGCTACAATACCTACCGACAATTGAGCGATTTTGTCAGTAGCTCTTAAGAGGCGAGGATATTCTTCAATATAACGCAGATTGATTCATTTATCCGATTTATGTTGCATTTTTCAGAGCACATGTTTTGATTTTTGCATAATTCTAGAAATATTAAATGACATTTGAAGCATCATGAAAGGACTTGTTATAGTTCGCTTGAGAAATTTTTTTAACTAATATTGTTGGTTTTCGTTTCAGCTTCAATCCGCCTCATAATTCTTTTATATGATCCTAGTACATCTCAGGAAATTGTGTGAAAAAATGTCATATAAGAATTATCATCCCTCTACTTATTCTCTGGTTTTTTATGGGTAGAACGTACTTAACTGTATATACATAAATTTTTGTTTAAGCACCATTTGTGTAAACATTAGAACTTATAAACTTGCAAAATGATCATTCATTTTCAAGTTGGATAATGGAAGCACGGTCTCTACTCGGTACTATTTGCCGATTAAATACATTATTGCCAAATTTCAATTATTCGTTGCAATTTTTATCTGTTTTTCCTTGCTTGGACCCCAGCTGGGACTTTTGTTTTCAACTTTGCTTGGGGAGGAATATATTAGCCGATTTTTTATTTGAGATAATGATGGATTGTGATGCTATTTTAGACCCCATTCGGCAGTTTGATAACTTCCTTTGGCCATACCAATCGAACAGGTTCTACACTGATTTTAAGGATTGATGCCCCGTCGTGTCTTTGGTCTTCTGCGGGTCTCATTTGGAGGAGCTGAATCCGAGTCTTCTAGTCTTTTAGTCTTTTATTTGTTTTTGCTTTCATCTGCAATTTGAATCTTTGAGCTTTTTTTTTTTCTTTTGTAAGCATTGTTGCATGTTTTAAAAATGCTACAGCAAATGGTGTTATGCAAATGGTTTTGGTAGCTTTCTTTCTTTTTCTGTTGGTGGACTTTTATGGCTAAACTTTACAAGTAAAAAACTGAGAGCAATATTGAGAGATTGAATTTGGGTTTCCTATATATTATGCTCTCCATCTATATCTTTTTGAAATAATTTTGAGTATTCTTACTAAAAACATTCAAGAGAAGGTACCTTAATGCATGCTACATCATTTTAGTAAGAAAAAAATTAATGAGCATGATAGTACTAACTATAAATGAATTGACATAACGTAAAGTAATAAAAAAATTAAATAATTGTAAAGTAATCAAATTACATTATAATTATATTGCTTTATACTCCAAATACAACATATCAAACAACTCCTAAATAATGTATTACTTAAGAATTATGAGAGATATACACATGATACTTAGCTTTTCAAATTTTCAAAAATAAAATTATGAATGTGTAATGCATTACATTACATTATTGAAGATGAACTTAAATTTGAATCAAAATATTTTTTAACATGAAAATCAAACCATATCAATAAGGAATACTGGTATTCAATAAAATTTGAGAGTTATTATGCGATCCAATTTAGTCATAAGGCTAAGATGTTTGTTAACTCAATAGTAAAACCATCCTCATGGTTAAAGTTTTATGGAAGGACTTAAGTGCGAATAGTCATGCTCGAGCTATAGTAATTCATCGAGATTAAAAGACAATGGGAATTAATACGACAATTCGACCATTGGATCCAGTATGATTTGAGATTCGATGATTCGCGCGACTTCCTCTTTAGCATTTCGTTTTCACCCCCACGACCTCCAACACTTGCACCTACAGCGTAGCAGTCCGAGCAACCAAGTTTTGCATAGTGCATTATGATCATCCCATGTAAAACTACCACCATTAATCTCGAATATAGGAAATGAATGGACAGTTATCTCTATTGATATAATGATCATTGTTGTTACATTCTAATTTAAGACATAATAAGCATTATTAAGACTTATGGTGATCACTAAATTGCTCCATAACAAATTAAAAATGAAAATACCAATAGAAAATATTTTTAGAATATTTTAATATGTTTGAGCAATAAAATAATTAAGAAAATAATAAAATAATTTTGAATTCAAAATACAAAAATAATTTTATATTTTAATTTTTTGCTCTCAAATTAGTTAGAGGGTGTAATGCCACGATGTCATTACTAGGCTAATTAAATACCAACATTATGCAAATTTATTCAACATTTGACTATTGAACCTATTCCGTTCCGTAATAATAAATAAAGAAAAAGGTACCTAGTAATATTATATTTTGCGCTTATATGTTTTTATCACTACTTAGTATCCCTTCGAGCCTAATTCATATTGATGTTTGGTTGGTTGAACAAAACCAACATCATATAGTACTTGATTGGTTATACGAAACCAACATCATCTTATATTTATTTGGTATTTGTGAACAAATAATAGTAACATACGTTTGGTGGGTTATTAGGAACAGATATCAGTAACATATACTTGGTTCGTTGCTGAAAATTTACATCGATAACATACATTTAGTTAGTTATTAAAAAATTATATTATTAACATACATTTTGTTGGCTACTAAAAAATTACATCAGTAACATAAGTTTGACTTGTTGTGCAAGAACAACTCTTATGTAGAAATTAAGAATAATATTTCTTTTGTGCTATTAACCATATTTTTCTACATTTTATTTGACCTTATTTTTTCTTATCACCCAGCTAATTGAAAAGTGTAACATTTAATATTTATTGCGATACTTAGAGTATTCTCTAATTAATGAGAATTTAAATCCCGGTGTTATTTTTACAATGCTAAGTTAGGCACTACTATAATGACCAAAAGGTGAACTCTAAGTGATTATGGGAGTTTTGAGGTGCTAATAGAATTGATTCCACACTTTTCTTTTATTAATATTATTTATTTTTGTTATTTTGATACAATTGTGCGATAATATATGAACATAGTAGAAGGTATATTGTAAAATACCAAATTTTAATTGAGATTTAATTTTTATTTATTCTTATTTTAGTCTAAGCAAATCACTCAATAATTTGATAAAACAAAATTATACGATTGTTAAGCATACTTTTAGAGAATTTTTAATAATTTTTTGAGATTTGTTTTATTATCGAATTTTCCATAGTTATTTTAATATATTTATTTAATTAAAAAAATTGAGATAATGAAATTGATCTTCAAATCAAAATCAAAGTTTACCATTGAATTCCTCACCCTCAAATTTGCAAGGAGTAAATTTTTTGAAAATTTTGGAAGTCATATAATTTTTTTTTGAATATTTTAATATATTTATATAATAAAAATTAAGATAATTAAATTGATCTTGAAATTAAAATCTGACTTCCTTTTTAAGTTTCTCACCCCTAAACTTGCTATGAGTGAATTTTTTTAGTTTTTTGGAGCTCATTTAATTATTAAATTTTAGTTAATTAAATTATATTTAATTATTAATTAATTAAAAAACAGTGGAAATGTCGTTAACATCGCTAACGGCGTAACGGTGCCTCAATGATGTCATCTATCTGAGCGACAGATCCAACGACTGCCGTCATTTACCGCTGGGACAACGTGGATGGAATCTGTGCCTGACGTCATCCGCAGTGAAAGCGATCACCGTTAACGTACATGAGAACCAAAAAATTGGTATTTTCAAATGAAAAACTTGGCTCAACCACTTATCCAAAATTGGTGATTTTAATGTCTATGAAATCCTCTCATCAAGGCCTACCTCATGGATACCTTAATGTGTAATTTTGGTGGTTTTTACTAGGTTAATTTTAGAGAAACTAAGTTTTTATTTTTAGCCCATTTGAACAAATTAAACAAAAATTTTGCTAAGATTTTATCTTAATTCTATCACTAGAAATATGCCCTTAATATTCTAGCATATATTTTTCTCATATGAGAAAGAATTGAGCACCCTCCAATCCTAATCATCCAAGCTCTCCAATATCAAATAATTTTCCTTGGATCTATTATTGTGCTTACATTTGGAGTCTGCTTAATCATAAAAGAGTTAGACACTTTCTCATCTTCTTAAGACTCCATTGATAACTACATCAAGCACTTAATGCCCTCTCCACTCCTCTCTCTTTCACTTCTTCCTCAAGTTTAGGACACTTCATCCTACACCCTCCCAAAGACTAAAAGAGCATCAAGCAGACTTCAAGTTTCCATCAAGGTGATATTAACTCTAGCAAACCATTATCTTCTTCCAACCTCTCTTTGTTCCCAAGGTGAACAAGTATATTGCAAAGGTACCACTTAGATTTGATTTAAATCATTTGATGGAGTAGAAATAAATCTATATTATGTTATGAGAGATTTGCAAATCATGACTAAAGCTTAAGAGAAGTAATGAGTTTTTCTTTGAATATTTAAGTTCATCTTATAATTTTGAAGGTTGCATATATGTAATTTAAGTTTATATGTTTATGTTTTTATTTAAATTAATATTTAGATTTATTGTAAAATCACATCTTATATTAAGATTAAAATTATGCCATTAGATATTTTGTTTGGTGATATTAATCACCTTTTTAGTCAGTTAATTGTTTAAACTTCAAAGCCTCATAACTTTTAAATTACAAATCCAAATATATTGATATTATATTTCAAAGTACTTAAAAAATTGCAATTATTAATATTATGCAATTAGTTTTTCTGTTTGGTGATTAATTTCATTAATAATCTTTTTGCTTAATTAACCAAATAACCCTATATATTGATAATGTCATAACTAAGTCAAATCACATCCAAATGTAATGATCTAATATACTATTTTGATAAAAAAATACAAAGAACACTAATCTACAAAAATATTTAGGTTTCTGTCATTAGTTTTCTTAATCATGCTTAATCACTTAGAAAATAGATTAGTGAATGTTAAGTTCAATCATTGGCCAAATTTTAGGTTTTAGGTCTTTAATCACTCACCAAATAGAGGAAAACAAGATTATGAAGTTAAAATTATTTTTTTATAATTAATTTTACTAATCACTCACTAATCACCATAAATCATAATTAAAGCTTAGATTAATTATTTGAAGTTTAAATTCAAAATACTTATTAACATAGTACACAGTGGGCTATCAGAAACCCATAGCCATTTATTTTGCTTGATTTAGACATCAAGCATTTAAAAGGAGATTTTGACCCCTCCCTTGATTACCCATTATAAGGTTTTTTATTAATTAGCTCATAACTAAATTGATTGATATCAGAATTTAGCAAACTCATTATCTATGAACTCCTTAGACTAAAAAGAACATAAGTATATCATAAAATTTAGGTTTTCTTAATTAATTTTGCTAATCAGCTATTAATGAGCTTAAACCCTAATTTAAGCTCATTAACTTCAAACCTTAGCTAAATTGGGTGTTCTTAGTGTCAATATTCATATTAAATAGCAAGGGACCATTGGAATTAAAAGAAATTAATTTGGGATCTTGAATCCTTAAGTCTCATTTTAGATTCTTAATGAGGGGCATTTTGCTCATTTTGACCAAATGCTAAAATAAGTAAATTTTAATCACTCAAATCTATCCTTTATCTTTAAAATTAGTAAACTTAATGTTTAAAACTAAAATAAGGTTATTTAGATCATCATTTTGCTTAAAAGCCTAAATTACTTATTTAGCTTTATAACTTAAGTGTTGAAATGTGGATGTAAAAATTTTTATTTCATTCATCCTTAGAATCATTATCTTATCAAACTAGAATTAATCAAATTAGATTCCATTTCATTTTGGAAGTTTTCTTTAAGGTATACTTTCATATTGATCTTTAGAACTTCTTTAAACGATTGAATCCTCTTAGATCTTATTGAATGACATAAGTGTCTATTAAAAACCACATAGTGTACTATTTCAATCAATTTGGCATGCTTAATGAATAGATTCCTTAAGTCTTATTGATTAGATAAATGTCTTCAAGAAACTTAAATTTTTACTAAACACTAATATTTTACTTTATTATCAAAAATTTCATAAAGATAACTTAAAGTTTTAATCAAATTAATATTAATACTATTAGATTATAAATATTATTTTGATAATTTAAATTGATATTTTACAATTCAAATCAAATGAATTATTGTGTATTATCAAATTAGTCAAATATGTAAATCTATTTGTAAGTCTTACTTTATTATATCTATTTTGAGCTTATTTCCATTTGAATCATAATTTATGCATATATACTTACTGCTTAATAAATTGCAAAATATTATCATAAGACATGTGACTAAAAGATGAAATGTATCATTTATATGTGGTGTTTGTCTTTAAAGGAAGAAAAGCAATACTGAGAGTTTGTATAGATTGAGTCAACTAGCAGACCTGAGCGATATATGAAGGGATTTAACCCATTTAGAAAGTGGGCAAATGCATATGAAAGAGACCAAAATTTGTAAAAATGCTAATAAACTATTGACGGGTAGTCGTAAAGCTTTCTAAAGGCTATGCCTATGGGTTTACCCATTTGGGCATAGGGGTCTTCGGACTCTACTTTATGTCATATATGACTTTTGATAATATTTATTTTATGCTTTTATATATGTCTAATTCAAGTCTAATATGCAGGGTAAAATCTGATAGATTTGGCAAACATTTATATTTCCTTACTTTTGATGCAAAGTTATTCATATAAATTTTGATATTGAGTTAACCTGATATAAGATGCTAGAAAGTAACTCTTATTAAATAATATACGTACTTCTACTTGACTGATAATTATTGTTAAATTTCTAGGTTTTGATAATTGAACATAAGAAGATCAACATGAGTACTGAAAATGCTTAAATTAAAGTAGTGAGCTGAAGATGAAAATTTTATTTTAACTTTTGATGTAATAATGAATAAATCATGTAATATATATGCGTATGGCTTTGGATGGATAATTATGGATTATTTTTATGTTACTTTCATATCTGATATTCTAATTATGAATTATTTCTTGAAAATTCTCAAACTTATTTTATCGACTGTCACAGATTAGTATCAGGGCTGAGTTTATGAAAATTTAAGGAATAATTCAACAAAGCCAAAAATATAAAAATAAATAAATTAATGGGGGTAAAGTTTCAAGTTGGGGAGCATAGCAGTAAAATTAATAATAATTTAATTATTTTCCTAGGAAATGGAGAGTCATAATCAAAATAATAATAACTTATCTCAAGATGATGAAGTTCATTAAAATACACATAGCAACAATGAAACCATCTCACCAAATGTTGAGTATATTTATCCTTTTGATAATAATGAAATAAACTAGATGCTGTAATTTATGGACACAATGGGCCAATTTATGAGTAACCATGATCATAAAAGTCCAACATATGTATCAACTCAGCTAAAGGCGGTAAATAAAGATATGCAAGTATTTCTTAAACTTCAATCACCCAAATTTAGGGGGAAAACAACTCCTGATTTGCATTGTTAAAATAATCATTTCGTGCTGATTTTAGTATCAATGGAAAGGCCTTGAAAAGACCTTTTCATCGGTATATGGCACCGCAATTGAGGTGCCCTAAATTAAAAGTATTTGGGTGCCAAAAGGAACACATTTTGGATTTTGCATAGGCAAAAGCACTGTAGAGTGCTCCAGCGCGCCATAGCGCCTGACTCTCAGCCAGGAGGCGCTACGGTGCGCCGCAGCGCCCACGTCTCGGGTTGTCTACGGCGTAGCGCACCGTAGCGCCTTGCTCTCGGCTAGGGGGCGCTGTAGCTCCCAGCTCTCAGAAAATCTAGTGTCGTAGGGCATCACAGTGCCTGAAAGTGCTGCTGCGCGCTACAGCGCTGAAATTCATCACAGCACCCTAGTCTCGAGAATTCTGGCGCCACTGCGCTCTGCCGCGCCTGGCTCTTTGCTAAGGGGCGCTATAGCACACCGTAACACGTAGGTCTCGAATCAGCTAGTGTCGTAGCATGCCATAGTGCTTGGCTCTCGGCCAGTATGCACTACAGCGCAGTGCAGGGCCTGAAAGCAAAAATATACCAACTGGAATTGCCTATATTTGAGATTTTTTGTATTTTAATGACTTCAAAACCCTAATAATGCAAAAATATACCAAAATCAAAACTGATTATAATGAAATTATGCATTGAATAAATATAGATGTGATTTTTAAAATCTATGCTTAGAATGCTTAGGAATTTATTTGTTTAACTAGATTTAAATTCTGAATTTCTCAAATTGTTAATTAAAGTGCCAATTACCGTAGTTCATAATTAGTTAATAGCATCATTCATTTTCCATTTAACATCATTAATTTATCATGTGATTTAGATTTCTTATGGTAACATTGATTTTGACCTTAATTAATCTTAATTAGCATCAAAGGAAGTTGAGCTAAACTGAACTTATTTTAGCAATTATTAATCGGCATGAATTCATTCAACTCTTGCTGAATTTAACATTTGAATCTAGACTAGTAAATCATAAGTTCTTAAACTTTATAATAATTTATGCAATTTATAATCATAACTTAATCTTAAGATCTTGAATCCTTAGAAGTTCATCATTTTATAAACCCAGTTCAATTGAATCATTCTATTCTTAAAATTCTTAATTATATGAATCTTTTGAAGTCCTTATAGTGGGCTTAGGTTGATTCAACCTATAGAATAATAAGATTATTCTATAGATTTAGCTTAAATCTTAGATTCTTAAGTTCTTGTTTGATTATTTTATCTATGACAACTAGATTTAGCCTTTCTATAAGATCATAGTTTCTTTAATCTTTTAACTTCTAAGATCCTCTACCTTTAGAATAAGTGTGAGTGTGAACCTTTAGATCCTTAGAAGATTAGTACATTGAATTCGAGTTTAAACCCCAATTTAGAGTTTGAACCCAAAATTCTTAAATCTTGATCGGCATAATCAATATTGGGTTTGTTCTATCAAAATACAATAATTAAGTCGTTGATTAATTACTTAACCTTTGTAGTCATCATATTGATTATAAATTAGAACTTGCTAAGTTCTAATATTAATTGTAAGATCGTAAATCTGGGGTTGTTCTGGATAGATGGATATTGGAAATCCTAAGCTTGTACTATCTCAGATTAGATAGAACAAATTAAATAAGATAACAATATATATCACATATGTTTAGTTGAGTCTCTTACTCACTTTGATTATTGTTGCTTCACATACCTTATATTTTGAGCTTTATACCTTGGACATAATTGTTGAACATGGGATTTTTTGATGAATATCTTATGTCAGTCTTGAATGCATAATACCTCATTACTTAAATCAATAATTCAATTTATTCAGTATATTTAGTTCATTCAGTTCTTCAATGCTCAATTTAGAAAAGTATATTCTATTTAGTCTTCCACTTCAGTTCTGTACTTTTATAATAGAATAGGCCAGGTCTAGCTCTATGGTTGGTTAGGATGGTATTCGTCTATTTTTATTAGTCTAACCAGGCCTAGCTCTATGGTTGGCTAGGATGGTATTCTTTAGACTTTTTAGTCAGTGGCTTTGTTTAGCCCAATTCTATTATGGCAGTACTAGTTTAGATACATTTATTCTAAGCTTATAAGTTTAACCAGGCCTAACTCCCTAGCTAGGATGGTATTTGTTAGACTCTCTTTCAGTTCAGCGGCTTCGTTTAACCAAGTTATATATATTTTTAGTTATGCATATTTTTTGTTCACAGTTCATTTCAATATAGTAATTTAAGTTCAGTGCTTGTCAATTTCATATTTGCATGTGTTAAGATGCTAGTCTTTATTTCAGTTCTTTTATGCTTCAATACAGAGTTTCTTTATGCAAATCAGCACGTATTTAATTGATCATAAACATGAAAGGATGAGTTTATTTTCAATTCTTTCAGTTATTATATATATATATACTGCCTAACCTTCATTGTAGTTTCGGGTTGAGGTATGTTAATTTACATACTTCATTTTTATTAAGTTATAAATGCTTAGTTTATAATTATTCTGCTCATGTTGCTTGTTGCACCGTAAATACTAGTATGCTTAGTAAAATGTGATATCTTGAATATTTAATATCATTTAATCATTATAAAATGTACATAAATAATTTGTCTAACTGTAAGTTTTTCTCTTTCTTGGATGGGGCCCTGGAATTGTGATACCAATAATATCAGATTCGGAGCTATTCTTTGAGGTTGCTTCAGGTGAGGAGTTAGGTCAGGAGGAAGATCTTCCTGATGCAGAGACTTAGCTAGTTTTTATTTTTGCTTGTAAGGATGAGAGAGTTCTCTTTCATTAAGCTTGTTTGTAATAATTAAATATTCTGGATGTATTTCTTTTTCTATATTTTCATATTGAGCTAAGTTACTATCTTTTCTTTTCTTTACTATACTGTGATGTGGATATTATACTCTTATCTACTTCTGCTAATTTGATATTTTGATGTTTGACCTCCAGTTTTAGGTGGCAAACCTCTCAGCTAAGGTGGGTTAGGTTTATACCTGACTCGACCATGGTTGGGAGGGTTATCACGCGGGGACCGTACTCTCCATAACCATGTTAATTTTAGTATTAACATGACCGCGGAGAGTGCGTGGCCCCATAGTTGGTACCAGAGAACGTCATAAGGTGCCAGATTAGAATTTGTATTCTTATCTTCCTAATGATAATTTTTCTAAAATGCTGTCATCAAAATATAACATCCATAGTGCAATGCTCTCAAGTAACTCTATATGAAAATGTGAATTTAAAATATCCATGTAAGATGACTAACTCACTTCCTAGTAATTAAAAAAACTCATAAATTCTCTTAATATGATCAAATGGAATGTGGACAATTTGAAATTTTCTTCTACTTGACCATATTCGATACCGTGTGGGAGTACGATCACTGTTGGCATTAGGAACTAAGAAGATCTGTAGCTGGAGTATATGCCAAGGGAGTTCTAGTTTTGGATAAACTTCTTCAGCAACCTGTCTTTAGAGGATTCAACTTCCCAATTCTAGCAAAGGAATGGTTGCATCACATGGAGTCAGTTATAGATTACATAGAATATCCCGACTCCATCCGTGTTGATCTTATGACCCTTATACTTCAAGATACCGCAGAAGATTCGTGGAATTTCATTAGTTGGAAGTTAGAAAAGAAATGCAAGAGGGAGCATGGTGTTGTAACCTTCGCGAACTTTCGTCTTGCATTTTGTGCCAAGTTCATAGATAGGCCTAGTACTTAGTATAGAATTGTTAAGTTAATTATAATCCTTTCTCATTTTATGATTTCAGCAGTTATATGAATTTCCCTTTTTGCTTTGTGTAACCTACATTCTTAAGCAATGAAATTTTGTGGTTTCTATTTGGATATCAAACTTAATCTCGTCTCTTTACTCGTTCTGAATCAAGATTTGTCTTGCTACAACAGGATAAATCACGAATCACTCCCATCAGCTACACCTATTAAAAATACTGTAGCGTCTAGCAGTGCTACCGTTGAAGTTACTCATCTAAGGAGTATGATAGCAACTATGCTGGAGAACCATACCCAACAGGCATTGGCAATTCAGAAGCTAATTTCTATTCACCAGTGCCTGCAACCACTAGTGACACTGCACCAGCCGCACCTACTCAACATGTATCTCATTCATTCTATTATTCTGCTGATGGTCTCCTCCATAGCTTTATAAGGCTGAGACTTCTACCTTTAGTGGGAATATGTCCCCTATGGATACAACCAGTTGGCTGAAAATGGTTGAAAAGAACCTGATTAGTCTGAAGTGCCCGAACTTAGAAGCGATCCGTCTCACTACGTATTTGTTCCACGAGGAAGCTGAATATTGGTGGGACAACATCCGGAATACGCGATTTGTCGACTATGACGTTGAGGATATTCGGTGGGATGAATTCATGGAGGCATTTAAATCTAAATTTATCCCTCCATCTTCACAGAATATTATTGAAGACACCATTCTGAGGGTGAAGCAAGGAAGTCGTTCTGTCTCAGACTATGAGATGGAGTTCCAGAGGCTAACTCATTTTGCCCCAAACCTCATTTGATCTGAATCGGCAAGGTGCCATTGATTTCAAAGTGGGCTACATAATACTCTCAAAGATCACATTATTCTGCTCATCTTACTGATTTCTCTGAGCTAGTTGAGACGACAAGGGTTGTAGAGCACCACCAATCAGAAAGAGATCTTAAGTGGAAGATCCACACAGTTCTGAACCATCTCGAAGCCTTCAAGAGGCACAGACCTCAACCTACTAAGATTTACTAACTTAAAGCAGCTCCATCTGCTGAGCCTAATCCAGTATGTAACAGGCCTCACCCATATAGCAAGTGTTACCACTTTAGCCATAAGTGCTTCACCTGCGGTCACCAAGGCCATATGTTTTACAATTGCATGCACTCAAAAACTGTGGACGGTGTCTGTATAAACCATTCACAGCGAAACTAGGTTTTTAGAGCTTCATCTTTTAACAAAAGAGATCTAGGAATGGTAGCGATGCCAGCTCCTGCAGCTGAACCAGCAAGGGAGCAAGTTGCCACTCCAAAGTTCCAGTATAACTTCAAGAAGTAGGTTAACAACTGTTTTGCTGGTCCAGCACAAGTTTATTCTCTAACTCCGTTTGAAGCCACTGAAAATAATAATGTGGTTTCAGGTACACTTTTCTGAACCTCTTCTTTAATTCGTATTCCAACACTTCAAAATGGTAATAATTAATGCAGCTCGTATGAATAATTTAGGAACACCTTTTTTTAATGACCAACCCTGCAATTTATTATTTGATATAAGGGCCAGTCATTCTTTTATATTTGAATGTTTTGTCAGCATTCTTAAATTTCTCACGTACAAATTAGCTAAGTCGCTAAATGTTGGACTTCCATCTGGAGCCCAACTCAATGCTCATAAGTTTTGCGACGTTAAAATCCCAATAAATAAGCAAGTCTTTGAATCCAAGTTAATTATTTTGCCTTTGGCTAATTTTGACATTATTCTTGGAATAAATTGGCTTAGCAGACATAATACAGTAATAAATTGTTTGAAGAAGAAAATCACTCTTCATTCTCATGGCAAACCAAAAACTTTCATAGGAAATATTAGTACTCAGCTGTCATTAATAAATGCGATCAAGGCTGAAAAATTAATCAATAAAAGATGTGATGCCTTTCTTGTCACCATGATGGGTGAAGTCAAGGAAAGTATTCCTCTTTCCGATTGTAAAATTATGAAAGATTTTGCCAATGTATTCCCTAAGGATTTGCCAGGAATACCTCCATCTAGAGAAGTAGAATTCTCTATTGAGTTAATTTCTGGAATCCAGCTGATATCTAAGGCTTCATATAGAATGGCACCTAAGGAATTGCAAGAGCTTAATGAACAATTATAAGAACTCTTAAGTAAAGGTTTCATCAGGCCTAGTATGTCTCCTTGGGAAGCGCCAGTTTTATTCATAAAGAAAAAAGATGGTTCTATGCAAATGTGTATAGACTATCGTGAATTAAATAAAATCATCATCAAGAACAAATATCCATTGCCCAAAATCAATGATTTATTTGATCAGCTATTTGGCGCTGTCATATTTTCAAAGATCGATTTAAGATCTATATATTATCAATTGCGAGTAAAGGATGTCGATGTTGAGAAAATTATCTTTCGTACTCATTATGGCCATTTTGAGTTTCCTGTGATGTATTTCATACTCACCAATGCGCCATCGATATTAATGGACTTAATGCAATACGTCCTCAAACCATTTTTAGACAAATTCGTTATCGTCTTTATCGATGATATTCTTATTTATTCTCGAACTCAGAAGGAACATGGAGATCATTTAAGAGTTGTATTAGAAAACTTGTGTGATCATCAACTTTAGGCCAAATTCTCTAAATGTAAATTTTGGCTAAAATTGGTAGCTTTCTTGGGTCATGTAATCGATGCCTAAGGTATTTGTGTAGATCAAAAGAAACTAAATGCAATCAAAGATTGGGTACAACCCAAGTCAATAACAGATATCAAAAGATTTTTGGGATTGGCCGGCTACTACAAAAAGTTTGTTAAAGGCTTCTCTCAGATCACCTCACTTTTAACTAAGCTGGCTTAGAAAGCCATACCTTTAATTGGAGTCCCGAATGTGAGGAAGCATTTCAAACCCTAAAAGATGCACTCTCTATCACTCCAATGCTCATCCTACCTAAAGAAGGTATAAATTACCAGGTTTACATTGATGCATCTGGAACTTGTTTAGGATGTGTATTAATGCAAGAGGGCAAGGTGATAGCTTATGCCTCTCGATAGTTGAAACCCCACAAAAAAGAATTATCATATTTATGATTTTGAACTTGCTGCTGTAATTTACTCCTTAAAAATTTGGTGTCATTACTTTTATGGAGTCTAATGTTCTATTTTCACTGATCATCAGAGAATATCTTCACTCAGTGAGAATTGAATTGTCGATAGAGAAGATGGTTGGAGCTCATCAGTGATATGATTTAAATATTCAGTATCATTTTGGTAAAGTAAATGTCGTAGCTGATGCTCTTAGTCGTCATACTATATTATCTATCATGATTGCTAAAAGTTCATTATAAGAAGAGTTTCGTAAGCTCGAGATCGTGCCAGTAAGTGGCGATATGCTAAGTTCACTTTTTATTAATATCAATGTGGAACCCACTTTTCCCTGAGATATCTCCATATATCAAACTAAGGATGAAGAATACCTGAAGTTCAAAGCTAATATAGAAGGAGATTGTCGTTTTGATCCGCAAATGTGTGGAACCGTAATTTATCAAGGAAATCGCTTATGAATCCCTAGATCCATCCATCAGGAAATTCTAGTCGAAGGCCTTCATTCTGGATGTCATATTCATCCAGGCAGTACTAAAATATACTAAGATTTAAAATAGTTCTTTTGGTGGCCCGATATGAAGAAGAGCATAGCCAGTTTCGTGGCTAAGTGTCATGCTTACATCGGGTGAAGGCCGAGCACAAAGGGCTTGGTGGCCTTTTGCATCCTATGTAAATCTTTGAATGGAAATAGTTTGACATATCAATAGATTTTTATGGGATTGCCTCGCGCAAAATATGGTACTGATGAAATTTGAGTTATTATCGATCAATTAACTAAATCAGTGCACTTCATTCATATCCATCAAATTAACTATGTGGAAAAGCTCGCAAAGCTTTATATAGAAGAAATTGTCAAGTTGCACGGCATCCCTAAGTTGATAATATCTAACAGAGATAGCAAGTTTACTTTTAAGTTTTGGCAAGTAGTGCACCAAGATCTAAGGACTAACCTAGCTATGAGTATGGCTTTTAATTCTCAAACGAATGGTTAGACCAAAAGAGTAAGCCAAGTTCTTGAAGATTTACTTAGACTCTGTATTCTTGATTTTGTCGGTTCCTGGGAAGATCATATCCTATTAGTGGAGTTTGCATACAACAACAGTTTTCAGGCTTGTATTAAAATGGCTCCTTATGAAGCCCTTTATGGTAGAAAATGCAGTACTCCTCTGGCATAGTCAGAAATAGGAAGCATTCAGCTCTAACGAATCTGAATTAGTTGAAGAAACTAATAATAAGGTTCATCTAATTTAGTAAAGAATTTGTTCAGCTCAAAATAATCAAAGTAAATATCATGATGCTCACCATTATTCTGTAGAGTTCAATGTTGGAGATTCTGCTTATCTGAAAGTCAGTCCAATGAAGGGTGTCTATAAATTTGGCATAGCATGGAAGCTCAGTCCCCATTATGTCGGACCTTTTAAGATCTCTATCAAGGTAGGGACATCAGCTTACAGGTTGAATCTTCCTGATGACTTTGCAGCAGTTCACGATGTGCTCCATGTATCATCATTAAGAAGATGTCTCAGAGACCCTTCTCACCTTGTTTAGCTTCCAGTAGTAGAGATCCAACCCAATCTTTCTTATGCCGAAAAATCAGTTAAAATCATAGCTCATGATCATAAGCAGCTAAGGAATCATTCTATTCCAATAACTAAACTTCAATGGAAGAAGCATTATTTGGAGGAATATACTTGGGAAAAAGAAGTAGATATACGCCATAAATATCCAAAGCTTTTTAGGATCCATGTACTTCTTTTCCCTTCCTTGCAGTTTTTATTCAGTATCTCATCTTCGTAGTTCTTTTTTCACTTGAGTGATGTTGAGGATGACAACGTTCTTAAGTGGGAGAGTCTGTAACAATCCTAAGTCATTACTTAACCTAATTTTTAGCTTAATCGCATCTTAATTTCATTATATTAAGCTTATTTGGTCTTTAGAACCAAACTTTGAAAATTTGGAGCGATTCAAAGCTCAATTTAATATTTGAAATATTTTAATAATATTTAAATTAATTAGAAAATTGAGATATTTAATTTGACCTTGAAATTGAAATCCAACTTTGCTATTGTGCTCATCACCTCCAAATTAGCTAGGAGTAATGTTTTGGAAGTGTTTGGAAGTCATCGAATTTTTTTCAAATATTTTAATATATTTAAATACCTTGAAATATACAATAACTAAATAGTTATAGAAATCGAAATTCGACTTTGCCATTGTGCTCATCACCCCAAAATTAGTCATGGATGACATTTTAGAAGTATTTGGAAGTCGTCGGATTTTCACAAAATATTTTAATATATTTAAATACCCTAAAAATTATGATAATTAAGTTGATCTCCAAATTAAAATCTAACTTCGTCGTTGAGTTTCTCACTCTCAAATAAATTTTTGGGATCTTTTGGAGCTCGTCTATCAAGTTGATTTTTTTAAGAATCAATTAATTAAATAAAATTTATCAAAACCATTTTACTCATTTTTCTCTCCTGCGCTGGACCCCACCAACTCCCCCTTTCCTGCGTTCAGCTTCTTCCTCTGCTCCTGTGCACGTAAGGCCAAGTCTTCCCCCCTTACTTGTGATGGGATAATTTAGGCTCATCCCATCCAAATCCATGCCCTCCTTCCTCTTTAAAAGAGCCCCTTCAGCCCCCATTATCTATCCATTTCTTGGCTGCCCAAGCCGCTGAAAGAACTCTCAAGCCCCTAAGGATCCCTAGACGAAATTTTCATTTGCAAGCCAAGGTACCACCCATTTCCCCCATTGGTTTGATCCAAGGGCTACTTTATTCTATTCTTATGCTTATTTCGCAACCTTAAGAATCTGTGGTTGAGATATGAAGTTTATTAGAGCTCATTAGGAATATAAATTTTAGGGTAGATGATCAATTCTACAAATAGTATTTCTATATTCATGGACCTTTAGCTTCATTATTTGCATTGTTAGAATAATCATTTCATGCCAATTTTAGTATCAATGGAAAGACCTTGGAAAGACCTTTCCATCAGTAAATAGCACCGCACTTGCGGTGCCCTAAATTAAGAGTATTTGGGTGCCAAAGCGGACACATTTCAGTTTTTGCACAGAAAAAATCACCGTCTAGCGCTATAGCGTGTCGTAGCGCCTGTCTCTTGGATAGGAGGCGCTACAGCGCGCCACAACGCCCGCATCTCGGGTTGTTTACACCGCAATGCGCCGCAGCGCACCACGGCGCGTCGAAGCGCCTGGCTCTCGGTCAGGGGGTGCTACAGCGCGCTGTCGCACCCAACTCTCAGAAAATCTAGAGCTGTAGTGCGTCGTAGCGCTTGAAAGTGCTACAGCGCCCCACAGAGCTGAAATCAACCGTAGCGCTCGAGTCTCGGGAATTCTGGTGCCATAGCGTGCCTCACACCTCACTCTCGACTAGGGGCCCTATAGCGCACCGTAGCGCGCAGGTCTTGGATCAGCTAGTGTTGTAGCATGCCATAGCACTTGACTCTCTGTCAGTAGACACTACAGTGCACCGTGACACATGAAAGCAAAAATATACCAATTAGAATTGCTTAAATTTGTGACTTTTTGCATTTTAATGACTCAAGAACCCTAATAATGCAAAAATATACTAAAATAAAATTGGTTATAATGAAATTATGCATTGAATAAATGTAGATGTAATTTTTAAAATCCATGCTTAGAATACTTATGAATTTATTTATTTAACTAGATTTAAATTCTGAATTTCTCAAATTGTTAATTAAAGTGCCAATTATCATGTGATTTAGATTTCTTAAGACAATATTGATTTTGACCTTAATTAATCATAATTAGCCTCAATGAAAATTGATCTAAATTGAACTTCTTATTTTGGCAATTATTAATTATCATAAATTCATTCAACTCTTGCTGATTTTAACATTTGAGTATAGACTAGTAAATCATAAGTTCTTAAACTGCATAATAATTCATGTGATTTATAATCGTAACTTAATCTTAAGATCTTGGATCCTTAGAAGTTCATCATTTTATAAATCCAGTTGAATTAAATCATTCTATTCTTGAAATTCTTAATTATTTGAATCCTTTAAAGTTCTTGTAGTGAGTTTAAGTTAATTCATCATATATAATAATAAGATTATTCTATAGATTAAACTTAAATCTTAGATTCTTAAGTTTTTCTTTAATTATTTTATCTATAACAACTAAATTTAGTCTTTCTATAAGATCATAGTTTCTTTAATCTTTCAGCTTCTAAGATCCTCTACCTTTAGAATAAGTGTGAGTGTGAACCCTTAGATCCTTAGAAGATTAGTACCTATAATTCAAGTTGAAACCCTAATCTGGAGTTTGAACCCAAAATTCTTAAATCTTGATTGGCATAATCAATATTGGGTTTGTGCTATCAAAATACAATAATTAAGTCATAGATTAATTACTTAACCTTTGTAGTCACCATTTTGATTATAAATTAGAACATGCTAAGTTCTAATGTTAATTGTAAGATCGTAAATCTGGGTTTATTCTGGATAGATGGATATTGGAGATCCTAAGCTTGTACTATCTCAGATTAGATAGAATGAATTAAATTAGATAATAACATATATCACATATGTTTAGTTGAGTCTCTTGCTTCCTTTAATTATTGTTGCTTCACATACATTATATTTTGAGCTTTATACTTTGGACATAATAATTGAACATCGGATATTTTGATGAATATCTTATGTCAATCTTGAATGCATAATACCTCATTACTTAAATTAATAATTTAGTTTATTCAGTATACTCAGTTCATTTAGCTTTTTAGTGCTTAATTTAGTAGAGTGTATTTTATTTAGTCTGCCTCTTCAGTTCAGTACTTTTGCAATAAAATAGGTCAGGCCTAGCTCTATAGTTGGCTAGGATGGTATTTGCTTATTTCTATAAGTCTAACTAGGCCTAGCTCTATGATTGGCTAGGATGATATTCGTTAAACTTTTCAGTTTAGTGGCTTTATTTAGCCCATTTATGTTATAGAAGTACTAGTTTAGATACATTTGTTCTGATCTTTTAAGTTTAACTAGACCTAGCTCTATGGTGGGCTAGGATGGTATTTATTATACTCTCTTTCAGTTCAGTGATTTTGTTTAGCCAAGTTATATATATTATCAGTTATGCATATTTTCTGTTCACAGTTCATTTCAGTATATTTATTTAAGTTCAGTGATTTTCAATTCCGTACTTGCATGTGTTAGGATGCTAATCTTTATTCCAGTTCTTTTATGCTTATGTACAGATTTTCTTTATGCAAATTAGCTCATATTTTGTTGATCATAAATATGATGGAATGAGTTTACTTTTAGTTCTTTTAGTTATTATTATATATATATATATATATATATATATATATATATATATATTGCCTAACCTTGGTTGTAGCTTCAAGTTAAGGTATGTTAATTTATATACTTTATTTTATTTAAGTTATAAATGCTTAGTTTATAACTATCCTACTCATGTTGCTTATTGCACCTTAAATACTTGCATGCTTAGTAAAATGTGATATCCTAAATATTTAGTCTCATTTAATCAGCCTAAAATGTACTTAAATAATTTGACTAATTGTAAGTTTTTCTCTTTATTGGATGGGGCCCTGATATTGTGATACCGATAATATCAGATTCAGAGCTAGTCATTAAGGTTGCTTTAAGTGAGGAGTTAGGTCAGGAGGAGGATCTTCCTGCTGTAAAGACTTAGCTAGTTTCTATTTTTGCTTATGAGGATGAGAGAGTTATCTTTCATTAAGCTTGTTTGTAATAATTAAATGTTCTAGATGTATTTCTTTTTCTGCATTTTCATATTGAGTTGAATTAGTATCTTATATTTCCTTTACTGTATTGTGATGTGGATGTTATACTCTTATTTGCTTCCACTATTTTGATATTTTGATGCTTGACCTCCAGTTCCAGGTGACAAGCCTCTTAGCTAAGGCGGGTTGTGTTTATACATAACTTGACCATGGTTGGGAGGTTGTCGCGGGGGGTCCGTACTCTCCGTAACCATGTTAATTTCAGTATTATCATGACCCAGAGGGCGCGAAGCCCCACAGATTTAACCTATTTTAGTATATTATAAGGTGAATGTTAGTGATTATAGTGAGATTATTAGTAGTCTAATCCAATCAACTAATCTTAAGTTTCCTTTGGGAAAAATAGAACTTAGAAAATAAAATATTACTAGATTCCCTAACTTTATAATCCTTAAAGGAATGATATTATATAGTGTTTTAGGCTATAAAGTCTAAATGTCCTTAACCCTAGTGATCATGTTAGATTTAAAGTAGAGTAGAGCCTCTAACAAACCTTTAGGATAAGAACCCTAGTACTAGTTTAAATCTAGTAGCTTAGGAAAGAGAGTCTAATAAGTTATAGTCATTAGATGTATGATATAGGTAATGGAACTTTATCATTTTCTTTGCATAAAACTATCTTTCAAACCATTACATTTGAATAATATATATATATATATATATATATATATTCAATTGACTTAGAAATTGATAATGTCTAAGTCAATTGGGGGCTTGATTAGTCTCAATTATTGGGTAAATAACTTAACTAAATAATGATGGATGTCATATGATTTATAATAAATCTTGAAATTCTTGAATACTGCATTGCATTGAGATTAAAGTCTTGGACATTCATTAATATATTGAGTATAAATAAAACTTTAAAATACTTTACATAAGGGTTTCATGTGGTGGATATTTGAGCTAGGGCAAGCTATGGAGTGATCTAGAGAATACACATATCCTAGAGGGGGAGAGTGCTAGTTTTGGTTAAGTAGATATATTTAACTCCTCATTTATTATGTAGTAAGCCCACTTAATAAAACTTAAATAATATAAATAACTTAAAAAGGCATTTCTCACAATCTTATTGATTGTAAATGATTAACTATAGTCTTATGGCTATGCTTTACTCAGTCCTTGAGATTGAATTTATTTTACTTTCTTCATTTTGCTTTTGGGCTGTACTTTATAGTTTTACTTTTAGCTTTTTTGCAATGTATGTTTATTTAGTTTCCACTTACATTTTTCCTTACACTTCTTAGCATACATTCCTATTGGACATATACATGTTTCCTTCATTTTTCATGTGCATATTAGTATTTTAGATGTGCAGTTGCTTTTTATTATTTCTTCCCTATATGTATTATGCAGACTAGAGCAGCTTTGTATATGTACTTTTACTCATTCATTTACTTTTCAGTTACTTTCTTTCATTACTTTGTGCTACAGTTTCATTATAATTGTAAATGACTAATGAGATATCTGCTAAACTTAAATAAATAAAACTTAGCAAAACCCTAAACTGTACTTAGACTTTTTAAGTCTAATAACTTATTTTTCTTTTATTGGTTGTGCTCTGTCATATTAAAAATCAAATATGGTAGATCAGGAGATTGATATGGAGCTTAAACCTAAGGTAGATTCTAACCTTCAGAGCAGTTGTAAAGACTTAGCATTTTTCTTTATTTTTCAGTGAGGATGAGAGCTTTTATACATTTTAAACTAATTGTAATAATATTAACTCTGGATTATTTTGCTTTTCTTTTCAGTGATGAATGCCTTTATTTCATTTACACTGGATGGTTTAGATGATAGATATAATTGTATACATCAAATTTTTATTACTTTTTGTCCTTATCTCAAAATATTCTTGGCCACATAGGGCTTAATAACAATTTAGTTTTTTATAGAGTCAGTATTAAGTACTATAGTAACCTCTAGTTTTGGGTTAGTATATGCTAACTTAGCACTAGGGTTTTATAGCCTTCCCTAACTGCTATATCAGAAATTGTTAGGTAATTGATGGACTTGTAATGTTGAGATACTAAATATCTTTCCCCTTGATAATCCCTATGATGCCTGACAGTTGGAATGCTCCTCACAAGTGTGGTAGCCACCCCAGTGGGTTGATTAATGCTATGAGTGTCTCTTTCGACTCCCCTCGATTTAACACACATATTCGATAGGTAAAACCCATTTAAAAGCACTCAACCACCTACATTCAAACATTTACATTCACCTGGGTTTAACAAGTTTCTCCTAAACATTTCATTCACCTAATCGACCCTCTAGGCCCAATAGTGTTCCTATGTCAATCAATATATTAGGAACAAGTTAAGAGCACTGGAGGAGTCTTATAGCACTACAGTTCCTTATCTTCCAAAGAAGACTAGAAATTCCTATTTTTTTGGCTGGCAACTTCCAGTCACGCCCCAATAGTTCTAGCTGATTAGAGAACACCCATGAGCCACTAAGGTATCCTAGAGGATCATAGTCCAGTCTCATATTAGTTGGTAACTTCTATCATTCTTTAATGAACCATAATGATTCACGGGAGACTTTTTTGGGCTAAACTCATCTTACTTCTAAGCAAGCTAACACATGATCTTAATGTCTTAATTAACATCCTTGAGAAGGTATTTAGGTGTTAAGGAAAATAACCATAGTAAGCATCCCCTCTTATTGGAGGAAAATTCAAAGGGTTCAATTGACTTGACTGGAGGCTAACTCAAGTCAAGCCAATCTAAACATAAGTCAAACCCAGCTCAAGTTAAACCAAGCTCAAGCCAAAACAAGCTAAAGATAAATTAAGATCCACTAGGATCATGGAAACATCATTAAGCCTTGGCAAGCCGTATATGTGCTAATGCTCAAATTAATCCAACTGAGTCATCAAAATACATACTTCTTGTATGGAGAACCAATCCATTTAACCCATAATTAGATAATATAACCTAAGTGCAAAGTTTGCATTAACAAGAGCCAATTGTATGAATATCAGTGTAATCACAAGGATTGTATATTAATATGATATTGAGAATTTGGGATGACATGTGGTGGTCCTAAGATTTAGGTAATTAGTGGAAATAACCAAATTACTCAACAATATCATTGTATAAATATCAATTAGCAGTTGCGAATGAATATTAGTGATCTAGTGTGCAAAAATATCATGAATATTATGCACATTGTAAATCAACAAAAAGTAGAAAACACATTATAATATGCATGAATATTAGTATTGAACTATGCGTGAAAGAAAGCATAAAATAAATAAATCATAGTGCAAAAAAAACTAAACATAACAATATACATAAATATCATGATATGTCGTGCCAACCTTAAGAAATTGTTTAGTCTTGCATATAATATGCTACATGATTAATAAAGTACCAGTGAAGTACTAGATTATTAAAATTAGACAAATCTAATTGATAGCAAAGGAAGGTAAAGAACATCAAGACAGAAACCCTATAATCCTATATCGCAAATGAGAGGAGAGTTGAGAGAGGAAAGTCAAGACAAAAAAAAAATTATATTGTTTCTATTATTGCATGATTGTATATACAATTAAGAAAAAAAACATTAGTTTTTTCCCACATGAAATTCCAAGAATTCAGATCTTGAATCTTGATCAATCACTCTAAAATTCAATCATAAAACTAAAATTACAGATTACCAAACTAGTACTAGATTATCAAAACTAGATAGATATAACTAGACATAAACCTTAGAATCAAAGGGGAAGGCACAAACACAAGAGCCGAGACAAGAGCTTTTTAAAAATGTGAAATGAGGATCGAAAGAGCAAAAAAATTATTATATACAATTTCCCTAATTCCTAGGATTACGATGTTCCGTCTATTTGATAGATGGACGGTTTAGATCAACTACAGGTTTAACATCTTTGATCATAGATTCTCTAATACAATCCGCATAATCGAGCCAACTTCTTATGCTATAGACCCGCGCCCAACCGAATATTTCTTCGAGCCAGGTATGGCCTGGTTGGATAAGATTAACGTGCCCTTCTCTCCTCCTATACTTGATTTTTGCCGGGCAGGGTGGGCCTCAAGCCCATGCAAAAGCACAATTGTAAAAATGTCGATGAAGAGGTTGGTGTGATGTTGGCGAGATGAAATGCAGGTATGAATCAAGCCTCATTGTCAATGTAAATCACAAATGAAACATAAGCTTCAATGCCTTTGACCTCTTAATCACTTACACAACTTTTGTCTTTTAAATTAAAAAAAGAAATACCTTAAAGTCAAAATATAGTACTCCAAATAATATTAATTATATGAGTATTGCTATATTTACATACTTGTATACATCAAAATATATAGATAATATGTCAATTCAATGTGTAAGTAGATTATTGGTTGAATGCACTTTTTGATAAGACATATCTAAAAAAATTACAAAAAAAAAATTTCTAATTGGTCCTGAATACTTTTTGATGTATATTCTTGTGTAACTATAGCATTTTTCTAATTATATTATAATTATTTTACCGGAAATAAAATTGAGCCTTAAAATTTTCCACATAAATTCAACATAAAATTGTACACCTATTTTACACAAAATAATTTACTCACTATTATTTTTACCGAATATAAATATATCAATAAAGTTGATCCAATGCCGTTCTCTTGAGAAAAAAGGGCCATTAGTCTGTTTACGCTCTGTGCGCCTGGCAGCTTTAGTAACGGAGAGGATTGAGGATGATGCAGAAGGAGCTGGCTACGCTGGACAATGGGGCACGATGCTGCAGCTGGAACTACTGTGGGCAGCGCCTTGCTGTGGGATACACCGATGGGTCTGTTGCCATCCACGATTCGGGATTCCCTTCTTCCTTCTTCACTCGCTCGTCCAAGTGGAAGGTCTGTCCCTTCTTTTGTCTTCATCTCTTTTTATTTTGATTTCTAAACCATTGATATGCGAAGAAAGTCAGGCACTGTGGCTATATATGCCCATACACCCACTCCATCCGCTAATTGTTCTTTGCATTCCAAGGGTAAACCAACCAACTAGTTGTTGTCGTTCTGGCTCACGCTCGATGTTTTTACTCTTCTTGTAGCCTGTAAAATTCATTCTAGGTCAAGCTTAAAGATTGTTAAAGAGTATAAAATTGTGATACAAATGAGGGAGCTGCTGATGTTATTAGTTTCGCTGGCAAAATATCTGCTCAACCAGAGAATCGATCGACTCAGAAAAGCCAGTAGTTTCGGTTTGGTTTGAGTTTTGACTAGCATTTTTAAGAGCACACTTCATTTCACTTTTGAAGTGCAGCGATGGCTTTGAGAGTTGCATTAGGTGAAGCTTTTATTTCGCAAAATGCCATCATAAACCTCAGGCAGGCAAAATCAAGCATGATTATCCATTGCGACTACACGATTTAGGGTATTCATTGATAGATGCATTCTTTGCTTATTGGATGATTCACAAAGAAACCTAAGCTCTTAATCACAAATGAATTTGTGAAATTTTCTAAATTAAGCTATTATATTTGCAAAATTATGAGTTTTATGTGTTATCTATGAAAATTTTTAAGAAATATTCTTCAATGGAATAATTTTGATGAGCCTGTTTTAATAATATCAAGACTAGACTAGCCAGCCATATTCATTAATAATAGATTAACTCTTGGTTCACTATATCACATTTTGTTTTGTGCATTAAAATGAGAAAGGAGCATTGCACTTCAAACTGCACATTCAAAGCATCGGTTTTGTTTGTTTTATTTATATTTTTTGAGTGGTATTATTAAAATGCCAGTTTATTATGTTATTAAATTTCCATGCTATCCATAATTTTGCAAATTACCATTTTGTTTGGTTTTTTGTTATTGAGTTAAGGTGTAACTTTACATTTAAACAATGCACCCTTAGTAAGATTACCCTCTTTTCTATTACGTTATAGCGTAGCATAACATGAAGACAACATGAAATCAAACAACCCCTTGAAATCAAATTCTATTGTAGATTTTCAAAAATTGCAAAATTTCTCATATTTAGCACCTAAAATTCCTTTATTCTTTGTATACGCTCCCTCTAACTTTTTTGCTTGTAATTTTAATCTTATTCTACAATATCTAATGAATTATTCCCCAAATATTTTTCTCAATTCAGTCAAATTTCCTTATATACTATGTATTTGTAAAGGATTTCATACCCAAGTTACCTTGAGTTTGCTAATGCTTGATTTTTTGCATAGGTTGCTTATTTTAGATGTTGAACTTGTGCAATAAAATATGTTTGCATCTTTCATGAATATAACATGTCATGTTATGTTGACTTAACAAAGTTCTAGTTATCAACTTCCTAACACAAGTCTCCACTTTTCTTATTTGGGACTTGGTATTTGAGCAATAATAGCAGTGTCTCACATTTAATATTAGAAAACTAGAAAACTCTAGATATATGTAAGCCATAAAACCTGTCAGATCTTTTTATTTGTTGTTTGAAGATATTAGCAAATCAAATGCATGTTCTCTTGATATGATGAGCTTAATAATTATTGTGCTCTTTTTGTGATATGACTTGAAAATGAAATAATGATGATCCTATTAGAAAATCAAACACATAAACATATAATATGATTTTCTCTGAGCTTATCTTCAATTTGTGCTGCTCTAATTTTGCACAAATTATAAATGTACATATTTTTTATTTTCTATTATTTCATTATTCAAACAAACCAATTACAATTATATGTATTTGTACTTTCTCATTCGAGTTTCAAAATTATTGTGCTTCATTGTTTTGTTGTTTTAGTTTCAATCAACAATTTTGATGGTTGGCTCAATTTTATTTCAATTTATGATTAATTTGGAGCCAAACTGAATTGTGCCTAGCTATGATTTTCTCCATTGAATTAATGGCACTTCTTGATTAGCTTATGTGGCTGAGGCAGTTGTATATTTCCTTATATTCTCAAAATAAATTTTGGTTTTTGGCATATTGCTTTGTTACCACAAATCTTACCAGGAAATAATTTGTAAAGTAGTTTTGCATTAGCTATTTGGCTATGCTGTTTGACATATTTCTTCTTCTATTCTTTACAATTTGATGGCCATTATTAAGTGCTATTATTTAATTATTGTTTACGATATTTCTCTGTAGGTGCATGCAGATGGAATTACGAATATTGTCTGGATTCCTCCAGAATATGGTGATGTTATTACTTGTATCTGTGTTGATGGAACATTGTCCTTGTGGGAGGAAGTTGGGAAAGGTATTTTTATGCTTGTTTCATCTGCTTGTGTTTAGCATTAGCTTTAGTTATTTCTTTGCAGTTCATTTTTATCTTGTTTGACATAATCGAATGACCAAATTCTTGTACATGAATTCCTTTAGTTTCTGAAAATCTGTAAGAATATAAATTGTTAGTAAGTGACTTGTACAATGACCTCTAGGATAGCGCTTTGTTGGTCTACTTTTTTCGCAAGTGGTATATAGGATTAAATAAATTGGCAATTTTTAAAAATATAGTCATCACAATAACATACAATTGATTATCCCTCATAATTAAATATTATAACATAATCAATTCACATCAATTAATAAACTATCAAATTTATGTTTGTATAGAAAAACTTCTCTCAAATGCATCAAGGTTGCTTACACCAATAATTCTCACAAGTACTCTTGCACTTAACTAAATAAAAATTGAAATAATACCATAATTAAAGAAAATAATGACATTCAACCATAGAAAAATTAATACAGATGAACTGAAAGCGAAGCCAAACCCAGGTCTCTCTACCAACACCATTTAGTCACATCCAATTTTGTTGAAAATTTCAAATCAACTAGAAAGGAGAAGCGATATGCAAATCAAAATGAAGTGCATGTGTAACAATAAATGTAATTTATTATTATTTTATTAGAAGTACAAAAAATTAAAAAAAATTTCCCGAACTATCTTATAAATTAACTTGTATTAAATTTGATGTAAAACAAATATTAGAATATAAATCTTGCACTTTGAAGGAATTGCTAAAGCACAATTATCATACATAAGTACTAATAACTGGCATTTTTAATAGGGAAGATTTAAATAGCCATTGTCAATTTTGAATAGCTACACTATAAGCAAACCTTACTATACCGAACAAACTATAATTTACTCCAAACAAACATTATCAGCTTGACAAAAATATTGGAACACATTACATCTTTTTTTGTGTGTGAATATAAGTATGCTAGTTCATGCATAATCCATTAAAAAATCAAAAGGATTCTTATATATGCTTAGAACTCTTGACAATGGATTGATTTTTTCTGAAAATTTGGCTGTTGTCTACTAAATCTATAATAAAACAACTTAAAAATGCAATAGAAATCTTGACCATGGATTGGTTCTTGTAATACTACATATGGAAGATATCAATATCATGAGATTTAGTGATGACTGCACTTTAGATCCAAATAGTAGAAACTCAACACTAAGATTCTGTCTTCTTGTGTCATGCTCAAAGAAATAAAATACAATAGTAATATTTTCAACTAAGTCAGTGTATCTAAGCTTCACATGCTTAGATGATGTGATAGATCTTATTTAGTCGTTACAAATCTTATGCTATGATAATCTTATCATAGTTATGATCTTTGCCAATCTAGTCTTACATGCTAGAATTCAGCACATTGGAGTTAACCTATATTTTGTGCTTCTAAAAGTTACAAAGAAGCTTAAACTAAAATTGTTTCTCTTGGCTAATAAGTTGCCAATGTATTGTTAAAACCTTGTTCAAGTTTGCGCTTCTCTTCCTTCCCCAACAAACTCAAAATTCAAAGCTTTTTCACTTTTAGTGAGAGGGGTTGCTAGGGAATTGAATTTGTTATAAATTTGTTAGAGTTTGTTTTCTCATTACAATTTTTTTCTTAGTTTTATAACAAATTGTTGATACATAACTATCATATTGGATATGGTGTAGTAGTATAGCCCAATAATGGGTGTGCATTTTCTATTTCATTATTGAGAATAGATTCTTTTATATCTCACACTCATTTGTATGTTTTCACAAAATCAAGCACCTAATAAAAATGCATTTGCATTCCTTCTTATTCCTTCAAACCCAATGTGAATGAGCGTGTAAAATTATGAATTAGACTGGTCATACTTGTAAAGGAAATGCGTTGCATGTTTGGGTGGCAATATGTATATTTGGAAACCCAGCTTTTTTATCTCAAGCAATTTTCCCCCATTTTTCTTCTTCATGCAATATCTTCTTCTAGAGTATGGCTTTATATTTTAATGAGTATGCTAATGCTCTGTGATGGTGTCTTTTAGATGTAGAGTACTCCTTGCCAACATCAAAATGAGTTTTCAACTGGCTCTTTTGCATATGACATTGCTAAAACTATTTGTACTAGTTATGTTTCTTTTTAGTTCTCTATAATGTTGTGTAATGATCCTAAATAATTTATAACAAGGATAGTATTTTCCCGCTAGTTTAGTTTCTGTTGATTACCCGCAAATTTTCATTTTTAATTAAAATTCCATGTTGAATTTTGTTTTACGTTAACCGTCCCCGCTAGTTTTCGTTTCCCATAGATTTTGTTTCGCACTGTAAACGACCTAATTAGGATTGAAGTATATTATTTTAAAATGTTTTGTTAAAAAAAAATCTAATTTTGGCACTGAGCTAATAACAGCCGGTTTAAATTGAACAAATTGGCAAACTATTTTTTAAAATCTCGACATTTAGCGCTCCTTTCTTTTTGTTTTTTTATTTTGAAACCGACGGTACTCGTAGAAAGTAACACTACTTTCCTTCCTCTTCCAGTAACCGACAGAAGCTGACGGACGCAGAAATTACTTCATTCATTCTTCTGTCTAGAAACCATCGACAATTAAATTACGGTTTCCAATGGATGAGTTGATGGATCATTGCATGGATGAGCCTATTTATTTCCCTGAAATCCTCTGATTCTCTCCCAAGAGCTTGATCGTTTTTTTCTCCTAACGAAATTGTAGACAAAGATATTATTTACTTCGACGGTTACCTCACGAAAAGGTCTTATTTAGACCCCATGATCCCTCTTTTCCAGGTGCTACTTCTTCCATAAGATCTTCCTCATCTTTCCTCTTAGTTCCCCGCAGCTTATCAGACCCTCTGTCGCCTAACTACTGCTCTGTAAGATTTCAAAAGTCCTCCTGAGTCTTCAACGGAGGAATCCCATTCTCTCGATACCTTCCCTCACCGCGGGACCCAGCTGTCTCGGCAAACTTTGGCCACTAGGACGCGAAGAAGAGAAGGCCTCGTTGTCGTTAGCCACCATCTCCATCCAAGTCTCTCAGTGTTCTTAGGGCTTCTTCTTTGGAATCCCGATTTCTTCCTTCGACGTTTGAACTCCTCTTGGGGTATGAATTTCTTTTCAGAATGTCATATTGTAGAAATACCTCAATTCTATTCAAATTAGATATAAAATTTCATCTTAAACCATTATAAAAATGCATCTACTGCTCTTCATTCCTAAAATGCATTTAGATTATCTTGTGATGTACCTAAAGCTTTTATCCAAAATTCTGGAAACCTGCTATGATTGTACATCTGTAAAGCACTCTTAAAACCAAATCTAACGTACGTAAGTTAAATTAAAAGGCATTAGTACAAACATTACGGAGATTATACACGATTCCAATCTGTCTTAGCACTCAAACTGATGCAAATATTAATGGATGTTTATCTTAATTTCATTAATCCCTTTAGCTTTGGGGTTGTTTCTTAAGAAGACTCCTAGAACTGTATGGAGTTGAATAGAGGTCATATGGCGTTGATGAGATCAAAGCTAACTTGTAGAACTTTATTTCTAGTTTTGATTAAATTCCTTTCTAACCAATGAACCTTGAATCTTTTTACCTTAATTCTGTTATAATAGGAGTCTCCAAAATGAGAATTAAGCAGCCTGCCAAACTAATACTGAAGCTCTATTACTTCTATCAAATGAACTTGTAATGTTAGTTGCACTTGATATGCAGATCAAAACCAACTGAAGTAAGGAAGTAGAGGTTTGGATTAGGTGTAGTTAGGATCAGTGGTCATCTAAGTTTGCTAAATCCTTAGTTGAAACGTATATTATTGTACATTCCAAATGCTGCTTAGTGATGATTAGTTTAAATTCCGTCCGATAAAGAAAGGATAATTCTATAGTTTATTGTTGATCTACCATGCACTACAGTGAGCAGATAGCAGTGAATTTTTTCCATCTGAAGTTGTCTGAAATTAAGCAGAAGTGGATATGGATTGCAGAACTTGGAGTTGAATCTGATCAGCTCTTCAACTCAGTGGAGTTAGAGAGGAATTAAGTTAAAACACATTGGAATTAAGGTTACTAGATAAAGTATTGAAGAAAAAGTAAGATTCTAAATTTGATAAATTGTTTGGGATGGTTATAAACATCTTTTGGGGCGGCAAGTGGGTTAAAAAAACGAACTTTGAAGGTTAAGGTGCTGCTTGAAACAGTAATTCTGTCATTTTGGAGAGCAGGCTGGGTCAGGACTGATTGTAAGATGGCACTGTCAAGTGTTTTTGGGTGAATCAGTATCTGGACTGACTGTTTGGAGGAGAGACCAGCAGCAGCTGGGAAATCAGGGACAGCAGCGACTGCTGTAAAGTTATTACTAATCTCATATAGCAAGAGAAACATTAAAGGGGGCTGTTGGGGTGATTTTGAGCTGACAACTTTAGTCGGAAAAGAAATTAAGATAGTTAGGAAAGGATCCAATCTGTAGCAGGAATCATAGAAAATCAAACTTGTTATTTGATCTCATATAGCAAGAGTAACATTAAGGGGGGGCTGTTGGGGTGATTTTGAGCTGACAACTTTAGTCGGAAAAGAAATTAAGATAGTTAGGAAAGGATCCAATCTGTAGCAGGAATCATAGAAAATCAAACTTGTTATTTGATCTTTCTTTGGTAAAACACTTATGGTTGTTCCTTAGTTCCTGTCCAATCAAGCCTAGAGCTAAGTTCATTTCAGAGCTAGGGTGTAATAAACCCACGAGTTTTAGTCAAATTTATTTTTATGGTATGCTAGAAATTTTGATGGAAGGAAGTTAAATTCATTGCAAAGGGATCTGAAATTCCATATCTGCTCTAGTTACGACAAACAGAAAACTGTAAATTATCACAGTTAATCTAGTGATCTTAAAAACTATTAATCTCTGAGTCTGTAATAAGTGGTTTGGTCAAATAAGTTGGAATCCTTTACTCTTGCATGAAAACTAGGTCTAAATGTATTTGTGATCCTAGGCTATTCCTTAACTTAGATATCTAAACATGGCTAAAAACTGTGATGTCTATTAGAAGAGGGAAAGCCTATCCATTTTGTAATCAGCATCAAAGTATGATACAACCTTTTCCTTATAGCTTAGGAATAAGAATATTAATTCTAATATTGCAAGCAGTCATTTTCAAAGTCTAATAAAATTCCAAATATTACTTTTGTAGACACATCAGATTTGTGAGTACTTTTTCAGCATAATCAAATACAAAGGTACCTAGGATATTACTTTTTGCATTTATTTGCTTTATTACCTCTTTAGCATTGCTTTGAGCTTATTCAAAATTGATATTAAATGCAATATTTATTTACTGCCAAAAAGATGTCACATAATGAAATGTATTTATTATATATTGTGAATATTTGCAAGGGTTCTAAAACTGTGGCTGAATTAGGTTAGGGATGGGGCTAGTTTATCAAGAGTTATAAGGGTGCAATTTGGAGCCTTTGAGGGGGCCCAGATGATGAAAATATTTTATTGGACCCAACCTCGAGATTTGAATTTGCCCAACAGAACTGTTAAAGTTGCTTCATAATACCAAGACATAAATATGATTTTATGCATAAACATATAAGTATACTCGTTCTTATATTTTGATGACTATGTGTCATGTGACACAATTATGGCAAGAGATGTTTTACTTGCAAGAATCAATCATGTTTATTTTATGCTAAACCCTTGTTTTTCCCGCAAATTTTATTATTTATTCGTGTACCGCATTTGATTTTTGAAAAATGTAACATTTGATATTCTCATGTATTTAGAGTATTCTTTAATTACTTGGAATTCAAATTCTGGCATTGTTCTTATAATGATGCCCCAGGCCAGGCCCAGTTGGAAGAGATTGAGTTGGCTTGACGGCGAGGAAATGAAAGAAATCCAATCTGGGAGAATTTACTTTAAATTTTATTTTATCTTATATTTTATTTATATGCTGTAATGAACATGATTGCTTAATTATTTATGGATATTGTTTTGTGATGAGTTATTCTAGATATTTTTATATTAAATTGAATGGAATTTCTATTTCTATTATGCATGGCTCTGAATGATATAAATTTTATGCTATCTTACTTAACCGCCCAATATGATCCTACGGAAAAAGTGCCTAATGATGGATTAGTTTCTACTAACTCAACATCGGGACATCACATGTTATTTTACCTCAAAGTTCTTTTTTCTTCATCTTTCTTGTATTTATTGTTGTTTCTTCCTCAGATACATATTCTGTCACATGGAAGCAGTGTAAAGTTTTTGAAAGCAGTAATTCTCAAGTCCTTGATGTTCAGTTTGGACTTCCGGGTAGACACTTGAAAATGGTCAGATCTTGAATTTTCTATTGGTCTCTAGTGCTTTGTTCTCCTTTTAATTTTTTAGGGATTTTACTTGATACCTTCAATATTTATTTGTTGAACACTTAAACTTCATATTTTCTATATAATCACATAACATTAAAACTTTACTATTTGGCATCTTTTCATCCTTGACACTTAATGATGTTAACTTCGATTCCCAGTGATTGGTTTGAGCAGGCAGTGAGGGCTATTGGTGAGGATTGTCGATCCTTGGTGAAACTACTAGAGAGGGGTATCTAAGAGGGATGATTACAGGGGCATTGGGGTGTCCATCAAGCAGGGGAAATTAAAGTGGATGCTAGGGGGGGACAAGGCGGTGAAAGTTATTGGGGGGGGGACACATTGGAGGAGACATCAGGAAGGGGAGCCAAGGAGTGTCACAAACTATTGGGGCATGCATCCGGCTGTGACAAGAGCGCAGGCAAGGAATGCTGCCGGTTGGGGATGCCAGCAGTTAAATCTAATGTCGATTGTAACATGTTGTTCTGATGTTGATGAGGACAAAGATTTTAATGATTTGGTTTTTTGTAGCAATGGTTATGGTGGTTGTGGATTTTGAGTTCATGGAATTATAGGCTGTGTTGGTGTGGAGTGCAAGGATAAATCTTGGAACTTATGCAGACTGATTAATTATGCTCTAGTGTATGTGAGACCTTATATGGTGTTGAGTAGTGGAGGTAGGTATAATAGTTTGTGTAAACAGATTGAATGCATCATGACATCTTGTGAGATGAAATGTCTTATATGTCATCTGTATAGCAACCCAAGAAGTTATATTATTTGAATTTGAACTGAAATTTGTGGAATTGGAATAGAGGGCTATCCAAAAACTATTTACTGAGCGTAGGCTTGTTACTTGTAAAAAGAATTTCTAGGGGTGCTTGTGCTTGGGAATATGTGTTGGCAAGCAATTCATTAGAAAAAAAAACCTTGAAAACTTCATCCTAATACTAAGAATGTAAAGATGATTGGGCCCATAGGGTAAGTTCAATTTCAAAAAGTGCTTATGTTTCTGTATAGCTAGACCATTTTTTTCATGATCATTCAAAGAGGTTCAATGATTTGTCATTTTAGAATAAGATTGCAATAAATGATTTATTTTCACTGCACTTAATTAGTTTGGATGGGTTTTAGTTTATGATCAAGTTAAAATTCGATGTGTTTGGAAATTAAAGAATGAAGAGAAGCATCAGACTTGTTTAGAAGTTAGAACTAAGTGACATTTAGTATTAATGAATTTTTATCGATTTGCAGAAGTAAATGGTGAGGGATCGCAAGATCTGAATGGATTAGCTCAGAAGATTTAGTGTAAAATCATTTTTGGACTAAAAATAAATGTATGTTATTTTTCTCGAAAACATGAGTGATAAACAATTTTGTTTGGCATGCCTAAGATAACATATTTTGAGCATAATTTGTACAATATTTTTGAAGGAGCTAATAGTTGAATTGGCCCCTAACTCTAAAAATTTACTCATTTAGTTGTCAACTCTTGACATTATCGAGTTTGGTAAAAAAACTCTAATTAAAATTCTAAAATTAGTCATATCGTTATCTTTAGTGTTAGTTTTGGATGAAATTTTTGGATGGAGTAAGCATAGTACAATTTAGTCTTCTTATATATTTAATAAAAATTATATTTATTAAAAAAAAAGATATTCATAAGTATAAATGAAAAACAAAAATTTTATAATATATTTGTTTTTATTAAGCATATAAAAAGCCTTGCTCTCATTTGGTAAAGTTGCTTTTACTCATTAAATTTTCCAAATGACACTGAGATTGAAGGTATCTCTTGATCCATAGAATTTAGATTGTCAATTTACCTTATGTCTAAGTGATTATAATATTTCAATTTTCAGTCACTTACAAATCATTTAATTAGCCGCCAAATAATTAAAAGCGTTTAACTAAAGGAAAATTAAACAATCAATTGAAAGCTCAGAGAAAAGAGGGAGAGAAGGAATATCTTACCAAAAGCTATTTCATACTCAAAATTAAAATTATTGTTATAACATACAGGATATTAATAGCCCTTTTATCTAGTGCAAGTTTTATTTGGAGAAAAGCTTAGCAGCTACTCTTTTATGGGATAATTTGAAATTCAAAAATCTCTCTTGAAACCTTTTAAATTGCTATAATAAACTACCATGTACATTTCCCTTTAAATTTTATAGGGAAATTTTTAAAACTTAAGCAAATAATAAAAATATTATTCCTATAATATTAAATTGATGCTGTCTTACATAAAAAAGAGTTCTCAGTTTGCAGAGTAGGTGCTTCAACAGTTGTAACTGGTCTATGAAGAGTGATAACGAGCTCTTTATGAAACCATTATAGAGAATAAGATATTTCATCAACCGCATGCTCTTTGCGAGCTTGGAATGGAGAAGTAAAGGCTGTGATTGTGATCTCTGGGAGCACTAGACAAAGGATTGTTTGACAAAAAATCCTCTATAGCTTCTCTGAGTTTCAAACACAGAAATGGGATCTTAGATGAACTGAGAGCTCTGTTCAAAGAAAGATTTACTCCGATACTTGATGAAGTCACAAGTGTGAGAATTTGAGGAATAATTTCATTTTTGAAATAAATACATCATTTGTAATGGCTAGATAACTATCTATCCAATATGATAGTATATATATATATATATTTAATATGATAGTATATGTTTCAACAACTGTTTATCCGATAGGATAATTTTGAGTGCGAACTTATGGTTAATAAACTAAGTTCAATGAACTTATAACAAGCTACCATACTCAAATCTTTTGTAGGTAATGTTTTTTATGCAGTCATCCTCTTGGAATATCCCTCCTATGAAACTTGTGATATCCCAGAAGTTTTTCTGGCCTAATGTTTCTAAATCATGCATATTTGACTGTTCTGTTGCATGTAAATAGGTTTTACATTGAAAGATTCAAATTGTGCCTGTTTGCTAAACATATGTCTACTTGGTTGTCTCATAAAATTTTAGAGATGGTAGTACATAGAAGAAAGAAAACTAATAGTTTTGGTTGCACGAGAAATGTAATGGAAACTTTTAATTCTACTAAATTGCTAAAGACAGCATAGACATAGCTTACCCAAATTACGGGCTTCACACCTCACCATGATACTTGTATTATGTTACACTTGCTTGTAACATGCCCTTCATTAGTAGGCATATCTCTACCACCCTACAATCTTATTTTTTGTTTTTATTTTAATATTTTTATTCAAAGATTATTTTGATTGAATGTAATGAAAAGCACCTTGCTATTTACTCTGGATAACGACATTTTCTTAGATGCATGTAATCATGGTCGCAATCAGTAGAGTTTTGTTCATTATTTAGTCATTTTATTTTTATTTTTCCTTGGATACTTATTTTGACAGTGCTAAAAATTTCTATTGATGTTATATTTATAATTCTTAAGGTCGCTGCTTATTCAAACGGCCACGTAAAGGTCTATGAGCTCTTGGACTTGTTGGAATTAAACAAGTGGCAATTGCAGGTTGGATATCTTTCTTCTAATTTTGTTTTCATAATACATATATGTTAGAGCATCCTCAAGTTCTTCAAGTGAATCTTGTCAATTTCTGTATTCATTTCAGATTATAATTCCAATTGATCAGATGTATGAGATTCTAATGATGTAAAATGCCATGACTAATCTTGAAATTCTTCTTTTTAATAATTTTTTTCTTAATTTTTTTGTTATTGCTTAACTAAGTAAATTGATATGAAATAAAATTATAGCAATAATTTATTTATAGGTTTCATTTGATAATTTTTGTAAATTGTAAGAATTTTATGGAATCCTTCCATAATAATATCATTTAAACACTGGCAAGTTTATTACAAGAGAGTATGTAAAATAGTCTTTTGACTCTTTATAATTTGTTTATTTTGCAACTCTTTTTAAATATCTTTTTTGGTCCCTCATTTTTATTTTTGTATTTTTTAGTCTTATGCTGTTAATTGGATGGATATCATTAAAAATAAAGGATAATTTTGTCCTTTTAAAATCTAAAGCCCGTTTCTTAAAATTTAACGTTATATGGAAAAGAAAAAGATTTTTTTGCCAAGCAATTATACAAATTTACTATACACTATTAATGACATTTTTTAGCCTACCCATGCATAGCACCTTTTATTTATTGGTTGTTAATTTGTAATTTTATCTATGAATTCAAAACCCAAGCTTGTTTGCAAAATAAAGTTATTTATCTTATTATTTTATTACATGTGATTTATGCTGGATAAAATACTTGAGATAAAACTTAATACAAAGATGTATTCAGTTATAATTTTTAGCACGCAAAATTTGGTGTATTAGTTTCTTAGTTTTATCAATTTGACTAAAATAATATATTAATATTAATTAATTTCAATGAATTTATAAATTGGGTAGATTTAAATAGTATTGATTTTTTAAAACTAATTAATGAATTTTAATTTTAATGAACTTCATAATAAATTTATTAATGAGCTTATTTACAAATTTAATGTTTTATTTTAATGAATTTGACTAAATTAATATTGATAATTTAATTAATTTCAATGTTATATACAGAAAAATGTCTAGATTGATATATTATTGATTTTTCCAAACTGTTAATAAAATTATATTTTATTAAATATACTATGATAATCCAAGTTATGTATTTTCTTGTTTTTATAACTACGTCCGGTTATAATGCCACATCCCTCATTAATTTAATGCCTAATGAGGATTCTACAATATTATGGGGTCAGAAGTGCTAGAGGAGGCTGTCATGGATTGTGGTGAGCTCCTTTGAATCCAATTAAAGGCCTAAATGCATGTGATTCATAGGTATTTGGGAGGGCATCTGGTGGCACCAGAGTCATAGCTGTAGGCGCTTAATTTGCCGAAGCGGGTGAGCTCTCGATCATCAAATGTGAGCAATATAGTTCTCTCCCTTGGCTATTTTTTTATATTTTACATAAAAGGAATGCATGAGCCAAAGAAGGATGAGAAAAAAAAAACTCAAAATCCAAAGATCGAGGACACGAAGCAAGAAGAAAAAAATAGAAAAAGAAGTCCTTATTTGTTTTCTTTGAGTATCTTTTTTATGATCTTAGCATTAAAATCACTGTTGCTCTTTCAATTTTGACTAGTGATGGCAATGAGAAACCGGTATGGCAAAAATAAAATAGTAAAATAAAAGTTGAGGGGCCGAGTAAAACTTTATTCAAAATTGGGGATTATAGTGAACATGTCGCAAAGTACTTTATTAAAATTGTTTATCAGTTATCATATAGAACAGCTAAAGTACTTTGCATGTTGTATGTTAACTGTAGTTAAAAAAGTTATTTAATTGTTCAACGGAAGAGCTAAATTTTGTAGCAACTAGGATAAACTATTTCCATGATCTACCCTTAAAATATATGCAGTTAAATAAACTCTGCCCTTAATACAAATAATCTCTTTATTAAAATATTTCCATGATCTATCCTTAATACAAATAAACTCTTTATTAAAATTGTTTATCAATTACCGTATAGAACAGCTGAACTACTTTGCATGTTGTATATTATCTGTAGTTAAAAAAGTTATTTAATTGTTCAACGGAAGAGTTAAATTCTGTAGGCAGTTAGGATAAACTATTTCCATGATCTACCCTTAAAATATTTGCAGTTAAATAAGCTCTTCCCTTAATACAAATAAACTCTTTATTAAAATATTTTCATGATCTACCCTTAAAACAAATAAACTTTTTATTAAAATTGTTTATCAGTTACCATATAAAACAGCTAAAGTACTTTGCATGTTGTATATTATCTGTAGTTAAAAAAGTTATTTAATTGTTCAACGGAAGAGTTAAATTCTGTATGCAGTTAGGATAAATTATTTTCATGATCTACCCTTAAAATATTTGCTGTTAAATAAACTCTACGCTTAATATAAATAAACTCTTTATTAAAATATTTCTATAATCTGCCCTTAAAACAAATAAACTCTTTATTAAAATTGTTTATCAGTTACCATATAGAACAGCTAAAGTACTTCGCATGTTGTATATTATCGGTAGTTAAAAAGTTATTTAATTGTTCAACGGAAGAGTTAAATTCTGTAGGCAGTTAGGATAAACTATTTCCATGATCTACTCTTAAAATATTTGCAGTTAAATAAACTCTACCCTTAATACAAATAAACTCTTTATTAAAATATTTTAATGATCTACCCTTAAAACAAATAAACTCTTTATTAAAATTGTTTATCAGTTTTCATATAGAACAGCTAAAGTATTTTGCATGTTGTATATTATCTGTAGTTAAAAAAGTTATTTAATTGTTCAACGGAAGAGTTAAATTCTGTAGGCAGTTAGGATAAACTATTTCCATGATCTACCCTTAAAATATTTGCATGCATATTTTCATGTTATTTAATTAGCAACTGAATGGCTTGCTTGCTTACACAGTTTCTTAACTTGTAGTCAATCCTATTGCATGCAATTATTTTTTTTCTTTTGGGCATGTAAAATATTCAATAAATTATACTTCTCAATTGCAGAGACCGATCTATATGACTTTCTTCTTAGTATTTGCTACAATTTCTTGCTGGATCCTTCTCATATGAGACGTGTTAACAACTCTTCAAATGAATGAGAGTTATTATGCTATTTCTTTGGCAGGCTGAATTCCAAAACGTTATTGATTCCGCTTCTGTGTTTGCGAAGCCAACATGTATATCAGCTTCTGTTGCATGGAGCCCTAAAAGAGGTGAAAGCCAGCAAGCGAGATTTTTGTTGGGATTTAACTCAGATCTCCCTCAATTGAATTCCTGCAAGGTTGTATCATGCTAAAATACATATTTTTTGTTTGTGCTGAATATCTGAAGAGTAAGTTTTTATTCAATATTATAATTCTTACATTCTTCAGAACCAATCTTTTTCAGTAACTTTTTATTCAAACTTTGATGATCAGTGCAATGTAGGACTAGCGCAAAATCTTTATCCTCACATTTTTCGTGAAATAGTGTAATATTCTGAATCTGATCATTCTTGATACACTCTTAAAATATTAACTGGAGCATTCATCTGCTGTTTACTTTTATTGAGCTGAATGTATATTCGTTTGTGTTGTGAGATTTATTTTGGAGCTATACAATTTGGTAGTATCAGCGCTACTAGTGGCTACTGCTAAAATGATCAACACGATGAATTCAAAAGTTTTTTATGTTGCAAGCTATTAGTATTGATTTGCATACGCTCAATATAATAGGCTAGTGCCCTTGCAAACTGTTATTATTTTTAGCCCTCCGTAATACTTCTGACAGGTGTAGGAATGATTGGAGTTTAGAGTAGTGCTCGCAGAATGCAACAGGCAATGGTTCCCAAGAAGGCAATTATACTTAAAATTTCTTAAAAAAGTAATGAAGCAAGATGCTTGAAAAGTGGGGAATTCACAATGCGAACTGAAAATAGTTTGCTTTTATTATAATCATCAATGAGATACATTAAAAAGAAAGGAAAACTTTAAGCTTGGAATTTTTTTTTGCTATATAAATAGATGAAAGTCTTGGCCAAAAAGCTTAGTATTATTAGAAATTCTCAAGGCAAGGCTATAACCCCTGAAATGCTTTTTAAAGTATCAACTTTATCAACAAAATTTCAATTCCAACCAAAATCAATAGCAAACTAAAGGAGAAGAAATAAAGGCTGAAGGGTGATTTGGCTTGGATAGCCCCCAAGCGACTTCACTGTGCAGCGAGAGAGGATGCATCTAAATGAGATTATCATGTGAAAACTAAATAGCTGTGGGTATCATGTGAAAACTCGACAGCAGTGAGTTGTCACTTGGCCAGTGCCTTGGATGAGTTAATAGCTGTAAAATCAAAAACTTTGATAGAAATTTGACAAAACAGTGGATTGGCTAAATTTAGGTTTAAAATAATATGTTAATAAAATAGGTTATTACTTAAGTTTTACCTCCAAAATTGAGGTATGATAGAGACCATCATAGACTAGAGAATACTATCAAATTTTTTTGGTAAGATTCATCATCATAATAGGCATTTTTCTTCAGAATCACTAATGTTAAAGTAAATCTAAGAATTAAAATAACAAAATAACATCAAAAGTTAGCTAATCATTGCACTTATCTCAATTACATGCACAATTTGTCAATCCATCTGATGTTTAGACTTAAAATTTCACATTGTAATTTACATATTTTCAAAAGTTCATGGTTCTAACTTTTGATCACATAATTTGTGAGAAGGTTTGTTTAGATGTGTTTGTGTGCAAACCTAGTCATTCACTTAAAAACATAAATGGATCTATACTTTTGTTTCACTATTAATGCACTATTTGTTTTGAACTTGTTCTTGGAAATTTTACTTAATCTGTTGAGAGAATTTATGTTGAACTATTATGCTAAAACAACATTAGAAGAGGTAGCACTTAACATACATGGATGACTTACAACTAGCAATTTTTTTTTTGTAATGATAAAATTTGAGCCATCAATGGCATTTTGTAATAATCACTTTTGAGGGTGAAAACCTTTTATGGATAAAAATACATGAGTGAATTTGGAGGCTAATAATTTTAGCTGGCTATCTTTCCTTTCAAGCTGATACTAAGAGGGTCTAGTGCAGGGTTGATCTCTTTAATTTTCTAATTATTACAGAAGATAAGTAAAATCTTTATAAGAATGTTCTTGTTATTTTTCACTGAGATTCTAATAAGTACTTGTGATTTCTTGAACTGTTTTGTACCTTGAGGAATTTATGTTTTCGCTATGAAGAAGAGATAGCCTCATGGGATTGAATTTTTTGTAGATTTGGGAGTTTGAAGAGGCCAATCAAAGATGGTTTCCGGTTGCAGAGTTGGATTTACCCGAAGACAGAGATGAAAGAGTGCATGCTGTAGCATGGGCACCCGATATAGGCAGGTAAAGCCAAATCAATTTAACATTGTTCACCTATTAAATGTGAAGAAAATTTTGTAGGTTAACTTGGTGATTTCATCAATGTTACGTGATACTTTTTTTTATTTCTAATGTACAATATTAGGAAAATAAATTATGTTTATTACCCTTTTTTAATAATATAAGACTCTGGCTGTGTATGCTCAGCAGTTAGAATCATGTGATGTCTAAAATAAAAAATATCGTTGTGCTCATAAAATTTGTTCTGATAATAATATTTGACAAGCCACGTTATTATAATTAAATGGTAAATATATTTTACTTTCATTAGTTGATATTTTAAAAATATTTTTGATTTATTATTCGGAGAGAAATTTATGAGATTAGTCACTCTTCTATATCGGTTGATCATTTATCTCGGACCATTCGATTTTGTCAATTTCGTCTCACTCCTATATATATAATGTTTTTAATTAGTCCATCAACTTTTTATTTTAAGACTAATTTAGAATTAAATTTTATTTATTTGAACTAAATTGGGCTCAAAATGAATAGTTGATAGATTAAATTGATTATATATGTTGAGTTTGAGGCAATTTAAGGTACCACTATTTAAGAGTAGGGTGAATTGAATCTTCGACTTATTAAAATTGGCTTTAAGAATTGTTAATATTTTAATATTTTTTTAAGAGAGATTGAGCTATTTTTTATAAACAAAGGAAAAATAAAAAAGGAAAAGTTATAAAAATAATTAAATAAAAGAGTGCACGTTTATAGTGATTTGGACTAGTCTGTGTTCTTGCATTCACTTTTTAAAATTTAAGCGTCTTTAAGATTCCACTCAAAATAGCGTCACACTGCTTATCTACAAATAGGTAGAGAAGCCTTTATAAATTCTCCTTTATGTGCTTTGATAGTGGCATAATGTGGCCCCTGAATAAATTTTTTTTTCTCAAAGTTGTGCCTTGGCAGAGCAACCAGACCCCACCTTCATGCACTTTAGCGGCATAATCGTTGCAACCCCCCTCCTCCCCAAAGTTGTGTTTGGCTAAAGCTACCACGATCCCTTTTTTGCAAACTTTGATGGTGGAATTGCCAAAACAATTCTTCCCAAAGCTTTACCTAATTGGGGCTTATATGAAATTCTCTTACATAACCCACAAGAGTATGGTAAAAATGAAAGAATAACAAATACAAAAATGAATTAATAGCTTTGATGTGAAGTCTTCAAGATATGAAGCACCTAAACTTTGAAAGAGTTTAAGATTGAAAAATTTTTGGAGACTTTTTGGATTGCTTTTGCTGTGTTTAAAATGTGTGGAAGGCATGGAAATTAGGCTTTAATTTATAGATGGAGTTTGAGGGGCCCAAATAATGTATATAAGATTCATATGAATAGTCTCACACCTGGGTGCCCCTCCTATGTCGGGGCGCCCTCCCACGACATGGGATGGGTCTTTTCTGTTTTGGTATGCTCGGGAAGATTCTAATCCTGTTTGGGTGCCAAAAAGGCGTCATATTTTAGTTGACTTGCCAAAACAACTTGTGTGCATTCGGGTGCTTTTCCCATGCGCTGGGGCGCACATACCTTGGACAACCTCGGGTGAAGAAATTAGCAGTCAAGGGCTCCAAAAAGCACTAAGTTTCCCTCAAACGTTGGCTACTTTTAATCTAAGACTAATATAAGTATATACATGATAAATATGACAATAAATCTAAAATTAATTAAAAATAAAGCATTAAACATCCATTAGTCTTTAGATGAAGATTGAACTCCATACTTGTTGCAACTCGTTACTTGGCAGAGGTGTTAGAGCGAGTTAACTTGACCTAGGTTGACTCCAACCTCATCCAAATCCAACCAAGGGTTGGATTATGGCCAATGGGGCTCCATTGACTCACTCCCCATTTAGTATAAAGCTTGGATTAGTCCTAATAGCAAAAGTACCCTTTGTGTGCCTACATTGGCTAGCTAAGGATGCCAAATGAGGTAAGACCTCAAAAGTTAGCCATAGAGTAGATAACCCATGAAGATGAACATCATGAGCTAAATGCATAAGCATTTTAACCTAGCAAATCTCCATAGGACAATTAAACCAAAGTAAGGATTATATGAAATATGCAAATAGTAACAACATCAAAACTATGATTTACTTACAGACTCAAGAGATACTTAGTCATTTGTATTATTTCTCTTTGTAAACAACAAGTATGTGAATATTCTACATTTACAATTAACTATTGTATTTTTATTTGATGTACTTCGAGTCTTACATGAATATATTTATGGGCATATGATTTGTAAATATTCGAGTTGCATAATAAGTGCTTGTTAATTGTACCAAATTGCATGAATCAAATGAAACATGATGGCTGAACAAATGAGAAATAAGAATAGTTCCACATGACTGTTTAACTAAAATATGTACAGATTGTTGGATGGACAATGGCCCACCGGGAAGATAAGGAAGACTTGCATAACTTATTAGGAGGGTAAAGGCACATAAAAAACATTACAAATAGGAACTAACTAGACCAATAGATGTATTGAGGCATAAACAATTCTTCCATACAATGTGTAACTATATAGCAGTCGTGTGGAGCCGCTTGGTACTGCTAGTGCTATTTTAGAATAGAGCCAAAAAGTTTTAAATAAATATTATATAATAAAATACGGAGTCATGATTCTTAAAATATGATAAAAAACACCATTTGTGGAAGATTAAATTTATTATCGTTTTAACATTACCAAATGAGATGCTAAAGCTTGCTAGTTCACAATGGCATGCTAGTGAGGTGGCAGCTTGTTCTTATCTTCGTGTCTCCTTTGCTTTCTCAACATTTATCTCTCTCGATTCACTCTCATTTCTTTCATGCCAAAATATCTTGGTTGGGTTAGGATTCAAGGATACTCCAAGCATGAAGCTTTAAATTGTTAGAAGTTACTAAATATATATGAGTAAATAAAAGATTTTAAAAGTTTTGTTAATGACCTAAAAGTAAAAAAGATAAACAATTAGCACACAATACCTCTTTTTTTTGGTAAAGGTGTGTTCTTTGACATGCTGAGTGAGTCATGGGTAAAATTTAGGGGCTATTTGGTATGCTGGATTTGCAGTCTAATATGATTAATGTATAGTTTGATTATAATATAATTTGATCACAATATAATTTAATTACTTTGTAGCAATTGGTTGTCTGTTTGAAATAATATTAATCTGTAGAGTATAATACTTCGAGTAATTCAACGAACTACAACACGTTCAAATCAAATTGTCATTATCTCAAATAGTAATAACCATTTTTTTACGGAGCACAATAGAGACAAAACAAACATATTTTTAATTTGAGGTTTTTTCTTGAGAAATCCAAATAGCAACTATAACAAAAGAAAATATTTGTCAAGCACAAGTCTAGAAGCTTGAACAGCCAACAGAATATTTCGACTTCCCCAGCATAATATGCAATGCGTGGAAATAAATGAGTTAATACTCAAGCTCCTGGAAAATAAAGCCACAAAACGACTCAAAAGACAAGATGATTTTAAAAAAAAAATCTGGTTCATCCAGCCAAAAGAAAAAAAATACTACCCAACAATTGCAAACTCTCAGCATAAATTGAAACATCCATTTCAACCCATGAGTCAATTTAGCTCAAAATAAGTGAAATAACTTCCAAAATACAATAGGAACAAAAATATCTATTTCCAAACACAACATTTCGGGAATTTTCAACCAACAACTAGAATTAGGATTAATGAGATGAGGAAAATGATTTGTCATCTTATTAATCACCTCCACATCCAAATGTACCAAATTTTAAAGAGCACTATTTTACGTCTTAAAAGAGTCAACTTCAAGATTAAAGCCGAAACAACAACTAATTTATCCCAAATGGTAATAATAAATTCTTTATAGGGCACAACAGAGACATCATACATATATTTAGCTTGATGGCTACCTTATATTTTTTTTGAGAAATCAAAATTGTAACTGTAACAAAAGAAGATATCTGGCAAGCGCAAGAAACCTAGAAGCTTGATTACCCAACCTGACACTTCATCCTTCATAGCAAAACATAAAATGCAGAAGAAAAAATGAGCTAAAAGTCTAGCTCCTGAAAAATAAAGCTCCACAAAACCACTTAGAAGACACAAAAACTGCCTCTTTCTCTTTGTCAGCAGCAACAAGTTTAGTTTTCACATCGCCAATTTCAAGGTTCATATTACTAGTTTTCAGCAACAGTTGAGGCTTTTCACCATTTCTTTTATCTGGGCTTTGAGACCGTCAAATGCCATTCCACGCTCACTTATCATGCTTAAAAGAGATGATTCTTCCTCAATTAGAGAATTCTTTTCACAATCTGACGCTTCCAAGGCTTGCTTTGTTTTTGACAGTTCCTGATTGCTAATTTCCAGCTCCACCTTTAGATTTTCATCCTTGATCAAAATCTGGGCATTTTCTTCTCTCAGTGAATTCAGTTTCTGGCTATTACCTTCCAACTCTAGCCTTAAATTTTCATGTCCCCTCAGAACCATGAAGTTTTAACTCTTTTAACTTTTCTGCTTTCGCTTGCAAAACCAAAATTCTTTCATCCGCCGCCTGAAACAACTTTCTAGATTCTGATGATTCCAATGCCATTGCAAAATTTTCATCATTTTTTCACTTGCAGCTGATGATTTAGATCAACAATTGTATCTTGCAGCTTTAAGATACTCTCCTTCAAAAGTTCAGATTCTATTGTCAAATCCTCTGCGGTTTTATCAGCCTCATGCATGAGGGTTGATATCTTTAGAATCTCACATTTCAAGGCATCACTGTCTCCTTCCATCATCAACAAGTTACCTTCCTGATTGGAAACTTGCTGAATAGCAACTTCCTTTTCAGCCCTCAGATTTTGATTTTCAGATCTAAGATTTTTATTGGAAGTCGGGCGTAGATTGGGATTCGCTTGATTGGAAACTTGCTGAATAGCAACTTGCGGAGACGAAGCCAGCGAGCTCCTACGATTGCCCCTTCCTCGAATTCTCGTCTTTATTTAGAAAAATGACTACATTGGAGAGACCGAGATGAAGTCGGGAGTAGATTGGGATTCGCTTGATTTGGGTGAAACTTTTTTCAGCACCCTATTTATACTCCGGTTAAATTATTACTATCTTATTGTACTTCAAAAACACTGCATGTCAAACACCCTGAACTTATAAATCCTAGAGTTTATATTACTTTACCCCCAAAAATATTGCATACCAAACAGCCACTTAGTTAAAATTCCTGCATAATTAACACGATGGCCTACAAACTTGGGAAACCTTTTCAGTCACTGTATTATTAAGAATGATGTTCTTAGTAGTTGCCATCGGTCCTTCCCCATGGAACTTAAAAGTAAAAAATTTCATCTGACGCTAGTGACACTGTCTGTAATTTGCACATATTAAAGATTAATGCTTCATACACACATACCTTCTAATGTGTAATCCATCTTCATCTGCTGTCTTATTTGCCTAGCGCTCGGCTAATGAGATGAGCTAGTGGAGAGCGGGTTATACATCAACAAGCATGTTAAATTGGTTACCATATTAAATTAGTCCTCCATAAAAAGGTAAAAAACAGTGCAAGTGTATTTGCATATGTTTGTACATTTAAGTATGTGAATTGCTGTTGCCCTTCTTCTTGTGACATTTATATTTCTATCTTATTATGGTATTGGCGAATTATATATATATATACATATATATATATATATATATATATATATATATATTCTGTTTACAAACAGGCCTTTTGAACTACTAGCAGTGGCATCATGCAAGGGAATTGCGATATGGCATGTATGGCTGAACTCTGAGACTGATGGAAGGCATTCTACTGAAAGAGCCGCACTGTTTTCTGGTCATGATGGCGAGGTACAAAAAATGATGTATATATATACAAAAAAAAATTAAAAAATAAAAAGAATGTATCTAACACAATTCTTAAAAAATGATTAATTGAAAAGATCAATTCTTAAATAATTATTGTGCATTAATTATGATAATTATGTTAATTAATTGATATTTAATTAATATAAGGATTAATTAATTACTCTAATTAATTATGTTAACTAAGCATGCCAATTAGCTCTGCATTAAGTAATTAAATTATTTAATTATATTAGATTATATAATAACTAATTAATTATATTGAGCATATTATGTTAATCACACAATTTGATTATACAAATCAATTCATCATATTGATAATTAGTTATGTTAATTATCTAATAATTAATTAGGCAGTTAATTACTTGATAATAATGATTATCTTATAAACAATTCAAAAGAAATAAGTTAAGCTAAACTGGAGTTATTTTGTTGAGATTTAAGTTGGATACCATAAGTTAATTAGAGAAGTAAATAAAAATGATATGAAATTAATTAAGCAAATTGGGTTTTTTTTCAATATATTTTATTTAAATTGGCCAAACAAAGCATATGTTTTTTTTTCATATTCTGATTTATTCAGTCAATAAAAGAAGATATTCTTTCCTAGATATGGCAGCTGGAGTGGGATGTGAGTGGTAAGACTCTGGCATCAACAGGGTGTGATGGTATGGTGAGGCTATGGCAGTCCAACCTAAATGGGGTCTGGCAGCAGCAGGCTGCCCTTGATTGCAGTGCAGGGCAGCAATAATGAAACACTTCCAAGGTCTTTTACTTCCTCTATATACTCCAGCCAAAAATTTTAGGGTTTCACTTCATAGGTTTGTCTTTTCTCTTTTTATTTTTGATTTATCAGATTGGCTCACTGCCTTATGATTATTATGCAATGATTATAAATAGAAACTCCCTCTCGTATGGCTTACATGTAAGATGGAATGAGCATGTTAATCCCAGCATGGGTTTAATTTTTATTAATTAATCGAGTTTGTGCTAGTGCTAAATCTTACGAGTTCGAGTCGGCTCAGGAGTCAACTTACGGGAAGATAATTATATGCTTGAAAATCTCAATTAAAATGATACAATTAAATAGAAATCATTGAACATTTAATAATTTTATAAAGCATTTCTTGAATTTTGATTTAATGTGTTGTATTTCATACATAAAATTTCTAACATGTCGATTTAGTTTTAGTTTTTTTCTTAGCTCAACTCCATAACACCCTTATGATGATGTTTATTGATTTGGAAATTTCCCAATAAACACCAAGTCTTTCAAAGGTTTTGGCACGATCTGCTAAAAGCATGTACTCAATCAATCAATAAATATACATGTATACAGACATTAGTAATTTCAACCAAGTGGAACTATTCCCATATGCAAATTTAGACAAAATCATCATTTCAAAAGGATCATTGGCTACAAAATCTTGATCAATCCTATAGTTTGCAAGTGTTTGCCCTCTGCATAGGCAAGCCCAACTTGTTAATAATCTTTTGTTTGAGTATAGGTTGGAGCACACAACCAAGAGTCAGGGTTTGTATCCACCCAACGAATGACTTTATCGATAACTATGAGAAGAAAAATAGTGAACCAATAATTTTGGCCAGGCTAAGCTTGGATGCATATGCATGATAAGAAGAATGTTCTATTTGGCAGCGCAACGAGGTGACAGAGCCACGAACACAGTTGCCTTGTAAATAATTTGCTCTCTTTACAATATTGGGGTCGATTAATTCTTTTTCTCACATAAATAAAATTCATTAATAATTCAACCAACAAATATTGTAAGAAAACATAACAAGATTGATGCAAGTGAGCAAAAAATTGTTTATGAATGAATAAGTTTTTTTCCACTTTCTCTAGAATCATTTCTTACCACAATATGTTTTAATGTCTCAAACAATGTTTATAATTTTCTATAGTTGGTACTCAATTTGCAGCATATTGCCTTTTCTGCATATAAAGAAATTTTGCCGGGTGTGTGGATGATGGCGTCAAATATCATAGAGTTAGATTCATTTGACGCCCAATAATTGTCTTCATCGAGGCCTAGATTAGACATGTTGGATAATATGTAAGGTGGCCCATGCTTCCGGATCTCTTATGGTTTGGGGCATCAACTATCTCAACCCCTTTTCACATACAATGTGATGTTTGGGAGATATCCTCCAGTACTTTTAGACTTATTGTGTATGTTTTATATATAATAGAAGTTGTAAATATGAGTTTCCTAATGAGGTAATGGTTGCAGGTCCCATAATATTGTATAAGCCATCAATCTGGGCTTTGTAGTAAGATAATGAGTGCAAGTCCTAGAATATAGTAGCAGCCATAGATCTTGACTTTCCCAATGAGACAATGGTGCAAGTCCCATAATCTGGTAATGGTCGTACATTTGAGTTTCTTAGTGAAGTAATGGCTACAAGTCCCTAATGTGACAGTAAAACTTGAAATATGGGTTTATCGGTTGGGCAATGAGTGAAAGTGTGACACCCCAATCTCAGGTTAGCGAGGACCCTGGGTCAAGGGTCATCTGTAGAGGATTTTAGTCAGGATTTGATATAATAATATAAATTATTATAGAAATTCATTCATCCAAATTTGAAACATGACAATATGATATTATATTATAATATTATTTTTATAATATTTTTACATCAATAAATAAATCTAAGAAGTAAAAATAAAAGAGATAACTAAGAAGCAAGAAGTAAAATGAAAGTGCAGTGGTTGATCCAAATTTTTTTTATAATACTGATCTGATATTTACAATTAAAATACTTGGGTTGAATCCCTATTAGAGGGTAATTTAAATACTTGGATATCATTAATTATATGCAGTAAGAAATAAAGTAAATATTAGCAAGATAGGATAATGTTCAAAATTTTGCAATATATTTCTTTGCAAAATAAAGATCATAGCGTGATAATATAGAATAAATAAAAATATACAGTTCCCAAATAAATATTTATTTATTGTCAGAATATATAATTATCACTATTATAAGATATTGAAAATATATGTTACGTATAATTATCAAATTTTGTGTTCTACTTAAGCAGCATTATCTAGAATGACATGCATCAAGGTGCGTCTACCTGATTTAGTTTTTTTATTTCATTTTCACCAATATCAATCTCCTTCGGGGCAATGACATGATCTCTTTATATCACCAGTGGGTTTGCTTAACCCAGTACTTGTGTAGGCCTATTAACAAAGAATATTCTTTCCCATAATATTTATTTTCGAGGACATATCTTCATATGAGACATTTTTCCGGTGTGACAAATATTTATAAACTAAATAAAAGTTTGAAAAAGTAATTATCAGTTTACCAAAAATGAAAAGAATATGTGAATGAATTTTTGTTAGAAATATATTTTAAGATATTTGCGATAGCGAGTTAATATAGATTCTTATATCTACAATACATGTTTTGAGTGCATTCTTGCTTTTCTTCCGGACAATATGCTTCAAAATTAATTACATGCAATCTGATGCTTCAATTTTGACGAAACTTTAAACTTAACATTCTTTTATTAATTTAATGGCACTAAAATTTTTAGATTTATACTTATATATATATTTTTTTGTTTGATCAAAAATTAATTTATGAGTATCTGTTATTCAGATTTCTGTCATACTTAAGCATTATGATTACAAAAATATACTACTTTCAATAATATATTGGATTTGTCATAATTTTAAACTAAACAGAGATTTTGATTTTGAATTAATTGAATCAAATTAATCCTAATTGCCTTTGTAAGAACTTGTATTGTCATAGCAACCTCATATCATGGTGTTCACAAAGCACTAGTCAAAGATAATCCACATGTTCTTAATATTACATACTATTTATTGCATGCTCGTTCTTTTTAATAACCGGATATTGTAGTTATGAAACATATTACCGCTTGAGATATACACTATTTTCTTGTATCTTCCTTGCATATTGCATATAGTAGTATTATAGTATATTTTCAGTACTTCATGACCGGTAGTAATATTCCAAGTGCTAAGAATACTTGAGAGCTTTACTAGTCTATACTTTGGGGAGAGATTCCTTTCGAATTCTTTTCTTAGCATATATTAGATTATTGTATTAACAAAAGATTTTTATTATGTTTTAGTGGCAAATGTTTTTGAAATACTACTTTTGGTTGTTTGTGAAGATAAAACTTATCAAACTTTAAGGTACATTTTGGAGTTATACATCATGGAGCTATAAGTTTCAAGTTTTACTACATCTTATTTTACTTCAATGTACATTTTCAACTGACACAATTCAACTATTTATATACTCATTTTTGCTCACTATACATGCACCTTGATTCTCTCTAAAGCACACCTAGTAGTAATAATGACCCCCGCACAAGCCCGAGTCACTTCTATTAACCCTGCACATCTAGGCACGAGCTCAAATGCGCCTGGGCACACCACTGTTACTGCGCTATTAATGATTGAGCCAAGTTGTCCGTGTATGTTCTCTCGTGAATGTGCGCCTAGGCACATCTCCATCAACATGGTCACACCGTGTCGTTAGCGCCTTTTCATCATACATACTTCTTAGACATTTGACACCCCATTTTTTCCATTCATGAGTGTTTCATAGCGTCTGACCACAAACCTCAACTCCGCCTGTTTAATGCAATGTACTTGATCTCTTATCTTTTGATAAGGGTAACCCTTGATAAATCAACATCATGACATTTCTATGGCTATTTTGAAAATGATTATTCATTTTTGTTATTATCTTTCTTTTTCAATCAAGTTGTAGATAGAACATTGTGAAATTCAAGCTAAAGTAGTAGTAGCAAACATCATATAATCACCCTTACCTATAACATTAATAAGGTACCTTGAATCAATCTTAAATATATAACTTAGGATTAAGTTTAGATGGTGATGTTATTCCCTAAACTAGCTTGAGAAGTAGATAGTCTAAAATCCAAACTCTTACATAAAATGCTAATTTGAATTCCCTAATCCTTGTAAATGTTGATAATACTGTCAAATATAACCTAGAGATTTACTTTAGTCAAAGTTTCCAATAACAACTAACCCTAATTTAATTTATCCACTGATAAAATTCACAAAAAAATTATGATATTCACTATCAAATATGAAATAATATATTTTACAGTACAAATATATTCATTTAGTACACATATATATATCTATATATATGTTGATAGAAAATATGCACATCTTAGTAATTTTTAGATATTATTGATATGTACATTTAAACATTTGAAACTCTTGTTGAATTTTACTTTTGGTATCAAGATATGTAATAATTTTAATGTTTTATTTTTTTATTCATTGCTGATATATTTTATTTTTATTTTTATTTTGCTCAATTTCTTGACCTCATATCTAGATTGTCACACCCTAACCCTCTAAAAATGCTAATATCTATACACAAGAGGATAATTGACCCTACCACATGTCAACAAATGAGTAAATTTGTATGGCGAGGTTAGTACATGTTCTAATAATAATTTTTTTTTTTTGAACGAAGTTAAGTCCTCAATGATGCAATTATAGGGCTAGTGGAATTTTAATCATTGATCTGTCAAGAATTTAAATTCAATGTCTATAACCACCACAGCACCATTCACACATTCCAATAATGTTGTATGGCTAGAATTTGTTGGCACCACAAAGAGGCCGTCAATAATAAAAAGGATAATCTCATCAAAATGGACAATTGTGTGCAGTTTTGAAGATTTTTGCGCATCCCCATAGTCAATATTGGGAAATAACAAAGGCTTAACCCAAGCTCAATAGAGGATCGAGCAAGGATTATACAACCCATTTGACTAATCAGGAGTGCTTGCCTAGTTGTTCTTGACTAATGTTCTTGTCGACAAAATTAAATTACAATGTTGAATATATATATATATATATATATATATTATGAATATTGTATTTTATAAATATTGCCAAAATTGTGTACAATAAAAGAAATATGGTGATATTAAAATATCAAAGCAAGAAAATTACAAATAATAAACATAAAAGGAAAAAAAATGAAAATGATCACCGAATTTATATGATCAAAGTTCTAACAAAAGCTGAAAGTTAAATAAACATGTACACTAGACAGGCACTAATGAGTGCATCGTTGTCGTGATTTCCAATTGGAGTCAGCGTTGTTCTTATATTTCTATTTCCTTATCTTTTTACCTATATACATAATAAAGAAATCATGTAAAAGCTCTAAACCTAGCAAGCTATCCTTAGATTCATCGAGAGAGTCAATCTCTGTTGCAGGCTCTTCATCATCTTCAGGAGTAGATATAGCAAACTTGGTCAGATGAAACTCCATTGCAAGTGGACTTAGGCTCAAAGAAATGTCCCTTCTACATAAAATATTTGGGATTTCATCCATAAATAAAGAAGATGATGGACATCAACATCCTCATTCACAAATTCCCTCTATAACAACTTTAAGTTGTTACCTTAGTTACTTTGGACTAAATCAAATCATAATTCTTATCTCATCAAACTTAAATAGTCATTAAAATTTAACCTTAAAAATTTGGGATTCATCGGATCTCGATTGGATCAATTGGCCACATTGCCAACTATTTGGATCTAAAAATTAGCTAAATTAAATTGATCTTTAAATTGAAATCTAATTGCATTTTTAAATTCCTCACTCTCAAATTAGCTAAAAGTAAATTTTTGAGAATTTTTGAAAGTCATTTGAATTTATTGAATATTTTAATGTATTTAATTACTCAAAATATTAAGTATATTAAATTGACCTCAAATTAAAAATATAATTTTATTTTTGAATTCCTCACCTCTAAATTAGATAAGGGTGAAGTTTTAAAATTTTGAGAGCTCATTTGATAGCTTAATTATAATTAAATAAAATGCAATTAATTAATTATTTAAATTAATTATTTCTAAACTAATTAGATGATTTGTCTGATCGAGCGCTGCACTAATCTGCGCCGTTCGATCAGACCAGCCGTCCAGATCGGACGACTAGGGTCCTTCACCCTCGCAGAAGCGCGCACGCGCAGCGCACGCACGCACGCAGCATGTGCAGGTTGCGTGAGGTGGCTAGCCGCCACTGTTAGTTGCTTCCAAGCTCCATTTTAATCCCATTTGAAAGCCTTACCTAGTTTACATCATCTAAACCTTGAATCGAAGCTGTGAACCCTCTGTCTCATCGTCTAAAGCTCAAAGGAATCTCTTGTGACTAATTACCTTAAATTCTAATTAGCACATAATTAAGCTAATTGAACTTTAACTTTAGTGCTTTTAGTGTCTTTGAATTTCTTAGATAGAGTAGGACCTAATTGTTTCATAAAATCATAATTTCTTTAATTAAATTAGTTAATCACTCCTTAATGAGCATAAACCATAATTAGATTTCATTGACCCCAATCTTTAACTAATTTGGGTATTCTTAGTATTAATCCTTATCTTAGATAATAAAAAATTTTGTTGTAGATTGAGACACCTGTACGAGCACTGCAGTGGAAATGATTTGCACTCAAGAATCGAGATTGCATTGATGGTTACAAAGCAAACAACGAAATCACAAATATAGTGAAAAATAAATCACAGCACACACATGCATCCACACATAAGCATCTAAAAATAAAGATTTTATGTGGAAAACCTAATGATAGAAAAAATTATAGAGCCACATCATACAGAAATTCAACTATGTATGAATGAGATTACAGAAAGAGATTCACCTTCACAAGAGAAAGAAAGATCTATCTCTTACAAAGCCTCTCGATCGATTTCTTCTTTAATAGGGAACACCAGCTCTTACTCTAGGAAGAAGAAGGAGAGCAGCCACCACCTCCTTTATGGTTCTCTCCAACAATAGCCGACACAATTGCAATCTCATGCAATGTATTTGAAAACTCCTCCATAAGTTTTCTTTAAATAGCCAGCTGACATTTGGACCCCAAATGATCCAAAATACCCCTTAAATAGCTTAAGGCGTAACCTGAACTGGAGTACAATTTCGCCAAGTGCTACGGTGCACCGTAGCACCCTGGTCTTGGGTAGTCAGGCGCTAGGGCGCGCTGCAGCGCCCCAACCTCGGATAATTGGCGTCATGGCATGCCACAGTGCGCCACAGCGCGCTACAATGCTTCAATATCAGGAAGATTGGCGCTAGTGCGTGTTACAATGCCTCCGTCTCGGGTTCTTAGCACTATGGAATGCTATAACACATTATGATGCCTTAGTCTCAGGTACACTGGCATTGGAGATCACTACAGTGCCTTTATAACAACCTTAGATTGTTACTTAGCCTAAATCTTAGCTTTATTGCATCATAATTATCATTCAATTATGTTCATTTAATCATTAGAACCAATCCTGAAAGATTTAGAGCGATTCTGAGCTCAATCGAATATTTGAATTATTTTAATAATATTTAATTAATTAGAAAATTTAGATATTTAATTTGACCTCAAAATTGAAATCCAATTTTTCCATTGCGCTCGTCACCTCCAAATTAGCTAGGGGTGATGTTTTGTAAGCGTTTGAAAGTCGTCGAATTTTATCGAATATTTTAATATATTTAAATACCCCAAAAATTATGATAATTAAATTGATCTCTAAATTAAAATTTGACTTGGCCATTGAGTTCCTCACCCTCAAATTAACTAGAGGTGAATATTTGGGATTTTTCGGAGCTCGTTTATCAATCCGATTTTAATTAATTAAAATGTATTAAATTATTAGAAAAATGCTAATTATGTAAATTAGTTTAATTTTCCTATTGCCTTCTCCTCATTTTGCTGCATTTTCTTACCCACTTCTTGCACAAGGAAGCTTCCTCCCCATGAATGCTGCTCTGCCATCCCCTCTCCCAGCCCATACCTTCTCCTCCTTAAAGGCAGCTTCCTTAGCTCTCCTCCATCCATTTGGCTAATACCTGAAGCTTCTTCCTCCCAATCCTCAATCCTCTTCCCTCTACTAGTAGCAGAAGAAGAAAAAGTTCCGTCCTTTCTAGCTCTTGAAGAAAACTTAGCTGGGACATCTCCTTTGCAAATAGGTAGCCAATTGCCGTAACTTTTCTTGTACCTCTTGTTTGCATCCTCCATGTGCTACTCTTTCCATTGATTTAATCAATGCATTTGTGAAATGATATTTTGATTAACTACTGAATGGAGTCCTGTTTGATTGTTGAGCCTCAATCGAATTCGAACGAGTCCGATCAAAGCTCATTTTGTTTTTTAAGAAAACTGTTTCTGCAAGTAGGATTTTTGTATACCTGGACCTTTGGCATCATTATTTGCAGCATTAAAATAATCTTTTCATGTCAATTTTGGTACCAATGAAAATGTATTGGAAAGACCTTTTCATCGGTATATAGCACTGCACATGAGGTGTTCTAAATCAAGAGTATTTGAGTGCAAAAGGGGACACATTTCGTTTTCGCCCAGGCAAAATCGTTGTTGAGCGCTACGCGTGCCGTAGCGCCTGGCTCTTGGCTAGGGGGCACTATTGCGAGCCGCAGCACCCGCGTCTCAGGAATTCTGGCGACGTAGCGCGCCGCAGCACCCGAGTCTCAAGAAATATGAAGTCGTAGCGTGCCGCAGCGCCCGCGTCTTAGGAGATCTGGTGTCGTAGCGCGTCGTAGTGCTCAGGTCTCGGGTTGGATAGCGCCATAGCGCCTGACCCTCGGCCAGGAGGCGCTACAGCTCTCCATAGCGCACAAACTTCCCAGTTTTGCTTTAAATTGATATTTTTCGTATTTTGATGACTCCGGAACCTTAATAACATCAAGATATAGCACAATAAAAATTGGATTTAGAAAAAACAAGCATTTTGCAATTATTTAAGTGATTTTTGAATGTGGAACTTCATTTCTTAACCAATTGGCATGGATTAAGTTAACATTTTTGATATAAATATTTGATCTTAGAAATAGTAAACTAGAACTATTATATCTTGTGATTTATGTATTTAATCCTGAAACTTATAACTTGATCTTAACTAAAATTTGATGTTTGAATAATTTAAACTTCTCTTTTGAGTTGTTTGATGATTTACTACTCGATAATTGCATTATTATTTTCATAAGTGATTTGCCCTTAATCAAGTGATTATACAATGAACTTGCATAAGAATCTATGGATTGAACTCTATGAACAACTTCGATTGAATTTGTTGATCTTTAGACTATTAGAAGTCTTAAGCTTAGACAATTTAAGATAAAATCTTACGATTAAGGCAAGATGGCAAATATCCCTTAAATAGGAATACTTTTGAGGTAGGAAGAATCTTATTGATTATTTTGAGGTAGAAACCTTAGATGAACCATTTAACTTTAAATAAATTGAACTCATATCCTTGCGGTTAGTAAACCTACGAAAACTAGAATGGAACATATTGTGGTAGAATCTCCATTAATTAAGTGACTCTTAAAGTCACAATCCTTGTGAGCCTTGTTTAGAACTTTAAATGGAGAAAAGGATTCATCTAGCTTGCAAAATCCTTGGTTATTAAACTAGTTAGTTTAGAAATGATAATATTAGTATTATCATGTGAAAATTTTAGTGTATGTCCATATGATTGATTCAATTCAGTAGGACATGAAATTGGTTGATTTGTCCTAAATAAGATTGTAAAAGAGTTTCATCCCCTTATCCTTGTGCGCATCGATAAGTGCAGTTCAGTTTAGGACAAACATCCTACTTTTATAGTATGTTTAATTAAGGTATTAAATATCTTAGTTTAAGAAAATAAACTATAAAAGGGTTTCATCCCCTTATCTTTGTGCGCATAAATAAGTGTGGTTAAACAAATTAACTGATTTATGTTACCTTTCTTAGAATGTACTCAAAGTAATGTATCAATTAGGGTATTGAATATATTAGTTTGAGAGAATAAACTGTAAAAGGGTTTTGCCCCCTTATTTTTGTGCGCATTGATAAGTGCAGTTAAACAAACTAAGAAATCTAAGTTTACCTTCTTAAATACTTACTTCATATGTACATGTACTCTACACATGTGATAATTTAGGAATATATGATTGGAATTGTGATAGATTCTGAATTCAGTAGATACAAGCATGAGTGCTTGTTAGGATGAATATGCGAATCAAGAATTGTGTTAAATGATTATTTTCTTGAAATGAATTTCTATTTTTCGATGCGTTTATGAATCATGTTGAATTGAAATATTAGCATAATTTCATAAGCATAAGCATGAAAACATTGTGAAATACGGGATGCAGTATGCATTATGAATATTATGATTCTTTGGGGTGCATGAGGCACCAAATGCATAATGACAGCATAAATCAATGGCATAATCGGATCATATTCAGTGACATACAACACAGTCTTATTTCAGCTTTTATTTAGTTTCAGCTTCTTTACTGCTTTCTGTCTTCAGTACTCAGTCTTTCAGTTACCGTTTTACCTTATTTTTAAGATTTGTATAGTTTCACACTTTTCAACTATTTTAATGCTTTTATATAGTTTTTTTAAATTGCTTAAATGTTAAACCTTAGATAATTATAACTGTTTGTAGCAGTTTTTGATGTTTTAAGCTTATTGTCTAACATGTGGTACTTTTGGGATCCGATAATTTACTAGATCTAGAGCAGCTTGTGGAGCCAGATCAAGATCCATCACAGGAGATTCAGGAGGAGTTCATGGAGCATTAGATGACTCTTCATCAGCCTTTATTTTCTGTAGTAATTACTTTCAGTTCAGTATTTAGACTATTTTTTGTATTTTCATTAAGTAAACAGTTATAATAATTCTAGATGTATTTTCTTTTCTTTTCTGAGATGAATATTTTACTTAGATTCTGTGATGAATATTTCTGTATGTATGCTTTAACTTCCGCACTCTGTATTTACTACTACTTATACTTAATATTGTAATGTGATCAATATACTGGAAATACTGTTATGCTTATATGTATTAGATTAACCATATTCCACTCATAATCTAATATATTTATTATAGTCTAATACTTAAGATAATGTTTTACACTTATCTTAAAGATTAGTCCAGCAACTTTCATTTCAGTAGGATTATTCGGGGAGATTTAGCATCTTTCCTGAGTAGCACACTGTTCCGCTGCCAATTGTTAACTCTTTTACGTGCGGCGACAATTCAGGCGCTATAACCTTCCTCTTAGGTGCTGGGCGCCATGGCGCGCTACATCGCGCCATGACGCGATGTGGCGCCTGCTGTAGTTGAAATTTCCAAACTTTTTCTCAGATCGCCTCAGAACCTCCTAGAAGCTCACCGGAGCTTCATTAGCATCTCCATGATGATCTGAATGATCTCCACAACATAACAATTTCCCACTTTGAGACCTTTTGGAATCATCCATCTTCTAGCCTTGTTCATTCATTATTTTATTCAATCTCTGTCAAGAACGTGAAGTGGCTCACCCTCGCTCTCTTATCACGTGCCAAGGCCAACTGAAGCAGCACATAACTTCAGTTTCTCCACTGTTATGCTTTCATAAGCATGTCAGCGAGATTCTTTGAAGTACGAATCTTCTCTAATTCAAGTTGTCATTCTTCTAGCAGTGTTCGAATGAATTGGTACCGAAGATGTATGTGCTTCATCCTAGGATGAAATGTTGTATTCTTCGCAAGGTGAATCATGCTCATACTATTGCTGCAGAGCTGCACATTCTCCTGATCCTTGCCCAATTCTGCCATAAAAAATCTCAACCAAATCATCTCCTTACTCGCCTCAGTAATGGCGATGTACTCTGCCTCCAAGGTAGATAGAGCAACAATATTTTGCAGCTTGGAGATCCAGCTCACCGCTGCACTTCCCAATGTGAATAAATATCATATAGTGCTCATTCAGCTATCAACATCTCTTGCAAAATTTGAGTCTACATAGCCCTGTAGAGAAATGTCAGATCTACCAAAGCAAAGTGTTTTTCCCGTTGTACCTTTAAGATACCTCAATATCCACTTGACCGCATCCCAAGGGTGCTTCCCTGAGTTTCCCATGAATCTACTAATGACTCCCATTGCATGTGCAATATCCAATCTCATGCTGTTCATCATGTACATCAAGCTCCCAACTGATAAAGCATAAGAAACTTTCAGTATGTGTTCATTCTCCTCTTCAGATTTCAGCATTTGATCCTTTGATAAACTAAAGTGACTTGCTAGGGGAGTGCTCACTAGTTTTAACCCGCTTAAGTTAAATTTTGTTAGCACCTTTTCAACATAATCATTTTGAGACAGCTTCAGAACTCCCGCACTTCTCTCATTGTTGATTCTTATCCAATGAATTTGCTTGGTCGGCCCCAAGTCCTTCATGTCAAACTCCATTGACATTTATTTTTTCAGCATCAATATCTTCTCTATGTCTGATCCTGCGATCAACTTATCATCAACATACAACAATAGAATGATATAGGAGGACTTACATTGTTTTATGTAACAACAGTGATATGCCAAGCATCTCTTTACCCCGTTTCTGACTTGAACTGTTAAATCTCTTCTACCAATGCTTAAGCGCTTGTTTCAAACCGTTGATGCTCTTCTTGAGCTTGTACACTAGCTTGCCTTTTTCTTTTTCTTGAGCTTTGCACCACTTAGGTTGTTGCATGCACAACTACTCCTCCAGCTCTTCGTGAAGAAACATAATTTTAACATCAATTAGCTTCAGATGCAAATCTTCAACCACAATGATGATTAATACAACCTTGATAGTTGTCATCTTCACAACTGGGGTGAAGAACTCACTGTAGTCAACACCATGCCGCTGCTGGAAGCCATTTACTACAAGCCTCGCCTTGTATCATTTGCTCACATCCGAATCTTCTTTCACCCGATAAATCTGCTTGTTTTGAAGTGCTTTCTTTCCTGTTGGTAGAGCTGCCAATTCTCATGTCCCATTTGACATGTGTGATGTCATTTCATCATCATGGCAGCCTCCCACATAATTGAATCTTTTACTTGAAGCACTTCTTTAAAGTTTTCTGGTTCACCACCATTCGTTAATAACAGATAAAATAAGTAAGGAGAGTACCTCTATGGAGGTATCATGACTCTTGTGGATCTCCATAATATGGGTATTTGTGGTTCAACATTAACACCCTCCTAAGTATCTTCATGCACATGCTCATCTGGCTCAATATTGTCATCAACTTCTATCTACCGGGGCTCACTATCTAAAGCAACCTTGGAATCATTCATGACTCCAATATAACCATTGTACATTGAAAATAACATCCCTGCTTCTGATAACCTTCTAGTTCTGATTATCCCAAAATTTGTAACCAAACTCGCCCGTGCCATATTCAACAAATGTGCACTTAATCGCCTTTTCATCAAGCTTTCTCCTGGATCATGCATCAATATGCACATAAGATAAATAACCAAATATCTTGAGGTGGTTGAGTTTCACCTCCTTTCCACTTCAGGCCTCCTCGAGAATCCCTTCATTTAGAGGTATGGAAGGTCCCCTATTAATCAAATAAACCATCGTGTTAATGGGCTCAACACAGAACCACTTTGGGAGACCAGCATGCAATCTCATGCTCATAACTCTTTCTGTGATCATTTTGTTCATCCGCTCTGAACACCATTTTGCTATGGTGTTCATGGAAATGTAAATTCTCCCTTGATCCCTCTCAAGGCAAATAACTTCTTGAACTCCTTGTCATAATTCTCGTCGCTATTTGTGACGACCCAAATATTGAAAATCACTAAACTCAACATTGATACGTCACCACAATATCTAATATTAGATTAGAAAAAAACTAATCCAAATTATTAAATACCGTGTTTGTTAGAAGATGATCTTAAGTTAAGATGGAAGAGATTTTTATGAAAATGTGTTATATGGAGTACATATTAAAATATAATACATGTAAGGACATGTGAGAATGTAATTTGAAAGCAATTGATGTGAGTACTTATAATTCTAGATATTTAAAATGTGAAACATGAGTCTATAATTTTTCAATTTATTCTAAGTCATTAAATTCTTAAAAATTTCAGCATAATTTATATTATATTTGGCTAAAGAAACATCTGCAATTTAGACATGCAAGTCTTCCATTCCAATGGAAGATTAATTTGAAAAAAAAACAACCTAAAACTAACATGAAATCAATCCATTACATAGGATTATTTAATTCCAGTTCTAATATAGAGCTAATCTGTTACATGAGATTTACTCAATTACAATTTTAATATAAAGTCAATCCATTACATGAGATTATTTATTTTCAATTCTAAAGTAAAATCAATCAGTTATATGAGATTGTTTATTTACAAGTCTAATAGATTTGAAGTGAGAAAATACATATGTAACAATTATCTATCATAGAGTATGCACAATTCAATTATCACTTAATACATACAAGAGGATATGAAAGATTCTCAACTTAAACATGCAACTATTTTCCAATTCTATATGAAATCTAGTATACTACTAATTCTAATTAACATATAAAGTAAATATGCAACTAATGATTTAGTTATTATTTACTTGCACACACTTATTTACATTCATACATCTATCACATCTCAAGCATTTAAGTATAAAACTAAGCTCCAACACAAGCATAATGAAAGTAAAGTAAATGATATAATTATTACAAACCAATACTAAATTTAAATGAAAGTAAGAAATTAAAAGCTCATTTACAGAAAATTTATACCCTATATATTTATGATAATTTTAAGCGAAAGCAGCTAGCTTTTGCACTTGGTCCAGCTCCACTCGCCTCCAAATGTATCTGATCTATCATATTTTGACATTTAAATGTGATAGGGCAAAGCCAAGAAATAAAAAATATGGTTAGACTAAACAGTCTAAGTACATTTTAAGATTTGGGCTAAGCATATTATTATTTAATTGGATATCACTACTAGTTACAATATAAGCACAAGCATGGGTGCAAAAATGTAAGCATACAAGTATGGAAAAGTAAGTAAAAAAAAGGAAAAGTGAATTAGAATACTCACATAAATATATATCCTAGCTTACAAATAAAAAAGGGTAAAAGCATCTTAAATAAACTAGAAAGAAACTAAAGTGCATATGAAAGTAAATAAAATAAAGCATGTATATGTTCAAATGAACTTATGCTAAGTAAGGAAAAGAGATAATGAAGCTTTTAAATGTAATTTTAACAATATTCACTATAATCTAAGTAAACTGTAAATAAGTAAAGTACAGTATTAAAATATAGAAAATGCATAGTATAAAAATTGAAAGAAGATCTTAGACTATTAGTCTAAGATTCATATAGTCTAAAACTATGAAAGGTAACATAGCTAAAAGCTATGATAAGTCTTAACAATCTATAAGATTGAAGAAGATCTCATATGTTAATTGATTAAGGTTATTTTAGAAAGTACTCATTATGCGGACAAATACAGAATGAGGCGACGAGTTAAACACGTTTGTTTAACTAGTAAAGGAAAGCGGGGTCAAAATAAATAACACTCACATTCACCTTCTGAGAATATGAGGTCTCCTTATTACTCCTTATTAGCCTGCCCTTGGTTGATCCAGTAATATAAACCCTTATTATTTTTAATGTAAAAATTTTATTCATGCACAATGTCTTATATTTATGATTCAAATGAATAAGGCTCAAAGCTAAGCAAACATTAAGGAAAATTCAAAAATTGCAACGAAGTGATATCCAAAGTTATCTAATTTTAATGATCTACTTAATAATTAGAGCTAATTGAGCTCCCAATTGAATTTGAGATATTGATCTCAAGTCAATTAAAAATAATAGTAGTAATTGGGATTTTGAAAATAATAATTTCAATTCATTTATTATAATGTGACAAAATAGTTTACAAGTATAATCAATCCAATAAGAAGCTAGTTCCATTCTAGTCTTAAACTATAAGAATTAATTATGACAATTAAATCAAGGCTTAGGTGACTAGTAGAAAAGATTGAGATTAAGAAATTATCAAACTTAAGAAATTCAAAGTTAAAGTTTAATTCACTAAAGTTTACTAGCTAAGTTGTAGTTTGAATGGTATAATAAATCAAGTATTAATCTAGCTAGGTTATAATAAAGTGAAAGATTTAAAGTAAATATATAATGAGATTTAAGAACTACAAGTTCTAAATATCTTAATAACTAAAGTTCAAGAAATTCAATAAGATTCTTAAACTACACTAAGTAAATTAGGATTCCTATTACTAGCTCTTAAATAAATCAATTGAAGACTTTGAGAATTAGGATAAATAAACTAGCTTTAATCTAGTCATTAAGGGCTAGTCATAGTTGACTCAATAGTCTATAATTACAAAGGCATTAAGATTAACCACTCTTAATGAGTCTAACTAATAGATTTAGGAATCAACTATAATTCAAATTTAAATTAAATATAGAGTTTCTACCTTAGGGTTGAAAGATGAATTAAGCACTTTGCAATTGATTCAGTTATCTAGAATAATGAGAACTAAGCTCAATAAGTAAATATAATTTGACATGGGGGATAATAAATGTGATATATTAGCTATCATAGGATTTTATAATACCTAAAATATGTAATCTATAAAATTAGAATTATCACAATAACACTTAATTAAGAGTCGACAACTTAAACTCACTAATTGTTATCCAATGGAACTAATATACATATAATTGAAATCCTTATAATATAAAGAGAAAAATAACACTAAGTATGTCAAATTGGGACAACATTGAAAAAATTAGAATTTTTGTGACTCCTAATTATGTTAAAAAATGATTATGAAAATTATAATTCAAATGTTAAATTTGATCTTATATTATTATTTCTCATATTTTTATGAATAAAATAGACTATTTGAGTGTCCAATAAAGACTTTAGTTGAACTTTGTGATGTAAATAAAATTTGGAATTAATTGATAATTATTTAATTAAATCATAATAAAATGAGCAATTAAAATAATTACCCAAACAAAAATTAATTGACACATTCATATTCTACGCGTCCCATGATTTGGCTAAGTATATTTAATAATACATGCAAATGAAGTTATCAATTTAATTATGTTTAATCATAATATTTCTATTTTAATGAAACTTTTTTTTTTATTCTTACATAATAAAAATAAAAAATCTGAAGACGAGGCATGCACTTTTAATTAGCTAATTAATCCTTAAGAGACGGCTGCCATCGAATTAATTAATTTGATAATCAAAACACGTGCAAGCTTCACATTGGCGTCTACAAAACGAAATGGTACCCATCTAATTAGAGGAACGTAAGCTGGGTTCGGCGGTTCAGCTGAATGAACCGGTCGAGTAATTCTGGGACGGTTCGATGAACCATCTTCTTCCCCGACGGACGGTCTCTAGCATTTACGCGAATAAAGATTTTTTTAGGGCATGGCTGTATGTACTCCTCTTCTCTAAGAGAGCACTCAACCCTTCGTGCTGCAGTCCTAAACATAGTCTAAGAATGCAACACACAAACTCTACCCCAAAAGCAACCTAAAATTTCAATCTCGATTTGTTAGGACTTATTCTAAGGTTTTTATTTTTATTTTTTTTTGGACATTCGAGTTAATTATAATTAAATCGAGTTCGATTATTACAATCGAGCTGATTAATCGATCAATAAGTGGCCATTTATTGATTTGAGAGTGCATTGAATTTTCTTTCTCTCTTCGTTTCGAAAAAGGTTTTATAAAGTAAAGAAAAAGATTTATAAAAAAAAAGATGTCGAATAAATTGCACAAGTATGGCAGATGAAGTCCTAAATCAAATTAAATTGAGATTTTCTTGAGGGGTTTGCAGATTCAACTCAATTATAAGGAAATGCCAAAGGGGACGTTGAATAGAATAGGATAATTGTATGATAGCGTACCTGGAATAAATCACCAAGCAAAAGAGGAGGAAGACGAGACAGGATTTGAGCTCGCCAATTAGCTTCGCTCCTTTAACGTCGAGACTGGGGCTTGCTAATCGATGAACTTCGGCAGCTAGGACTTAGCAGCAGATCTCCATCCAGCGACTTCAGTCCCAAAAAAAATTGAAATGCCCCCAAACGATGAAGGAGAGTAAGCCGGGACCCAATGGCCGAAGCGCGAAACGACTAGCGAGGAGGACAGCTCAGCGCTCGCAAGCGCAGGAAGAGGGCGTACAGTAAGCTTATCTCGGTCGTCGGATCTGGCAGACGATCCGACGGCCTAGACTAGTCCTAGATTTTACGCCGCATGATCTCCTAAAAAAACAAGCGACGGTCCTGATGTGTTGATCCGCTGTTCCGCGTTTTTTGCTGAACAGCGGATCTCCGCTGAAATTTAATTAACCGATGGATAATATTAACTTAATTACATTAATTATTTTAATTCAGATGGAATATTAAATTAATTAATTATCTTAATTTATTCCTCAAATTTAAATAATCAAATACACTCTGAAAAATTCCAAAAATTCACCCTTACCTAATTGAGGTATGTGAAACTCAAAAAGGCAATCGAATTTTCAATCGGAGTTCAATTTAATTATCTTAATTTTCTGGGTATTTAAATATTATTAAATATTCGGGGAAAATTCGACGACTTTCAAACACTTCCAAAATACCACCCATAACTAATTTGGGTGTGATGAGTCAGTGGACTCTGTTTTTGATTCTGAAGTCTAAATAAATTAGGTATTCTCAGAATTATCAGAAAACTAATAAATATTGAAAATTACCAAATGATCTCCAAATCACACAAAAATTGAAATAGAGGCTTCTAATACTAATACAAGACTAATGGAAAAGGATTAGAGTCAATTAAGTCACTAATCGATGGGTAACAACACTAGGTTTGTTACACTATTATCGAATCTCAAGCACTTAAGCTTCAATCTTATCTCATTCTCCACCAAAGCTAATGACTTCCCAAACACATCAAATATATCAGATTTATACTTTAGAAAGTAAACTCATACCTTCCCTATATGGTCATCAATAAATGTGACAAAATAGGTGGCTCCGCCTATGAAAAAAGTAAGTGGTGGCTCCCATATATCCATATGCACCAACTTTACTTTTCTGCATTTCAGCTCTTTTTCAACTTTAGAGAATGAAACCTTCTTTTGTTTTCCCAGCAGACAGTCTTCACAGAAATCCAAGTATATTGACTTTAGTCCTTAGAGCTTTTCCCTTGACAGTGAGGATTTCAAACCCCTCTCGCTTATATGTCCAAGCCTCCGGTGCCATAAACTTGCATCTATCTGTTCTGCAGCTGCAATATAATCAGACGCTTTATAAATTTTATAAAGTGTACCTTCCATGTTTCCCCATGCAACAACGAGTGCACCCTTGGTGACCTTCCATGAGTCCCCTGTAAAGCATGTTTTGTAGCCCTCCCTGGCTAACTGGCTTACTAAAATAAGGTTCCTCTTTAGACATGGCACATATCTAACTTTTTTGAGCTTCCAAACAGCACCACTTGGTAGTTGGACATCAACATCATCTTTGCCAATGATATCTCATGACTTGTCATCTCCAATATATACCTTACCCAAGTTACCCTTGGTGTAATTCTTAAAAGTACCCCTCATAGGAGTGGCATGAAAGGATGAGCCTGAGGTCATCGCCCAGGACTCCATGTTGACAAGTGAGAGGATCAATGCATCATGATCCTCTTCAACTGAAACATTCACAATGAGGCACATAACCTTTCTCCCACCACTTATCTTCTTTAGGGTAGGGCAATTCTTCTTGAAGTGACCAGCCTTCCCACAGTTCTAAAACCTACCTTTGCTTTTCTAGGTCTTGAATTTCATCATCTTAACATAGATATGTTTCTATTATGTCTCCACAGTGCACCACAGTGCGCCACAGTTCACTACAACACTTTGGTATCTTGTAGACTAATTTCAGGGCGAGCTACAATGCCTTCGTCTCAAGTTCTTGGTGCTATGGCACGCTACAGCGTGCTACGCCGCGCTATGACACGCTACGGTGCCCCAGTCTACGGTAAATTGGTGTCAGGGCACGTTATCGCACCTTCCTCTTGGGTGTTGAGCATCATGGCGTGCCGCAACGCCTAATGCGGTTGAACTCTCCCAACTTTGTCCCGAATTGCCTCGAAACCTCCCATAAGCTCACTGAAGCTCCGTTAGCATCTCCATGATGATCTGAATGGTCTCCACAGTATAATAATATTTTGGCATTAAAAGAAATCAATTTAGAACCCTAGAATTATAAGTCTCCTCTTAGACCCTTAAGGAGGGGCATTTTGGTCATTTTGGCCAAATATTATTTAAAGTAAAATTAAAGCTTCTTAATCTATTCTTTACCTTTTAGATGAGTAAACTAAGTAATTATAATCAACCTAAGGGCATTTGGACATACAATTTTGCCTTATAAGTGTAATCCTAGATTTTGCCTTAATTTAATAACTGAATGTTGAAATGTGGATGTAGAAACTCACATTTCCTTCATCTTAGATTCAAGGAAACTTATCAAATCAGTTATGATCAATTAGTCTTCATCTAGATTCAAAAGTATTCCTTAAGTAAACTGTTATGTAAATCCTTAAGAGATTCCTTAATGAATAAACCTTCCAAATTGTAGCTCTTAAATTTTCATGATTTACTTCTTAATTTCAATCATATTGAGTAATGAAGTTACTTAATAAATTGAAACTTGATTAGAATAAAGTTTTTAGCTAAAAGCTAGATCTTGTGATTTTAGTCTTGATTATTTTGTCTTTTAAGTTGAGTTTAAGATTAGAAAGATCCATCTTATTGAGTTTGATTATACTCAATAAGAGTTCCTTAATCTGTAACATGTGAAAATTTGAGAAAAACTTAGAACTTTGCTGCTAGTGCCTTGGGTTAAAAGACATAAATGCTATATTTTGAAATTCAACTCTTGATCTCTGAATCTTAATTTACTTTATTAAGATGAATTTTGGGTCTAGAAATATATTAAATAGGATGATTGATTATTTATTTAAACTTTTGCAGTTGATAATATCTAATTTTGATTAGAACTTGATTAGTTCTAATGTGTGATCTTATAGCACCGTGACTCTGAGTTTATATTAGGTAATAAGATATTGGAGATCTTGAGATTGTATAATCTCAGAATATTTAGAACGAATATATTAGAAAATAAAAGATATCATAGATATTTGATTAGCTATTGATTAATATCCTTGATTTGTATACTGTGCTTACCTTATTATTTGAGCCTTATTAGCTTGGCATATTTAGCTGAGATATGTAATATTTGATGAGTATTTCATATTAGTTTTTGAAGAGCATAATACATTTGCATTAATTAATAACTAATTCAGTAAATCAAATAATAGTTTAGTGGAGTGTGCCCTAGTAGTCTATCTTCTCAGTTCTTATTATATAGATAGAATTGACTCGGATCCAATCGTGAGAAGGTTTGGATAATACATGTACGATTCTATAGTTTGACTCGAATCTAGTCATGAATAGTTTAGATGATATATGTGGAGCTTTCTGCTTAGTTGCTATGTTTTGCTAGTTACTGTTATGACAGCCTAGTCTAGGCATACGTCCAATTAAAATATACTAATTTTTAGTATAATTATTTTACAATTTAGTTTAGCTTTCAATTATTTTCAGTATTTTTTATATTCATATATTTTTAGCAAAATATTTGGCTTTATATATGTAAAAGTATAGTAGGATGCTAATTTTTAGTTATATTTCACATATTATGTATTTTTCAATATAATCAGCATGTATAATTGATAATATCATTTTAGAAATTTCTTTATAAATGCAGTAATTTTATATACAAAACTTAACATTTTTGTAGTTATTAGATCTTGAGGTATATTTACTTATCTCATATTTTGCTTAAATTATAAATGTATTATTTAAAATTTTTTTTATCTCACCTCATATTTTGCTTAAATTATAAATGCATTATTTATAACTTTTTGTTCATTTATTTTTCTTATTGCTTCTTTACTACTTAGGATAATTTGTGATATCTAAAATTACTATAACAATTCATTAGCCTAAAATATATTTAGATAATTTTTATCTGACACAAAATTTTTCTATTCTTGGATGGGCCCTGGCATGTAAAAGCCTACATCTCAGATTTAGAGCTTTTCAAGGATTCAGTTTCAGGCGAGGAGCAGGAGCACGAGAATGATCCTTCTACAATTGGGTAGTCTTAACTATTATTTTATTTGGGAGAAAGTGATTTTAAGTTTTTCATTCTCCTTATTTTTATTAAGCCTTGATTTGTAATAATTAAATTATGCATTTATATTTTTATTTTAGTGTTGTATTATCTGTGATATATTATTTATATCATTTCTTTTATATTAATTGAATGTGATGTATGGATGTATTCTTTTTCTTTTAGCTTTTGCACTCTATTTAACTATTGCACATACTTATTTTGTAACCTAAATTATTATTATCAATCTTTTTACATGATAATTCGGAGCACAATTATATATCTAAGTAGCTAGTTATTTAGATATCCTAGTAGAACTAGTGTGGGCAAATTAAGTGTCCTCTCAATAGACTCCTACATTTTCGACGCTAATTCAGGGTTATACTTAAGTGATGACCCGTTCTGTAATGAACTTGCTGCAACTGAATACTGATCCTTAAAACAAGTAACATTCTTATCTTAAGTATTAGCTAAGACACTCATATGCATTGGATTTAGTAAAGATGTTAAGAATATATATCCATTGTATATGAGTACTTCATATGAGCTTTGTATCGATCACATCACAATACTATGTATAAGTACAAGAAATATTCATTGTGCGAAAGCCATAAGCAGTTATCCCATATAATCATCACAAAACTGAATAAAAGGGCATTTATCTCAGAAAAGAAAGAGAAAATATATCCAAATTAATTTATTACAAACCATTGTTTAAAATAAAAAGAGCAGTAAATGAAAAGATCTCTTATCTCATAGCTAAAGTATTAAGCAAAATAATAAAAGCTGCGTCGACTACTATTCCTCTGTGTCCTCCTAGATTTCTTGGATAACCTCCAAAGTTGGCTCCTCAAACTGCTCCTGATCTGTCAAATTATTGGATTCAAAATACTAGTTTCCCAGACAAAAAAAAATAAAAGTATCTCGTATTAGACAATAAGTATAACACATCAAAGCTGCAACATACTTTATTATAATTTTAAAGAGATTAATATTAAATAAAATAGATAACTAGTACAAAAAAATATTGAAATAGTTGAAAGTTAAAAACTGTACAAAACTGAAAGTAAAGTAAGAAATAATAATGAAATAACGAAGTGCTGAAACAAATAATTCATAAAAGATTGAAATTAAGTAAAATACTGAAATAAAGTTGTGTTGTATGTCATTATATATGCATCTGAATATGCTATTAATTTATGCTGTCATTATGCATTTGGTGCCTCATGCACCCCAAATAATTATAATATCCATAATGCATGCTGCATCATGTAGGTCCTACTCAAATTGATGCATGTTGCATCCCGTAATTCATAAATGCATATTGATGCTTATGCTTATGCAATTCATGCCAAATGCTTTCAAACAAATCATTAAAAATTTAGAATTAAAAATTAATAAAGACCCTAGTTTCTTGTAACTTTTTAAGTTAACACATATTGGGAGTACATATACATAAATATTATATTTCTAAAAAAGGTAACTTGAAATATTTAGTTTGTTTAACTGCACTTATCAATATGCACAAATATAAGGGGCAAAACACTTTACAGTTTATTATCTCAAACTAAGCTGTTTAATCCCTTACTTATAAACATAGCTAACAATGTCCTAAGAATATTAATTTAAAACACTTGGTTTGTTTAATTGCACTAATCGATGCGCATAAAGATAAGGACATAATCCTTTTACAGTTTATTCTCTCAAACTAAGCTGTTCAATCCCCTACTTATAGCATAACTTAAAGTGTCTAAAAAAAGGTAATTTAAAATACTTAGTTTGTTTAATTGCACTTATTGATGCACACAAAGATAAATGACATAATTCTCTTACAATTTATTATCTCAAACTAAGCTGTTCAAACCCTTACTTATAACACACCTAATAGAACTGAGAAATTTATCCTGATGTTCTTATAGATTCATCTAAGATAAAATTAGCATATACAATTTCAATTAGGATGCATTAACCAATTATATATCCTTACTAAATTAAATTAATTTTATGGATATGCACTGCAGTCTCCACATGAGAATACTAATGTTATCATTCTTATACAAACTATTTTAGAATTCAAAAGAATTCAGACTAATGAATTCATTCTTTATTGGAGGCACAAAGCAATAAAATTCCTAAGTTGTCACATAAAAGTCACTCAAACTAGATGAACTACCTCAGTTAAGGTTAATTTATAGTTTATTAAGTGTTTAATATCACAATATAAAAACTCAATTATCTAGAGTTCAAGAGGTTCATCTAAAGACCTACCTCAATGTATATTATATAAATTATTTTCTACCTCAAAGTTTCCCTAACTTAAGGTGTAAAACACTTAAATTATAAGTCTAACATAAACATTAAGAAGTTTAAAGCTCCAAATCCTTAGACTCTTAACATTAGTTGATTTAAGGAATCAAGTTAAGATGCAATTACATGTAGGTTCATAACTTCAAACTTGATTTAAATGGAAATAAATTATGCTAATTCACTAAGCTCCTAAGGACTCAAATAATCAAATCATGGGGTGAAATTAAGTAGTTATTAAGGATTGATCATTTAATAATTAAGCATATTTTAATGACAAGTCAATTCATATTTGTTTCTTTCTTTTAAGAGAAAATCAAATAATTTAAGCTTCAGATTAAGATAAGAAAATCACATTATCAACCGCGAGACTTAATTAATACTAGTCTAAGATCACATGATAAATTAGCAATGTTAATTAGAAAATGAAGTAAATCTTCATTAATTAAGATTTAAAATAATTAGTATTTATTTAGTAATTAAAAATTCAAAATATAAATCTAGCTGAACAAATTAATTTCTAAGCATCATAATAATTTATCATAATGTTTCAAACCAAAGGTTCCGCATTTCAAGAAACAAAGAATATATCAAATTAACATAGTTATTCTAGGTTCTATGAAACACTGATACATTGATTCAATACATATAATTGAAAGAGAAGGCCTACAAGTGCAAGTTTGCCATACAAACCTATATTAAAAAGGTATAAACATCATAATTAATGAATTTCATACTTAGCAACTTCTATAATTAAAAAATGCATGATTTTACCGAAATCAGTCGTTGTTTTAGTGTATTTTTATATTATTAGGGTGCTGGAGTCGACATAATACAAAAATACAGAGTTTGTACAAAACTGGGTACTATAGCGCGCTACGGCGCGTTGTAGCGCTGTCTGGTAGAGAACCAGGTGCTACAGCGGGCTACTACGCTGCGGTGCGCTGTAGCGCCCCCTAGCCGAGAGCTAGGCGCTACAGCGCGCTATGACGTGCTTCTGCGTTGTGGTGCGTTGTAGCGCCCCCTTAGCTGAGAGCTAGGCGCTACGGCACGCTACGACACAACGCTGTGGTGCGCCGTAGCTCTCCCTGGTCGAGAGCCAAGTGCGCTGTAGCACCAGTCGTCTCGAGACGGGTGCTGCGGCGCACAGTAACGCTCCCTGGCTTAGAGTTAGGCGCTACGGCGCGCAGTAGCGCCAGTCATCCCGAGACTTGAGCACTGTGGTGGGATGTAGCATTCCCTAGCCGAGAGCCAGGCGCTACGATGCGCAACAGCGCCCGCCGGATATTTCCGGACGGACAAAAGGCGGCAACCACCTTTAGAGCATCCAAATACTCCCGATTCAAGGCGCCTCAAGTGCGATGCCATATACCGATGAGAAAGACCTTCCCATGGGTACCAAAATCAACACGAAATGACCAGTCTAACACATCAAATAACGATGCCCTAGGTCAGAGTATACAGAAATTCTATTGTTTTGTCTATGTTCTAATGGACGAATCGAGCTTCGATCGAACTCGTTTGAGTTCGACCGAGGCTCGACAATCAAACAAGATGCCACACAGTAGCTAATCGAAATACAATTTCACAAAGACATTGATTAAATCAATGGGAAGAGGGGTACAATGAAGGTATAAGGGAAGGTACCTGAGCTTGCAAATGGAAGGGAGAGCTCCAGCTAAAGTTCTTCAAGAGCTTGGGAGGAAGAAACTTCAGCTGCCAAACAATTGGAATGAGGAGAGCTGAGGGTGCTAAGCTTAAAGGAAAGAAGATGCATGGGCTTGGGCAGGGTAGCAAGCCCTCTCCCATTAGTAGCATGGGGAGGAATGCTCCATGCACAGGAAATAGGAAAGGCAAGCTAAAAGAAGGGAAAGGTGTGGGGCCAAGCTAGAAGGATTTAAATAATTAATAATTAAATTAAATTAGGCTAAAATTCATTTTTAATTATCCTAATTTGCAAAGCCTTAGCTATTATTTTATTTGGGAGAAAGTGACTTTTAGCTTTTCATTCTCCTTATTTTCATTAAACCTTGATTTGTAATAATTAAATTATGCATTTATGTTTCTATTTCAATGCTGTATTATCTGTGATGTATTATTCATATTGTTTCTTTTATATTACTTGAATGTGTTGTATGGATGTATTCCTTTTTCTTTCAGCTTCCGCACTGTTTAACTATTGGACCTATTTATTTTGTAACCCGAATTATTAATATCAATCTCTTTACATGATAACTCGGGGCACAATTATATGTCTAAGTAGTTGTTTATATAGGCATCTTAATAGAACTAGTGTGGGCAAATAAAGTGGCCTCTCGGTAGACACTTACTTTGTCGATACTAATTCAAGGTTATCCTTGAGTGATGACCCATCTTGTCGCTAATTTATATTTCTCTTGCGCAAGTGGCGGGGCGGGGCTCCACATCCTCATCGCTTCTTCTCATTATCTTATAAGATTTTAACAAAATCTTTTGTAATTGTGATGAGGGGTAGTTCGCGTATTGCACAAGCACCCCTCCAGCCCTGAAAGACTCAATATGCTGACCCACCATAACTCCCTCAGATTCCCCCGCCAACGCCTGGCAAGAAGTATCCTCTAAAAGCCCGAGTGAGTCAGCACATCCAATTATATCCAAACTCACCTCTTTAGTTCTAACATATGCAGCACTAGCATTCATCATGTCATAGATATTGATAACACTCTCAGCCAAGTCATCCTTTGCGACCCCAGATACCTGTCCTTCCTCACCTATTGAGGATGACACAACAACTTCCAGAGGGGCCGACAGGGCTTCTAATGGGGAAGAACATTTATTATTTGGGACATATTTGAGCTTAGTTGCGTTATATTTGTGCTTGATCTTTCCTTGAGGTGAGAGTTGAGCTTGAAGTAGTTTGATTCATCATATCTAACTATCAAGCATTGAGAGTAGTAGATCTGAAGGCTTTCAAATATGCATTTCTGAAAATATCCTGAGTCCTTGCCACCGATTCAAAATTTAGATTCAAATTTCTGTCATATCCATCTCCACCATAACCCTTGAAATAGACGGTCTAGTTATGTTTGTTGTAGCGAAATCAGTTTTCATCGGTGTACCATAGCATGACCCCAAACCGAAAAGGATCGAATGAGTAATAAGGTGGACCTTGAGGAGTGGAAAGCTTAGCCATACATGAACAATTGGATGTTAACAGGATGGATCGAAAGACGTAGCCCATTTAAGAACTTTCATCGGACGATTATCAATGTAATAGGTTCCCCTAGAAAAGATCTAGAAACAATCTGCTTTGTTTGAATGATTTATGAAAACAATACTAGCATCAATCCGCCCAATGAGTGCCTCATGATGTAATCTCAAATCATTAAAAATGTTTCTAAAGACGATCATATTAGGTTTACCATCAGAAAACTTCCCCACAATAATGTGCTCGTAGAGTTTAACTAAGATACTCACATCTTCATCTGAGAGGATAAGTGCAGGTTTACCTCAAAGAAGAATGATTAGATTGATGCCGATCTGATTTGTAGCCGAGGAGTTTGTCAAAGCCTCCCGAAATGATTTGAGGGGCCCCAACCTCCTTGCTTGTCGGAGATGCAAGGCAGGCAAGGGGTTCTCCCTCAAAGTTGTCATTCCTTTTTGCGCACCCATATTAAAGTGCTTGGCAAAGGTGACGCGTGGCGATCCCCTAGCTAGCCTAGCAGCTGGCACCATCCTCGTCGCTACGCTCTGCTCAACTCGACTCCGCATCGTTCCGTCAATTGCATCGCTAGGTTCGCAATATATATATATATATATATATATATATATATATATATATATATATATATATATATATATATATATATATATATATATAGAGAGAGAGAGAGAGAGAGAGAGAGAGAGAGAGAGAGCAAACCTACTATTCTTATTTCGAATCAATGTTTTAGAGCTGATGACCTAACACAACTCCTCATTGGCAGGAACTTCATGGATGGATCATTCCCCTTGAACTTACTGATCTTTTAACAAATGCATGAGACATGCATTCTATACATCAAGACCTTATATGGTTAGCATATACTTGAAAATGTTAATAGAAATGAACTAAATGGGGGGCACAAAATTATAAAATTGGGCTAAATATATCAATGACCAAGCTCAAATTTCACCCAAAAACTTGAGCTTATGGGGTTGAACAACTAGTGCTATTTTTAGTACTAAACAAATTTCAAGATATGACTAAATTGCTCACTTTAGCAATGCCTCAGTGAGAGTTTGACGCAAAATTAAATATCAACTACTCTTCAAATCAACATTCTTGTAGCACAATCAAAAATCATGCTACAAAAATTGGCTCAACTTTCTTGAACCATATTCAATGATAAAATTTTCATGGGATTTCCAACCACATGGATCACTTTATACCAACTGAACAACAGCTCTAATACTACTCGGTAGAAATAGACCAATAAGATGAATCAAAGTTAGGCTACAAGCATCAAAAGATCAAACTCTATTTTCCACCGAAAGCTTAGGCTTATGAGTGTAAGCCAACCATTGTTATTTCAACATCGCTCCTAACAAATTTCAAACTGTGGAATTAAACTAATCTCACAAGTCTCAACAAAAAAGAGATGCACATGCAAGCAATATAACTAATAAGCCTATTCAGCGACATCTACAAAATTCATGTGCTATTCATAGTTACTTGGGTATAAATGTACACATGCTTTAACTAAAGTTATTGACATTCAAAATCTTATATTAAACTATAGTCAATTCGGACAATTCATCCTAATCATTTACACAATCATAAATCTTCATGATGATTCCAACGAATTGGTTGGGAGATAACTACCAAAGCTCTAACAACTGAATATTCAGTAAACCAATCATATTCAACTTAATCTTCAAAAGGTTCTAATGTAAACCACGTTAAATATATTAAACCTTCTTCTTAATACCACATTAAGACTTGATTAGCAACAAGATAATAACTACAATGCCATAATATAATAAAAATTTAACAAGACATTTCAAATAGAGATCATAAAGTTGTGAAACCATGCAATTAGATGCTTGCGATCATAAAGAACTGGGTAAGAACTATACTTTACCAGTTGCAAATGAAAATCCCTGACCATACTACTCATTTCCAAAATGGTAAATACACAATTCTAACATGCTGAAGAATGACTACATCAAATGCCTCTCTCGAGTTCATTATAATGTAGCTCTTTATATTGCAATACAAACTTAAATATAATGAATAATTGATTTACAAAGAAAGACACATTTAACTAAATTTATAAGCATGATGGTCCTAAAATGTTAATGATTCTAGTCTAACTATAGTAGCTTTGAGCATGAATGGTCCTAGCAAGATGTCTTCAAAATTATGATCCCGAGCTATTTATAATCAACTATGCCGGGAAAGAGTTGCCAAGATGCTGATTCCCCCTCTATCAAATGAACATCATAGAGAAAAAAAAAAACTTTTCAAGTGGTTTCCCTGCTCCTAAACACTGATGACAGGTATCCGACAAGATAATTGTGATTCTCCCAATGGTACTCAATCAGCAAGCAAAGTTGTCGTATGGCTTCCCTTTTCTCTTCGTCTTTGTTTAGAACCTCCCTTTCCTTCTCTTTGAGACTCTTGTCGGACTCGGTAATCCTCCTCTCCAAAGTCCTTAACTCCTTCTCCTTCTCATCCAAACGGGCTAGCTTTTGACTTGCTTCATCCTTTAATTTCAAGATGATCCCTTCCTTGTATGTCAACCCCAATTCTAGCTCATGATTCACATTCTCGAGCTTTTTCTTCGCATGTGATTCTGTTTCTAGCGAAATTTTCAAGTTCCGTAGCTCAAGAAGGCATTCAGCAAGTTGGTTTTTAATATGTCCCATGCTCTCCAGTGTTGTTGACACCAATTGAGAGAGCTCACTAGCCAAAGTTCCCACACCAGCTTCTAGTGCTCCTTTAATTTGCTTACATTCATCGTTTAAATCGGAAAACTTTCTAGACCATAAAACAACCTGCCGGTTAATTAACCAAACTTCTTCTTGTAATCCTGCAACCAACCTATAGTGGTTCTCCTCCTTCTCCCTGTATTCAGTTTCAGTTACCTTAAGTTTCTGGTTTGACAAGCGAATCTGGACTTCAAGCCTTTGGATTTCCTTCTCTGCATCTACTTTTCCTGCTTCCATTGATGAGAGCTTCTCTATCAGTTCTTTGTGAATTTCACCCCACTTATCAATGTCACTTTTCTGCTCTACGCAAATTCGCTCCAATCTTTGGATAATCTCTTCTTTATTTTTGAGTTCATCAGCTTTCTTATCTGCCCCGCCCAGTTTTGCACAGAATTCGTGATAACTATCTTCTAACTGCTTGTGTTTGGTAAGTAGCTCCTCGTGGCTTTCAAGCAGATCCTCCTGTTCTGATATTTTAGCATTCAACCTATCTTTCAATTTTCTCAGCAACGCTTCATTCTCTGAAGATATTTCTGACAGCCTTTTAATCTCTTGGTTTAAATAACCATTTTCATTTATCATCTTTAGAAGATCTCCTTTGGATGTAGTAATCCATGTTTGAACATCCTGCAAAATTTCCTTTCGGCCTTGTTCTAATTTATCCTTCAGGTCTAGCATTTCACTGAATGTAACTTCGACTTTTTTGTTATGTTCAACCATCTCGTTATGCAGACCTTGATTTTGTCGGAAAGCTGCATTCTTGTCGCTTAACAGTTCTAACTCTCTCTCTAGTTTCTTGTTGTCGGCTTCTGCCAGTAGTAACTTGCCTTCCATAACTGAAATTTCTGATACCAGCTTGTCTTTTTCCTCAACAAAAGGAGTTTGTTTTTCTAGATAATCCAGCCGCATATTTGCTGCTTCAAATTCTGCTACAAGCTCCTTTACCTTAAGCTGCAGAAGTTCATTATCAGCTGCTAGCCCATCTCTTTCAAGCTTTAAATCAGTTGAAACCCTCTCACTTTCCTCTAACTTTCTCAAGAGGAAAGATTTTTCAGAATTCAATTCTTCCAACTGGGTCTGTAACGCCTCTTTCATAAACTCTGCTTCGTGTAGCTTGCTTTCAACCACTAATTTTTCTGAAACTAAAGCCTCTTTCTCTTCTTCAGAAGCAACAAGTTTAGTTTTCACATCACCGATTTCAAGGTTCATATTACTAATTTTCAGCAACAGTTGAGGCTTTACACTTTCTATTTCTTTTATCTGAGCTTTGAGACCATCAATGGCCACTCCACGCTCACTTATCATGCTCAAAAGAGATGAATTTTCCTCAATTAGCGAATTCCTTTCACAATCTGACGCTTCCAAGGCTTGCTTTGCTTTTGACAGTTCCTGAATACTAACTTCCAGTTCCAGCTTTAGATCTTCATGCTTGGTTAAAATCTGGGCATTTTCTTCTCTCAGTGAATTCAGTTTCTGGCTATTACCTTCCAAGTCTAGCCTTAAATTTTCATGTCCACTAAGAACCATGAAATTTTCACTCTTCAATCTTTTTGCTTCAGCTTGCAAAACCAAAATTCTTTCATCTGCCGCCTGAAACAACTTTCTAGATTCTGATGATTCAAATGCCATTGCATAATTTTCATCATTTTTCACTTGCAGCTGATGATTTAGATCAGCAATTGTATCTTGCAGCTTTGAGATGCTCTCCTTCAGAAGTCCAGATTCTACTGTCAAATCCTCTCTGGTTTTATCAGCCTCATGCATGAGGGTTGATATCTTAAGAATCTCACATTTCAAGGCATCATTGTCTCCTTCCATCATCAACAAGTTACCTTCTTGATTGGAAACTTGCTGAATAGCTACTTCCTTTTCAGCCCTCAGATTTTGATTTTCAGATGTAAGATTTTTATTGGATGATATAAGCTCATTTACCACTACATTTAAGGTTTCCAGTTCCTCGCCTAACATCACCATTTGCTGATTCAGGCCCGCCAATTCCTGATCTTTTTTTTCCAAGTCTTCCTTTAGAAAATTGTTGTCTTCTCGTAGTTTCTTAGAATCCTCTTTAATCTTTTCAAGTTCAAGTTTCAGCTCTGTGATGGAGTTGTCAGCCTGAAGCAGCACGCTTGAAGCTCTTTCCTTCTCTGATATGAAAGCTTCATTTTCTTCCCGTAAACTGCTTACCATAAGACTCAACTTAACTCCTTGCTCTTTTGATTTCTCTATTTCTGCTTTGAGAGACTTATTTTCAGAATCTGAGAGCTTGAGACTATTTCTCACAGATTGAAGTTCATCTTTTAATTTCACAATGACTGTTCCCATTTCTATCAACTCACCTGCTAGATGTTGACTTTCTTCCACTTTTTCATGCATTACAATAGTCCGAGACTCAAGCTCAAAATTTCGTTTACTCAGATTATTTATCTGCTCCTCAAGAGATTGGCGGTCTTCCATAGAGAGGAGCTGGTTCGCTAATTTTTGTTCCTGAATGTCAATTGGCCCATCATCATCAGACGAATCTTCAGATGCTGAACCAGAAGATCCTGAACTAGACTCACCTTTTCTGTGCTGTACTTTGTTCTTTAACTTACAAATCAATCCATCATGCCGCCCATACAGAGCATGATATCTTTTTTTGATATCATTTACAAGAGAAACAAAGTCAGATCGTTCAGATGCATCTTCATTGTTGTTCTCGAATAGATCCAACATTCTTTTCACATTGTTTTCGATTTCTGCATTTAAGTTTCGAAGACCCATTGACCATTAGAGAAACAAAGCTTAGATTAAATTCATATATCATGATAGTTAAGTATAACTAACATGATTAATAAAACTAAATAATAATAAAAATGAATAAAAATTATAAATCAGCTTACATTAATCTGAAAATAGTATGCTTGTTGACCATAATTAACTAGTTTATCAAGCTCAATCAACAGATTGATAGGATTAAACGTTATAAATTTGTAGTGTTCCATTAGACATTTAGTAAGATAAAAAATAGCAGTTTAATAAGATAGAATAAAGGAAACCAATAATTCATCAAATTATAAAAAATCTTTTCTTAATCTTAATATGTGAATGTTATAATTTTAAATGAAATGTTAAGGCCAGCTTCTGCTACAAGATAGACAGCACCATATTGCCGGCCATACTGAAGACCAATTTGCAGCAAGGGTTTCATTGTTTGGCATGAGAAGGTAACGACTAGAGTTTCAAGTGAAACGTAAATAGCAAGAGAGAAATTGTATAACTTAGCCTCAACTTTTCATTTCACTAGAGTAAAGAAGTCCTTAAAAGTTTAAAACATAGCCTCAACTTAACATAATAAAATGTAATTTCTTAAGTTAGATTTCACCTTAATTTAGATCTATTAGAGCCCATGAGGTGGATAATTAAGGATTTGTATCTTGATGGAAGAAAAGAGTTGTTAGTTCATTATACAAGTTAAACATAACCATGGGTAAGTGAATAACTGTATCCAGGTTAATTAATATATTAGAAATGAGTACATAATTCATTGATCGAATAGTAAAAAACCCACCTTGTATCTTGTATGATATGTCATATCTTAGACCCATATACAAATGCATTTGGTTTATGCTCAGTGGCCTTATAAACTTTATTGTCTCTCTTCTCTTAATAATTAATGTAATAATCCCATATAATACTTGTATATACAAATTATTCAAAACTACTTCCATTTTTCATATCTTTGGAAATAAATAGCAAAATTCATATATTTTAAACATGAAAAACATATTCTGCATATTATGCTCACATTATATTGAAATAATGCTCAAAATATACCTCATGCTGCTTATTAAAGATAAATTTGTATCATAACAAATAATAATTTAATTTTAAATGATATTTAAATATACATCACAATTATACCCCAAATTCTGAAATAGAAAATGCATAATACACATAACTGTATTTTACTTAAATACATCAAAAGTTAAGAGGCGCAATAGTTGTGCTAGACTGTTTTGATGTAAAAAAAATGACTAAGAAGATAAAATAGCTTTCATTGAAAGAAAAAACTTAGCATTTTCTCAAACTCTGATACAAATGGAAAGCATAGTTGACTGATAAAATGTCAAATCTTAAACCTGACTTAAATTCAAGAAATATGGTTTTTCAATCTCTATGATTCAAAATGTAATAATTAACTTTTAAATTTATTCAAGCACAAGTAATATTATTTGTCATCTGTATTAGTGAATTAGATTCATCAAATAAACGATCATAATTTAAACATAAGCTAACATTGTTCTAAAAAAGCTCACATTTCAACTATATGGCCTTAAGGCCCCTAACCAAACTTTCATTTTGGCATTAATTATAGGGACTGTACAATTGAGGATTAGATTAGTGAATTAAATAATATTAAGCTTAGTTAAGCTAAGCCACTAAATTATTCAATTAAGGATGAGATTTAAGCCATTCGGTTAAAGCTTAAATTAGATAAGATAAACTAAACTGAAAAAAAAAACAAGCACGCTAGGCGATCCTGTGAGAAATTCAGTCAAAATGTTACAAGTGAAATGTGAATGGGAAATAAGGGAACTGACAAAAGCGGCTTCAGCTTCTTTAGGTCACTAAGTAATGCTTGGATCATCAGGATTGGAGTTAGGATTCTTCTTGAGTTGGTAAGGTAACAGTAACCGAAAGATGTGAACAATAAATGCAGACCCTCTTCTTGTGGAGAAGGAGGTTTTTATAGGTAGAAAACAGGGAACTGGCTGCTGGGACTCCACTAACGTGGTAATATCTTGTTAGCTCTCAAGAGCACGTTACTTGACAAGTGTTAGGACGTGCAGTTTGTTGGAACGGCACAATGCTAAATGGTGCGTCAAGATATGGTTCATGTTGAGTTGCGTCAAAAATGGGATTAATAAATTTTTAAGATTAACAAATTAAATGTGCATGGACAACAGAACATCCCAAATCACATACAAAAATCACGTAACTCTCCTTTTTGAGAATTAAGAGACCTATAAGATTAAGGCATTTAGATTCCCAAAAAGTATATGGAGATTTTCGTAGGAACAAAGATGCTACGGGATAACAGTGAACATAGATTGAGTGCAAGAGGCAATCAAATGGGTGGGTACAAACAGGGATGATACTGCAAGTGTAATGACCCTAGGTCATTATAAGGTAAGCATTGAATTCTCGATTGGTTAAATCTCCCGCAATTATCAGTTTCCCGTTAAAACTCCCGCTAAAAAAATTCGATTTTTCAGTTTTAATACCTAATTTAGAAAGTTTTCGAATTTGTCAGTTACAACATTAACGCAAATTACTCAATTAGGGAAAATTAAGGCAGTTACGCTGCTGTCCTAAATTCGCGAGCGTTTTAGGAAGGCGCCAGCCGGTCCAAAACGGGTGTGCGTTACGCACACACACCCTATATAACCGAGCGTATGGCGTCAACCCTTGACCACTCGATTCCTCTCCTCGCCTCTCCCTCTTCTTCCGCTCGACAGTAAGGGACATACCTGAGCAGGCGGGAGCGCACGACAGGCGACGCGACTTGATCCTTGCGGCAGACGGACGTCCCAAGCGCGCACGGTCCCAGGCAACGCGACTCGTTTCCTCTCCGCTCAATCTTCTTCTTCCGAGCGAATTCCTTCTCTGCGCCGATCCCCTCCTTCCGCTCGGCTCGACTTCCTCTCCGCGCCGATCCCCTCCTTCCGCTCAGCTCGACTAAGGTACGAATCTCTGCCGAGTCTTTTAGGAGAAGGAAACGCACGAGTATATATATATAGAAATATATATATATATATATATATATGTATATATATATATATATACATATGTATATATATACATATGTATATATATGTAAAGTTATTATTTTTCTTTTTCCCACTCAGTAATTTTTTTTTATTCGATTGTGAATCAAAAGGTTGCTTGCTGTTGCAAATGCTTATCTTGATTGATAAGAGTTTGCTGTTTTGGATACATAAGAAAGATATATATATATATATGTATAAATGTATATATATATGTATATATATGTATAAATGTATATATATATAACACTATATATTTATATACATATATATATATGTATAAATATATAAATGTATATGTATACATAACACTATAGCTATATATATATATTTTAAACAAAAAGAAGAAGAATAATAATAACAATAATATGAATAATGGAATTAGAATAAAATGAATTGATTTGATTTCGAGTTTTAGGTAGCAATTTTTGTGAGTAGTTTAATTTAATTAATCTATTAGCATGCTTTAGTATCAAATTTTAGATGTCCAAATCTAGCTTGGGTATCAAATTATGTTCCGATTAATTGGAGTATTATTTTAGGATTTTAAGCCAAATTTTAGTATAACTCATTATTTACAACACTCTATATATTGATGTGCTATAATAGGATTTGGATGAGTTTGATTTGTAATTAATGACAATTGAAATGTTTTAAAACCTTTAAGACAATTTTAGGATCTTAAGAGGAATTAAAATAATATACCTTTTAAATTATAAAGATTTAAGTTAAGGTTTGGAAAGGGATATGAAAATAAGAAGATGGGTAGCTTATCGAGTAAATAAGATTCGTTGAAATATAACATCACTTTCAAAAGTTTAATAGAATTCTCAATCATAACTTTTGCAGATCCATCGAAATTGTGAGTGAAACGTCTAATTAAGTCAAACATAAAGGTACACTGGATATTATTTTATATGCTTTTACTTTCAATTGCTGCTTATGCATCGCTTTGAGCTTATTACTACTTGATATGATATTCTTACTACTAATGATGTAAGAGAAATTGAATGTTGTAAGAAGGGTTCCGAAACGGAATGTGATAGGTTAGGGACGGGACTAGTCCTCGGGAGCTATAAGGGTGCCATCTGGAGCCTTTGAGGGAGGCACAGGTGAAGGTTGCTTAAATGCACGTTGCCATCTGAGATCCTTAAGTGGGTCCAGGTGAAAGTTTATGCTTAAATGCATATGAACCCAGCCTCATGGTTCTGACTTTTCCCAACAGAACCGCTATTATTGCTTCATGATATCATAGACATAAACATAAACATAAATTTTACGCAATTATTGCTTTTCCTTTTGACATTTGGCATGTGAACAAAACATTTATTGTTGCAGGTGACCTGATTATCTTTTATTTGAAACACACTGTATTTCCCTGCAAATGTTATCTTATTTTCTTTGCTTTCCGCTATGCTTTAAAGTATATTTTTAATATCCATTGTATTTAGAATGTGCACTAAGGCATTATTTTTATAATGTCAGATCAGATACAGTTGGAGGCGGTTAATATAGCCTAGAGACGTAGCGCGGGAAAATAACTGCCCCTTCCAGGATTAATAGTTTGATGAACATGGAATTTTATGTAATAATTTCTAGATGTTATTTTTATTTTAAATTGAATGAATGTCGTTTCTTTATGTGAATGGATTGAATGTTCGTTAACTACTATTTTATCTAACTGCCAATATGATCCTGCGGAAAGATGCATCCGATGTTAGTTTGGTTATTACCAACCTAACATAGGTCATCACAGTTGGTATCAGAGCAGGATTGGAAGTGTTAGAATAAAATAATATTCGACATAGAAGCCATAATTGGAAATCATTTAATTTAAAGTATAAATACACTAGAATGAAATACTAGATAGAAAAATAGTGACATAGTGAGATTGTGGTAGAAACAAAATATCGTATAAAAAACTAGTGACATGATTAGGGCAACATCTAGTAAAAAGACTAGTAAAGGTCATTATTCAAACAAATTATAAGTTTGTATCTTTAAACAGATGAATTCTCTTAATCATTCGGAGGAACACTCGGAGATCGACTTAAGCCAAGAAGGACCTTGGCAAATGGATTTCAACGGACCTAATTACGGTCCCCCTACTCTTGAAGATCGGATTCGAGAGTTGGAGGATAAGGAAGAGGCACGTGGTGAAAGCCTGACAAGGTTCATGTGTGTCTCTTTCGAGAAGATCACCAACCTCCAAAATGAGGTACAAGAATTGAAGGAGACACTAAGGTGGGTGTTCCCTAAATTGGCTGAATTCACGTTGGAAAAAGAAGATGAGGATGAAGAACGCCTTTCAAAGGTTGAAAGGAAAGTGCATCAATCGAGGAATGCAGCCTCAACTTCTAGGAGAAAGAAAGCAACCAGTAAATATAGGAAGCTTTGGGCTAAAAGCCTTAAGCAACTCATTTAGAATATTATCTTAAGAGCAAAATTTTGTGTATTATGAAAAAATCGATTGTATCTTTATTTCTGTTAATTTTCTTTGGCATGAAATATTAATTCTTGCTAAATAAAGCATTCAATTTCTTTATTTCTTTTAATCGCAATCACCATCCTTATAGATGAATCCGGAAGAGTACTCTCCTGAGTTGCCAATGGAGACTCCGGTGAAGGCCCCTTTGCCTTCAGGTCCATCAGAGAGTAAGACTGACAGAATCCTGGAGTTGATGGCTCAGATAATGGCCAATCAACACAAGACTCAGGAATCTCCTCCTAGCCAAGGGCACCGAATTGGCGGAGCTTTGCAAGCATTCTTGAAGCTAAATCCCCCACGCTTCGACGGATCAGCTCGGCCGATGGAGGCTGAAGATTGGATCCAAGAAATAGAAAACAAACTGGAGGACATAAGATGTCCGGCCAGAGATGTGGTGCGGTTGGCTAAAAGCCTATTCAAGGCCGAAGCTGAGCGATGGTGGAGAGTCACCCACAAAACTCAGTTTATGGGCTTGGAACTAGAAGACATTTCCTGGGAAGAATTCGCAGAGGCATTCCGAGGTCGTTACATCCCTGTCTGCCCAAAAGATATTGGAGAATCAGTTCATTAAGCTGACCCAAGGAAATAAGTCCATCACGGCTTATGAGTCTGAGTTTACAAGACTCTCCAGATATGCACCTAAGCTGGTGGACACAGAGGCTGCTAGATGTAGTAGATTCTTGGATGGCTTGAAGGACTCCATCCGGACCAGCTTGCTCCCACTCAAGCACACCAAATTCGCTGAGATACTGGACTGTGCAACCATAATGGAGCATAATGAGCAGATAATTGCTGAACGCCAGGAGAAACGTCCCTCCCAATCCCAAGACCGTCGTGAAACCTTTAAAAGGTCTCGACCTAGTCGACAGGCAAATGTGTATCAGATCACTTCAGGGCCTGCTAGGGAAAGGGAAAATTCTGAATGTAGCCGACCTCACCCAACGGGCAGGTGCTATCACACGGGCAACAGATGTTATCATTGCGGCAGGAAGGGGCATAGTTATCGACATTGTAGATCCTTCAAAACTATAGATGGGGACATTATTCAGAGGCCTAAAATGAACCTGGTATCTACCCCTCCTCGTACCCCGGCTCCAGTAAATACACCAGCCTCGACATCATCTCCTGCAACCACGCCAACTCAAAAGAGAAATCATACCCCGGGACGACCAGCTGCGCTAGAGTTTACACACTTACTCCAGTCATGGTCCCCGAGGATCATGACGTGGTGACAGGTACTTTTTAATTATTTTGACCGACACTTCTTAATTATTTTAAGAAATAAATCTTTAGCATGCATTCAATATTAGGTACCTTGTATTTTTCCGAGTACGCATGTATAACTTTATTCGACACGGGTGCAAGTCACTCATTTATATCTGAAGCCTTCGTAAAGAAACTACAACTGCCATTTAAAGAGCTAGCAGGAAGATTAAACGTGGGGTTACCATCTGGCGCCCTCATGAGCGCTAGGGAATATTGTGAATGCGAAATCCCAATTAATGGTGGGACATTTAAAGCTAGCTTGATAGTCCTCCCAATTGCAAATTTTGATATTATTTTGGGTATGGATTGGCTATCGTATCATCAAGCAGTCATCGATTGCCAGCGCAAAAAGGTTACTCTCAGAAGCGCAGGAAGACCAGTGACATTTATGGGAAGACTAGGCACCGCAACGTCTCTCATCAATGTCATTCAAGCAGCTAAGTTAATTCAAAAAGGATGCGAGGCCTACTTAGTAACAATGATGGGAAATAAAGAAGAGGTAACTTCCCTAGATGATACAAGGGTCGCCAGTGAATTTCCAGATGTATTTCCCAATGAATTGTCAGGATTACCTCCGGTACGAGAAATAGATTTTACTATTGATTTAATTCCCGGTACGCAACCGTTATCAAAGGCACCTTATAGAATGGCGCCAAAAGAGCTACAAGAATTAAACGAGCAATTAAAGGAATTGTTAGATAAAGGCCTCATTCGCCCTAGTATGTCACCATGGGGAGCTCCTGTGTTGTTTGTCAAGAAGAAAGACGGTACCATGAGGATGTGTATTGATTATCGAGAGTTGAACAAAGTCACAATCAAGAATCGATATTCTCTTCCTCGCATTGATGACTTATTTGATCAACTCGCTGGCGCGGTGGTATTTTCTAAAATTGACCTTCGATCCGGATACCACCAGGTGAGAATAAAGGACGAGGACATTCCAAAAACAGCGTTTCGAACAAGATATGGACATTATGAATTTTTAGTAATGTCATTTGGGCTGACAAACGCCCCATCTTTATTCATGGATTTGATGCAAAGGGTCCTAAAGCCTCACCTGGATAAATTTGTGATCGTCTTCATCGATGACATCTTAATATACTCTAAGAGTAAAGAAGATCACGAAGTGCATTTGCGAGCAGTCCTTGAGACCCTGAGATCTAATGCACTATATGCAAAATTCTCCAAATGTGAGTTCTGGTTGAATTCTGTAACTTTTCTGGGACACGTGGTAAGTGCCGAAGGAATTCAGGTGGATCAAACGAAAATCCTTGCCATTCAAGAATAGGCGCAACCTACATCTGTGACAGAAATCATAAGCTTTCTAGGTCTCGCTGGCTATTATCAAAAATTTGTGCAAGGATTTTCTCAAATTTCAGCTCCACTCACCAAATTAACACAGAAACTAGTGCCCTTTGTTTGGAGCTCAGAATGCGAAGAATCCTTCCAGAAATTAAAGCATGCTCTCACAACTGCTCCTGTTCTTACGTTACCTCAAGAAGGGATGGACTACCAAGTTTTCACCGACGCGTCTAAGGTAGGACTTGGGTGTGTCTTAATGCAAAACGGGAGAGTAATTGCTTATGCCTCACGTCAGCTAAAGGTGCACGAAAAGAACTATCTGGTGCACGACTTGGAATTGGCAGCAGTAGTCTTCGCTCTCAAGATATGGAGGCATTACCTGTATGGAATAAAATGCGAAATTTTTACAGATCACCAAAGCCTCAAATATATCTTCACTCAGAGAGAATTAAACTATCGGCAGAGGCGATGGCTAGAATTTATTAGTGATTACGACTTGGATATTCAATATCACCCCGGCAAAGCAAATGTCGTAGCTGACGCACTGAGCAGAAAATCAGTCAGTACACACGGAAACCTCAGCTCAATCACTTTCAACAAGTACCTGGTTAATGAGCTAAATAAATTAGAAATAGAATGGGCATCTATGAGCCAATTGAATGCCCTTCTGGCTGCTGGAGTTTCAGAAGCTACAGAGTCGACGCTGGAACAGCGCATAAAATTTTCTCAAGAAAAAGACAGTATCTAGAGATGAAGAAAATTATTTTGATAAGGAAAAATATAGATCTTCAGAAAAATGATGGCTACATTTATCACAGAACTCGATTATGGGTACCAGAGGATAAGGAGTTAAAAATGGCAATATTGCAAGAAGCGCATTGTTCTGGTTACACTATTCATCCGGGAAGTTCCAAAATGTATCATGATTTAAAGAAAATGTACTGGTGGTCAGGACTAAAGAAAGATATAGGAGAATTCGTGGCACGTTGCAACTCTTGCAATTTGGTAAAAGCAGAACATCAGAGGCCCGGAGGACTCTTGCAACCTCTACCAATCCCGGAATGAAAATGGGTTGATATTGCCATGGACTTTATAGTAAGTCTACCCCGAAGCAAATCAGGGGCAGATACCATATGGGTAATCATTGATAGGCTTACAAAATCTGCGCACTTTCTCCCAATAAAATAAACTGATCCAGTGGAGAAACTCGCCAGGATATATATTAAGGAAATTGTTCGATTGCACGGGATTCCAAAGACGATTACATCAGACAGAGATAGCAGATTCACTCCTCGATTTTGGAAAGCAGTGCCCGACGATCTAGGTACTACCCTTGCAATGAGCACTGCATTTCACCCTCAAACAGACGGACAAACAGAAAGGGTAAATCAGGTTCTAGAAGATCTTCTAAGGTTATGTATACTTGACTTCGGTGGGAGCTGGGAAAAATATTTACCATTGGTTGAATTTGCTTACAACAATAGCCATCAGGTCAGTATTGGCATGGCTCCATATGAAGCTTTATACGGAAGGAGATGTCTTACACCCCTATCATGGGCAGAAGTCGGAGATGTTCAAATTTACGGATCTGAATTGGTGGAAGAAACTAATAAAAAGATCAAACTAATAAAGAGCAGGATACTGGTGGCTCAGGATCGCCAAAAGAAATACCATGATTCCAGGCACCGAATGTTAGAGTTTCAAGTCGGGGACTTTGTATACCTGAAAGTAAGTCCTATGAAAGGAGTATTTAGATTTGGGGTGATCGGTAAATTAAGTCCTTGGTATATTGGACCTTTCGAGGTGATAGCCAAAATTGGAGCTGCTGCTTATAAAGTCAAACTACCTGAAAATCTTACGGCAGTTCACAATGTATTTCATATTTCGACTCTTTGCAGATGCCTACAGAAACCATCTCAACAAATAGTAGCACCCGGTATTATTATCCAACCAGATTTGACATATGTTGAATTGCCTGATAAAATCATAGAACGAGATAATCGTCAATTAAGGAAAAGAACAATCCCTATGGTCAAGTACAATGGAAGAATCATAGTGCGAAGGAAGCAACATGGGAAAGAGAGGAAGATATGAAGAAAGAATATCCCGAACTCTTTCAGATCTCAGGTAATCTTAATTAAACCTTTTTGCTTTCAACCAAATATTTTCTATTACCATGAAATGTCGAGGACGACATTATTTTTAAGTTGGGGAGTTTGTAATGACCCTAAGTTATTATAAGGTAAGCATTGAATTCCCGATTGGTTAAATCTCTCGCAATTATCAGTTTCCCGTTAAAACTCCCGTTGAAAAAATTCGATTTTTCAGTTTTAATACCTAATTTAGAAAGTTTTCGAATTTGTCAGTTACAACATTAACGCAAATTACTCAATTAGGGAAAATTAAGGCAGTTACGCTGCTGTCCTAAATTCGCGAGCGTTTTAGGAAGGCGCCAGCCGGTCCAAAACGGGTGTGCGTTACGCACGCACACCCTATATAACCGAGCGTATGGCGTCAACCCTTCACCACTCGATTCCTCTCCTCGCCTCTCCCTCTTCTTCCGCTCGACAGTAAGGGACATACCTGAGCAGGCGGGAGCGCACGACAGGCGACGCGACTTGATTCTTGCGGCAGACGGACGTCCCAGCGCCCACGGTCCCAGGCGACGTGACTCGTTTCCTCTCCGCTCGATCTTCTTCTTCCGAGCGACTTCCTTCTCTGCGCCGATCCCCTCCTTCCGCTCGGCTCGACTGCTCGGCTAAGGTACGAAGCTCTGCCGAGTCTTTTAGGAGAAGGAAACGCACGAGTATATATATATATAGAAATATATATATATATATGTATATATATATATATACATATGTATATATATGTAAAGTTTTTATTTTTCTTTTCCCACTCAGTAATTTTTTTTTATTCGATTGTGAATCAAAAGGTTGCTTGCTGTTGCAAATGCTTATCTTGATTGATAAGAGTTTGCTATTTTGGATACATAAGAAGGATATATATATATATATGTATATATATGTATAAATGTATATATATATATATGTATATATATGTATAAATGTATATATATATCACTATATATTTATATACATATATATATATATGTATAAATGTATAAATATATATGTATACATAACACTATAACTATATATATATATTTTAAACAAAAAGAATAATAATAATAATAATAATAATATGAATAATGGAATTAGAATAAAATGAATTGATTTAATTTCGAGTTTTAGGTAGCAATTTTTGTGAGTAGTTTAATTTAATCAATCTATTAGCATGCTTTATTATCAAATTTTAGATGTCCAAATCTAGCTTGGGTATCAAATTATGTTCCGATTAATTGGAGTATTATTTTAGGATTTTAAGCCAAATTTTAATATAACTCATTATTTACAACACTATATATTCATGTGCTATAATAGAATTTGGATGAGTTTGATTTGTAATTAATGACAATTGAAATGTTTTAAAACCTCTAAGACAATTTTAGGACTCTTAAGAGGAATTAAAATAATGTACCTTTTAAATTATAAAGATTTAAGTTAAGGTTTGGAAAGGGATATGAAAATAAGAAGATGGGTAGCTTATCGAGTAAATAAGATTCGTTGAAATATAACATCACTTTCAAAAGTTTAATAGAATTCTTAATCATAACTTTTGCAGATCCATCGAAATTGTGAGTGAAACGTCTAATTAAGTCAAACATAAAAGTACACTGGATATTACTTTATATGCTTTTACTTTCAATTGCTGCTTATGCATCGCTTTGAGCTTATTACTACTTGATATGATATTCTTACTACTAATGATGTAAGAGAAATTGAATGATGTTTATGTGTCTTGTGAATATTACAAGAAGGGTTCCAAAATGGAGTGTGATTAGGTTAGGGACGGGGCTAGTCCTCGGGAGCTATAAGGGTGCCATCTGGAGCCTTTGAGGGAGGCACAGGTGAAGGTTGCTTAAATGCACGTTGCCATCTGAGATCCTTAAGTGGGTCCAGGTGAAGGGCATATGAACCCAGCCTCATGGTTCTGGCTTTGCCCAACAGAACCGCTATTATTGCTTCATGATATCATAGACATAAACATAAACATAGATTTTACGCAATTATTGCTTTTCCTTTTGACATTTGGCATGTGAACAAAACATTTATTGTTACAGGTGACCTGATTATCTTTTATTTGAAACACACTGTATTTCCCTACAAATGTTATCTTATTTTCTTTGCTTTCCGCTATGCTTTAAAGTATATTTTTAATATCCATTGTATTTAGAATGTGCACTAAGGCATTATTTTTATAATGCCAGATCAAATACAGTTGGAGGCGGTTGATATAGCCTAGAGGCGTAGCGCGGGAAAATAACTGCCCCTTCCAGGATTAATAGTTTGATGAACATGAAATTTTATGTAATAATTTCTGGATGTTATTTTTATTTTAAATTGAATGAATGTCGTTTCTTTATGTGAGTGGCTTGAATGTTCGTTAACTACTATTTTATCTAACTGCCAATATGATCCTGCGGAAAGATGCATCCGATGTTAGTTTGGTTCTTACTAACCTAACATGGGTCATCACAACAAGGCAGTTCAGAAAAGAGAGCATCAGCAGGACCGCTCTAGTACTCATAAGAAGAAGCTCATATGAAGTTTGGTTTGACTAGATAAGGCCATCTAGGCTTGAAGGCAGATTCCTTGTAGCTTCCTGCTTCAGTGGAGAAGATGGATACTGGATTGACAAATGATCAAAAATAACTTGGATGCTTTGCCTGAATATATTAGGTATTTTGGCATCGTTTGAGGAAGATCACTTTTCTCTGTTTTAAGAACATTATGATTTTGGCAAGTGTTCAAAGGGGGCTGGAGCTCAGTTTTCGCAGCTTAAAAGCTTTGTGCAATGTCAAAAGTCTCAAAGGAATAATGCATGTTCCCGTCTAAACATAGAGAGAATCAAGACTTATCTTTGTCAAGATGAAAAAGGCATCAGATAGCTTAGAGAAGAGGCTATCACAAAAACAAAAAAATCTTAGCATTTTTCCAATGCTACATTGTAGTTAGAAAGTTCAATCACAAAAGAATATGATACCCAAATTTTGTGGTACCAAATGTTAGGATCTCCACTTGTCATAAGAATGAATCCGGAGCAAAATCCTCAAAACAGAAAATTATATAGATCTCAGTACAATCACAGAGAAACAATCATCCAAACACAATATACGTGAAAACCTGATAACGAAAAAAATTACGGAGCCACACCACCAAAAAAATCCACTATGAAAAAATCATCAAGAGATTACAAAGTTATTCCCGAGAAACCATAACTCGAAAGAAGAGGAAGATTGCATAGCAATGAGATCACACAACCCTACCATCCTTCTCTCTATGCCCTTCCATTAGTTCTCTAACTCAATTATTGAATATAAAACAACTCCCACTGCAGATCATCACCGTAGCCACCGAGCCACCGCTTCAACCCTGGCACCGCCACAGCACTCCGCTACGACCACCACCGCAGCACACCGCTACAGCCAATGATGCAGCACTCTTGTGGTCAACTGCTGTAACAAGCCGCTACCATCCATGCAAATCTCTAGAGAGGATCTCCATCAACGACTTCCTGGTACAACCTCCCGCTGCTGCCCTTGACTGCGATCTCTATTGTGACCTTTGGCTGCAGCATCAGCCTTAGTGCTGTCACCCCCTTTTCCTTTGCACTCACAAGGCTTGCTTATACATCATTACATGCCTCCCACATGTTTAGGCTTTTATATAGGGTCAAGCCAAACCCTATCTTGCCCTAAACAAGCCTTAGGTCCCAAGAGACAAGCCCCTTGCTCTTTGAGTTCGTCGTGGGTGCCTGGGCACCCCAAGCTCAATCTGGCGAAAGCCTGGGCATCTGTCTTTCGGTCTCTAGGCGCAGGGGAGCGCTTGATCCTCAAATCTAGAGGCTGCAGGGCATGCCAGAGTGCCCGAATTGCCTCTGACTTGTCAGAAACCCACAGGAACTTCATTGGCACCTCCTTTGGTGGCCCAATTGAACTCCACAGCTCAACACCAATCCCATCACTAAAGAATGGCAATGACAGAAAAACTAACACTTAATGAAGGCAGAAGGCTGAGCTGTTCCCTTAGTTGAATTGTCGTTGCAACTCTAGTAGAAACTATGATTCTTGGCAGAGGATGCTGAATCAACAATAATAGCACCAATTTTAGGAACAAATTAGCAAAGCCATTGATAGCTAGAACTATGATTCTTTCAATAATTAGAACAAAGAGTCAAAGCTTTATGATAGAAAAAAACAATTAATCTTGAATAGCAGCATTTAGCATTCAATAACACAGAAAAGGTAGGTAGGCAAATAAGAGGATTCCCACAGCTCCTATAAACGTGAGATTGAGACTAAGTCATGCGTTCCATGAGCCTCAAGCCAACCCAACTGTCCTAATTATAGGAGAGTTAACACATTGCACACAATCTCCTAGATCCTCATCAAATTATCAGGTTAGTATGCATATTTTAAAATTGGCTTTTTATTTTTAAAGAATTTATAAATCGAAGAAAATTTCCTATCTAGCATAAAAGGACACAAATTTGCTTTAAATTTTATATATCACTATAATCTCGGTAGAAATAATGCAAACTTTCTTCATTACATGCTTGACTTGTATGTTACAAAAATCTGTTGTCTTAATCAGCAATGGAATTTCCAAAGTAGATACGGCCAAAGCTCAGTCAATACTAGCGTTACTTGTGAAGCTAATACCAGCAAATGAAACATGCGTCATAAAATTCAGTGTTAGAGCTTTCAAGAAATAGACAATACCTTTCCAATCCTCCTCAATATCTCCATGGGACTTGACAACAGAGTTCAGAAATTTATGGAACTTGTGTTTTTTCTTCATTCCTGAAACTTTCGTTCCAGGCTGATGATTGCCGAATTTGCTTATACTATCCCATCTATTAAAGGATTATCATCTGCAATATAAAAGAATTCAAAGCATTTGAATTTAGTCTATGAAAAGCATGCAAGGACTTGAATAAAGAATTTATCCATTTGATTTAACTTAAAGATGACATGCAGTTAACACATTTTATATAGTATAAAGATGCATTTTTAAGTAGCTAGATGACTTTAAATGATGGTTACCGTACACATTGGAAGCAAAATTTTATAGAAGAGTTACCTAACCTTTTTACTGAGAAGGTTAAAGAAAATTTAAGAAACTCTGAAACAAAAACAATTCCTAAAGAATTTTATACATATGGAAAAGTAATAAAAGATTATCACACTGTTATAATATAAAATTACAATATCAGCTAAAAAGAGAAATGCTGACTAAAAGAAAACAATTAGGTGAATTTTGCAAACAATTTGCATATGAAAAATTATCTCCAATTCCTTTCAAAGAAATTAGGAGGGAAAGGCAAAATAAAAAAAGATTCCATAAAATGAAAAGATATTATAAAACTCATAAGCATAAAGATTATAGAAACAAAGAATATGATGAAAGAAAACATCATAAAAATTACAAAAGAAAGAATATCAAATGCTTCAGATGTAGAAAAATAGGCCATTATGCCTACTGAAAAAAAAAATCAGTGAAAATATTGATGAAGGATTAAGGAAATTCCTCAAGAAAATAATGTTAAATTCTGAAAATTTAGAACAAGAATCTGAAGAATACTCAAATACTAATTCTGATAGCACAAGCTCAAACTCAGAATGTTGTAATAATTATTCAAATGACAATTAACTCTAACTAAAACTTAGAGAGATGAACTTATCAAAGTTTTACCTTTAGTTACTAAAGATAAAATAAAATAAAAAAATCTTAAAATTCTTAACATATGAAAAAGAAGAAAAAGACTCATTTTAACCATATAGCTTAACTAAAGCTTTTAGAAGGATTTCAAATATTCAAGAACAAACAACTAAAAAAGATTTACGATAGGAAATAAATGAGATAAAAGGGAAAATTTCCCTTTTAAAAAGCAACAGTTCATTATAAATGAACGCTTATCTCTTATAGAATTTACAATACAATTCAAAAGGTAATCAATCATACATAAATGATTTATATAAATCACATTAATAATAAACAAAGAATTTGTAATCAACAAATTAATGACATTAGTTGATAGCGGTGCTGATATAAATTGTATTCAAGTAATACCTTCTATATATTTTTTTTTAAATCACTGAAAGCTTAATTTCTGCTAGTGGTAATAAAATGAAAATAGAGTACACTTTACCTTCGGCCAATATTTGTAAAGATGAATATTGCATTTCAACACCATTTTATTAGTTAAAAATTTATCATATCATGTAATACTAGGAACTCCGTTCCTATTCCAAATAATGCCAATCTCAAAAATTAATAAAGCAGGGATTAAGTCAGATAGATTTAGAAAACAAATTGTTTTTAATTTTATCTCAAATCCAAAAGAGATTATAATGAATCAAATTGAAAACATAAATTTAAAAGAAAAACAAATAAATTTTTTATAAGAAGAAATTTATTTTAACTCAATAATAGAAACAATTCAATCCGAGAAAATTAAAAAAGTATTGAAGAAAAATTAGACAATTTCTAAAAGGAAATGTGGAGAAATCCAAATGAATTTTGTAAATTTAAAAACATACTTCTTTCTCTACCCTATGAAAATAATTTAGACGAAAAAATGATTCCGATAAAGGCTAGACCTTGTCAGATGAATAAAAAATATTTACAATAATATGAAAATGAAATCACAAAACTATTAGAAAAAAAACTTATTTGAAATCTTACTCCCCATGGAGTTGCAGAACATTCTATGTTATAAATGCAAGTGAAAAGGAAAGAGGAAAATCTCATCTAGTTATCAATTATAAACCTCTTAATAAAGTATTAAGATTGATTAGATATCCTTTACCAAATAAAAAGATTTGCTACATAGATTAACAAAAGAAAATCCCTTTTCAAAATTTGATATGAAATCTGAATACTAGCAAATTCAGATAAAAAAGAAGATAGATATAAAACAACATTCACAGTCACCTTTGGACATTATGAATGGAATGTAATGTCATTCGATCTAAAATATAATATATTTTCTACATATTCACAATACATAATTGTCTATATTGATAATGTATTAATTTATTCAAATTTAATAGACGAATATTTCAAACATCTTGAAACAGTTAAATGGTTAGCTTTAAAAAATGAATTAATTATATTCGTCCCAAAAATGAAACTCTTTGAAACATAAATGAAACAACTAAGGAAAAATAATTCCAATAAATAGAAGCATTAAATTTGCTTCAAAAATTTCCTAACGAAATATCATAAATGAAACAACTCCAAAGTTCTTAGGAGCTCTTAATTATATTGCAATTTTTTATAAAAATCTACATTTAGATACAAAAATACTTTGCAAACAACTAAGGAAAAATCCTCCTTCATGGATCATAGAACATACACATACAGTACAAAGAATTAAATAGTGAGTGAAAAATCTCCCATGTATAAATATAGTTGATCCCCAAAGATTCAAAATTGTAGAAACGGATGCCTCAAATATAGAATTTGAAAGCATATTAAAACAAAAACAAAATAATTCAACAAACGAAGAATTAGTTCGTTTCATTTAGGAAAATACAACGACATCCAATAAAAATATTCCACAATTAAAAAAGAAATGCTTTCAATTTTAAAATGCATCTCAAAATTTCAAGATAACTTATTAAACTTTTTTTTTACTTAAAGAATCAATTATTCTACAGTAAAAACTATAATTAAATAAGATGTAAAAAATTTAGTTTCTATATATTTGCAAATTGTCAATCATAGCTATCAATATTTGATTTTGATATTGAATATATTTCTTCATAGATGAATTCTCTTCCAGATTTTCTAACTCGTGAATTCTTGCAGGGAGAATAAAGGAGCCTGGGTGCCAATCCCAGGTAGGAAAAATGGTTGATATCCCTCGTACCATCAAACATCAAATATCAAGGTTCTAAGGCCATGAAAAAAGGGTCTAGACCACAATCAACCCAACCTTAATCAAATCGTCCAACAACAAATATGATCAATTTACAATCATATTTATATGATATCAAGATAGAAGGAGAAACCTCTTCTGAATCAAAATTTAAGACTGAAAGAATTCATCAATCTTCTTGGGGAAAATGAATCACAAAAAATTTTATTCATCTTTTGAAATAAATAATAAAGACATTAATAAAGGCAATGTATGACAAATCAAAGATAGATACATAGGACCAATTGCACTTCACATGAAAAACAAACAATCAAGGGAAAAATGAGGAACAAATCCCAACTATTCTTGGATGTATAGATATATCTCATCACCAATAGGGTGAGGAAATAATAATAGTAAATGTCAAACAAAACTATTAATTTATCAATCTTCTTGGGGAATAACATTAAATTAAGAAGTCAATGAGTCCATTTCTCAAAATGAAATTATTAAAATTAATTATTGGGATTATATCATGAAAGATGGTGACAGCCTACGCATAAATAAATAAAAGCATCAGTACATTATTGGGATTATATCAAATGCATGATGAATGCATTTATTATATTGAACAATAGAAAATGTCACACATGGTTATATATCATGCACACTGATATAATAAAAAATCCAATATCAGCCTGGTTCTATAGATGGTGGGCAATATATGGATCAAAACCATCTATATTACCAGATAAAATAAAAAATGAATATTCAAACTAGGTAGATTCATATGTACCTTTAAAAAATACTAATAGTTTAAGAAATGAAGAATACAAATCCATTTCTTTACCCAATGTAAAATTTCATAGATTTGGGGATATAATCTACAATTCTCCCTAGATGAAATACTTAATCTCTGTATCACAAGAATTCATAAAGTTTGTTGGTGGAAAAGTATTATTATCAATATGATAAAATAAAAAATATCTTAGCTGTAATAAACAATAAAAAGCAGTTACATCAAAAGCTGTAAAAAATAGAGAGAATTCTCAAAAAATTAATTGAAGATTTCAAGAGAAAACATCCTCTTGAAAAATGAACTACGAATAAAAGAACAAGTTCAAAGAATATTGAAAAAGCAATTCAATGAATTTAACCAACTAGACACAAGTTCTTCAACTAGCACATATGATGACGCCACTATGGGGGGAGAAGATCAGAATAATGATCTCGAGGACATACAAATTCCACAATATGTTGCTAATCTAAAAGCAGCAACCCCCCCGAGAAGGGAAAAAAGACGAAGCATCAACAAGCAAGGGAAGAAAATCATCACCGAAATTCCTCAGAGACGAGAAGCATTACCATAAGGAAGTAAGCCCCACACACGAAATATTTTGAGGCCCTAAATTATCAAGTTGGCCATTATACAAAGACACATGTTGAAAATATTTACTGTGCCACCAACCCATCATCATCCAATAAATAAAAAGAAATCAAAAGAACCTGCACCTATCATGCCACTTATCTTCCACCTTCGCCTGCAACCTCGTCAGCCAGGATTGAGCTATAATCCTTATATGATTATTGCCTGGCATCCGCTGTATTATAAATAAGGCCTCTTTGTTTGTAAAGAGGCGGAACTTTTCTTAGAACCTCTTTTTCTTATCTGCTTGTGTGTGCTTAAGTTTGCTACTTCTGTTTGCTTGAATTCTTCAGCCTTGTTAGAGGTTCTATGAAAATTTCTTATTTCTGTTCAAACTATTTTCACTTAACTAGTCTCAATGACTCCCATCAGTTGCTTAAATTGGACTCAATCACTAACAAGGCTGAAGAATCCAAGCAAACAGAAGTAGCAAACTTAAGCACATACAAGCAGATAAGAAAAGAGGTTCTAAGAAAAGTTCTGCCTCTTTACAAACAAGGAGGCCTTATTTATAATACAACGGATGCCAGGTTAATAATCGGATAAGGATTATAGCTCAATCCTGGTTGACGAGTTGATGGGAGAAGGTGGCAGATAAGTGGCAAGATAGTACATATTCTTTTGATTTACTATAATGGCAACAGATTTGTGGCACAGTAAAGATTCTCGACACGTGTCTTTGCATAATGGTTCACTTGATAATTTAGGGCCTCAAAATTCCGTGTGTGGGGTCCAATTCCTTACGGGATGCTTCTCGTCTCTAAGAAATTTCGATGATGATTTCTTTCCCCTTGCTTATTGATGCTTCATCATTTTTCCCTTCTCCGGGGGGGTTGTTGCTTTTAAATTAGCAACATATTGTGTAAATTGTATGTTCTTGAGATCATCATCCTGATCTTCTCCCCCCATAGTGGCATCATCATTTGTGCTAGCTGAAGAACTTGTGTCTAGTTGGCTAAATAATTCATTTAATTGTCTTTCCCACATTCTTTGAACTTGTTCTTTTATTTGTAGTTCATTTTCAATAGAATAATTTCTCTTGAAATCTTCAATTAAATTTTTGAGAGAAAATCTCTTTGTTTTTTCAGTTTTTGATATAACTATATTGTTGCGGTCTATTATAGTTAAGATATGTTTTATTTTATTATTGATAATAATACTTTATCACCAACAAACATTATGAATTCTAGTGAAAGAGATAATGTATTTCGTCGAGGGAGAATTGTAGATTCCATTCCCAAATCCACAGTATTTGACTTTGGGTAAACAAATGGATTTTGTATTATCTATTTCTTAAATTATTTGTATTTGCTAAAGGTAGATATGAATCTATCCAATTTGAGTATTCATTTTTTATTTTATCTAGTAATATAAATAGTTCTGACCCAAATATCGCCCATCATCTATAGAACTAGTATGAAATTGAATTTTTTATTATATCAGTGTGCATGATGATAACAATGTGTGACATTTTCTATTATTCAGTATAATAAATGCATTCATTATGCATTCGATATAATCCCAATAATTAATTTTAAGAATTGGATGCATTGACTTAATTTCCATGGGATGTGCACTTGGTCCCATGTATCTATCTTTGATTTGCTATACATTACCTTTATTAAGGTCTCCATTATTTATTTCAAATAGATGCATAAATTTTTTCTTTGTTATTCATTTTATATTTTCTTCTTCTAAGACTTCTTTCATAGTCTTAGATTTTGATTTAGAAGAGGTTTCTCCTTCTTTTGTCTTAATATCATATAAATATGATTGTAAATTAATCATATTTATTATTGGACAATTTGATTGTGATTGAGTTGATTATGGTCTAGACCAATTCTTCATGGCCTCAGAAAATTGATATTTGATGTTTGATAATACGAAATCATCAACCCTCTTTTCCTGCCTGGGATTGTCACCCATGCTCCCTTATTCGCCCTACAAGAATTCACAAATTAGAAAATCTGAAGAGAATTCCTCTATGAAAAAATATATTCAATATCAAAATCGAATATCGATAGCTGTGATTACCAATTTGCAAATATATGTTTAGAAACTAAATTTTTTAGATCTTTTTTAATTATAGTTTTTACTGTAGAATAATCAATTTTAAGTAAAAGAAAAAATTATTAAGTCATCTTGAAATTTTGAGATGCATTTTAAAATTGAAAGCATTCCTTTTTAATTGTGGAATATTTTAATGGATGGTGTTCCAATTTCCTGAATGAAAATGAACTAATTCTTCTTTTGTTGATTATTTTATTTTTGTTTTAATATGCCTACAAATCCTATATTTGAGGCATTTGTTTCTATAATTTTGAAGCTTTAAGGATCAGCTAGATTTAAACATGGAAGATTTTTCACTCGTTTAATTATTTGTACTACATCTGTATGTGCTATGGTCCATGAAAAAGGATTTTTCTTTAGTCGTTCGTAAGGGTATTTTTGTGTCTAAATGTAGATTTTTATAAAAATTTGCAATATAATTAAGAGTTCCTAAGAATCTTTAAAGCTGTTTATTTATGATATTTTATCAAAAAATCTTGAAGCAAATTCAATATTTTTATTTATTGAAATTATTGTTCCATTATTCATGTTATGCCCTAAGGAGCAGATTTTTGTTTCGAAGAGTTTCATTTTTGGGGTGGATATAACTAATTCATTTTTTAAAGCGAGCCATTTAAATGTTTCAAGATTTTGAAATGTTCATCTATTAAATTTGAATAAATTAATACATTATAAATATAGATAATTATATATTGTGAATATGTAGAAAATATATTATTCATAATATTTTGAAATTCTGATGGAGCATTCTTTACATTCCATTCATAATGTCCAAAATGAACAGTGAATATTATTTTATATCCATCTTCTTTAAGCTGAATTTGCCAGCATTCAAATTTCATATTGAATTTTGAAAAGAGATATGCTTTTATTAATCTATTTAGCAAATCTTCTTTATTTGGTAAAGAATATCTAATCAATCTTAATATTTTATTAAAAGATTTATAATTGATAACTAGACGAGATTTTCCTCTTTCTTTTTCTCCTGCATTCATAACAAAGAATGTTGTGCAACTCCATGGGGAGAAGGATTTTCAAATAAGCTAACTTTCAAATAGTCATGTGATTTCTTTTTCATAGAGTTATAAATATTCTTTATTCATTTGACAAGATCTAACTTTTGTTGGCATTTTTTCGTCAAAATTATCTTCATAGGTAGAGAAACACTATGTTTTTCTATTCTAAAATTCATTTGAATTTTCTCCACATATTTCCTTTTGGAATTTGTCAGTTATTTATTCAATTCTTTTTTTAATTTTATAGGATTGAATTGATTCTTTTATTTAGTTAAAATAAATTTCATCTTTTAGAAAATTTACTTGTTTTTCTTTTAAATTTATTTTTTCAATTTGATTGATTATAATCTCTTTCAGATTTAAGATAAAATTGAAACAATTTGTTTTTCAAATCAAACTGACGTAATCCCTGTTTTATGGATTTCTGAGATTGGCATTATTTGGAATTTCCTAGTATTGCATGATATGATAAATTTTCCAAAATGATGTTGAAATGCAATATTCATCTTTACAAATATTGGTCGAAGGTAATTTGTATTTAATTTTCATTTTATTACCACTAGCAGAAATTAAGCTTTGTGTGATTTTTCAAAAAAAATAGAAGGTATTATTCCTACTTGAATACAATTTATATCAGCACACTATCAACTAATGTCATTATTTTGTTGATTACAAATTCTTTGTTTATTAATAATGTAATTGATATATATAATTTATGCATGATTGCTTTTTGAATAATATTGAGAACATCAATACCAATTTTATTTTCAGAATCTGATTCTATTTCTTTGTTATCACTTTTATTCTTATTTGTGAATTCAAATTGAGATAAATGTTCATTTATAATGAATTGTTGATTTTTAAAATGGAAATTTCCCCTTTTATGTCATATATTTCCTGTCATAAATTTTTTGTAATTGTTTGTTTTTGGATATTTGAAGCCCTTCTAAAAGCTTCAGTTAAGCTATATTGTTTAAATTAGTCTTTTTCTGATGTCAAGAGTTTTAATATTTCCCCTTTTAATATTTTTCAGATGTCAAGAGTTAAACTTAGTGTTAAGTATATATAACTGTAGGATATTAGCCAAATCATACTTTAAAGTGCATAAATTACACTTTTGGCTCAAAATTTAGCTAGTCTAAAGGCTGCAAAGTCATTTTCAATTTGAAAACAGAATTAACAAAAGTAACATGAAAGTATGTAGCCGACTTAGTCTTGGTAATGAATTTAGTATCGCTAAGTGAGAGGTGACGCTTATTATTCCTCAATGCTGACGTGTTACCTTGTTAGAAGTATGAAGCAAAACAAAGGTTTATACTCCTTTCCATCTGTATATCCATTAGAGAGGAAAGCCGACTTAAGTTTCCTAATACATAATATAATTTCACAAACGACAAGTAACAAAACATAATAAGAACACGTTCTCTTTTAACCGGTACTAGAAATAGTAAATTTTAAAACTAGGCCATTATAAAGTTGTCAAAAATTCTGAGAAACAGCAACCAGAAATTTATGCAATTAAACTGCAATCAGAAAATAAAACCTTTACTTATTTAAAATTTGGACATCTTTCTGTTAACCAAAATCAAGAGCATACACCTTGCAAAAAAATTGCAAAAAAGCAAAGGAATCAATCAATAAATAAAAGTAATATGACAACGAAGAGAAGCAGGTGTAAGAGGCTTAATGGAGGCATTTCATTGTGTTAAGAACGTAGAAACTATTTTTCAGCGTATAGACTTGGATCAAATGACCTAAAACTGAAATTGATCAAAATTTCATAGATATTTGACAAACTTTTGCAGAAACTTTGATAACATCCACTTTCTTGACTAAAAGTATATATGATGTGATGAAAACGAGTAAAAAATATCCCTTCAACTAAATAATATTTTGAAGATTGATGCAGGCATGCAGCATTAAGTTGATGTGATATGATCGATAATAAAAAATTGATAAGATCTAAAAATGATGTGATACAAAGACAATATTTGATTTGATGTAAGAAGAACATGAAAATAAAATCTCCTATCCTCCTACAGTAAATACCCACTCTCCTTCCCTAAGGCCACTCTTCTCATCCATAAGAGCTTTTCTCCTGTAATTACTTCTGCTCTTTATCTTAAGTAATAAATAAAATACTCTATGAAATTAACGCAGTAGACTTTATAAGGAAATGCAAACAATGAAATGTCCCAGACTTCATAAAATCATATTTTTCATGGGCCAGATCAATAGTTATAACAATACCATAACATTTAATGGCAGTTCCAATAGCCAATAGAGTTATGTTCATGACTATAGACAAAGTAGATGGAAATAAAAAAAATTAATAACATATAAAGAAAATCTGTCAGATCTTAATTTTGTTGATTTGAAAACTTGAAGTTGCGCAAGAATATCATATTTGGCAAGCGTAGGAGAAATGGATCTTCAAAAAGATCAAGAACTTACAAATCAAAAAAGTTTGAGTTGATACATCACATGTTAGATATCAACCCCAGTATATATTCCCTTGCAAGCTTGAGATACTACACATTTACAGATGACTCCATGATGATGGTATGAGTTTAACTTTCTTAAAATAAATAAGATGCTTTAGCTATTTTCAAATCATGGGCTAAAATTAGAAGTGGAGAATCAGAGTGGGCTTAAAACGATAATAACAAGGGTATGAGAACAAGCAATTCAAAGAAAATTGCTAAAAACTTAAGATTCTGATAAATAGTTCTGGGCAAATTGGAATAAAATAGAGCTGCAAAGATAATGAACAAAACATTAAATAAACAACAAAATAGTATGAGCCTACACTCTCGGTTAGCTAAAATATATTAGGTGGAAGCAATCAATACAACAAAAACAGGAATCATTAATTTCTTTGATATTTAAGATTCCTGTTGAAAATCGATAAAAAAATGAAGTATAATATTCTCCTAAAGGTTATCAAATGTGTTTCTTATGTACATGTTAATTCCGATGCAAGAGACAAACTTGAAGTAAATGCAAGAAAATGTAATATCTTTAGTCATAGTTCTAACTTGATTACTATTTGAAGGATGGCCATAATAAGGACATGTGATATTTTATGAAAAAAAACAAATAAAGAAAAAAATTTGGATTTAAAAAATACAAAGCAATAAAAAAAAAGTAAGAGATATCTTCATTAAGAATGATGGAGAGTTTTAGAAAACTCAAATATTGATATAAAGACTACAAAACAAAATGTTATATTACAAGAAGCTCCAAAGCTAAACACGTTGTCACAATTATGATTATCCACACAATCTACACCCAGAAAAAAATACTTTCCGTCATTGTAATATTTATGGTTGACAGATAACGGAGAGCTTAAATCCTACAAGGAAGCTATGCTAGTAAGAAAATTCGGTCAAGTGAGAGCAGGCCATAAAAAACAATAAATAAATTCTTTTAAAAAGAGCAAGCGTTGAGATTTAATATTACTTTCAATGATAAAAAAGGTCTACAAAACAAGCGGTGTATTGGGTAAATGAAGAGCAAAATGACAAAAAAAAAAATACAAGCTATATTAGAGTTCAAGTGCTTCCAATAACTGCAAGAAATCAACTATTCTCTTTTTAGATCAAAAAGTTGACAATCAGAATAATGCTTAACATTGGTATCATTGAAGATTTACATTTGGAATAGCAAAATAAAAAGACTGTCTTCTACATGGAGACTTAGATGAGAAGATTTACTTGGAAAAAAATGAATAGTTCATCATCTTAGAAAAAAAAAGTTTTGTAAGTTTCACAAGAGCTTATATGGACCAAAGCAAACAACAAGATAATGATGCACAAAATTTAACGAGTTCAAGCCAAAGAATATGCTCATATGATGTGAAATAGACCACTATTGTCATATCAAGTGATTTGCACACTATAATTTTATTGCTTTATGTTTATGATATGTTAGTTAATTAAGAATGCAAGAGATCAACAAAATAAAGAAGCAATTATCCCAAAAATTTGAGACATTGAGCATAAGACAAAAATCTTGGTCTAAGGATGTTCAAAACAAGAACAGAATTTTTCTTGGAATTACCCAAAAATAAATATATCAATAAGATGTTGAGCAAGTTCAGTATTAAAACTAACCCACAGTAATTATTCTAGACGCATATTTCAAATTGCCCAAAGCGCAGTTGCTGAGGACCTAAAAAAAAGAAACGGATATCTAATGCACAATGTGTATTAGTTGTTAAAAGTTTAATATATATAATGGTATACACTAGGAAAGTTTAAGCCTCTTCGCAGCAGTTCCAGAAGAAGAGCAATAGGAATTCATCAAATGAATAATGCAATATTTGAAAAGGACTATAAATTTATGACTCTTAATTTTAAAAAGAGAAAGTTGATTATAAATAGCTATACAAATATTTAATTGGATGAAGAGTGCAATGATAAAAAAAACGCCTGTGGATATGTATTTATGTTTAGAGAAATTACTAATAGCTAAATCTCATGATTTCAAAATAATGATTCTCTTTCAACTACTAAAGTTGAGCGCAAAATTGTATCAAAGTCAAGAAAAAAAATAATAGGGCTTGATTAAATTTAAAGATTATGTTATATGGATAATTTTGAGAAGAAATCCTCATGCTCGCAACTTCATGCATTTAGAAAGTTAAATAGAGAATATTTAATGTGATATTATCTTCAATCAAAAACTTCACATCATGCTAAAAAGAACATGATTGGAATCTAGTAATGCTCATTATTTTATTGACGATAGCACTTTTATGCATAGATATTGAGCTAAAAGATCTTTAACTTATTACTCACAAAGGTATTGTTCACATCTTATTCTCTATTCCATAAGTGAAAAACTTATTAGTGTCGCACTGCTCAAGAAAATTTCAACACCAAAATGCATAGTGACCCACTATTTACTGAAACTCTTTAAAATGACTGCTCTCTCAGATGATCACCAACCACAAAAACCTTCGTACATATTGAGATATCTCAGAACTTTCCTACACATGCAGTGCTACCACATATTGTACTTGTTTTTATTGAATTATAAGCCCTTCACATTCAAACAATAGTGATCATATCACTGTTACCACCTCCAAGACAATCTACACTAGGGTTTGGAATTTAACTCGAAACTCGAAACTTGAAAATCGCCCAAAACACACTTGAATTTTGAGTCGAATCAAACTCGACTAGAAACTTTCGAGTTGAACGGGTTGAATCAAACACAATTCGAGTTGAGTTCCAGTTGGGCTCGACTCAAATCAAATTGAATTCAAGTCACTAGAAATATAGTCACCCAAAATATATTAAAAAACTTATATCATCCGACAAAAGTACTTAATAGCTCCGTCGATAAAGCCGTTCCTCTTCCATTCATATGGCCTGAGTTTGATACTCGCTTCAGCCAAAAATTCATTGTTTTATAAAAAAAAACTTTTTTTATAAAAAAGAATAATTTTGGCCATCGCAAGAATTAAACACAGGTACAAGGGATAAAACTAAGACACCATTATTAATAGACTGCAAAATTTCTTCTGTAAATGGCACAAGTGTTTTTATTTTATATATTTCGAATCTAACTTTAATCAAATTCGAGTCAGTTTGAACTAGAACTTTTTTGAATCGAATAGACTCGTCTCAAACTCGATTTGAGTTCGAGTCAAGTTTGAGTCATACTCAACTCAAAGATTTTGAGTTCACATCTGAGCTAGCTCAACCGAACTCAAATCAAATTCCAACTTTAATATACACTCACTATATTTATATTATACATGTTTGTCATGCCCCTTCTAACCATGAGAAAAGAATGAATTATTTAACTCTCTAAAAAATTATGGCAACAATTTCATACTTACTAGATAGAATGGAATCACTAAAAATTTATTTATAATAAATTATACTTTCATACTTATAGAATGACAATATTTTGGGTTGTGTAGAGCTGGTATAAGACTAATGGCATGCTAAAATTCTTCTTGATAAATAAGGTTCATAATCACTAGCAGTATTTAGAGAATAATCCACCAAGAAGTGTTTCTATGTGCCTAGGGAAATTGATGCATCGCATCATCTAATTTAATATTATTAATAATAACTGATAATAATAATAATTTACATAGAATTTTTATAATGTAAGACTTACACCAAAGTTCAAATTTAAAATCTAAATTTTGAAGTTTAGAAGAAAAACTTTTGAAAATTAACAAGGATATGTTAATTGCAATAAATTCTTGATGTAGATTTAACATCAAAATTTATATTCAAATATATAATGATTGCTTAAAAAAATACATGAAGTGCTCTTATCATTGAATAGACTTTATGAGCAAATTTATCTTGAGGTAAATTTGAATAAATGAACCAAAATTTCCTGAATAAGTGAATGAGTTTGCTCATATATAAGATGCTGGATTTCTTATAAATGCAAGACCCTTTACTTAGTGTTCCTTCAATTTGCAAGGGAACACTTTCAATAGAAATTGTTTGTGCTCAAAATTAAATTTGGCATTTAATGCAACATGATTATGCAAACATAACGTGATATGCTTGGATAAAGGAAATAGGCCCAATTAATATACAATAGTTCCAGCATCAAGGTCTACATAAGATCCAGCCTACCAAATTCAGAAGGCACTAAGCCAAAACATTAACGAAAACTAATTAATAACATATATATCATAAGACACCTCATCCAAGAAGGTAAGGTTATAATACTATCCATCTAGACCACTTAAATGCTATAAATCCCACTTTTATAGGATAAAAAAGAACTCAACTCTCAAGCATTCTCGTTTAACTAAGTGGCATCCTAAATTAAATGTTGAATTATTTGATTGCATTATATTTAAATCAATTGAATTGAAATTTCTAGTTTAAAGAGAAATATTTTTGACATTGGTCCCTTTTTCCTAACTTTTGAATTCCTTTTAAATCAGAAATAATTAGACATAATTACTTCATATTTAATCATCCATTAATTTAAAATTGAATGTATACAAAAGGGAATATAAATTATAACTGGGACAGATTTGAACATCACAGAATTAGAAAATGAATATGTTTTTGCATATCTCCCTCTCTCCCCTCCCTTAGAGCAAACAACCATCTTCCCCATAACTCCTTTTCCAAGAGTTCATCCCCCTTGTACTGTTCTTTTTTATTTTTCTCATCAATTTTCCAGGAAAACCGCAGCCTTCCCCTTCCTCCAATGCAAGCTTGCAATCTTACCTCTCTTACTCACACCTGCCGTTATTCCCTACTACTAACTCCTACTATTCCAATAAGTTTCCAGAATTACAAAAATTGTTGTCCAGAAAGAAGTAACCTTAGTGCTTTCTCACAGTAACCTTGCTTCTTTCTCAGAATAGTTTCTTTACCTTCCAAAAAGCCTAAAATTCCACTTAATTAAGCTTCTTAACTAGCCCTATGAAAATACTACATGTGCACTGGAGATTATTGAGACACTAGAGAAATCTAATCCAACATCATATAATAGAAAATAAAAAAGAGAGTGGAGCAGAAATATCAACTGCTTGCTCACAATGATAAAGTTAAGCTTCTAGCTTTAAATTATATTAAGGGGCTCATTGGTTTGATGTAACTCGTGTGTAAAGTACAAGGCTTTCTAGGATTTTTAAATTTTGTTTATTCGGTTTTCTGTAAAAATTTTCAATGTATAATTGGGGAGAAAGTTTTGCCCCACTCTTCACAAAAAGGTGAGTCAATCGGTGGAAATGATTTATGCTGTGTAATCCACAATTACAAGGCATAATCCTCAATCACACAGTGTTAATCTGCGATCATGTGGTGTAAGTTGGCCTCACTGCATCATTCATGGCTCTCGTCATCATCGTGGCAGCCTGTGTCGTCAATCGTTTGTGTTGTCATCCTTGTCGTCGCCCTCGTCATCATCCTTGTCATCCATCGCCCTTAGTCTTCCATATGCATCATACTCGGCCTCATCGTCATACCAGCCGATGTAGTCTGTGTTTTTTATTTAAAAAAAATTACATTGAGTCAAAATACACCCAATCAAATACTTCAAAAATATTTACACCGAAAAACATTTACCTAAAAAAATATTTACAATGAAATTATTTTACTCCAGTATTCTTTCTACCTCAAACCAAATAGCCCCTAAATTATTAGTGCATCTAACCTAACTTTGAGCACACTTTCAGTTCATTCCTCCCTAATAATACATCACTAGGTCTATGCCAACGCAAGTAGAATACTACCCCCAAAACCAAGAAATCTCCTTGCACAACACTTGAAGGGAAGACATTCAACATTACTCACAATTCGAAACTGAAAATATAGAATTTTACAAACTAAACTTGAGTTTATATATAGTTCAACCCACAAAGTTAAGCTCTTCAAACTTGAAGATTGTAAACTTAGTTGGCTCCAAAATGAGTCTGATTAAAATTTTAATTAATGTTCATAAGAAAATCCCAAAATTTCAGTATCTTTTAACAAAAAGAGATTTCCAAACTTCTTTCCCAACGCAGCCTCATCTCCATGAAAGCAGGTAAATGCGTGATAATTGTCTTTCTAGAAGAAATCAAAGGTCCATACAAAACAGTGTATTAAGTTATATCCACCAAGTTAGCAAATACACCCCAACAGTTATGGGAAGTCTACAAAGCAGCTTTAAACATCTTATCTAATATGTTGCAACATAACAATACTGTACCTAATGTATAAAACAAGCAACCAAAAAGAAATCCACACTAATAGCTCTCAGCAGAAAACTCATGGCAAACAATCCACGACCTGTGAACAAAGTTCCGTCAAAAAATTTAAGTTAAACGGATTAATTTACTCAAACCAAATAAATACATCTATGCTGAGAAAATAAAATGCAGTGTTTCAAACAATTACAATTCTTCTCAATAATCAAATAAAAAATGGTTGGATTGGACAAATCCATGCTTCTAGCAATGCTCTGAAGCTAATAAATGTGATGAGTTTCATTAAATATGGTTGACTAGGACAAATTCAGCCAAGATATATTTAACAGTTGATATGTGGGGACCTGATGGCGGGTTAGCGGGAGCTAATCCAACATCGATTTTGGGGTAAGTCCCCTAGCCGCAGATCATATTGAGTGGTTTAGAAGACAAAATATATAGACATCAAACATAGCTAATTTATTCATAATTTACAAATTTTGATTACAGAGGTCAAAATAAAAGTAACAAACTTTAAATAAAGAGTCAAAAAGAGCGATAAATTAGCAGATAGCAGTATCAGCACTGCTTGGTTCTTTAGCACCTTTCCTCTAGGACGAGACCCTGAACTGGGTACGTTTTAAAGTGTGGGCATTTGAATACCAGTTAATTGTGAGACTAAGTATTGATAGATGTTAACTTTACAATTATTAAATAATAAGCAAAATAATCAATAATTTGACAGGAAATAAGAAAACGTACAATTTTATCCCTGCAAATATATTTCAATTACACTGAAACTTTTGCATAAAAATAAATGCAGTCACAAAAATAAATATAGAATTTTAGTGTTTTATATCTAGCACAAAGCATGATTTTGTTGGGCAAGTACAAAATTAAAAAAAAGTGGGATTCTATTTTATGTTACATATCCCAACTTCCCTCTATACTTTTCCCCTCAAAAGCTTATCAGTATAGGCTCCTTATGACTCCCGATGTCGGACAGTCTCATCCTAGCAGTTATCTGATCAGACTAAAAATAGGTCAACAGTGAATCCGTGCTACTCAATTATCCAAATTTTTTCATATATCATTTTATGTGACTTTTAAAAGTATTTTTATCAAATTTGTGCGATACTAAGTGGAAAAACATATTAAACAAGAGTAATAAATGACATCGGGTACACTTTTCTTCAAGTTTGAAAAGTGCAACAGTTGATTGAATCTGCATGAATTTTTGATATTTAAATTAACCTTTATAGCCAATACTTAGAGATTTATGAAAACAAAACAGTATGATATTTTTATGAGTATTTAATATCTTCTTTTTTATTCTATTTTCTTTCACTCTCTCTTCTTGATAGAAGACAGAATTTTAAATTACTAAGAGGTAGCAATAATATTTATAGTAGCATTATTATTATCATTATTTAATAAAATAATGATAATAATAATGTATGAAAGAAAAAATAGAATAGAAATGATTGAATTGAAATTGACAGAAAGTTATAAAAAAAAAATAATAATAATAAAGAAACGACGGAATGAAAATAACTTAAATGAATTTGAGAAAATGGTAATAGTAGTCATTTTATAATATTTGTATTATTATTATTATTAATTAATGACAACAATAATAATGATAATGATATAATAGAGATAATATAATTATTATTATTATGAAAATAAGTACAGAAAAAAAATACAAAATTTCTCCTCTTTTTTTCCTTCTCTTTTCCTTTTCCTCTCACCTAGGGTTAGAGTTGTCAAAAACCGGAGAGAGGCTGGACGTGGCTGAAGGGGGCCGGAGGGGGTGGCCGGAGTGGGGTGCCCGGAGCAGAGGAGTCGGCGGCTGACTGGGCTGTTGGGAGAGCTAAGGGAGTTTTAGGGTCAGTGAAGGGGTAGGGGGGTATATATAGAAGGAGGGAAAGAGAGAGGGGGGATGGCCAGCCAGCTGGTCGCCCGATCGGCGCATACCAGCCGCCGAACAAGCGGCGCGCGTGCTTGAGATACGGCGTGGGTTCCGTCTACGTCTGCAGACTCAGTTGAGCTACAAAGTCTGCGCCTTGGCGTCTGGGGGGGAACAGAGGAAGGAAAAGAAAAAAATTAGAATAAATATTTGTAATTAAATTTTTCGCATTTTTTCGCCGTCTGACTTTTCAAAAATAACAAAATTTGACACGGAGATGTGTTATGATGTAACGAACACCCTCGTGCCAAAAATTTTTGATTCAAAGTAATATTTTATTTTAAATTAATTTCTGAAGTTTAAAACTTTAAAAATTAATAGAGATCGAACTAGAGCTCCAAAATTGATGAAACTTTTTTTGCAACTTTTAAATAATATACTTAACTCAATGACACAAAAATTGATGAATTTGAACTTGTATTTAATTTTCTCAATTTATTGAATTTAAAAAATTTAGAAATTAAAGTAGGAGTTTTCGTTATTCAGATTTCTCCCAAACTAGGGCATTTTGATCTAAGAACTATTTCTATCCAATGGTATTTTGGTTTGCCCTAATTTGAAGTTCCCCGGGATCCTGATTTCTGAGGCGGGATTTGACCTAATTTTGTGAAGTAACGATATTGGGTTGTTACAAACTCCCTACTTAAAAATGATGTCGTCCTCGACATCACGTAAAAAATTTAATTATGGGTGAGATTAATACCTGTTACTACGTTGTTGTCTGCAGGTGCTAAAATTGGAGTGAGCCTGTAAATCCGTGCAGGAACAGGATTACGAAGTGCGGGTTCTCTCTTTTGATTGGGTGTCAGTGCAGTTGGTGACCTTGGGGAGTTGGTGGGTTATGGGGCAGCTCCCCTTGTTTGGGCACAGAACGGGGTTACAGCGGTTGTTGTGTTTGTGCCTCTTTTAATGGTCACTCCGTCTATTGTTCTCACGGATTGACATTCCCGAATTTGGTGGTCGGGCTTGCCGCACATAAAACACATTTTACCTTCATTGTAGCACTTGTCGTAGGGATGAGGTCTCCAACAATCTCTCTTATTCCTTGCCCGGGATTCTCAGAAGTTAGCTGAAAGATTTTAGCATATGGGTTGGTTTGTTGTGTTTTAAAAGTCCCTTCATCCTTTGTGGGATGATCCAATATCTTCCATTGTCCTGTGTGATTAGAAAGCTTGCTATTTTCTTCGGGTTCCATGATTAATGCACATTCTAAAAGTTCAGAGAAATGAGTATGCCTAAATGGAAGTAGGTTCCAACGGAGAGTGTCCTTCATCCCTGATAAAAGGTTGCACCATGCTTTCTCTTTACTTATCAAGTTCTGAGCGTACCTTGACATTCTCGTGAACTCGGCCACATAGTTGGCCACAGAATTGCTACCCTGAACCAATTTCATGAATTGGTTCATCATGATGTTTTGGGCAGCTTGTGGGACATATTTGGCTTGGAATACTTTAGAGAATGCTTCACAACTTATATTCTCCAATTCTATGCCAATGAAATCAGTGCTGGCGATGGATTCCCACCATCGGTTAGCTTCGCCTTTAAATAAGTAGCGAGTCACTTGTACCGCTTTTTTGTTTGGACACTCCATATTTATCTTCTTTATCTCTCTTAGCCAGTCTTCTGCCTCCATAGGGCAAGTAGTTCCATGAAATACTGGTAGATTTAATTTGAGGAAAGATTGAAAATTTCCATCAAAACGATGCTTTTGGAGTAATTGAACGGAGTTTGATAGTGCTGCTTTCTTTTGGTTAGCTAGGAGCTCTAGAATAGCTTCCACGAAGCAAACGTTGATACTTTTTGAAACCTCCATTGATATAGGTGCCTTGATTGGAGTTTTTGTTGGGGTGTTCATAAATCCTTCATCTGAATTCATATTTTTGCCTAAAGGTTGAAAGCATAAATTACATAGGTTAATGTTATCCTTCTCTCTTCTCAAAATGAATAATAATTTGACATTTATATATTATATCTTAAATTTACACTCAATCCTGATCTGATACCAACTGTGGGGACCGATGGCGGGTTAGCAAGAGCTAATCCAGCACTAGTTTTGGGGTAAGTCCCCTAGCCGCAGGATCATATTAAGTGGCTTAAAAGACAAAATATGTAAACATCAAATATAATTTATTTATTCATAATTCACAAATTTTTTATTACAAAGGTCAAAATAAAAGTTACAAACTTTAAAAAAAAAAGTCAAAAATAGCGATAAATCAGCAGGTAGCAGTATTAGCACTACTTTGTTCTTTAGCACGTTTCCTCTAGGATGAGCTCCTGAACTGGGTGCATTTCAAAAGTACGGGTATTTAAATACAAGTTAGTTATGAGACTAAGTACTGATAGATGTCAACTTTACAATTATTAAATAATAAGCAAAATAATCAATAATTTGATAAAAATAAGAAAAAGTACAAATTTATCCATGCAAACTAATTTCAATTGCACTGAAACTTTTGCATAAAAATAATTACAGTCACAAAAATAAATATAGAATTTTAGTGTTTGATATCTGATGCAAAACATGATTTTGTTGGGAAAGTGCAAAATCGAGGAAAAGAGTGATTTCAATTTTTTTATTACATAATCCAACTTCCATCTATATCTACCCCCTCAAATGCTTATTAGTATAGGCTCCTAAAGACTCCCGATGTCGGACAGCCCCGTCCTAACAGTTGTCTGATCAGATTAAAAATAAATTAACAATGAACCCGTGCTAATCTGTTATCCAAACTTTTTCATATATCATTTTATGTGACTTTTACAATCATCAAATTTGAGCGATGCTGAACGGAAAATCATATTAAACAAGAGTAATAAAAGATATTTAGTATATTTTTCTTTAAGTATCAAAAGTACAATAGTTGATTGAATCTACATAAGTTTTTGATATTTTTAATAAGCCTTTATAATAGCCAATACTTAGAGATTTATGAAAACAAAGTAGTATGACATTTTTATGAGTATTTAAAATCTTTTTTTCTATTCTATTTTTTTTTCACTCTCTTTTCTTGATAGAAGACAGAATTTTAAGTTACTGAGGGTAGCAATAATATTTATAGTAGCGTTATTATTATGATTATTTAATAAAATAATAATAATAATAATGCAAGAAAGAAAAAGATGGAATTAAAATGACTGAATTGAAATTGGCAGAAAGTAATAATAATAATAAAGAAAAAAATGACGAAATGAAAATAACTGAAATGAATTTGACAAAATGATAATAGTAGTCATTTTATAACATTTGTGCTGTTATTATTATTAATTAATGACAACAATAATTATAATAATGACATAATAGAGATAATATAATTATTATTATTAAGAAAATAAAGAAAAAAAAATGCAAAATATTTCCTCTTTTTTTCCTCATTTTCCTTCTCCTCTCACCTAGGGTTAGGGTTGCCAGAAACCGAAGGGAGGTCAGACGTGGCTGAAGGGGGCCGGAGGGAATGACCGGAGTGGGGTGGCCGGAGCAAGGGAGGCGGCAGCTGGCTGGGCTATGGGAGGAGAAGGTTCTGGCTGTAGGGAGAGCTGAGGGAGTTTTAGGGTTAGTGAAGGGGTAGAGAGGTATATATAGGAGGGAAGGAAAGGGGGGGATGGCCGGCCAGCTGGTCGGCGCGGGCGCATGAGATACAGACTCAGTCGAGCAACAGAGTCTGCGCCTTAGCGTCATAGGGGGGCAAGGAAAGAAAAGGAAAAATTTAGAATAAATATTTGCAATTAAATATTTTGCATTTTTCCGCCGTGACTTTCAAAAATAACAAAACTTGACACAGAAGTGTGTTATGATGTAATGAACACTCTTACGCCAAAAATTTTGATTCGGAGCAACATTTTATTTTAAATTAATTTTGAGGTTTGAAACTTCAAAAATTAATTGAGATTGATCCGAAGCTCCAAAATCGATGAAATTTTTTGTGCAGCTTTTAAATAATATACTTAACCCAATGACACAAAAATCGATGAATTTGGACTTGTATTTAATTTTCTCAATTTATTGAATAAAAAAAATCAGAAATTAAAGCTGGAGTTTCCGTTATCCAGATTTCCCCCAAACTAGGACATTTTAATCTAAAAACTATTTCTATCCAATGGTATTTTGGTTTGGCCTAATTTGAAGTTCTCCCAGATCTTGATTTCTGAGGCGGGATTTGACCTAATCTTGTGAAGTAACAATATTAAGTCGTTACATGATACCCATCTAGCAAATCTAACTAAAATTCTAAGCCTTTCATAAAAAAAATTCAAGAGACAGCATGACCAGGCCTATACAAAAAAAGCACATTTAAATCCACCATCACTTGCAAGTATAATCTCATAATTATCTTAGCATTAAAATGTGTGTTTAATTATTAAGTAATCAAATGAAAACTCAAAAGGAAGAGTTGCAATGACTTTTTTGTTAGCAACAAGTTCAAAAATGTGGCTTATTTTTCTCTTGAAATTTGTGTAAAAAATGTAAATATTAAGCTCAAGGGATTAAAACCAGGGCATCAACCAAGTAATTATCAATTGAGCCAATCTTTGCCTAATAGCCTCTGCCTGCAGAGCTCTAGTAAATTGGGATTACCAAGCTTCAATAGCTCGACATTGTCAATCTTAAAAACACTAACAGTAGCTCACATCAGGCATTAGAACTTGCCAAAGAAAAAAATTTGGCAATCAACTCATCTTTGCACCTAAACTCAATTACATAATAAATTATTAAAATATCCTTATGATTATAGTTACCATAAAACATTATTAGAATATTCTTGTTGGAATGCTTGTTGAATTGTAGTTTATTAAATAATCTTTATTGTATTGCCATAAATGGCCCGATTCTGTACTAAAAATAGACTAGTATTTCTTATGACTTTATATAAAAATTCTTTTATTCTTCCTCCGTTTTCTATAATTCCTTATTCTATCTTCAATAATACTTCTTTTTATGAGTCTCCGATACATGAAGTTTATTGAACAGGATAGGAAAGCCCAATACGGACATATGAATTATGTTTAAGGCACTAGATAGTAAAATTCATGGACAGAGAAAATTGCATGCATGGTGCTAATAAGGTAGTTTTGCCCTTGATCAATTCAGGAAATAAAAAAGGAGGGTAACCAAGAATGTATTCATTACACAAAGATAACATAGAAAAAACTTGCTGGATAAATGCCACTAATTACAAAACAAATAATTATAAGTTAGACCTAACGCAAATGTGAGTTACCATCAGGAGAACAACAAAGATAAAGCATCCAAAAGAATCACTGAGTTACAATAAAGGTTGTACAGTCTTTAATAGTCAAAATGACTATCGTCTAGATGAAGAAGAAGAGCCAAAAAGATGATTTACCTATAAGCAAAACAAAAAATAAATCTATCAACTTATGATGGTACTCCAAAAACCAAGTTAGATGAAAAGTTAAACTGATTTACATGATAATACATAGAGCAAAAATTTACCTTTTCAAGACTCGATTCAACCAAGAATGCCCTAATTTGGTGAAACGAACAAATCAGGTCCAAGCGAAACAATGTCAATTTGACTATATATAAGCAATCATTTTGAGAAGAATCTTATACAGTGGATATGATAAAAGATGAACGAAATGGCATAGATTACTACAAAACCAATTATCCAAAGAATACATTATTGAATTTTGCAAGCAAACTCGCACAGGATCAATTTGGAAGAAATGACATCAATTACTACAAAACCAATTATCCAAAGAATACATTATTGAATTTTGCTAGCAAAATCTCACAATGAGTCTCCAAAATGACATCTCAGTGCTAAGTACACACAACACTGCATTACAGCATTGCTATTGAGCTAACTTTAATCCCAAGATTACACAATAGAATATGGTTAATATGTTCTTAAATGGGAGCCTTCCTTAATGACATCTCAATACTAAGCACATGAGACAGCATTACAGCATTAATATCAAGCTAAATATTGGACAATGTGTAAAGAGAAAATTTCCTCTGAGAAGTCGAACAATAAAATGATAGAGAGCAAAAAAATCATAAGAACCGAGAGCTCAAGACAAAGGCTAACTAGTAGTCAACTGACCAATGACACCATTTAGAATATCAGTCATCAAAAACACAAGTGCCAAAAAGTACATCACGAGCTTTTATCCAAGAGATTTAAGAGCACCAAAAAAACAAAGTTGCAATGACAACTAAGAAAATCAACGAAGATAGAAATTTAAAATAGAAATTACCTAGAAAACATGTCAAAGAGAAAAATATTACTAAGGGATGATAATCCAAAAGAATTGAGAAAACCTTTTCACATCCAAATTGAAGCCAAGTAAGAGGTAGTGATTGCATCTTTTACTCAATCTGCAATAATGCAATTTCCAAGAATCTAATAAAATGGGTAAGAACTCAAGACAACTCGACATTCAAGGTCTTATTCTTAGTTAAGTTAATCATCAATTGGTATTCCATATTAAATTTGCAATTACCAAGGTAATATCAATAAGGTTTAATGTAAAGTACTACCTCTTAAGATTTGTCAATGGATATTTGGGAGTTCCTACCTAAGGGGTCAAAAAATTATATTTTAACGGCAAAGGTAGTAACATATCATCATCGAGGGGAAGAAATTCAACCTCTACCGAGACAAGCTTGATATGTCAGCTGAGAACAAGATTTAATGAATGAATAATGCTTGTCAAAAGTATGCAATCCGCTTCATTAGTCAGCCATGCCAAAGAAGATAAGCACAAGCTTAGCCACAAACTAAAGATCGACCAAAGAGAAAAGTTGGTCCTCGTTGAGCGTGGAACCTGATTTGATGATTAAAGAAGATGCTGGCAAAGTTCCAGTGGGTTCCGAGGCAAGGCGTCATTTCCCAACAAAGAGTTGGACGCCCCGGCGCACCCCGGGAGCCCAACAGGGCCTGTAGCCCAAGGAGGCGCCCAGGCGAACCCAGACGCACCAAACAACACTTGCAGGCCGAGGAGGGGGGCGCCTAGGCACTCCCCAAGCACCCCAGGCGCCAGTTGTTGTCTGTCACCAAGAGACGAATGCCCAAATGCACCCAAGTGCCCGTGAAGATCTAAGTCGAGACGCGGGTGCCCAGGCGCCTGTGGCGAACTTAAATAGAAAGAAATGTGTCCCAAGGGTTCTAAAGCCAGTTAGGGAAAAATTAGGGCTCGTTTTAAGCCCCGTATAAAATCCAAAGTATTGGGTGCAAAAGTGTACAGAAAAGGCGTGCAACAAAAAGTGCAAATCTAGGCTGTGCAAGGGGATGCAGCCAAAGGACGCAGCTAAGGGCTGCAGTGGGAGGGTGCAGAAGTGGCTACACCGGAAGCCGCAATGGAAGGCTACACCGATGATTGTACGAAAGGGTGATTGCACAAGGGCTGTAGTAGCAGTGACGGTAACAGAGTGCTGAAACGGTGTCTACAACGAAGGGCTAAAGCGATGACTGTGGTGGTGACTGTAGGGGAGTTGCTGTGTGAGCAATCGCAAGTGTTGTTGTTGTGGTAATATAGACAACACTGAGAGATATTGAGATGTGAAAAAAAGAAAAGTGTTAAAGGTTTGGGTGTGTAGAAGTACCAGGCGGAACGAGTATTCTCCTTCTTCCTCAGTAGCTAAGTTCTATGTAAGCGATGCTTGTGTACTATTGTATAATCAAGAGTTGAGTTAGAGAACCAGGGGAATGGCATAGAGAGAAGGATGCTAGGGTTTGTGTGATTTCTTTGGCGGTATAATTTTCCTCTTCTTCCAAGGGTTAGGATTCTCAAGAATAACTCTAATCATTTGATTGTCTTTATATAGTAAGTTTCTTATGATGGTTTGGCTCTGTTATTTTTTCCAAATTTTAGATTTTTATATAAATTCTTGTGTTTGGATGTTTGTGACTTGTACATGTGAAATTTGTGCTCTTGTGTGAGTTTTGAGTTTTGCTTTAGTAAACTCAACTCAAACCACTTGTATAATCCTAATAGCCCTTTTATACTAGCATGAGGGGTCTGCAATTGCGAAAATTGATTAAGAAATATAATGTGCTTTTAGAGCATCTAAGAATATTACCCCTAAAGCGGGCCCTAAATTACAAGATCCAACTGTACATAGTTTCAAGTCTACCTAACTTAAGAATGTACCAAAGTTTGGTACTTACAATGAGACGATCAAGAGCAAGTAGTGAAGCTCCCAAAGAAATGAGTCATGAGATCAAATACTTCAGCATATGAATTATCGATCGTGATGATGACAAAAAAGAACAAAGAATGTGCTACAACTATCGTGCATTGAAAAAGATAATGATGAAGAGCCAATGTCAACTCCTAATAATAGACAATTAACTAGAACAGCCTATATAGGTCACTATCATTTTCAATAGCTTTTCCCAAGTAAATAAGATCATTCTGAGCAACTTGATAAGCTGTTAATGCTGTCAAAGGAAGTACAAGCTATCACTTCATGCCAAGAGGTTTGCATTCAAGTTGACATCACTTGTGTACCTTAGACTCAAGATCGACTAAAGGGAAATTAAAATGGACCCCACCAAGATCAAGGTCATTCATAGTTAGCTAAGACTAGATAATGCATCCAAAGAAGCTTCATTTGTTCCAATGTGTGCAAAAATTCATAATAAATTTCACAGTCATTGCCAACTTAATCAATTAACAAAAGTGTGTTGATAATTTTAGTGGAAGCCAAGTTACAAAAGAGAAAAGCTAAACATTGAATCTAGCCCTATCAACCTTATTAAAACCATTTGAAGTGGAGGCTATATCATTGAGATATGCACATGGTACCATGCCAATGCAATGAAGACATGTCGCTTACTTATTTGAGCTATCACAAGGTTGCGGGAAAACTACCCAATCTACAATAAAAAGTTGCTTGCTCTGCGCAACGTAATTAAGCATTGGAGGCATTATTTGCTCAATAAGAAGAGTATGATTTATATCGAGCACAAGCCACTAAAGTGCATTCAAACACAATCAAAACTATAGCTGGCTCAACATATGAATAATATTTCCAACCATCAATAGTTTAACCTGATCAGTTATAAGAAGTGTAGAGTAGCTTAGCTAATATGATTCGTACCTTCCGACTTGAGAAATAAGTAGCGGAGTGTAAGCATAATGAAGACTTCTAAGAAAATTCAGCGTACCAAGATAGAGCAACCTCTAGCCAAGCTACTAAATGTTTGAATCTTAAGTATAGTTCCCAGGTTAATGTGCTACATTAAAGAGCGGAGCTATGCATACCTAGCTAAGACTAGTCTTTGAAGGTAGCTGGAAACTTTGGAGTCGGGTAGATGCTTATTAATCTACAACAATACACTATCTACCCAATTAAGGAAGCAGGCCTCACTTGGTGCACCTGAGGATCTGTTCTCTATTGTATCTCAAAGTCGACTAACACTAAATAAAGCATATAAATGATATTGAGCTGAGAATGATCGTGAAAAAGCATCTCCATAGATTTCTTTAAGAAGTTACCAAATGATAAAGAGAGTGCACAACTATATCATTATAGAAGTGGACCAAATTATAAGAAAATGGCAATCTTGTATCGTTCAAGAACATTATCACTGTTGAAGAAGCGACAAGAAAATTTCTAAACATGTAGAGATGAAGCATAGACCTTTGAGCTCTATTAAATTCAATCGAGATGCTCGAATTCTCATTAGTTTATGAGATCATACAAGCAATGATGAATACTACGATGAAGCGAAGCACATGATTCTATTTATAGATTGAAAGACAAACTGAAGTGAATAACTAAACTATGGTGCATATATTAATTATATTATTTGCAAATTTAAATAGCCAATAACTTTGGATAAGAGAATAACTTACATACAGTTCATGTTTAACTGTGCCATATAGAAATTCACATCTATAACTCCTAAAATTATGTATGGGCTATCTATTACAAAATTCATTTGAATTGTAGCTATCAAAAGAGGCCCTGACCTATATCGATGAAAGAGATCGGTTTAGAACAAAAATTCCTTTAAGGAATCAAAAAGATACAATCCAATGTGGAATAACAATTCAAATCATCCCAGCAACAATAAATAAGGCAAGGCATAATAAGACTGCGTAGAAAAGGCCTTTAAGTTGAACGGCCTAGTATGGTTTCACATATCCAACAATTAACTTAGAGTAGATTGGAGAGAGCACAAAAGTGAAGTATAGAATAGAATTGGTGAGCATGCACCTATTGAAGCTCCCTATCTGCATCAAGATGTACTCGCCCATGAATATCGAGCACCACAATAGAGCATTTAATGCAGTGAAGGTATTGTTCTCAATTGTTAAAAAATTTTTAGGCCAAAAAAATGATCTATGAGAACAAATTGTCAAATTAGATAGTTTCCTATTTCCAACCAAGGGAGCAAGCAATCAAGAGTCAAAATGGCATACCTACCAAGATACTCTTTATCGTGCAATCTCTATCAGCCAAACTCGCAAGTTTGAGCTCCAATAATTCAAGATCAACAAGGTTCAGTAGCTCAACATTCTTGATCTTAAAAATTCAATAAATTTGCCTAAGTCTCAGCAACTCGAATCAGAACTTAGTCTGTAAAAAGAATAGATAATCAATGCATTTTTGGCTCCTAAATATTGTGCATAGAAAATTACTAAAAAGAGCTTGCAATTACGTTTGTTAAATAACATATTACTAAAATAATTGTTATGGTTGTTGGATAGTGGTTTATCTAATTACCCTTATAATATGATTATAAAAGGAAAATTCTATAATATGAAGAGATTGTTAAGTCATCCGACATAAAATGAAAACACTCTTCTTCCTCTATTTTTTGTAATTCCTAATATATTTGCAATTTCTCCTTCAATATTCCCCTAATTTGTGAGTTGATTATACAATGCAAAAATCCAAATTGCCATACAAATCATATTTTAGTTTTTCAAATTAAGTTACATCTAAATAAAATATCCAAAACCAGCTCAAATCACATAAGCAACATCTATAGACACTGCATTGTACCTAGTCCTATCAATAAATAGTTATCTAAATCAAAACCAAGTACCTTTGATATAAAAAGTTATTGTCTTACCTAGCCAGCTAACATGATTGTGGATGGAATCAAGGTTTCGAATTCATATAAAATGTCTTAAATAGTCTTAAACATAACATCAATGAATTTTCAAAATCATCAACTACCTCAAAAAATTTAACCATAAGCTTTACAAAATTTTGAAATAATACAACTCCCATTCAATCAATTTCAATATAAAATATAGATATAATAAAATCCATGATGAGCAATAAAATTTCACAAAGATTCCTGCAAGTCATAAATATCTCTACAAATCTCATGATCATAATCATATTGGTAAATTTCAATTTGTTTCCCCAACACACCTAAATGAATGTTACGAATAGAGTTTAACTAAGCCAGTTAGATGATACTTAAAACACACAATGGAAAAAGGCATAACATATACTGAAATTATATTCCATTTATTCTTACATACTGGGGGTACAAATGATTGAGTATCAATATTGATCAATTGAACAAACCTCGAGTATGTAGTAAATCTCGTATACACAAGAAGTTAGAACTTACTCAAAATTTACAGTGATTTGAAAGCATTCTTGGGTGACAATTTGTAGAGGTCATCTCTCTTTAACTGTTAAGTTCAATGTAACGCTAAATTTAAATAAAAAAGATTTAAGATCCTTGATGATTTCAAAATATGGTAAAAGTTTTTCCAAGTAGCCAATAACAATTTTGATCTTTATTTTCTCCTTCATACTCATTTAATAACCTTTAGCCAATGCAGTTAATTTTGATGATGCAGATCACCTTAAATGTTTCATTAAACTAAAGTTGTTATTTAAGAAAATATATCAATGTATAAATAATGAATTGATGTTATTAATGTATATATGAAAATTACAAGTTATTTTTATATCAATGTATATACATGAAAATTATTAATTTTATTTTTATTTCATTATCATTACCTATCCTGAAATATAAATAATGAATTGAGTTTTTATAGGAAGTTTATATGTAGCTATTTTCAGAGCAGTCTTAGCTATATTTTCTAATACTCCACTCATTTCATAGATTATTTGTCCTGATTTAATAACAGAAACCCAATATTCAGGGGATCCTTTGCTTGTACCCATATGTGTTTCTTTAGGTCTTAGAGTAACAGGTTTATCCGAGAATATACGTACCCATAATTTTCCCCCATGACGCGTATATCTCGATATTGATCTTTGTCCTACTTCTATTTGCCTAGCTGTGATCCAAGCAGGTTCAAGTGCTTTTACCGCATATCTGCCAAAACAAATACGATTACCTCGGCAAGATATCCCTTTCATTCTACCTCTATGTTGTTTACAAGATCTTGTTTTTTGTGGGTTATAGTTAATGGTTATATCAAAATATCATCTCTACTATAGAACCGGAAATGAAAGTATACATTGGCACCAATTTGTAATATTAAAAATAGAATAAACATTGGCACCAATTTGTAAGCATTTTTGTTATGCAGTTGTCCACATCATAAGGACCACTATGATGACATTTTAGCACAAACAATGTTCTGATACAAATCTATTGTAAAATGATTAATGGTATGGTCTTTCATATATGCAAATAATAATTGCATGCATAAGAAAATAGAAGATTCACTGGGAATAAACTTTTAAAACTATTATGAAATATTTTGATCAAAACAAAAACAAACATTCTCTAAACTTAGAAATAACGAAATAGTCACAAAATATGAAAAACATCAATATGAAAATAATGGCATTTAAAACTAATAAACAAAAGAAGTTTACTACAGGAAAAAGGTAAAGAATGAAATTACCAATTTAAAACAATGGCATTTAAAACTAATTTATATCATGTCATTTTTTCTAGAATTAAAAGTACAAAACTTGCCAATGACGATTACTACAGGAAAAAGGTAAAGAATGAAATTACCAAAATAAAAAGTAACTAGGACTCAAGTTTATGCAAGGAGATTATTTCACCAAAACTTAGTTTGCTTGCAAGTGAAGGAATTTAGAACATCCAACAACAGTAAGATTAAGACTTTAAGAGAAATTTTAATGCAAGCCATACTTGATTAATTACATGCTTCAAACCATTATTATATGCACCAAAATATGCATGAGCATGATTTGGTTGATTCTAAAATCAACCTAACTTATTTAGATTAAATTTCCATTCAAACTTTGATTCCCATTTTTTATTGTTGCTTGACTAAGTGAGAAAAAAATTCTATGGCTTCTACATTGTAAAACAATTCAAGGTAGGCTAAGATTTCTGATGAACATATTTTAGCATAAAGACAATGTAGCCAGCATATTAAATAATAAGACCAAAGAAAAATTCACAGCGATGGCCCTCAATTGAAAGATAACTCGCACTAAACATCACGTAAACTATTTTCAATTTTCACTCAACAAAATTAATAGATATTAAAAAAGAAATATAGATACCAATTAAGTAAATATATTAAAACAACTATGTATCGACACTTACCTAAATCGGGCGATATGTATCCCGTCGTGTTATAATCCTTCCCGCCTTCGCTTCTTTCCTTTTTCGAGTGTTATGTTACCTTACATTCGCTATAAATATCGGGCATAGTCCGTGTAATACATCAGATAAGGAAATCGCAAGTGCACTTCTTTAGTTCACTTCTTCTGCAGGTTCTTCAACATGGTATCAAAGAGATCGGTAACGCTCCACTGTCTTTCTTCTCGGCCGATGTCCCTCAGGGTTTGCCTTCCCTCAGGTCTCACCTCTGCTGAACGAGACGCTCTTCTCCACCTCTGCTCAACCCTCGTTCAAAGATGGATGGAGCCAAGCGCCTTTCCAGCTCTCCCGTTGGAGGAAAAACCAATGACTTCCCACCTCCGTCTTTACAACGCTGAAGATCGGTAACACTGCATCTCTGTCCAGCGTACATCACGTTCTAAACGATAATCTCGACAAAAACAACTACGCCATATGGAGATCGCAGTTCATCCCAATTTTTCGCACTTATAATCCTATAGGGTATGTAGCCAGAACTCTCACCCCTCCCTCGCAGACTCTACCAAGCATCTCTCCCAATCCCGATTACCCAACTTGGTTTTACACCGATCAACTGACCTTGAGCTGAATTATCTCCCCCCCACTGAATCTACCTCGCTCAGGTTCTTGGTTGACTCCTCTCCTGCAATATGGCGTGCTCTTGCTAAGATATACGCCTCTACCTCCTAGATCGCATCCAACAACTGGAATTTAAATTTTGCTCCATCAAGAAAGCAAATCTTTCCATGGCCGACTATCTACAGCAGGTCATAAATATAGGGCATAATCTTACAATTTCTAGTTCCCCCCTTCTGAACAACAGATTGTGCTAAGTATTTTCGCTAGCCTTTGGCCAGAATACTGCTCTCTCACCACAATCGTCACAACCCGTCTAGACCCCATCTCTATGGACTAACTCTATGGCATTCTTCTCAACCACGAACACCTCTACTAGACAGAATTCTCGCTCATGGTCCCTGTCGTTGCCAACCCACTGTTCCTTCTGCTCATTCCTTTTCTCCATTCTTTCGAGGTTGTGGCCGAGCCAGAAGTTGTGGTTGTTCATCTGGACGTGGCAAAACAACATTGTTTGCCATGTATGCAATCGCACCGGTAACTCCACCATTACTTGTTACCATCGTTAAAATATCAACTCTTATCCACCTCAACGCCCACCGCCAACACCGCATGCCTTTCACACTATTTCAGACGGTTGGTTCCCAGATTCAGGTGCAACTCATCACATAACATCCAATCTGCAACAACTTCATCTGTCGCAACCTTAGATCGGAACTGAGGGTGTTGTTCATGTGGGAATTGGGAAATAGCCACGCTCTTGACATCCACCATACAGACAGTTCTTCTATACACATTTCTTATTCTAACTTTCTTTTATCCAATGTGTTACATGTACCTCAAATTACAAAGAACTTACTATTTGTTAATCAGTTTACTAAATATAACATAGTTTTTACTGAATTCCATCCAAATTTTTGTGCTGCGAAAGATATCTGCAGCAAAAAGGAACTCCTCTGGGGAATGCTTGATCAAGGCTTGTATTAGTTTCCAATGCAACAAATCTCTTCTTCTCCTCATGCTTACCATTGCACCAGCTCGCTCGCATTCATGTGGCACAACCATCTTGTTCACCCCAATATCCATTCATTGTGAAAAGCACTTCCAAAAATTAATGTTTCTTTTTCTTCATTTACTTGTCATTCTTGTATTCAAGCTAAAGGTCATATATTGATGTTTGTGGCCCTTGTTCTACTTCATCCATTACTAGCCATGACTATTACATTATTTTTGAAGATGCTTGCACTCATTTTTGTTGGTTCTATCTACTTAAAATAAAAGTGATGCTCTTTCTGCTTCATGAAATTCAAAACTATGGCAAAAAATTTATATGAGCATCGTATAAAACAATTACAATCTAACAATAAAGGAGAATTTTTAAAATTTACCTCTACTCTTGAAAAAATTTGGCATCATTCATTGCTTCAGTGCTCCCTAGACTCCTCAACAAAATGGAACTGTTGAACGCAAATATCGGCACATCACTGAAATCGGTCATGCTTTGCTCACCACCTCCGTCTTACCCAAAACCTAATGGATTTATGCTTTTTAAACTGCAAATTATTTAATCAATCAACACCATTCACAAAATCTCCATAACAAATCTCCGTTTGAACTTCTCCACAACAAACTCCCTAATTACTCTAAACTTCGTACCTTCGGCTTTCTTTGTTTCCCTAGGCTTCGTCCTCACACAAAATTCAAAATCAACAACAGATCCACACCCTGCATATTTATTGGCTACAGTGGCTCCCATGTTGCATATATATGTCTTGATCACCCTCGAACCAACTGTATTTTTATTTCCACTCATGTCATGTTTGATGAACTACACTTTCCCAATATCCCTTCCACAACTGCCATTCCACCCTTCACAAACTCCATTCGTGTTCATATACCTGTTCATCTCTAGCAATCCCCAACACCTGCACCATCTTCATTCTTAGTCTGCCCCACCATTCCTTTCACAGGATTGCTACCTACTCCTACATACCCTCCCTCAGATCCAACTTCTACATCCCACCAGCTTATAACATATACTTACAGAAAAAGGCAAATCCCTTCATGTGCTCCCAATGAAAATCTTACTCCTACTCAACATTCATTACAGCCTCAACATCCTCCTACCATTCCTCATTCATCTACTTCCATCCCCACTTCTCTACTGCTACCACATCCCCACAGATCCCACCACCACCTACATTACCGCCTTCCCATCACAACCTCCATCATCCACCAATTCTTATCCAATGATTACTAGACTCAAATCTGGCAATTCAAAACTCATATACACAAAACACCCCCCTATGTCAATGTTAGATTGCTGCCCCTGTTGTTCCCCCTCCTCCCACCCATTTTTCCCAAGCATCTCAACATCCTGATGGATTGCTGCTATGAACATTGAATTCAATGCCTTGATCAAGAACAAGATATGGGACTCTTGTTCCCCAGAGAGCTGACATGAGTATTATATCATATAAATGGCTATTCAAATGCAAATTAAATCCGGATGGCACCATACCATACACAAATACAAAGCTCGTCTTGTTGCCCGGGGTTGTCATCAACAAGGTCCTGATTATGAGGAGATATTCAGTTCGGTCATCAAACACGTGACAATCCGAGTGATTGTACTCTGGTCGTAACCTCCAACTTGGTGTTAAACTTTGACATTGCCTTTCTCAAAGGGGATCTCACAGAAACAATTTATATGGCTCAACGGGATGCTTTCAAAAATACTACTTATCCCAACCATATATGCAAATTGAACAAAGTCATTTACAATCTTAAACAAGCTCCACGTGCTTGGTTTCACAATTTATCTTTCTTTCTTTCAACAAATCGCTTTCAGCATAGTTATACTGACAGTTCTCTATTTATTTTCAGCAAGAACAAAACCCTTATGTTTCTGCTTGTCTATGTTGATGACATACTTCTGACAGAGAACAATACTACTAACCTCCTCACATTCATATAGAAATTGGGTTAGGTCTTTGCCATTAAAGATCTAGTTCCTCCCAATTTTTTGGGAATCACATTCAGACAGAGTGATGCTGCTTTACTATTATCCCAATCAACATATATTACCTCTATTTTACAACAAATCAACATGCTTGGATGCAAACCTTCAACTTGTCCAATGGTTGCCTCTTCCACCAATGCTGCAATCACACCCCTCCAAGGCGCAGACATCACCAACTGTCAAAGTATAGCAAGTGTTCTCTAATATCTGCTCCTAACTCGGGCGGACATTTCTTACAGTGTCAACAAAATCTGTTAGTCCATGCACGCTCCTACAACAGTTCACTGGCTAGAGCTCAAACGCATCCTCCCCTATCTCAAAGGCACACTTGACTACTGTCTTCCTGTAAAATTTGCACCACATCATTTTTTGTCCACTTATACAGATGCTGATTGGGCCAGTTGTCCAACTGATCGAAAATCAACTGCAAGTTACCACGTCTTTATGGGACCTAATCTTATTTGTTGGTCCTCCATGAAGCTATCTACAGTTACCCAATCTAGTATTGAAGACGACTACAAAGTTATTGCCAACACAACAAGTGAAATCATGTGGATCGTTCACCTTCTTCGTGACATCCTCACGACTTCGTTCCAACCATTTGGTGCGACAATGTCGGCGCCACTTATCTTTCTACCAACCCAGTTCTCCATACATGGATGCAACATGTTGAGATTGATTATCATTTTGTTCATGAACTTGTGGCTTCCCATGTTGTTCAAATCTGCCACATTCCATCTCAACAACAGCTTGCAAATATTCTTACCAACCTCTTCCGCCAAAACGGTTCAAAGAACTCACATTCAAGCTCGTCACTTCAGCCGTGCCACACTTGAGGGGGTGTATTAAAATAAATTCGTATCGGCACTAACATAAACCGGCCGATACTTATCCTGTCATGTTCTAATTCTTCCCGCCTTCGCGTCTTTCCTTTTCCAAGTCTTACATTACCTTACAGTCGTTATATATATCAGGCAGAGCCCGGGTAATACGTGACAGAAAAAAATCGTGAGGGCGCTTCTTCAGTTCGCTTCTTCCGCCTGATCTTCAACATAATCAAGTATTACAAAGTAAATAACAAGAGCAGCTTTCTCTTTCTAAATGCTTCAAACTTAGTATGCAAGTAAAGCCAATATACTCACGATCTTAGCCAAAAGGCCGAGAGAGGTATACGTCCAACTATTATTATTTCATTTCTTCAGTAATTGGCGGCATGATTAATATTAATAACATTGAACCTTTTTGCTATTTTACACATGCAAGCTTATTTATATGGACAGAAAGCACAAGCAAATCAAAATACAAGGAAAAATAAATGACAATGATGAATGTGGATTATAAAATAAAATTCAAAATGCATCTTTACCGAATTATAACACTATAAAGCTAAGTCAAAAAGAAAACTAAAAAGCTGTTGCTTTCTATCAATTTTGTAATATCAGAATAAAAAGAATCAATGTGTACAGCCATCGTTCTCACACTGTTACAAATTTTTACTTGGACGTCAAACAAAAAAGGCACAAATCCGGGTTCATCGGCATCCAAAAGCATAGCTGCCAGGTCATCAAATACAGAGAAAAAGCTATAAAACACCGCAAATCTATCAAAATTAACAAAACCCAGACAATCGCCATGTTCACTGGACTACCTCCAGTTCATCTACACAGAATGATCAAGTCGACAAAACTGAAATAAATAGAAAAAAGGAAAAATAAAGAACTCTAACCTGGTTCTCCCCCTTCTTCCCGTCCATCTCCAAGAAAGCCCGAGGACAGCTGAGATCTGAGAATCCAAGGGAAGTGGAAGTGTGCTTAATTAAGCTCAAAGCAATAACAAGTAAAAATAAATAAATTCATACAAGAAGAGGTTTGGTTCAGCTTAGAAGGAAAATGCGAGGAAATTATAATAATAATCTGATAAGAAATGTCGTTTATTTTATTTTATTTAAAATTCAGCGATTAATTTACGGGAATGCGATTAGATTAATTTACGAAAACGGAGCATGCAGCCGGCAGTGTTGTCCCGGTTCATAGCCAGGGTGTATACGATGAAATCATCGGATGCGTCCTATTTAACACAGCGCGGGCTTCGTGCCAAATCACGAGGCTTTATTTTGAACGCTGACTTTTATCCAAGCCGTCTTTGATGCTTGATTGGATAAGAGCCTGTTTTAGTATATTCTGTGCGCACCTGATCCGACATCATGCAATTAGATGCATCCAAATTTAAAAAAAAGTTAGTGCATCCAGGCTACACCATTCTGATAACCGCAGGTGCGTTTACCGCCCTGCATCGTAGCGCCCCCGTGCTATAAGATCGTTCCCGCAAAATTCACATGTTTACCGGGCCCTTTTCTTCGGCTCGCTACGAGCTCAGCTTGGACCGGGCCCTTTTCTTCGGCTCACTACGAGCTCATCTTGGACCGGGCCCTTTTCTTCGGCTCACTACGAGCTCATCTTGGACCGGGCCGAGCTCAGCCCAACCTGACATTATACATTATAATACAAGAGCAAAATGACAAAAAAAAAAAAAAAAGTATCAAATATTGTATGAATATTTAATCATTATTTGATAAATTTTTGGATGAAAAGTTATGTATTTGAGCCAATAATAGAGAAATAAAATTGGAGATCCAAATCCTGCGTACACTGATTGATAGCAACACAGCAACAGTTAGATAAAAATACAAATCAAATACTTCGATCAAATTTTAAATACTGTCAAATTGTTAAAAAATTTTAAGAAATATGTTTTATTAAATAAATTTGATAAAATTAAATAAAAATAATAATACATAATCACCGATCCATTTGTATTGCTATATAACTCTCAAATATCTTCCAATAAGTATTAATAATTAAGATTTAAAAAATTAAATAGAATAAAAAAAATATTATTAAATTTATTTTTCTGTGAAACCTATAAAAATATATTTTTAAATCTTAAATCTTAATCATTCATACATTTTAAAAAATATTTGAGAGCTAAATAATATTTTTCTTATAATTTTTCATATTATAATATCAGATTTTGTGAAAAATATTAAGATTAACTTCTGTTGAATAAAAAAACATAGAATAATGAATATGAAAAATTTCATTATTTAATAATGTTATTATAATGGAATATGGACCAATAAAAAAGATCTATGTATCATTGAAAAAAATTTATAAAAAAAAAAAAATTAAAATTACATTTATGGCAAGCTTTGCCTACGAACATGAATGAATGATTACATATTATTTTTAGATTGCAGACATATCAGTACATATTTTATGTATTCTGGAAAAAACTATAATATTTTTAAGCAATTTGTCCAATTGGTAAGCTTTCTAAATACAAAGATTTGTCTGTGAAGACAAAAAATCACGTAAAAATGTTATTATGAGCATCTTAACAACGGCATTAGCATAATCTAATACACTTTAGATCTTAAAATCCTTTAGCCAAACATTACGAATGCTGATGAGGTCATTACACAAGTAATGCAATATAAAAATACATATATTAATAAGATTAAATAAAAAAAGATGAATAATACTATATTGTCCAAATAATAGTTCAAATAGTATAAAAGTGAAGAAAAAGGCAAAAAAAAAAAAAGATAATAATACATAATCACACCCATCTAACGGTTAGAAATTTTTTTTAAAGCATTTTGAATTATTACTTGGGCAGGACAATCAATTAAATGCATGGATTAAAGTAACAAAGACACAAGTCAGTGTAGCACTCTACTAATTGAAAGCTGCAACGGGCGGTCGGATACAATTTTAAAAATGGGCTTTAGATGCATAGCACCCATATCTCTACAATTATATATATATATATATATATATATATATATATATATGTTAAGCAACCAAACTTTAATATTTACAAATAATTCACTTATATTGAAAATATTAAAGTTTGGATGCCGCTGGATATGCATATTATTATAAAGCTAAGGGAGCTACGCAAGTAAAAAACCTTTTATAAAACTAACTAACTGCGAAACTCTACAAAGCAGGCCTAATAATAATTAGTAACTATAAGCTACTTAGCACGGCTGGTTCTCAAGGAAAGGGCTTTGAGCCACCACTTAGATTTGCTTCCTGTGAGTTGGCTGCTGCATCTATCCTTTCTTTGTTCAATGTTAGAGCCTTCACAACGTGATTTAAAGCATGCAGAACCATTTTTTTCACCTGCCAAATCAATCACTTATCAGCTTCAAGCTTGATTTATATTTAGCATTCAGGCTTAGCGAGAGTGTTAGTGACCTCCAGTTTGTCTTCCTTTTCCATGTGTTCGCGTGGAAGCTTGCGTAATTCTTCGGTTAACCTCATGCACTCGCTTATATTTTCCGGAGACACAAAGTCAAGAGCTACTTTTATGCAAGACTGTCAAATGTAAAAACTTAATTTCAGCTCCTCAGCTAAACTAGTTTGCTATATCTATATATATATATATATATATATATATATATATATATTTATTTATTTATTTATTTATTTATTTATTTATGTGTGTGTGTGATTCTCATTAGGATCGCTTCATAACATAGAGAAATGAGAGAAACTCATGATTAGCATACCTTGAGGTTCCTGACTTGATGTGGACAACCAGCAGGGATGAAAACAGCCTCTCCGAGCTTCTGAACAAACGACCATGGCTCAATTCCTAGGCAAGCAATTAGAGAATGAGAGAGCTTAAATAAAACCAAGCGAACATGATAACATCAAAAGAACAAAACCACCAAAAAATAAATAAAACAGTAAAGCTATACCGTATTCCTCCTTAAGTTTTCTTTTGTGATTCATTGATAAATAGAAACACTGGTCGTGTATAGGATGAGACACCTATTAAAACAGTGCTCATTTCAATCAAATTTTCAATTAATTCTAAGTTATAAGCCATAACAATCACTATTTTTAATTTAGTACAACATACTGTACCATCTCTACTGGAGCATCGTAAATATGTTTGAACTCTCTGAAATGTTTCCTAAGATACTCTTTTAATTTTGGGGCATCTTCTCTACGGAAGATATCCCATAAAGCACCAGCTTTTTCTTCTTCTTCATCCATTGCATCTGGCCGTTGAGAAACATCTGCTTCCATCAATTTTTTGGGGAAAATCACATCTCTTGGAAATGCAGCTCCATCCGAAAGCAAGATTAAACCTTGCTTATCAAAAGTTGAATCTAAAGAGCTGTTGATATCAGAACACTTTTTAACTTCACAAAGTGAATCAACATTAATGGGAATTGACAATGCTTCATTTTCCATGACATGAGTTTCACAATCAATTTTTGTATTATCGATGTCAGATATCCCCTTTCCAACGAGCTCCTGCTGGTTCTTGCAATTTAAAGAGCTTTTCACATCATCTTGCCTGCTTTCCACATGCGGCTTCACAGCAGTTTCCCTTTGTTTCTTCTTTTTTAATACATCCATCTTAAGAAGCTGTTTCTTTTTAAGGGAAGCTTTAGCAGTGTGTGTTAATATATTAACCTACAGATTTTATTTAAGAAACCGATTAGAAATAAAAAGAAACAAATAAGTATGCAGGGAACAATAAAATTTTAACCATTTGATTTTCAAGCATTATAATTTACCTCCATACAATCTTTAGAAATAAAAGAGAAGAGGAGAGCAAAACAGGATAGAAAAAAATTCACTTGAAGCACAATAACCTGGTAGCTTAAGATTCTATATTGAGTAAAGAAGGTAGGAGGAAAAACATCACTTGGCTTCAAAGTAACACTACATAAAGGAAAACATGTCCAAATTATGCTACAATTGACTAACATAAAAACTGGGAAATAGTAGCGAAGGTGAAATCTGAGGCAACAAGCAGAAAAAGTGAAGGCCATTATATAAAATGAAAGCGCAAGAAAAGGGGACAGTGTAAATGATGACTAACTAAACAAAGTGATCACAGCAACACAATGCTGCGATCGGAATTCTGGTTAAGTCTTTCAAATTGATGTCAAATAAACTTTATAAAAGGTATTTTAACGCACAAATCAAATAACAGAACCAGTGCAAGAGGAGCCAGCCATTCATGTATCCACCTCTTTTTCAAGAGACATTCTTATCTTAAGAATACAAGCATATAAAATAACTGGATTTTGATGGATAGTGTGGCATTTCAACGTTGAAATAATTAGTAAATATGTATATATATATATATGTATATATATATATATATATAATTATCAACTAAAGGCAAATAATACCGCATCAGACATATCACAATGAAGTTTGGTGACAGAATCCCCTGAGCCCAATTCTTCAGCATATCCATAAGCTATGTATGTTTTTGGACCTAGATCAGGCTTCAAAAAATCACAAGGAATCATCCCAGCAAGATTAAGAAGGCCATCTCGAGGATTTGTATACTTTTGAAAAGGCAGAGCACAAATGAACTCGGCACCATGACGTGGTAGACGCTCCTCAAAGGAACTAGATGGAGGCCAATCTTTAAGCTTGAGCATCAATGGACAACCATCTGAATAACATCTTCCTGAAGAGTATCCTTGAAAAAACTTGTGAATATTTATCTCAACCTATAATCGAAAATAAAGATATCAACTCACAACAATAGAGTACAAGATTAAAATAAAATCAAGAAACAATTGATACTACTGTAATAATGTGGGAATAATTTTTGAATTAAAACAAAGCGAGAGCAAAAAATAACATCAAATAAACTGTTATTAAATGTGCATAGAAAATTATAATGAGAAGTAAATAAGAATATTCATATATCGAGCGAACCCCACAAATTTATAAGTTGAGGTTGATAATAAAAAATTGACATGATGATTGAAACAGAGATATTTTGTGTAGAACTAATGATATCATTTCTATGCAAGAAAAAGCAGCTAATGATAGATCTCAAATAAATTTTAAATATTAAAGAATAAATTGGTCATTTATATCCTAAAAGAATAAACCAAAACTATAACAGCATATCAATATATAGCTATATCAATATGTTCTCCAGTAGAATAGGGCAAAGCGAACATAACCCATCCTTAAGCAAGACATATACAACCAACCTCGCACCAAAATCGACAATCGATCGCTTTTACTTCAATATTTTCAGATTGAACCTTTCCCACTTTCGTCTCCCGCAATGCACGCCACATGACCATTGGTTCCCAGCTCAATCCAAATGACAAATCAAGTGCATCACGAACAATCACCGGTTCTCCTTTAGTCCAATGCTTTTGAAAATGTTTCACTTCCCCCTCTTGAATATGGCGAGCACTTGGACAGTATAAAAGATTATCATTGCCGCCTTTTCTAGATGCGGCTTTTCTCAATGTGTTATCACTATTTCCTGACACACAAAAACAAGAGCATGCTCCAGTATTTTCATGAGATTCAGCAAGTTCACAACTTTTAAGTTCAACAATGCTATTAGCCTTCTCTTCTAGCTCAAAAAGAATATCTTCTGGAAGAATATACTTCAGCTGCAAACAGGAATTACCACAACCTCCAATTACTTCTGGTGGGCAAGGAATACTACCATCTGCATTTGCTTTCCATTGCATCGGTGTATCAATAAGATCTTCAGAAACATTAGCATTTATTTCACATTGCCCATTAAGCCCAGACAAACAGCCTTCACGAAGCTCTTGGCAACAAGACAAGCATAGGTCGTAAGAGCAACTTGGACAACTTCTATGGAAATCTGCAATTGATGTCCTGCAGTAATTGCTGCAAAAAAAGTGCTTTAAAAAATTATCAAGGGTTTAAAATAAAAAATATATAACAGATAAAGGGTAATAGAAAGAAAACAAACCAATATACACGTTCATCCTTCCCACAAGGAGCTTGCTGTAAATTTATTTCAGTCAATGGAAGGCCTATTCATAAGAAATTCATAGGATGGTTTAGCAAGTCATGGTAATGACAATTCAAGAAGCAGGTAAACTAAATCATAGAAAAAATCACTACCTTTTATTCGAGCCTCGACTTCTTTTTCCATTTGTTGTTCCTTTCGTAGTTCTTTCAGCCATGGAAGCAGCAGACGCAGTACATATAAATAGCATCGTTGTTTTTCCTCCTCTTGAACCTCTCTTTTAAGTGGCTGATAAAATGTGCCAACATTTAAAAATTCATTTGATAATATGGTTTGAAAGGAAAACAAACAAGGGTTCAAAATAAACTGACAATAGATATTCCTTTCATTCGCAAGCATGATTTGCAATTGCAAACGAACTGACAAAATGGGCACTTCAGGGAAACATCATTAGGTGTCAGCTGAGGATACCTACACAACGTCAACCATTACATATTATGATAAAAGCATAAGAAAAAAATCAAAAGTAAAGTTTTACTTTAGTATATTATCATGGGCAGATTAAAAAAGTTGATAACAAAAATTTACTTTTAGGGCAACAACAAAAAACTAAAATAAAGAAAGCAAGTTTCTTCACTAAGCATGGACATTTTAGGTTGCTTAGTTCCTTTACATCAACCTGTTATAAGAAACAGAAATGTCCTAATAATTAGAAAATTATAAGACATTTATAGCCTATATCATTGGCATTCTAAATTTCACTAAAATCCTATAATTTGATTACATCAATAAACCAACTATTTTGGTCACATTTAGAAACATTTAGATGCCACGTTAACTTATAATCCATCTCATCATCATATGTGCAAGCACAAGATTTATGCTTTTCCTTGTTTTAGGTCAACTACACCATCACCCATTTTGCTCATACCACATGAGTAGCTGGCATAAAAGCATCCTACTTCTATGAACTAAGTGATAACTTTCTGTGGCATCCACACAAAGACAAATATTTTTATGTGTGGCTTTGTTTCAATGAATATTTAGGTATAATTACACCTATTGTTTGACAGCATTTCTGATCTTTATTAGAATTTAAATTTATTTCTATAAGAACTATCAAATCACTACTGGTCGAAAGTTACAAAATAATAAGTTTACAAGCACATAAATTAAAATAATTATAGTTTATCCATGCACGTATAATATAGAAAAAAGATAAAGATAAACACGCACCATCGTTTAATACATCGAAAACAGTATCGCTTTCTTTTACAAGTCATGCATCCCGCAACCTTTCCCTTGTAATTCCTTAGACATTGATGGCAAGGCAGTGAATCTTCATTGATCGATAACTTTCTCTTGGAACCCTAGCACCAATAAAAAGAACAAATTAAATTTCTAAACATAATAACACGAGAAAAAATAAAACAATAACAAATAGACCAAAATGTAAGCTCGTTACCTGCTCCTTCTCATTATCAAGATACATAGCAGCCTTCCTCTTCATATTCCTTACACATGATAAAATTCCAGCTTCAAATTTATCCCCATCACACAGCTGCCAAATTTCAACATTTTTTGAGAGAATAAAAATTATAAGAAAAAATTAAGGGGCTGTTTGGTTTGCTGACATTCAGTGTTATGTGATGTTATTTAAAATTGTAGATAAGAAAGTAGCTGTTTGGTTTAATGTCATTTGAGTAATGACATCTCAAAAATTACAAAAATGTCATTGTATAATGTTATCTGAATGTTGGTCGAAAATCAACCGACATTCAGATAACATTACGCCAATCTATTGCGGGAGAGGCGGGAGAGGTAGGGTACTTCGTGCGCGACTTGGAGATTCGACGCCGAGCCTTGCCTGCCGTCGCCGTCGTCGCTACCAGACGCACGGAAGGTCGCAATCGCCTCTCGCCGCTCGCGAGTTGAATCTATTGACGAATGAAGACAAAGACGAATCCATTGACGAGCGAAGACGAAGATGAATCCCGTGACGAACGAAGACAAAGACCTTCCTCGCTCGGGCAGAGCGCTTTCTCGTGCTTTATCTATCCCTGCTGAATGAGGATCGCGGTGACCACTTCGGCGGAGGTGGGCCAGAAGGCCGCAGCCCGTCGAAGCCCCCACTTCTTGGCTATGGGGAGGGCAGAAACCATGGTCACGTCCGCAACTTCAATCTCTCCGCCAATGTCGTCGCCACGCTCTCTTGATTGTGCTGCTGTGTTTTTGGTAACTCTCTAGGATTAAGCTCAGGCCACTCCAATGGTTGGTGCAATGGGTGTGAGGGTGCAAGGGCTGTTATTAGTGCTGTTAAGATCCTCTGGATGTTGTTGTATTCAATCATATTTTCTGGTTGGGCGCTCGGCTAGTTCATCCTATTTGTATGCAGTCGTACAACTCTCATCAAATTTTTATTTTGCAAGTTTATAGGATAGTTTGGTTTTTTCCTGCTTTTTGTGATTCATCCTCTTTGTATGCCTGAAATTGGTCTAAGATCTTAATCTGAGTATTATGTTATAATTCTGAATGCCTGAAATTGGTCTAAGATCTTAATCTGAGTATTATGTTATAATTCTGAATGCCTGAAATTGGTCTAAGATCTTAATCTGAGTATTATGTTATAATTCGACTATCTCTTCTGTTCACTCAGTACAAGGAGCATTATGAATTTGATATTTTCTGCAGGCTGTATTTAGCTTTGTATGAACTAATTTGGTATGAAGGAGACTGTGTTATATATATTATCTAGCCTAATATAGTTTCCATCTTCAATTTGTAATGAATTTTGGACTTGAAAATTTTGTTCTAAATGAAGTAAAGCGATAAATGGATGCTGTTGTAAATGTATAAATTGCTTAAGATCTAAAGTTCGTTTTTTTCTTTAAATGCAGGTTGCTGTTAATGTTCTTTGTTGCACCCAAACAGTGAATGGAACTATCTATTTTATCTGCTCTATCTTCTTTTTTTTTTCACAAAATTTTTTATAAAATGAAAGAGTCTTATTTGGGGGTATTCTTACCTCATGTGTAATATAACATGAATGACATTGAACCAAACAGCATATATCTGAATAACACCGACATCTATTATTTAAATAACACTGAACTAAACAGCCACTGTTATCTGAATAATACTGTTATCTGAATAACATGTTATCTGAATAACATGCTATCTTAATAACTTTTCAAATAACACTAACCAAACAGCCCCTAAATTCATAAAATAAATCTGTTGTAAAGAATTGATTCTTAAAATATAAAAACAAAAAAGAGTACAAATAAACAAAACTGATAACTCCATCACCTGCTCCTGTATCTTATTAAACTGTACTCTGGTAACCCACTTTCCCGTTGAAGACAAAATCTCAACATTTGAATCCTGTGCATCAAATTTACATTAAAATCAATTATTTCATAAAAAGAGGTGGGGTGTTATTCCTGAGACACCACCTAATAAATAGTTTAAGAGAGGGGTTTATATCCAAACTATTACAAAAAAAAAAAAAGCAAGAGAGGAAAATGCAGCTCAAAAAAGTAAAATTTTCAAATAAATAAACATTGAGAATATATGGGTTCATCACCTGATCCACCTTCTTATCAAGCTCAGGGCTAGTCTTTATCTTCCGATTAGCCACCCCAGTCACAAATTCATCATTCAGAGGTTTGTTTAAATAACAAGGAATGAACTCAGTTGAAGAACTTGTAATCAGATCTTTATTTTTCTTAAACTCCAAGCAAGTCTCCCTCTTCCGTTTCCTTGCTGAATTCCTAACCCTGCTATTCAGCGCTGCTTCATTGTGCTGTCATCAAAATTCACAATTTCATAAGACGGTGGGAGGTGTTATTTCTAATATATTGGCAATAAGAAAAGAGAAAAATATTGAAAAAAAGTTAGTACCCCTTAATATATCAAGACAAAAATTTGAAAGAGCGACAAATGCTGCCTAAAATTAACAAAAATATAGAAATTATTTAGGAATGAACAAATTGAATAGCTCACCATTTGATCCCACTTCTTTGCAAATTTTAATCGAGCTTTCCTCTTCCAATTCCTTACTGAAGTCGCAATCTCAGCATTTGAAACTTCATCAAACTAATGCCAAAATCAGCCATTAGACAAGAAGTAGGAAAAGGTGTTATTTCTAATGTATCATAGAAAAAGTAATAATAAAACAAAATAAAAAAAAAGGATTGTAACCATTTAAAATCACAAAATTATGCTATAAAGACAAATGCCTAAGAAATAAGCAAATGAGCAAGGAATGAACTAAACTGAAGAAGGCTCTGAGCAGCTAATCAGTCTTCCCCGTTTCCCCATGGAAGCCAAAAGCAAGTCATCTAATGCTTCTTCATTGAGCTGGCAACAAAATTCACAAAAGCAAATATGAAAGTTTGATAAATAACACAAAAGAATGAAAGAAGAACTCACAGTAAGGTCATGCTTCTTCTGAAACTCTAACAAGCAAGCTTTCCTCTTTCTCATCTCTGTGGAAGGCACAATCCCACCATCTGAGGCTTCTTTATAGAACTGACATAATAATCCACCAATATTTAAGCAGATTAACGGGTGGGATACGCTATTCCTAAAACGAGATATCACCAAATAAGTAACTCACCGCAGATGCCTGTTCTGAGGCCTTGTCTTCAAACACCTCTCCATAGCACTGTCATAATAAAAAAAATAGTAATAGACGAAGTATAATCTACTAGGATATTCAAAGAGAAAATGAAGGTGCTCGAAATGAAAATTTAATTTAGAAACCCACCTCTGCGTATCCGAAATCACTCCTACAACTTAATAATTCAGGTTCATTCTCCTCAACCGAGGGCCGCAGCTCCCATTCCTCCAATGCATAACAAAAGCAAACCAAGTACTGGTCAGTCGGATGAGAGAATCGTGGGCGGTAAGAGAAGGAAGGGGATTAATTACTCAAGGCGATGGCAGAGTTAGAAGAAAGTAATTCGCATTTATGATCGTCACCTGATCCCATCTGTTGCCCATGGAAGTTAACCTAAGCACATCAGTCTGCAAGTTCTTCCCAGGCTGAGAGTAATTTTTACTAACCCTAAAAAGCTCGCTTTCAGAATCTGACATTGCTGGAAACCATAAGCTGATTCACTCCTCGCTCTCTTTCTGATGTAACTTTGGTTTTTGATTTTAATAGAGCTTTTGCGGTGGAACTGAAATCCGTTATCCATCGCACCGGTGCGGAAGCCGGTAGATTCGGAACTTCCGCCGTCTCCGGCTTTTGACTCGGGCGCTCCTAAATGTTGGGAATAAGTACTGAGTGTAAATCTGTAAACATACTTTAAATAACATAGTAAATATTATAATTTTATTTTAAAAAATGAGAGAGCAGAACCTGGTTTTATATTTACTGGTGAGACTCGGTATCCTCTGAACTTGATGGTTGTTGCAAGATCCATGCATGAAATATATTGACATAGAGTTTGTTCTGAAAAGAAGAATCTGATTAATCCTGAGAACATTGGCGCCTTCCTTCCAACCGAAAAGTAGGGCTTTAACAGCAATCATATAGTCAAAGCCACCGGAAGATTGTATTTAGCCAATCATAGTAAACGGTAGGCATTGGAATGCCTATGTTGGGTCCGACGAAAACAGAACTATTATTGCACTGTAATGACATCTCTGACCATAGTAGAAAGCAACCGAAGCAATATTTTGCTTTGCAGATTGTTGTGAGGTTAGAAGTCAGGAGGCAAAAACATGGAAAAAGCCATAAGAACCATGTGTTGATTTAAAAGAAGGTTGAACATAATTTGAATTAGCCAAAATAAATTAAGGAGCTTATAGGGGTCTGGGTCCTCAGACGCCCCATTGACAGAGCAGCTAACGCTCAGGTGCGCCCAGGCGCTCGGCAGATAGAATAGCGGGCGCTTAGGTACAGTTTTACAGGCCCGATTTTTTAGGCCTATAAATATGTTTGTGGACCATTTTTAGGGCATCCATCTAAAAATTTCATGTTTACATGTGTGTGATAGCTTAAAGGTTACAATAAATCTCCATTGTTTGAGCTTATGAAGGGTTTCTAAACTCTAACATGTATTCTTCCTCCGGTATAATGAAAGTTATCTTCCTCTCTTCCTGTGAATATAGATGTGTATACCGAACCACGTAAATCTTTATACTTCTTGCTTGTGCTTAGATTATTTGTGTGCTTTCTTTATTTTTCATTCTCATGAAATGTCCATTGTTGGAGCTTAGGAAGGGTTTGTAAACCCTAATTTGTATTTTTTCTCCAGTACAGTGAAAGTTCTCTTCATCTATTCTCATGGATATAAGTGTTTACACCAAACCGCATAAATTTTTGTATTTTTTGCTTGTACTTCGATTTTTTATATGCTTTCTTTGTTTTTTATTCTTGTTGAGTTTGTGTGCTTTCGCATTCATCGTTTCTAATAAGTGGTATCAGAGAGAGGTTTGCAAGAGAAGTTATAGAAAATAGAGTTGAAGGAAAAGCTTCCAATTCTTCATCGTCATAGATGGTGGAGAGAACTTTTCACCAAGTTGTGATACATTTGACGAAGATAAGTTCGATGGAAAGAACAACATTGGAATGTGGAGATGCAAAGTCATTGATGCACTTTACACATTGAATATGGAGGGTGTTCTTGATAGAGAAGAAAAATCGGATAAGATATCAGAAAGATATTGGTTCAAGATGAACCGAAGCCCATGCGACTTAATTTGAAATTGTCTAACCCTAGATATAAAGTATGTGGTAATGATATAAACGTCGGCATGGAAGTTGCGGAAGCTCCTTGAGAGTAAATATTTGACAAAGAGCGCGGGGAATCATCTCCACATGAAGCTACATTTTTACAAATTTCAAATGCTACAAGGATCTCTATTGATGAACACCTTAATGAGTTCGCCAAACTATTGGTAGATCTATTGAATCTGTATGAGACTGTGGAGGATGAAGATAAGGCGCATCTATTATTAAACTCATTGCTAGATGAGTTTGAAAATTTTACAATGGCATTGATCCATGGGAAAGATGCTTTAAGATATAAGGAGGTGATTGTGGCCCTATTTAACTATGAGTTTTGAAGAAGTGATAAGGATTCAACCAAATCTGTAAAGACCCATATAAGTAGTAATAAGTAAAACTCTTAAGCATCGATGTGCCTTTTCAAATAACGGTGGATCTTGATAAGAACTCTAAAGTTAAGCGTGCTCAGGTGGGAGCACTCCTATGATGGGTGACCTGCTGAGAAATTATCTTCTAAGGGCAAAATAATGAAGTCTTTTAAGCCAAAGCGGATAATACTTTGGTGCTTAAGAATTTGGGCTATTAAAAATGGTATCAGTGTAGGCCATAAGGTGTCAGATAGGAGTTAAGTGCCATATAGGGCAAAGTAACACTTTATATGAGCAACCTCTTGAACCCATGATGGTTAATGTGCTACATTATTGTAGTACCTCTTAAATCTGTAGGGGTCACCTCTAATCTTATCTATCCAATGAATGGTTCTTGGATCTGTGTATGGATACTGATAATGAGGTCAGTTACTTAAGTTGTGGAGATTGTAAAGACCCATATAAGTAGTAATAGGTAAAACTCTTAAATATTGAGGCACCTTTTCAGATAACAGTGGAGCTCTTGATAAGAACTCCAAAGTTAAGTGTGTTTAGGTGGGAGCACTTCGAGGATGGATGACCAGCTATGAAGTTATCTTCTGAGGGCAAAATCATGAGGTTTTTTCAAGCCAAGGCGGATAATACCTTGGTGCTTAAGAGTTTGAGTTGTTACAAAATCAGAGATGGTAGAGGTACTTACACTCAAGAGGGGAAGAACATAGAAGAAAAAATAGTCTAATACCACTAAATTTTAATGTCTATTGATTAAGTTATGATTATTTTAATATTATGGTTCTACTTAAGATCATTAAGGTTTTAAGGAGTATGTTTCACATTGAAAAACACCTCCAAAATCACACAATACTTAATTTTACTAAATTCAGGTTTAATTTTGATATATTTTGGCCTTAATAGGGCCCTAGAGTCATTAAAATACAAAATATAATAAATATGGGCAATTCAAGGCAGCTTTGGGCACTTTCGGACAGTTCTGGGCACTACAACGCGTTGTGGCACTTTCAGCATACTGTGGCATGCTACAACATGCTATAGCATAGCTAACCCGAGACGCGAGCTCTACGTCAGTGTTTTTAAGCGATGTGGCAGTTTTCAACGTTATGGCGCACTGCAGCGCTTTCAGGCATTGGGTGCGCTAAACTACCCAATTTTCCAAGAGCTGGATGCTACGACGTACTATAATGCCCTTTGGCGAAGAGCTAGGCATGACGGTGCGCTATGGTGCACTACGGCGCTACGGCGGATTCAACCCGGGACTTGGGCGCTACGGCGCGCTATAGCGCCTGACGGCGATTTCGCTTGTGCGAAAACTGTAATGGGTCTTCTTTTGCACTCAAATACTCTCAATTTATAGCACCTCACATGTAGTGCCATATTTTGATGAAAATATATTTCTGAGACCTTTCCATTGATATTAATATCGGCACGAAATGATCATTTTAACGATGCAAACAATGAGGTTAAAGGTCTAGGTATACAGAAAGAAGAAAAAATAGAGCTGTTCATTTATCCTGAAATTTACTACCTTAATGAGCTATAATGGTTTTCATACTCAACTACAGATTCTTAGATACACGAGATAAACATGAGAATAAAAATGGAGTAGACATTAGATCATCCAATGGGGGAAACGGAGGTACCTTGGCTTTCAAATGAATGGAGGAAGAGAGCCCTGTTTTCTGCAGAACTTGGGGGCTTGAGGGCTTCTTTAGCAGAAAGCACAATAATAGAGGGAAGAGGAGGAGAGCTCAGCTGGCCAAATGGAGGAGGAGAGGTGTGACGACCGAGTAATCAAGTTTGAGAATTTCTAAATAATAAACTCATCATTTGAAATATAGAGAATAAGATAATAAAATTATAAGTTATTTATTCATCACAGAGCCAATCTTATAAAATTACATAAGTTCAATTATTATTACAATATATAATAAAATAAAATATATTCACTCTATTCTCACTTCTTCTTATAAGCTTCTCTTAAGTGAGTATTTTCTTAAGTTTTAATTTTCAAAACCTGAAATAATCATCAATAAAATCCGTTCCTATAGTACAAAAATTATCCATTAAGAATTATTTCTTAGCATTCTAAAATAGGTGTAAATCAAATGAAATGACAAGAAAATTAAATTTTCATATTAACGTGTAATAAAATAAATACTGCAAATTTTACCAAACTTGCCCTACATGTTAGATATAAAATTAAATATTTGAAAAGCATCAAGTGAAAAATTTTCAATTAAAAGTAAATTGTGACAAAAAGCTGAGTCCTGTGACTCATCATCCAATAGGTAAAACCTATTGGCTATGGAAGCTTTACACCACCTATCGGTAGTGCCTCATCTTATAGATGTAAAATGGTGTATCTTTCCTCTGAATCTTCTGCCCACTTCTATAAAGGCTATATCCCTCCTTATTTCATCGTGAGCTACTAGTAAGCTCTACATGTACATGTTACATTTTTATTTCTTCCTTCAAAGAAAAACACCAAAAAGAAAATTTCTTTTCTTTTTGTCGCACACTTCTATATGAATAATATTGCAATTTAATAAAATAGTTTGCATGATAAAATGAATAAACAATATTCAAATGAAAATAAGCTCAAAATTTAGATACTTAAAATAAAACTTAAGAATAATTTCTTACCTGACTTGAAGAATAATTTTCTTAAATTTGTTGATTTCAATCTATTAAATCAACATCTAAATTTGTTAATCAACTATCTTAATTCACTTTAAATTATTAATTTAATAAATTATATAAAAAAATTCATAATATTATTATTATGAGAAATTATATTTATAAATATTCCAAAGATCAAATTTATTACTTAAATTATTCATAAATATCAAAATTTATGTTTTTACAGCAATTATAAAGTTTGTAAATTAATTATATATCATTTGAAATGAAAATTTCATTTTTATAAAATTTTCTTTATTTTAACTAAAAAAATTAAGTTTTTAGCTAATTTTATGTTATCCAAAAAGTGTTCTTAGAGTGTTTATTTTTTGTTGATGTCTAAATATAAATTGTTATATATATATATATATATATATATCAGAGAATATGCATGCCAAAAATTATATTTAGATTCTCTGTATTTTGAAAATTATATTATTACAAACTTTGGAAAATTTTCTGAAATTCTAGAAATTTTACATAAGTTCAAATTTGTGATTTTTTAGCAAATTATAAGCACTTAAATGACCTTCTTAATGACATAATCAACTCAAGTAATTAACCGAGAAATTGCTCACAATATAACCAATATTATGTTTGCTAAATATCAACATCTAACGGTGCTTGGAATAAAAATTATACTAAGCTAAACATCAAGATAATTTTAGAAAAATCTATTTAAAATTTGAAGCTTTTTATGGTTTTTATTGAACTTTGAGAAATTTATCAAAATAAAATAATCTTGTATTAACCCTTTGCTTATCATGAGGAGATATAAATCAAATTGAAAGATGATTTGCATGCATGCTTTTATCTTATAAATAAAATGAGATGAGAAAAAATGATAATTACATTAAAGAAAAATTTGGAAGTTTGATGGAGAGTTCTTCTTTGGACCTCTTCTTTAAGATAATTTGAATATCTTATATAACTTCTTGAATCTCTAGGATAGCTTTGAGAGTACAAGAGATTTAGGAAAAAAAAAGAGATGTGGAGAAGTTCTTGAAAATGGAATGATAAGTATTTGAGAAGAAAAAAAATTTGGAAGTGATCGAAGGAGATAAAGGAGAGGTGTTTGCTAAAAGAGGAGAAGTCTAAATAGAGTTATAAATACTAAAAAATTAAATCAAATGGCATAATTAAGTCAAAATAAGAATGGATGATTTAGATTAAGAGGTGAATTTTGTCTTTATTTGAAATAAAAATAGGATAAGAATATTCATAAGGAGTATATTTGCAAAGATAAATTTTAAGAAAAGATAAAAATTACAAATTAACTCAATTTAAGTAAATAAATAATTAAATAAAAATTTAAATTTTTACAAATTTAGAAAATCAAAATTTAACGAAAATTAAATTTTAAAATATCAAATGAAATGTCTTGTTGATACGATTCTAATGATACCAAAAACATCAAATTTGAATGAACGGTTAAGCAACAATTAGCCTCAAAAATTTACAAAATATTTATTTATTTATTGACTATTTTTCAAAATAGTTTCAAAATTATGAAATTTTTTCCTTTAGCTTACTTCGACATGCTGAATCCAAAAATATCAAAAGTTTTCAATTTTGACACCTAAATATTTTTAAATAAATATTTTAATTTAAATTCTTATTAAAATAAGCATAAAAAATTCGAACATAAATTAATTTTCAAAAGTTGTCAAATATTCTCTAAAATTATTTCTAATATTACTATAATCATAATATGAAATAGTAAAAAATAGATAATTCAAATTAAATTTAATAATTATATTTAATTATATTTGAAATAAATGTATATTACAAGAGGACTTAGGGACCATCTTATAGGAAGAGGAGAAGGAGGGAGATGGATGGCTCCAGCTTGGAAGGTATGGCTCTTGGGTGGGATGATCTTGAGTAATCCCATCACAAGCTTGGGGAGAGGACTTAGCAGAAAATGGAGAGGAGAGGAGGATGACTGAGCCTTGGATGCGCAGGAAAGAAAAGAGGAAGCATATGCAGGATTTAGAGAGGGAGTTTGGTCCAGCTCAGGGAAAAGAAGGAGAATAAATAGATTATTTAAAGATTTTAACTTAATTTATTTAATTAATTAATACTTTAAAAATCAGATTAATAGACTAGCACCGAAAAATTCTAAAAATTCACCCCAAGCTAATTTGGGGGTGAGTAATACAACGACAAAGTCAGATTTAAATTCTGACGAGTATTTAATGTTCCTATTTTTTAGGGTATTTAATTACATTAAAATACTTGTGAAAATCCAATGACTTCCAAACACATCCAAAATATCACCTATAGCTAATTTTGGGGTGACGAGCGCAATGGCAAAGTCGGATTTCTATTTCGAGATCAAATTAAATATCTCAATTTCTAATTAATTAAATATTATTAAAATAATCCAAATATTAAATTGAGCTCCAAATCGCTCCAAATCTTCGTGGATTTATTCTAATGACTAGACTCAATAGAAAGATAATTATGATACAATTAAGTTAGGATTAAGCTAAGTAATAACCTAGGATTATTACAGGAGGTCAAATTAATTTATCTAATTTTTGAGGTCAATAAATTTGACTAAATTGCTAGTAAATCCAAATGTGATACGATAGATCCCAAGTTTTAAGGGTTAGTTCCTAATGGCATTATGAACATATTAGAGCATACATTAAGACTTGATTAGGCTTAAATTAAGTATGATAATAACCTATGTGTGACAACCCCAATATTGAGAATCACTTAACTCAACATTGATATGTTACCACAATACCTAACACTAGATTAGAAGAAAACTAATCCAACTCATTAGATATTGTGTTTGGCCAAGGATTTAGAAGATGGTCTTAAGTTACGATGGAAAGGAAATTTTGAATGGTGTTAAGTAATTTATATATGAATGTGCAATAAAATTAAACATATGATATTTCTAAGGAGACATGAGAATGTAATTCAAAATAATTGAGGTGAATACTTGTAATGTTAGACATGAAATTTTAGATATTTAATGAGTATTTGACATGTGAGTTATAAGTCTACATTTTTGCCAAATTATTATAAGTCCTAAAATTCTTAAAAAATTTTGTAGAGTTTTCTTTGTAAATGGCTAAGAAAATGCCTGCAAAGTAGACATACAAGACTTCCATTCCAATAGAAGTTATAATTTAAAAGAAAGATAACCTAAACTAACATGTAATCAATCCATTACATATGATTATTTAGTTCTAATTCTAGTATAGAGTTCAATCTATTACATATGATTGCCCATTTCCAATTCTAATATAAAGTCAATTTATTACATAAGATTGTTTATTTCCAATTCTAAAATAGAGTTCAATTCATTACATAGGATTGCTCATTTATAATTCTAAAAGTTCAAAGGGAGAAAATCACATGTGTAACAATTATCTACCTTAAAGTTCACTTCATCACAACATTAAATACTCACATGTCGATAAAGAAAAGCTTCTCAACATAAATAAGAAACTAGTTTCCAATTATATAAGTAATGTAATATACAACTAATTTCAATTAATATCATAAGTAGATATGTAACTAATAACTTAGTTAATATTCTTTTTTATATATTTGTAACCATCCATCCATTCAATACAATCATCCATTCAATACATTCATCCATTCATTCATCACAAGCATTTAAATATAAACTAAGCTCCAACATAAGTATAGTAAAAATAAAGTAAACAACATTTATTACAAACCAGTAGTAAACTTAAAGGAAAGAAAGAAATTGAAAGCTCACTTGAAATTTATATTAACTATATAATTTTAATATATGATAAGCAGAAGTAGTTAATTTTTAGCATTTAGTCCAGCTCCATTAGCCTCCAAATGCAGCTGATTTATCACATTTTGGCATTTAAATATGATAGGGCAAAGTCAAGAAATAGAAAATTTGGTTAGACTAAATAATCTAAATACATTTTAAGATTGGCTAAGTATATTATTATTTTAATTAGATATCACTACTAGTTACAAAATAGGCACAAGTATGGGTGCAATATAATAAGCATACAAGTGAGAAAAAGTAAGTAAGAAAAATGAAGTGAGTTAGAATACTCACTTAAGTATACATCCTAGCTTGCAAATAAAATAAGGGTAAGAGCATCCTAAATAGGCTAGAAATAAACTAATGTGCATATGAAAGTAAATGAAGTAAAGCATGTATATGTTCACCCTCTGAGAATGTGATGTTTTCTTATTACTCCTTTTTAGCCTGCCCTAGGCTGATCCAACATTTTAAACCCCTATTAATTTTAATATGAAAGTTTTAGTTATGCACAATGTCTTATATATATGATTTAATGAATAAGGCTCAAAGCTAAGCAAGCATTCAAGGAAATTTAATAATTCCAACTAATTGATATCCAAAATTATATATATTTTTAATGATCTACTTAATTATTGGAGCTAATTGAGCTCCTAATTAACTTTGAGATATTGATCTCATGTTAATTGTAAATATAATAGTAGTTGTAGTTTTGAAAGTAGTAAATTCAATTCAATTAGTATGATATGATAAAATAATTTATAAGTATAATTAATGCTATTAGAAACTAATTCTTATTCACATCCTAAATTATAAGATTCAATTATAATAATTAAATCAATGTTTAGGTGTCTAGTAGAAAGAGATTAAGATAAAGAAAATATCTAACTTAAGAAATTCAAAGTTAAGGTAAATTCACTAAAGTTCACTAGCTATGTTATAGTTTGAAGGATCTAACCAATCAACTACTAATCTGGCTAAGTTATAAGCAATTGAAAGGTTTAAGGTAAGTAATTGATAGAACTTAAGAACTATAAGTTCTAAATATTCTAATAGTTGATGTTTAAGGAAATTAATAGGATTCCTAAACTAATCTAAATAAGTTAGGGATTCCTATTATTAGATCTTAAAATAATCAAGAAAAGACTTTAGGGATTAGGATGAATGAACTAAGTTCTAATCTAATCACTAAAGCTAGATCTAGTTGATTCAATAATCTACAATTAAGAAGGCATTAAGACTAATTATTCTTAAAGGGTGTAACTAATTGATTTAGGGATCAACTATAGATCAAATTGTAAATCAATCATAGGATTTTTACCTTAGGGTTGAAAGGTGAATTAAGCACTTGGCAAATAATTCACATAGTTAGAAAATTGAGAACTAAGCTCAAACTAAATATAATCTAATTTGATAAGGGAGATAATAAATGTGATATATTAGATATTCTAGGATTTTATAAAACCTAAAACATGCTATCTATAATTTAGAATAATCACAATAATACTAAGTAAGAGTCAAAAACCTAAAATCATAAATTGTAGTCCAATAGAATTAATTTACATATAATTGAAATCCTTATACCATAAGGAGAAAAATAACACTAAGTATGTCAATTTTGGACAACTTTGGAAAATTAGGGTTTTTGTGACTCCTAATTAGAGTTAAAAAATGATTAAGAAAATTAGGATTCAAATGTTAAATTTGATTTCATATTATTGATCATCACATTTTTGTGAGTGAAATGAACTATTTGATTATTTAATTTGAACATTAAATGATCCAATTAAGTAATATGGAATGATGAAATTAATTTGTAATTAATTAATTAATCTTAAATATTGACTGATTAAAATATTTATCAAAATAAAAATTAAATTGCACATTATTAGTCTACTTATTTTTGTGATCAAATTAGTATATTATATCACATAGTTTGATTAAGTAAAATGGAAGTTATGGGTTAGTGAAATTTGCATTAAGATTAAATAAACATTTTTTTTAGATATAAAATCATTTATTAATAACAAAATATTTAATTACCATTGAACTTAATGGCGCAAGTACAAAATGTATGCGGGTGGCTATCATTTTAGTTTCCTCTTTTTATTTATTTATTATTTGGTAGAGTATATCCTAAGTTATAATCAAATGAATTAATAAAGGTTTCATTAATTATAACCTAATTAATTACCTAAAACTCAAGAATAATTATGTTAAGAAAAAATAAAATCGCAAGTCAATGCAGCACAGGAAGCGAGAAGACGCATGCCATTATTTCCAATCGCCATTTAATAATGTCGGTGCAGAAATTTAAAAGGTGACGCGTATTGATTCAGAAATCGACACGTGTCATCCTTCACTTCCGAGGAAGGGACGACCCGCGACTTAATGGGATCGGCCGGTTCAATGCTGAACCGAACAATATTGGATTCAGATGGAACCAAACAATGTTCATCTTCTTCCTTTAATAACAAAAAAATAAAAGAAATGAAATTAGGTTAACCCTAGATTCGCATTAAGATAGTTTCAGGAGGCGTACAACCCACCGATTCGAAGCTATCGAAAGGATCTATACAATGAACCATAAACCCCCATACCTTGGTACTTCTATACGTTGCAGAAATACAAAAATAAAAGGAATTAAATTGGTTGAATGGGGAGGCTCAATTCAAGTTCATTTAAGTTTAATATAAGCTCACTTTCTTAGTTTAAAGATCCTCAGCATGATATAAATATAATTTAAACAATAAAAAAAATGAGGGTATTAAGATATAATGGGGAGTACCTTACACCCACGATGCAGACAATGAAGGAAAGATTTAAGGTTTAGCCGATTAGAAGTTTAGCGTCGAAGGAAAGAACTCACAGCTCCTAGTTCACGCCTTAGCTTTCAAGAAGAATAGGAATGAGAAAAAGCTTCATTTCCTAGAGCAATTTGGGGGTGAAAGGACTTGGCATGTACGGTAACCATCCCACGATCGCGGACAGCAAGAGGCACAACGACGACGTACATGGAAGAGGACTCAGACGTTGGATCTAATGCGTGATCCAACGGCCAGATAAGTCCATCGCATGCTAGCCGTTTGATTGACTTAAGATGGTACGCGAGGGCCAAGATCAAAAAGAATTGATGTACAGTGCTTCACCCCGAACGGCGGATCCCTGCGGAAATAAAAATTAATCTAATTTAATTAAATAACTTATAATATATATATATTAATTAATTAAATTTATTATATATAATTAATATACACATTTTATTAATCAAAATAAAATAACTAAATGAACTCTAAAAAATCACAAATTCATCCTTACCTAATTGAGGTGAAAGGAACTCAAAAAACAAAACGATGTTTGCCTCAGAATCCAGCAACTGTTCTGATCGAATTTTTGATGAGAGATTAATTTAATTATCTTATTTTTTTGGGTATTTAAATATTATTAAAATATTCAGGAAAAAATCGATGACTTCCAAACACTTCCAAAATACCACCTATAACAGCCCAAACTCTTAAGCACCTATTGTCCGCTTTGGCCAGAAAGGCCTCACAATTTTGCCATCAAAAGATAACTTCCCAGTAGGTCACCCATTCTGGGAGCGCTTCAATTTGAGCACGCTTAACTTTAGAGTTCTTATCAGGAACTCCACCATTATCTAAAAAGGTGCTTCGATGTTTAAGAGTTTCGCTTATTACTACTTAAGTGGGTCTTCACAATCTCCCAAACTTAAGTAACTGACGTCCTCGTCAGTATCCACACACAGATCTAAGAACCATCCATTGAGTACATAGTAATAGAGGTGACCCCTACAGGCACAAGAGGTACCCACAACTATGTAGCACCTTAACCATCATGGGTTCAAGAGGCTGCTCACATGAAGTGGTACTTTATCCTGTATGGCACTTAGCTCCTATCTGACACCCTATGGTTTGCTCTGATACTATTTGTAATATCCCAAACTCTTAAGTACCAAGATATTGCCCGCTTTGGCTAGAAAGGCCTCACAATTTTGCCATCATAAGATAACTTCCTAGTAGGTCACCTATCCTGGAAGTGCTCCCACCTGAGCAAGCTTAACTTTGGAGTTATTATCAGGAACTCCACCATTATCTAAAAAGGCGCCTCGATATTTAAGAGTTTCATTTATTACTACTTAAGTGGGTCTTCACACCACCCCTAGTTAATTTGGGTGTGGTGAGTCCAATGGTGGACTCTGTTTTTAATTCTGAAGTCTAAATAAATTAGACATTCTCAGAATTATTAGAAAACTAGGAAATGTTGGAAATTGCCAAATGATCTCTAATTCGCATGAAAATTGAAATAGAGACTCATAGTACTATTATAAGACTAATTGAAAATAATTACAGTCTAATAGGTCACTAATTGATGGGTAATAACACTAGAGTTGTTACAGACTCCCCTCCTTAAAAGAGTGTCACCTATGACACACAACAAATAAAAATAAGGAAATTATAAATGCAAAGGAAGTCTTAAGAAATGATAACGAAATTAAAAGAACTAAATCTACCTGATTAAGAAAAGAATTATGGGAACTTCTTTAGCATGTCCTCTTCTCTCTCCCATGTGGCTTCACCAGCTGGATGATTCTGCTAGTGGACTTTGATCATAGGAATGATGCGGTTTCTTAACTGCTTAAGATCCCGCCCCAGAATCGCAACAGGTTTAATGATGAAAGTTAGATTAGGTTGTAGTTCCATTACATGTATCTGAACTTGCTGACTTGGATCTAGCAAACACCTTCTTAATGATGAAATATGAAACACATTATGTACAGTCGAGAAGTCTTCTGACAACTCTAATCTGTATGTAGATGTCCTAATTCTCTCAATCACTTCAAAGGGTCCTAAATACCTTAGATTCAGCTTTCCAGACACACCGAATCTCTGCACACCACGCATCGGGCTAATTTTAAGATAAGCTCTATCGCCTACTTGGAACTCCAACTGACGATGATAAGCATCATGATATTTTTTTTGTCTATCCTGAGCTGCAATCATATTACGTTTGATCAGTTGGACTTTCTTAGTAGTTTCTTCTACTAACTCAGAACCATAAAGTTGAGAGTCTCCTACTTCAATCCAAGCAATTGGAGTTGTACACCTCCTTCCATAAAGAGCTTCGTAAGGAGCCATACCAATACTGGATTGATAACTATTATTGTAGGCGAACTCAACTAACACTAAATGATCTTTCCATAATCCACCGAAGTCTAGAACACAAAGTGTGATGACCCACTTAAGTAGTAATAAGTGAAACTCTTAAATATCGAGGCGCCTTTTCAGATAACGGTGGAGTTCCTGATAAGAACTCCAAAGTTAAGCATGCTCAGGTGGGAGCACTCCCAGGATGGGTGACTTGCTGGGAAGTTATCTTCTGAGGGCAAAATCGTGAGGCCTTTCTAGCCAAAGCGGACAATACCTTGGTGCTTAAGAGTTTGAGCTGTTACAAATGGTATCAGAGAAAACCATAGGGTATCAGATATGAGCTAAGTGCCATACAGAGCAAAGTACCATTTCATGTGAGCAGCCTCTTGAACCCATGATGGTTAAGGTGCTACATGGTTGTGGGTACCTCTTGTGCCTGTAGGGGTCACCTCTAGTCCTATCTACCCAATGGATGGTTCTTGGATCTGTATGTGGATACTGACGAGGACGTCAGTTACTTAAGTTGGGGAGATTGTGATGACCCACTTAAGTAGTAATAAGTGAAACTCTTAAATATCGAGGCGCCTTTTCAGATAACGGTGGAGTTCCTGATAAGAACTCCAAAGTTAAGCGTGCTCAGGTGGGAGCACTCCCAGGATGGGTGACCTGCTGTGAAGTTATCTTCTGAGGGCAAAATCGTGAGGCCTTTCTGGCCAAAGCGGACAATACCTTGGTGCTTAAGAGTTTGAGCTGTTACACAAAGACACAGAGATCTTCCAAGATCTGATTAACATGCTCAGCCTGACCATTTGTCTTGGGATGGAAAGCAGTACTCAATGCTAAACTTGTCCCCAAGTCTTGCTGAACGACTGACCAAAATCTGGAAGTGAATCTACTGTCTCTGTCAGAAACTATACAGTTCGGTGTACCATGCAAATGAGCGATCTCCTTAAAATAAAGCTTGGCTAACTTTTCAACAGAATTAGTCTAATGAATAGCTAGAAAATGGGCTGACTTTGTGAGTATATCAATTATCACCCAAATAGAATCAGAACCAGATCTACTCTTAGGCAAACCTATAATGAAGTCCATGGAGATATCGGACAACTTCCATTTAGGAATGTCTACGGGTTTAAGAAGTCCATTAGGCTTCTGGTTGTTCGGCATTGAATAAGGAACATGAATGGCACTTTGAAATGAAAATTGATATATCCCGCTTCATGCCTATGGAGACCCACCCCTTAATCCACAGAGATTGAGCCAAGGGTGGAGTGTCACTCTAGTTAACCCCTCACTTATCATTGGATTAGGATGAGATCCATAATCCACCTGATTAGGGAAGGAATAACATAGAATCAACTAATAGTCACTATCTACTAAATTATACAGAGTGCAGAAGCAAATTAAAAGTGAATGACATCCAAGCACCACAATATAATAAGTGTAAAACATAACTCAGAATATAAGCATATAATAATCCAAACACGCAGTCATAGGTACCTGCATTATTATAATATTTAAAGTTTAAATAAGAAAAAAAATACGCTCATCCTCACATGTAAAATAAATAGCTAAATATCCTCAGGTCCAAGCTGCTCCTCCTCCTCTAAGTAAGGCTCCTCATCAAGTACTGTAACCTCAACCTGCTCTAAACCTAACATTGTCGGTTTCACAATGTAGGGCCCCAGCCAAAAAAAGAGAAAAAAAAATCTTGTGTTAGATAATTATCTATGTACATTTTAGGGTGATACATTTTCTTATGTATGTTATAATATCACCACTTTACATTTTCTGAGCAACAACACATCAAAAATAAGAGCAACTAGTAGTATAATAAGAAGAGGAAAAGCTATAAATACCATTTATAATTTTAAGCAAAAAGGAGGCTAAAGCATGCCTCAAATATAAGCTAAGCAGATAGGGCATATATATACACAACTAAACAAGTGCTGAAAGAAAATACTACATCCTAAAATATACTGGTGATCAAATGAACTATGCAGATTAAATAAGTAAACTCAACAGTGATACATATAATAACAGCAAAATTATGACATCCTAATATATATAAGCTGAACAAAGGAAAAGCTGACTAAATAAAAATACTGAAAAGTAAGTCAAATATCAATACTGTATATAATCTCTGTATACTGACTGCCATATCAAAAGTCTTGGCCAAACTGGCTCATATATATATATATATATATATATATATATCAATCCATTCCCACAGCCTTTCTGGGCTAGGGCAAACATATCTGTCCCCATAGCCTTTCTAGGCTAGGGTAGACATAATTGGATACACTGTGTAATTGAAGAGGCAGGCAATATTATGCAATATATTTTAGTTATTTTAATTTTATTCCTATGGATAATTTCAGAAATAACTGAGGAGTCAAGCATGTCTACAAGACTATACGGGTCCCAAGCCTAACACACTCTCCTCAATGAGAATGTTAAGCATCCTGATCTCACCTTGCCCCTGTCCATCGGAGTAAATGTGCACCATAATCCACCATTAACTGGATCCAAAGGTAACTATTATCCTATTTATTCTAAGTTTTCATTTTTATGCACAAAGTTCTCTTATATGAAATGTCCAAGAAAGTAAGCTCAAATATACAATGAATGCGTAGCACAAATATCAAAATAAGTAAGGGACTCTACTAATATGGTGATATTTTTTGTTTTATAATTAACCATTCTAACTATTCCAAGTTATATAAGTTTAGGATCACCATTTTTCTACTATCGAGTGTAACTTAGAAACTCATTCTTACAAGTTAAAAAGGATTAGAACTGATCAGGTTCTAATCTAATTCAATCAGATAGATAACTACGAGTTGAATCAATAAATTATACGTCCTAATTTTGGTGAATTTAGACGTTCAATCTAAGATCTGATCAAAATTTTATAAACTTATAGATTATGGATTAAACACCATGAGAATTGGATTTAATCACAATCCAAGAGGATAAGACCTACATTCTAAGTTTTATTCTATAAGTGATCTACTAATTAAGGCCAATCCTATTAAGTAATCAAGCTTAATAGGATGAATCTCCTATCTTAAATATAAGGTTAAAAGATAAAATAATTAGAATAAGTTGTAAAATTTAGAAATTAATAAAACTAAAGATTCATTTATTGAAGAATCCTATTTTTTAATGAATAAAATCAAACTTATGATCTAGTCCTAATCTCAGGAAGGGTCCTTAAGGTGTAGTGTTAAAGACTTAGGAAAATTCTAGAATTTGACCTAAAGGTTGGTTTCACTTATTTAAATATCACTAATATAATTATAATATTGGTTTTTAGAGTCTTAAGAAGTTAATTAAAGGTTAAGGGTACTTAATCTAATCTTAGGGCAAAATAACTATTTTGCCCTTACTTAGGGGTTCCAATAGTTAACTTTTAACTTAAGGGTCCAAACCAAATCTTCTTAATTTCAAATGATTCCCTAAACTCTAAGTTGAAGATAGACAATAAGTACACCCAATTTGGACTCCAAACGGTCAAGCTATGACCAAAATGAGGCAAGGGGTATTTTGATTATTTTCTAAATTTCTAGAGTTTAGATCCTAAATATTATTTCAGTTTATTGATGACATTGAAATTCTAAACTAGTTAGTATCTTAAATTTTCAGATTTGGAGTTGAATTGACCAAGTTATGGTCATTTGAATCCTAGGGGCATTTTGGTCATTTTTCACTAAAGTCAACTACGAGTTATAGAGTTGACGTTTTGTCCTGATGTCCAAATAGAAAAACTAATACTACTACAGTGATGGGGCCACTCTCCCAAACGTTTTAAGACCCATATTGACTATATTTAGTCAACTAGGTCAAAAGTTATGGGGTCCTAAAGAGGTCCTAAAATGCTACTTCATTATGCGTACCCCGAAATCAATTTTTACATTACGTCATTCGATTTTTTTTATTTTTTTAGTACATTGAGACCTATATTGGCTATGTTTGGATTATTCTACTCAAAGTTATTAAACTTTTAAGTTTTATTTAATTTTAATTATTTAAATTACTATTCAAAGATATAATTTGCATTGTTTACTATTCATTCCTAAAGTTAAATATTTTTCTGTATTTATTGTCTAACTAACTAATCATCAAAAATTATTACTTTATTATTTAATTTATGTTGAACATAATAATATTATTTTTACTATTAATTAAGGTTAAATTAGTTACTGTATAATCCTTAATTGCTAAATTAATTGTCTGTTTATTAAGATTATGATTTAATTAATAATTAATTTATTGTTTTATTAAATTATTATTATTACTGTATATTACTTAATTGATCATTAGTATTAGTGCTAATTAAGTATTTATTTATTCTAAATTAATTAATTACTTATCTTTATTTGTATTTTAATGTTTAATTAGTTAACACTAATTAATCTTAATAATAGTGTACTGTTTTCATTTAATTAATTTATTCCTAACTAATTAAACAATTATTGCTGTCACTGTTTAATTAAAGAGGAATGCTATTTAGACCCGCTGATGTGGCACCCAATAAAACCCATCCAATAGAATTTGGACATATTTTATTAGTGTATATTTATTTACATTAAAATAATACAAATATTATTTTTAAAGTTTATATTGAATGCATCCAAAAAAATTCTATTGGATGAGCTTTTTTTGGTGCCACCTCAGCGGGTCTAAACAGCATTTCTCTTTAATTAATACTAAATAATCCCAATTATACTAATTGAATCTAATTAACTGTATTGACAGTTGTATATATATATATATATATATGTATATATAATAATATATACATTTTTTTTTTGTAATTCTGATTTCTGCAGGATTCATCATGACGACGGGACCTGCCTCGGCCACGTGGCGCCTCCGGATTGGGCACCGCAGAAACAGCGGGTCCACCGAGGACACGTGGCAAGCCCTCATCGGCCCGGTACCAGCGCGGTGGGACCCACGGCTCAGCCGAAGAGATTTCGGACAGTGGTGGGCCCCATGGGCAACGCGTGGCGAACCCACGCGTGCCAGCTGGCCCTTGCGGGGCCCACTCTTTTGCACCTGCTGACTCAGACGGATACGCTCGCGACGGGCCGGACTCGGGTCGACCAGACCCGAACCTTGGTTTTCCCTCGCCTTCCCGAGCACCGCCGCTAGGGTGCGCATTTTGGTCGGCCTCCCGGTGATGCTGTGGCTCGGCCCGCACGGTGACGTGAAGGTCTCGGCAAGACCTTCACAACCGTGGCCGAAGGGGCCGATGAGGTGGTTGGGGTGAGCCAAAAACCTAAACCCTAACCTAGAAGTCTCGGCTAGCACACATCCTAACTAATTCCACTATGGATGATCGATCAAATTGCTTCGATCGCTTCGCTGCTTCTCCGATCAGGCACCGCAGAAGTGTAATCCAAGCATTGCAATAACAAAACGAAATTGAAAGATGAAAATTGAGTGTAGGGATTGGAAGGATGAGGTACTTGAAAATGGACGATTGTCGGAATACTACGGTTCAGGCATGGCTCGGCTGTCGGACCGGTTCTCTTCGCGTAAGAAACGGTCCCGAGCGCATGGGATGGACCCTCTGGGCAGAGTCATCGAGGCTCTCCGGGCGTCGGCAGCAGCCGGTTGGGCGAGCGGGACGGGTGTACCGCGTGGAGGGCTCCGACTCGCGGACGGTCCCAACGAGGGAGACGAGTCGGCTGCCGTTCGATTGGTTGATCGAACGACCGAGCCTCTTCGTTGGATCAAACGGTAACGGCAGAGACAGAGTTAGGGACTTGACGGCACCGTTCGAATTAAATCAAAATTTAATTTATTTAACTAATTTATTGGATTTCTTATTAAAATAATAAAAATTAATTTATCTTTCAAAAAATTTCAAATATCCACCCCTAGCTAATTGAGTGGTGAGAAACGCAACGATGAGGTCGAATTTTTTATCCGACGAGTATTTTGATTCCTCGATTTGCGGGGTATTTAAATATTATTAAAATATTCGTCGAAATTTCGACGACTTCTAATTGACGTGAAATCATCACGCCTAGCTAATTTGGGGGCAATGAGCGCAATGACGAAGTCCGTTTTTCGATCGGAGGTCATTTTAAAATAGTTCAAACTTTAGGGTTTTTCAGATTTTTCAAAAATCAGGATTGATCCATTTGACTCCTGATTTGGACTAGGTCTTAGGGGTTGACTCCAATTGACCTTATTAGCACTTATGATTAACTTTAAGACTAAGATTAGACCAAATTAACAGAGGTAATAACCTGAGTTGTTACAATGCTGGACCACCAAAATGATTGCTTGAGATCTTGATACATCTGACAACTACCAGGGTGCACTGCATAGCCAGAATTATGAGCTTCAGACAATATTTGTAACTGCAAGCTTTTTGGAATCCATAATCTGAACTTCTGAAATATCACACCTTCATCATCAAGACATAATTCAGATCTCTTGCCACTAACGATTTCAGAAACTAGCACAAGATAACTCGAATCTTCCTTTTGGGATTCAACAATCTTAGATCTTAGGGAATCATCTGACTAAATAGCAAATAGTAAAGTGCATAAATCAGCTAAATTGATAGGCTCAAGATTCAATCTGACAAAATCTTTGATCAAAGATTTGTTGCAATAAAAGGGAAGATAAAGTCGCTTTATGACTCAGGGCATCAACTACTACATTAGCTTTACTCGGATGGTATTGGATTTCCAAATCATAGTCACAAAGTAACTCTAGCCACCTATACTGATGGCAATTAAGCTCTTTATGGGTGAAAATATACTTAAAACTTTGGTGATTAGTAAACATCTCACACTTAACTCCATACAGGTAGTGTCTCTAGATTTTTAGAGCAAAAACTATGCCTGCAAGTTCAAGATCATGCACATGATAGTTCTTCTCATTAAGCTTAAGCTATCTAGAAGCATAGGATATAACTCAGCAATCTTACATCAGAACACAACCAAGTCCTACCTTAGAGGCATCAGTATAAACTTGAAAATCTTTACCCTCACGAGGTAGTACTAAAATAGGAGCAGAAGTCAATAATTATTTCAACTTCTGAAATGATTCTTCACAAGCTGTGCTCTAGATGAATAGAACATCTTTCCTAGTTAACTGAGTTAACGACGAAGCAATTAGAGAGAATCCAGGAATGAATCTTCTATAATAGCCAGCGAGTCCTAAGAAACTACGGATCTCTGTTATAGATTTAGGTTGAATCCACTGTTGAACAACTTGGATTTTCTTTTGATCTACTATAATGCCTTCAGCAACAATCACGTGACCTAGAAATGCCACGGACTTGAGCCAAAACTCGCACTTAGCAAAATTAGTGAAAAGTTTATTTTCTCTTAACAATTCTAAAACGATATGCAAATGCTCTTCATGCTCAGCAGCTAACTTCGAGTAGATTAAGATATCGTTGATGAATACAATGACAAACTCGTTGAGATACGGTTAAGAATACGCTGCATCAGGTCCATGAAGATGGAAGGAGCATTTGTCAGTCCAAAAGATATGACTAGAAACTCAAAATGCCCATAATGGGTCCTGAATGCAGTCTTGGAAACATCTTCATCATTGACTCTAATCTGGTAGTAACATGATCTTAAATCAGTCTTGGAGAAGATCTTTGCTCTGGCGATCTGGTCAAACACATCGTCAATCCTAGGGAGAGGATACTTATTATTCACAGTCACTTTATTAAGCTCACGGTAGTCTATACACATCCGCATTGAACCATCATTCTTCTTAACAAATAGGACAGGAGCTCCCCAAGGTGACATGTTAGGGCGAACAAATCCTTTCTCTAACAACTATTACAACTGCTCTTTAAGCTCTTGTAATTCTTTTGGGGTCATTCTATAAGGAGCCTTAGACTTTGGTTGAGTCCCAGGGACAAGTTCAATAGAAAACCTTACCTCACATAGAGGAGGTAGTCCAGGCAAGTCTTCAGGGAACACATCCAGGAACTCTCTAACGATGATAGTCTCTTCTAAACTACTTACTTACTTCTCTTCGCCGATTAAAGTTACTAAGATTGCATAGCAGCCTTTACTAATGAGGCGCTTGGCTTCGATTGCATTGATTAATGATGCAGTCAAGCCAAGTTTTCCTATAAACACTTCATGTTTCTTTCCAACCTTAAGTGAAACTTGCTTACGAAAGCAGTCTATTACGGTACTAAACTTACTTAGCTAATTCATTCATAAAATTATGTCAAAATTTGTAATGGACATAATAATAAGTTTGGATTGGAAGAATTTGTTACTGATTGGGATGTCTACCAAACAGAACTTATTAGCACACATCTCAGCACCAGATGGTATTTGAACTACTAAGGGACTGCCTAGGCTGAAATGTTGAAGATTTAAAGAAGAGGCATAACTCACTGACATGAAAGAGTGACTAGCACCAGTGTCAAAGAGAGTGTCACAGAAATGGTCTTTAATAATTAGAGTTCCTATAGCAGGAAAAATAAACTCTAATTACACTAATGAAAATTAAAGCAGGAAAATGCTGAAAAGTAAAATTGCAGAAGAAAATGAAAATAGAAAATAGGAAATTAAACTTTGAACGTATCGATAACCACGCTATTGTCATCAGGGGCAGCTGAAGAAGACAGAGCGTATACCCTTAGTACTGCAGGTGGTTGACCTTATCCTTTCTACTGTAGTGACCTTGCTTGGAGGAAGATGGAGGTACTCCCTTTTGGTGATGACCACTTCCACCAGTAGGAGGAGGCATCAAGGCAAGCACTGGCACTTAAGAGTTTAAGGGAATTGGATTCTGAATAGAACCTTAATGGTTGATCTTTATTTTGTCCACAGTCTAGTTAGCACGATAGTCCCAATGTTTATGATTGGTTCTGCCACATATGTAATACTACCACCTGTGTGGTAGCACTTCCCATATAGATGGGGTATGTTACATACTACTCCAGGTCTTCCTTGCTGGCCTTGCCTAAAGTTCTAGTTAGGATTTTGATTTGGGTTTTGGCCAAAAGTAAGATGGAATACTTTTGGACCATGAGAACGGTTTTATAATAATCCAAGGTTGTTACCCAACTTAAATCTAGCTTAATCATATCATAATTATCATTCTATCACATTCATCTAGTCATTAGAACCAAACCTTGAAGGTTTGGAATAATTCGGAGACCAATCGATTAATTCGAAATATTTTAATATTTAATTAATTGGAAAATTGAGGTATTTATTTTGACATTAAAATCAAAATCCGACTTCTCCCTTGCGATCATCACCCTCAAATTAGCTAGGGGTGATGTTTTGGACGCGTTTGGAAGTCGTCAGATTTTCGTGAATATTTTAATATAATTAAATGAACCGAAAAATAGAATAATTAAATAATTATCGGAATCAAATTCCGACTTCGCCGTTGGATTCCTCACCCCCAAATTTGCTAGGGGTGAATTTTTGGAAATTTTCGGAGGGCGTTTTAAAAATTCAAATTTTTGAATAATTAGGGAAAATAAATAAGTAATGAGGCTATCCTCAAATTACAATTTTCCCTATTTTTCTAATCCCATTTTCGGATGGCCATCACCTCAGCTGGCACCCATGCCTCTTGGGCAAATTTTTTTTATGCCATCACCTCCTCCCTCCTCCTCCCTCTCCCTAGACCTCATGATGGCCTATCCCCTAGGCTCATCATGAGGTCTCCTCTTTAAAAGAGGAGCTCAGCCTTCCTCTTTTGGTTTGCTGAAAAACTTCATCACCTCCTTCCTCCATTGATGCTCTAGCATTGAAGAAGAAAAGGTTCAACTCTCCACCTCCAAAACTTTTGAAGAAGATAAGGTTCTCTCCCTCCCCTCTCAAGGACTAAAGGTACCCCTTTACCCTCTCTTTTACCTGTTTCATATAACTACAATGCTTGAATACATCTCTAGATATCCATGTTTAAGTATGGAAGCCATTAAGGCTCTTGAAAGCATCATAGAAAAATGCTTTGTTTTCTTGTATTCTATATATCTTGTCATTCATCTATACTTTCAATATAGCTAAAGTGTTTCGTTCATGCTGATTTTGGTGTCGATGGAAAGGTGTCAGAAATACCTTTCCATTGATATATGGCACCGCTCATGGAACTCTCTAGATTGAGAGTAATTGAGCCAAAAAGTAGGCCCTTACGAGTTTCACACCTGGCGAAATCACCGTCTGCCACTACAGCGCGCTATAGCGCGCTGCAGCGGATTTTGGTAGATGTATTTAAAACATAGGCCAAGTATTTAAACAGTAAAATTGCAAAATAGACCGCTATAATGCGCTGTAGCGCGCTGCAGCGGTCAGCAACAGAAATTTTGCGAAAATATTTGTGGAACTTTAGAAAATGGAAAATGATTAATTGAACAATATATTTGAAAAATGGACCGCTACAGTGCGCTGTAGCGCGTTGCAGCGGTCTGTAGCGGCATTTTATGAAAACTTAGGAAAACGACCAATAAAACTAATTGAACAGTGATTTGCAAAATGGGTCGCTACAGCGCGCGGTAGCGCGCTGTAGTGGACTATAGCGGAAATATTTTAGAACTTAGGAAAATAACAAAATAAATTAATTGAACAATGATTTTTGCAAATCGAACCGCTACAGCGCACCATAGAGTGCTGCAGCGGGTTACGGCGGACCGCATCGGACCGCAGCATACCTCAGCGCAAAAATGCGCTACAGCGCGCTGCCATGCAAAAAGCGCTACTGTGCGCTCCAGCGCGCTGCAGCACGCTGCCGCGCCCAAGTTTGCAAAAATGCCAGAATTTCTGAAAAACTGCCCAGATTTTGTAAAACTGCCCAGTCTTAGCTGAAATGGCAAAACTTAACTGTTTAGGTATTTTAAGACCCCTAGGACTCTAGTGGGGCTAAGTTATATCAAAAGTGAACACTGCATAAAATTTTATATGAAAGTTAAATTTGAAAACCTTGCCATTATTAATAAGTGATCAAAACCTACCTTGTACCTAAAATGCATTGTGCAAATTGTTGGATAATTTCAGTGCCAACAATAATCTAAAATAATATTTAAGTTTTGAACCCTAGAAAATTACCAATTTACCTTTAGGAATTCAAATGACTATAAATAATTCATTAGAATTCAGAATTTAGTATTCTTAGACTCTATGAAATTCTTGAATAATAATTAATAGTAAGCTATATAACAATTTAGATTTCATTAAGTGCAACTTACCAAAATACTCCTTAGGTCAAAAACCTTAGTTTGGACCTATAGAACCCATTTTTTATCCAAATTTGGTATACTTACTGTCTATCTCCATGTTAGACAGTAAGGAATTATTTGACAAGTAAGAAATCCCAATTTATAGCTTTAAATCAAAAGTTGACTTTTTAGACCCTTAAGTAGGGGCAAAATAATCATTTTACCTAAAATTTAGGTTAAACATCCTTAACCTCTAATTAGTCTTCTAATTCACTAAAAATTAATATTTGAACTATATTAGAATTATTTAAGTGAGTAAAATTAATATTTAGGTCAATTTGTCAAAATCCCTAAATATTTCTCTAAGTCCTTTTTCCTTATGATATTACATATCACATAAGGACTACTCTTGAGACTAGGACTAGATCCTAGGTTATATTTCATTCATTAGATAAATGGGTTATTCAATAAATGAAACCTTGATTTTATTAGTTTCTAGAATTTTACAACTTATTCTGATTATTTTATCTTTAAACTTAGTTTTAGGATAGGAGATTCATCCTATTAAGTTTGATTACTTAATAGGATTTGCCTTAATTAGTAGATCACTTTTAGAATAAAACCTAGATCTTAGGTCTTGTCCTTTGGATCATGTGATTAAGCCCAATCTCGTGGTGTTTAATCCATAATCTATAGGTTTAGAAGATCTTGATCAAATCTTAGATAGAATGACTAAATTCACAAAAATAGGACGTATGAGTTATTGATTCAACACATAGTCATTATTTGATTAAACTAGATTAGAACCTGATCAGTTTTAATCCTTTTTAACTTATAAGGATGAATTTCTAAGTTACACTCAATAGTAGGAAAACGGTGATCCTGAACTTGTGTAACTTGGAATAGTTAGAGTGAATAATAGAAAACAAATGATATCACCATAATAGTAGAGTCCCTTGCTCACTTTTGATATTTTGTGCTACGCATTCCTTGTGTATTTTTGTGCCTTAACTCCTTGAGCATATCATACAAGATTTTTGATGCATAAATAAAATGTTAGGAAAATATGGAGACTCCTTGGATTCTTTGTGATAATATTAAAGTGATTAATTAAATATAATAATTGTATGTGTTAGAGCTGCCTCTCAGTTATGTCTTCTTTTCCTAGTCTCCTTGTTGACACTAAGAGAAGACCAGATTTATATCTTCTTTGCTTAGTCTCCTTGTTGACACTAAGAAAAGATTTATTGTGTTTTCTGTGCCTAATCTCCTTGATGATACTAGGAGAAAACCCTATATATCTGCCTAGTCTCCTTGTAGAATACTAGGGTTATATAGTTTTGCACCTAGTCTCCTTGTTGATACTAGGATCCTTTTGATATTCAGTGGGCTAGAGTAGCTCTTTTCTGTATGGTAGTTAGTACACAGATATTCATATATATTATTTTGATATTTTGTTTACTTTTCAGTATTTTTATTTAGCCAGCTATTCTTTGTTCTGCTTATATATATTTTAGGATATTAAGATTTTATTACTATTTATATGTATCATTGCTGAGTTCAGTTACTTCAATTTGCATATTTCTTTTGATCACCAGTATATTTAGGATATAAAATTTTCTTTCAGCACTTGTTGAGTTATTTATATATGTCCTGCCTTGTTTAGCTTATATTTGAGGCATATCTTAACCTCCTTTTTGCTTAAAGTTATAAATACTATTTATAGCTTTTCCCTTTCTTTTTGTATTGCTAGTTGCTCCTACATTTGATATAGCTGTTGCTTAGAATTATAAAATGGTGATATTAACAAAACACATAACAACTTATTAGCCTAAAATGTACTTAGACAATTGTCTAACACAAGATTTTTATTTTTTGGATGGGGCCCTACATTGTGAAACCGAGAATGACAGATCATCTTTAGTTAGATGGTCAAGAGCTAGGAGTGGAGCCTTATCCAGAGGAGGAGCTCTTAGAATAAGTTGCTTAGAGTTATTATATGTGAGGACGAGAGTCTTTTTATTCTCTTATTACTTAAACTTTTAAATAATGTAATAATACAGACACCATTTGACTATATATTTAGATTTTTATGCTTATATTCTGAGTTATATTTCCTGCTTTTCATACTGTGATGCTTGGATGTTTCTCATATTTAATTCGCTTCCACACTCTGTATGTTTTTAGTAGATTGTGACTGATTTTATATTTGATTATGTGCTTATTCCTTCCCTTATTAGATGGATTGTGGATTTTATCCTAATCCAATGATAAGTAAAGGGTTAGCCAGAGTGACACACCACCCCTTAGCTTAATCTTGTGGATTAAGGGGTGGGGCGCCATAAGTTTCTCTTAAAGGGTTTTGATCTGAAAGGTTGAGGATGGGAGCGCTTCCTCAAATCCATCTGAGATTGATGGTACTCTATAATACGAGCACCTTCCAAAAGCTTAGGAAAATTATCATAATGTTGAGACATCAAATGACTTTTAACAGAATCTCTAAGACCAGAAAAAAAATTAGTGCACCTAACCATTTCAGTATGGACTAGATTTGGGGCAAATCGAGAGAGTTTATGGAACTCCATCTCATAGTCGTGCACTGAACGATTTCCTTGGACAAGATGCATGAAATCATTTTCTATGATTGTTTGGGCAGAAGGAGAAATAAACTATTCACGGAACACTTGTTCAAATTCATCACAAGAGATGTCTTCTATTTGAACCTCTTAGAAGCGAGTCTTCAACTCACTATCCTACCAGTACTCGCCTTCTCCGTGGAATAGATAGGTTGCAAGATGGAGGCATTCGCTCTCTAGACACTTAATACTGGCTAGTGTCTTTTCAATGTCCTTTAGCCAATCTATGGCTTGGAAATGGGAAACTGAACTATTGAAAGTTGGAGGGTTCAGATGAACAAAGGTGAGAAGATAGGCATCCACAATAGGGCTTGAAGATGGCTGTGGAGCCAAGGGAAGTTCAGGAATAATAGGAGAAGAAGCTTAAGGAGGAGTTTGGCAGTTTTGGGATGGAACTGGAGAAGGTTGGAAAAAGTTGCAGGATGAAGCCATCCTTTCTATTGCACGTGTTTGTGTCTTTACCATAACCTTCATCATGTCCAATAAATTCTGCATTTGCTTAGTTTGAGAAGTCATAGTAGAAGTAGGTTCTTCCACTATTGATTCAGTAGAAATATTAGGATTTGGATCCATTCTAAAGCAAGGAAAGTAAAATATAATTCAAAAACTGGAGAAGATAAGAAAAAGAAATTCTCATTAAAATTTGAAGCTTTTAAGAGATTACAATTTTGGAGGAAAAAAAAGAAACATAAGTAAAAATAGAAGTTAATTACAAAGCTACTAAAGGGAAAGAAGTTAGAGCAAAAAGGAGACTAGTATTACTAGTTACAAAATTTTGCATAAAATATTTTTTAAAGTCTTCATAAGTGGGGGCACGATGAAGATGCTTACATCCACGAATGAGAACTAGATAAGCATGACATCACTAGTCCATGGTGTAGTCACTAAATTATTCATCTAAAATCTTAAGGCGTACGTGATCAGGGCATTCTATAGCTTCAAACACTATAGTAATATTGGTGAGCCATTCCCTAGCTAGCTGAGGGAAGTGATTGCCTCTAAATACACAATACCTTAAACTTTTATTTAGAATGTCACATCCTATAACAGATACTCATAAGTAAAACTCTACCAAATGTTGGCCCATACCATTGATCATACTCATAATATTGGAAGAACAATTTGGTATAAAGTCTTAGTTCACTACTAGGATCTGCCATCTGAAAGTTAAATTAAAGTTTAAGTTAGAAATTTAAATTATTTATTTAATTAAAAATGTGTTTACTGTCCTAATATGTCATTTATTTATTTTTACTATACTGTGTTGTTTGCTTTTGGATGAATGGATGTGTTTATCTTAACATAAAGTTCTCAACTTGGCTCTGATACCAACTGTGATGACCCCAATATTGAGAATCACTTAACTCAATATTGATATGTCGCCATAATACCAAATATTAGATTAGAAGAAAACTAATCCAAATCATTAGATATTATGTTTGGCCAAGGATTTAGAAGAGGGTCTTAAGTTAAGATAGAAGGGAAATTTTGAATAGTGTTAAGTAATTTAAATATGAAGGTGCAACAAAATTAAACATATGATACTTATAAGGAGACATGAGAATGTAATTCAAAACAATTGAAATGAATACTTGCAATGTTAGACATGAAATTCTAGATATTTAATGAGTATTTGACATGTGAGTTGTAAGTCTACATTTTTTCCAAATTATTCTAAGTCCTAAAATTCTTAAAAATATCGGCAGAGTTTCTTTTGTAAATGGCTATGGAAACACCTGCAAAGTAGACATACAAGACTTCTATTCCAATGGAAGTTATAATTTGAAAAAAAGACAACCTAAACTAATATGTAATCAATCCATTATATAGGATTGTTTAGTTCCAATTCTAGTATAGAGTTCAATATATTACATAGGATTGCTCATTTCCAATTCTAAATTAAAGTCAATCCGTTATATGGGATTGCTTATTTCTAATTCTAAAATATAGTTCAATCCATTACATAGGATTGCTCATTTATAATCCTAAAAGTTCAAAGGGAGAAAATTATATGTGTAACAATTGTCTATCCTAAGGTTTGCTTCATCACAACATTTAATACTCATATATAGATAAAAAAAAGCTTCTCAACTTAAATAAGAAATAGTTTCCAATTTTATAAGTAATGTAATATACAACTAATTCCAGTTAACATCCTAAGTAGATATGCAACAAATGACTTAGTTAATATTTAATTTTATTCATTTGTAACAATCCATTCATTCAATATATTCATCCATTCATTCATCACAAGCATTTAATTATAAACTAAGCTCCAACACAAGTATAGTAAATGTAAAGTAAATAACATTTATTACAAACCAATAGTAAACTTAAGGAAAGAAAGAAATTGAAAGCTCACTTAAAATTTATATTAAGCTATATAATTTTAATATATAATAAGAGGAAGCAGTTAATTTTTAGCACTTGGTCCAACTCCACTAGCCTCCAAATGCACTTGATCTATCATATTTTGGCATTTAAATGTGATAGGGCAAAGCTAAGAAATAAAAAATCTTGTTAGACTAAAAATCTAAATACATTTTAAGATTGACTAAGAATATTATTATTTTAATTGAATATCACTACTAGTTACAAAATAAGCATAAGCATGGGTGTAATATAGTAAGCATACAAGTGAGGAAAAATAAGTAAGAAAAATGAAGTAAGTTAGAATACTCACTTAAGTATACATCCTAGCCTGTAAATTAAACAAGGGTAAGAGCATCTAGAAATAAACTAATGTGCATATAAAAGTAAATAAAGTAATGCATGTATATGTTCAAATGCTTATGCTAAGTAAAGAAGAAATAATGAAGCATTTAAATATAATTTTACAACATTCACTATAATCTAAGTAAACTATAAATAAGTAAAGTACAGTTCTAAATCATAAAAAATGTATAGTAAGGAAATTAAAGGAAGATATTAGACTATTAGTCTAAGATTCATATAGTCTTGAACTATGGAAAGTAACATAGCTAAAAGCTATGGTGAGTCTTAACAATCTATAAGATTGAAGAAGATCTCACATGTTTATTAATTGAAGTTATTATAATTTATACTCATTCTGTGGGCATATTCAGAATGAAGCTAGAGGAGTTAAACATATTTGTTTAACAACTAAAAAAAAGTAGGGTCAAATCTTAAAACACTCACATTCACCCTCTAAGAATATGATATCTCCTTATTACTCTTTTTTAGCCTACCCTAAGCTGATCCATCATTTTAAACCCCTATTAATTTTAATATGAAAGTTTTATTTATGCACAATGTCTTGTATGTATGATTCAATGATAAAGCTCAAAGCTAAGCAATCATTCAAGAAAATTCAATAATTATAACTAATTGATATTCAAAATTATCTAATTTTTTAATGATCTACTTAATGATTAGAGCTAATTGAGCTCCCAATTAACTTTGAGATATTGATCTCAAGTTAATTGTAAATAAAATAGTATTTGGAGTTTTGAAAGTAGTAGATTTAATTCAATTAGTATGATAATATAAAATAATTCATAAGTATAATTGATACTATTAAAAACTAGTTCTTATTCACATCATAAATTATAAGATTCAATTATAATAATTAAATTAAGGTTTAGGTGTCTAGTAGGAAGAGATTAAGATAAAGAAAATATCTAACTTAAGAAATTTGAAGTTAAGGTAAATTCACTAAAGTTTATTAGCTATATTATAGTTTGAAGGATCTAACTAATCAAGTGATAATCTAGCTAAGTTATAAACAATTAAAAGATTTAAGCTAAGTAATTGATAGAACTTAAGAATTATAAGTTCTAAGTGTTCTAATAGTTAATATTTAAGGAAATCAATAGGATTCATAAACTAATCTAAGTAAGTCAGGGATTCCTATTACTAGATCTTAAAATAATCAAGGAAAGACTTTAGAGATTACGATGAATGAACTAAGTTCTAATATAATTACTAAAGCTAGATCTAGTTGATTCAATAATCTACAATTACGAAATCATTAAGATTAACTATTCTTAATAGGTTTAACTAATAGATCTAAGGATCAACTATAGATCAAATTATAAATTAATTCTAGGGTTTCTACCTTATGGTTGAAAGGTGAATTAAGCACTTGACAATTAATTCACATAGTTAGAAATTTAAAAACAAAGCTCAAACTAAATGTAATCTAATTTGATAAGGAAGATAATAAATGTGACATATTAGCTATCCTAGGGTTTTAAAAAATCTAAAACATGCTATCTATGAATTTAGAATAATCACAATAATACTAAGTAAGAGTCAAAAACCTAAAATCATAAATTGTTGTCCAATAGAAATGAATTACATATAATTGAAATCCTTATATCATAAGGAGAAAATGACACTAAGTATGTCAATTTTGGACAACTTTGGAAAATTAGGATTTTTATGACTCCTAATTAGGGTTAAAAAGTGATTAAGAAAATTAGGATTCAAATGTTAAATTTAATTTTATATTATTAATTCTCATATTTTTGTGAATGAAATGGACTATTTGATCATTTAATTTGAATATTAAATGATCCAATTAAGTGACAAGAAATGATGAAATTAATTTGTAATTAAATAATTAATCTTAAATATTGACTAATTAAAATATTTATCAAAACAAAAATTAAATTGCATATTATTAATTTGCTTATTTTTGTGATCAAAATGATATATTATATCACATAATTTAGTTAAGTAAAATGAAAGTTATGGATTAATGAAATTTGCATTAAGATTAATTAAACATTTTTTTAGATATAAAATCATTTATTAATAATAGAATATTTAATTGCCATTGAAATTAATGGTGCAAGTACAAATGTATGCCGTGGCTATCATTTCAGTTTCCTCTTTTTATTTATTTATTATTTGGTAGAGTATATCCTAAGTTATAATCAAATGATTTAATAAAGGTTTCATTAATTATAACCTAATTAATTACCTAAAACTCAGCAATAATTATGTTAAGAAAAAAATCGCAAATCAATGCAGCACAGGAAGCGAGAAGACGCATGCCATTATTTCCAATCACCACTTAATAATGTCGGCGCAGAAATTTAAAAGGTGACGCGTATCGATTCAGAAATCGACACGTGTCATCCTTCATTTCCGAGGAAGGGATGATCGGCAACTTAATGGGATAGGCCGGTTCAATGCTGAACCACTCAAATATTGGGTTCAGGCCGAACCAAACACTGTTCATCTTCTTCCTTTAATAACAAAAAAAAAGAAATGAAATTAGGGTTAACCCTATATTCGTATTAAGACAGTTTCAGGAGGCGTACAACCCACCGATTCGAAGCTATCGAAAGGATCTATACAATGAACCATAAACCCCCATACCTTGGTACTTCTATACATTGCAGAAATATAAAAATAAAAGGAATTAAATCGGTTGAATGGGGAGGCTCAATTCAAGTTCATTTAAGTTTAATATAAGCTCACTTTCTTAGATTACAGATCCTAAGCATGATGTAAATATAATTTAAACAAAAAAAAAGGAGGATATTAAGATATAATGGGGAGTACCTTACACCCATGATGCAGACAATGAAGGAAAGATTTACGGTTTAGCCGATTAGATGTTGAGCGTCGAAGGAAAGAACTCGCAGCTCCTAGTTCACGCCTTAGCATTTAGGAAGAATATGAATGAGCAAAAGCTTCCTTTCCTAGAGCAATTTGGGGGTGAAAGGACTTAGCATGTATGGTAGCCATCCCACGACCGCGGACAGCAAGAGGCGTAGAGATGAGGTACAGGGAAGAGGACTCAGCCGTTGGATCTGATGCGTGATCCAATAGCCAGATCTGTTCATCGCATGCTAGCCGTCTGATATATAATTAATATACACATTTTATTAATCAAAATAAAATAACTAAATGCACTCTGAAAAATCACAAATTCATCCTTACATAATTGAGGTGAGGGGAACTCAAAAATGCAATCAGATTTTTGATCATAGGTCAACTTAGTTATCTTAATTTTCTGGGTAGTTAAATATTATTAAACTATTCGGGGAAAATTCGATGACTTTCAAACACTTTCAAAATACCATCCTAGCAAATTTGGGTGCGGTGAATCCAATGGTGGACTCCATTTTTGATTTTAAGGTTTAAATAAATTAGGTATTCTCAGAATTATCAGAAAACTAAGAAAAGTTGAAAATTGTCAAACGATCTCCAATTTGTATGAAAATTGAAATGTAGACTCCTAATACTATTATAAGACTAATGGAAAAGGATTAGAGTCTAATAGGTCACTAATTGACAGGTAACAATATTAGGGTTATTACACTATTGATGTTACATCTAATCTTGTGAGTGGCTAGATGATACATGTAGAACTTTTTATTTGATAGCTATGATTAGCTAGTTACTGTTATGGCAACTTATTTTAGACATATTTTCAATATATTATGTTTTTTGTTCCATTATTTATTTTAATTCATGTTTCCTATCTTTTCAGTTACTTTTCACATTTTTCCGTATTTTTTATTTTCAGCGATTTCTTAGCGCTTTATAAGTATGCATGTTAGGATGCTCGTGTTCTATTTCTTATCTTTTACAATATTTCCTTAATTACTAATACACTCAGCATATTCAGTTTGATCATGTTTGCTTAGGAATTTTCCTTGTATTTTAGTAGTACTTATATTAAATGCCTAATCCTTTCTATAACATTTGGAGTGAGGTATGTTTTCCTTACTTACCTTTTATTTGCTTAAGTTATAAATGTTTCATTTGTAGTTTTTCTATATTTACTTATTGCTTGACCTACACTTGCTTAGGTTAATTTGTGATATCTAAAGTGTTAGTACTAAAATATTCAACCTAAAATATTCTTAGACAATTATCTAACATAATAATTTTATTTTATTAGCTGGGGCTCTGGCATGTAAAAACTAACATGTCATCTTAGAGATGTTCATGGAACCTACTTCAAGTGAGGAGCATGAGCTTGAGAATGATCATATAATAGATGTTTAGTTTTAGTTGGATTTTCTTTTGGAAAAGAGTGAATATTCACATTTTATTATCTTTATTTTCTTTAAGTATAGGTTTGTAATAATTAATTCAGAACTTATATGTTCTCTTTACAGTATATTTATTCTGAGATGAATGCATTTTTTGTTTCTTTTACTACTATATGGATGTGATGAATGAAAATAGTTCATTTTTTATGCTTCAACACTCTGTGATGAATATTATTGTATTTATTCAGTTCATTTAGTATTTTGAATTATCATTATTATCATTTAAATAATAATTTGGGGCACTAAAGTAAGTAATAGAGATATATAAGTACTTTACTCATTTAGATATCTTAGAGTTATTAGTGTTAATAACAGAAGTGTCTTAGTAGGCATTTATGGCATTAACACTAATCATATTTGCAAATGATGGCTCATACTATCGATAATAGAGTTCCCATTGCGCAAGCAACGAGGTAAGGCATTACAAAGGGTTTATGTGCACATGGATGTTTCCTGTTCTTTCATGTTCCTGTTAAACACATTATTTCACTTAGATATAAGGCTAGATTGAGTAAATAGTTGTCGGGGTAGAGATGTACACACACCACCCTTTGAACATGAGTATGTCCATGTGCATGTGAGAATAGAGACAAAAATATAGTTCCATTTGCACTAGATAGGGAATATCATTAGCTCATTTAAAAATCACTATTTGGATGTTAAGGTCCGAAGTTAATGGATCTTTTACGGAGATTGGATATAGATGACCTTAGTGTTCAGCGGTGAGTGACCCACATGTGTGAGACATCACAAGTGGGTTTATAATTCTGTAGCGCATTGAAAAAAAAAAAACACAAGTTATGTCAATTAAGCTTAGCATGTATTGAAAATAATGAACATAGTTGATCAGCCTAATTCTCTTTGATTTCCTAAATATCATTAATATTCTCACTTAGTATTAGATTTGATTTATTTGCATCATAGATTAACTTAACTTAAAATTAAACCATAAATCAACTGTTCATGCATTCACAAGATTAGTAGCTAGTAAGCATCACTTGATCCCTGAGGATGATAAATCCAGAACTCCTATTCTCTTATCACTGCAGATCATATGCACTTACGTAAATCCAAAAGACACTATTTTGTGGCATTTCACACATCAACAACTTCTTGAGATCCTTCACTTTTGGCATACATCCATTTGCATTCGATAACTGTCATCCCTAGAGGAATCTTCACCAAACTCTAGGTTGTATTTTTACGAAGATACTCTTTCTCTTCATCTGTTACCATCTTCTAGTGCTCACTATCAGGACCCTCTATAGGTTCTTTATAGTGACATGGAATATCAATTTCTAAAACTGATAATGCAAATTTAATGTAATCTCTTAGCAATGTAAATTTTGACATTTACCCTCCTTGTTCTACGAGTATCCATAGAGTCTCACACTAGAGTCTTTCTTACTCTCACCTCCTCAGTATCAACACTTTTCTCACCATCTGAGTTATATGTGTCTAGTAATAGGCTCCATGGAAGAAAGAGATTGTGGAGCAAATGGAATTGCTTCAAGCTCCACTTTATGTAATTTTTCAATGGCTCCTGTAGGATGCTTCACCTACTATGGGCTCCTAGTCCTTATAAGGAAATCTTCATCAAAAGTAACATCTCTGCTTATCACAACTTCCCTATACTCCATTTCATATAATTTGAAACCCTTAACTCCTTATCTATATCTAATAAAAAATGCCTTTTTAACTATCGATTCAAGATTAACATTCTTTATATGATAATAGGCAGGGCATCCAAAGACTTTCAAATTTGATAATTAGTAGTAAGTTTACCTGACCATAACTCCATAGGAGTCTTCTTTCCAATAGTTGTAGAAGGCAAACAACTGACAATTGACAGACAAGGTCAGGAACCTTCGCCCAAAAGACTCTTTGCATCCCACCATTCGATAAGATACACTAGAATTTCTCCACCAAAGAATCTGGTGGGGAGCAAAGCAAACCGACTAGGTGTAGGCGCCAAAATATCTTCGCAACCCTAGCATGACATGGAAGAAGTGAGCCACATCCACCCAAAAGCCGACTAGAATAAATAATGATCTATGTAAAACCTTAGTATGTGTTTATTCTTAATAGCGTTTAGAGCTAAATTTCATGTTCAATAGCTCAAACAAGCATGCTTAATTAATAATTATCGAATAGAGGAGTATTTTAAAAACAAATAAAATAAGTTTGAATAAGAAAATACATATTTTACTCTTTTTTAGAGATATAATGTGTTGGAACAATATGAAAAAACAAAAGCAAATACAACACATGAGTGAATGATGTTGTAGCTTAATAGTTAATGCTTTGGATAGTTGAGTTTTGGATTTGAACTATGGACAAATAAAAAATTCAAATCACACCTCCTACCTATTTGATTTGATAAGACACATTTTCTTATAATAAATCGTTAGTGCACTTTGAAGTTACTCTTCTTCTCTCAAAAGCTTTTTATTTGACCCCAACAATTTGCTAGCTCTGGTCATTAAGATGAAAAATACATTGATTAATTTGGCACTATTGTTTTGAGATATATGATTAAGGTCTTTGTAATGGACCTCTCTGAAAAATGGATACATTTACAAGAAGTAAAACAAAATTCGATGTTGCACAACACGTAACGAACAGTTATGCTTGTATTGAGGAACAAATCACTTGATTAAATATGCTTTAGCTATAATAACAGTAGATATAAAATAATCCGTTATTATGCTCATTTCTATTGGGTAGGAAACACTGCCCTCTTCAGCATTCACAAAAGAAAGAGGTAGTGATTGACACGATTGAATACAAGTTAAAGAGATACACATTTACTCGTGTATTCTTATTATGGCTCGAAGGGATTTCCTCTTGTTACTTGTGCTCGCAACCCTTGGCTGCCTTTCGATAAGAGGTCTCAAGCACAGAAGGACCATGTCGTAGACGGTGCATTTGGCTGGAAGACTCCTCCCAATACTTCCTTCTATGAGGAGTGGGCTGCAACTAATACTTTCATCGTTGGGGACATGCTTGGTGAGTTTTACATACATGTTCAAGTGTAATTCATGCTATACCCATGCATTCTATTGCCAAGTAGGTGGGCCACACTTAGAGTAAAATGATACATGTATGGTGTGGGAGCATTAATTTAGTTTTATTTTTTAAGGAAATGCAACATAGATTCGAAGAGAAAAATACTAAAAGAGAAAAATAGTAACCACTTATTAATTGAAACTATAAGAATTCCTATCTATTTTTTAAGGAAATGCAAAATTAATTTTTTTTCAAAAGTAATACTAAAATGCATGCTAAAATGATTCTCCAAATACACTTTAAGAAATCATTCAATTAAGATTAACTTATATAAATTTGCTAATTAAGAAATATACTAAAATTGTTTTTTATTCATAATTGTTATTTTATTAGGATTAATGTTCGACATTTTGCATTTTTATGTGAATACTCTTTGAGAAATCATCAATTAAAAAATGAGTATATTAATTATGTTGTTTACACGAAAACATTTGTAATAAGTAAAACAAAATTCGGTTTTGCACGACACAAAATGAACGGTTCTGCTTGCGTCGAGGAACAAATCGCTTGATTAAATATGCTTTAGCTATAAAATAAATAGAAAATAAAAAAATAATCCTATTTTATGCTCCTTTCTGTTGGGGGGGGAGGCATAGAAGCCAGCCAGGAAACACTACTCCTCTTCAACATCCTCAAAAGAAAGAGATAGTGATTGCCACGATTAAAAACAAGTGAATGAGATATAGATTTACTCGTGTACTCTTATCATGGCTCGAACAGATTTCCTCTTGTTCCTTGTGCTTGCAACCCTAGGCTGCCTTTCGATAAGGTCTCAAGCACACAAGGATCATGTCGTAGGCGGTGCATTTGGCTGGAAGACCCCTCCCAATGCTTCCTTCTATGAGGAGTGGGTTGCAACTAAGACCTTCGTCGTTGGAGACAAGCTTGGTGAGTCTTACGTACTCGTTCATGTGTAACTCGTGCTCCACCCATGCATTTCTATTGCCAAGTTAAAATGATGCATACATGGTGTGGGGTTACACTTTAAAAGAATTTTATTTTGTTAAAGAAATGCAAGATTGATTGGAATATATTCATCATTTTCCTTAAGGATAATATTAAAATGCATGCTAAAATGATTGGAGAAAAGTATTTCCCACATTTTCTCTTACTATTCTTTAAGAAATCATTCGATTAAAAATAAGCTATATTAATTAGGTTGATTAAGGATTATATTAAAAGTGCCTTTTATTAAGATTAAAGTACATTTTGCAATGAGGAAATGTAAGATTAAAGTACATTTTTATGGGTCTCTATCTATTTTGTAAGGAAATGTAAGATGGATTGGACACATTTGTTTTTTCAATGTATCTAATGTGGTACTTAAAAAAACTCATCAAATAGAATTTGAACATCATTTCATTAGTGTTTATTAATTTATATTAAATAATATAAATATTATTTTTAAAATTTGTATTGAAATAATATTCAAATGATAAATAATTGCTCTAAAGGTAACATTAAAATGCAAAAACAAGTTATTTTAATTATGCTGATTAAGAATTATACTAAAATCGTTTTTTATTTTCATGATTGTGATTTTATTAAGATTAATATTGCATGTTTGAAGTACCACACGGACATTTTGTGATGAATAATTTCTCCCTTCATTTTTTATAAGGGTTCCTGAAAACACGAATAAAAAATAATGAGACACGGATAATTCGACTTTGCATGGCACAGAACAAAATCATGTTTTGCAACAAGTAAAACAAAACCAAGTTTTGCATAGCGCACAACGAATGGTTCTACTTGCATTGATGTTAAATATGCTTTAGCTAAAATAACAATAGATAAAAAATAATCATTTTTTGTGCTCCGTTTCTGTTGGGGGAGGCCTAGAAGGAAGCTAGGGAACACTGCTCCTCTTCATCTTCATCAAAAGAAAGGGATAGAATGTTAGGATATGGAGGTCATTCAGATCATCATGGAGATGCTATTAGAGTTCTAGTGTGTTTCCGGGAAGTCCCGAGATGTTCCGGGACAAGTTGAGAAAAGTTCGGGCACCGTAGCCGTCGTGGCCCTCCGCCGGGTTTCAGCTTTGGATCTAGGAGCTACCTTAAGTGCTTTTGGAAGTATTTTGGATCATTTGGTATCCAAATAGTGCCTGAGTATATAAGAGAACATTATGGAGAGGTTTCCTAAGGCTTGTGAAGTGGAGATCAACCATAATCATGTGATGGTTGCTGCTATTCTCCTTCAACCTAGAGTGAGTGTTGGTGTTCCCTGTATAAATCGATCGGGAAGCTGTGTAAGCGGTAGCTCTCTATAACTCTATAATCATCTTATTCATAGTTGAAATTTTCTATGTGATGTGGCTCTGTAGTTTTTCCCGTCATCAAGTTTTTCACGTAAAAATTTTTGTGTTTGGATGCTTGTTGTTTTATGCATGTGATTTTGTTGTGTTCTATTTTGTTTGTGCTTGGATAATTTTATCTATTGCTTGGTAACCGTTAACATAACTATGGTCCTCGTCCTCGCAAATCGCTTCCGCTGTGTGCTCACAATAATTGGTATCAGAGCAATCATTGTTATTCTAAGTAATGAACGATAAAATGAGACACAAAATAGAGAAGTTTAACAACACTTTTAGAAGATGCAAATGGAAGATCTACTTTATTAAAAGAAGTTGTATTTACCACTCAGTGGAGCCGACAAGAAACCAACTACTATGTCCGATGAAGTTTGGGAGGTTTTTAATAGAACCGCGTTGGGTTTGATTTGTCTTTCATTGTCTTCTTCTGTTGCATTTAACATTATTAATGAGAAAATAACTGTAAATCTCATGGATGCTCTAATAATGATGCATGAGAATCCTTCAGCTTCCAGCAAAGTTTTTTTGATAAGATGATTGTTCAATATGAAGATGGTGGATGATTGCTCAGTGATGGAACATCTGAATGGGTTCAACACTGTGATAAGTCAGTTGAGTTCGATGAGCATCAAATTTGATGACAATGTTCGAGCTCTGTTATTTCTCTCTTCACTATCAGACTGTTGGGATGGGCTGGTGACAACCATTAGCAACTCATCAAGAAATGTGTCATTGAAGTTTGATGACATTGTCGGGTTGGTACTTGATGAAGAAGTGCAGAAAAGATCCCATGGGGAGGCATCTACTTCAGTGTTGAATGTTGAGAGCCGAGGAAGAAATATAGTCTGTAGGCATAATATAAATAGGTCTATGTCAAGGTGATGAAAGTCAAGACCCACAAAAGTAAAGCTAGATTGCTAGAAATGTGGAAAGGCATGTGACTTCAAGAAGGACTGTCATATCCTAAAAAAGGCAAGTAGTGGTAGCAAGAATATGCACCCCACTATAAAAATTTCACTAGAAGAGGATCATGATATATTAATCATATCACTTGTCAATACAGAGTCCTGGGTGGTGGACTCAAGTGCATCCTTTCATGCTACTCATACAAGGGGTGCCTTCAAGAATTACACCAAGTGTGACTTGGGGAAGGTGTATCTAGGAGATGACAAGGCATGTAATATCATAGATAAAGGTGATGTGAATGTCCAATAACCAAGCAATCTAGTTTGGAAACTAAGAGAAGTTAGGCATGTGCTATATTTAATAAGAATCCTCATTTTAGTTAGACATCTAAGCTAGAGATGGATACAATACAACATTTACAGGGGATTCATGGAAGGCCATCAAGGGTGCACTCGTTGTTGCACAGGGCAACATGGAAGGTACACTTAACTTGATCAATCAAGTGTCTAATTCCATTACAGCTATAGAAAAGATAGTCATGGGTCTATGGAACTGGAGGCTTGGCCATCTGAGTGAGAGAGGATTTAAATCCTTACAGTCAAGATGAAGGCTTCTAGGACTAAAGTTATTGAACTTGGATTTCTATGAAGATTGTATACTGGGAAGCATAAAAAGGTTACATTCTCTAAAGTTGGAAGAGAGCTAAGAGTTAGGAAACTTGAGCTGGTGCATATAGATGTATATGGGCCAGCTCCTACTTCTTTCATAGGCGGAGTCACATTATTTATCACATTCATTGATGACCATACAAGGAAGGTATGAGTTTATTTTTTAAAACATAAATCTAATGTATTTGATATGTTTAGAAATGACTTGCTTTGGTTGAGAATGAGACATGGCTAAAGTTTAAATGCTTGAGATTCGATAATGGAGGCAAATACTGTGACAAGGAGTTCAAGAATTTTTGTGCCTTGAGAGGATTCAAGAGGGAATTTATAGTTCCAAGAACACCACAACAAAATGGTATTTCAGAATGGATGATTAGAACAATCACTGAATGAGCCAGGAGCATGAGACTTCATGCAAGTCTCCCAAACCAGTTCTGGGTTAAGGTTATTAATAAAGCAGTATACTTGATAAATTGGGGAGCTTCTGTACCCCTAAATGAAGGGATTCCTGAGGAGGCCTAGAGTATAAAGAAGGTGAAACTGAACCATCTTAATGTATTTAGTTGCTCATCTTATTTGTATATTGATGCAGGATCCATGAGCAAGCTTGATGTAAAGGATATTAAGTGCACATTTATTGGATATGACATGGGCAAGTTCACCTATAGTTTCTGGGATAATTAGAATTAGAAGATTATCAAAAGTAGAATGTCACTTTCAATGAAAGTGAGATGTACAAGGATTATTTTGGAGTTAGGACTAATTCCAAGATTGATTCAGATAGTGAGACCCAACACATGAAGTTGATGATATCATTGAGTTAGAGGAGCATGTACATGAAGATGCTCAGGAGGGTGTTGAACATATTGAACCACAAACACCTATGTTATAAAAATCACAAGAGTTACTAGACCGCGATAAAGGTACTCTCCTTTTTTATTTTATCTATTGCTAATGGATGGTAGTGAACTAGAAAGCCTTAAAGAAGCACTTCAAGTATATGATTCAATCAAGTGGGAGGCTGCCATTCATGATGAAATAGATCCCTCATGTTAAATGGGACAAGGGAGTTGGCAACACTGCCAGCTGAAAAGAAAGCCCTTTAGAATAAGTGTGTTTACCAGCTGAAGGAAGAACTAGATGGGAGAAAATACTATGAGGCAAGACTTATAGTAAAGGGATTTCAGCATCGACACGGAGTTGACTACAATGAGATCTTTGCTCCAGTTGTGAAGATGACTACCATCAGAGTAGTGCTGTATATTGTCACAGTTGAAGATTTGCACTTGAAGCAAATGGATGTAAGGATTGTGTTTCTTTATGAAGAGCTAGAAGAGGAGTTGTACATGCAACAACTGGTGGGGTACAAGGCTCAAGAGAATGGTAAAGCAGAGCTTATGTACAAGCTTAAGATAAGCCTTTATGTCTTGAAACAAGTGCCTAGACAATGGTACAAGAGTTTTGACATGTTTATGTAAAAAATTAGGTACAAGAGGTGCCAAGTGGATCACTATTGATATGTGAGACAATGTAAGCTATCTTAGATCATCTTTTTACTGTATGTGGATGATATGTTGAGAATCATACATGGAGGAGATTAAGATACTAAAGGAGCAAATGTTAAGGGAATTTGACATCAAGGACTTGGGGCCGGCCAAGCAGATTCTTGGGATGAGAATCAACATGGAGAGAAGTGCATAAATTATGAAGTTGTCTCATAATGAATATGTTGAGAAGATGATGAAAAAATTCAACAAGAGCGAGGAAAATCCAGTGGGTACTCCCTTAGAAATTCACTTTAACTTATCAAATGATTAAATACTTAAGACAAAAGAGGAGAAAGAACACAAGTTGAAGGTTCCTTATGTTTTAGCGGTTGGGAGCTTGATGTACGCAATGAACTGCTGAGATCGGATATTTCACATGTAGTGAGAGTGGTCAGCAGATTCATGAAAAGTTCAGAGAAGCACCATTGGGATGCGGTCAAGTGAATTTTAAGGTATTTGAAGGGTACAACAAATAAAGCACTTTGCTTTGGTAGGTCTAATATTATTTTATAGGGCTTTGTAGGTTCATACTTTACAGAAGATATTGATATCCAAAGGAGCACCAGTAGATATGTGCTCACATTGGGAAGTGCAGAGGTGAGCTAAATATCTAAGCTATAGAACATTATTGCTCTATCCACCACAGAGGCTGAGTATATCACTGTCATTGAGGCGAGTAAGGAGATGATTTTGTTGAAGAGCTTTATGGTAGAATTGAGCAATGAGCAGGAGGATGTGAAGCTCTATAGTGATAATATGAGTATAATTCACTTAGCAAAGAATGCTGCATTTCAGGCTAGGATGAAGCATATACAGCTTTGGTACCATTTCATCAGAACATTGTTGGAAGAAGGTCAGTTAGGATTGAAGAAGATTCACACTTTAAAGAATCCCTCTGACATGTTCAAAAAAAGCTAAAATAGTGGAGAAATTGAAGCTATGTGCTTCTTTAGTTGGTCTCAACACATGAAAAGAGAGCGGGGGTGAGCCATACTATGTTTTTGATAAAGATGAAAGAAGACAATGAAGATCTAAGATTGAAGAAGGGATGATCCCAATAGGTATCCAAGTGAGAGATTGTTGAGATATGGAAACCATTCAAATCATTATGAAGATGCCAATGGAGCTCCGATGGGTTTCCCGGAGGTCCTAAGGTATTCCAAGACAAGTTGAGAAAAGTTTGGGCATCATAGCTCACCGTGGCATGCTATAGCGTGCGCTAGCACCTGGAAACATGATATTAGGATGCTGTAGCATGCCCTGGCACATGTAGACCCAATACTAGGGCGCTACAGCATGCCCTGGTGCTCTGTAGAAGAGAATGGGGCACTACGGTACGTCGTAGTGCATGCTGGGTTTCAGCTCCGGATCTAGGCACTACCCAAAGTGCTTTTGGGGGTATTTTGGACCATTTGTGATTCAAATAGTGCATGAGTATATAATATACATTATAAAAATGTTTTATAAGGATTGTGAAGTGAAGATTAACTCTAATTAGGTGATTGCTAATGCTATTCTTCTTCAGCCTAGAATAAGAGCTGATATTTTCTGGAGAAGAAGAAATCGATCGGGAGGTTGTGTAAGTGGTAGATCTTTTTTTTTTTCTTGTAAATGTGAAGCTCTCTATAACTTTGTAATCATCTTGTTCATAGTGGAAATTTTTTGTATCTAGTGGCTGTGTGGTTTTTTTTGTCATCAGGTTTTTTTTCCTTGTGTTTGGATGCTTGCGATTTTATGCATGTTATTGTTTTGTGTTTTATTTTGTTTGTGTTTGGATAATTTTGTCTATTATTTGGTAACCATCAATGTAACTCCAGTCCTCATCCTTGCAAATCGCTTCTGTTGCGTGTTCACAACATATAAATGAACATGATTAAATACAAGCGAAGGAGATATGCATATACTTTGTATTTTTATTATGGCTCGAAGGGATTTTCTTTTGTTACTTTTCCTTGCCACCTTGGGCTCCCTTTTGATAAGAAGGCCTCAATCACACAAGGACCATGTTGTAGGCAGTGCATTTGGCTGGAAGGCCCCTCCCAATGCTTCCTTATATGAGGAGTGGGCTGCAAGTAAGACCTTCGTCGTTGGACAAAAGCTTGGCGAATTTTACATATCCGTTCATGCGCAATTTGTGCTCTACCAACACATTTCTATTTCCAAGTTGGTGGATCCGGACCCCACTTGGGTAAAAAGATGCATGTATGGTGTGGGGTTACACTTAAAGAGCATTAATTTTTCATCCATTTCTTAAAGAAATGCAAGATGAATTGAACATGTTCATCTTTTTTTTTTCTCAAAAGGTAGTATTTAATGCATGCTAAAATGATTGGAGAAAAATATTAATCACTTTTTCCTTGAAAACTCTTTAAGAAATCATTTAGTTAAAAATAAGTCATGTTAATTATTTTGATTAAGGATTATACTAAAATTGCTTTTTTTTTTCATAATTGTCATTTTATTAAGATTAATGTTGCATGTTTTAAGTACCACTACATTTTGCAATGAATAATTTCTCCATTTTATAAGGGTTCCTGTTTAATTTATTGCAAGCTAACATAATTAAACTCTCATTTAATGTACTTGATGCAAAAGTTTTTTAGGATTGAGGCTCATTGCCTCATGTTTGAGCTGGGTTCTTTGCAACTCAATGGTTAACTTGTTATTAGCACATGATTATATCTTTTTGCTTATGAACCCAAGAAAAACTTGACAATCATTTCAACCGCATCACATGACAAACACAATAAGGACTGCAATATATTTTGCTTTAGATGTGAAGATCGAGATTACCTTCTACTTCTTAGAATATCTTTTGAGTGATGTGCTTCTCATGCATAACATAAATCATATAGTGGTATTTTCTATTATCAAGATCTACACTCTCTAATGACTATTTCAATAAGTAATCAACTTAAAATTGTTACATAAAGTATAGCAATGTTAAAGCACCTTTCAAGCATCTAAGAATACAATTTATAACTATTAAGTGTGGGTTGTAGGGATCTCTATATCTGATGAAAATATATGTATAGTGAATGTTGACACATATACATGTTAAATATCCAAGACTCGTGCGATCTACTTCCTCACATTCATCATCTTAAAAGGGTTTGACGTGAACTTCAATAGAATTATTGACACACTTCCAATCTAATATTTTAAACTTCATTAAGAATTTTGTTTGATATATCTCTTAAGTAAGGATTTTTCTGCAAAATTTCTATTCTTAAGAAATGTAACAACTTTTAAATTTTAGTCATATCAAATTCTCAAATTATTTTTTGAAGTCCTTGACCATTTGATTATTACACTCTAAAAATATCAAGACATCAATATATAAACTCATCATAAAAAAACCCTTAACAGTTCTCTTCACATTTATCTACAACTCACTTATACATTGTTTAAATTCACTTTCCTTAACAAATATGTCAGATATTTTATTCCATGCTCTCATAGAATACTTTTGGCCATTCAATTCTTAATGCAATATGAAGACTTTATTTATATTATGTGTCTCAAATTCTAGGGGTTTTTCATTGTATACTACCTTTTCTAAAGTTCAATTTACAAAGCTCAACTTCACATTAATGTGAAAAACATTCCACTTTCTTTGAGTAATTATTCTAGCCTCTATAAAAATTATTTTTCATACTAAATGCTTTTTTTTTTTGCTTGCATCCTTTCTCCACTAGTATATCCTTATCTTTTGCCAATTTATTATGCAAATCCTTTATCCTATAAATCTACTTTACTTTTATAGCCTTTGATAGACTGTAAATACACATCTATGCTTACATGCAATTGCACGTGATCTGAAGTAATATGGGATGGTGAGCTCCTGAGATTTATCTTCCACTATGAACGGTGTTCATTTTGTTACTAGAGTTTACCTGAGTTCACTAATGTTTAAATGAGCTTAAATTGGTTGATTTATGGTCATGAATTACTCAAGTTAAGGATTCTTGATTAAAGAATATAGTTTGATATAAATAGGGAGAGTTAGGTTTTGGTATGCAATTCAATAAGGATTCCACACTAGTACTTTTTGCTTCAATTTCATGTCAAGTGAATTGGATGGATTCTCCTATTTAATTATCAAGAGATTTAACCTCTCTTAGGGAATCCTCTAAATATGCTTACATCTTATCCAATGCTTAGAAAGGAACAACTATTGCATTCACTCTCGGCACTTAGACATTTATGAGATCTGAGTTTGATGAATTCACTCCTCATGTCTAAGTTATGAATTATTAAGTTGATTTGAGCATCTCATGAACTTGGCTCCATTGATGGCTCTCATACATCTATTTTTAGGTTTAGCTAAGGAGTTGAGCTACTATGCTTCAAGGGTTTATGTCACATCACCCTTATATCACACAATATTCTAAGACATCACGTAAACCTAACATGAGCTACGGAGCTCTATTGATGGTTCTCGGTTCACACGAGTCATCATCTTGATTTAGCAATGGTTAATGTGTTATGAAGCTCAATAGGGCTTGTCACTAAGCCCTAAGCATGACATACACTATTGACATTGCATAAATCAAGTGAGATCAATGGAGCTCAGAGATTAATATAATGCTCCAAGGCTCAATAAATCTACTCAAGTCTAAGGTCATGCACCGAGCATTTTTGCACAATGAATATTGTCACCAGCATTCATGGCGTCCACTCTCTATTGTACATGTCCTTATGTCTAAGAGATCTAGTAAGCACATGGAGTTCAAGATGAATTGATTATCACACATATTTTATAATTTGCTCATATTTTCCAAATCATTCATTCACATGCATTAGATTAAATAAACTAAATGACATTATTTTAATTTGAAGAGTACACAACATTTTTCTATCATTACATTATTACATACTTAACACCCAACCCTCCCCAAGGAGGGTTTAGTTGGCCATTAATTTAATACAATAAGAAAAGCTACAAAAAAGGATCACCACTTGCATGGCTTGTTCATAAAAAGAATTGAGAAAAAGAAGAGATACAATACTAGGTAACAACCCCTTTGCATTCTCCTTGCTTTCTCCCTTTCTTGATCTTTGTCCTCCTTTTGTCTTCTGTGCTCCTTCTATTCTCTAGCTGCAGCCTCGCTCTCATTGAGGAAGAGTTCTCCTTTTCCTTGATCTAAAATAATCTCATGAAAAAATGCTTGAGCTGTAGGAATCCTAGAACCCTCTCTCGATCTTAAACTTTTGCTTTTATAATCTCTGGATGTTTTTCTCAGCATTAATGCAGTCACCACCTTTCTTCAGAATTTAAGTGCTATCATAAAATATTTCTTTATTCTCATGAAAATGAGGAGGTTTTAATGTATTCCAATTAATTGCTGCTATAGGAAAGGAAAGAATTAAGTTTCCATCTCTTCTCAATGCTGATTTGGAGTCTCATGTCTTAGAAATTTTACGGCGGGCGCTATGGCGCGCGGTAGCACCAGACTTTCGGTCTTAAGGGCGCTATGGTGCACGGTAGCACCAATCTTTCGACATTGATTTTGCTGTAGCGCACGATAGCACTAGAAATTCAGTCTTGAGATCGCTACAGCGTGTGGTAGCGCTAAGATTTTGATGATGAAGGCTGCTACAACAATGTTCAATTGAATCCAAGCCACCCAGATCAGACCTCAGGATTTTATTAAATCACAAAACTATCCTCAGCCATTAGATCTGGGCCCTGATCCAGTAACTGAGATCAGAATAGCTCACAATCTAATCTCGCTAGTCTGATCTTATTTGCAGAAGCATCAGGATGGCTCAGATCTTACGATCCGGTTGTCCTGTGTTCGGGAAAGATTAGCGGATCACTCATCGTTCGAATATTGATGATTAGAATTTTAATAAAATAATTAATTTAATTAATTAATTAACAATAAATATTACAAATTAAATTAATCAAAATATCTTGACCAAATGAGTTTCAAAAATTTGGGTGTGTGAAATTAAAAAATGCAATCAATTATTTGATTGGAGGTGAAAATAATTTTCTTAATTTTCTAATTAGCTAACTTAATAAAAAATTTCAATTAATTCGAGAAACTTCCAAATTAACCAAAAAATTATAGGGTTTGATCTTAATGATGATTAGAGCCTATCGGTGGTATTTCTAGACTAATCAGGCTAGTTAACATTAGGTAACAACCTTGGGTTATTGCAAACCATATTCTATTAGAAATATATTAGGTTTCCTAAGCTCTTAGTCAAAATAGCCCAAGAGAAATCTTATAAGGTTTGGTTTTAGAATTAAATGCATTAAAATATACCTATAGTAGTTTCAGTATACCACAAATTAGAGCATTTTGAAAGCACAAATCAATGGGTAATTTATATTTGCTTGACTTAGAACATGAAATTTTCAAGATATTATATATATATACTTTCATTAAATTTTTCTTTGACTTTAAGGTTCAAGTTTGACTTAAATTTAAAGGTTGCCTCAAAGGTCTAGATTGAATTTTTAGGTTATCCAATATATCCTTATTATCCACTAAAACATAATTTAACTCTTCTTCACATTGTACTAATCTTAATTAGATGCAAGATTACCTTTAGTGCCTGTGAATCATAAAATTGCACTATTTTTAGCCATACAATATGCTATAATTGCATGCTTATATTAATTTATTTGGCATCATAAGCTTGAATTTATGTTGATTAAACTTATACCATGTAAGCTATTATTAAAATTAATGAATTTATGATTAGATCATAGAATATTCAAATTTAGTCTTAACCCTACTTGGATGGTATGAGCCTAAGGTCTACGCTTCTTACCTCCTTAATCCATGTATTAATTTACTATTTTTTATATCTTCAACATGATAATTTACATGTAAGTATGGTTTAAATTCATACTTGTTAAGCTTATGGTAACAAAACACCATAAAACCTTCATACGAACCAAACATCTAATACCTTGCATCACCAAGACCCAATTGTAATTAATTATTTAACTCACTATTTTAGGCATTATATTATAATATCTCAATCTCATATTCATTACTTTAAAATTTGTAATTGTTTATCTTCTCTTAGGATAGATCTTCACATGCATAAAACCTCATATGAAATGAACTTGTCCAAACATATGTCAATGCATCTCTATGTAGGTTACATTATAATTTAGTGTAAATACCTACCAATCTTAGAATATTTTATAGCACTTTGCATGCATATGAGTTTAACTATTGTAAGTTTGGAGCAAGTATAAATCGTGCAATGCCCATATAAACACAAAATTCATGTATTCGACTTTATTTTGTCTAAACATATGTCAAGCATTTGGACTCATAAAAAAAGAAATATTTGTTGTTTGAATATGTACTGAAGTCTTTTCTATGCGGTCGGTGCGCACGCAGTGTTCATGTACAGGACCAGTGCAGAGAACATTTGGGAAGTTTCCAGCGAAGATTACGAGAAATGCGGCAACGAGAAAGTCAAGGAAATGTACTACATGGGACCCACCATCGTCGAGCTGAGCACCCCGGGCCCACACTTCTTCTACTCCGGCATCGGCCTCCACTGTGAAGCTGGCCAGAAGCTTGCCGTCAACGTCACCACAACCGCCCCACCGCCGCCTTTCGTCGCCGACGACTCCCTCTACTCTATTTCCGTCCTCAAAGAGACTGCTGCCGAGCCGCCCTCCAAATCGTCGGCTCAATCCCTCTCTTTTTATGCGGCTGCAGCGGCTCTCTTTTGCGGCTGCATCGGTTTGTTGCTGTAATTGTTGGATATCTTGTTTGCTTCTATAAATTGAAAGGATTTCTAACCAATGTTTTTCTTTTTTATTGCTATTCTATGATCTTCGTTTCATAAATTGTAAATCCCGAAATCCTTATTATTCTTACAGTATTCTATAAATTCTTTTTTTTCTTTAGAGTGAATTATGCTCTGGACATTTATTATTATAAGCTGCGATTATTGACATTGGCATGTGTCTCTTGATTGATGATACTCTGGACATTTAAGATATAATTTATTTTGATGATACTCTTGATTGAGATTAGTATAAAGAGACTACAATCATTATAATATCAAAATAAACTTAATATGCTGCAAATAATTCAATATGTAATCCTTTGCATCAATCTAAATGAATTCAATTATATCTTAATTCATTTTCATGTAATAGTTTGAATATATTCCTGAGCTGTATTTTTATATCAGTCTTAGATGAGTTCAACAAATTCCTATTTGGTAATTATTAGTTTTTTTTTGCCCTTAGAATTAGATTCTAAAGTTTTGTTCTTTTGAAATGCTTGTATATGTAGTTGGATTGTATTTAGATACATTAGTTGATATTAAGCTAATACTCAAATAAATTTATTAATGTTCCAATTTAGTTGTGTTATTTCACCTCACTACCAACTAAATCAATAGTTTTATTCAAACACATTTTGATGAATGGAAGGAATTAAACTAGATGAATCATGTTTAAGCATAAATCTCAATAGAAATTATATTTGGCATGTTGTGTGATCAACTGAAATTTAAATTTTTATTTTATTTTATCATAAGTGTTATGGAGCTTAAATAATTTCTGCTTTGCAGTGTTAGTGAACTTGAGAGTGCATAATCCAATGCTCTCTCCTTCCTGCTCTCACACAGATCTTCTATCAGCACCGCCAGGGTACCTTAAGTACTTAAGCCTTTTATTAAGTATAAATGAATTCAATCATGTTATTTTTGAGCTCTAGGTATTGTGCGCACATTAATGACATAGACCTTAGCATCATTAGTGCATATTATCTATTTAGAATCTTAATATTAGGACGTAGCGATTATTTTGCAAATGCAGGGAGGAAATACTACTTTATGAACTTATATGGTAGTATTAACACCCTAGTAGTATGTGTAAAAATAGATATAGTTTAAGTAATGATATATGATTTCAATGAGACTTTCACTAATCACCTCTTACATGTGAGTACGAGAATTTAGTGAAAAATCAAGACATGCCAAAAATTCAAGTTTAAGGTGTCAATAGACCACTTAATTAGTAAGGAACACATGTGTCCGAAAATTGGAAAGTGTTGATACAAATTTCAAGTATTAAAATTATTAATGCTTTAATCAATTAAGGATAAATAATCCCAAGTATAGGTTTAGGGCCCTTAGTCGCCTAGAACCTTTAGAATAATGAGTTTCATTTACTCATAAGTTTAGAGGTGCCAATTTCAATTAAAGTGAACTTGGGAAGTTCTGATCCGATTTAAGATCTAAGCTTCAATAGTTAAAGTATAACTCCTAAGTTCGTTAGTCATTAAGAACTTAGATTTCCAATTAGGATTGAAGAAAACAATAATAACTCCAGCAGCTTTATGATCGTGGAGTTGATAATTTAAATTGTGTCAAAATTTAGTAGACTCCTTAGCATAATCCCACATAACTTAGATAACCTTAATCATTATAGTTAAGAAGTATGGTCAAGAGAGAAGTCTTGATATGAGTTTGAATTCTTACCTAAGCTTCATTATTTTGGTGTTAAGTAGGAGTTAGTAAAGATCTTGTGAATCCATGGATTGAAGATTTATTAGTCATTATAATGCTATCATGAGCAAAGAGTTGTATACATTTCACCCTTGAGACAAACATATAATTAGTCCACTTTTATGTAACTATATAAAGGGTACTGCCCCTTATCTTTGTGTGCAGAGGTAAGTGCAGTTTGGTAGATGATAAATACTCAGATTATATTTCCAATTGTTATGATTGTAATTGGTTTATTCATTTTGTATAAAACTGTAAAAGGGTGCTGCCTCTTATCATTTGTGCGCAAGGATATGTGATAGCCATGCATTTACACTAAAATCATCATAATTTATTATGCTATTTAGTATTGGAGTAGGCTACTTTTAATATATTTTTGGTATGTTTTGCTTTCATTTTATTTCTATAGCAAATCAGGGCACTTGAGCACCTCAATTCAGGCTACTTAGCAACTTAGCAGCCTACTTAAAGCACGTGCTTCGGTGTGCCTTGAGCATTGAAGTGACAAAAACTTGTGTGCCTAGACGCGCCCAGGCGCCAAAGTGACTGATACTTATGTGCTCAGCGCGCTTGAGAGTCAAAATGACAAAAAATCGAGTACCCAAGCGCCAAGGTGACATAAATACAAGCGATTAGGTGTGCCCTGAGCATCGAAGTGACAAAAACTTATGCATTCAGGAGCGCCCGAGAGACGAAGTAACAGAAACACGCGTACTCAGGCAGCCCCAAGCGCCAAGGTGATAGAAACGTGCACGCTCAGGCGCGCCCCAAGTGCCAATGTGATAGAAACATGTGCACTCAGGTGCATTTCAAGCGCCAACCTAACAAAAGCATAAGCGCTCTGGCACACCTAGGCACCAGAGCAATCTGCATTGAAGTAGGGCGTGCGCCTAGGTGCCCGATTAATTTCTGAGTACGAAACGCCCTATTCACAAGGGAAAAAGAGGTGACTCTTTGTAACAAACCTATGTTGTTACCATGTTAAATATTGGTTCATTTAGACCTTAATTATATCATAATTTGGTTTTAATATCATTATACCTAACCCTAAAAATTTGGATCAAGATTGAAATATTTGATTATTTTAATCAAATTAAATGTCCATAAAATTAGATAAATTAAATTGGCCTCAAATAAAAAATTGATTACATTTTTGAATTTCTCTCACTCAAATTAGTTATAGATAAATTTTTGGAAATTTTTATTATCATTTGGATGCAATTATTATTTAAGAATAAATATTAATTAAATTAATTTATTAGTTATTTAAATATAATTTAATCTAACAGTCAACCATTGGATTCATTTTAGATAGTGGATGTGTTGTCCAGACATGCACACACGCATCAAATCTAAGCCAATCTAGCTGCCCTGCCTTTCTCCATCGAATCTGACGATCCAAATTAGCGCTGCATCCCATATTTGATATAATCTGTAAGATCTTAAGTATCATTGCACGACTGAGATAAAAATCTACCGCTATTCATCATTGTTTTTCCTCTGAACCATCCCCGACATGATCCTAATGTCCTGCCACCGTAGTAGTACCAGGGGAAACCTGCTTAGAACTTTGGTTTGATTCAATTTGAATCATTAGAAACCTCTTAATCTAAATCCATAGTTAGCTCCTAAGTGGTGAAATTTAAATACCAAGAGCTTAAGATGTGTATTTGAGATCCATATCTTCTTCCTAAACCCTTAAAATAATATTTGTAGTAGTTTAGATTAGTCTTGAACTCATTTAGATGCAATAATTTCCCCCTTAGCCCAAAACCTAATTTTGACCTTAAATTGTGTAGTTTAAATATTAGTAGCTTGATTATGATTTAGAGTTCCATATTCTCATTCCCAAGCATTAAATCATTAGTGGTAATAGTTTTAAATTCTTTTGTCACTTATTAGACTCAATGAAATTCCCTTTAAGTCAAACACTAGATTATTTATGAGTTTGAGTTAATTAAATGGTATCTATTTTGAATATAGATTTAAAATTCATTATTTCCTCCTAAAATTCTTAAATTACTAATTATAATGCCATTGAATCATATTGAGACTAAGTATACTCAATGGAAGTTCATTAGGTTAAATCCAGTTAAGTCTAGTTTTGAGTAACCTAGATAATGTAGACAAATATGTAAGCAACAAGTATGAAAAGTTATACTGCACAAATTATAAGTAAAGCTGAAATGATATACTGCTGTAGTACAATAAGTAAAGCAATTTTAGTCTCATAGACTGAATAAATTTGAAAAGTATAATCATAAGACTATAATGAACATTCATAATTAATAAGGTTGTGATATATGCAATATATGTTTATTTATCTTGTATTTTGTTATGTGGGCACAAAATAAGTGATGAGTCAAGTACATTTGCTCATCAATAATGTAAGCGGGATCTCCTGTAAACACACACAATCTCTCTTATAAGAATTATATAATCTCCTAATTCTTTAATAGCTTACCTTAGCTCAATAACAACTGTATAGTATAACCCACCATATGAAACTCCTCATAAGTATATTTAAATGGTTAATATTTATTTTATGCACAAAGTTTTAAAGTATGATTCAAGGATTTAATCTCAATGCGTTGTAGCATTTCAAGGAACTTCAAATTATTGCACACCATGTGATATATAGCAGACCTAAATTACGTATGTTAGTATTTGCACGCAAGTGTACATGTCTAAAGTAATATGGGATGGTGAGATCCTGAGATTTATTATCTTTTCAGAATATTATTGTGATTCATTACTAAAGTGTATCTAATTTCAATAATGTTCAAGCAACCAATAAGATTAGGTTTGCATTCCTAGATTATAATTCCTAAGTTATTTTGGTTTTGAATCAATTTGGGAAAATTGGGGATAGTTGAGTTTAAACATGCAATTTATAATGGGTTCATGCATTGTTAATCTTCTTCTCAAATCTTTGTCATATAAGTTGAATTAATCTTCATTTCATTATCAAGAGATTTAGTTTTCTCTATTAGAATCATAAAATGTACTAAAATCTTAACTAGTTCTCTTAGATGAACACTATAAGGTTCAATCTTGGCACATAGATAATCATGTGATCTTCTAGTGAGCAAAATCATCTCTTACGTATAAGTGATAAAATCAACATTTTTAGTTAAGGATCACATGATCTTGATTACACATATGGCTCACATGCATCTACTCTTAATTTAGCTAAGGAAGTGAGCTACAAAGCTAAATGAGCTTATGTCACATCACTCATATCTTATCGCACTTGAATTCCTCGCATAAATTAAGAATGGGCTATGGAGCTCTATAGGTGCTTCTCGACTCACAGGCGTCAAGTTTACATGTCCAAGTAGTATGAACTGAGCTTTGGTGCTCAGAGAATCATTTGTTATATTTTCTCATGGCTCAAATGACCAAGCTTTTGCCCAAATTTATGCACAATCTATTTTCACACAGCAAATGTTGACTCAATCTTTCACTGCAGTAACGCTTGAAAGTGCACAGCCTCTTGGGCAAGGCGATCATCAAGCTCTATGAGATTTTTTAATTTAGATCTATATAGTAAGATTTTATATTAATAAGGATTTATCATTCTCCAGCTTGTTTAAGAAATAAATTATACAAATATTTTGAGCTCTATATGAAATTATATTGGAAAGAATAGTTCTTACATTGCATTACATCATGACTACTATATATTCTTGCCCAACCCTCTCCATGGTAGGGTGGGGTGGGAAGGGGGGGGGGGGTTAGAATGTTATTACAATAAATACACAAATAATTCTACAAGAGATGCTGAGCTTATTCATTGCTCTTACAAAGAAATAAAAAGAAAATTGAGCAAGAATACTATACACAAGAACAACCTCTATATTCACATTATCTCTTTTTCTCTTCCATTTCCTCCCTTTCTTCTAGTTCTCCGTGTTTTTCCTTCTTATGAAGCTGTAGCCTTTTTATTTTCTTTAGAGTTTGGATGTTCCCCTGGAATATGTCTTTCCTTAACTAAAATTCATAACCCTCTCTAAGCATTTCTTCTTTCCTTTTATAATCATCTCTTCAGCCCCTCTCTCTTCCAAGTAGCCAATAATCTTCCCTTGAAACTTAGAATCTCAATAATGTTTATTCCCATATTTTCCTTAAACTTAAGGTAATTTAATACTTCCCTTGATGCTCCATTTCTAGTGGTGCCAGTTTTTAAAACCTTAATCGACCGAACGAAGGTCGTTATGGTTTATTGTACAGATGAAGTTCTCCATCCACAGTATACGCTAAAACTAGATTAAGGTCCCTACACCTCATCAATTCAAGGCAGTTCTAATGGACTTATCCATAATGTATGAGCCTAACCATATTCTTGGGAGCCTACTCAGGCTAACTCCACTTTGCAGCACTTTGGTGCCCGACTGTATCATTTAGGCTAGCTTTGTGTAACAATCTTATGTTGTTGCCATGCTTACACAAATAATTCTACAAGAGATGCTGAGCTTATTCATTGCTCTTACAAAGAAATAAAAAGAAAATTGAGCAAGAATACTATACACAAGAACAACCTCTATATTCACATTATCTCTTTTTCTCTTCCATTTCCTCCCTTTCTTCTAGTTCTCCGTGTTTTTCCTTCTTATGAAGCTGTAGCCTTTTTATTTCTTTAGAGTTTGGATGTTCCCCTGGAATATGTCTTTCCTTAACTAAAATTCATAACCCTCTCTAAGCATTTCTTCTTTCCTTTTATAATCATCTCTTCAGCCCCTCTCTCTTCCAAGTAGCCAACAATCTTCCCTTGAAACTTAGAATCTCAATAATGTTTATTCCCATATTTTCCTTAAACTTAAGGTAATTTAATACTTCCCTTGATGCTCCATTTCTAGTGGTGCCAGTTTCTAAAACCTTAATCGACCGAACAAAGGTCATTATGGTTTATTGTACAGATGAAGTTCTCCATCCACAGTATACGCTGAAACTAGATTAAGGTCCCTACACCTCATCAAGTCAAGGCAGTTCTAATGGACTTATCCATAATGTATGAGCCTAACCATATTCTTGGGAGCCTACTCAGGCTAACTCCACTTTGCAGCACTTTGGTGCCCGACTGTATCATTTAGGCTAGCTTTGTGTAACAATCTTATGTTGTTGCCATGCTTAATATGTACAAAACCAAGCAATAATTCTTACTTAATTAGATTATAACTCTAAAAATTTGGGAATGGGAGCTCGATTTGATCAATTGATCATTTAGTTAATTTGGTGATCTAGAAAATTAGGTAATTTAAATTAATCTACAAATCAAAATATAATTGTATTTTTTAATTTCTCTCACCCAAATTAGGATGTTATTATAATAAATACACAAAGAATTCTACAAGCAATGCTGAGCTTATGCATTGCTCTTACAAAGAAATAAAAAGAAAATTGAGCAAGAATACTATACACAGGAACAAACTCTATATTCTCCTTATCTCTTCTTCTCTTCAATTTCCTTCCTTTCTTCTTGTTCTCAATGTTCTTACTTCTTCTGAAGCTGTAGCCTTTTTATTTTTTTTAGATTTTGGATGTTCCACTTGAATGTGTCTTTCCTTAACTAAAATTCATAACCCTCTCTAAGCATTTCTTCTTGCCTTTTATAATCATCTCTTTAGCCCCCTCTCTCCTCCAAGTAGCAAACAATCTTCCCTTGATGCTTAGAATCTCAATAATATTTATTCCCATATTTTCTTTGAACTTAAGGTAATTTAATACTTCCCTTGATGCTCCATTGCTAGTGGTGCTGGTTTCCAAAACCTTAATCGACCGAACGAAGGTCGTTATGGTTTATTGTGCGGATGAAGTTCTCCATTCACAGTATACATTAAAACTAGATTAAGGTCCCTACACCTCATCAAGTCAAGGCGGTTCTAATGGATTTATCCATAATGTATGAGCCTAACCATATTCTTGGGAGCCTACTCAGACTAACTCCACTTTGCAGCACTTTGGTGCCCGACCGTATCATTTAGGCTAGCTTTGTGTAACAATTTTATGTTGTTACCATGCTTAATCTGTATAAAACCAAGCAATAATTCTTACTTAATTAAATTATAATTATCATTAGGACCTAACTCTAAAAATTTAGGAATGGGAGCTCGATTTGATCAATTGATCATTTAGTAAATTTAATAACATAGAAAATTAGGTAATTTAAATTAATCTTCAAATCAAAATACAATTGCATTTTTTAATTTCTCTCACCTAAATTAGATAGAAGTTAAATTAAAGCCTAAATTAAATTAAAATTAAAATGAGGAATTGCAAATTAGGGTTCGCCAAAAGTTTTAATTACATAATAAACCTTCCAACGGTCGGCTGATCGCCCAGGTCCACAATGAGGCTTATCCGACGCGACAATTATTTCTTGGATGCAATCCAACCATTCATCCCACTAATTTGATGACTCAAATTTAATCAAGCCAATACCGCTTACCAACAGTTAGATCTGAGCATAATCGGACGGCCAGTAAAATCCATGGTATAGTTCATCTTCGTTCCCGCATCGCGTGGTCCCCTGACTACCTCAAAAACTCGTCCACACTAGACATGTGGAGGATCCTTCTTGTCCCCTACCCCCACTAAATTATAATGACCTTGACCGAGCAAAATCCCAGGTATTCTTCTATCAGGCCAGACCTAATTTCTCTGTCCATTTAAACCGTCCATGAGAGGCAGTCTAACCTCCAGTTCATTCCCTCATGGCTATTAATAGCCCTAAGTTTGCCACAGTGAGCTCTTTGTTCATTGTGCTACACCCTAAGTGTAACAACTTAACGTTGTTAATCATTATTTACTAGTCTAATTAGTCTGAAAAGCTCACCAATTGTCTCTAAACATCATTAGGAATTAGCATTTGAATTTTGATTCAATTTAAAGCTCATTCAAAATTTTTGATTATTTTAAAACATTTAATTATTTAGAAAATTAAGTATATTAAATTGACATCCGATTAAAAATTCAACTTCATTTTTTAATTCATCACTTTGAAATTAGCTAAGAGTGAATTTTTAAAATTTACAGAGCACATTTGATAGCTTAATTTTAATTGAATAGAAAGATATTAATTATTAATTAATTTAATTAATTAACCTCTTAATATATTATTAATCAGTCATTTGATCAAACGACGTGTGATTTTCATAATTCGATCAAACTATCCATCTAGATCAGATACTGATAGCCATCATCCCGAGCGTACGCAGACGCGCAACACATGGTAGCTGCCCGCACACGCAGCCTGCACAGGCCACAGCAGCTGCCACTCCCATCGCTCAAACCCTTCTCAGCCATCCACTAAACTCTCATTATAATCCTTAGCTTTAACTCGATCGATTGAGACTTTCACTTGGAGTCATGAGCCACTGCTGCATCATTTGGAGCTCATCGAAGGTTCCCCGTCCTAGAGGCTAGTAATGTGGGGCCCCGTACTCTCCCATGACCATGCTAATGCTGATATTAGTATAATCATAGGGAGTACCGTGCTCCAACTATGGCAAATCCCTAACTCAAGTAGAGTCAGGTATGACCTAACTCGCCTTAAGCCAAGAAGTTGTCACCTATAACTAGAAACATACATCAATACATATCTAAGTAGTGGAAGCAGAAAATAGAATGTATCTTCCATAGGCATAACATAGTATAAAAGAAGAAAAAAAGTAGTAACTCAGCTCAAGTGCAGAAAGTAAATACATCCAGAGTTTAATTATTACAAACTAAATTGAATGGAAGTAAAGATCTCTCAATCTCACTGCAAAAAGAGAAAATCTATCTAAGCAATAGTAGGAAGATCCTCCCCATGCACCGGCTCCTCTCTTACAGCACTGCTAATTAACAACTCTGAATCTGATATTTGTCTGTATCACAAATGCCAGGGCCCCAGCCAACAAATGAAAAAGGTTACAATTAGACAATTGTTTAAGTACATCTTAGGCTATTTAAGTGAACTGAATATTTAAGATATCACATTTAAAGGTTTTAAACGTGCAAGCATTATAAGGTGCAACAAGCTACAAAGAACAGGATATCTATAAACTAATCATCTATAGCTAATTAACAAGTATGTAAGAAATAATATACAAAATAATAACTAAACATGGTGAGGCTAAAAGTAAAAGTAACTGCAACTACTGAGATAAATCTGATCCTAACATGCTTATGATCACATGGGTACATGCTGTGTATATAAAGAACACAAGTACTGAAATAACATACAATTCTAGCATCCTAACATTCCAATATTTAATAACTAATCTTTCAGATCATATATACAACATGCAGATTTAATATGTAAAAGGCCACTGAAGCATGTGACAAAAACAACTAAGTACATCAAAAGAGCTAAAGTAAAGCCACTGAGACATGTGGCAAAGCAAGCCAAGTACTAAGTAAGGCCACTGAAGCATGTGGCAAAGCAAAACAATGCAAAACAAAATACTAAAACTGAACTGAAGTAGAAGTGAGCCTAAGACATAGTACTGCCATAATGGAAACAGGCAATACTGGCCTCTAAACTGAAAGTTTAACATGTGTCCATCCTAGGCTTCCATAGAGCTAGGTCTGAGTTGAACTTATAAAATACGACATATATCCATCCTAGGCATTCTCAAAACTAGGTCTGAGTCTATTCTATTACAAAACTAGAACTGAAGAGGCAGGTTAAGCTAGGACATACTCTACTTGTTGAAAGCACTAGAAGAACTGAATGAATGTTATGCTTTTCAAATACTAACTTAGGATGTATCTTCCATATCTTAAGTTCGTATATTATGCTTAAGGAACAAGGCTCAATATTTAAGGTGTGCAGAGCAATCAAGTCAAAGTAAGCAAGAGACTCAATTTAGACTTACGTAATATCTATTGTTGTTTACTTTATCCAAATCTAACTATTCTGAGAAGATACAAGTTTTCAGATTTATGACCTTAATGTTAATATTAGAACTTAACAAGTTCTAATTTATAATCATATGATGACTATAAGATTTAAAGTAAACAAATTAATGACCTAATTATTATTATTTTCCTCTCTTAACCTAAATCTTGATTAAGTCAATCCAGATTAAGGATTTTGGATCCAAACTCTACTTTGGTGTTCAGATCCTTAATCCAAGGGGATACCCTAATAAGGATCTAGAGTTCTCACTCAAACCCAAATTAAAGATAAGGAATCTTATAAGTTGAAGGATTCAGAAACTAAGATCTTAATTGAAAGGCCACTCTATTGGTTATACGATAAAATAATCAATTAAGAACTAAGATTCTAAGATCCATATTCAATCTTTAAGATAACTACATTATCTTATAGATTGAATCAATCCAACACCCATATGGAAGGCTTCAAAAGAATTAAACAATAAATCACTTAAGGAATTCCAAATTGAGGTAGTTCAATTCAATTAGAAGATCTAAAGTCTAAGAATTAAGATCTAAGATCTAATGTTTGATTACTTTAAACTTAAGCTAAAATTTAGACTTATGATTTTACAAGAATATTTCTTTTAAGATTCAAGTTCAAGGATCAACTTAATTAAATTATTAACTCAGGATCTAGTACATTGGTATAATTAAACAACTCTTAAGACAAGATGATTTTAGGAACACTTAAGGTCTTAAGATCTAAGTAAGAGTTAAGTTAAGATTCTTCACTTAACTCAATATTATTAACCTAGGATTTCAGAAAAGTGTTAAACATATTAACTAAGGATATTTTACTAAATTTTCAAGGCTTAAGGGGTGCTTAAATACATTTGGTCAAAATGACCAAAATACCCCTCTTAAAGCTAAAAATGAGATTTTAGAATTTAATCATCTAAATTGATTTAAATCTATTTTAATGAGTTCTATATTGGTTAAATGAAGTAGGATACACACTTAGCTTAGGTTTTGGTAACCTAATTAGCCTAATTAGCCTAATTAGTACTAATTACCTTTTTAAGCTAATTAAGGTGATTAAGGAAACTAGGGCATTCTAGAATGATCCAATCTCATTCATAGACTTTAATAAACTTAAGAAGGCATTAGGAAATTAATTCACCAAAATAAGAGGATTAATTATGATTTAATTCACTAATCCTTAATTAGGGTAATTAAGAGATAATTAATAAAATTAAGGTTCCTAAATTATTTTTAATAGTCTACATAGGTTCTCTAGGGTCTCATGAGAAATTAGAGATCTTAATCAACTCTTTTAGATGATTAATGAATTTAATACAATTTAAATAAAAACTAAAAAAAATTAAGAAGTAATTTAAAATCTAACCATTAGATCATTGATTTTATTTTATAATAATGTTCCTTGCATTTTTTTGATTAAATTGGTATATTGGATCATATCATTTGGATAAGTATAACTAAAGTTATTTAAATAATTTAATATGCATTTTTATTTAAATTAAAATCATAGGTTAGCTTTTCTTAATTAATGTCCTTAAGGAAATTAATTCAGAAATTCCTTTTATTCTGTCAGCCCAAAATCAAAAAGGCACGGGTCACGGGTCGGCCAGACCCGTGACTTCATCTTCTTTGCAGGGAGACACCCGACACTCGGCTCCCTAGGGTTTGCTTCCATCGCTCAATTTACCACGCACAGGCCATGCCATGCTCTAATCTCGACTGCTACACCATCCATGACACTAGACGCATCGATTGGACTATAAATCCCTATTTGGGATGCACCAGATTGCCGGGGTGCTACTCGACCGAGGCGTCTTCTAAGGAAAAATTGGGGAGAGTAAATTCTCCTTACTGCATTGCCGTCACGAGCTAAGGTCTAACCCTACACGTTCAAGGATTGAAGGAGAAGCGATTGGGTGAGTCGCGAGGTCCCGAGACAGTCCAGATCGATGGAGTACTACTCGAGGTATTTTACAAATGAGGGCTCGCTTTGAGTCGATCGATACCAGTCAAATCAATCGACCAGACCGAGCCCAATGATTGCAATTAGCCTACGATCACTCAAGGAGGACTCTAGGATTTAATTAAGACTCAATTGTTCAGGAGAAACACTGGTGTCCAACGCCTCAGGGATCGGCTACCAGTGCACGTTTAGATGGATTTATGCCATCTGGTCCATTATCAGTTCCCCAACCAGAAGCCTTAGGTGTCTAATAGAAAGCTAAGGTTAGAACCTATCACAGCATCTAAGGTAGAATGGCTATGGATCGAGCTGGAACAAGCTCGACAGGAAGAGGGACGGAGGCTGTACCTAAGGATGGACGAGGCAATAGAGTCCATACAAGCAGGTTAGGGTACTCCAGATCATCGTAGAAGCTTCAGCAAGGGGTCTGGACTCCATACCTCACCCTCTATCAGTGGTGCACAGCAGGGGTTCCACTGGGAGGCTTCGACCAGCAGCTGAACTCAGCAAGAATGGCAGGAGCTCCAATGCTTCAACACCAGTGGATATAGTGAGCAACAATTTCACTGAAAGGGCTACGGGGAGTATTTATAGCCAGGGAAGAGGCTAGGAGTGGCCACCATGGTTGGGAACCATGCCGCAAGCTTGGGCCGGGCTATCTCTGCAACCCACCCCAAATGGGGTTAACCCTAGCCTCAGGGGCGCCTAGGAGAGCTCGGCCATTAGGGGAAGGACTCTAGCGGCCTGAGGAGTGGCAGACAGGATCGATGTGGCAAATATTGGTGAATCTTCTCGGTCGGGCTGGGAGTCTAGCAGGGACGAAGGTGAACAGCTGGGAGTCGCCCTCAGCAGTTTGATCTACGAAGCCGTTGGGATTGAATGGTTTGATGAATCCTTAGATAACAGAACCACGGGCACCTTCTCATTCATCTGATCAAGCATTGGATCCAATGGGCACTAGAGGATTAGGGCGTAAATGATCAGCATCATTTGATCGCATGCCATGATTTGTGCAAGCGCATCTTGTGGCTATTACGGCTGAGCCGCTGTCGGGATCCCGCAGTGGATCTGCCATGGCCCCAATGACAAATCTTGGCCTATTTTAATTTTAATTAAATAATTTGATTTAAATAATGCAAATTCAATTAATTCATATAACAAATTAAAATTAATTTTAAATCTAATTTTGGCTTAAATAAGCTCCAAAAATTCCCAAAAATTCACCCTTAGCTAATTAGGATATGAGAAATTCAAAAATGAAATCGAATTTTAATTTGGAGATCAAAATAATTTAGGTATTTTCCAGAACTCAAAAATAGGCAAAAATACAAAAATTCTCAATTTAGCTCCAATTGATTTCAACTTCTAGGGTTAAGTTTAAATGACCCATTGAGTCTAATGGAATCAAAATTAGAGCTTGGTTTAGCTTAATTAATCTGGATTTAATTAGGGTAACAATTAGGGTTATTACAGACTCCCCCACTTAAGAATAATATCGTCCCGACATCACTTAAGTGAAGAAAATACTACTGAACTGAAGATTTAAATGAAACAAATATAAAGAAAAAAATAGCACCTGGACTTGCGAAGAGCTATGGACATTTATTGCGCATATCCATCTCTTTCTCCCAAGTAGATTCTTCTAAGGATCGATTCTTCAACTGGATTTTGACCATATGAATTGAATAATTTCTTAGCTGCTTCTGATCACGAGCTAAGACTTTGATTGGTACTTCGGTATAAGAGAGATCAGGTTGGATTTCTACTGACAGAAGTTGAATGAGATGAGAAGGGTCTCTTAGACATCTTCTTCATGATGATACATGAAACACAATGGACAGTTGCAAAATCATCAGGAAGATTTAACTAGTAGGCTGATGATCCTACTTTGGCCAAAACCTCAAAGGGTCCAACATAGCCGGGACTGAGTTTCCCTAGTATGCCAAATCTGTAGACACCCTTCATTGGACTGACTTTTAAATAAGCAGAATCTCCCACATTGAATTCTAGGAGACGATGATGAGCATCATGATACTTGCTCTGACAATCTTGAGCTGAAAAAATTCTCTACTGAATTAATTGGATCTTCTTGTTAATTTCTTCAACTAACTCTGAACCAAAAAGTTGAACGCTTCCTATTTCTGATCAGGCTAGGGGAGTACTGCATTTTCTACCATACAATGCCTCATAAGGAGCTATTTTGATACTGGCTTGAAAACTGTTATTATAGGCAAACTCTACTAACAGAATATGATCTTCCCAGGAACCGATAAAATCAAGAACACAAAGTCTAAGCAAATCTTCCAAAACTTGATTCACTCTTTTAGTCTGACCATTTGTTTGAGGATGAAAAGTTATACTCATGGCTAGAGTAGTACCTAGGTTTTGATGCATAGCTTGCCAAAACTTAGAAGTAAATCTATTATCTCTATCAGATACTATTGATTTTAGAATCCCATGCTGTTTGATAATTTCCTTGATATAGAGCTTTGCTAGCTTATCTTCTGAGTCAGTCTGACAGATAGGAAGAAAGTGCGCTGATTTAGTTAAGCGGTCTACTATAACCCAGATTGCACCGGCACCAAATTTAGCACGAGGCAATCCCATGATGAAATCCATAGATATGTCGAACCATTTCTATTCGGGAATTTCTAATGGATGCAAAAGACCACCAGGTCTTTGGTGCTCAGCCTTTACCAATTACAGGCATGACACTTAGCCACAAAGTTGGCTACATCTTTCTTCATACCGGGCCACCAAAACGATTGCTTTAGATCCTAGTACATCTTAGTACTGCCTGGGTGAATATGATACGTAGAATTATGGCCTTCAACCAATACTTCACAATGCATTGATTTAGGAATCCACAAACGATTACCTTGATAAATTATGCCATTCTGCAACTACAGATCATGTCAAAGACCACCTTCAATATCTGCTTTGAACTTCAGATAATCATTGTCTTTGGTCTGCGAGATAGAAACATCTCTATGGAAGGTAGGTTCTACATTGATATTTACCAGAAGCAAACTTAGCATATCACCACTAACTAGAGAAATTTCAAGCTTAAGAAATTCTTGTTCTAAAGAACCTGAGATGATCATAAAGGATAGAGTAGCATGATGACTAAGAGTATCGGCCACTACATTTGCTTTTCCAGGGTGATACTAAATACTGAGATCATAATCACTGATGAGTTCTAACCATCTTCTTTAATGATAATTCAGTCCTCTTTGAGTAAAGATATACTTCAAGCTTTGATAATCAGTGAAAATCAAATACTTAACTCCATATAAATAGTGACACCATATTTTTAGGCAAAAATTACAGCGGCAAGTTTAAGGTCATGAACTGGATAATTTTTCTCATGGGATTTCAACTGATGAGAGGCGTAAGTGATTACCTTACCCTCTTGCATTAACACACAACCTAGACCAATTCCAGAGGCATCAGTGTATACTTGATAGTTCAAGCCTTCCTTGGGCAGAACAAGAATTGGAGTGGTAGAGAGTGCATTCTTCAGAGTTTGAAATGCTTCCTCGCATTCCGGGCTCCAACTAAATGGAACAGCTTTCTGGGTTAACTTAGTCAAAGGTAAAGCGATCTGGGAAAAGCCTTTAATGAATTTCCTATAATATTCAGCTAATCCTAAGAAACTTCTAATGTCGATGACTGACTTAGGCTAAACCCAGTCCTGAATAACGCTCACTTTACTTTGATCTACACAAATACACTGGGCATCAACTACATGTCCCAAGAATGTAATGGATCTAAGCCAAAACTCACACTTAGTGAACTTGGCATATAGCTGATGTTCACGCAGAGTTTCTAATACTACTCTCAAATGTTCTTCATGATCCTTTAAGGTTCTAGAATAAATGAGGATATCGTCAATAAAGACGATTGATAAATCCATAATTTAAATCCTAAATAAAGGAAAGTTTCATTCATTTTTCATATTAAAACTACTTCCTCAATCTAATTTTGCCTATTTTTTCAGGAAAAATGCTTATTCAACAAATTCTGAACATTTATGGACAATTTTTCAAGTTTTCTGGAAAAAATCCATTGTCACGCGCTGCAGCAATCCATCTTGCAAAGCGCTGGCACTGCAGCGCACCGCAGCGGAGAATTTTACGAAGTGCTGGCACTACAGCGCACTGCAGCGGAGCATTTCGCAAAACGCTGACGCTACAGCGGAGCAATTTGCAAAGCACTGTCGCTACAGCGCGCTGCAGCGAAGCATTTCATAAAACGCTGGCGCTACAGTGGAGCAATTTGTAGCGGAGCATTTTGCAAAATGTTGGTGCTATAGCGCACTGTAGTGGGCCATTTTGCGAAATGCTGGCGCTACAGCGCATTGCAGCAAAGCAATTTGCAAAATACTGGTGCTATAGCGCGCTGCAGCGGAGCAATTTGCAAAATGCTGGTGCTATAGCCCGCTACAGCGCGCTATAGCGGATCATTAATATACAAACCAGAACGCTGCAGTGCGCCACAGCACACTATTTTGAGAAATCTTTTCGCAATAGCGCGCCACTGTGCGCTGTAGCGGTGCACCGAAATTTTGTCTGAACAGAGCATTAAATGCGGCTGGGACAACAAGACCCCCAACCAGCTCCTTGTCTCCAACCATCACTCCTTTGGCATCAGATTTGTTTTTGAAGGGAAAATTGACATTTTGAGGTGGCGTGAAGATTAAACAATGTAAAAGTGGAAGTTACTTCATCCCTCAAGTTGGTTTGGCAATCATGACAGTAGAATTTTAAATGCAATAGCAGAATTTGAATGTGGAGATGAAGAGTGCAGCCCACCTCTATATGTACCACCCTTCTTAACTTAAGGAGGGTTCCCAACTTGGCTCACTACAACCTAAGTAAAGAGAGGGCTGCATAGAATAAAAGGAGAACTCTCCAAGGGTGGAATAACTCCTCTTGCTAAGGAGAAGAAGGAGAAAGATAGCACTACGGACCTAGGAGAAGCAACCACAAGCAAGAAGAGGAGAAGTCCGAAGAACTTCTCAAAGGAACGTTCCTAGTATTTTTTAAACTCTCATCTTATGTTTTCTTAGTTGATCATGAAAGGGTCTTTATCCATGTATGTGTTCTTTTTCATCTCTTTTGTAATGGAGAGCTAAACCTCCCTTGGGGAGGGTTGGGGCAATCTCACATGTTATGAAAGACACTATAATGTATGAAATTTTCCTCAAGCTTTAATAAATATTGTGAACTCAATAACTTGTTAAAGAAATGTGAAGGATTATTATGAACTTGAATATGGACCAAATTATAAGGGACTAAATAAATTCAAGGACTAAAAAATCTTGTGCTCCATAGCTCATTCTTAGTTTTGATGCTGGATTTATGAGTGCATGAGAGCTTAGAACTATGTGAGAAAGTTCTTGAGCTTAGTGCACCTTGACCTATGCTCAACTAAAGAGTTAAAGCGTATGATGCTAAGATCCACTAATTGAGCTCTGTTGCTCAGCATACTTAAGGGAGGGAAGGGTTTCATTGAGTGCTCATAAACAAGGTGACATAGTCATCGAGCCTAATAAAATCACTCCCTCATCTAAACTATGCATGATGCGCATGATGCTATTAGTGAAAATCAATGCTTGTAAGATTTTAACTACATACCCCTCATCTCCATGATCAAGAGATGAGAGAAAAACTAAAAATCTAAAATCTTATAAGAATCTTTATGCTGAAATAGAACTGACTGTGTGTTCATTTCATGCATGAGATTTACTTGTAACTCTTTGAGTTAAAAATCTAAGAAGGACAATGTGCACTTAATTAAAAACTAAGTAAAGAAAAGATGAACGCTTGAGGAATCGTCATACATAAGTTATCTATCATATCATATGGGAGAAACCCAACTCTCATCTTCCTTTTATCAGAATTATTTTTTACTAAGAGGTGTCGTGCTTGTTCAGGAACCAAATTCAACAATATACACATAGCTTAAACATTAGTGATCATAGATATACCTTAGTAACAAAACACCCAATTCCCTGAGGTTCGATAAATCCCGAAAACTAAACTTTCCACTTATTACTTCAGACCACGTACACTTGCGTGCAAGCGTAGACATATTCTAGGTCTATCAAGTTTTTGGCACCGTTGCCGAGGAATTGGTACTTGTTTCATATTAAGGAGAATCTATCAGTAATTAGTGATTTAAGCAATCCTTGCATATAAGTTTAATTTTTAATTTTTGTAATTATAGGTACTAACCATTTACTTTTCTGTTTACTTTATTATTGCTGCATCCTTGAACGTTATTGCTATATTTATTCTTGATAGCTTATTTATTATCGTGTATGAATAAAAGAGTTTGCATGTAATATCTTCTTGATCCTGAAATTGAGAGAACCTACTTGCAGGTTAGAAGAGAACAAAATATTTTGCTAAACCAACAAGCCATTATGGAAAATTATAATGAAAATCTTGGAGACTCATTAGGAGAGCCTAGGGTAATAGCACAGAGAGACTACGCACTACCCACTATTAGGGGAATTTCTCATGCTAATATTGAAGCTAACAACTTTGAGATCAAGCCTTCAACTCTAAGTATAGTTCAAAACAACTAGTTTGAGGAATTAGCCACTGAAGATCCTAGTTCACACATTTTAAATTTCCTTAAAATTTGTGATACCTTCAAATTTAACAGCATCTCTGAGGATGCAGTTAAATTAAGGCCTTTTCCATTCTCATTAAAAGATAGAGCCAAAAGTTAGCTCAACTCTCTCCCAAGGATTTGGCAAAGAAATTCTTAGCCAAGAAAAACCCCTCGACTGAGGATTGAGATAACCAACTTCACTCTGTTGGAATGTGAGACACTTTATGACGGATGGGATCGATTTAAGGAGTGCTTAAGGCAATGCCCACATCATGAGTTTCTCTTGTGGATGCAAGTTCAAACCTTTTACAATGGTTTGAACGCTCCAACAAGGACTCTTATCGATGCGGCAGCCAGAGGCTCTATTAGTAGTAAAAACTAAGAAGAGGCTTACGACCTCTTAAAAGAAATGACAAACAATGCATACCAATAGCTTTCTGAAAGGCTTAAAAAGGAATCTATGAAGGTAAATGAATCCAACCAAATAACGGCACTACAATAAGAAATCCACGCCTTGAATGAGAAAATTGAGAGAATGAATGTTAACGCCGTTCTTTAAATACAATGTGAGTTGTGCGGGGGGAGACATAATAGCGAAAACTGCAACTTGAATAACCCCTTCATACAAATGAATACCGAACAAGTTAATTATTTAAGAAACAATAACACCATGAACGAACTCCAATACTTGCAATTTAGGGTGGAAAAACCACCCTAATTTCTTATGGAGTAACAACAATAATGATGGAAATCAATATGAGGGGAGTTCATCAAATCAACAGGGCATTAATAATAGAAATAATCATAACCATCACCCTCCAAATTTAGAAAGAGCTTTTAATTCCTTTAAGGCTGAAACAATCAAATTCATGCATCGCACTGAAGCTACAATCACCCGCCATAATGCCTCTATCCAAGGAATAGAAGCATCCCTTATAAATATTGAGACCCAATTGGGGCAGATCTTCAAGCAATTGACTATTCGGCAGCAAGGAGCTCTACTCAGTTCCACTGAAGTGAATCCAAGGGAGTTGGTCAATGTGATTCAATCTGAAGGGGTGTATGGGGGAAATACAGCTGATAATTTGAGTGCAATAGAAGAAGAGCTAGAGGATCGGGAAGAAGTGATGGGAATGAAATGTGAGAAGCTCACAATTCTGAAATGTGATGACCCCAGGAGGTTGTGTATTCCTTGCATAATTAGAAATGAAGTGCTTTTAGATCCCTTGTGTGATCTTGGTGCTTTTGTCAATATTATGCCCTACCACATTTATGAACATCTAAAAGTAGGAGGAATAGAGTACACCTCCATTATTCTAGGAATTGTTAAGAATATTGCTGTAAGATTGGGGAGCTTCATTGTTCCAACTAATTTTGTGGTGTGCGAGTGGGATGGATGGAACAAGAACTCCACAATTATTTTCGGGTGACCTTTTCTTATGAGCACAAATGCGATTATAGATGTCAGCTGTGGGGTGATGAGTGCTAAAATTAAGGGGATATCGGAGCTAATTGATCTTAAACCCACCTTGTTCAAACAAAGAGAAATGGAGGAAAATGTGAGAAGAAAAGTGAGAGAAGAAAAAAATAAGATCGACCATGTCTTTGAAAATCTCATTCTAGGAAAGAAAAATTCAGAAGATAGCTCCAACTCCTTCTTAGAGAAGGAGAGTAAGGAAGGAGTTAGAAGAAGAAAAATGAGAAGGGGTAAAAGGAAAAAGAAGATTCCTCTTGAGTTAGAACTTGGAAGAGATGATCCCATGAGGAAAAGTAGAGAGGATATAGGTTCAAGCACCCTTGAGAGTTGTGCTCACCCTAGTACCTTAAGGTTGTGGAAAGAGAAACCTCTGGTTCCCAATATATGATCGTTGTCAAGTCTAGCTAAAGACGTTAAACTAAGTGCTTCTTGGGATGCAACCCAAGATATATTAAAAAAAAAATTTTGCGCTGCAGCGAATGAGTTTATACAACTCAGTCGCTCTAGCGCGCTGTAGCGGTTCAGTTGCGAAAACTCAAACCGCTACAACGATAGAAATTTTTGAAACTAATTCGCTATAGCGCGCTGCAGCGGCTGAGTTTTGGAAGCTCGACCGCTACAGCGCGCTGCAGCGGTCTGTTCCAGCTGTAACAGTTTTTGACTGCCTCAGATTCCATGTAGTCAAAAAGATAATATATTTGGGTTTCCCATGCAATCAAAAAGGTGTGTGCTAAAAATGCTGCCCCCCCTTCACGTGGATTGTCATATTTATGGCATGGGGAATACCTATTGACCATACTTCTCTTGCCTTTGATTGCTTAGGCTATTTAAGGAGGTAAGGGGGGTGATCCTTTGCACCTACTGAATTTTCTTGCTTCAACATTAATTTTTGCTCTCCTCTCAATTTTCCATTATGTCTTCTGGTAAGAAGTTGATCCCGAGGAGGGAGATCGAAGCATCCTCATCCAGGGGAACCTTCAACAAGAAGAGGTTCTCTTCCGCTGAAGCCGAACACAAGTTCTTCTCCACTACCTCTCAGCAGAAGTTAATCCCCGAGAAGAGCTTTAGCCATTACTATCCTGTGCCAGTGGAGCAAGTCGAACCTAGGGGATAGAGGGTGATGGTAACGAAAAAATCTCCCACCTACCCAATCATTATCCAGGAGGTGTATGCCATAATGCGGTCGGACATACATTCTTTTGTAGAGGTAAGGGAGTCACCTTTGGGATTGCTCAAATCGAGCAATTCTATGGGTTAGAAGAGGTAAGTACTTGCTCTTATCTTGAACTCTTGGAATCTCACTATGACCCCTTGATCTCGTTGCGGAACTCGTTCATGAAAACACAGACTGGGAGGGAGGCCTAGCCAACATTCCTTGTTTCGAATTGACGGATACGAGTAGTGCATGGCTGGTTTTCATTTCTAGCTATGTCATGCCTTCAGGTCAGTTGATTGAAGTGACCCGCGCCAGAGCACTCCTCATGTGCTCATTGGTCAAGCCGGGAGACGTCCGTATCTCGAGCATCATTTTTGAGCAGCTTTGGAAGGCTCTCAAGAGACCCTGCACTGCATTAGCCTTCGGGTCTTTGATCTCAGGGATATGTGAAGCTCAAGGGGTGAAAATCCTCTCCTCGGACTCCGTCGTTTCCCCCAGCACCACTCTTGCTCGTTCAAATATGAATGCCCATGCTAGTGAATGGAAGCCAGTCAAGAAAAGGAGGGCGAGCAAGGGGAAACGTCCGCTCCGTCTGACCATTCTCTCACCAATAAGCTGTTGTTGTGAATTCACAAGCAACAGACTGACCTTGGCATGACCTTGGCTATCGACATGCGGTTCTTCAAAAAAGAACTCACCCAGTAGCGCAAATTCATGTCTGAATTCCATAAATCTCTCAGACTAATGTTTGAGGATTGGAGCTTGTAAGGACAACCAGACGCCTCCGTACTGCCGCAACCGCCTGTCGGCGCCCCCATCCCGGACACTTGCTACCCGTGCGACTTCGCCAACGACATGGGAGAAGAAGAGGAGGATGAAACCCACGAATAAATAAGTTGTAAATTTTCTATTTATTTACATTATTTATCTTTATACTTTTTTTTTGTGTGTTTTATTTTATTTTGAGAAAACTAAATTATGGATTCCCATATTTCTAAAATCTTTCTAGAATTTGCAAGTGACAAAATTTTCTAAATTTTTCAAGAATGGAAGTCACAAAAATATCAATAAAAAAAATGATATGAAATCAAATGGTGCTTAACAAAAAGTGAAATGCATTGACAACATTAAATTTTATAACAAAGGAATGAATTAAGGTTAATATAATCTCTAAAATTTAAATCAATGCTAAGGACTAAGTGTAGGGGAAGGCATTGGACAAAAAATTAGTGATAAAGGTGAGTATTCTAAAAGAGTGTGGTAGGCTCCCATAGGACTTTATTACCATAAAAATTTGAATGGGAATGAAGAAAAGTGTCTCTCCCTAAGAATGAAAAAGAAATATAAAAATAGGGATGATGAAAAATATCTCTCCCAAAAGAAAAAAATAAAAAAAGATGATGAAAAATATCTCTCTTTAAATCTTTGCATATTTATGATTCATAAGAAGGAGCACATATGACACAAAACTCTTAATTACTCACTACCTCCCTAGTTTAGTTATTCTATGGAACCTCCCCCATTACCTAGCACAAAGTATAAATACTTATACTTGGAGCTTAATCTATTAACCTTGGTTCATATCCAAGAGTAGAAAATTTAATTAATGTCAAATGATCTTGTCGTTTGAGTTAAGCATGAACTTTAAATTACAAACTAAAATCTCACTGATATTTCTTGTTGACTATCATACATAAGAAACAAAAAAATACTATTTTTAAACTTACTCAAAAACAAGTAAAAAATTAAGTGTGGGGGTGTGATAAATCTATAATTTAAATCCTAAATAAAGAAAAGTTTCATTCATCTTTCATATTAAAACTGTTTCCTTAATCTAATTTTGCCTATTTTTTTAAAAAAAATGCTTATCCAACAAATTTTGAACATTTCTGGACAAATTTCCGAGTTTTTTGGAAAAAATCTACTGCCGCGCACTGCAGCGGTCCATCTTGCAAAGCGCTGGCGCTACAGCGCGCCGCAGCGGAGCATTTTGCGAAGCGTTGGTGCTACAGCGCACTGTAGCAGAGCATTTTGCGAAGTGCTCGCACTATAGCACGCTGCAGCGGAGCATTTTGCAAAGCGCTGTTGCTTAAATCCTAAATTGAATTATACCAATGCGTTCATCTTATTTTTCAAATCGAAATGATATATAATTTTGTATTATTTGGATATGTATTATTGAAGTTATGAATGAAATAAAATTGGCATTTAAAATAATTAATTAACATTAAGTATAACGAATTAATCATTAGCACATAACTTTAGACGGCACAAAAATTGACGCAGGCATAGAAATATGTGAGGCACTGAATATAGTGCCCGCCACCTCGACACGCGTCTGCCCAAACGGGCGACGCGTGTTGACACGGGACCCGCAAGGGGGAGGCGCTAACAGTGCGGTTCATCAAATAAACTGGCCGGTACAGCTAGAGCGCATGAACTGCATAAGCTACAGCTTGAACTGCATCGTTCTGATAGAGAACCATAGGGGTGGCCTAATGGTTAGACCTCCCGGTCGAACCCAGGAGGCTCACAGCATGACTCGCACACCGGCGACTAGCCCTCGCCGAGGCCGACACGGTGGACCAAAAATTAGGCTGAGGGGCAAACGATGGCACCGACTGGATGATGCCCTATGTCTCAAAGGGCAGACTCAAGCTTCTCCATTGAAGCACTATGGACTAGTTTGAGGATCCAGACTCAATCAGCCTCGATCGAGCCTGATCTAAGTCTGGATTGACGCAAGAAGGTTCATAATAGCAATTCCAAAAACCAATTTAAGAAGAGGATGGTTGGATCAATTCATGGAGGGCTTTGGAGTTTACGGTCCAGTGAACCTTCGAAGAGCTCTAGCATGATCTTGACTCATTCCCAGCTTCAGCAAGCTCCTTCAATGAGTGTGAAAAGATTAAAATAAGAGAATGGAAGGCTTAATTGCACCGGAGGAGGCAAGCTGGAGGGAATCGCAACACGACCTGCACGCCAGCAAGCACATGATCAAGCCAAGGACAGGGACATACAGTCCCTGATCCTCAGTAGTCAAATCAAAGGCTCGATCCGACCACCAGATCTCCTTAGACGCCTCAGGACGCACCGTAGCCGTAAAATCCTTAGAAAACGCAGAACATCTAGGATTTAAAGATCCCGCTGTCCCGTGTGCTGACCTCATGCATAGGATTCGTGCGGTTTGAATTACAGCCTTTGGAATTAATAATATACATATTTAATTATTTAAATTTAATACTTATTTAATTAATCAATTATACACATTTAATTACCAAAAATTAAATAATCAAATGAACTCTGAAAAATCCCAAATATTCTCCGTTTCCTAATTAAAGGGCGATGAACCATAAAATGAAATTGAATTTTTGATCGGAGGTCAATTTAATTATCCTAATTTTTTTAATATTAAAATATTATTAAAATAATCGGAAAAAATTCAACGACTTTTAAATATCCCAAAAATACTACCCTTAGCTAATTTGGGGGTAATTAATCCAATGGAAACTCCAATTTTGATTCTAAGGTCTAAATAAAATAGGCATTCTCAAAATTATCGGGAAAATAAGGAATGTTTAAAAATCTCAAATGATCTCCAAATTGCATCAAACTTGATGTGAAGGCTCCTAATACTATTTTAATAGTACTATAAGTGAAATGAAGTTAATTAGGCTTCTAATTATAGCATAACAACACTAGAGTTACTATAGACTCCCCTCCCTAAAAGAGGTGTTGCTCTCGACACACAACAAATAAAAGTAAGAAAATTGCACAAAGGAAGTCAAAAGAATACGAAAAAAAATGAAAGAACTTAAAATACCTGATTAAGAAAAGAATTTTGGGAATTTCTTCCGCATATCCTCTTCTTTTTCTCACATGGCTTCTTCAACTGAATGATTCTTCCAATAGACTTTAACAATAGGAATACTACATTTTCTCAACAGTTTGAGATCTCATCCCAGAAATGTGATAGGTTTAACAACAAAAGTCAAATAGGGTTATAGTTCAACTGCCAACATTTAAACTTGTAGACTTGGATCAAGCAAGCACCTTTTTAATGACAAAAGATGAAATACATTATGCACAGCTAAAAAGCCTTATAGTAACTCAAATCTATATGTAGATGTTCCAACTTTTCGAATCACTTTGAGGGGTCCCAAATATATTGGACTCAATTTTCCCGACACACTAAACATTTGCACACCATGCATCAACATAACTTTCAGATAGAAACGAACTCCAGCTTGAAATTCTAACGGACAATGACGAACATCATGATATTTTTTTTGTCTATCCTGAGTTGCCATCATATTACACTAAATCAAAAGAACTTTTTTTTGTAGTTTCTTTGATCAATTCGGACCCATAAAGCTGAGAATCCCTTACTTCAATCCAAGTAACAGGAGTAGTACACCTCCTATCATAAAGAGCTTCATAAGGAGCCATGCCAATATTGGACTGATAATTATTATTGTAGGCAAACTCAACTAAGACTAGGTGATCATCCCATGTTCCACCAAAATTAAGAACACAAAGATGCAGAAGATCTTCTAAGATCTGATTAGCACAAACAGTTTGACTGTCAGTCTGGGGATGGAAAGCAGTACTCAAAGCTAAGTTCATCCCTAGGTCTTGCTGAACAGCAAACCGGAATCTAAAAGTAAATCTATTATCTCTATCTGAAACTATACAGTTTGGCGTACTATGTAAATGGATGATCTCCTTGAAGTAGAGCTTGGCTAACTTCTTTGCTAAATCGATCTAACAAATTGGAAGGGCTTGAGAATTCCACAAAGTTTCTGGTGCTCGACTTTGACTAAGGAATAAAAATGGCACTTGGAAATGAAAGCAGCAAGGTCTCTCTTTCTTCTAGACCACCAAAATGATCTTCATATCCTAATACATTATACAGCTACCAGGGTGAATAGTATAGCCAGAGTTATGGACTTTAGACAGTATTTGCAACTGCAGGCTTTTAAAAATCCATAAACTTGCCTTTTGGAAGATCACACTGTCGCATCAAGATGTAACTCGAATCTTTTTTCACTAGCAACTTCGAAAACCAGATCGAAATAGCTAACATCTTCTTTTTGATCTTCGACAATCCTCAACCTTAGAGATGATTCAAACTGAATAGCAAATAACACAGTGCACAAATCAGCAGATCTGATTGGCTCAATATTTAATCTTTCAAAATCTTTGATCAAAGAGTAATTGCAATAAAGAGAAGACAAAGTCTTTTTTTGATTAAAGGAATCAGCTACCATGTTAGCTTTACCTGGGTGATACTAGATTTCCAAGTCATAGTCGCAAATTAACTCTAGCCATCTATGCTGATGATAGTTAGGTTCCTTCTAGGTGATGATATACTTTGAACTTTGGTTATCAGTAAATATCTCACACTTAACTCCGTACAGGTAGTGTCTCTAAATTTTAAGAGCAAAAACTATGTTTATAAATTCAAGATCTTGCACGGCATAATTCCTCTCATAGGATTAAGTTGTCTAGAGGCATATGTTATTACTCAATAATCTTGTATCAAAACACAACCCAATCCTACCTTAGAGGCATCAGTATAAACCTAAAAATCTTTACCCTCTTGAGGACTAGCGCAGAAGTTAACAACTGTTTCAACTTCTGAAAGGCTTGTTCACAGGTTGTGCTCTAGATGTACGGAACTTCTTTCCTAGTTAACTGAGTTAACAAAGAGATGATTTGAGAAAATTCAGAAACAAATCTTTTGTAACATTCAGCTAGTCCTAAAAAATTATAAATTTCAATTATATATTTGGGTTGCACCCACTGTTAAACAGCTTGGTTCCTCTAGTCAACTCAAATGCCTTCAGCATCGATTACATGACCCAGAAATGCTATGAAATTGAGCCAAAATTCGCACTTCAAAAACTTAGCAAACAACTTATACTCTCTTAGAAACACAAGAACGGTATGCAAATGCTTCTCATGATCAGCAACTAACTTAGAATAGATTAGGATGTCGTCGATGAAAATGATAACAAACTCGCAGAGATACGGCTTAAGAATTTACTGCATCAAGTTCATGAAAATAGAAGGAGCATTTCTCAGTCCAAAGGACATAACTAGGAACTCATAGTGTCCGTATTGGGTTTTGAATGCAATATTAGAAATTTCTTTATTCTTAACTCGAATCTAATAATAACCTGATCTCAAGCCAATTTTGGAAAATTTTTTTGCTTCGATGAGCTGGTCGAACATGTCATCTATTCTAAGAAGATGATACCTGTTCTTCACTATCACCTTGTTAAGCTCACTGTAATAAACACACGTCTGCATTGATCCATCTTTCATTTTGATGAATAGAACAGGAGCTCCCCAAGGCGACACGCTAGGGTGAACAAAATATTTTTTAAGCAATTCTTGCAACTGCTAACAAATCTCTTATAATTCTTTAGATGCCATTCTATAAGGGGCTTTGGATTTAGGCTGAGTTTCAAGGATCAGTTCTATAAAAAATCCTACCTTACTCAAAGGAGGTAGTCCAGGCAAGTCCTTAGGGAACACATCCAGGAACTCTCTAACAACTCTGGTATCTTCCAGATTTTTATCTTGCTTTTTCCTCACCGATTAAGGTTACTAAGATCGCATAGCAACCCTTAATAATGAGATGCTTGGCTTCATTTGCATTAATTAGTGATGCAATTAGGACAAGTTTGCCTACTAAGACCTCGAGTTTCTTTCCTATCCTGAAGAAGATTCTTTCTTGGAAATAGTTTATAACAGCGTTAAATTTACTTAACCAATCATGCCTAAGATTATGTCAAAGTTTGTGATCGACATAATGATAATCTTAGATTGAATGAGTTGGTTACTGATTGGGATATTTACCAAACATAACTTATTAGAGCACATTTCATCACCATATTGTATCTGCACTCTTAAGGCATTATCCAGGTCGAAATGCTGAAAGTTAAGGGAAATAGCACAGCTCTCGGACATAAAAGAGTGACTAGTACTTGTATCAAAGAGTGTGTCGTAGAATTGATTTTTAATAATTAAAATTTATATAGTAGTTTTATAGTAGGAAAGAAAAGAAAATTTAATTCCAACTAATGAAATTTAAAGCAGAAAGCATGGAAATAAATGCATTAGAAATGAAAGACTGAATAAAGAAATTAAATCTAGGATGTACCGGTGATGACATTATTGTCATCCTAATAAATGGATGAAGATAAAGCATATACTCGAGGTAAAGCAGAATATTGGGCAATTTCCTTGCCCTTTACAACTCTACTGGCCTGCCCTTACCTCGGGGTAGGTGAAGGTGCTCCTTTCTGGCCTTGGAGACTTCCACTGTTTGAAGGAGGCATCAAAGCAAGAGCTGGCAGTTGGGAGTTGATAGGAGTAGGATTCTAAACTGTATACTAGCAATTGATTCGCACTTTATCCACCGTCCAGTTTTCTCGACAGTTTCAATGACAATGATTAACCCTGCCTCATATGTAGCATCGACCGCCGGTGTGGTAACATTTACCATATGGGTGCAATCTATTACATTGAACAATAGGCCCTCCCTGATTGTTCCGACTTTGAGTGAGCTATAAAATCTTAAATCCTTGAGAACAATTCCTCTTGAATGGTTCTGACCTTTAAGATTGAGGATGCGAATACTTCCTGAACTCCATTTGAGCTTGGTGATGCTCAATCATTCACGCTTCTTCTAGCATGTTGGGAAAGTTGTCATGATGCTAAGACATCAAATCAAATGATTTTTAATAGAATCCTTCAGTCCTTTCAGGAATCTACTACATCTAGTCGTTTCAGAGCAAACTAGTTTCGGGGCAAAATGAGATCATTTTCTAAATTCCATCTCGTATACATGCACATAACAATTTCCCTGGGCGAGCTGCATGAATAAATCCTTTATTATAGTCTAGGCAGAAGGATGAATAAACTCTTTGCAGAAGGCTTGCTCAAATTCTTCCCACAGGATATCATCCATACAAACTTCAGAAAAGCGAGCTTTCAGTTCACTATCCCACAAATACTCTGCTTTATCATGAAACATATGAGTGGCAAGATAGATACATTGACTTTCAGGACACTTTATACTGGCCAAGGTTTTCTCTATTTCCTTGAACTAGTTGGTAGCATCAATATGTGAAGCGGTGCCATTAAAAGTAGGTGGGTTTAAGCGTAAGAAGGTTAAAAAGAAGGCGTCCACAACTGAACTAGGAATAGGTTGCTGAGCAACAGGAATTCCTTGAGGAATTGGGACAAGCATTTGAGGTGGAGTTTGGGATGATTAAGGTGGAAATGGAAATGATTGAGGAGGAGTTGGTGATGGATGAGACGAAGTGCTAGCAGAAACCATTCTCTCCATAGCCTGAGTTTGAGATTCAATCATTACCTTCATCATTTCTATGAGATGTTTTATTTCCTCATTAGGAGATGAAGTAACAGAAGCAGCTTCCTTGGCCATAGAAAGAATATGATTATCCAGTTCATGATTCATTCTAAGAAGAGAAAGGAGATGAAATTTAGAAACCAAGAAATGGAAAAGTTTATCATTAAAACTTAGAGAATTCAGGATATACAATATGAAATATACTAGGAAAGTAGAAATAAAATAGAAACTACTATACAAAGGCTGCTGACATACTGTAAATCTGCGCTTGCACGTAAGTGTACGTGTCTGAAGTAATAAGTGTACGTGTCTGAAGTAATAAGTGAAACGGTAAGTTTCGGGAATTTATATCATCCCAATGAATGGTGATTTTGATACTAAGTCTTATCTTCTTTCACTAATATTTATAATAATTTATTTTTAGGTTTTTGTTGGTTCATAAATTAACAATATAATTTACTTAAGATAAGATACTATTTTTTCAAGAGGAGAGAGTTTGGGATTGGTCATGGGACTTGTAAGGGCTTGGTGCTATCATTTAATCATTGAAACTCATAAACTATTTTTCTATGCCTAAATAATCAAGTGAACATTGCCTAAACTTGAGAAATCCTCTAATTTAACAAGTTCAAGTCTAATGCAGTAAGGAGAACACTCTTAGGATTCTACCTCAGTACATAGACCCTTATGAGATCTTTATTCACTTCAATTTTGATTCCTACGTCTAGGTCACCAAAATGTTACTTTTAGTTAATTAATCTCATAAGCATGATTTCCATCAATCTGCATCATGCTCATACATATACAGTTTAGCTAAATGAGAGAATGCATTGGACTCATTGGACTCATTGGACTATGTCACGTCATCTAATGGGTGTCCAATGTTCTCTCATTCTTTCTACTTTGCTGAGCCACAGAGCAAGATTAATGGAGACTTAGCTCACAAGTATCAATCTCTTGAATGAGCTTTAAGGAATGGTGTTAATGGGCTTGAGAACTTGTCACATAATTCTAAGCTCTAATTTTCACTCATTCCTTGCTCTAATCCAATTGATAAACTTTGGAGCATAAGTCCATTTTAATGATAATTCATTTCTAGTTTAATTTAATAAAGATTTTTATAAGATACATCCAGGCATTTTCATTAAACAAGGATAAGAAAGAATTTAGCAAATAGTTTTTATTCATTTCAACACAGCATACAACACCATAGACCCTTATATTGTACCACAAGTACAACCCAACCCTCTCCAATGAGGGTTTAGCCTTCCATTTTGGAATTAATACAAAAAGATAGGCAAAATAAAATGAACCTTGACATCAGTTCACAACTAGAAAAATAAGATATAGTTTAGAAGGGGTACTAGGAAACAGCCTAAAGGTTTTATAGGGTTCTCTTAGTATTCCTTTTTTTCTTCCCTTTCCTTCTCTTGAGATTTTCTACTATATTTTCTTCTTAATCGTTTATAGTTCTCTTTACTTTCTCCTTGGAGAGTTCTTTCCTCTTTTTTTTCACAGTAGCCTCCCTTTTAGATGTTAGAATATGGAAATTTGAAACCCTTACTTGGTATGAAATTATCCCTTAAATAGGAGGGTTTTAAGCCCCCTTGTATTAATCAAATGTGACATTTCATCTTCCTTGATTTAATGCAAGCAATTCAAATTTTATTCTATTGTTCACTTGGGATTCATCAGATTTAATGTTACTTCAAGTTTTAAGAGGCTAGGGAAGGCAAAAGGTCTGAAATCTTGGCCTGCCCTATGCTGTATTAAATGCAATTTCTGGATCTTTTTCTGTATCGAGCATTGTGGTGCGCTGCAATACGCTGCAGTGATTGTATTTGATTCTATTGAATTTATCTTCAGATGGGCTGTTCTGTTGAGGATCCACCGTAGCGCACTGTGGCACCTTCAATCTAAATACTATTCTGCTACAACACGCTGTAGTGGGTCGAATTAATTTGGTTTATTACTTCGGCACACTATGGCAGTTTGGGTTTTGAAAATGCGGAATTGTCACTATTCAATTATTTCTTATAAGGTTTTCATGAATAATCTGAAATGCTGCGGCGGCGCGCCACGGCGGGCGACGATGATATTATTCCAGGTCTACGTAAATCTTCATAAGCCATAAAGCGTTGTGGCGCGCTTGAAGCGCGCTGCATCGGTCAAAAGTTTGAAATCGCGAATTTGGCATTGTTCAATTAGTTCATATAAAGTTTATATTAATAAATTGAAATGCCACCGCAGCCTGCTGTGATGCGCTATGGTGCGCTGCATCGATTTTCTTCCAATATGACAAATCAAGTTTCAGGTAATTGTTTAGTGTACTTGTCTGTCATGGCCCACTGTAGCACGTTGTGGCATGCTGTAACTGTTTTCATCCAGATTTTTCTAATTTAACTCTCTGGCTTGCCCTTTTTTTCCATTTTTCCTGAAAATGAACAAATTTCACTCAATTATGCTGATTTGTATGATGTTTTAAATGTTTTTACCACTTTATTTTGCTATAAATTTTGGATATATCACACCCCCACACTTAAATTCTTGCTCATCTTTGAGTAAGCTCACAAATGATTTTCTGAATTTTAGTTAATGGATTTAATGTGGGATGTCAATGTGAAATGTTTTAGTCATTGAATATTGCTCTAGATTAAGGTGATTTTAGAATTTCAACCTCTACTACCCTCCTCAAATAAGCTCCAATTTCTAGTTACAATCTAGCTCTAATCTCAGATGTTCATGCATATGTCTTGATTATTAAGGGGGGGGGGGGGGGTAATTACCTTAGGACTTTCAAACCTTAACTAGGCATTTGGTGAGTGATAAGAGTGTTGTGTCATGTGTGCTCCTTCTCTTGAATCACAAGGAACATTTATATTCATAGGAGAGACACTTTTCTTCATCCTAATTTCTCAATTTTACACCTTGGGAGAGAAATTTTTCATTTTCTCTATTTTTCTTTCTTTTTTTTTTTTTTTGAAAATTCAGCTCATGGGAGAGACATTTTTCTTCATCCCTGTATTAGTTTATTGTGGTCATTAAGTCCTACAGGAGCCTAACACACTTAATTATTCACTCACACCTTACCATTTGCTGGATTTAATTCCTTAGGTTTCTCCACCCCCACACTTAAACTTAAGCACATATTCATTTTAATTTGTTGGAAATTGAATCTCACTAGAGCCCTTTACATTATTAGGAGATGCAGGATTGTAATATTGATTTATCACCTTGAGTTCAAGCATACTAGTGTCCTTATTATTACACATTTGAATTTATTACTGAATCTATGAAGTAATAGTGTTCAAAAAATTTAACTTATTAACACAATCATAGCAATGGTGAGGGTGCCAAAGATCTGAAATTTATTTATTTAAAATTAAGACATAGATGATTGAATAATAGAAAAAAAAATTAAGAAATAAAAGACTAAAATAGAAAAAACAAAAAAAAATAGAAACAACCTATCAATCATTCCGCACTTGGTCTTCTCCTTCCTCTTCATCAATGTCTTGATATGTGTAGTCCGCTGGCCGGTCATTGTCCGAGATGGGGTCACCGACAGGGGGCCGTGGAAGCCCAGATTAGTCCGGTCCTCAACGCAGGCTCCATTCTTGGAACATTATTCCAAGAGCATCATGGAATTCTGTCTAGAATTTGCGCTGCCGCATGGCATCTCCTTTGATAAAGCCCATGTCCCGCACCATGGCCACCCCCAAGTCCCTCTGATGCACATACATTTGCATCATCAGTTTCTCCGTAGTAGTTCGGCCAGCATAGGTTGAAGCTTCTCCTTCCTCCCCACTCCTCTTCTTGGCTTGCACCCCTTCGTTGGTGCGGGCACTCAAGTTTGTGAGTTCTAAGGGAGCCAGGGGGGAATCGCAGCATCAGATGGTAGGATCTCCACCCCTTGATCCTCGATAGTCATGAGATTAACAAGCCAAAAGTAAGAGCAATGCAGGTCTCGTTCAGGGCGTTCCAGAGCTGCTCCATAATGATGCTGGAGATATGAATATCTCCAGGACGTTGCAATGCACATATAAGTAGCGCCCATGACCGGGTCACCTCTCTAGGATGACCGGAAGGCATGATGAAGCTGGAGACGAATAGATGATTGGTCAGGTTCTAGGTCTTTGTTTAGTGCACTTATCCGTCGTGGCCCGCTGGAGTGCGCTGTGGCGCGCTGCAGCGGTTTTCATCCAGATTTCTCCAATTTAGCTCTGGCTTGCCCTTTTCTCCATTTTTCCTGAAAATACACAAATTCCACTCAAAGTATGTTGATTTGTATGATATTTTAAATACTTTTACCACTTTATTTTGCTATAAATTTTTGATATATCAGCTACTATAAGAGAAAACTAGTATGATCATCTACAGAACTTTGTATAAAACATGATTTCAAAGTTTAAATAGATTATGGCGCGATGGAGATATCTACTCTTACGAACGAGTCTGTCAAAGGCGCGATCTCACCACTTATTGGTGTAGTTGTCAAAGAGTTGATACATGATCTTGAAGCAAACGTGGTTGAGACAATAAAATGCTTAGAATGTCTCGGTGACACGAGAAATCCATACCCTTGCCAACTCCGGGATGCAATCACCTCGAAACACACAGTATTTAAAAATATTGTTCAAAACGTCGCCTCCAGCTTGAGACACTCCAAAGTACATTCATCTTGAAGAAAACTAGTATGATCATCTACTTCAAGCCATTCAAATGATCTTCTTCCCAATAATGGAAGAACAACCTAGAATAATATTTTAGATCTGACTCTTGATCTGCCATCTAAGAGTCAAATTTAAAATTCAATTTAAATTTAGATCAATTATTGGAGTAGTAAGACATTTACAATCCTATGGTAATATTCTTAAATTCTTTTGCTTTTCTATGTTGATTGCCTTGGATAAGTAGATATCTTTTCAACTTAACATTCTCAACCTTGGCTCTTATACCAACTGTAACAACCCCAATATCAGATCGGGAAACATATCTAATGGTGGAGCGCTACCACAGCACTTAACACCGAGTCAGAAGGAAACCAACCCAACGTCGAGTGATGTGTGGCCAAGTATCTTTACAGGGGTGCTAAGTTAAGAAATACGGAAGTAAGAGCAGAAAATGTGCAAGTAGAAACTGTATTATATCCACTATCCATTCTAAGCAGTTTGTATGAAAGTAAATTCATCACAGAATAAAGTAAAAATATTCTAAAAATTTAATTATTACAAACTTAAAATTTAGAGAGGAAATGAAATAAAGTCTCTCTCTCTCTCATATAAAAGCAATAAAGTGAAATGAAAAGCGGAAGCAGATATTTCTTTGATACAACTAGAGTCTAAAACTAGGTTCAGCTCCACTACTCTAAAAATACTCCTAATATACCATATTTTTTATTTATAAAATACGGTAGGATACAGTAAAAAAAAAAAGTGGTTAAACTAAAAAGTTTAAGTATATTTAAAGATTGGCTAAATTATAATTACAGTATAGTGGGATATCACATATGCTAATTTACAATTAAATTCTACAGCGGAGCATATAAAGTATCAAAGTAAGAAAAGAAAATATAATAATAAGAAGACAGTAATAAGAAAATGAGTAAGAATTCATAAGTAGATTTGCTCTAGCTTGCAACAAAAATAATAAAAAAATGATAATAATAAGGTTAGAAACTACTAATGTGCATATAAAATATGAAATTAAAACATGTATAAGTTTAATGAATATTATGCAAAGTAAAAGAAACTAAATTAGCGATGCATAAAATATAATTAAAACAACATACACTGCATTAATAAGAAATTGTAAGTAAGTAAGTACAGAACATCGAATGAAAGCACAAAGTAAGTAAAGTAGGAAGAACCTTAGCTTCTTGGGCTAAGAAGACATAATCAAAGACTATGAAAAATAAGCATAGCTTGAAAGCTATGATAAGTTTTCACAATCAATAGGATTGTGATGACCCAAAAATTTAATTTATTTAAGTTATTTTATGTTTTTCCATTCTGCGGGCAATGTTACAAAATGAGGAAGGTGTTAAGAATGTATGTCTAACGAGTAAAGAAAGCGGGTCTCATAGAAAATAAACACTCACATTTCTCCTATAAGATATGTGAGATCTCCTTATATCCCCCCTAAGCCTGCCTTGGCCATCACCAAGAAACCTCTAAGTTTTCTTATGAATATTTTAGTTATATACAATGTCTTATATGAATGTTCAAGGTTGTAGTCTCAAAGTAAAGCAAGCACTCAAGGAGTTCAAGCAATTGTAAACTATGTGATATCTAAAATTATCTAATATTTAGTTATCTAACTTAATGATTGGAGATAATTAAGCTCCCAATTGACTTATAGATATTGATTTCTAAGTCGATTGTTAGTAGTACTATTAGTGAATTAGGTTTTGGAAAATAGTAATTTGATTTAAGTTTATGAAATGACAAAATAATTTATGAGTATATTAATGCAAAATGAAATCAATCCTACACTAATCTTAAACCACATAATCAAAATATGCTACTAGATTCAAGGTCTAAGGAATTAGTAGAGAAAGACAAGACTAATAAATTACTATACTTGAGGAAATGAGAGTTAAAGCCTTACTTACTAAATTAAGCTAGCTAACTTGCAATTGAAAGGATCTATACTAATCAATCTCTAAACTAGCTAAGATCAAAAACTAGGAGAGGTCTAAGCATATGGATGATGAAGGGCTATGAGTTACAAGCTCTAGTTCATTAAAGAATGTAGGTTATAGAAGCCCATAAGATATCTTAACTCACAATGGAGAGCTATATGACTTTTAATTCAATTACTAGAGAGCTTAAATGAGGGATAAGAGCTAAAGGTAATGTGTGTTAAAATCTATTCTAATTATTGGGCACTAGTCTTACTAGGTTCATATCCTAAAATTAAACATGTGCTAAGGTTAACTACACCAAATGGGAGTATTATCGAATTCTTAAGATCATAAGTAAATCAAGGTTATAAAATCAACCCTACAATATCTCTCCTAATATTGAGGATTAAATCAATAATTTTGCTAAGAGCTCAAGCATCTAATATAAAATAATTCAATTTTAAACTCACAAATGGAATGACATAATAATAGGTAAGTAATGAGACATGTTTGTTGTCCTAAGGTTTAAAAGCCTAAAACATACAATTTATGAAGTTATGAAATCACATAAATCCACTAATTAAGGAGTCAAATACTCTAGTTAATCAACTATATCCCAAATAAAATAATAATAACAAATATGAAATCCTTATAGCATAAGAAGAAGAATGATACTAAGTAGGTCAAAATCAAGAAATATTAGATTTTAGGATTTCAATGACTCCTAATTAGGGTTATAAAGTGATTATAAAAATTAGGGTTTAAATCTTAAATTGAATTATACCAATGCATTCGTCTCATTTTTCTGATCAAAATGATATATAATTTTGTATTATATAGATATGTATTATTAAAATTATGAATGAAATAAAATTAGCATTTAAAATAATTAATTAACATTATGTATAACGAATTAATCATTAGTACAGAATATTAAATGATACAGAAATAGGCATGGCACGGAATACAGCGCTCACCTCCTGGACGCGCGTCGGCCCGAACGGGCAATGCGTGTTGACGCGGGACCCGCAGGAGCGAGACGCTGACAACGCAGTTCATCAAATGAACCGACCCTGGTCCAGCCAGAGTGCACAAACTGCATAAGGCTACACCTTGAATCGCATCATCCAAATAGAGGCCTGTAGGGGTGCCCTAGGGTTCGACCTCCCGATCGAATCTAGGAGGCTCATGATGCGGCTCGCACACCGGCCGCTAGCCCTCGCCGAGGCTGACATGGGGGACCAAAAATCAGGTCGAGGGGTCGATGGTGGCATCGACGGGATGATTCCCTAGGTCCCAAAGGGAGAACTTGGGCTTCTCCATCAAACCACTATGAACGAGTTTGAGGATCCAGAATCGATCAACCCCGATCTAAGTCTGGATTGATGCAAGAAGGTTCGGAATAGCAATCCGAAAAGCTAATTTAAGGAGAGGATGGTTGGATTAGTACCTTGAGGGATTTGGAGTTCACGGTATGATGAACCTTCGAAGAGCTCTAGCAGGTCCCTGAGTCGCTCCCACCTTCAACAAGTTCCTTCAATGAGCAAAAAGATGAAAGGAAAAGAATGGAAGGCTTAATTTCACTAGAGAAGGCATACTAGAGGGAATTGTAGAATGGCCTATGCATTGGCAAGTACACGATCAAACCAAGGATATGAATGTACACTCCCTGATTATAGCAAACCCAATACTAGATTTGGAAACTAATCCTATAATGGAACACTACCACAGCACTTAGCACTAGGTTGGAAAAAAATCAACCATACTATCGAGTGTTGTGTAGCTAAGAATCTTTATGAGCGTGTTAAGTTAAATATAAAGTGAAAGAAGAAGAAAGATGAAAGAAGAAAATTAGGAAAATTGAAATAATTGTAAGAAGAAGATATATACATGTGAAAGCAGAAAATTACAAGTTTAGAGGAGAAATGAAATTACAAGTTAATAGAAATTTACATGTAAGAAGAAGATATATACATTCATCCATTTATCTAATCCAAGTAGTTTAATTATTAAAGTAAAATTAATCACATAATAAGTAAGAATATTGCAGAAGTTAAATTGTTACAAACTTGAAATTAAGAAGCAAATAAGTAAATTTCACTCTCTCACATAAAAGCTGTAAAAGGAAATAAGAGTTTGTGAAAGCATAAAATTTTCAAGTACAATAGAGTCCAGAACTAGGTTTAGCTCCACTAAGCTGAAAATGCTCATGATCTAATATATTTTTGGTATTTAAAATATGGTAGGGCACAACCAAGAAAAGAAATAGGTAGTCATACTAAAAAGTCCAAGTATATTTTAAGATTGGCTCAATTTTATTAAAGTTTATTTGGATATCGCATCTGCAATTTATAATTAAAAATCTACAACGGAGCATAAAAGTATAAAAGTAAGGAGGAAAAACTCAAAAGTAGATTTGCTCTAACCTGCAACAAAAAGTAAGGGAAAAGCATCTTAATAAAGCTAGAAACTACTAAAGTGCATATGAAAATATAAAAAAGAAATATGTATATGTCCAATAAATATTATGTTAAGTAAAGAAAAGAAGAGTAGTGAAGCAGAAAATGTAATTAAACAATATACACTGTGTGAAAGTAAGATTATAAGTAAGTAACACACAATACAGAAAATAAAAGTGCAATGTAAGGAAATTAAGAGAAAACCTTAGCTTATTAGGCTAAGAATACATAGCTTAGGACTATGAATAGTAAGCATAGCTTAAAGGCTATGACAAGTACACACAATCAATAAGATTTTGATGACCCAAATATGAAAATTGTTGAAGTTATTTTAATTTTCCATTCTGCATGCAAAATTGCAGAACAAACGAGGAGTTAAGCACGCCTACCTAACTAGTAAGGAAAGCGGGTCTCAAAAAGAAAATAAATGTTCACATTCATCCTATGAGAATGTGAGGTCTTCTTATATCCCCCCTTAAACTTGCCATTGGCCATCACGAATAAGGACCCCTATGTTTTATTAAGAATATTTTATTTATGCACAATATCTTATATGTATATTCAAAGATATAATCTCAATGCAAAGCTTCACATTCAAAGAAAAATAAGGAACCAACCACTGTCAAAGGTTCCGTATTGTATGGCGCCAAAAGAACTCCAAGAATTGAACAAGCAACTTCAAGAACTGTTGGAGAAAGGCCTTATTCATCCAAGTTCATCTCCTTGGGGAGCGCCAATTTTGTTCGTGAAAAAGAAAGATGGATCGATGAGAATGTGCATCGATTACAGAGAATTAAATAAAGTGACTATCAAAAATAAATACCCTCTACCTCGTATCAATGATCTATTCGATTAGTTATATGGAGCTAAAGTTTTCTTAAAGATAGATTTGCGATCTGGATATCATCAATTACGAGTTAAAGATTCAGATATTGAGAAAATAACGTTTAGGACCCGCTATGGGCATTACGAATTTTTTGTGATGTCCTTTGGTTTAACAAATGCACCGTCCATATTTATGGACTTGATGCAGCGCATATTGAAAGTATATTTGGACAAATTCATCATCGTTTTCATCGGCGATATCCTGATTTATTCGAAAAAGTGAAACAGATCACGAGGACCATCTGCGATTAGTACTAGAAGAGCTTCAAAGCCATAAACTATATGCTAAGTATTCTAAATGCGAATTTTAGCTTAACTTAGTCGCTTTTCTGGGTCATGTTGTCGATTCTCAGGGAATCAAAGTTGGTCAAAATAAAGTAAGCGCAGTTCAAGATTGGTCACAACCAAAATTCGTGACCGACATTAGAAGTTTCTTAGGACTGGCAGGCTACTATAGGAAATTTGTCAAAGGATAATCACAAATGGGTCTCCACTCACAAAGTTGATGCAAAAAGTAGTGCCATTTGTCTGGAGTCCAGAGTGTGAGAAAGCGTTCCAATCATTAAAAGATGTCCTTTCCTCCACACCAATTCTCACCTTACCTAAAGAAGGCATGAATTACCAAGTTTATACCGATGCATCTGGGATAGGCTTGGGATGTGTATTGATGCAGGAAGAAAAAGTTATAGCCTATGCATCTCATTAGTTAAAACCACATGAGAAGAACTATCATGTTCATGATCTCGAATTAGCAGCCGTCATTTTTGCTCTAAAAATATGGCGTCATTATCTTTTTGGCGTCCAGTGTTCCATATTCACCGATCATCAGAGCTTAAAGTACATCTTCACCCAATGTGAACTAAATTGCCGACAGCAAAGATGGCTCGAGTTAATAAGCTATTATGATCTAAGCATCCAATATCATCTAGGAAAGGCAAATGTCGTAGCAGATGCACTCAATCGTCATGCTACTCTATCTTCTATGACACTATTAAGTCCTTTGGAAGAAGAATTCCAAAAGCTCAAAACTAGGCCCGAGCGTGGTGCTATGCTAAGCGCTCTAATATCCATGAGTTTAATTGAACCTACATTTCATCGCGACATCTCTATCTCACAAACCAAGGATGAAGAGTATCTGAAGTTTAAAGTGGACATCGAATATGGTCGTCGCTTTGATCTTCAGCTTCGAGGTAATGTAATATATCAAGGGGATCGTCTATGGATTCCCAAATCCATGAATCAAGAGATTCTAGTAGAAGGTCACAATTCTGGTTACTAAGTACATCTTGGCAGTACCAAGATGTATTAAGATCTGAAGAAATCATTTTAGTGGCATGGAATGAAGAAAAGCATGGCATAATTTGTAGTAAAATGTCACGCTGTAACTTAGTCAAAGCCGAACACCAAAAGCCTGGAGGACTTCTTCATCCTCTAGCAATTCCTGAATGGAAGTGGTTCGATATTTTTATGGATTTTGTTATGGGATTTCCTAAAGCAAGATCTGGTGCTGATTCAATCTAGGTTATTTTCAATCGACTGACCAAATCAGCACATTTTATTCCTATGCGTCAAACTAATTCTGTGAAGAAATTAGCAAAGTTGTATATCAAGCAAATTATCAAACTCCATGGAAAACCCAGATCTATCATATCTGATCGAGATAGTCGTTTCACTTCTAAAATTTGGTAAGAAGTACATCAAGACTTGGGAACTACTCTAACCATGAGTATCGCTTTTTATCCTCAGACCAATGGTCAAATAAAAAGAGTTAATCAAGTTCTGGAAGATCTTCTTTGTCTCTATATTCTAGATTTTGGAGGCTTCTAGGAAGATCATATTCCTCTTATAGAGTTTGCATACAATAACAGTTTTCAGGCGAGTATTAGCATGGCTCCATATGAAGCTCTGTATGACAAGAAATGTAGTACTCCATTAGCATGGTCTGAAACATGCAGTGTTCAGCTATATGGGTCAGAATTAGTTGAAGAAATTAATAGTAAGATTCAGCTAATCCAATAAAGGATTAAAGCTGCTCAAGATCGCCATAGCAAGTATCATGATGCTCATCATCGTACTTTGGAATTTGATGTGGGAAATTTTGCGTATCTTAAAGTCAGTCCGATGAAAGGCGTGTATCATTTTGGTGTAGCCGGGAAGTTGAGTCCCCGCTACGTTGGACCTTTTGAAATATTGGAAAAGATTGGTTCTACAACTTATCGATTAAAGCTTCCTGAAGATTTCTCTGCAGTCCATAATGTTTTTCACATCTCATCTCTGTGGAGATGTCTTCATAATCCATCTCACTTAATTCAACTTCCAGTGGTATCTCTCCAACCAGATCTTTCTTATGCGGAAGAGCCAATTAAGATCCTAGCTTATTATCAAAAGCAGCCGAGAAATCGCTCAATTTTGATAGTAAAGGTTCAGTGGAAGAATCACTCTTTAGAATAATCTAATTGGGAAAAATAGGCGAATATGAGAAGGAAGTATTCTAGTCTCTTTGAAACTCCAGGTACCCACTAACTTTTTGAATTTTATTCTATTCTTAAAATTTCTGGAACTTTGACTTTTCTCTTGAGATGATTTCGAGGACAACATCGTTCTTAAGTGGGGGAGTCTGTGACAATCCTAGGTTGTTACCATGCTAATCTATAGTCTCAGTAATCTTTAATTTTAATTCCATTGCTTTAGAACCTCAAATGAATCCTATCCTAAAAATTTGAAGTCCATAGGACTTCTCTAAGTCCAAAATGATATTTTGATCGGTCTAGATACCTTAAATTAGATCTAAAATATTTTGATCTCAGAATTAAAATATGATTGCACTTTTGAATTCCTCACCCCCAAATTAATTAGGGGTGAAAGTCTAGTGCAATTTGGAAATTATTTGGACTATAATTCAATTTAAAGTAAAATGGTCTAATTGCATTTAAGGGCCTCCAACATTTCATAATTACACAAATATCCTTTAAACTAAATTAACACCCAGGATCCGCTGTGCGGACCGTGGGCGATCCGCTGTGGAGGCTGGGTCATGCGACAGCGGGGTCCTGCTGATCTCACCGTCGAACCCTTAGATCCCACGATCTGGATCTAGTTCTGCGGAACCACGGATTTACCATTAGATGCGTCCCGTGAATCCTATGGCTTGGATTCAATCCAATATGGTCGTTAGGATTTGGACCGTAGCACGTTCCCTTCGATCCATCGAACAACATCTGAAGGCTTTGCCACTGTGGACCTTCATCCCAAACGCGCCTGTCCCCGACAGATGAAATCCCCCGTACCGCCAGCTACTAGGCTTTCCCCCCACTCTCGCATCCACCTCAGCAAGTCATTGGGGCCTCTCCCGAAATGCCTTGGAGCCCCAATTGGGCCTCGTGACCCAGGCATCCATTGGGGCCGAGTTATTTTCTGCTATTTCCAAGCTTCCATTGCTGTCTGTCCGAGTTTCCCAGGCGTCCAGACGTGCATACCACTGATAGAAGAGTCTCCTGGCATTCAGGAACTCTTAGAGAAACCTCAGGAAGCCCAGCAAGCTTGGCATTGTCCCCTGCATCGTTTGCAAGTTCCCCGTCAAACCAGGTACCCCCATTCGTGAGTTCTGAGCTAATGAGGCTCGGGCTCTCCTCCATTTGATGCGTATCGATGCTTATTGTCATTTTAAACCTAACCCTATCTTAATTAAGACATAAGCTAGCCCTGATCGACCGAATCAATTGATTGGGCTAAGTCCGTAAGAACCGCCATGAGTCGAGTAAGGCCCCAGTGTTCCAGGCCACCTCAGGCCCTCATCTCGGGGGGCTTCGATCCGTCTCACCTCCCTGATGGTGTGGGGATCGAGCCCCGGGCTTGGCATGGTCTCTATGGGGAGAATTATTCCCCCACAGTAGCTCCATTAAGGAAGCCCTCGGGTGAGTAAGGCCCGGCCGATCCGAACCACCTCACAGGGGACTTCAAGTGCTTATCGGCGCGTCTCGGCTAGGGGATCGATTCTCGATCGACCCGAGGCAAAGGCGTGATCGCTAGACATAGAATTTTGCCGTCTAGGGTTTCCTGGATCGGCTTCTATTGAAGGGAGTCAGGGCGGGGACGAAGACCCTGTGCAGGTCGGGTCAGCCCGTGACCCGCGCGGTGCGACAGTCCCGGGTCGTTGGACCTCGGTCGACCTACGCGGTTCGGCTAATGGGCCGAGCCCATTTTAGATAAATCTGATTAATTGGATTTATTTTCCTTAAGGCAAATAATCAAATTAATATAATCATAGGAAAAATTAAATTGGAAAAATACAGAATGTATTAATTGAATAACTTTTAATCCACTAGTTCAAACCTTATAATATTATATATGAAATTGATCAGCAAATCATCAGGAATTTGATTATAGAAAAAGATTACACATCTTATGGCTAGATTTTCTATTTTTGCTTAATCATTGCATATCTTGATTAGGGTTGATTAGCAATTATGCTTAACCAAATTACATGTTTAGGGTGCCATTAGTTTACTTATGATGAGTAGAATGATTGTGCTATGTAGTTTATTTTTTTGATCTCTATAATTCAATTTATGCCATAATCTTGTCAAACCATGATTAGTGAAAATTAGGGTTTATAGGCATTGGATCTTAGTAAACTTAGTCTCTGATTATTTGTATGGTTAAATAAAACTTATGTGCCTAATTGCATAAAATTTTGATGGCTAGATTTGTAATTAGGTGCTAATCCATTTGGATTGATTTAGGGTTTGATTAGCACTAATTACTCTCTATTTTTTGAAATTTTTCTATTAATCAGATCCATAATAGTAAGCTAAAAGTATTGAAATCATGTATGCAAAGTTTTGATGTATAAATTGAATAAATCATAAATGTAGAACTTTAACCTCTTAATTAACCTTAAGAAGTCATAGACTTTGATCAATATAATAAGACTTGATCTAAGTCTAAGATTGCCACCAATAATACATATCTAATTCACTAATTTAACATTGATCTATAAATGAATACTTGATCTTAATTGGACATGAGTAGGGGTTAAACCCTAATATGTTTGATTAAGATCCAAACTCCTAAACCTTAAGAAAATTGACTTGATTACAAGATAATGAACTTGACATTTTCCTATAATGCATCTGATTTGGTATTGATCTTAAATATTAAATTAGACATGTTAAGATTGATAATAAACTTATGTGATTGCTTAATCTGAATCTAAACTTTAGATCCTTGATTTTCTCCTAAGTAAGATTTTTAGCATAAGAAGATTAATAAAACCATATTGATTGAGTAAGTGATCTAAAACTTTAACAACCTCCTTGATTTAAATCCCATAATCTTAGAATAAGAGATGATCAGATGACTTAACCATCTGATCTGATCACTCCAAGTCTAATGGCAAGTAAAACCTAAAGTGTTAAGCATTTGAATTAAGAGGGTGAGATCTTAAGTATCTCATCTTAAGATTGTTTCTGAAATAATTTAAAGACCTACATTTAAGTAAGCATTAAGGTAGGAAAACCTTGTATATCTCATGGAGGTAGAAGCTTAGATGATCCTCTTAACCTTAGAAGTTGATCTTAACCTCTTGTGGTATGAATCACCAAAGATACTAGAAGGATACCTTTCCTTGTGGTAGGTCCATATTGAGTGATCTTTGATCACATTTTCTCGAAGCCTTGTATAGGACTTACCTATTTAGTATAGGAATTATAGTCTTGATAAATCCTTGTTTATTAATTAGAGCTGTCTAAACCCAGATTATTGGATGATGTAGTATGGTATATCCATAGTATTGAACTTCTTCAGTAGAATTCAGGATTGGTTGATTCACTTTAATAGGGACTTATGAGCAGGTGCTATCTCGCAGGATTAGACAAATACAGTCCTATTTGAGTAAATCTCCCAAGACTAAGAGTGTATTAAACGATTACTCATTCCTTAGTTTAATTGAAATACAAATCGCCAATGGGCGATGCCTCCTAGCGAAGACCGCTTCAATAGGTGTGGCTCAAACAAACTAAGTAATTAAGAGTCACCTTCTTCAAGACAATAAGTGTGATTGTGAGTAGGGAATTTTAATAACTTAACTTGAGCTACAAATCGCCAACGGGTGATGCCTTCTATCGAAGACGGCTTCGTTAGGGTGGCTTACTCAAACTAAGTGATAATAATCACCCATCTTGCAAACATGCTAAGTATGTGTATACCATCATCCTATATAATGATCTTTAAATAAATCTGTAACTTTAACTAATTATCATTCTAGAAGCTAGGAGTCAGAATCCTTTTAGTAGGATTCTGCACAGTGGAGACTTAAAATTCATTATCAGCATTCCAAGTTTTCATGGATTTCTAGATTTTACTCATATAAAATAGAAACATGGGCATAGCATGAACATGAGCTTGAAGCATCATTTCAGCAATGACGCATGAGTATCAGTGATAAAGTATGGGTTACAGAATGTTGTATACACAGATTGGGAAATTTCAGGATGCATCTGCATCACCGTACTGTCTTCCCAACTAGGTGTATGTATACATTGGACTGTACTACTCATAGCCTTTTAGTGATAGTTCTGTTACATATCCGTGGCATATTGTGATGTAGCATATTGAGTGCATCATTTCAGTGACATATAGTACATCATATAACTTTTCTTTCATATATATTTTTGAGCATATGAAGTTTTTTTCCACTTTTAGTATTCAATTTTGATGCAGTTTTACTTTGTTTAGTCTTTACAATTTCAATTACTTAGTGTTTTTCTTAGTTTTCTTCAGTTTCCTTACTTTACTGTCTACTGCATTTACTTTAGTATTGCATAGCTAGTTGTGATATGTTAGACTTCTTGTATAATACGGGGTACTTTTGGGATCCAACAATTTGCTAGATCCTGAGCAGCTTGTGGAGACAGGGCAGGACAACGTTCAGGAGATCCAGGAGGAGTATGTGGAGCCTTAGAGGATCAGTCTGCCACCCTTTACTTTCTGCTTTATTTTAGTATATTAGATAGACTTTACATATCATTTTTTTAAATAGTTTATAATAACTTTGGATGTGTTTTTCTTTCCTTTTCTGGGATGAATATTTATATACTGTTCTGTGATGAATGTATTCTAGATATTTTGCTTTAGCTTCTGCACTCTGTTATACTATTATACTTAGTATTGTGATGTGAACATCATATTGGAAATACTGATATATTGATAATGTATATTGGGTTCTTATTTGTCCAATGTACGTACTAGTCTAATACTTAAGATAAGAATTCTACTCTTATCTTAGGTATTGACTCTCGATCCTACTCTTAGGTTCAAGTCAGCAGCTTTCAGTGTGGCTTAGTCATCTAGCCTATTCGGGAAGATGAGTTTTGCTTGTTCTCATCCTCCCGAGTAGCGCACCGCTCCACCGCTGAATTTCACTACTTGTCTTTTGTGCGCGGCGACGGGGTGGGGCGCTACACTTAGTCTAAGATTCACATAGTCTAGAATTATGGAAAGTAACATAGCTAAAAGCTATGATGAGTCTTAATAATCTATAAGATTGAAGAAGATCTCGCATGTTAATTAATTGAAGTTATTTTAATATATACTCATTCTTTGGGCATATTCAGAATGAAGAGAGGAGTTAAACACATCTGTTTAACATCTAAAGAAAAGTGGGGTCAATTCCTAAAATACTCACATTCACTTTCTAAGAATGTGAGGTCTCCTTATTACTCCTTTTTAGCTTGCCCTAAGCTGATCCATCAGTACAAACCCCTTTTAATATTAATGTGAAAGTCTTATTCATGCACAATATCTTACATGAATGATTCAATGAATAAGACTCAAAGTTAAGCAAGCATTCAAGGGAAATTCAATAATTGCAACTAAGTGATATCCAAAGTTATCTAATTTTAATGATCTACTTAATGATTGGAGCTAATTGAGCTCCTTATTAACTTTGAGATATTGATCTCAAGTTAATTATAAGTATAGTAGTAGTTGGGGTTTTGAAAGTAGTAGATTCAATTCAATTAGTATGATATGACAAAATGATTTATAAGTATAATTGATAATATTAGAAACTAGGTCTTATTCACATCCTAAACTTTAAGATTCAATTATATAATTAATTCAAGGTTTAGGTGTCTAGTAGGAAGAGATTAAGATAAAGAAAATATCTAACCTAAGAAATTGGAAATTAAAGTAAATTCACTAAAGTTCACGAGCTAAGTTATAGTTGGAAGGATCTAACCAACCAAGTAATAACCTAGCTAGGTTATAAAAAAGTGAAAGGTTTAAAGTAAGAGAATGTTAGGACTTAAGAACAACAAGTTCTAAGAATTATAATAGTTAATATTTAAGGAATTCAATAGGATTCCTAAGCTAATCTAAGTAAGTTATGGATTTCTATTACTAGATTTTAAAATATTCAAGAGAAGGCCTTAGGGATTAGGATGAATGAACTAAGTTCTACTCTAATCACTAAAGCTAGATCTAGTTGATTCAATAATCAATAATTACTAAGGCATTAAGGTTAACTAGTCTTAATGGGTGTAGCTAATAGATTCTAGAGATCAACTACAATTTAAGTTTAAATCAATCCTAGAATTTCTATCTTAGGGTTGAAAGGTAAATTAAGCACTTGGCAATTAATTCATATAATTAGAAAATTGAGAACTAAGCTCTTACTAAATGTAATCTAATTTAATAAGAGAGATAATAAATATGATATGTTAGCAATCCTAGGGTTTTATAATACCTAAAACATGCTATCTAAGAAATTAGAATTATCATAATAACACTTAATTAAGAGTCAATAATCTAAAATCACTAATTATTGTCCAATGGAAATTATTTATATAATATTGAAATCCTTATATCGAAAGGAAAAAATTGACACTAAGTATGTCAAATTTGGACAATATTGGAAAAATTAGGGCTTTTGTGATTCCTAGTTAGGGTTAAAAAGTGATTATAAGAATTAGGTTTTAAATATTAAATTTGATTTCATATTATTGTTCCTCATAATTTTGTGAGTGAAATGGACTATTTGATTATTTAATTTAGACATTAAATGATCAAATTATGTCACAAGAAATGATGAAATTAAATTATAATTAATTTATTAATCTTAAATATTGACTAACTAAAATATGTATCAAAGCAAATTTTATATTGCATATTATTAATCTATTCATTTTTATGATCAAAATGATATATTATATCACATCATTTGGAGGTATATTTTGCAAGTTATAATTAAATTAAAATCTATTTTATTTAATGCTAATGATATTTATTTAAAGTTATTATTTTTCCCTTAATCTACTTATAAATTTGTTCCCGTTAATTGAAAGAAACGACAGAACCTATCAGGGTAAGCCATGTGTTGAAGAGGAACGATGCGGTTCATCCTTATTCAAACCGGACGGTTCGATCAGGCATCACTCTTGGACCATCTTCTCTTCCAGGATACCTTTGTCTTACGGGACTTAGGGCATCGGGCAAATTCGCGCTTCGAGCATTCCAAGTTCATGACTATGGTAGAATTTCAATCGTAAGCTGTAATCTTAGATCTCAAAATGAGAAATCCCTAATCTATAACCTCCTCAGGGAATATCTATATCATGCCTTAGTTTTACACCTTAGGATGTTCATCTAAGGTAAATGGGGGTTAAAATCGATAGCTGAATTTTTAAGGCAGAGATGAATTAATTGCAATAATTAAACTATTAGATAACTTATCAGTTGAAATAGAAATAATTATATTAGCTTCATATCAGAACCAAAATAGTGATATGAGATCAATTAAGAGTAATATTAGACAAAAAAATTTCTATCGACTCTATGATATCAAAAGCAATTATTGCTAACATGAATATATGCACGATATACAATAAGTGAGGAGGAGATGCAGAAATCAATATTCTCAATCGAATAAGCTGAGCTCTGAAATATTCTTGATATTAACTCATTAAATGATCAAATTATAGGTAGATATCAAAATCACTGGGAGGAGAATCATAAAAAGGGGAGGTGGTACTTCGTACCTTTCAGTCGAATAAGCTAGAATGAGGGGTTCAGTGAGGTTCGATTTAACAGAGAGATCTCCCTTCACTCTCATTTTCCTTTTGATACTATCGCAGCTTTGATAACATAGGGGTAGCAGAATGAATAGAATTCCAAGATAAAAATAATCGAAGATAGAGTGCTTGAAAGGGATAAGGAGTTCGACAATTTTCCTCCTTCTCAGAACTCTCTGAAGATACGCAAGCTCCTCTACAGCTTCTTAGGTTCCACAAAGAAGACGTAGCAGAGGAAGAGGTGTTGTTTAGGATGTGTTTGCATGAATTCAAGGGGAACAGCCACCTGGCGATGAGGGCGTACGAATGCCCATTTCCCTGGGGCGGCAGAGTTCCTTTCGGTCGAAAGGTGAAGGAGACGTACAGTGTCTCCTTCTCGACCGTCAGATTAGCATCAAAACTAACGGCTTTAATTCAATTAACAAAGGAAAAGATCGTCGTCATTTGATAAAAGTTAAAAAGGAATCGATGGTCTTGATTTAGGCTGATCACAATTTATTGCGTGAGACCGCACAATAGATTTTCGCAGAAATTAAATAATGCCGTTGGAATAATATAAATAATTGTTTATATTAATTTATTTAATTTATATTATTTAAATAATTAAACAAATACATTTTCTTAATCAAAAATAAATAATCAAACGTACTTTGAGAAATCCCAAAAATTCACCTTTACCTAAATGAGGTGTGGGGAACTCAAAAATGCAATTAGATTTTTGATCGAAGGTCAGTTTAATTATCTTAATTTTCTGAGTATTTAAAATATTATTAAAAATATTCGGGGAAAATTCAACGACTTCCAAACACTTCCAAAATACGACCCCTAGTAAATTTAGGTGTGGTGAGTCCAATGGTGGACTCCGTTTTCAATTCTGAGGTCAAAACAAATTAGGCATTCTCAGAATTATCAAAAAATTAGGAAATGTTAGAAATTGTCAAACAATCTCCAAATAGCACAAAAATTGAAATGGAGGCTTCTAAGACTATTATAAGACAAATGGAAAAGGATTAGAATTAATTAGGTCACTAATTGATGGATAATAATACTATAGTTGTTACATCAAACACAAGGGTCTAAGATCAAGCATTTAAAGCTAATAAGGAGCATCTAAGTTCCTACCTCAAGATTTAAACAATAAGCTCTTCTTACCTTAATAGATTATTTAGTTGGCTTAACAAACATTGAATTATTCATGCTAATGCAAGACCAATTTGATCTTGCACTTGAATCTTAAAAGAAAATCTAAGTCCTATGCCTTACACTAATTTTGCAACTATTATTTCTTTAAGGTTTGATTTGACCAGATTAAGTGGGTATGCTAAAATCATGGGATTCAATCTTATAACTTGTTAAGGAATGATTTGTTCATAAATCCATTTTATTTTATATGTTACATTATGCTGCTGATCTTACTTAAGAGGAAATCAAGGATTTAAAGATAAGTATTCAGATTGACCAATCACATAGCTTATTAAAGATCTTAATAGTTCTAAGTTAATGAGTTAAGATCAATATCAAATCAAGGTGCATTATTAGAATCATGCAAGTTAATCTATTTTTCCAATCAAGTTGATTTATTTAAAGTGATTAAGATTTATATCTTAATCAAGACAAGTTATGATATAAATCCTAACTTAACCAAACCAGGACCAATTGTTTAAATTATGGATCAATGACAAATCAGTGAATTATTGGTGTATTATTGATGTTTATGTCAATATTTAGGATTTAGGTTGATTTACTTAATCATTTTCCTAAGATTCTTAAGTTCAATTATGGATTAATATCACTTTTAATTATTTAAGGTGTCCAAACAAGTATGAGAGTTCTCTAACGTTCATTTCACTATTATTGAAACATAAGAATATGAATTTACATAAAACATAAAGTAATTAAGGCTAATCAAACCCTAAATCAAGAAAAATAAATTATCACTTAATTACAAATCCAACCATTGAAATTTCATAAAACTTGGCAAGTGTGTTATAACAGACAATGCAAATAATCAAAAATTATATTTGAGGGTTTTGGCTAAGTAGAAACCCTAATTTTCACTAATCATACTTTTACAATATTATGGCATAATTAAGAGAATAAGAATCAGAAAATTATTTCACTTAGCACATGCATTCTACAAGGCATTAAAAATATAATAGCACCTAAATCATACAATTTAGCTAAGTACACATGCTAATCAACCCTAATTAGGTTCAAAAGTAATTAAGAAAAAATAAAAATTCCAACCATTAAAAGTGAGATATTATTTTATATTCTTATTCCTTTTGATTTTCTAAACAATTTGATATATAATTTCATTGAGTTTGAATCAGTGGATCAAAGGTTATTCAAATAATTTATTTTGCATTTTTCTAGTTTAATTTCCCTATGATCCAATTAATCAGATTATTTTTCTTTAAAGAAAATAAATCCAATTAATCAGATTATTAATAAATGGGCTCGGCCCATTACCAAAAGGTGCAGGTCGACCGGGGCCCGGGGAACCCAGCACTGCCGCACAACACGGGTCATGGGCTGACCCGACCCGCACAGTGTCGTCGTCCCCAACCCCTCTTCCCTGAGACTTAGAGAATTATGGTTAGCTTCCATGGCTAAATCCTGGGTGCCTCGACCACGCCTTGGCCCCAATTCGATCCTTACATGATCAATGGGCCAAGACGTATCGATCGCACCCACTAGCCCCTTGTGAGGAGGTCTGGTTCGCCCGAACCTTACTCACCTAACAGAATAATTTCTTTAGGATAGAGCTATTTCCTTGGGATAGAACAAAAATCATCATGTTGTTGAGACATCAAATAACTTTTAACTGAATCCTTCAATCCATATAAGAATCTACTGCACCTAGCTACATCTATGCGGACTAAGTCAGGAGCGAAGCGAGACAGCTTCCAAAGTTCCATTTCATACTCATGGACAGAATGATTTCCTTGGGTAAGCTACATGAAATTATTCTCAATTATAATTTGAGTAGATGGGAGAATAAATTCTTCACGAAAAACTTGCTCAAATTCATCCCAAGGGATATCTTCCACTTGTACTTTAGAGAAATGAGTTTTCAGCTCACTGTCCCACTAGTATTCTACCTCACCATAAAACAGGTATGTAGTTAGATGAATACACTCACTCTTTAGATATTATATATTGGCTAAGGTCTTTTCTATTATCTTAAGCCAATCAGCTGCTTCAATATGTAAAGTGGAGCCATTAAGTGTTAGAGGGTTCAAATGAAAAAAAGTAAGGAGAAAGGCATCCACAATAAGACCAGGAGTTGGATGTGGAATTACAAAAATTTTAGGAGGAACTGGAAAGGGAGTTTGAGGAGGAGCTGGAAATGGTTGTGATATTGTAGGGGAAGGATGAAAAAGGATACTGGTCGAGGCCATTCTCTCTGTTGCACGCATTTATGCTTCTATTATCACATCATCATTTCCATAAGATTCTTCATTTCATCAGCTTGAGATGTAATAGTACAAGTAAGTTCTTTCACCACAGGTGGAATATGGTTATCCGAATTAGGATTCATTCTAAAGAAAGAAAAGAAGACATAATTTAGGAACTAAGAAAAATGGAAAAGGATTCTCATTAAAACTTAAGAGATTTAAGAGATACATTTTGTAAGAAAGAACAGAAAACAAAATAAGATAGAAGCTATTCATAAGAAGCTACTATACTATGGAAAACTAGTACAAAAAGGAAGTTAGTACAATCATTTAAATAACTTTACATAAAATATAAATTTAAAGTCCTTATAGGTTGGGGTACGATGGAGGCATTTACTTCCTCTAACTAGCACTTCGAATGCATGAAACCACCAGTCCTCGGCATAGTTGGCGAAGAGTTCATCCAAAATTTGAAGAATTACATGATTGAGGCCAGCTATGGCTTCAAATGTTGTAGTAACTCGTGAAAGCTATTCTCTCACCAACTATGGGATGCAGTTGCTTCGAAACACACAATACTTCAAAAGTTTGTTCAACACTTCACCTCCTGCTTCAGATACTCCAAAGTATTCCCAACCATAAGTTGAGCCAAACCAATGATCATCCTCCAAATAAAGAAAGAACATTCTAGTGAAGTAGTTTGGTTCACTCTCATAGTATACCATATGTGAGTTTGATTGAAGTTTAAGTTATAAATTTAAACCAATTATTGGATTAGTAGTGCGGTTACTATCCTACGGTGTCATTTTTTAATTATTTTTACTATTCCATGTTGTTTGCTTTAGATAATTGGATGTTTTTATCTTAACTTAATGTTCTCAACTTGGCTTTGATACCAACTGTAATGACCCCAATATTGAATAGGAACTCAATCCAATATTGGAGCGTCACCACAATATTTAATACTGAATTAGAAGGAAGCTAACCCAATACTAAATGTTGTGTGGCTAAGAATCTTTATGAGGGTGTTAAGTTAAAAATGGAGAAGTAGGAGGAGAAGGAAAGTATATGAATAAAGATAATTGCAAATATATGTATGTAAGAACTATTTGCAAGTAGAAGTAAGAGAAAGAAATCACATACAATTAGAAATTTACATGTAAGAAAGAGATATGTATTTTCATCCATCCATTTATCCAAACCAAGTATTTATATATGGAAATAAAACTATCACAGAGTAAGTAAAAATAAATGTAGAAGTTAGATTATTATAAACTTGAAACTTAAAGAGAAATAGTAAAAGTTCACTTTCTCACAAGTAGTAAAAGCAAGAAAAATTATGGAATCAGATTTTTAAATTTTTCAAGCACTAGATCTAGCTCCACTTGTATTATACCACTCCTGATTTATCATATTTGGGTATTTAAATATGATAAGGCAAAGCTAAAAAAAGAAAAATTATAGCTAGACTAAATAGTCTAAGCATATTTTAAGATTGGCTGAATATTTATAAGTATAATTGGATATCACAAACTAATTTACAATTAAACTAAACAGCGGAGCATTTAAAAGCATTCAAGTAAGAAAAGGAAGTATTTGTAATTGTAAAGAAAAATAGTAGGAAATGAAGATGAGTAAAATAACTCACAAGTATAATTATTCTAGCCTGCAACTAAAAAGGTAAGGGAAAATCATCCTAAGTAAGGCTAAAACCTACTAAAATGCATTTGAAATTAAATGAACTGAAAACATGTATATGTCCAATATAAATTATGTTAAGTAAGAAAAAAAAAATAGTAAAGCATTTAAATAAAATTAAAATAATATGCACCGCATTCTATATGAACTGTAAACAAATAAAGTACAGTACTGAAATAAAGTGCAAAGCATAGTAATTAAAAGAAAATCCTAACATAATGGTCTAAGATATACGTAGCCTAAGACTATGAAAAGTAACATAGCCAAAAAATAATGATTAGATCTTACAATCAATAAGGTTGCAAAAGAACTCATATTTTATTAATTGATGTTATTTTATGAAAATAATCATTCTACATGCACATACAAAATAAAGAGAGGCATATTTACCTAACAAGTAAAGGAAAGCAAGGTTTCAAATAAAATAAACACTCACTTTCATCCTCTGAGAATTGCTATCCATCAATATATAAACCCCTATAATTTTATAAAAGTTTTATTTATGCACAAATGTTGTATGTATGTTCAAGGAATAGGCTCAAAGCTAAGTAAGCATTTAAGGAATTTCAAATAATTGTAAACTATGTGATATCCAAACATGTCTAATTTTAATGATCTACCTAATGATTTTAGCTAATTGAACTCCTAATTAACTTAGAGATATTGATCTCAAGTCAATTGTAAGTAGTGATATAAGTAGTTAGAGTTTTGAAAAATAGTGGGTTTACTTAATTTATGGAATGGCAGAATAATTTATAAGTATAGTAATACTAAATGAAACCAGTTCTATTCTTATCCTAAACTACTTGATTGAAATAAGTTACTAAACTCAAGGCTTAGAAAACTAGTTAGGAAAAGGTAATGTTAAGGAATTACTATATTTGAAGAAATTGGAAATCAAAATTCTACACACTAGACTCATCTAATTAGATTATAATTGGAAGGTTCTACCCAAATTAATCACTAATCTAATTAAGATTAAGTAAGTAGAAGTGTAAGTATATTGGAAAAGAAAGGAATATAAGCTAAAACTCTATATTTACTATAGGTTGTAGGTTAAAAAAATTTATATGATTTCTTAATTATACTAATAAGCTAAGGACTCCTACTTTAAATCCCTAAATATTAAATGAGAATTTAAGAACTAAGGGTAAATTGAACTAGGATTTATTCTAATTGCTAAGGACTAATCCTAATAGATTCATAATTTACAATCACACATGCAATATGATTAACTACACTAACTAGGTGCATTAATTAGCTATAAATATCACTAAAGAAATAAGTTATAAATAATTCCTATAGTATTTCTCATAAGGTTGAAAATCAATTCAAGTATTTTGGCTAAATACACAAGCATCTAATTTATAAAAACTAAGCTTAAGTCATGCAATTAATTGACATGGGAAATAGATAAGGTGACATATTTGTTGTCCTAGGATTTAAATACCTAAGATATGCAAAATTTAGAAATTATGAAATTGCAAATTTATCTAATTTAAGGAGTCAAAAATCTAAAATCACTAATTGTTGTCTAATTAAAATAATATACATAAATATAAGAACAAGTAATCAATAGTAAGCAAGGGACTATTCTACATATGGTGACACTATTGTTGTCTAATTAACCATTCTAACTATTCTAAGTTACACAAGTTTAAGATCTCCAATTCATACTATCGAGTATAACTTAGAAATATGGCCTTATAGATTACAAAATATTAGGACTAGCTATGTCCTAATATGATTAAATCAATGTTGACTATATAAGTTAAATAAGAAATCATCACGACTTAGCTTATGAATTTAGATATTCTAGACTAAGAGCTAATCAAGATCTACTAAACTGGGGATTATGAGTTAAACGCTGTGAGATTGGTACATAATCCAAAGATAAAACATAAGATCTAAAGTTTAAATTTAAATGTAAACCAAAGATTAAGGCAAATCCTATTAAGCAAAATCAAGCTTAATAGAATGATTCTCCTATTCTTAATCTAAGGTTGAAAGATAAAATAATCAGGATTGAGTTATAAAATCTAAAAACTAATAAAACTAAGGTTTCATTCATTGGATAACTCACTTTATCCAATAAATGAAGTCTAACATAGGACTTATTCTTAATTTTAGGATAAGGTCCTAATGTGAGGTGTGGAATTCTAATGATATGACTTAGAGATTTAAGAACTTACAGAATTTGATTCAATTTGACTTCATTTGATGTTTTACTTATTTAGGGAAGGTTACGGGTGCATTTTAGCTAAGGAACATTTTCCTTACTCATGGATTTTTAAGACTTAGATTTGGATTTTTATCGATTTACTCAAATTATGAGATTTGAAGACTTAAATTGAGTCTAAATCAGTTTTATTATCAAATTTATTGATCTAAAAGTATTTTAAGGATTAGGAACACTTAACCTAGATTTTGGGCAAAATGACTATTTTGCCCCTACTTAAGGGTCCAAAAAGCTACTTTCTATATTAGGGCTCTAAATTAGAATTTCTTACTGCTAATCAATTTCTTACTGTTTAACATAAGGATAAATAGTAAGTACACTCAATTTGGATAAAAAATGGGTCTTATAGGTCTAAACTAAGAAATTTGATCTAAGAGGCAATTTAGTGATTTTCACCTAATAAAATCTATGAATTCGTACATTTTATTATTATTTATTATTCAAGGATTCCATAGAGTCCAAGAATACTAAATTTTGAGGTATATTGGTTAAATTATGAGTATTTCAAGATTAAGGATAAATGTGCAATTTTTTAGAGCTAACAGGGGTCAAAAATCTAACTTTTTTATTTGAGATCTAAATTCAGCAAACTTAGTGGCTATAGCTTCCCTATATCACACTGAGTACTTTAATTAGGAGTATACCCAAATTGGGCCTCATTTAGCTAAGTTATAACCTAACTAGAGTTAGAGGTATTTTGGTCAACTCATGATTTCAAGGGTAAAAAACCTAAATTTTATTTTGGTTTACTATTTGCACTAAAATTATAAGCTAGATAGCACTTTAAATTTCTTAATTTGGAGTTTAACTTATAAAGTTATGGTCAATTGAATTTCTTAGGTTTTGAGAGTTATTAGAAAGGGTCCTAAAACTCATTAGCCAAACTAATTATCAAATGGCAAAACTAATATTATCAAAATGTTCCTGAAGTTCTCTTGATTACTTTAAGACCCATATTAGTTAAGTTTGGATGACTAGGTACAAAGTTATGAGGGTTCAAAGTTATGGTATAAGTGAGATGATGTCTTAAAATGTCATTATATTGTTTAAGAATTCTGCAGAAAATTTGACACTGTCATATTATTCCTCTCATTTTTCTAAACAAAATAAGATATATATTTAATATATTTGAATTATTAGATTAAAAGTTATGAGAGATTTAAGTTTCTGTATTTTTATTTATGCAATTTAAATTAATATAGTTTTACTGTTCCAATTAAATTAACAGAATTAGATTAAATACTTTAATTAATCACGGCGGACCACACACCTGCCGACTGACGAAGTGACGGGTCCCACAAAACACGCGGCAGAGCCACAGAGGATAATGCGCTCATGGGCGGGGCCCGCTGCCTCAGATGGAGGGGACAGCGGTGTGCCCCACAACACGTCCAACTCGACGCGCGGACAAAACCGCAGGCGACACATCCATAGTGGGGTCCACCCCTTGGGTGACGCGGCCGATGCGATATGCAGCGTCGAGCGGGTCGGGTCGACCCGAGCAGAACTTCACATGCTCCGATCGCAGGCGAAACCATTATGGCATGGCTTTAGGCGATGAAGAAGACCTTCTCAATGGTCAGCCTGCACGGAACCTGAAGGAGCTCACTAAGGCCTACTCAATGAGGGTCGGACCAGCTTCTTTGGTGCACCGGGTCGCTCCTAATGCTAAACCCTAGGCTAACGTTATTGGAACGAGAGCTCTAACGGTAAGTGCTGTAGATCCTGTTCTAATTAGGATCGATCAACCCTAATCGAACACAATCAGAACCGCATACAATATAATCTAAGCTATGAAATTGACTTACAGATTAAGAATGCAGAAATCGAACAATTGGATTGACAGATCAACGTACCTCAGATGGACGGTCGAGCAAACTAGGGTTTGCGGAGGGAGATTCAATCGACACTTACAAAGTCCTAAAGCACGCCCGGTTGATGTGACCGAAGCCTGGAGGGTTAAGGAGGACAGATGGAGCTTTGAGGTGGGATTGCGTGCGTCGACTAGCTGCACACCGTAGCCCGGGAAACATTCGACGCGTGCCCTAGCCCGAGAGGGTGATGGGGACGGGAACGTGCGGGCCATTCGATCGTATCCGTTCGATCATCCGATCAAATGGCTAGGGTTCACCGTTTGATTGGACGGTGGGGGCTAACAGCGCATGCTATTTACAACGGACGACGTTAGGAACTTAACGACGCAGTGGATTTAATAATTTAAATTATTAATTAATTATTAAAAATCAAATCAATTTATTTTAAATTCAAATATTTAAAATGGGATTCAGAAAATTTCCAAATATTCACCATTAACTAATTGAAGGGCGAGGAATGCAGCGATGAGGCCGGATTTTAGATTTGGCGGGTATTTTATTTTTCCAATTCTTAAGGTATTTAAATATTATTAAAGTATTCGACAAAATTCTGATGACTTCCAATTGCCACCAAAATATCACCCCTAGCTAATTTGGGGGCAAAGAGCGCAATGACAAAGTCCGATTTTTAATTTGAGGCCAATTTAAATAGGTCAAATTCTAGGGTTACTAAAATTCCCGAAATCAGGGTTTGGTCCATTTGACCTCTGATTTGGACTAGGTCATGGTGGTGAACTCTTAATGACTTAATTAGTGCACTAAGATCAAAATCAAGACTTAGATTAATCCTAATTAGCTAAGGTAATAACTTAGGTTATTACATAATAACACTAGGGTTGTTATAGGGTACTTGGTTAATGGGGAAGCTCAGATTGGATGATTGAGGGCAATGTAAATCTCTTAGGGATCCTGAACACCAGGAGTCACCTTTATTAGTGGTTTGCAAGCTTGAGATGCCTGGGAGAGCTTGAGCAGACCAGCAATGGTGGAGAGGAAATTCAACTCCAATTGATTATCAAGGGATTTAAGGAAGGATCTTGTGGCTATTTATAGCCTCAGGGATAGGTTAGGGTATCCCAGAGGGTTGTGGAAACCTAGGGGATCGGGCCATGGTAGAGTCCTCCCATTTTTCACAATTGGAGGAATCGGGCCATGATGCCCAATTGGGAGGGTAGGCCGAGAGTGGAAGGAGTCTAACAACCTATTGAGGTGGATGTGTGAGTGGGATTCTCTTAGTCGGGAGTTGAGAGCAGTCGGGATGACGATCAACAGTGGCAGGTACCCTCGAATGCAGTCTAACAATGACTCAGATTGCTCGGATCCTAACGGCCGATTGCGGGAGCGATTTGGGCTATAGGATCCGTGGGCAGATCAAACGGTAGATCCACAGCTCCATAGATCTGAATCCTAACCGTAGGATCAGCGGGAGGAACGGCGGGTTGGTGTGAGGTTCCGCTATCGTGTGACTCGGGCTCCGTAGAGGATCGCCCGCTGTCCGCACAGCGATTTCCGGACGGGTAATTTAGTTTATGGTAGATTTGCAAATAATAAATATTGGGATCCTTTATGTGCAATTATCTTAATTTAATTTAAATTAAATTATGGTCTAAATGACCTCCAAAAATTCCCAAACTTTCACCCCTGGCTAATTTGGGGGTGATGACTCAAAAATGCAATAAGATTTTAATTTGAGGTCAAAATATTTTAGGTCTGAATTAGGGCATATAGATTTATCAAATGGCTAAATTGCCCTAGAGAGGTTCAATAGACCTCAAATCCTTAGAGTTAGCTTAAAATGGTATTTTGAATACAATGGAATTTTAATTAAGGCATGATTAAGCTTAGATTAAGCTAGGTAACAACCTAGAGTTGTTATACTAGGAAACTAATAGAGAAAAATAAGACTAATAGATAACAAGACTTACAAAATTGGAAGTTAAGGATTTACTTACTAAACTCATATAACTAAGCTGTAATTGAGAGGCTCTATCCAAATTAATCATTAATCTAGCTAAGATTAAGTAATAGGAGAAGTCTAAGTGTATGGAAAAGAAAGTATTATAAACTACAAGCTCTATGTTCACTATAAGTTGTAGGTTAATGAAGTCTATGAGACATCTAAAACACATTAAGAGAGCTAAGGAACTTCTATTCCAATCCTTAGAGATCTTAAATAAGCATTAATAACTAAAGGGGAAGTGAACTAAGGTTCTCGCTAATTGTTAAGATCTAGTCATAATAAGTTCATAACCTATAATTTAATATGTACTTGGGTTAGTTATACTAATTGGGAGCATTAACAAATTCTAAGATCTTAAGCAATTCAAAGTTACTAAATCAATCCTAAAACATCTATCCTAAGGTTGAAGTTTGAATCAATTATTTGCTAAGTATTCTAAGCATCTAAAATGTGAAAATAAAGTCTCAAGTAAATAAAATGAGACATGTTTGTTATCCTAGAATTTAATAACCAAAAAACAAGCATAATTAAAAGCTATGAAATTATAAAATTACCCAATTTAAGATGCCAAGAATCTAAAATCCCCAACTATTGTCCAAATACAATGATACAAGTAAATATGGAATCCATATAGTATAATATAACAACCTTAGCATTATTATATGTTATTTAGTAACCTAATCAACTTTGTTTCTTTTTTAATACTCTTATAAAGTGTTAAAAGTGTCCACCTCAAGTTTCATACAATTTGGAGATCATTTGAGATTTTTCAATATTTCTGATTTTCCCAAAAATTCTGAGAATATCTATTTTATTTAAACCTCAGAATCAAAATTAGAGTCCGCCATTAGACTCGTCACTCCCAAATCTGTTAGGGGTAGTATTTTGGGAGTATTTGGAAGTCGTCAAAATTTCCCCGATTATTTTAATATAATTTAAATACTAAAAAAAAATAGGATTATTAAATTGACCTCTGATTGAAAACCTAATTGCAATTTTAAGTTCCTCACTCCTCAATTAGGTAAGAGTAAAAATTTGGGATTTTTCAGACTCTATTTAATTATTTAAATTTGAGTATTAAATTAAGAATAATTAAAAAATTTATCAATATATTTGAATTAATATTTAATTTAATTTCCAACTGCCAAAATTATACGATCATGCAAATCCACTAAATCGTCAAGAACATGGAATAGCCATACACAAGGATCTGGATCGTTTCACCTTTTCTAAGGCGAATCAGACGATCCAGGATCATCCCGATCTGTTTGAAAAGATCTAGCCATTCGATCCCCCGATTGAATAGATGACCAGGATATTTTTCCTGTACATCTGCTTTCTGTGCTCCATCGTGCGTTGTCGGCCGTAGCACAATTCGTCAGACCAGCCTCTCCTAGCTAAATCTAGGACCACTAATCCATTCTTTAGCGACTGCTGAATTATTTGTAACTATTGCCTGGAGCTGGAAGCTGCTAAAAAAATAGTGAGTTCGTCGAATCGATCCTTTGCGCTACGAATAGGTTTTGATCCAGCCATTCATTCCTTAAATTAATTGAGGTGATTGTTATTTCAGGCTGTGCTACATCAATCTAGACTCAAATCGGGCTCGATCAAGCCTAGATTCACAGACGTGTTCATAGTAGATCAACGGGCATGCTTAGGTCCATCTTATTTTTACCTTGGGCATCATTCTTTAGATGCCATCGTTGACCCTGTGACCTGATTTAAGGTATGTCGAGTTGGCCTTGACGAGACCTTCATGTCAATGTGCGGGTCTTACTGTGGGATCACCAGAGTCGGCCGGGAGAGCGAACCCTAGTCGAACCTTTACGATCCCTTCTCGGGACAAAACAGCTAAGGTCGGGTCTTCCGCAGTCCAGGTATTTCAGATGGACCGGTCTGGACCATCTTTTGAGCTGCTCCTTTCAATGTCGTTCCTCCGCAGGGCCCACACCCACACGCGTCACCCGTAAGGGTTGACGTGTGTCAAGGCGGCAGGCATAGTTTTCTGTGTTGCTTGAATTTTAATGTCGCACTGTTTTCTGTGGTGTATTATTTTCTGCACTTATGATTAATCCGTTATAATTATTGTTAAATGATTAATTAAATGTAGAATATCTAATTTAATCATAACTTTAATAATAGACTTCAAAATTATGCAAATTTATATATTATTTAGACCAAAAAAATGCGTAGAATATTAATAAGTTATTAGATTTTTATTTTGAAGATTATTTTCATTAATCACTATTTTAGGCTAATTTATTTATTATATAATTAACTTAAACTTGTAAGTGGCATAATTTTGTCAAATCTTATCCAAACTTGACATTCTAATAGTCCATTTCAATCACAAAAATAAGTAGAACAATAATATGAAATTAGATTTAGGTATTGAACCTTAACTTTCTTAATAACTTTTTAACTCTAATTATGAGTCCTCCAAGCTCTAATTTCCTAATGTTATCCAATTTTGACCTACTTAGTATTATTCTTCTCCTTATGCTATATGAATTTCATATATACTTACATTATTTAAGTTGGGCAACATTTGCATATTTTAGGTTTTGGCTCTTTAATTAGTGTAATTTTGCATTTTCCTAATTTTTTAAAATGCATGTTTTAGGCTTTTAAACCCTAGGACAGCAAACATATCTCATTTTATTTACTTCTCATATAATTTCAATTGTATGTTTGAGACTTGAATTTTATAATTTAGATAATTAGAATACTTAGCAATTATTGATTTAATCTTCATCCTTAATATAGTTGCTATAAGAATGAATTGAAATCTTGATTTACTTGTGATCATTAGAGCTAGATAATATTCCCCATATGTGTAGAAATCATTTGCACTTATGTAATTGTAAGTTATGAATATATTAGGATTATTCACATAGCTCCTTTCTAGATTTAACTTTTTTATATATAAAATACATCTTATGAAGTTTAGGAATCTAGCTTGTATGATTTACTACCAAAATCTTAGCTAATCTATTCCATAAGTGTGGTATGCTAATTATATGCCTTAGTTCATTAAGAGAATTTATTAGAACTAGTGCACTACAATTAGTTTGAAACTTAATAATAATCTCATAACTCTTAGACCTTACTTTAAGTCCTCTAGTAAATTAAGAATTTGTATGCTAAGTACTATGCCTTACTTCATTAAGTGATCTTAATAAGACTAGTGCCCAATAATTAGATTAGAGTCTTAGCTCACATTTCCCCACTAATTTATAGTTCTCTTTTAAGCTCTCTAATGATTTAATTAAGAATTCATTAGTTTCCTATCATTATTTAGATAACCTATAGACTTCCTAAATTTTCAATCTATAGTAAATATAGAGCTCGTAGCTTTTAATTTTACTTCTCCCATACACTTGGGCCTCTCCTACCAATTGATCCTAGCTAAGTTAGTGATTGATTTGGTTGGAAACCTTTTAACTGTAAACTAATTAGATGAAGTTAGTAGGTAGTATATTAACCTCCACTTCAATTAGTTTAGCAATCAATTAGTTTTTATTCTTTCCTATTAGTTTCCTAAACCTTAAATTTTAACTTCTTTGATTTGAGTGGTTTAAGATTAGTGTAGTATAAATACCATTTTGCATGAATATAATTATAAATTATTTTTTTATTTCATAAATTAAATCAAATTACTATTTTTCCAAAACTTCCTCACTTCTATTATTTCTTCTAATTAACTTAAAGATCAATATCTATAAGTCAATTGAGAATTCAATTAGTTCCAATCATTAAGTAGCTCATTAATAATTAGATAACTTGGGATATCACATAGTTTATAATTACTTGAAATCATTGAATGCTTACTTTGCTTTGAGCCTATACTTTTGAACATACATACAAAACTTTGCGCATAAATAAAACTTTCATAAGAATATAGGGGTTCTTCCATGTTGGATAGCCAAGGGCAAGCTTAGAGGTGGTATAAGGAAACCTCACATTCTCAGAGGGTAAATGTGAGTATTTGTTTTCTATTAGACCCCGCTTTACTTTACTTGCTAGGCAGACGTGCTTAGCTTCTCGCTTCATTCTGTATGTTTCCACAGAATGAGAATTTCCATATATAACTTTAATAAATAAAATATGAGTCTTCTACAATCTTATTGATTGTGATATCTCATCATAGCTTTCTATCTATATAATCTTATACAAAGAGGCTAAGATCATTCTTTACTTACTTTGCACTTTTATTTTCAGTACTGTGCTTTACTTACTTACAGTTTATGTTTGAATGCAATATATGTTGCTTTAATTTCATTTAAATATTTCACTATTTTTCTTTGCTTTACTTTACTTAGCACAATTTCCATTGGGCATACACATATTTCCATTTCATTTATTTTCAAATGCACATTAGTAGCTTATAGCCTTATTTAGGATGCCTTCCCCTTACCTTTTTATTGTAGACTAGAGCAATTATACTTGTAAGTTACTACTCCTCTTTTTTTATATTGTTCTTCTTTACAATTATATTTTACTTTCTTCTTTTACTTGATGCTTTTAAATGCTTCACTACAGTTTCAAATTATAAATTACTTATGTGATATCCAACTAAATTTCAATTAATGATTATCTAATCTTAAAATGTGCTTAGATTATTTAGTCTAACTACCTTTTTCTTTTTTTTAGTTGTGCCTCATCATATTTTAAATACAAAAAATACGGTAGATCAGAAGAAATATCAAGCCCGTGATGCTCGACGTAGTGCTTGAAGATTATTTATGCTTCTATTTTTTATACATTTTCATTTACTTATATGAAAGATAGACTTTTTATGTCTTTTAATTTCTAATTTATAAGATTGTAATAATTAATTTTTGTGATATTTTTACTTCTTTTTGTGATGAGTATACCTTCTTATTAATGCTTGAATTAAAAAAGTGGATAGTTTTTCATGTTCTACTTGCACTTGTTTCATATTCTTCCTCCTATACTATTATAATTTTCTTAACTTAACACTCTCAAAAAGATACTTGGCTACATAACGCTTAGTGTTGATTTAGTTTCCTTCTAACATAGTGTTAAGTGTTACGATAGCACACCAATGTTGGATTGGGTTCCTGATCTAATATTGGGGTCATTACATATAAGAAGAAGAATAACACTAAGTATGTCAAAATCTGACAACGTTGAGTTTTTAGGGTTTTGGATGACTCTTTATTATGGTTAAAAAGTGATTAAAAAAATTAGGGTTTAAAACCTAAATTTGATTTAATATTATTGTCTTACACATTTTTGTGATTAAAATAGATTATTGGAAAGCCAAATTTGAACTAGAATTACTCAAGTTATAAGATTTCAAGATTTGAATATATAATTATTAGGTTTTATTAAAATTCATTGTAGAAAAATATATGAATTCAAAAGAATAATTGATATGCTAATATTTAATATTATACTGCTGTTTAAAAAAAAAATCATTTGACTCATAATAGTATATAAAATTAGCATCTGAATTATTAGTATTAAGGTTATTAATTAAATTTACAAATGATATTTAATTCACATTTGTTTTTAATACAATTAAACACTAAAACCATTTCTCCACTCATCACTTGGTCCAAAATGTGCAACTCGCGCACATTAGCAGGTTGGGCTTTTATGCGGGCCTAAATATGAGCCGAGAATTGGGTCGCAAGCTTGGAACGCGAGCTTGGGCCGCGAGTTTGGCCCAAAGATTGATCCCTCGGCATTAAGCAGGCAAAATCAACGGGAAGAATGGAACCCTAGAATTCTAGGTTTTCGCAGAAAAGGTGCAGAAGGAGATATTAAGGCGTTAGCGAGCAAGTCAATAATTGTGGGATTTGGCTTTAACTAATCGTATAATCATTTCTACTTGAGATCGCAAAAGACCACAGCTTGAGAAGAAGAAATGGGCATAGCAAAGAACATTTTCTAATAATCTCCTTGAGCTTGATCGGGCTCTATCGAGACCGATCAGCTCAAATAGACAATAATATGCAACACAACAATTAATCAATCGAATGCATTAAGTAAATTGCTGAATGGAAACTAATTGGGAGATTATACCTTTGACTATGATGAAACTTCTCTAGGGTTAGGGCAAGAGGAAGATATGATGAATCAGGTGTCTCCTCAAAGCTCCCAAAGTTCAAAAATTAAAAGAATGAGGAAATGCCGAACAAAAGGAGCTCTCGGGGAGGACTAGAGGCCAAAAGGCATCGATCGCATAGTACGTCATCTATGCCTCACACAGGCCAAGATTGGGATGGAGTACAGTGGGACACTGTAGCCCCCAATTGGAATGGCATACAGTGGGACACTCTTTGGATTCCAAACGGCTCGACAACGTGGATTCCATCAGAGCACAATAAAAGATCTAATGGACATATGAGATTAGCCCATTAAAACTGCAAGTGCCTTAAGGAAGAGAAGCCAACGCCATTAGGTTATTTAAATTAGTTAATAAAATAATTAATTATTTAGAAATCAATACACATTTGCTTAATCAATACACTATTATAAGAGTAATGAAAAATAAATTTAGTTGATTAGGCATCTAAATAATGGGTAACAATTGAAGCCAAGTGCCCAATTAGTAAGGGTTGCTATGCAATTTTAGTAACCTTAATCGATGAGAAAAAGCAAGATAGAAATCTTGAAGAAACTAGCATCGTTAGAGAGTTTCCGGATGTGTTCCCTGAAGATTTACTAGAACTACCTCCTTTGCGTGAGGTAGGGTTTTCTATTGAACTTATTCCTAGGACTCAACATAAATATAAGGTTCCATATAGAATGGCACCCAAAGAGTTGCAAGATTTTAGAGAGCAGTTACAAGAGTTACTGGAAAAAGGTTTCATTTTCCCTAGTATTTCGCCTTGGGGAGCTCCCATTATGCTCTTCAAAAAGAAGAATGGATCGATTCAGATGTGTATAGATTACTGCGAGCTTAATAAGGTGACCGTAAAGAATAAATATCCTCTTCCTATGATCGATGATTTGTTCGATCAGCTCGCTGAAGCAAAAATCTTCTCCAAGATTGACTTGAGATCAGGTTATTATCATATTCAAGTTAAGGATGAAAATATTCCTAAAATTGCATTTAGAACTCGATATGGGTATTTAGAGTTTCTAGTCATGTTTTTCGGACTAACGAATGCTCCTTCCATCTTCATGGACCTGATGCAGCATATTCTTAAGCCGTATCTCAATGAGTTTGTCATTGTTTTCATTGACAACATCCTAATCTATTCCAAGTTAGCTGCTGATTATGAAGAGCATTTGTGTGCCGTTCTTGAGATGTCAAGAGAGTATAAGTTGTTCACTAAGTTTTCTGAGTGTGAATTTTGGCTCAAGTTCGTGGCATTTCTGAGTCACATGATCGATGCTGAAGGCATTAGAGTCGACCAAAAGAAGATCCAAGCTGTTCAACAATTGGCCCAACCTAAATCTATAACAGAAATTTGCAATTTCTTTGGACTTACTGGTTATTACAGAAGGTTTGTTCCTAGAAATTCATCAAAAAATTTTATTTCATTTCATTGATATATCAATACATCAAAGTCATACTAATATTCAAACATATATAATAAGATTTTATATAACACATAATAATATTATATTTAAAATACTAGCAATTAAAATAAAAAATATATTAAAAAAATTATCATAACACACCTCTGAATGTCTCCATTAGAATATTTTCTTCAACATTTTAGTTATTATAATTTGGCATTACTCTTAAGGAATATTAGATGATAATACATATCAATAAATACTACAAGAGATCTAATATAAGGAAGTTGCTACAATATCTCCAATAATACCCCCTTCAGTATTTCATCATAATTAAAGTCTTTAAATCTAGTGTTAAATTAATTTTAATTGAGATTCACATATCAAAATCATGGTTATAAATTCATTAGAAGTATTTAATTGCCTAAGAAAAAGTCAGGATACCAATAGGGGTATCAAAACATTTTCCCTAATATAAAAATACCTTATTCTCATGTCAATCTTGGCACTTACTTTCTTGCATGCAATAGGGTTTTAGTAGCATTGATATAATTTTCAAGAATGCATATCTTAGATAAAAAAATATGTAGTATTTTAATATGCTGAGCACAAGCAGATATATACATCATCACATACAACTAGTGTTTGATAAACTAAGTAATAAAGCAACATGATTATAATCATCAATGAATTACTATAAGTATGCATGTTAATATGATACATTATTTTAATCTGATATAAAACTAATAATAAAATATATGCAAGTTAAAACATTTATTTTAAGGGATCTCATTACTTAAAAATGATCAAACCTGGCTTATCACTTCACTGTTACTTTACTGAATGAAACTTTTTGGTTACTACTTTTAATAATATTTATAAGCTTATTAACAATAGAATTTCATACACTCCTTGCCTTGCCTAAAAATTAAACTAGAGGCTTGCCATTAATAATGGAATTCAATCCCCCCACATATCTCGCAAGAATTTTAACCCATATCATTCTAGAGCCCACATCATAGTCCCATATACAGTTTAACTGGGATGAAGCCAATTTCATTTACTTTACTTTTTCTTATTTAACTATAACATTTCTATGATTTTAAGAATCAAAATTTACTCTTTATATTCATAGGCAAATATACACTACTAGTTGGTTATGTTTGAACAATTTATGAGTTCTTCAAAATAATAAGCTAATACCCTTTCCCAAATATGTTAACTCTTTTTATTCCTCCCGTGTATATGACAACACCACTATCTATATATATTCATAATATATTCTAACATATACAAAATCACTACAAAATATAAATCAAGTTTTACAAGTAATTTGCAACACATCAAATCTAGCAAGTATTCACATTCTTATGATTTCATAAGAACAATAAAAGTAGCATAATGATATGATTGTATATTCATTTTCATATTTTTGTTAAGGAGGAAGAAATACTCACATCAATGACTTACTATTTTTCAACTAAACATGATTCATAGGAAAATATGAGAAATTTTATCAATATGTTAACAAGCTCATGATAATTACAATCTATACATGATTTAGGACAATAGTAATGAGAAATAATACAATGCTTAAATCAAGTTTCCCCAAATCCGCATGTTAATACTTTTGTGCAAGACATTAATCAAGATATAAATACACAATAATAACAAAGCATATTTTTCACTAAAAGATGATATTTCTTTGTTGGAGATAATCAAAATATAATTAGAATACAATTATCACAGTTAAGTGATAGAGAGCACAATACTAACAAATATTGTTAGACATGAAATAAAAAATCACTTAGATTTCTTTGTAATTAATAATAGAAATCATTCAAGTGTTTCCTAATTTGGGGTCTCAGTCTTGTTTTAACGGGGAAATTCCTAAAGCAGCTGCGGTCCTTATAGAAAGCGGATGGATCGTTTTGTCACTCGGAGGAGAGCTCTGGCGCATCAAGCTACGGGAAACATTGACGACGGTCGGGAAGCCGTCGAGGAACCACCTGAAATCGCCGGAGTGGAATTGAATACGATCGAAGCTGCTGGAGTGGAGTTGAATACAATCGAAGCTGCCGGAATGCCAACACCGGCCCAAAATGCGGAGGCGACGGAAAATCCGTTGCCCTTTGTGGGGATGAAAGTACGGAGGCGAGCTTATTTGAGCAAAGAGGAGTGCCATGGGGATTACATTGACGTGCCATCCGATCCTTATCTCTCAAAGATCCTAAGAAAGCAAGGTATGTTGTGATTCTTTATGTCCCATTGTTATCATTTTTCGTCGGTATCAAAAGGCTTTGTGCATCACGTTTTATATGGAACGTTGTGCTTTATTAAGTGTTGAATCTGATTGACTCGCTTATATTATTTCGGTTTATTTTGCTAACGTGGTGGGATCTCGTGATAATAAGCTGAATCTTGTTAACAAAGTAGCCATAATATTTAGTAGAATTATAAAAGCAGAAATATGACGTTTTATGCTGAGGTTAGCATGCTGATAATTTTCAAAACTATTAAAGAGTTGTGGGAAAAGTAAATAGAGGAGATTAGGGAGGCACTCAAATCACACGATCTTGCAAATTGAATCATTTTGCCATTTGTAAAATAATAAATTGCTTATTTTTACAATTACTTAGAGTTGAAAACTTAATGAGCTAGTCCACACCTAATATCACATCGAATTCAAAGAGCCATATCATAGAGACATATGAAAGTAGCAAAAATGCCATAACCTAGGCAACAGAACAAAAAAGACATGCAATAGACTCACCACTAATAATGCTACAACTTGCACGAAGTTCTCAAAGATTAAATAATGTGATGCCCCAAAATCAAGCAAAACATGACAACTATCAAAATTTGACAGGCACAATACATACTATCACATCGTTAATGGCTTGCATCTGGTGCTAAGAGACATGGTATATGTGCGCCATGGGAGCAAAAGAGAGAGTCATAGGTGTAGCTGGTTGAGATAGAGACTGCACTAGAATTCTCTGGTTATGTTTAACAAATCAGGATGTAGATGGCTGACTGCTTTTAGGTGTAGAAAATGGAGTCTCAACAAAGGGGCGATCTTGGATCTTATGGTCCGTTTGACTACAAAAAAGCTCTGCCTGTCTCAAAAGTTGTAGCAAATAGTCCAATATTTTGTCGGTGGTTGAAAACCAAATTCTCTAGACTTTGCCTTTTGAGTATGAAAGTTCTTTCTTGAACTTATCACTACAAAAATTCTTTTTCTTGTGTCGCTTTTGCACCACAGCAAAGTTTACTCAGCTATCATATAACTTCTTAGCTGGTTCCTCAAGTTGGCAATGAATTGCTAACGCCTCTTCTACCACTGCTATTCTATTTTAGCATTGTTGCCACAATCTTAAAAACTAGCACATGGGATTATCGCTTATCAACCTCACACCTTTCTAGCTTAGTATTTTTGGTACAATCAATGATTAAGTCACCTTTACTTGCAATGGTTGCTAGCAAAAAGTAGAATCAAACTCCTATAAATGCCCTTCTCTTGAAAGAGTATGTGTCAGTTGACTGGTAGACCACACCTCATATATCACTTTTGACATAAATATAATTAGAAAAATGCTATTGGACAACATTGAAAAGGTTCACCCTCAGCATTCTCCCATGATTCTTCTATGTTGTAATTATTCAACAAGTCTGATGTTGATTGATTTCCTATTATTATATTGTAAACCATCAATAATAGCAAAAAACATAAGAGGTTCAAGTCAAATCTTGGCTGAATTCATGGCCAAACTACTATAAATTATCTGTCTGTTGTCTTTTGCATTTTTCAAACATTTTAATTTCTTGTTACTTTGCATTGCTTGATTATTGATAGGAAAAGCTAGAGTAAAAACAAATAAAATTATATTGGCAAGGGTTCCTCCATAAACATTTTCCTTAAATTGCACTTTAACTTAGTCAGCCACATTCCTGCTACCTTAGTTCGCACAGCACCCACCATCCTATTGGAAAACCGCCCGATAACACGGTTCATAGCTTGGGAAGGAAGGCAGTCCAAAATTTCCCTTCAAGCTATTAGGGTCAACTCTCAAAAATTACTTTCTCTCAACAAATCTAATACTAACTGTAGTGGTTATGTGATCTAGCTGGGGTGAAATGGATTACAGTATATTTATATTTTTGCTACACAATAACCTCAAAAATAATGCAACACGGAACACAAAGCTAATCATAAGAACAAGGAGTGATTTAAAACACACAATAATGAAAATGAAATACAAACGAAGGTATGCCATGTCAATTGTTTCAGAGTTTTAGCATATTATCATAAGAAATTGGATACCAGATCAAAAAAATTAAACTTGTTCTTAGGTTTGTGCAAATTTGACGTATTAAGCGGATGAATTTCAATATATTGCATGGATTATAATAAAAGTAATCTAACAATATGCTAAATCTATTGGTTACCAACTATTATTTAACAAGCTATATATTGCGGATGCAAATATTACAGATTTTATTTCTAGCGGATGCAAGCTTAGCAAATGTAAATTCATTAAATGCAGATTAAAATTAGAGTGCAGATTTATAGATTAGCAAATTCAAATTTATTAAATTCAATTATGACAAATTTAACTTGTTCACAATATCGTCAGGAATTCGTGCTCAGACTTATATTTAATATGCAATTCTAAGTTACAAAAAGGCACACACTAAGCAATTAACTTTAAAAGTAAATCAGAAAAGAACAGAAATGACATCGCTGAAAATGTTTATTACCAAATAGATCAATGGCACTAAATTAGTATGTCAAATATTGTGTAGTGAAAAGTGCCGACACAGTTGGACAACAAGCCATATTGCACTATACTCTATTTTTTGACTTTCGAACAAGAATAATGCATATATTTAAAGATTCTGTTTCAAATCCTTTCTTTCGTGGCATATCAGATTCTAAGACAAACTTCTTTGTTCTCAGCTCATATCGCATAATCGGTTGTTGCTAGGAAGTTGAAGTTGTAGTTCTAGATGGGAAAATAATATAACACCCAGTCCCAGGCTAGGAAGTTAATCTTACCCAGTCCCAGGCTTAATTTAGGAAGATTATATAACACCTGTTGGTGATGCCATGCATTAAAATGAGTTCTTAAAGCCCACTTCCCAAGGGTAAGAGTCTCTTTATTACTCACATGTGCTAGCATCACCATTTGTATTGATATAGGACCCTCTACTAGAAGGATCTCACTTAAGAAATGGATCATAAGGTCTATCGATTGATCTCACTTAAGAAATGCAGAAGCATTTGGGGGTCGAGTAGCTCACCATATGTAGGGGATGGAGATCGTGTAGCAAGTTCAACTCCTCCGGCAAAGAGAAGTTCAGATCCCAGCTGTAGGCAATGGTGCAATTGCAAGCATTCACGCACTCGCCAGATTTGCAGCGGCAAAAACCTTTGATGCATGGCTCTGTAGGCGGAGGCGCAAGGGTATCGCTTTCGCGAGAGCATGACATCGCGAGATATTTAAATTTACAAAGGTATTTACAAATCACAATGCAATGCAAATGCATCAAATTCTACGAGGCATTTTTAAGTCACAATTCTTGCAATAGTCATATCACAATCATTATTCCAAAGAAATAGATAGCCCAGTGTTAATATCTATTGTCATATATGAACAACATAATAATTTAGTAGGACTTAGATGTATCTCTCACGATGCAGAAATGATTGGAAATGAATCTACTTTATTTCACCACTAGGCTCATTACTACTACTAGATAAATCTCAAAAGCCACAGATGCTCATAGAGATCCGATTGCACTATAGTACTTTTCTAGAGGAATATGAAAGTTCTAACATTTTGAGACCTCTTTATAAGTTTTATGGACGCGCTTGTGCACATGTATGTTGTGTTTAGGCACATATATAGACGTGCCTGGGAGCTAGGCTTAGTGTACAAAAAATATGAGTCATTTAATACAATTTTGGATGAATTTTATTTGTTTCGTGCCTTGACGTGTGCTGGGACTGGCGTGCTGGGTCACGTCTAGGTGCGTACTGGGTCATGCTTGGGCGCGTGCACCATCGTGCATGGCCGCATGCACTGTTGCGCTTGGCTGCTGAGGCTACCCCTTATTAAATTAATATAATAAAATGTTTAATGATTTATCGGAATGCCATATGCTTTCCAACTTAATAAAATGTTGTCACCTAAATTCAACACTCAAAAAGCTACTAGTCATAATGAATGCATGAAAAATTTAGATTTAACTACACACTAACCAATTTTTAAAAGTGGTGAGGGTGAGTTACACAACTACTCTTAATCCCATGTAGATTCTTCTTAGAATAATCTGCAATAGCATTATGCTGACACAACCAATCTAAGCGCAATGTCAAACAATACAATTGGAAGATTAATAAGAGTAGCCTATAAGAATCTAGTGATAATGTTTCAATCACAGGAACGATGGGTGCTCACTCTTAGGTTTTCACTAGACAGTAAACCACAATTAGTAGATTAAATGATTCTTAATAATTACACAAGTGTAGTAACCTATGTAGCAAATATAAAAGAATAATTAACATCAGAGATAAATAAAATAGTCCCGACAACCATATTCAGTGAGTCAGCGACTACTACAGAAGATAGATAAATGAGTATGAATAAATCTAATGAAGACATGCAATTTCAAGTATTATATATGCAACATAAATAATAGAACAGTGATCTGCACTTTGACTTTCATTATTTTTAGGTTCTGAAATAAGAATACTAAGTTTTAGGAGCATATTAACAAAACAAGGGAAATTAACACTTATTAGTTGCTCCCCATCTTAAAAAGAATTCCTCTCACCATAGTAAACTTAAACCTAATAGCTCAGTGGTTATTTATTCTTTCAAGTTCTTCAACTCGGCTTTGATTCCAAGTGTGGGGTCTCCGATGGATTAGTGTTAAGGAAAAGTGAGTGCACAAGTAAAATTACAAAATCAAAAACTCACATCACAACAACATAAAAACTTTATTTTATTTAATTCAACTATATGCATCAAAACACAGCCACAAAGTTATACTTACGATACAAACATGATATTAGATTTCTTTAAACACAATATATAAAATCTGAAAAATAAAATTTTTTAATTATCTCAGTATAACAATAAAACCTAACACAAATGTCTCAACGCAAATATCTCTAGATGTTCCCATTGAGATACAAGTCTCAAACGCTTAAATTATAACAAACAAAATCTATATTTCAAAAATATCAAGTGAAAATACCTACCAATAAATAGTACATAAAAATATAATATTATTTATCTCACCCTTATATCAATTTTTGCTATGAGTCATGTGGGCAGAGTGAGTTTGGTAGTATTATCCAAGGTTCTCACTAAAAACACATGATAGAGAAAAAAGTGAAAAGTCATGCAATTTCAAATATGTATATATAGATATGAAACATAAATAATAGAACAATGATCTGCACTTTTCATCAAGTCAACTGGATAGCAAAATCATAGGACTAAAAATTATTCAATAAGCAAAAATAAATGCACAAATTAACAAATGCATCCACTCATTTGAGAACTCACATTAAGTAATTTAATAACAAGATATGTTTAACTTACTGTAACCACCCTTTGTGTTAATGAATAAATGCTATTTATCAATCCATGCTTGTGATGTCCCCTATATGGATCAACATCTCACTTACATCTACGGGAGTTTCTCCCTATTCTCAGGATTTAAGAAGATTATTCAACACTGGTTGGGAATGTTGCATGTTAGAATGTGTCCTTCACCAAGACAAGTCAAAGCCTACATCTTAAGGGCAAGACTCTTTTTTTACTACCATGTGCATTAGCAGCACCTTGTATACAGATGTTAAACCCTCTACAAGAAGGATCAACATTTCACTTACATCTACGGGAGTTTCTCCCTATTCTCAGGATTTAAGAAGATTATTCAACACTGGTTGGGAATGTTGCATGTTAGAATGTGTCCTTCACCAAGACAAGTCAAAGCCTACATCTTAAGGGCAAGACTCTTTTTTTACTACCATGTGCATTAGCAGCACCTTGTATACAGATGTTAAACCCTCTACAAGAAGGATCTCACTTATAAAATGGGTCATAAGGTCCATGAATTGTTTTGTTACTCATTATACGTAATAGACACATACATAGGGTAATCACAATGCCTCTCAAAGGGCAAAACACATTGCTTGTGGGTAGAACAATTTTTTTACACATTTTTTAATAAAAAATACACTACATTTCATGCATGTATTAATAGTGCTCATTCAATCAAATAACTATGAAGTGAGAACAATGTTTGAAATAATAATTTAGTGTTTCTCAATCTAATACTACAATTGCCAATCTGAGATATTAAATTAGTAATTTTATGCTGAACAAAAGGTAATTAAGATTTGAGAGATTAATGATTCAAACTAAGAATAACGATACAACGAGATTCTCTATTAGCTTGATATTTAATAAATGTGATGATTTCGAGTGACAAGGCCATTTAGGAATTTCAATGCGATATGAATGCAACAAGTTTATGAAGCATTTTTAAGTTATAATTTTTGCAATAATCACACCACAATCAATATTCCAAAGAAACATATAGCTCAATGCAAAAATCTACTAACATATATTAGCATTATAATAGTTCAAATTTGGATGTATCTCCCACAATGCGGAAATGAACAGAAGTGACGCTACTCCGCTTAGCAGTAGGCTCACTACTACTGCTAGAACAATCTCAAGCAAGGCCCCAAACACTCGTGGAGATCCGATAGCACAACAATACTTTTTTGGAAGAATATGAAAATTTTAACCTTTTGAGGCATATTTAAAGGTTCATTGTACACACCTAGATGCACATATGGATGGGCCTGGGCGCATGTATGGAATCGTTTGGGCACCGAACTATGCCTACGGACAATACGGGTCATTTAATGCAAAGTTGGCTGAAGTTTATTTGTTTCACAACTGAGAGCGTGTTAGATCGCTTCTCACATGTTAAAACCACAGTAATGCGCTCAGTTCTGGGCTATTGAGCGCCCAACTCCCATTAAAATAATATTTTCTTAAAACCACAATAATGTTAAAAATAGTAATAATAATAATGATTGTAATGCTAGTGATATAAAATAAAATGATAAAGAATATTACACTACTAAACCAAAGTGCTTCATTTATGGAGAACCAATGCCAACCCTAGGAATTTGATATCCCTCTCATAATTTCCATATAAAGTACTTTAACTTAGATTTTATTTACACTTTGCTTATCCAAAATGTTATATTACTCTGTGTTAGCCGATTTAGTTTTAATTTATAATAAAATTTAACAATTATAATGCTTTCTATTTATACTACCACAGTGCCAAAGTATTACTGATGTCGTTAAACCTGTAGAGTACCAATGCACATGTATTTAAGTGCAATATGCTTTCTAGTTCAAATTTATAGTTCTGAGATGTTGTCAAAAAAACCTGGTGCATTTGTCAAACAGCCTGCAACATCCATCTAATGAACGTATGAAGTACTTGTTTAGTCAGCCTGGAACATTCGTATAACCCATTTGAAAGGTTAAACAAACTGACCAGAGCATAAGTTGTTTTAGCATACTAGTTTGTTTGAACAAATCTTTCAGCGACTAGATTTGTTTTGGTTTGTTTAATAGATTAGTCATTCTTTAAACAGATCTTACAGAGAATGGTTCATTTAGGTTTGTCTTACAAATGAAAATGTGCTTGCCGACAAAAATCTTAGAGAGCAGGTTAGTTCAATGAACCTATACAATCTTTGTAGGCCTGAACCATAATATTTAGAATTTGCTTAACTGTTTCTAAAACTTATATTGATGCTAACCATGTAAACTTCTATGCAAACCAATTTTTGTTCAAATTGGAATTCAAAATATATTTTAAACGAATCAGAGGAAAATGATGTTAAAACCATGAATCTGTTAAAGTGATCTTAAGCATCTATGCTAGAAATATCACTAGGATTGACATGCCCTTAGATTAAATGGGTTTCTAGAACTATGATATAAGCTGCTGCTAAGCAAAGATTTATGAAATATTTGAATATCTTAGTAAAATAAAGGAGTTTTTAATGGGGTTTAAATTCATACATCACATCTACAGATCAAAGAACTGGGGATTAAATACCGGAGCCAAAGAATCATGAACTCATCATAGATTTGTGATGCAGGAGCCTTACTCAGAGTTTCTTCAAGTTTTGATTATAGACTTTTAGAGTTTTGCTTGAGGAAAAAGGGAGAAAGGAGGGGGAAGAGGTGGGTGTTAGGGTTACCTAGTCAGAAAAATTGAGGCCTACAACTTATAGGAAATATTTTTATGCTTTGATCTTCGCATGAGCTGATTTGAGCCATAGATCAGATCAATAACTGAAATGGCCAAATTTGGGCCAAGAGTTGTAAATATCGTTTAACAAATTTATACTATTTGTTGAACAAATATCACTGGGCCAAGAGCTGTAAAGTATATTTTATTTTCTTTTTTTATACTTATTATAATGTTATATATAAATATTATAGATGTGAACATATGTATGCTTTTTAAAATTTCATAGCTAATCATTGTGGCCCCAAATTTTACATTTTACAAAATTAGGCTTAATTTAATAGTATTTTCTTAAACAATATTTAAATAAAATGTTGTCTTAAATTTATACCTCATGGAAACTAGTTTTAATTGAGGGGTTCTTTGATATGAGAAAATTTGAGAAGTCTGAGAGTAAAGTAATCTAATTACAGTGTAATCTGTTTACAATATAGTCATGTTACTTCACCGCCGTTTGATAATTTTATTGGAAAATTAGCATTTTTCTGTTTGGAATAAAGTAATCCGTGAGTGTGGTATTTTGAGTAAAATGAGAATGTAAAATTATTCCTAAATTTTTATAGGTAAAGAATCATTCGTTTGAATGATTCGATTGAATCGAAGGAATAGATTAACTCGTTCAAACTTCGCCTTCATCGGAGAAGACCCTGGGTCCTGATAAGTGCTTGAACAAATTATCGTTCAAAATCGGTGAAAACTTCGCCTTCGCCGGAGAAGAGTTCGAACGAATCGATCGTTTCATTCAATCGAACGAAGCGTTCGATTCATTCGAACGAAGCGTTCGATTCATTCGAACAAATCATCGTTCTAAATCGGTGAAGACACTGAATCTCCTCACTCTTGCTCTCGGTTGCTCTTCTTCCTCGTCTTGGCTGCTCCGCGTTATTCTAAGTTACGCCTGATTTGAGCGTAACTCAAATTCTTCGATGATATATATATTAACGCAAAATTAAATTACACTGTATAAGTTTTTCACATATTTTACTTCAAATCAAACATAGGTAATCTCATTTTACTTGAAAATATTTTACTTTACACTAGTTTTACTTCAAACCAAACAACCTCTGAATGTAAAATTAGACGAGCTACTAATATAATTAAAAATTGAACCATTAATAAAAACTGATTACTATTAATTGAAATAAATTAAACTTTCATAAATTATTGTTTATTATTTGAATACTATTTTCAGATATTTATAATTTTATTTTAACTCTCTTTTGGATGTTAAAGGCATAGTGTAAAGGGCAAAGGAAGCCAGAAGCAACTTAAGATTGGATTAACATAGTTTATTGGCGCTTGACTTTGACACTTGCTTTGATTTGAAGATAATCGGGGATGAATAGACTCAAGCGGTGGGAGTGCCGGTGAAAAAGATTGAAATATGCCTTAGACAATAGAGAAATGTTGCAAATACAAGAAATCGAATAATATTATTTGGGATAGGAACTTAAGACGAATGACTTTGTAAGACGTTCATATTATATTTATTGGTATAAGAAAACTTTAGTTTTTTCAAAGATGTGCTTGTATGTGCTTGCACATATCTTCATGTGTTTGAATGGTAATTGTATTTTTGTATTTCATGCTTGTTTTGTTTTGTTCTTTCATTACTCTTGTTGTTTGTGTGCGTGGTTACATTGAGATACTAAATGTATTCGACACGAGCACCTATGACTCAAGTATGATATGTAGGATTCATGTATTAAGCTTATCGGGACTTCGATGCCAGCATTATGGAGTTTCCTTGTCTTCTAGTCTTTAAGTTCCCTTATCCACTAGGTTTTGTTTTTAGTGTTTTGCTGAGCAATCAATCTTATGATTCGGAGGTGAGTTGACTCGGGTAACGAGGGTTTCCGTTCATGACCAAGTTGCTTGGACTCCCTTTAGGATTTTAGCAACATGCCTCAGGGACCTTGTGAATATTTGTTGGTCACATTTAACAAGCTCCAAAATAAATTGTTTCATTGATAAAAAGTATTTGGCACATATTAAATTTCTAACACTTGTAAAAAATTACAACTGACTAAAAAAGGGAGATAATTAAATCAATCGAGTTTTGGTCGGCATAAATATACCGAGTGCCCTCTTTCGTGCGTCTTGTCCTATGGTATGTGCCTTGTCTTTTGGAATCTTGCAAATTTAGGAATACAATATTTTTTGGTTAGAAATATTAAACGTTTGAAAGGGTTCATACTCTCTAAAAGATTTAAGTTTATACCTTGTTTGTTAGTCAAGTATTTTATTATGAAATGGTTATTTCAATTGGGTGTCCATTTCTTTAGTGACAGGTGCCCTAAGATCTATTTTTCTTGAGAACCAGGTCACTTGGCTTAAAATTTACTTGTTTAGTGTATGTTGAAAAATCGAATGATTCTTTCTTTTTGCATTTTTAATTGGTTAAAGGCAAATAACTTAAGTTCTTTTAGGAGATCGAGCTTCGCTTGCCAAGTGATATATTATAACATATTTAGTAAGGTTTAACTTAATATTCTTGAATATGGCTTTGGTTCTAGGAGACGAGATAATTAGTTCTCCTTGGGTCACCAGTTTCGAATCGTAGGCAAATGAGAATTGGGATTCTCCTGTGGTCGAGTTAGGGGTTGACTTAAGGTCCCATAGTACTCAAGGAAAATCATTAACCCAACTTCCTTTCCTCCCTCGAGCATCATTTTCTTAAGTAGCTGAATAATAGTTTATTTGTTGCTTCAGTTTGTCGGTTCATTTGGGGATGATGGACCAATGCAAATCTGAGTTGGACTGAGTTATCGTCTATGAGTCTTGAAGCTTCTTAGGCACAAACTATGGTTCAATATTTGTTTTTATGACCAGTGAGAGGCTGAATCTGGGAGTAGTTGTTCCCTAATGAATTTGATGATGCCAGAGCCTGTCTTTATCTAGCGTGATCATCTTGACCTACTTTGGTGAAGTAGTCAAGTAGTCCACTAAGATCAACACAAACTTTATTAGCCTGAAGCAGGTGGAAATGGTCCAATAAAGTTCATCCCTTATAACACAAAAGCTCAGAAAGATAAGATTAGTTGGGTCGGGTTGATCTGCTTTTGGGCCACAATCATATATTTTTGGGCAGCTTGCGCAACACTGGGAGACTTCTTTGGCTTCTTTTTGATTTGAGGGACATAAGTAATTTTGTTGAATCAATTTTTGTGCCAAATTTTCCTCAGCCAAGTGACTTTCACATTCGCCTGAGTGAAACTCTTTGTGGATGCACTTGGCTTATTCCCGTGACACACCTATGGCTAGTCCCTTGATAAAACTTGTTATATAGGGTGTCAACATAGAGGATTAATCATTTGGATCGCTGATGAATATTTGTATCTTGCCTTTATTGGACGACAGGACATTATTTTTAAAAAAATCATAGATATGTTCTTACCACAGTTCTTTACTTGGTTTAATATTTATCGTGACAACCTCTTGGCTATGTATGATCGAATGTGCAATTTCCTGAGCATTGGTGGCACCATGGTTCTCGTACCTGGCCAATAAGTCAACAATATTGATCGAAAACTCGACGAACAAGTGATCTTTTGACAAATTGCCCCATGGTACAATTTCAATTTATCTTTGGTGTTGTAGGCGTCGATGACTTAATTAGAAACTGCGTGTTGTGGAAGAATTGTAAATTAGTTAGATTTTGGGCTTGCAACAAGTATGAGTTCGTTTAATGGTGCTTCATACTCGACTTAGTAATTGGTTGCGGGAAATACTAGTTTGAGAGATGAAAATATGGTTTTAGTCTTAGGATTTACCAGGAATATCCCAGTTGCCGCACTATTTGTTCTAAAGGTTTTACTAGTGAATATGAGCCACTGGTTATTTAGCTTAGTCGGCTTTGTTACCTCAAGTTTTCAAGTCCATTGGTAAAAAATTGGCACCAAAGTAGGTTAAAACATGTGCCTTTTTGGCGTTGTAGTGTGTGAACACATGGTTGAAAGTCAAGAGCTTTACATTGCACTTGGCGAGTTATTCGATTTGATTCGGTTGGATGTAAATTATTTTAAGTGGTTGATATGTGATGACTACTATTTTGTGATCATCAAATTGGGGTAATCTTGAATCCAACTTGATGAGTGTGAAGTCAAGTTCTTAATTGATGAGTGATTGACTTTACTTGCAACCAAGATCAAGTTATAAAATTTAGATGTTATATTTTATTATCTTCTTAGATTAGTACCAAGCTCACAACTCACCCCCTACTACCATATATAGATATATGATTTTCTTGATCGGGGAGTTGTGAGAGACGGTAGGCTAGCCAAGTACTCTTTGAGTCAGTCAAAGGCCTCATGACATTGCTGTCCAATTGAAGCATCACTTTTTCTCTAGTGCCTTGAAAGCGGTGTGAACTTCTCTCCTGACTTTAAAATAAATCGATTGAGACTTTCCAACTGATTGATTGTTTCTCATTTCTTTTATATTTTAGGGTAGTCGAGCGTCAAGTATGACTTTCACTTACTCGGGTTGGCATTTATCTCATTCAAGTTGATGATATATTTGAGGAACTTACCAGAGGCTTCCCTGATATATATTACATGGGATTAAGCTTTATTTTAAATACCAATAAAGTTTTAAATATCTACTCTAGATCAACGAGGTATTTTCTCTAAGATACTCTTAACTAGGGCATCATCTATATATATAGAAACATTTCAGTTCTTTTGGTTTTAAAACTGTCTTTTAGATGATGGTAAGTGGCTCTGACAATTTCAATGGCATTACTTGATAGTAGTACTTGTTGTGCAGTGATGAATATCATCTTTTTCTAGTTGACCGAGTCCATTTTAATATGGTTGTACCTCGAGTAAGGTTTGAGGAAGCTGAAACATTGGACTCAACTATTGAGTTAACTAGGTCATCAATAATAGAAAAAGGGAATTAAGATCCCTAAAATGTATGAAAGGAGGTACACTAGATCTTCTAATAGAAGATAGAAACTTAACTTTCTCCTACTTGTTCCTTTGCTTCTCTTTACGTGGTAATTGGGTTTAGCCATTGGTCTAACCCCAGTTGCTAGTTGGAGAGTATAAGTGACTTAGTGTTCGGGGTTGGCTTTAGTCGTTCTTTTTTGGATTTATTTTTTAATATTTCTCCAATCTTCTGGTTCTTGCTTTTGTTGTTTTGACTATGCAATGGTAATATCTGGAGGTTTGGCTGGTGATTTATTTTTGAAGGTTTGCTGTTAAGGCCTAGCATTGGTCGTTTTGTGCTGCAGGGATTATATTCTTTGCATTGCTTTTTCTTTTGTTTCTTCATTCTTTTCTGTTTTTGATTGGTTTGGCAATCTGATCTGGTGCCGAATTGATCTTCTGGATTGTTTTCTGTGATCTTGGAGTGGCTGAGATTTGTTTGTGTTCGACTTCAACCTTTTTGCTGTTTTTGTGTTGTACTGTATTTCACTGGTTTCTACACTTGTTTTCTTGGAGGTTTCTAATATTTCTTAAGCTGCTGCTGTGGCTTTTGGCTTTGAGTTTTTGTGGCCAGATTGTTTCATGGCTCGGATATTTTGGGATCTGGTTAAACTTAAAAACTTGGTCTATTATACTTGCTAACAGTTAGCTTCTTGCATGATTTTGGAATTTTTATTTTGATTTGCTCCTAATTTGTGTTGTATTACTGGCTGGCTGGCTGGAGTTGAACTGATCTGATCTGATCTGATCCATTGGAGCTAGTAGAGTTTATTGAGGAACCTTGAAGATATATATAAAGCTTCCTCTCTTGGATGGTGCTTTGGTTTGTTATTTGCTGAGACATTGAATGCAGTTTCTATCTTGAGCCTTGCAGGTATTTGGAACTTCTAGACATGCTGCTGACTCTCAATCTATCTGGGTTGGAACTGCAGCTGTTGGTTTCTTTTCTAACTCTAAAGGCTTTAGCTCTTGATTAAGTTCTTAACTATCTCAATGTATTTTCTTTACTTTTTACTAGTTAACCTTTTAGGGGCATGCCTTGGGGTTAACTATTTTTTGGGTTTGGTTGGTTTTCTTTTTTTTAATTTTTTTTGTTTTTGTACCCAATGAACTCCCCCCCCCCTTGCCAGGTGTACTTAATTTTCAATATTAATAGATATGGCAAGTTTTATTTAAAAAAATCCAGGTCATCAATATTAAGGTTCCTAGGACTGATCTCATTTACCTTTTTAATCAATACACATTCGCCACTTTATGCTGGTCCTTTTAACCATACGACATTTGGTAGCTAGGATATTGAATTTCTCGAATGAAATTCACTTTTATGAATTTTGAGACCTCTTTGATAGCTAGGTATTGTTCTTGAAAGAATAGTCTTTAGCTTTTTGGGGCCAAGGTTGTTTTATCAGACCTTATGCCTGCAGTTGATATAAAGATACATTTAGTTGAATTTTGGCATAGCTTGAGGGTACCTTGTGCAAAAGAGTACATTCCAAGTAAGGTTATTAACATGGTTAAAAATGTACATTATGCTATTTCATTCACAAGAAAGCCTAAGTTTCCCAAATCCTCACAATTGAGTGATATGACTCTAGCGGTTGATAGCTCTTGTTGTAGTGGGTTAATTGGTTTCTTCCTAGGTCTCTTAGGTCCCTTGACGATTGGTTCTTACATCATTATGGAGACGGAAGTATCCTAAGTTGTAACGACCCAAAGTCGTTATTTTGCAAATTAGGTCAGAATCCTGCCTTAGGAATTAGGATCCCGGGGAATTTCAATTTAGGGCAAACAAAACTACCAGTAGATAGAAACAACTTTAAAGATAAAAGAGCCCTAATTCAGTAGAAATCCGAAAGACGGAAGCTCCCATTCTGTTTTATGAAATCTTTAAATTCTAAAAATTGAAAACATCGAAATGCGTGTCCGAATTCATTGTTTTCAGTGTCGACATGTTAAGTATATTATTTAAAAGCTGCTCGAGAAGTTTCATCAAATTCTGAGCGTCAATTTGATCGTGGCAAATTTTCGAAGTTTTAAACCTCTAAAATTAAAATAAAATAAAATTTTGCTCCGAATCGAAAATTTTTGGCGCGAGGGTGTTCGTCATGTCGTAACACACCTCGGTGCCAAGTTTCGTTGCATTCGGATGCCGAACGGAGGAAAAATGCGATTAATTTGAAGTTCAAGTTTTTTTTCATTTTTTTCTTTTACCTCTGTTTTTTTCCCTACGCAGCACCCCCTTAAAAAAATCGCAGCTTGCGATTTTTTCCGCCAAATGGCGGGAGCAGCTTACACGCCAGGCGGAAGCCTGGCGCCTGCCTGCGCCGTTTTTGGCGCAGGCTGTCGGCCCATATTGCCGACCCCGACCTCCCCCGACCCCAGCCTGCGAATCGCAGGCTCTGTCTTGCGACAGAGCCTGCAGGCGGCACTTCCGCCTGCCAGGAGGGGGCCCGCCTGCGCTGTTTTGGCGTAGGATGCGGTCAGCCCCCTCAGCCGAACCCCAGCCTGCGCTTATTTAAGCGTAGCCCTCCCCTTCCAGCCCTCCTCCTCAGCCTTCCAGCAACCGGCCACCCCTCCTCAGCCCTTCCAGTAGCCGGCCAGCCCCTCCGGCAGCCCCCGGCAGTTCCATCCAGCACCTCCGGCAGCTTCTGGCAGTCTTCGACGGCCACCAACAGCCCTTTCCAGCCAGCCCCTTTGCTACTGCCACCTCGGCCAGCCCTCGCCAGCCGTCCGACCACCCTCTCCGACCTCCTTTCATTTTTCGACAATCCTAATCCTAAGGTAAGAAGAGAAGTTTAAGAAAAAGAAAAGAAAAAAAAAAGGAGGAGAAAAGAGAAGTTATTTTGCTTTTTATATATACTTATAAGACTAAGTCATCACATTAGTATTATTGTCATTAATCAATAATGACAACAATACAAATATTATAAATGACTATTATTTCCTAAATTGCCAATTCAGACATTTTTGTTTTGACTTTGTCGTTATACAGTATTATGATCATAATCTTAAGATACTTTAAAATTATAACTGCTTTAATAGCAGCTTAAATCAATCGAACTGCAAAAGCGAAAGAAGAACAGAATAAAAGAAAAAATTAAACTCCTAAATCATTTGATTAAAAAGCTAACTTAAAGATATCGGGGACTTAAATGCAGATTGAGCGAACTGTCACTCATTCGAGCCGTTGAGCTTCTGAACTTAAGAACAAAGATACCCAGTACATGACATGTATTATATTTTGCACTTTTACTGCTGCTTAGCTTCGCGTATTTTGCTTTGAGCCAGATTCATTTGAAGCTTGGTTGGTTGTTAGAAACCAACATCGTTTTCATTCGGGGGTTACTGGAAAATGACATCAGTAATATTAATGCTTGGTTGGTTGTTAGAAACCAACAGTTCTTTTCATTCGGGGATTGTTGCTGGAAAAATGACATCAGCAACATTCGGAGTTGTTACTGGAAAATGACATCGGTAACATTCGGGGTAGATTACTGGAAAATGACATCAGTAATCTTTATTTGATAAATAATATTTGTTGCAGGAATTATTTATTTCGCGCTATTATCTTATTTTCTCCTGCATTTTATTTCCGCCTTACTTCTGCTAATCGCATCATTTAAAAATATAAATGTTATTATGTACTGTTGTACTTAGAGTATTTTCTAATTATTGGGAATTCCAATCCTGGTATTGTTTGTTGTACAATACCAAGTCAGGTACTTCTGGAAGAGCTTAAGCAAGAACCCTAATGCTTAAAATTTTCAATCTGCAAATGGATCTACGACGACGCTGTTTTTTCTTGTTTATCTTTTATCTTTTCTTTATTTTTACTTTTGTACGAGGAACGCTGAAAAGACCTTGAAATAAATGAATAATATCCTTTGGCTTTTGTATGTGTATGCTCTTTTCCTCTCAAGTTACTCAATATGATCCTGCGGTGAGTGAACGCCTGATGTCGGAACGGTTTCCGTTGAACCGGCGTCGGGGCCCTCACATAAGTGACTGCCGAATCTCCTCAGATTTGTGACAATGATGTTGTTGGAGGGGTACTTCACAACCATATGTGTTGATGATGCTATTGTAACTTTAGCGGGGGTAGCAGGTTAAACCACCTCTGAGGTATTTCCATGAGCATTGTTATGAACAATTTGCACTTGACCGTGTCGCTTAGGTTGTATAGTGAGACAGTTGTATCAAAGTGGTCCACGTGGTCCCTCGGATGCGAGGTACCACGGTATATTTTCGAGCTCGAAATTTTGATATTATGGGGACTAGCTGTAGCTTGCTGTTTTAGGCTTAGAGTTTGGAGAGGAGCCCTTTTTAGTGATGGTCTCCTCGGTGGAGGGGCATTAAATGACCGATATTTTGGTTATTTTGTTGTATCGTGTATCATCTCATTTTCATAGGGATGGGAGGATGCTGTTACATTGTCGACAATGCTCGGACTGTGTAAGCTCTCTTAGGAGCCTCTGGTAGATTAGATCACTTATGGTTTTGACTTCCTATTGATTATTGTAGGTGTTTGCATGAGAACTAATTTTGTACCAATGAACCATTCGGCTTGAGGTTTAGTCAAATGATTCATTGGTTATAGTATGTTGATTAGTGAGTTTGCAATCTATAATATTTTCTTGTTCATACACACATAGGCACATTTATATTTAAGTGTAGTTAAAAGACAAAACACATGGATTTATTGTAGTTCAACTTATTTTAGGACCTTACGTTCATTTTAGAGATTAGATTTTCTAATTTTTTCACTATGTGAGTGGATGGTTAGAAGTTACCTTGTTAGAAGAAGAGTGGAGTCTGTTTGTTTCGAGTACTTATCATATAATAACATATACAAGCAAGAGAATAGAAATAGGGCGCCTGAACCTTCTGTTGCTGGAAAACACAAGGGAGAATACTGTGAATGTTGTGGGCTTTAGTGTTCACTCGTGCGGAGTTTAAGCAGGAGTGCATAGTGTCTTTTACCTTTTGCTATGAGTGGAAGGACACTATTTATAGATGACCAACGATTATGAATGTTGATGTGACTCACAATGATAGGTTGGTCATGTAGATATGTCAGGGATATGTCTGTGATTGTTCCAAGAGTTGTCAGATACATATAATGGGTTCTGACACTACCGAAAGTGTTCATGTGGTGTGAATGTGGTTGGAATGCATTATTCGAGGTTCTCGTTCATACACATAATGCTCGTCTCTAAGCATGGAGGTAGAATGTCTCTAAGCATGGAGGTAGAATATCATGCGAGTATTATAGAGATGACTTGGCTAGGAGGTGATTTATGAAAAACTACAAAGACTAAGTGATAACAAAACCATGAAAAGATAAGGCCAAGTAAGCGGTTGAATTGGTAAAGAGATCAAGGACCACTTTGATGACATGTAGAAAGTACACAACAATATGATTTTCCATCTTTAGTATTGTTTGTTTAGTGGGGCATTATAATTCTATTTAAACCACCATCCTTTTGTTATTGGAGTGTGCTTTATAATTTTGCTGATGTGTATCCACTTCCACCCATTCTTTTCCTCACTTGTTCATTGAATGAGGAGCAGGCGGAGTGTGGGTTATATGCCTCAATGAGCTTAAAATACATTAATCTTATTTTTGATTTTTTAAGATTATGCTCTTGTTTATTTACTTGTCATATTTTACAATATTTTCTTTAAAGGGCTTCTTCATCTATGTATTTTATTCCAACCTATTGGGTGTTTTATCACTCACCATCTTTATCCCAATAATTTTTTTATTGCGTATTATCATTCTATTTTTATTCCAAACTTTTTATTTCTAAATGCTTAAACGAGGATACTCCTTTTGTGACTTTTGTATCATTTTATGAAATTAAGTCAATTTACCTTGGGAAGAGGGGCCTAGTAAGCGTCCCTTGTTTAGTATGGTGAATTAGTCATCCATCTTAATTTCTAACGCTGATGTTTTTTCACTTTTGTTTTTCTTTAGACCTTAATTGAGATGACAATTTACTAAACCACCTTCATAAATTTGCCTCTTTCTTGATTTTAGGCATTGTTTATCTTCCTGAGAAAAAGATGGAAAGAGACAATGTTAGTAAATTCTTTTCCTGAAGCTGTTTGGTTGGTTCTTTTAGTGTTAAAGTTTTTTTTCATTGCTTTTTCCGCTTCCTACAAACAAGTTCCCATTCTGTTACAGGTGATGGAAAGGTTCTATTTGCCGATAAGGTTTTGAGATTCACTGGAACTGGGAAAATGAAACACCGCATTTTATTAATAACAGACTTTGCTATCTACCTCATTGATCCTGATTCTGATGTTCTTAAAAGAAGGATAGCACTTGCAGCAGTTGACAAGTTATGTATAAGTGAGCTGAATGATTACTTTTTTGCCATTGTTGTTCCAAGTGAGTATGACTGTCTTATGGCTAGCACTCGGAAAGCAGAAATTGTCAATGTGCTACTTCAAGCTACTAGGAGTACAGGTGATTATGAACTCGAAGTTTTTCGTTCAAACAGGTAAATATGTCTGTTATCTTGTTGCCTTTCTTTTATTATCCAAGTCATGCTGTATTTTATTATCCTATAGCTTGGATCCAGTTGCTTCTTTAACCTTTAGTTGCAGTATCAGCTTTCATTTCAATGGGTGCATATATGTGTTTTTTGGAATTTGGTAGTTTGTCATCCAAAATGGTAAATTAATTTCATTTCATATTTAAATAGTTTATGCTTATAGTAGTTGCTTTTTTTAGAATGATCCCTTAACTATTTGAACTTGTTCAAAATAGTCCCCAAGTATTGAAATTGCTCAAATTTGTCAATGACTTTCATAATTTAAGGCAAATTAATTCCAATATTTTTTTTCTCTCTATTTTTGATGTAAGAGATTTCAATGGTATCAATCTATGGGCATTGTAATTTATTTATTAAATGAAATAAAAAATTTTTAATCATAATTTTTATCTACAAAATGAAAACATGAAATAATTTTGTTTTGTTAGTTAAAAAAGTTGTAAAAAACCAAAACATTTAAAATTAAAGTTTATAGGAAAATAATTGAATGCCCTTCAAGCAAAGCAATTCAAAATTCTTAGAACTATTTTAATTCAAATTATTAAAGCTGCATGGCAAATTTGAGCTATTTTTAATAGTTGTGATTGCAATAGCTCAAAAATATAAATTTCTTAGATGCCTCATTTTTCATTCATGCCAAAATATTGGTATTAATTCCAACCAAGCATAGCCCTTGACAGCTTCTATCAGTGTCTTAGTTGGCTCTTTTAATTCCCTCGTCTAGTTGGCTTATAAAATATAGGTGGCTTATAAATTATAGGGACAGGAAATGAATGTTTGTGTGTTTGTATTTTTTACAAAATGAAAAATTCCCTCTATTTAGTAGAAAATGCTAAAGCAATTTTCTTAAGCCAAAATAAGATTTATAAAAGATTACATTGATATAGAAGTATAATATATTGAATGTATGCATTTTACTTGTGCTAAAATCATACTAATTCACATAAATCTTAAAATAGAAAATATAGGAATTTTATTAAGTATTTGTTTGTTAGAATATACGGCACAACTGAGTGATTAGCTTATAGATTTTCTATTTATTTATTCGGGTTTTGGCCTAATAAGTGCTTGAATATAGCTGAGCCACCACCACTTCTCTGTTATCTCAATTGAATTTTTAAGCAAATTTTAGTGGGGTTCGATTTGGCTCCATTGAACGTATATTTAACTTTAAATATAATCTATTTTTTAATATATTCATATATATATATATATATATATATATAGTTGATATTAAAAATTTATACATGAACATAAAGATATTAAAAATATAAGATATTTGACAAATAACTAATTTTGACCTAGTCTGAAATTGAATAAAGTCTTGTCATGATATTATGAAAACAATATTTAATAGATATTTTTATTATTATAATTTGATGTTATGTTTTCGCTTAGTCAAGGCTCTTGAACATTTGAGGATTTTTCGTTTATGTCCCCACTCAAATATTTCATCAATGGAACTCCTAAACTGGGTAATTCTGGTCTTGGCACAACATATTAAACAAGGAATACTAAGTTTAGCGTCCTATGTTGCATTGATCAAGAATCGCTAATTATGCTCAACTTACCCTAACTTTTTCTCAAAGGAATTTTCTTAATATACTTATTCTTTGTGAGGTCAGTTCTTTTACTTACTATTCTCTATTCTTTATCCCGCTGCTTGGACGGAATGGAAATCGTCATGTAAGCGAAGCGAATCTAAGAGATAAAGTCCATCCCTAAGCATATCTACATAAAACACTACTTTGGCAAAACCAGCCTCTCACAAATTGAGTTTACGAAGGCTTGTGATCTACCAATGTTTCTATTTTTAGTCATATTTTGCATTTCCTAAAAGTGAAGATTGTGCCATGATATTTTCTCCACTAGTACCTTTTCTCTTCTAACACCTATAACAATGAGTTTGTTCTATCTCATCTTACAATGGATAAGGAGATTTAGTAAGAACACTTGTAGTGATTATGATCTTCAATCATGGTGGACATGTAATTATTGGTTGCTCAGTGTAAGTACAAGATCAACCGCAATACTAAAATAATGACTTTATGGGAGAGGAGGTTTTTGTTACCAGGAAGAGTTAATTTAGTACAACATTGGCTTTTTCAGCATAGCAATACCTGTATTTCTGTTGTATTGCTTGGTAAATTAAAATTTTGAGGCTTTATATGTGTTTTTTAGCTTGCAAAGAAGCTTTCAAGTTACAATGTTAGTCCATTATCAGAGTTGATAGGCATTCTTTGGAAGGGCACAAGGTGGATAGTTACTTAAGGTAGTTACTTTGAATGTTAATATTAGCTAATATCCTGTAGGGTGGGCTATTGTGAAATGCGAATCAATGCATAGTTGAGAATGATTTTTGAACATGCTTGCAAGAAATTTAGATATACTAATGATAATTCCAATTTCACCTTTATTTTTGATAAACAAAAGTTCTGGAGTCCTGCATTTCTAAAAATATTTTCTAATGCTGCTAATAGATTATATGTTAGACATTTTCACCAAAATCTTAAGATTGCAAGATTTAAGGGAAACACATTTAAAAATGCTTTACAAGGAGCCTCATGTGCAACATCTAAGAATTTATTTGGGGTTGCAGTGGAAGAAATAAGACACTTGGATGAGAATTTCTTGTTATGGCTAAATGACAGATTTAAGTTATTGGTCAAAATTATATTTTTTAAGCACACCAATATGTGGTACATTAATGTGCGAATATTTTAACGCTTATATATCGGATGCAAGAGAGTTGCCAATTATTTTCGTGCTATAGTCAGTAAGAAATTTTGTTATGTCAAGGATGTAATAAATGTATTGAGAAGGAAAAAAAAAGGGACTACATTATTATATCCATTGATTTTATAAAAAATCTGCTAACAACATATATGAGCATGCAACATGCATTTGAGTGAAGGCAGATAACAGCTTTTACGTGACCAAATGCATGGAACACAATTTATTGTTAATTTAGAAGCACATTCATGGTTGTAGGCGGTGGAAATTAAGTGAGATTTCTTATTGCCATGTATGTACGACCATTAACATAAAGCTGGAGGAGCCAGAAAAGTATGTTCTGCTTGTTATTCGTTCAAACCTACATATGAGAACCTACAATTATGCTATTGCGCCAATTTATAGGTTCGAAGAATTCTCATGAAGAAAAGAAACACAAGGTTCAATCAAAACATGGCATGCAAATAATAGACATTGATGCATTTAATATTCAAAAACACAATATTAACTAGAACAATATTAGTATTTTTAATAAATTATTTTTTTTCAATAATAAAACTTTATTATTTCCATTTATTTATTATGCTAATATTTTTATTAGGATTTGTTGAATATTGTGTTTGATAATATGCAAAATAATAGCTTTTAAGAAAGAATTATCCTTTTAATGACTCAGGACCACATCTATGAGCAAAGTAAAATCCTGGTAAGTTTTGTCTTATGGGTTGATATAATTCATTTAATTGAATAAGTTTACTCATTTATTATGTAAGCTTAGAATTTTTTGGAGCAAGTTTAAATGCGCATAAATAAAACAATATTGCATTGTCTTGACACATTTGATATTGAATTGCTTCATTGTTTTGGGAAATTTTATTTGAACATGAATAGAAATCTTTTGGTTATGCAATGAGCATGCTCATATGTGTAATGACACGAGTTTATGTTTGTAATATATATAGAGACGTGAGTCTTTGCGCTATTTATTTTATTTTTAGAGGCATTAGTTTACTCTTAGTTTGCAGATATATTGTAGTGAGTATTACATTTGGTTGGTTGTACGGGGAATCATATATAATGGTTGGTTCTGGAATTTTGTTGTAATTTTTCTTTTTAAATAATCTTTATTGTCATTTTGCCTCTCCTTCTAGTATTTTGTAGAGCAGCCTGAAACAAGGTATTGCTGCTTACTTTTAGACATAATACTACTGCTGCATTCATCTCTCTGGTTTGAGAACATCTAGATTGTACATATATAGAAGATATTCATGCAGATAAAAATATTCTTGGACATGGAACCCAATCTATTCATTAAATGTAAATAATAGTGTGATGCCTTACTGTGATAAAATGTTAATTTTACCTCAAATGTAGAATTCACACATTGATTAATCATATTCTTTGCAGAAGCTGTGTCTATTGCCGAAGTCCACCATCATGGCATCATTTGATGTGTTTTTAGAGTACGTTAAACGTTTTATTATTAAATATATTTAATAATTTTAGTTATTAAATTAAAAAAGGGAGATTAACTATGCAGGCATTCAAAATATTTAATTTACAAATCTAATACTTAATTTTAATATATACATACCCCACCCATACAAATGTCAAAAATAAAGGTTTCTTATGCAGTGTATGAAATTGTCCCTTGCAAAAAATGAGTGAAGTTTGCTCTTTAGGTATTCTGTTATTCCATGCACTTTAATGCTTGGAGAGAAAGTAAAAGTACTCTTTTGTGTTATAAATTTTTCACATTTTTCATTACAAATAAGACATTTTGGTTATAATATTGTGCTGCTTTCTTAACAACCTATTTTTTTGATTATTAAAGATATTTTACAACTAATAAATTTACATTGAAATTATATAATACTAATTTAAAAAAAATTAATTTCTTAAACTATTTTAATAAAAAATCTATTTGCCCATATTATTTTATGCTTTTAAAATTTCCATCCAAATATAACTTCAATTTAATAGTGGACTAAAAATTACATTTTATTACGAGTTGAAATATTTAAAATAACAATTTAAAGAGTTATGGGTTAAAATATCGGGAACTATTTCAACTATTAACTCACATAAACAATACAGGATAGGCTTGTAACTTTAGCAAACAAAGAGAGAGTTTTAGTTACCTTCATTGGGACAATGCAATTATTAAATGTATTCGAATTAAATCTTGCATGATATGTTTTGGTTATTTGCTTCAATATGATTTCAACAAGCAAACTCACAAAAACCAATAAATATTACTTCTTTGTTTTGATAAATGCATTATTGAGGATATGTAGAGCAAGTAAGGTTGGCACGTATAAAGAAATGCAGGGGCTATTATAGCCAATAAAGCCACAAATATCATCCAGTGAAGATGAAATATAGACAAAGAGGTTACACATTTTTATAAATGTTCACAACTCTAATCTGTGGCATTGTAGGCTTTTGGACATTTGTCCCATTCAGGACCTAAAATAATCACAAAATATAGATTCAAGTATTAATTTTCCCGTTGATTTACCAAGGAAAGAAGCAAAAAGAAATTGTCTTTTTACAATTGCAAATTAAAAGTTTGATTTGATTTATATGGATGTATGGCCCTTCTTTCAAAGTAGAATCACTCCACATGGACATAAATATTACTTATTATATATTGATGCTAAAACTAGATTTGTAATAATCTTACTAAAATATAACTTAGATGCAATTGATTTAGACTTTTATTGCATGTCTAAACATTGGTGATCCTAAAATTTAAAGTCTTAAAACTGACTTTACTGTATAAATTCATTTTCTTGATTTTTAGCAATGCAAAGAAAATTAACACCAATTCGATTGCATTTGTACACCACATCAGCATGGGATTGTATAACACAAGTACCATTACATTAAGGGACTATTTGGCATGAGATAATTTGAGAAATTTATGTGTAAAGTAATCTGATTATAGTATAATCAGATTATTTTACTGTTGTTGGTAAATGAAATTCAATATTTTTTTGTTTGACATGAAGTGATCTATGACTATGATGTTTTGAGTAAAATGAGAGGATAAATTGCCCCCCCCCCTAAATCTATTAATTGTTCGAACGAATCGATTCATTCAAACAAACGAATCGAACGATTCATTCGTTCGAACGATTGGAACGGACAATGATTCGTTCGTTCGTTTGAACAAAGGATTCAATCGACTCATTTGCCGGAGAATATGACCAACGAAATCCTTTGCTGGAATCAGAGTATTTGTCGGCTGCAAGAATCGTTCATTTGATTTTGTTCATTTGATTTTATTCGAACGAACAAGCGAAATGCCCTCCTGTCTCCGCTGCTCCGCTGTAATATTTCATTACGCCCGATTCTTGCATAACTCGATTACTCGCTTTCTATATGTATTAACGCAAAATTGAATTACATTTTAAAAAAAATTTCATCTGTTTTACTTCTTACTAAATGACGGTAATCTCAGTTTACCCGAAAAAATTTAATTTACACCCGTTTTATCTCAAGAGCATTAAGATTTCAAGAAAATTCACCACTTCACCACTTTACTTCCGGGAAGATTGCGCTACACACTGTTTATTTGATAAACAAAACTCCACCTTAAGGATTACACACCTTATCAGATGTTGTTTGATAGAGCGGAAGTATTTGAAAATTTATAAGCATTTTCCTGCATAGCATGTCCACAACAGGCAACAACAGAACAAATTTTGGCCTTAGAGCTATTGCTTCTTTTTTCCTGGATTTTTTACCATATTAAATGATACAAATTGTATAATATACTAACAAGGAAAACATTTGTTTCACGTGATGAAAACTTCTATGAAAGCATTTTTCCATATTTAGAAAGACAATGATTCTTACAATCCAAACATTAATGCCATACCCATGTTAGTTTCAAGCAAAATCTTAATGATACAGTGCATTGCCGCATATGTTAGAATTAGATAACCATTTGTCTTCACACACTGATCCTTTGTCTTCATCTATTGATCCTTTATCTCCCCTTATTGATCTGTCTTCACTTAATGAATCTTTGTCTCCATTGTCTCTTTCAAGCAATATTTCATCAATAGCTTTTGAAGAATCAGGATCATCACAAACTCAATCGAACACACATCGATTACCTTATTTAAATCCAGTCAAGACACCACATCTACAGAATTTTGATTGCCAAATGCAAAAGAACTGGAAAGCGCACAACTCCCATCATCTTAGCAATGTAATGACTTAAGAAAAATTTTCACTTGATCATAGTGTGCATAAATCAAATCAGCACCCTAGTTGAACTTAAAGATTACATATAGGCAATGAAATATGGGAACAAGCTATGCAACAAGAGATCAAGGCTCTTGAAGTTAATAATACTAGGCCAATGGAAGCTTTGTCACCTGGTAAGCAACCATTTGGATGTAAATGGGTGCACAAAACAATATTTTATTCAAACAGAACCTTTGAAAAATGCAATGCACAATTAGTGACAAAGGTATAGACATCAATATGGGGTAGATTTCCTTCATATCTTTTCTCCAGTAGCAAAAATGGCCATCATACAAGCACTACTAGCACTTGCTGCTAGTAAAGAATGATGGCTTGAACATTTAGATATAAATAATGCCTTTTTACATTTAGATTTAGAGGAAGAAATTTACATGACATTACTTCCAGGATTTACTGGGTCAACACAAAGTTTATAAGTGGATAAAATCTCTTTATGATCTAAAACAGGTTAGTAGGCAATGGAATGTTAAGCTATCCTTGGCACTTAGTATTTTTTTCTTCCGTTGAAGCAACAGAAAATACATCATGGATCTACTTATGTCGAAGGAAAACTCACTTGATCTGCTGCAATCAACATACTCCACAGGTTTCAAACCTGTTTCCACATTAATGATAGACAATGCAAAGTTACTTTCACAAGGTGGAAAGTTGATACAAAATACTACTTAATATAGAAAACTAATTGGAAAATTCCTGTATCTGTGTATAACAAGATCATATATTATATTAGACAATTGGCATTGCATATTAGATCACCCTCTGCCATTATTGCACCCACGCCCATGAGGGAATCTTCCTCGGCCATGGAAGGGCGTTATCCGTGAAATTGGGTGGCTGAAATGTGATTAGCGTGACCTGTGTTCGCCATCATTGGGAAATAAGTTTCCTTGAAGGAGAGATCTGAATACATTAGTTTGTGATTCAGTAGGATGCCTGTAAGTTCATCTAACTTGATTGGAGTTATACGGGCTATAATAGCCACAATGATGGAAGCAAAATAAGATCCCAAGCCAGTCAAAATGCTGAGGATGAGCTGCTGGTCTGTAACTGACGTACCAGCTACCGTGAGTTGCTGAGCAACAAGTTTTTCTTGCTAAATAAAGTTCGCCATCTTCATCGATCTCTTTTTTATGTTTCTTAGTTGCAGTTCTAGCTGCTAGAGACATACCTGAGAGGAAGACGTATAGATTGCCGCATGAGCTAACCACATTGCTGCCCCATATTCACTTGAAACGACTTGAGTGAAGATTTTTTCAGTGAGAGATGAAATCAACCAACTCAACATTAGTTGATCTTGTTTGTACCAAGCAATGGCTTCAGGATCGGAAGGAGAATAAGATCCATCCAAGTACTGCATTAGATTGTGTGAGCGGAAGATTGGTAGGAACTGAGATCGTCATAGACTGTAGTTCGTACCATCTAGCTTTTTAGGAAGAAGATGATGATCGGTGGTTAGAGCAGAGTTGAAAGAATCGGCAGTAGTAGATGATTGCGTTTGATGCACCATTGATGTGGAGGAATGCATAGAGGAGTTCACCTCCATCTTCGAAGACAGAAGGCGGTTAGCAACTGAATGGATTTGGATCGAGATCGTCCTTCTTTGATATCTTGTTGATAACCGCAAGCACCCGCAGAATGAGTTGAAGAGGAGGAAATGATTTATGTGTTAATAAATGGAGAAAGCTGAGTCTCATATAAACTCGGTACATAGCCAACAATATAATAAGTAAAACAAAAAATTAAAAGAAATGGTAAAATGGTCAGCTGCAGAGGTTGTTAAAGTTTGTTTACTTTAGTTGGAAAATTTTCAAATGGGAAGTCTTCTTTGATGTCCATTCAGAATTTCTTCAGTGATTTTGGATTGTTGGCTCCATTCAATATTGGTTTGATAGATTTTCATCATATTGTCAGTAAATTCACGAATGAGGATTATTCATTGATTTTCTCAAGAGGTTCATACTTCATCTTGAATCTACACATTAAAATCTTCAACGGATGCCTTCTTTTGATCCCAAAATTGAAGCTCCTATTGTCCCCGTTTGGGTAAATTCTCTATTACTTAAGGCACATTTGGTCGACCATGCCACTCATTTCTCTGGGCTCATACTTCGAGAAGACACTTAAAGTTGATTTTGCAACTGCAAATCTACTTCCTTCGCTTGCTGCTCGAGTCCTTGTAGAAATTGATCTAACTGAGTATTTTGAAATTGAAATCTAGATTAGAGGAAAAACTAATTGGCTACCTACAAGAAGTAAACTTCAAAAACTCCCTTTTGCACATATTGCAGGACCATTGGGAATGATTCTTCAAGTTGTTTCAAATTTCACGCACACCTTAAAAACAATATCAAAACAAATACAAACTTTTCTTTACCCAAAGATATTTATAGGAATCAGAAGATTTATGTCCCAAAACAGTCACCATTACTGGCGGTTACGGGAGATCCTGCCTCCGTAGAGGAAGATCTTCAGTTGAATACTTGTGTTCATGAAAATTTGGATATGCAGATGGCTGATTGTTTGTAGGGAAATGTTCCATCATTGGTCAATGATGGTGATATGTTGAAAACTGTTATTGGTGCTGTGTTTCCAGTGGTGGGAAGTATATGGTTGCTCGGATGCTATTCAACCTTAGATGATACTTCTTGCAAGATGTTGGTAGAGGTGATAGAGGATGCCGATTTAGTTGCTTTGCCTTCAGATCCTTTTGGTAGTGGAGGTGTGCTTGCGTGTTGTGCGGAGTACTCACAATCGCTACGGAATGTTCTATTGGAAGCTCCTGAAATCTGGAAGAGGAGGACTGAGGGGAATTTTGATGAGGATATATATATATATATATGTTGAACATCCCTATAACATTTTTGATTGTGGTGATTATATGTGTATCTCTAAAAGTTTATTATTTATGTCAGACATCCCTAAAAAAAATAGAAAAAAATTATGTTGGACATCCCTACGGAAGTGATCCAAAAACATATTGAGGAAGTTATGACTGTTTTGCGTAGAAGAGAAATAATGGAAGATTTGAACCAAGGAGAACTCTTCTCTGGATTTGGATTTGGAGACTCACTTGAACTTGAATCCTAATGCAATTGAGTTTCAACTAAGGAACCACAGGATAATATTTTAGATTCTAAGATGATAACATTTCGAATTCTAAGATATTATATGATTTCTTTGTAAAAACAAAAGAAAAAAGAAAAAAAAAAAAGAAAAAGGGAAAAAGCTCCAAATCTAATTGGAAATCAAGTTATTACCTAAGGTAAAGACACACTCGCTAATAAAGTGGTTTCTGCAACATAGGATTTTTCTGCTTTTGTTAGGATTTCATACTTAGAGAAGTTTGGTGATTGTTTTTTATTTTTCTTTCTTTTATGTTTCTTTTCATCTATTTTTTAGCTTTGTGTTATGGTCATCAACTCCCTCATGTTGTACATATTTTATGAGAGATCTATAAAATGCAACCAAATTTTTTAATATATATATATATATATATATATAAGTGTGTGTGTAAGAACACACTAACGCTATCAGTAGGAAATCTGAAAATTCATTCAGCAATTCATTTTCTTGTAATAAAACTCTTTCCCATTCTGTATTCTTTCATTTTTAAACACCACACGTTTCTTAATAGACGTTAGAAATATCCATTGAAGCTAATGTTAGTGACGAACAAAATCAAATAATTAGGACTTAAAAGTAAAGAAATCAAATATTTATTTTTGCACCTTGTTCTAAAGGCTAAAATTTATACATATACCGGCTTTGCAACAATAACTGTGTGTACAATATGGAAATCCTATGCATTTACATATCCAATAATTAAATCTTGTATATACAAAACTAACCCCTAATCAAACCCTTTTTTCCCTATTAAATGCTTATTAGATGCTCAGCAAGATGGTAATTTTGATATAATAATTAGGGGGTATTTTGATATAATAAATTGGGGCTGAAAATGGGCTGAACCTGAGCAATCTTAGCCTGTGCTCTCAACTCAAGCTCGTTTATGCTTGAGCTGAACATACCTTATTATTTTTGAGCTTTTAATCAGTTAAACTCAAACACGCTCTTTGATGTTATATAAAAATTTAAGTAAATAAAAATTCAAAATTAAAACGAATGAATTTATAAATATGTAGCATACAAAATTATAAATAATATGTGTATCTCTAGAAGTTTATTTTTTACAAATTAAGCAGTTTTATTTTTCATATTTCTAAAGTGCATGACACCTTATATCTATACATATGATTAGTAGAATTTCAAAATTGGCGTCCTATGTATATAAATATAATTGTTTGGGTGATGGATATCTTTAATCCCGTGCATTAGCTTTTGGTTGAGCCAAACCAAATCTTCTAGTGAGCCGAAGATGAGCTGTTTGCGGACAGAGTTTTTTTGACAGTATAATAATAGAAATTTTAATGGTATACTTACATTATTCAAAATTTAAGTGTTAATTATGTAAATAAGAAAATCTGTGGACTGTATGAAATTCCTCTTTTTTGAATCAGTATTCAATTGCTTACTGAAATCCCATGAAGGTCTTTGTTTCTGAAAAGTGCTTTTTTTTTTTTTTTTTTTCTCTTAAAAAACACATCATCTGGAAAACTGCTACTTCATAAACTGTAGATTTTCAGTCAATAAAGCGATTTTGCATATTTATTATATTTATTGTATTTATTATGCCAGGATTTGAATTTAAATCTTTCAGGTTTCAGTACAATGCTGCTGCGGACACAGTAAAAGAAGTTGAGTTTGAAGAAGTAGAGGGTAAATCACACTTCATTTCTAAGTAATATAATTCCTTAGAATTTATTGTAGTTTATATATTTAAACTAAGGGGCTGTTTGGATTGAGGTAAAACATGTTTAATATAAAATTTTTTCGGGTAATCTGAGATTCCCGGCGTTTGAATTGAAGTAAAACAGGTGAAAAATTTTTACATTGCATTTTGATTTTGCGTTAATATATATAGAAATAGAGTAAACCGATTACGCCCGATTCGTGCGTAATTGGATATTACGCCGGAGCGAAGGATTCAGATGAGCGAGCGAAGGATCTTCGGTGAACGATGATCTATCTTCAGTGAATCCTTCGTTCGAACGAACAATTCGAAGGATTTGCTCGTTCAAACAAAATCCTAATCGGTTCAAATGAATCGTTCAAACGAACGATTTGTTAGAATGAAACTTAAAAAAAAAAAATTTTTTGGGGGGAAATTTATCTCTCTAATTTATTTAAAACATCATAATCACATATTATTTCATTCCAAATAAAAATGTTAAATTTTCAGCAAAAATTTCAAACAACAATAAAATAGTCTGATTATATTATAAATAAATTATACTTAATCAGATTATGTTTAAATTTTCTCATACCAAAAAATCCCTAAATGACTGAATATGAGTTAAATATTCTTTGGAAGGCATCTATTTATTTTATTATATTTGTTTAGGTAGCGTCAAGGCAAGGTTTTCAACGAAAGTGAACAAATGAAGGCATTCAGAACAAGATGATAATAATGGAGACGTCTATGGGTTATTTGGTAAATCAAATTTAGGGATTTATGTAAGATTTCAGTGTTTTAATCACTAAATCTTGACAAACGGTGGTTAATATAATCTAACGGTCTCAAAACTGTCTCTAATTTATTTTTGGAAAATGAACGTAGGACTTAAAAAGGATTTAGGTACAAAAAATGGCTTGAATTCCTGATGTTAATTTTAGGAGCAAACATGTTTGAAAATCCTCTCCACCATGCTCCTTTTGGCAAAATCCATCACTAGTCTATTTTTTATAATGCTTGAAGTAGTAGAAGTTAAATTGATGAATTTAATTTATTATAATGGTTTAGATGAAGTGACCTATAAATTATAACTTTGATTCAACCTTATAATGAATATTAGTGAAATCATGTGGCCTAGACATTACCCGATGAACTCTTGATAGCCAGGAATACATTAATTAATATCTAGTAGAGAAATAAGGACTCAATGTAGGTAATTACTCAATTAATGAAAGATTTTCTTAACGAGTAATGTGAAGAAAACACAAGCCCATCCAAAGCATTATATCCCTTGCTTATGGATCATGGGCAATCCTTTTGAGTGTAGATAAGTCGAGGAACCCACAGAGCTAGTTGAGAACCCACACTATGACTTGGAAACTTTGTCAGATCTCTTGATGAGCCTGAGTAAGTTTTAGAACTTGAGAATTTAGGTTATGTTAAGCTGTTGTAGAACATTCAATAGAATAATGTTCAGTTAAAATAACTTCTAGAAATTCAATTGATGTTGATGGCTCTATATGATTGATTCTTTAATATTGGGTGCTCTTGAAAGAGAAAAATAGTTCACTCATTTGAATTAGGTCCAATTTGAGAAATAGTTGCTTGGATTTCTCAAAAGTGTACAATTTTCTCTTGTTCATGTGTTATTTCCAACTAATTCTTTATGCTGTCATTGTTCTCTTCAAGTTATTGACGCTTGTCTTTAACAATGTATCTTCTAATTATTTCTCATTTTGACCTTGGAATACCTTATCCATGGATAGCAATATGTTCTATTGCCCATCACCTTGGATGCATTGTTGTTCATTCCTATTCTCCTTCACTTGAGTGTAGATCCTCCTAAATATTTCTCAATACTTCTTGGAATGGCTAAGCTCTTTAGTAGATTAAATTCAATGTAAATAACTCAAACAAACCTTAAAATGGGTGAGCAAATAGATTGTCATCTCATCTTAGGATGCTCTATATATAATTCCCTCATTAAACGGGCTATTGTCCAATTGACTATATCAGTTTGTTCATCCGTTTGAGGGTGAAAACAATACTCCTTAAAGCAATGTTCATAATCTTTTATAGGCTATTTAAGATGGTGCCAAATAATTGGCCATCATGGGTTGACATAATGTATTTAATTAATGCATAATGCACTCATACATGTTTGAAAAAAAACTAGCACAATAAACATCCAATTGAAGACTAAAATTCTTCAATTCTTGATCCTTTAAAACTAGTTGATTTCCTTGGTTTATGCTTAATTATAAACTTACTAAGATATTGAAATCGAATTCTCATAGCAAAGATTGTTATCTTAAAAAACAAAATTCTTTATTGTATCTATGAATATTAAATGAACTTTAGGAGCATATACTTGATTATTAAAAGGTGTCATTTAGTAATAATATGTCTATCTCTCTCATTTTGATGATTATAACATATGGTTTTACTTTCATTTGGATTACTTAATTTATAATAAAAGTTCAATTGGTTAGATGAGATATGTGCTAAAATTAATTAATTTAAATTAATAATGGTGTATTGGTCATTGTTGAAACTCCCTTGTTAATCCCCTTTTCCACCATCCTCTTTCAAAGATCTCCAACATCCTAAGAGTTATTCTAAAATTATCATAATTTTCTTCCATGATTTTATAGAGAAAATAACAAAATTTAAACCCAAGAACTTATCTTATCCCCAATATTAATCTTCATCATATAAATTCCTAGATATATATATATATATATATATATATATATAAAATATATATGTATATAGGTTTGTAGTATTATTTTAAAATAGCATGCTAAATTGACTTGAGAAGTCAATCTCTATAATCTAGCTAAATGAAATTTTTAATATGAAGCTTATGCAATGAACATGGTGGAAAATTTATCACATTACTAATATCAAATTAACATGCTTACCAATATTAAGATACTTAAGTCATTCAAGATGTATTAGATCTCACATAAATCCTTAGTCTATGGTATGATTAATTTTTAGTTGCCTTTCATTTATCACATGAATATGTAGTAATATTCTCATGCATAAGCAATCATAGATTATCCATGTCTTTATATTTTTGAATAAGTTCTTGATTAATCATATAAAATATTTTGCAGTCAATTATTCCTTGGAATATTTCTTCATATAAATAACAGTATTTTAGCATTTAATTTTCTAAGAAATCATTTATTGTGCTTATATTTTCAAACAACCTTTACACCTTTCAAATTGTTGCTTTAGAAATTAAGAGAAGATTACCACTCTCAAATTCTTGATTAGAGATTTTGCTCTCATGTATGATAGTATTTATTATAAAAATCAAAACAAATGTATTTTGTTACACATTAATATGAAACACATCTATCATATACCGCTAATTTGATATCCTAGAATCATATTAAAAAAAGATATGCTTCGAAAAAATTTCAATATATGTACATATATAACTTATTTTACAACCATAGATAATATTATACAAATATTGAATGAAATAAGTCTTATTTATGATAAGTGATCATATCAAGTCCTTCGAAAGCTTTACATCTCTAATTTTTAGATATGTACCCATTAGACTCATTCAGATTCTCTTTTAAAATATTAATCTTCACTTTAGATAATAATTCATCAAGATGTTGATATATATATATAACATAAAAGGCACTCCAAAAAGGAAAATATATAAATGTAACAAACAAATAGACATGACACACTAACAACCCACACTAACAACATAACCGGGAAAGAGCTACTAACCTAGAAGAAAAATAGAGATATTTTGCCACTCAACATCATTCTTCAATCAACATTCATCATATGAATGAACATCCTCAGGGGCAGCACCCAAACCAACCTCAACTGAGACTTTTTAGGAAACGATGACAGATTGTTGCCATACAACCAATTGTTACGAGCAAGGGAGAAAAGACTCATACGCTCCATCCATAGCCGCACAGGTAGCACCACCCAAATCCAAAGGGAAAGCTCATCAGCCAACCCAAATATAATATGCATACCTAATAACATAAAGACATTTCATCAAAAAACCAACAACAAAAAAAACCATAAAACCACTACCACCTATAACATCATAAAAAATGTTAACCAACATTAGAACAAAAAAAAAATCGTAAACTTAACACAATCAACATTTTTCCACTTAAGCTTGTTAAGGGGGATCCCCAAAAGCATGTCGTGAACCTCGCTAATGATATGATTTAGAATACCCTCAACACTTATAGACTTACCATAATGCTTGGCTTGATTTATAGCGTACCAAAGAGCCCATAGAGAGAAGACATCAAACAAATTACCGGCATGAATCTTACCTTTTTTCCCGCTGTTGACATCGTTCAATCTATCCAGCAGATGTCTCAGATCACCACCTTGCACACCTCGGAAACAAACATTCAAACCCAACCAAACTTTGCTGGCCAAACCATTCGAAATGAACATGATCATTAGAATCAATTTGGGCACAACAGTGCATTTAGAGGCCAAATGAAAACCCATAGATTGGAGTACTTCATCCACACTAATACAACTATTGTAAAGTCTCCAAATAAACAAACTTATTTGGATGGGAATAAAGAAATTCCAAAACCACGATTTAGGACATGGAAGGCGGTCATTACGACTTATGTTCCAAGCAGCCGACAAATTAAAAATATTGTTAACAATCAAAATAGAAGAAACAAATTTATGGCTGCCAAAGTTAGGATGGATATGCTCAAGTTTATTTTTAATAGGGTATGGCAGATCGACATCGATCAGATCCCAATTCTAGCCTGAATGATGAATATAACATTCCCCAACCTTGAGGTTAGGATTGACACTCCCAGTATACCCACCCAAAAAATCAAGATTAGACCAATTATCATGCCAGAAGAAAGAATCCTCATCCAGGGTATCTCACAGCATTAAATTCTCCAAATCCTCCATACAACTCAACATTTTCTGCCAAACAACAAAGTCCTAAGCCTTAGGCAAATTAGTGATAGGATGTTTGGTCGCACAATATTTAGCCCGAAGGATACGAACCCAAACATTGCTAGAGGTATGGACCTTCCACCACAACTTGAAAGATAACACTGAGTGAATATCAACTAGATTTCTAACTGCCAAACCCCCTCCTGAATAGGGTAAGAAATCTAGTCTCACTTAGACAATATGATTTTAGATTCACTCATGTTGACCCACAAAAAACTGTTAAGGGCATTTTTAATTTTATTGAAGATCCATTTAGTAGGAGAAGAGACGTCTAGCTAGTAGATGGGAATAGAGTTCAAAATAGATTGAATCAGAACCAGTCTACTGCTTAAGGGCAGGAAAGAGAACTCCCAACTCTTAATTCTACCCAAAGTTTGGTCCAAAAGCTCTTGAAAAAGGGCATTTTTAGTATGACCCTTGAAAATGAGAATGCCCAAATAATTGAAAGGTAATTTTCCAAGATGAATTTTAAAATATAGAGAAATTTTATTGGAACTCTTAGCCTCAAATTTTTTCCCAACATAGAAAGCAGATTTGAAACATTAGTTTTTAGACCAGACACCCACATCAACTCATTAAGGATTTGAGCAATGATCTTAGTAGAGTGACGCACCCCATTAATAAAAATGACTAAATCATCTGCATAGGCAAGGTGAGTGACTAAAATTTTGCCACTCACTTGAGAGATTGATCCTTCAAAAATAAAGCATTCAACTATTTTGACCAATGATCTATAGCAATCACAAAGATGATAGGGGATAAGGGATCCCCATGTCTTAATCCTCTTTAGAATTGAAACTATCCTTCCAGAGAACCATTGATTAAAATAGAGAACAAAATATTTTCAATCAATCTCTTAATGAGAGATAAAATTTGCATCAAAACCGCAATCCCGAAGACAATTATATAGGATAGACCAAGACAGCTTATCATAATCCTTTTCAATGTTAAGTTTGAGAATCAAGTTATGACCCCTAGCTTTTTTATCCAAACTATGCATCATCTCCTGCATGGATATGATGTTATCCTTATTCTTACCATTAGGGATGAAAACACACTGGTTGGGTTCAATTAAGGAAGGAAAACACTGATTCATCCTATTAAACCAGAAGCTTGGAAATGATTTTGTTAAAGACATAACATAGACTTATAGGATGATATTAGTTCCACCACTTACTGCTGCCCTCTTTGGGAATAAGAGCAATCATTGTATGAGTAAAAAAGGAGGATATAAGCAGAATTGAAAAATTGACAAATAACGCTATAGACGTCAAATTTGATAATGCTCTAGAAGTTTTGATAGAATTCCGCATGGAACCCATTTAAGATAGGGGCGACATTAGCTCTTAATCTTTGAACAATTGACTGGATTTCCTCTCCAGTAGGCATAGCAGCCTACTGCGAGTGGAGACTATTATTATCAGCCCTCACCCCAACTAAGGAAACAAGAGCTAAGTTAATGGGGTAGAGCTGTATAATGTTGAGAAATAATTAATGGCAGAGTCGATAATTGCCCTTTGGGAAATAAAGGTAGAACCTTCAGGCGAAGTGATTCCAAGGATTTTGTTAACCTGCCTTCTCTTGTTCACCTAGGAATGGTAAAATTTAGTGTTACACTCTCCCTCTAACTTCCAATTCATGATACACTTTTGATTCCAAAATCATTTCACATTATTGTGGCATTCAATACAGTGAGCTTTAGCCTTGGATATCTCAGAATGACACTTCTCACTAGGGCTTTCTTCAAAAATATTTTCAAGATTAGCAACAAGATTTTCATGTTTGACCAGGTTACCAAAAGTATTCCCCACTTTAGTTTTGTTCCACAAACTCAAGTTATGTCTAAGGGATTTCAACTTGGACGCTAAGCGAATTTAATCTTAGGAAGAAACCTCCTCATTCCGAGATTTTGCAACAATTGATTACAATCCTTCTTATGGATACATAAGGTTTGGAATCTGAAGGCCTTAGGAATGGGGACAAGCTCCTCCCAAGCCTTATATTGGAAAGGCTTATGGTCATAATTTGTCGAGTTTATGGAGAGATTTTTAAAATTAGGGAAAGTATTAATCCACTTACTATTGAAAATAAATCTATCGAGTAGCAAATTGTCTACCATTAAACTAAGTGATTGGAGCACCAGAATACATAAAATCATCAAGGCCACAATCGATGAAAACAATTGATACTGCTATTCTTGCAATTGTGGATGAAATCCCACAAACTCCCTCTACTAGATCTCAAGTTCAACCCATTCTTACAAAAGTTATAGAAACAATCAAAGGACTTATAAATTTAAGATGAATGTCTAGGTCACATTCCCTTAACACTTCCACATCCAACCCATTATTCTAATAAACCCATTTATTTTTAAAAGAAAAACTATAAATTTTTTTAAATTGCAAAAATTTACAAATTCTCCCAATTTGACTAGCATTGATTTTAGGTTCAATAATAGCCACAACATCAATTTTAGTCTCCATAGAAGTATGGATGAATGTTTCAGCTTTCGCACTTTCAATTTATACTATCATATACTCAGTATTGTGATGTGATTATTATGCCATTAATACTTACATCATATTCATTAGCTCTGCATAATTTATTATTTTGCCAATGCATAGGTGTAAGTTATCTAATACTTAAAATAATGAGATTATACTTATCTTAAGTATTAACCTCAATTATTGCAACATTTAGAGATAACCCATTTGATCCTGATCAACTCAATATGAGTGATGAATTGATGAGGGGTCAGAATGGGTTATCTCCAGCTAATTTTCGGGTTATCAGTCTGCAATTGGCCAGGGGCATTACAACCTTCCTCTTCACAGATCCATGCATACCTTCCTCCTCTTGTGCTGATCATATGTCAATGCCATGAAGGTACCTAAAGGTACTTAGCTAAATCCTTTGATTAGCTTTATTAATTCATCATAAAAGCTAAATAAACATTCATCTCATAAAAGAAAGTGAAAATACATCCAAAGATAATTATTATAAACTAGAATTTAAATATTCAAATAAAATAGTCCTCTTATCTCACCAGAAGAAATAATAAACTAAGTACTAAAATTTGCACTCCAGCGGCTGCTGCATCTTCATGTCCTCTAAAAGCTCATGAATCTCCCCAAAAGCAGGCTCGTCAAATTGCTCCAAGTCTAACATGTTGGTTTCACATGCCATGATGTGAGCCAAAAAGAGAAAATCTTGTGTTATATAATAAGTCTAAGTATATTTTAGGTTGATTACATTATTTTTTAATTATTTAAGGGATTTAATAATAAATAAACAATAAAACATAAATCAAACTATAGAATAGAAGTAAAAATGTAATTATAAGTCAAAATACTTAAAAATAGAGACAAGTAATATTGAAATAGAACAAGTGTGTTGAAAGTAAAATAATTGAAAGTAGAACTGTAAATTGAATAAAACATGAAACTAATTTATAATATATGCTACTGAATATGCATCTGAATGTGCTACAAAATATGCCATATGTATGCATAACATTGATGCCACAATACATCCCATAGATCCTAGGTGTACTCTGAATCACATTACTAACAGATCCTATGTGTGCTACGCATCATACCACTAATGATATATTATGCTTATGCAATTCATTTTATGCCAAAAATGAAGGGTCAAGTAATCAAATCTAAGAAAAAACAACAAAAGAACATAGCCCTTTTGTTGTCTATCTACTTATCTTATCACATTCTTTTATGCATATTAATTCAAATGCCATATCTGTGGAGCCCCATCCCTACTGTGATCATATTTACATTAATATTAACATGATTACGGTAGTGCACTCACCGAGTGATAGATTCCCAATTAAAGTCAAAAAAGGTTTATAGCCTAATCTACCTATAATTTCAAAATATGCCACATAAAGCTGTAATTCATTCATCATCATATACATACAAGAATAGAGTACAGAAGCAAAATATGTATAACATCCATTTTTATAGTATAGAAAAGAAAGAACGATATGCTCAACTCAATATAAAAGTGCAAAAAAGTAACGATATCCAGAATAAGAATTATTACAATACTGAAATAAAATTTAAAAGAAAGAAACACTCATCATCACAAATGAAAATAAAAGCTACCTAAGCTTCAACAACAGCAGGAAGGTCTTTCTCCTGGCTAAGCTCATCACCTGAAGCTACTTCCACGAAAAACTCTAAATTTGACATTGTTGGTATCACAATACTAGGGCCCTTATGAAGAAAAGAAAAGTTTGTGTTAGACAATTATCTAAGTATATTTTAAGCTAATTTAATGAAATCTATATATTTTAAGATATCACATTAAATGGAAATTTAAAAAAATATATTGTGCAACAAGCAACAAAGAAAAATAGGATAACTATAAATAAAGTATTAATAACTTAACAAAATAAATTATGTAAATAAACATACCTCAAACAAAGGCTATAAAAGGATTAGGCAATACATGTTTATAAGGCTAAAATAACTATAAGAAAGTTCTAAACATGAATATGGTCATCCATAATATGCTAATATAATAGAAAGTAAATCCGAATTGACATAAAATAGAAATTGAGCTTAGCATGAAATCAAATCTATCATCCTATAGCTAGTGGTAAGAGACTATACTGAAATAATAGTGAAACATGCTAAACAGAAAGTAATAAGTAAACATACCATAATAGAAAAATTGGTCAACAAAGCCATTGAAACTGCATAGAAACTAAATAATCATAGAAATTTAAGGATGTGCCTAAGTTAGTACTACCATAACTGAAATTGGCTAAATGAATTCACTGAACAAAAAGTCCCACATCTATCATCTAGCTAACCACAAAGCTAGATTCGAGATGGATTGTAGAATCAGACATCTATCATCTAGTCAACCATAGAGTTAGATTTGAGCAGATTCTAATTAAAAGAACTGAACTATAGAGGCAGACTAACTAGGACACATTCTATTAAACTGATAATTAAAAGTACTGAATGTGATGATTAAGTTTAATAATATATATGTATTTCAAATTAAACATAGAATTCTCATTGAGCATCTTATGTTCAACTATATATGTCTAAGGTATAAGGCTTAAATACAAGGTGTGCAAAGCAACAAAAATCAAAGTAAGCAAGGCTCTACTAAAACACATGTGATGTCTATTGTTATCTATTTTAATTTGTTCTATCTATTATGAGAGAATACAAGTTTAGGATATCCAATATCCAACTATCAAGTAAAATCTCAATTCTACTACTTTATAAAGTTAAACATTAGAACTTGACAAGTTCTAATTAAAAATTAGAAATATCATTTACAAAAGTCAAATAATAAATTAATGGCTTAATTAATGTGTTTTAATAATCCATAACCAACCCTAATCAAGAAGATTAAGATGTAAGGATTTAATATTAAACTCTAAAGTGGGGTTTAAGCTCTAAATCCAAGGTGCTGATATTTAAGGATCTAAAGTTCTACATTAAAAACTTACTCTAAAAGAGGAGAATTATAAGGACTGAAAGATTAAAGAAGATGAGTAGATCCTAATTTATAAAGGCTCAAGTTTAAATTCATATAACAAAATAATCAATTTGAATTGCTAAATCTATTGAATAACTTCATCATTCTATAGAGTTGAATTCACTTAAGCTAAAGAAGAGAATCTAAAGAACTAAATACTCAAGAGATTTCTAAAGGATTGCAAGAATGTAGATTGACTGAGATGAAGATCACAAGTCTTAAGAAGGCTAAATCTATTGAGTAGTTTAATTAATCAATAGAAGTAAACTACCAAAATCAAAGATTGAAGAATTAAGGCTAAGCTCTTAAGATCTTAACTAAGGTTGAGCTTAAGAACTTATTTAAGACATAACTTAGGATAAACATTAAGAATTTTTTATATATTAGTTAAGTCAACTAGTAAGCATTGAATTCCATTTAATGAACTAATATTGAAGATCTAAGATCTACCTTAAGGATCTTAATAATTCTTAAGTAGATTTTAGGAAGAATTAAGTTTTAATATTATGATCAATTCTTTAAGTCTAAAGTTTTCTAAGATGATCTTAATAAATTATTTTGCTCATTTAAATCTTATGGATATATCTTAGAGTTTAAGAATACTTAAACTAACATTTGGGCAAAATGACCAAATTACCCCACTTAAGGGGCCAAAATTAGGGTTTTGTGATCTAAGGTTCCAAATTGGACCTAATCAATTTTAATAGGCTCTATACTATCTAAGATGATGATTAAAACCTTAAAAAACATGTTTAGACTTAAGCTAAGCCTAATTAATAATAATCTCAAATCAGGGCTAAGAAAGGTGATTAACAAAATTAGGGCATAAAACAGAGATCTAAGCTCACCACTAGGTTCTAAAAGGCATAAGAAGATGAATGACATTGAGTTTGCCAAAATTAGAGCTCAAATGAATTAATTAGGTACTAATTTAGATTTAGGGTAATTAAGAGGTGATTAGTGAATTTATAATTTTTAAAATATTTATAATGGCATAATTAGGTTCTCCTCTATCATATGAATATTTAGAGACCCTAATGGTGAAATTTGGCCAACAAATGAATTTAATATTCACTAATTAAGATTTTAAAGTAATTAGGCTAATTTAGAAATCCTAATTATAGAACCCAAAATATTATTGCAAATTAAGATTCCTTAGATTTTGTTGATCAAAATAGTATATAGGAACATAGCATTTGGATTAGTAATGGCAAAGCTATTTAAATACTTTAATTAGAATGTTTTGATTATTTAAATCATAGGTTATTAATTAAATCACATAATTTCTTTAAGGAAAATAAATACAAAAATTTGGCTAATTATTCCATCCCACTTCCAAAAGGCATGGGCCAGGGATGACTCGGCCCGGTATTGTGTGCGTTCGTCCCGGACATCTTTCGCAGACCTGATGCTAGGGTTCAACATCTAGTGGCAAATTATCAAGCACTAAACCACCTCATGCCTTGATTCCAAGTGCTACATTGTAACAACCCTTGGTTGTTACTTAGCTTAATTGCATCCTAATTATTATTCCATTAAGTTCATCTAGTCATTAGAATCAATCCCCAAAGATTTGGAGCGATTCAGAGCTCAATTTAATATTTTGATTATTTAATTAATTATAAAATTGAGATATTTAATTTGACATTGAAATCAAAGTCCGACTTTGCCATTGCGCTCGTCACCCCCAAATTAGCTTGGAGTGATGTTTTGGACACGTTTGTAAGTCATCAAATTTTATCAAATATTTTAATGTAATTAAATACCTCAAAAAATAGAAAAATTAAATACTCATCGGAATCAAAGTCCAACTTTGTCGTTGCGTTCCTCACCCTTAAATTAGCTAGGGGTAAATTTTTGAAATTTTTCGGAGAACATTTATAAAATCTAATTTTTCTCTTATTTTAAAGCACTAATTAATTAAATTAGAATAATCAATAAATCCATTTTCCCTCTTCTTTCCCTTTGGTTGATCCTTATGCTACTCCTTCCTCCTTCCATGCACCTTCCTTCCCATACCTTGCACTCAAGTGGGGTGCTGCCCTCTCCTTCCCCTCCATGATTGATGGGAAGGCTCATTAATGAGCTATTTTTCCTCCCTCTCCTCCATATGGACTATACCCAGCCCTCTTCCCTTGGCATTTTGCTCAGTTGAAGTTCATTCCTCTCTTCCCCTATTCCTTTCATTACTGTACTTGCTGCTAGAAGAAACCTCAGCCCTCTTCCTCCTCTTGTTAGCAATTGAAGAAGAAGAAGAAGAAACTTAACCCTCAAGCTCTCAAGCTCCAATGGATCTTTAGATAAATTTGGCATTTACAAGTCCAAGGTACCTCCTTTCCCCCATTGAATGGATTCAATAGCTACTTCATTTTACTCTTAAGCTTATGTTGCATCCTTAAAGAATCTGTGCTGAGATTATGGAGTTCATTAGAGCTCATTAGGCTTGTGATTCTAGAAAGTTGTAATAGCTCTATTTTTCTATCTTTTTGCATACTTGAACCTTTAACTCCACTATTTGCATAGTTAGAATAATCATTTTATGCCTATTTTAGTATATATGGAAAGGTCTTGGAAATATCTTTCCATCGGTATATGGCACCGCACGTGAAGTGCTCAAGGTTGAGAGTATTTGAGCCCGAAAGATGACTCATTGTGGTTTTTGCACATGCAAAATCATCGTCGGGCGCTGCAGCGCAGCGCAGCCCCGAGTTTCAAAATTGGGTCCGCCATAGCCCGCCGTAACGCCTGAGCTTCGGGTTGAATCTGCCATAGTGTGCCATAGTGTGCCACAATGCTGAAATATGCTACAGCGTTCCACAGCGCCAAAATTCGCTACAACGCGCCACAGCATGCCTGCTTTCGGCCAGAAGGCGCCACAGTGCGCCGTAGCGCCCAAAACTGTCCGGAACAGCCAAGAACTATACAGAATGGTTGAAACTTCATATTTTACACATTTTAATGACCTTATGACCCTAATGGAGCTGACAGAAATCAAATTTAAACCTTGTTTTAGTGAAATTAAGAAAATTGTAGGTGATTTTTAAATATGGAAAAGATTCGGTTTTGACCCCTTTCATAAAAATAGAAATCTAATATTGAAACAACTATAACTTGATCATTAAATATCAGAATTCAGTGTTATTAGACTCCATGGAATCCTTGGACAATAAACATCAATAAACTAACTGAATTTTTAGACTTTACCAAGTAAAATTACCAAAATACCCTTATAGGTCAAAATCCTTAAATTGGGCCCATAAGACTTAAAACTAGTCCAAATTTGATGTACAAACTATTTATCTTCTTATTAGATAGTAAGGAAATATTTGGCATCAATAAAATCCAATTTAGAGCCCTTAATCAAAAAGTAATATTTTAGACCCTTAAGTAGGGGCAAAATAGTCATTTTTCTCAAAATTTAGGTTAAGTGCCCTTAACCTTCAAAACATCATTTAAAATCCTTAAAACTAGTAATAAAACTGATTTAGAATCAATTTAGAACTCTTAACCCCATAATTAAATAATTTGGTAAATTTCTCATTTCAAGTCTTAAAAACTCATAAGTAAAATTTATGCTTTTAACTGTCCTAATCACACACCTTTTTGAGTAAATTAAGACATCACATAATGATAAATTGTAATAACTATCATCAACTCCTAAAATCCTTTAAGTCTTTTAATAAGTACTTTTTAGGATCTACACTTCACCTTAGGATCTTTTCCTTAAGATTAGGAATAGATGCAAGGTTATATTTCATTCATTGAATAAAGTGGGTTATTTAATGAATTAAACCTTAGTTTTATTAATTTCTAGATTTTCATGCTTTAATTTTGATTATTTTATTTTCAACTTTAGATTAAGATTAGGAGAATCATTTTATTAAGTTTGATTGTGCTTAATTGAATTTGCCTTGATTATTAGTTCATATTTAGACTTAAACCTTAGTCATTAAGACTTATCTTTTGGATTATATGATTAAACCCAATTGTGGTGTTTAATGCATAATTCCTAGTTTTAGTAGATCTTGATCAAATCTTAGTTTAGAACATTTGAATTCATCAAATAGGATGTGTTGATTTCTTATTTAACTTGGCGATATTGATTGAATTGAATTAGAACCTGACCAGTTCTAATTATTTTCTTAACTCATAAGGCTGTGGATCTAAGTTACACTTGATAATAAGAATTGGAGATCCTGAACTTTTGTAACTTGAAATAGTAGAATGGTTTAATAGATAATAATTGATGTCACCATGTGTAGTAGAGTCCATTGATCACTATTATTTTACTTGTGCTTTCGCATTTCTTGTATTTTGTGCCTTATTCCTTGAACATATCATACAAGATAATGTTGTTGCATGAAATAAAAACATAGAATATATATGATAACATTGCATTGGGTTTAGTTACTTGTTGATCTGGCAGATTTTACCCTACTGGATAGGGGTAAAGAGAAATAAGGAGTACTTGACATTACTCATTGAGGAGAGTTATGCTAAGTTTGGGACCCGTATAGTCTTGCATACATGCTTGATTCCTCAGCTACTTCTGGATATGTCCACAGAAGTAAAGTAAATAACTAAAATATTTCTACATTTGTGACACTGCCTCTTCAGTTCAGTTTCAGTTCTGTTATCCTGGCCTTGCCTCAGATGACGCTAGGAATATTTTGTCACCTTAACCTCCGCATTGATGCTAAGAATCTTTTTGTTATTAGCAGGTTAGATTAGCCTTCTTCTGATATAGCAGTCATTACATACCTGTCTACTGTTTACTATTCACTATTTACTGTTTATCATTTATTGTTTACTATTTTACTATGGCATTTTACTTCAATTAGCTTTACTTTACCTGCTTACTTATTTATAAGATGCTACTTTCTATTACTACTTACTATACATATCACAGTCAAATTATTTATTTTTAACCTGTATATGTTATGTGATCATAAGCATATGAAGGATGAGTCTTTTCCTTCAGTATTTTCCTTACTTATACTTATATGCCTAACCTTATTACCACTTTGGTGTTAAGGTATGTTCTTTTATCTCACATGTTGCTTAGTTATAAATGCCTTTATTTATAACTTATTCCTTACTTTGTATGCTTGTTGCACCCTTACACTTTTCTTGTTTTTATAATCTAAGTAAAATAGTGATATCATAAAACTCATGAAATATTAACAGCCTAAAATGTACTTAGACAATATGTCTAACCAGATTTTTCTTTTCTTTGGCTGGGGCCCTATCATTGTGAAATCGATAATAGTAGATTCTGAGTTATTCGAGGTAGTTGAGCCTTCTGAAGATCAAATTTAGGAGGAGGAGTGTGCTGCTGTTGGTGATCCTTAATTTAGCTTCTCTTTTACTTATGTGAGGATGAGAGCTTTATCATTTTCATTAAGACTTATTTAATATTTGTAATAATTCAGATATTTATGTATGTTCTTTTACTGTACTATTTTATTCTGAGCTGCATATTTACTTCTTACTTGCATTGTGGTGGATTGGATGTAGTATTTTTACCTTTCTTGCTTTCGCACTCTGATGAATGTATATACTTAGTGATAATTCTGCTACATTATTCAGGGCACATCCTTCCCTTATTAGTGGATTGAGGAATTACACCTTAATCTAATGATAAATGGGAAATTTGCCAAAGTGGCACACCACTCCTTAGCCTTGATTGTTAGCGGTTAAGGGGCAGGGCACCACACACATGCTCCTTGACACTATAGTGTCAATTGCACCAAGAAGCCCTCTCTATCGAGCATGAGATCGATGAATGGCTACTCACTCTATTGGCTCTAACTCAAAAATTAGAAATTTACTGAAGGGGTGAAATACTCCCCATAGACTCCATCGATCGATTAGAGCTCGATCCCTACACCATCAAGAAGGTAAAGCAGATCGAAATCCTATAGCCATGAAGCTTGGGAGGCGCCAGATCATTGGAACCTTACTCGGGCTCTAGCACTATGCAGTGTTGTAGCCCGATCGATCAATATAATTGATCGGAGCTAGCCTGTTCCCCAGAGATGATCGCATTGGGTTTGATTAGTTGTGGAATGCAATCACAAATCTAAATGGGTTGTATGGAACCCCACTTTCTAGGGGAGTGTTTTCACTGTCACTGATAACTGGCTTTGTTCAGACAATGAGTCCTCATTATCTAAACTGAGCTCAACTGTTCCGTTCACCTCGCATAGACAGCCTAAGGGACTAGAAATGGAAGTGAAACATCACAAAGCTAACATAATGAGCTTGAATGGATACTGAGTCTACATGACTCGGTATTGAAGAAGGTTGTACCTGGACTCGAATGGAGAGGAGGCAGACTGAGCTCAGCAGGGTTCAGAGATTGCTAGAAGGTTCCATGAGATAGACACAAGCAGCTGTGAGCTTGGACACCAAGTCACACCCACTGACAGATTGGAATTGGGTTGGCGATCACTTGGAAAAGTAGGAAGCTTAAGAACAAAGAAAAAGAGGATTGAGGGAGAATTGAATGAATCACACTGAGCAATGGAGCTCATAGTGATGCTCAAGAGCTATGTATAGCTCATAGGACGAGATGGAGGGAATGGGTCCCTAGTTCGAACTTGAGCCGAGGATTTTCTCTCAAGCTTCCAGAATTGGAGTTTCCCAAGCTTCACGACCTACCAAGAATCATCCTACCATAAGAGGAGAGATCCTAACGGCTTGGCGAACATGGCAGAGGGAGTGGGGGACAGCATGACAACGGATTTTATGAAGGATTTGCCGCTGTCGTGCGTGAGCTATAGAGGATGATGATCCATGGTCATGAGAGAATTTGGAATCATCTGATAGATCAATGGAATGGTACTACAACTATAATGTGTTCCCTCCTAATGACTAACAGCGGGTGAGAGATTAGCTATTGGATCGTGGATGTGATCCAACTGTTGATGAGGGATCTAATCAATAAAGAGGTGCTACCATTAGATCTAGGGCACGTAGGAGCGCCAGCTCTCCAGATCGGCTCCGCCTTTTCAAGCTGGCCAATAGTTGGAGGAATTTAAATAATTTAAATAATAAATTAATTAATATAATTAATACTAATAAAATTAAATCTATTTTAGGACCAAATGACCTCCAAAAATTCTCAAAAGTTCACCCTTATCTAATTTAGGGATGAGAAATTCAAAAATATAATTAGATTTTAATTTGGAGATCAAATTAATTAATCTGATTTTTAAGATCCAACAATTGATAAAATAGCCATTTTGACCAAAGGAGCTCTGATTGAGCACAAATCTTTAGGTTTAGTTTAATTGACCACTTGAGTCTAATGGAATGAGAATTAATGCTTAGTTTATCTTAAATTGGCTAAATTAATAACCTTGGATCATTACACTCTCCCACATAAGAATGATGTCATCCCCAACATCACTCAAGTAAAGAAATTTTATGAACTGAAATAAGAAAATTAATAACATAAAGGTTTTAAAAGAGATTGAAGAAGTACAAGGGTTTGTAAAGAGCTTTGAATATTTGCAATGCATATCCGCCTCTTTTTTCCCAAGTAGATTCTTCAAAAGAATGATTCTTCCACTAAACCTTTACCATGGAAATAGAATAATTCATTAGCTGCTTCTCATAATGACCTAAGATTTTGATCGACTCTTTCGCATAAGAAAGATCAGGTTGGATATCGACTGTTGGAAGTTGAACTAAATGAAAAGGGTCTCTGAGACATATTTTCAATGACAATACAGGAAAGACATTATGAACTACAGAGAAATTATCAGAGAGATTTATCTTGTAGGCTGCTGACCCCATTTTTGTTGATATTTCAAGAGGTTCAACATAATGGGGACTGAGTTTCTCTGCTATGCCAAATCTAAAAACACCTTTCATTGGGCTGACCTTTAAATATGCATAATCACAAACACTAAATTCTAGAGGACAATGATGAGCATCTTGATACTTGCTTTGCCGATGTTGAGCAGAACAAATCTTTGGTTGCATGAGCTAGACTTTTCTGTTGATTTCTTTGATTAATTCATATTTGAGGAGTTGAACACTTTCTATTTTTGACCAAGCGAGATTAGCACTGCACTTTTTCCCATACATGGCTTCATTAGGAGCCATTTTTATTTTGGCCTTAAAGTTATTATTATATACAAACTCCACCAATGGAATATGGTCTTCCCAAGAACTAGCAAAATCCAAAATATAGAGTATGAGCAAATCTTCAAGAACTTGATTCACTCTTTCAGTTTGACCATCAGTTTAATAATGAATAGCCGTGCTCATAGCTAAGGTAGTTCTTAGGTCATAATGCACTACCTACCAAATTTGGAAGTGAATCTGCTGTCTATGTTTGATATAATTGTTTTGGAATATCGTGCAGCTAGAGAATTTCCTTAATATAAAGCTTTACAAGCTTTTCCATAGAGTCATCTTGAAAGATAGGAATAAAATGCACAGATTAGTCAAACAATCAATGATAACCCAAAGTGCATCAGCACTATATCTTGTGTGTAGCAATACCATAACAAAGTTCATTGAGATGTCGAACCATTTCCACTTTGGGATTTCTAGCGGATGCAATAATCCTCTAGGCCTTTGAGGTTTGACATTAACCAGATTAGAAGCATGACACTTTGTAATGAATTCAGCGACACTTTTCTTCATACCAGGCCATAAGAATGACTACTTTAAGTCTTGGTATATTTTTTACAATCGGGGTGAACCTTGTATCAAGAATTGTGACTTTTAATAAGAACTTCTTGATGCATGAATTTAAGAAATCCAAAGATGATTTCCTAGATAAATTACATTTCCATGCAGTTGGAAATCATAATGATGATTGCTTTCAATTTTATCCTTAAGCTTATGATAGTCTTCATCTTTTGTTTGAAAGATAAATACATCTCTATGAAAGGTTAGCTCTACTGAACTTAGCTAATTAATTCACTGAGCATATCACCTCTGACAGGCTCAATGCACTTACGAAATTCATCAATAATAGGACTTTATGCGACATGACATATGATGCAGTAGGACGGCTAAAGGCATCAACTATAATGTTTTCTTTTCCATAATGATACCTAATACTTAAGTCATAATCATTGATTAATTTTAACCACCTTCTTTATTCGCAGTTCAATTTGCGCTGAGTAAAAATATATCTCAGGCTCTGATGATTGGTGAAAATATAACACTGAACTCCATATAGATAATGACGCCAAATTCTTGAAGAAAAAATGATGGCAGCAAGTTCGAGATCATGCAATAGATAAATCTTCTCATGAGGCTTCAACTGATGATAAGCATATGCAATTACTTTGCCTTCTTGCATTAATACGCACCCCAAACCAACTCTAGATGCATCAGTATAGACTTGATAGTATGAACCTTCTTTTGGCAGAACTAACGATGAGGTAGTTTAGAGTGCGTCTCTTAATGTTTGAAATGCTTCTTCATAATCAAAACTCCAAACAAATGGTACAGAGGCGCTACCATTGGAATTAGGGCATTGAGGCACACCAACGGATGATGAGAGATTCGATTGAACGAAGAGGCGCTACCATTGGATCTAGGGCACGGAGGCGTGCCAACAATCCGGATCGGTTCCTCCTTTTCAAGAGAAAATTGGTTGACCGCTGCAGGAATTTAAATAATTTAAATAATAAATTAAATAATATAATTAATTATAATGAAATTAAATCTAATTTAGGACCAAATGATCTCTAAACATTTCTAAAAATTCACCCTTAGCTAATTTGGGGGTAAGAAATTCAAAATTGTAATCAAATTTTAATTTGGAGATCAATTTATATTAGCTAATTTTCAGTATCCTAAAATTGACAAAATAACTTTTTTGCCCAAATGAGCTTTAATTGATCTCAAATTTTCAGGGTTAAGTTTAATTGACCACTTGAATATAATGGAATAAGAATTAATGCTTTGTTTGGTTAGAGTAACAACCTTGGGTTGTTATAATGTTACACATAAATCTAATTCATAAGGATTATCGATCATAAATTATTCATATCATAATTCAATAGGTTTCATAATCATAACTTGGACTTGACCAAATTTATTATATGTTAAGAGTACACATATATAATTTGTATGTTCTAAGTAAGGTGAAATTGGTCACTTAGCTTATTTAAATACACATATCCCTGCTGATAAATATAAGATTTATAGTAGTTAAAGTTAATAAAAACAAATATTGTTCATTAGGATTTGTATGCTTTGATATGCATTTGCTGAATTTTAGGACAAAGAAGAGCTAAAATCAATTCTGCAGTGAAAACCAGAAAATTTGGAAGAAATACGCTATGGCGTGCCACAACGCATTGTGGTAGAAGTTAATTCAAAACGCAAGTGCTATCGCGCACCGTAGTGAACCTATGACCAAAAGTGCTATGCTATCGCGCACCATAACGAATAGTAAGTTGAAAGTCAGATGCTACTGTGCAATGTGGCGGTTACCAAATCGAAACCTTGATGCTACCGCGCGCTATAGAGGATATAAGATATTACTTGGCGCCTCACATTAATGCAAATATTCTAAAATGTCGTGCTATAGCGCACTGTAACGGTGATAATTCAAAAGTGCCATGCTACCATGCACTACAGCTGTCTCAAGATAGAAGGCTTGGAGCTATCGCATGCCGCAACGATACAAAATTTGGAAGTCTTGCGCTACCGCACACAACAATGGTACATAATTCGAAAGTCTTGCACTATTGTGCGTCGTAGCGCTCCCAAAACTGAAACTCTGGCATTAACGCGTGCTGTAGAGCTCGCCATAAATTCTTCTAGGTGGAAGCATTCAAAATTGCTTAGGGAAAGCAAAAGATCATAACTCCTCCTCTTCCCACAATAAAAAATTATTACAAATGCATCAAAGCTTCCTCATTTCCAAAGCATAACAGGACAAAACTTAATAAAATTCAAATCTCAAGTAATGGGAAAGGGTGGATGATTAAATGCTAATGAAATATTTTGAGGTCTATAAAAGCACAGCTTCAAAACTAAGGGTTCCAGTTTTTCATACTAAAAGTACATTGGAGATTGAGGCTGCTTCTGCATTAGGAGGGAGAGTTACCCCCTACCCAAGGATGGAGAAGGTCTGCACTGAAAGGGAAACGATCAAGCCAGGAAACGGAAGGGAAAAAGAACTTTGATATGGAGAGAAGTTCGGTGAACACGACAACAATTCATAGTATTATATCTCAATCTCACTCATTTTCTTTTCTGTAAGAGCCATGCAAAGGCTCTCAATTCTTAGTAGATATCCTTGTATTTAATTTTTAATGGCGGCCTAAACCCTCCTCGGGAGGGTTGGGCATATGCATGTAATGAGTTAAGTGAATAAAAAGTGTTTGTACACTAAAATTATCAATGAATATCTTGTCCAATCATTTCTTTTGATTAAATGATGTGAAGAATGCATTTGATGGATTGTTTTTTCATGAATATATTTTAACTTAAGAATGTCTTAAAGTAAGAAAACCATCAAGCTTATTGATCTATTAGAACTAAGGGTATGCATATTGAGCATCCTCATCGCGAATGCCCGTGACAACATTAGTTGTGTGAAGTTTACCAATACAAATCCTTAGGTTTAAGGTGCTGAACAGAGCGATTGAAACTTAGTAGTCTTTGAGCTCCACTGCTCACCATTAGCTTATACGAGAAATTTGTGCACAATTGCTTAGAGCCTTGCGACTAGATCTATGAGCATCATAGCATAGTTTCTTAACAAAGTTGATAATTTGATGCATGTGAGCCAAGATCCACAAATTGAGCTCCATAGCTCATGCTAAGTTTATGTGAGTATTAAGATGTATTGTGTGCTTATGGGTGATATGACATAACCCGCTTAGCCCAAGAGCTCTCTTCCTTTGCTAAACTTAAGACTAATGCATGTGAGCCATCGGTGGAATCAAGCTCATGTGATGCATAACTAAAACTATAGATTTCATGAATTAGATGTAAGAACTGAACTCAACGAAAATGATCACATGAGGGTCTATGTACCGAGATTGAACCTTCTTATGTTCATCTCCGTGCACTAGGAAAAACTTAGTACATTTAGGGGACACCATAGAGAAAATTACATTTCTTAATTATAATTAAAACATCCAATTTATTTGACACTAAAATTTGATAAAGAAGAGTACTTATACAAACCCTTAATGAATTGCATGCTGAACCCAACTCTCCCTACTTTCTCTATAAGTAATTTCTAATCCAAGAAATTTTGATTTGCTAAAATTAAAACCAGCATCAACACAAATTCATCATTCAAACATTAGTAAACTCAAATATACTTTAGTAACAAAACAACACTGTTCTCAGTGGATGATAAATTTCTGGATCTTACCATCCCAATTATTACTTCAGACCACGTGCACTTGTATGTAAGCGTAGACATACAAATATTATATGTCAAGTTTTTGGCGCCATTGCCGGGGAATTGTGAACTGTTTCGTATTAAAGACAATTTGATAGTAACCGGTGATCTGAATTTTTTATTGCATATATTTTCTTATTTTTGTGATTATATTGCAAATAATTATTTTTTGTGTATTTTTAGCATTATTTCTTTACTTAAAATTTTACTTTTGTTTGTGTCAATTGTTGTGAACTGCAGTCTATTAGTTGAAATCTAAGTTTCATGTGAAGAAGAAATTGTTCAAACTTTCTCTTTGATCATGAAATTGATAGAACCTATGTAAGAGCGAGAAGAGAACAACTAATAACAAATCAAACCCATCTAGAAATGAAAAATTTAAGTGGAAATCCGGGGGAAGTGCTAGAAAATAATAGAGGTAGGGCTCTTCGGGATTACCCTTTACCAAATGTTAAGGGAGTCCCTCATGCTATCGTTAAACCCTCTGTTGAAGCTAACAATTTTAAAATTAAACCTTCAACTTTACAAATGGTTCAGAATAACCAGTTTAGCTGTTTAGCTACCGAAGATCCCAATTCGAATATTTCTAACTTTTTGGAAATATGTGATACCTTCAGATTTAATGGTATCTTTAACGATGCCATTAGATTATGACTTTTTCCCTTCTCATTGAGAGATAGAGCTAAAAATTGACTCAGATCTTTGCCTAGAGATTCATTTCACACATGGGATGACTTGGCTAGGAAATTTTTAGCCAAGTATTTCCCACCTGCGAAGGCCGCCAAGCTGAGGAATGAAATCTCTAACTTCTCTCAGCAGAATGGGGAAAGTCTTTACGATGGTTGAGAGTGTTTTAAAGAATGCCTAAGGTGTTGCCCTCATCATGTGTTCCTCTGGTGGATGCAAGTGCAAACATTTACAATGGACTAAATGCACCCACTAGGATGCTCATTGATGCAGCTGCCGATGTATCCCTAAGTAGCAAAATCTAAGAAGAGGCTTTTGACCTCTTAAAAGAAATGACAAAAAATGCATATCAATGGCTGACTGAGCGGCTCAACTCCAATAGGAAATAGGTCAATATCATAAATGATCCAAACCAAATTTCTACACTTCATAGGGAAATTGATTTGTTAAATCAAAAAATTAAAAAACATGAGAGTTAATGCAGTTTAGGAATTCAACTGTGAGCTGTGTGGAGGGCCTCATAGTAGTGAATGTTTTAACTTAAATACTCCATTTGCACCCTCCAACATGGTACAAGTGAATGTTCTAAGAAACAATAATAATAATAATAACAATAATTCTCAGGACAACTCCTACTCTAATACATATAATCAAGAGTGGAAAAATCGCCCCAATTTTTCTTGGAGTAATTGGATCTCAAGGGAATTATAATAATGGAAATCAATCGTAAAATAAGCGAGCTCAAAATTTAAATAACAATTATCAGCCTAGTCAATAAAGAACCTAAGAACCTGGATTAGTAGGAGCCTTTAATACTTTCAAAGCTGAAACTATACAATTCATGAAGAGAACGAAGCTAACCATAAGCCATCATAAAACTTCATTTCAAGGAATTGAAGTCACCCTTAAAAATATTGAGGCCCAGCTAGGGAAAATCTCTCAACAATTGTATACTCGCACACAAGGGATGTTGCTTAGCTAGACTGAAGTAAATCCTAGGGAGATGGTGAGTGCAATAACCTCCGATAAATATGTTGAAGAGGTTATTACGAGTAATTTGGGTGAGGGAAGTAAGAAAGAAGAGCTTGAGAACAAAAAAGAAAATCTTTAAAAAGAAAGCATAATAGCTATCCAAAGACCGAACCCTGGAAGACTAAACATTTCGTGTGTCATTGAAGGAGAAGTCTTTTTAGATCCTCTGTGTGATCTTGGGGCCTTCGTCAATGTCATGCTCTTGAATATTTATGCCCGGTTAGGGGTAAGGGGAATGGAAGAAACTTCAATTATTCTGGAGTTTGCTAACTTAGACTCTATGACCCCAATATAAATAGTAAGGAATATCCCAATAGGGCTAGAAAGCTTTATAATTCTCACTGATTTTATTATATGTGAGTGAGATAGGTGGAAAAAAAATTTCATTGTCATCTTTGGGAGGCCCTTCCTAGCTAGCACTAGAGTTATTATTGATGTAGAAAGGGGGTGATGACTGTAAGGGTAAACGGTGGGTTGAAGAGATAGACTTCATGCCCACTATTTTCAAACAAAAAATTATCAAATCTAGGTGCCAAAAGATAATTTTGAGTAAGAGTTTTGACTCCGAACCTGAGACTCAATGTGATAAATTAAGTGAAGCTGATTCTGAAGGGACATACTACACCTCGACCGGAAATGGTAGTGCTAAGGAGTAAAAGCTTAAGAAGAAAATGCGCCGGGAAAAATAGAAAAAAGAATAATAAAAACAAATGCATTTTCAGCAATTGATTTTAAGTGCCTGAGTTTGCATACAAAAGCTGAAAACCCTGTTTGTGCTCACCCATGACCTCAAAAAATTTGGAGAAAATTTTCTCAGAGAGATGCAAATTAAAATTGCTTAAATTGGTCGGGTTGATAACGTTAAACTAAGCGCTTTTGGGAGGCAACATAAGCCTTTTTGAGTACTTATTATTTTTCAGTTTAGCCCTATCCTCCACTAACGTTACGTTCAGGCTAGGAGTTATGATTCTGGTTTTTCCCAACCACGTACCTCGTTGTATGAAGTTTAGTTTAGGTAAAATTAAAAACTCGTAACATGGTATGTAGAAATAAACAAATTTTAAATATTTTTTTTCAGCAGGCGCTATAGTGCGCCACAGCGCATCCCAGCGCTGAAGCGCGCCGAACGATGAAACATGCTATAACAAAATTTGACGCTGTGGCGCGTTGCAGTAGAATTTGAAGCTATAGTGTGCCCTAGCATCCTTGAGTTCAAAAGTAAGGTGCTATTGCGCGCCACGATGCACTCCTGCATGCTGTAGCACGTGGCACAAATTTCTACATCTAGAACTTTTATTGACTGGGAGGGAATTCCCAAGCAGTCAAATTGCTACAGCGTGCCTTTTTGAGCTGGAATCTAAAAAAATACTGAAAATAACCTTTTTTTAATCTTCTGAAGGACTGATTTCAATTCACATCTATGTCATGTCTTAAAGATCATTTGACTAGCAATTTGAGTGAGTTGGAATCAACATTCCGGAGAAAAGCTTAATGAATTCTAGGTGTATAAATTGAGAGGGGTGGAGTGGATGATCACACAAAATTTCCTTAGATATTTTCTGCCTCTAAATCCTAAGCACCAAAATCATTTTTTTCTCAAATGGCTTCTCAAAAGAAAATCATGGCTAGCAAGGGTGCCGCTGCCTCAACATCGGGAGGCAGCTTCAATAGAAAGGGGTTCTCCTCAATTTCGGCCGAGCAAAGGTATGTCCAAATAACTCAAAGCACAAGATTATCCCAGAAAAAGGGTTCACCCTCCCTTATCCTGTGAGCTACCTTGATGTAGCACACCGGGGATGGGATAGCTTAGTCAGCTTGTAGGCTGATTCCTACCCGACCATCGTACAAGAAATCTTCGCTAATGCAACCAACTCAAAGGGAAGGAAAACTTTTGTACGAGGGAAGGCGATAAGTTTTGGGCTCGAGCAGATCAAGCTATTTTATGGACTTAAGGCAGTAGAAAACTGCGCCTACCAAGCCTGCCTTAATGCAGAATTTGACCTGTCAGCTATCACTAGTGCTTTCACTTCTTATGACACTAATTGTAGAGGAAACCTTGCCAAAATTTCACGCACCCTCCTTAAGGACACGTGCAATGCATGGAATATTCTTATATCTAGTAAAATAATGTCACCTGGGCATTTAAGTGTGGTGACTCGGTCAAGGGCAATATTAATTTATGCAATTGAACGATCCTGAGATATCCATATCTCCGGTGTTATACTTGAACACTTATGGCACGCCTTGACAGGGCATTGCGCGGTGTTATATTTTGGATTGTTAATTTCTGGGATTTTCCTTGACCAAGGAGTCAAGGTAGTCTCTAGTGACTCAGTGATACTTCCTCGTGTTCCTCTCACATGCTACAACTTGCACTTGCATTATCAAGAAGGGAAAAAGAGTAAGGGAAGAAGACAAGGGGAGGAAGGAGAAGCTTCTTCTTCTTCTTCAGGCATATTGTCAAAACTGAAAAGTATACAAAAAGGAATATCATCAAAAGCAATTGGGAAAATGTATGGAGGCAGACATGCGGTACTGCAAAGCCACCTTGTCTCAACAATGCCGGTTCCAAAATGACTTCACTCAGCTCTTAGAATAATGCTTTCAAAGTCTGTATGGTGGACTGGAAGAATATGTCCTCCCACAACCCCCAACTTTTGAACTCCCTCCAAACTCACAATGGCCCGAAGAGAATAAAGATGATGAAGAAGAAGAAGAAGAAGATAAAGATGACAATGATGATGATGAATGAACATGTTACCATTTTCTTATTGTTATTTTCTAAGTTTTATTTGTATTTTTATTTTGCTTTTGATAAATGTTAGTGAAAATCATTTCTCCATTGTCTTGTGCTTCTGCAATTTTGATTTTATTAATCTAATTTCATAGAAAATTTTTTATTGCACAAAATATTTATCTGCAATGGTATGTGTGAAAACTTTTTCAAAATTTGAATTACCTAACAAAATGTGAAATTTGAAATTTATTGATTCTAAAGTAGTTATGTTGATGTAAGATTACACTCTAATCAATATAGTACCATCAATTCAAAAGTTTATGTTGCTGAAATCTAAGTGTGGGGGTAGGAAAATGAGGTGCTTTATTGAGAGGAGCAAGAAATAATAAAATCAAGAATGACTATATTTCTTTAGAACTTGCTGAATGCAATGAATGATTAAAAAGAGATGAAAAAAAATTTCTCTCTCTTAAAATTAAAGCAAGAAAAAAATTAAGAGATGAAAAAAAATATCTCTCTCAAAATTGAGAAAATTGAAAAAAGTGGGATGAAGAAAAATATCTATTCTGAAAATTAACAATTATTGCAATTCACAAGAAGAAACACATATAGCACCAAAAAATTCAAAAAATACTGAATCTTGTTTCTTCATAACCAAAGAAAGCCTAGAAATCCCCCCAAGAATATTTAAGTCTAGCATCATACATAAAGAGGGAGGGAAAATAGATTAATGAAAAGTGTGGAAAATACTTGGCTAAGTACAATTAAGAATTCATGTTTCAACTGATCACTACGTTAAGTAATGTTGTAAATGAAGAAAATTTCATGGTTATCCTTATAATTGTGCACCTAAAATTTTTTTTTTTCAAAAAATTTATTTTTAAGGCTTACTCGAGAACGAGCAAGAAGCTAAGTGTGGGGGTGTATCATCTAAGATTTATAGTAGTTTAAGTTAATAAAAATAAATACTTTTCATTAGGATTTGTGTGCTTTGATATGGATTTGCTGACTTTCAGGACAAAGAAGAGCTAAAATCAATTTTGTAGTGAAAACCATAAGATCTAGAAGAAATACGCTATGGCGCGTCATAGCGCGCCACAGCGCGCTATAACAGAAGATAATTCAAAAGGTAGGCGCTATCATGTACCGTAGCGAACCTAAGACCAAAAGTGCCACGCTATCATGCGCCATAGAGGATATTAAATCGAAAGTCAGACACTACTGCACACTGTGGCAGTTACCAATTCAAAACTCTAGCACTACTGCGCGCACATTGAATATTTGATATTACCCGACCCTCACATTAATGCAAATATTCGAAAGTATTATGTTATCACGCGCCACAGTGGTACCTAATTTGAAAGTGCCAAGCTGCTGCACGTTGCAGCAGTCTCAAGACCGAAGGCTTGGTGTTACCGTGCACTGTAGCGGTACATAATTCAAAAGTCTCACATTATCGCACACCGCAGTGGTACATAATTTGAAAGTCTCACGCTACCACGTGCCGTAGCTCCCGTCATAAATTTTGCCAGGTAGAAGCATTCAAAATAACATAGAAAAAGAAAAAGAGCATAACTCCTCTTCCCACATCAAGGAATTATTACAAATTCATTAAAGCTTATTCATTTCCAAAACTATAACATAATAAAACTTAATGAAATGCGTATCTCAAGGAATGGGAAAGGGTGATTGATTAAATACTGAAGGAATATTTTGAGGGCTATAAAAGCACAACTTCAAGACTAAGGAAGGGTTCCAATTTTTCATACTCAAAGTCCATTGGAGATTGAGACTACTTCAGCATTAGGAAGGAGAGTTTCCCCCTACTTAAGAAAGGAGAAGGTTTGCACTAAAAGACAAAGGATCTAGCACAAGAAATGGAAGGGAGAAAGAGCTCTGAGATAGAAAGAAGGTCCGGCAAATGCGACAGCAATTCCTAGTATTGTATCTTAATCTCACTTATTTTTTTTCTGTAAGAGCCATGCAAAAGCTTTTAATTCTTACTAGCTATCTTTGTATTTGTTTCTTAATGGCAGCCTAAACCCTTCTTGGGGAGGGTTAGGCATATGCATGTAATTAGTTAAGGGAATTAAAAGTGTTTGTACTATAAAATTATTAATAAATATCTTTTTTAGTCATTTCTTTTGATTAAATAATACGGAGAATGTATTAAATGAATTTTTTTATCATGAAATATTTTAAGCTTAAGAATATTTTAAACTAAGAAAACCATCAAGCACGTTGATCTATTAGAACTATGGGTATGCATGTTGAGCATCCTCACCTCGAATGCCCGTGTCAACATTAGTTGTGCGAAGATGACCAATGCAAATCCTTTGAAGATGCTGCATAGAGCGATGGAAAATTAAATAATTTTTAAGCTTCACTACTCACCATTAACTTATACGAGAAATTTGTGCACGGTTGCATAGAGCCTTGTGACAAGCTCTAAGAGCATCGTAGCATAGTTCCTTCGCTAAGTTGAGAAGTTGATGCATGTGAGCCAAGAGCCACAGGTTAAGCTCCATAGCTCATGCTAAGTTTATGCGAGGATTAAGACACATTGTGTGCTTGTGGGTGATGTGACATAACCGACTTATCCCAAGAGATCTCTTCCTTAGCTAAAATTAAAATTGATGCATGTGAGCCATCGATGGAATCAAGCTCATGTGATGCATAACTAAAACTACAAATTTCATGACTTAGACATAAGAATTGAACTCAACCAAAATTAATCACATGAGAGTCTATGTGCTGAGATTGAAGCTTCTTGTGTTCATCTCCGCGCACTAGGCAAGACTTAGTACATTTAGGGGACACCATAGAGAAGACTATATTTCTTGATTATAATTAAAACATCTATTTTATTTGACACTAAAAGTTGATAAAGAAGAGTACTTACACGAACCTTTAATGAATTGCATGTTAAACCCAACCCTCCTTACTTTCTCAACAAGTAGTTTCTAATCCAAGAAACTCAGATTTGCCAAAATTAGAACAAACATCAATACTAAATCATCATTCAAATATTAGTAAACACAAATATACTTTAGTTACAAAATAACACCATTCCCAGTGGACGATAAATCTTGAGATCTCACAATCCCAATTATTACTTCAGACCACGTGCAATTGCATGTAAGCGTAGATGTACAAATATTGCCTATCACCCACACACAGGGATAAGAAACATACATACTTTCATAATTTGTTATCCCAAACTAAGGTGTGCAAACCCTAACTCATAACACACAATAAGATTAGGATGTTTATCCTGATAGGAGCTGTACTTATCTAAATGCTTAAGATAAAATAGTGATTATACTGTTTCTTATAAGGCAAATCAACTAATTCCTTAATCTACAGAATATTAAAGTTATGTTATAGATATGTACATCATTCCTATATGATTATATAAATATTATCGCTGGGATTAAGTTTTAAGTAAGCTATTTTAAGGTTTAAATAAGAGTTATCATTTTATTCCATAAAATGAGCTCTTAAAATTGGGATTTTATTGCTTGAACAATTAATACCTTTTATTAGGATTACTAAGAGACTTAGGTATGTTAGTTCACCGATTTAGGAAGAAATCAAGAAGATTTGAAAATTAGCAATTAAACCTTAGAATTCCTTAATCACACTAATCCTCTTTAATGATCTAAGAGTCTAACAAGTAGAATTGAGTACAAGAACAAAATCAAATAATAGTAAATAACTCCTCACTGTCCAATGAGAGCTTAGACAATGATTAGGTTGAATTTGGCTAAGCCAAATGATTAAAAGTAGATAATTAAGGTTTGGAGCTAATTAAGGATGGCTAGAAAGCAACATCTAAAATTAGAATGTTAGGTTGTCGTTAGGTTCCTTATTGTTTACTGTATCCATAGACACTTAAAATGCTAAAATCATATTACAATTGAGACTAATAACCACTAATCAAGGATTAAGGGAATTATTGAATAATTAATTAAATAAGTCATAGAAATAAATTCCATCTTCACTATTAAATTCTAACATGCATAATGAAGAGGTGGGGAATCTAAACATGTAATTTGGCTAAGTAATCATCCTAATATTCACTTATGATGCTTTTGGATAATTATGACATAATTAATAAAATCATTCACAAAAGGTAAAGTATTATTTTAATTTATTAATATACACATTTTTCTAATCAAAATGGTATATAGTTTTATATGATTTGGATGCATATTGACTAAAATAAGTCAAGCCCTAAATTCCATATGATTTTTTATAGTTTGAACTTTAGGATATCAAAATATAAATCACATTATATCATTTTTGATGATCGGGCTCCATCGGGTCAACCGGGACCCTATGGGTTGGCATTTTGCAGGACAGCATGAGTCTATCGAGACTCGATGACTCGATATCGTCAGACAGCGCGGGTCATGGGCTGGCCAACCGGCATTATTTTTCTTCGGCTAACGGACGAAGTGGTGTTGGGAGTTTAGGTTTTGGAGAAACCATAAACTCTCAACACACATAGCACCATCGTATGCAAGCAAGTGCTCAGAAGGATTCTGATCTTGATCCCTATCCATTGGAAGCAAAATCCCTAACAGAGATGCTATCTACAGAAGGTTCCCAACTCTGAAATCCTTAAGCCTAGGGTTTATCGTGGAAGAAAATTATCCCTCCACAGTCAACCATTTTGGTTTATCAGACTTCATATACGTCTCTTGGGTTAAGGCTGACCCAAGGAGCACATCGAGTCAGTGGGAGGTGGTTCAAAATGGATAGACCTTACTAGGGCTCGACCATTATACAGGTATGAACCAATAATTCATCCATTGGGTTTAATCTGACCTGATTGACAATGACAATCAACTTATGATCGATTGAAATTAGCAATATAATTAACTCAAGGTAAAATCAAATGATAAATACTAAAAAAGAAGGTACCTTGGTTGAGAGGGAAGTCGATGGGTTGCAAAGGCTGGAAATGCACCTGAGTGTTTAATTTGATTGCTGGAGCTTCTTTGAGTTCACAGTAGCCTTCTATGGACCGAACATTGAGTCTCACTCACTGCAGCACTAGGATCTTAGTCGGGAGTGCGTTAAGTTGGCTAGATACAGCAGCGATGAGATTGGGAGGCTCAGGGTTAACAATGAGTAATTGGGATTCGAGTTTGAGTATAGGAACTTAAAGGGAAAAATTTCCTGGTTATTTATAGCCAGTGGGAAGAAGAAAAGCTCAGGGAGGATTGAATCCTAGGTGCTAGCCCAAGTCCACGAGAAGTCCATCAACAAGAAGCTAATTGGGGCTCTCCCGGGCTGCTACGACCTGATGGGAGGAATTGGCTACATTGGGAAATCAGTTGAGAGCCGTTGGAGGTTGCGTGGGACTGGCTCTGATGCTCATGTACAAAGGATTTCTTCTATCGAGTACTAGCTTAGCGGGGATGAAGGTGAGTAGTGGCAGGATCCATGCTAATCGCATGATTGATCGAATGGAAGATGGAACGGTCCTAATGCTCTAGCTCATAACTGACGAATGTGGGTGGATCCTAGCTGTCGGATCATAGGCATGATCCGACATCTGAGAGATAATATGGGTTGGATTTGATCTGGGCAGTCTGATTTGTGTAGGTAGACGACCAGATAGTGCTGTCTTGGCTGTCGCGCGACCCAGGCTCCACAACAAATTGCCCATGGTCAATTTAGCAAATTCTAGGGACAACCTACCATTGGAGGGTAGAAGAGAAAATATTTAAATTCAAAATCCTTTTTATGCAATTTTTTAATTTAATTTAAATTGAATTAATGCCTAAATGACCTCTAAAAATTCTCAAAATTTCATCCATAACTAATTTGGGGGTGAAGAATTTAAAAATGTAATCAGAATTTGATTTAGAGTTCAATTTAATATAGCTAATTTTCTGATCACTAAATTGACTATTTAGCCAATTGCTCCAAACAGATTTTGATAATTCCTAAATTTTCAATATTTGGTCCTAATGATAATTAAATTTTAATGACATCATGTTTAAGACTTAATTAGGCATAGATTAGGCCAAGTAACAACTTAGGATTGTTATAAAGGCAAACAGAATGTTCTCATGATTCTCTTACTCTATTATACCATATCGTAGAATGGCACGCAAGGATCAAGCTCGACGAGTCCCCTTTTTGTCGAAGGGAGCGGAATATCGACTACCCAAGGATCAAAGCTTGATAGATTCGCGAATCTGTGAGCAAGGAAGGATTGACAACTTGATTCACTGGATGGAAGAGATCGAGAGGCCTTTGAAGGACGAAGAGAGTTGTCGGTCCTTGAGCCAATGGAGACCAAGATGAAAGATTGGCGATATCCTTGCATGTTTGTGATGATCAACAACATAGGAAGAAGAGGTGGATGCAAGAAAGGAGTTTGAACCATCGAGGAAGTGTAGAGATTGACAACTTCTTCAATTAGCTACGAGTAGAGTCGGTGAGAAGCGGAGAGGGATCAACAAGTGGGGAAGGAAAAGATGAGCTTTAATGAGCCTTTCCATCTAAGGGAGAAGAGGAATGAATCTTCCTGCGAGTCAAGTGGAAGAATCGTAGAAGAGCATTTTAGGGCTTTAGGTTGCTTGCATTTTTCAAGGACTGGTTAATGAGACATAAATAGCCAACCCTAATATTTTGCATCCATTTGATTACAAATATGATGGAAACTTACTAGTCTTTAAATAGCACCATTTAAACTCGAAAATTTCTAACTTTGGACTGATTCGAGCGTCTTATTGAAATGAACGTTCATGTTTAAAAATTATTGAATTTGGACGGGAATCTTATTTTATATAAAATTTTAAATGTAAAAGCTTCAGAAATTTATTACGATCAATCTGAAGCTCGGAATTTGACAAACTTGAAACATAGCATCATAATTTGATATCCGATGTAAGACTACAAAATTTCTAAATTCTAATTTCTATTAAATTTTTTATTAATTTTTGAATTTAAAACATTGAAAATTAAATTAGTAAGAATCGAGATCCCAATCACCCTCAAACCTTCACAAGAAGAATTCTCACACCGTGCTCTATCAAATGGTATTTTTATTTGATTTTTATTTTACTTCAATTGGAATTATGATTCTGACTTAATTTAATCAGGTTTAAGTCTAATCGACTTAGTAACAATCTTATGTTGGTACAGTAATAATTTATTTTCTTGGATTGAGGTAGGAGATAGTCAATTGAGATCATAATTAATTATCTAAGCCATAGAGAAAATAAGATTAATCTAACATCATATGAAAGCTACCAAAGATAAATAAAAGAAATATTTTGATTCTGGGCATCAAGTTGTGGAATTCTAAGTAGGAGATTGCGTATACCTTAAAGTGAGCCCATACATGGGTACTAATAGATTTGAATTTATTGGGACATTAAGTATAATGAACCTTTGTCATTAATTGGGCTTGAACAGACCGAAACAATGAATGGAGACCAAAGGGAGGCTTAGAAACTAGGAACTAAGGTTGAAGGTATATACTCAAGAAATGTTGTTATTTTGAAAAGGTGGATGTAAGAAACTCTCACATGCTTTTTATCATCTTAGGAAACACGATTGAATGCAATGGCTCAATACTATTAAGCATCCATTTGAGTTCTTCGATTAGCTACGAGTAGCGTAGAAAAATACATAAAATATATTTAGATTTTTTTTTGAATTAAAACCATATGCATAATTAAATAATTGTTAATTTAGTTATATTTAACTAAAGATCCGTTGCCCATAGAAGGGCAAAGAGTGGGGATTTAACCAAGCATTGTTCACCTCCGTCTACCTCTCCTATCGAAAGAATCGAAAACCAGTACAAATTCATCATTTTTATTGACATATCATGATATTCCCATCCCTAACAAATTGTTGTTTAGAGAGAATGTTCCCATCACGGATAAAGTCAGCTTAGGCTCTGTTATGTTGTGGAGATCATTCAGATTATCATGAAAATGCCAATAGAACTCCGGTGAGCTTTCGAGAGATTCTGAGGTGATTCAAAACAAAGTTGGAAGTTCAGCTGCAGCATAGACGCCACAACGCGTCGTGGTGCGTTGTAGCGTACCATGACATCCACCACCCAAGAGAATGGCACTGGAGCACGCCATGGCTGACAAAAGACAGAGACCAAGGTGCTACAGCCTACCCTAGCAATGGAGTTCAGCGATTAGGGCACTGAAGTGCGCCTCAGTGAAAACAGACATAGACTATAGCATTATAGTGCGCCCCAGCGGCAGACAACCCGAGAGCATGGCGCTGCAGCACGCACTCAGTGGAGTGCGTGCTGCAGTGCACCCCAACGCTAGACAACCTAAGAGCAGGGCACTATAGCATGCCCTGGCACCTGATTACCTAATTCTTGGGAGCTACGGTGCGCCGTAGAGCCTGACGGATTCCAAGTCCAGTCTAGGTTACACCCTTATCTATTTGAAGGGTATTTTGGACTATTTGGGGTTCAAAATGAAGTTGAGTACTTATGGATGAGTTTTTTAATGCTATCACAAGTGTTGCCTAAGTGTTTGAGAGGACTTTGGCTGCTGTTGGAGGAGATTCCAATGAGGAGCTCTAAGGGTGAGCTGCTATGCAAGGGAGCTATTGAATGTTGGAGAAGGCACTCCAGGTGGTGGCTGCTACTTCTACCCTTCATCATAAAGTTAGAACTTGTGTTCCTTATTAAGGTGAAGCTCTTTGTAACTCTGTGCTCTTTAAGATTCATAGTAAAACTTTCTGTGTGGTGTAACTCTGTCATTTTTTTGATTCCTGGGTTTTACACATAAACTTGTATTATTTGGATGTGTTTGTGGTTATGATGCATGCATGTGTTGTGATTCCTTTATCGTGTCAGTTTATGATCTTGTATTTTTCTTGGTAACTATCAATTCAACCCCGATCCTCGATTGAGTGCTCAAAACTGCTTTTGCTGCGGTGCTCAATTTGTTCATAAACAAGTTGTACCAGAGCGAGGTTCCTTGTTGATTTTAGGGTTTGCTGTTTGAGTGGGAGAAATGGCCGACGAGATGAGACACAAGATTGAGAAGTTCAATGGCATGAAGTTTGCATTATGGAAAATGCAAAATGAGGATTTACTTTATCAAAAAAAGTTGTATCAACTATTGAGTGGAGCTGACTGAAAACCAGCGACTATGACTAATAAAGAATGGGAGGTTATTGATAGAACCACATTGAGTTTGTTTTATTTATCATTGTTTTCTTCTATTTCCTTTAACATTGTGAGAAAACTATTGTAGATCTCATGGATGCACTAACAGGGATGTATGGGAGCCCTCAACTTCTAACAAAGTTTTTCTGATGAAGAGACTATTCAAGATGAAGATGATGGATGATTGTTCAGTGACTAAACATCTCAATGGGTTCAACACTTTGACGAGCCAGTTGAGTTCGGTGGGCATCAAGTTTGATGAATAGGTCTGAGCTCTGTTATTCCTCTCATCATTGCCAGATAGTTGGGATGGGCTGGCACAACCATCTGTAATTCATCAAGGAAAGCATCGTTGAAATTTGACAATATTTTCAGGCTAGTGCTGAATGAAGAGGTGCAGAAGAGATCCCATTGGGAGGCATCTAATTCAGTGTTGGAAGTTGAAATTAGAGCAAGACATGCAGATATAAGACATAATAGAAATAGATCTATTTCCAAATGGGAAAATCAAGATCTAAAAAAGCAAAGTTGGATTGCTGGAACTATGGAAAGGTAGATCATTTTAAGAAGGACTGCCCTACCCAAAAAAAGCCAAGTGATGGAGGTAAGGTTATGTGCCGTTTTGTGAATGTTTCAACTGAAGAAGAACAAGATGCATTGATCTTTTAACTTGTCAACATAGAGTCTTGGTTGGTGGACTCGAGCACATCCTTTTATGCCACTCCTACTAGGGATGCATTCAAGAATTACACCAAGGGTGACTTGGGTAAGATATATCTTGGTGATGATAAGGCATATAATATTAGTAACAGAGGTGATGTAGATGTTCAGCAACCAAGCAATACAATTTGAAAGCTCAAAAATATTAGACATGTGCCATGTCTAAAGAGAAATCAAATATATATATTATCCAGTTAATCAGTGAAGGTTACAGTACATGCTTTATAAGAGACTCGTGGAAAGTCACCAAGGGGCTCTCTTCATTGCATGGGGCAACATAGAAGGCAAAATTTACCATATCAATAAGTGTCTAATTTTATTGCAGCTGCAGAACAGATAGATGCAGGTATATGACACTGGAGGCTTGGCCATATGAGCGAGAGGGGTTTGAAATCCCTACAATCAAAGGGAAATCTCCAAATACTGAAGTTAGTAGTCTTGGATTTCTATAAAGAATGTGCGCTGGGACAGTAAAAGAAGGTTTCATTCTTCAAAGTTGGAAGAGAACTAAAATGTAGAAAACTCGAATTGGTGCATACAGATGTATGGGGGCCAGCTTCTACTTCTTCAATAAGTGGAGTCACATATTTTGTCACCTTCATTGATGACTATACAAGAAAGGTATGGGTATACTTTCTAAAACATAAACTTGATGTATTTGAAAAGTGGATAACTTTGGTGGAGAATGAGACAACATTGACCTTGATTGCTTAAGATTCAATAATGGTGATAAGTATTGTGATAGGGAGTTCAAGGAGTTCTGTGCTTTGAGATGTATCAAAAAAAAATTCACAGTTCTAAGAACACCACAATAAAATTATGTTGTAGAATGGATGAACAGAACAATCATAGAAAGAGCCAAGAACATAAGATTACATGGATTCTCCCAATGCAATTCTGGGCTGAAGCTGTTAACAATACTATTTATCTAATTAATTAGGGTCCTTTTGTACCCTTAAATAAAGGGATCCCTGAGGAGGCTTAGAGCAGAAATGAGGTGAAACTAAACCAATTCAAGGTTATCGTCGTATGTGCCCATTGATACAAGATCTATGAGCAAGCTTGATGCTAAGGTGATCAAGTGCACATTCATTGGATATGACAAGGGCAAGTTCAGTTACATATTATGGAACAATTAGAAATATAAGGTCATCAAAAGCAGGGATGTCACTTTCAATGAAAATAAAATGTATAAGAATTGTATTGGAGTCAGCACTGATTCTAAGGATACTTCAGATGGTAAGCCCCAACACATAGAGATTGGTGCATCATTGAGTCAGATGAACATGTGCATGAGGATACTCAGAAGGGTTCCAATGTTGAACCACAAATACCCATATTACAAAGATTCATAAGAGTCACAAGTCTGCCACAAAAGTACTCTTCTTTCTTATTTTACATGTTACTAATAGATGGTGGTGAACCAGAAAACATAAAAGAGGCACTTGAAGTTAAATATTTAATCAAGTAGGAGGCTGCCATGAATGACGAAATGACATCACTCATTTCAAATAGAACATAGATGTTGGCACCTATACTAGTTGGGAAGAAGGCCTTTCAAAACAAGTGGATTTACTAGGTGAAGGAAAAACATGATGGGAGAAAGCGCTACAAGGATAGGCTTGCAGTAAAGTGCTTCTAGCAGCGGTATGGGGTTGACTACTGATAGGCTTTTATTTTATATGCATCCGTGCACACATGCAAGTGCATATGGTATAAAGTAATAAGGGATTAAAAGTCCTGAGATTTATCATCCACTAAGAACAGTGTTTCATTACTAAACTATATTTATTTTAATTGACATTTGAATAATGATTTAATTTGTCATGTTGGTTCCAATTTAACAATCAGATTTTTGTTGATTAGAAACTATTAGTTAAGAAAGTAGGGAGAGTTTGATTTAACATATAATTCAATTAAGGACTTTGTATAAGTACTCTTCTTTGTCAATTATAAATGTCAAATTACTTAGGTGTTTTAATTCTAATCAAGCAACATAATCTTCTCTAGAGTGTCCCCTAAATGAGACAAAGTTATGCCTAATGCTCAGAGATGAACACACGGAGGTTCAATCTTGGAACATAGACCCTCATGTGTTCGATATGAGTTAAATCTGATACTTAAATCTAAGTTCTCAAATTTATTACTTTAATTATGGAATCACATAAGCTTGATTCCACCAAATAGCATCACATATGTCAGTTTTGAGTTTAGCAAAAGAGGAGAGTCATTCGGCTAAGCGGGTTATGCCATGTCACCCACAAGCACTAAACACTTCATTGTCCTTGCATAAACTTAGAATGAGCTATGGAGCGCACTTGGGTGGCTCTTGGCTCATATGCATCAACTTCTCAACTTAGCTAAAGGAATAATGCAACAATGCTTAAGAGCTTGTCACTGGGCTCTCATGGTAATTGTGCGCATATTCCTAGCTTAAGCTAATGGTGATTAGTGGAGCTCTAAGATCGCTTAATTTTCCCATCGCTCTGTTCATCTTTTTAACCTTAAAGACTTGCATTGATCATCTTCGCACAATAAATATTATCACAGATATTCACAACAAAGAAGCTTTACATGCATATCCTTAGTTCCAAAAAGCTAAACTAGCTTGGCAATTTCTTAGTTTAAAAGCATTAACATAAATAAAATACATTCATGACATATCATTCACCCAAGAATTCTTCATATTAATAATCAAACAAATGATTGAAGAATTTATTCATTGAAAATTTTGAGTACAAACACTTTTATATTCCTAAAATCATTACATGCTTATGCCAAACCCTCCCCAAGGAGGGTTTAGGCTGCCATCACAAAGTAGATGCATGGAAAGCAAATCAAAACTTTGAACCCTTGCACGGTTCTTGTAGAAAAGAAATTAAGATAGAGATCAAGATAAAATACTAGGAACTGCTGTCACATTCACCGAATCTCCTCTTAATCACAAACCTCGTTTCCTTCTCTGTATTCTTAGCTTGATTCCTCATCTTTTTTGGTAGAGCATATTCCTTCCTTAGGTAGGGTTTCTCCCTTTTTCTCAGCTACTGCAGCTTTGAATTCTTTAAACTTTGAATGTCAAAATGGGGAACCCTTTCTTAATCTTTCTTCTCAGCTTTTATAGATCCTGAATAATGCTCGTATCATTAGTGCAGCCACCCTTTCATCTCCTCAAGAATTAAATGATTTTAATTGAATCTTTTGTTCTCTTGAGAAGGAGGAGAATTAAATGCATTTTGGTTTAATGGCTGCCGTGGGAAGGTAAAGAGTTTTGAGATTTTTGGCCTTCCCTATATGTCCCTTAATGCTCTTGCATGACTAAAACTGCAATGGGCGCTATGGCACGCAATAGCACCAGAGTTTCTATCTTGAGACCGGTACAGTGAGCTGTAGCATGTTAGTTTTAAGTCCTGTAGTGCTGCGATGCGCAGTAGCGCTAAAGTCTCTATATTGAGACTGCTACAGCTCGCGGTAGTGGGATGCTTTCGAATTTTTATTTGCTAAGTTTGGGCCACATTTGCTTTTGTTGTGGCACATTATAGTGCCCAGACCTCGGTTAGGTTCCACTATGGCACGCGATAATGCTAAAGTCTTTGTCTAGAGACTGCTGCTACGTGCAATAGTATGGAGCTCTCTGTCTTGGTTCTTTGTAGTGCACGGTAGCGTGGGGCTTTCTATCTTGAGAGCACTGCAGCGTGCGGTAGCACATAGCTCTCTCTCTCTTAATCCGCTGCAGCGCGCGGTAGTGTGGAGCTCTTTGTCTTGTTCCGTTGCAGTGCGTTGTGGTACGCCTTGGCGCACCACAACGATTTTCTTCCAGAATTCTAGAATTCAGCCCATGTTTTAATTTAGCTCCTCTTTTGCTCTGAACACGGCAAAAACATATCAAAGTATATATTTCTTATAGAAAAGTGTTTATTTTTATTAACCTAATTTACTATAAATCCTAAAGTTATCAACTATAGTGAGATCTTTTCCCCAGTTATGAAGATGATAACCATCAGGGTTGTGTTGAATATCGTTGCAGTTGAGAATTTGCATCTAGAGCAAATGGATGTCCAAAATTGTGTTTCTACATGAAGTGCTGGAGGAAGAACTGTACATGCAACAACTTGAGGGGTACAAGGCTCAAGAGAAAGAAAAAGCTGAGCTATTGTTCAAGCTCAAGAAGAGCCTCTATGGCTTGAAGTAAGCGCCATAGCAATGGTATAAGTGATTTGATATGTTCATGTCTGAGTCTAAGTACAAAAGGTGCCAGGTGGATCACTATTACTACATAAAATACTGTAGTACTCTTATATCATTTTGTTTCCATATGTGGATAATATGTTGATTGCATGAACAGACATGGAGGAGATAATGATACTGAAAGAATATATATAAAAGGAGTTTGACATGAAGGCTTGGGGTTAGCCAAGCATATTATTGTGATAAGAATCAACAAGGAGAGAAGTGCAAGAATTTTGAAGTTGTCCTATATTTAAAATGTGCTGAAAAGATTTAACATGAGTGGGGAAAAGCCATTGAGCACTTCCCTATTAAGTCTTCAGCTCATCCAAGGAACAAATGCTGAAGTTTAAAGAGGAGAAGGAACACATGCTAAAACTTTTTTAGGCTTCAGCAGTTAGGAGCTTGATGTATGTGATGATTTGCATGAGATCAGATATTTCCCATGTAGTGGGAGTAGTTAGCAGATTCATGGGAAACTTAGGGAAGCATCATTGGGACATAGTCAAGTGAATATTAAGGTATCTAAAAGGTACAATAGGCAAATCACTATACTTTGGTATATATGACATATCCTTACAGGGCTATGTAGACTCAAAGCTTGTAGAAGATGTTGATAATCTAAGGAGCACTACTAAATATTTGTTCACATTGGGAAGTGCAGCAGTGAGCTAGATCTTTAAGCTACAAAACATTGTTGCTCTATCTACCATAGAGGCGGAGTACATCGCCATCACTGAAGCGAGTATAGAGATGATTTGGCCAAGATGTTTTATGGTGGAATTAGCCTAGGAGCAAGAGGATGTGAAGTTATACAGTGATAGTATGTGCACTATTCACCTAGCTAATAATATGACATTTCATGACAGGATAAGGCATATACAGCTTTGGTACCATTTTATCAGGATAGTGTTGGAAGAAGGACAATTGGGATTGAAGAAGATACACACTTCTAAGAATTCCACAAACATGCTTACAAAAGTGATAACAGTGGAGAAAATGAAGCTATGTGCTACTTCAATTGGCCTCAGCAAGTGATAAGAGAGCAAGGGTGAGCCACGCCACATTCTTGAAAGAAATTGAAAAAGATAATGAATAATCAAGGTAAGAGGAGAGATGATTCCAAAAGGTCTCCAAGTGGGAGATTTTTATATTGTGGAGACCATTTAAATCATCATGGAGATACTAATGGAGCTCCAATTAGCATCTGGGAGGTTCAGAGGTGATTCAAAACAAATTTAGAAGTTTAGCTGTAGCATAGGCGCCACAGCGTGCCACGGAACGCTGTAGCGCGCCATGGAACCCATTACCCGAGAGGATGGAACCATAGCATGCCATGGCAGCCAAATGACAAAGTCCAAGGTGCTGTAGCATGCTCTAGAGAATGGAGTCTAGAGGCTGGGGCGCTATAGCGCACCCCAGTGGAAGCAAACAGAGACTGGGGCATGATAGTGTGCCCCAGCGGGGCACATGGTGTGGTGTACCCTATCACCTGACAATACAAGAGTAGGGCACTGCAGCGCACCCTGGCGCTTGGCTACCCAAGGCTCGGGCACTATGGTGCGCCGAAGAGCCTGACGGATTCCAGCTCTAGTCCAAGTTACGCCATAAGCTATTTGAAGAGTATTTTGGACTATTTGGGGTCCACAATGAAGCTTAGTACTTAAGGAAACTTATGGAGTAGTTTCCTAATATTATCACTAATATTGGCTAAGTGTTTGAGAGGGCTTTAGCTGCTATTGGAGGAGATTCCAAGGAGGAACCCTAAGGGTGAGCTGTTATACAAGCGAGCTCTTGTATACCGGAGAAGACACTCCAGGTGATGGCTGCTACTTCTCCCCTTCATCCTAGAGTAAGATCTTGTGTTCCTTGTAAAGGTGAAGCTCTTTGTAACTCTTTACACTTTAAGATTCATAGTGAAAGTTTCTTTGTGGTGTGGCTCTGTGGTTTTTCCCATTCTTAGTTTTTCAACATAAAATTTGTGTTGTCTGGATGTGTTTGTGGTTGTGATGCATGCATGTGCAATTATTCCTTTTTCTTGCTATTTTGTGATCTTGTGTTTTGCTTGGTAACCATCAATTAAACCTCATTCCTCAATTAAGTGCTCAAAACCACTTTTGCTGCGGTGCTTGATTTGTTCATCAATAGGCCCAAGGCTTACAGGTTATCTACAAAACTTGTAACCTAGCTCAAAACACACTGGAAACTCTATAAAATCCCCTCTCAATATTCCTAGCTTATATTTATCAAACCTTAAGCTTCTAGTGGTCTATGAGAGTCTCTATTCCCTTCCACTACATCACATTTTCCTTCTATACACCCAAGCTTTTAGAAGTTCATTATCGATGTCTAGTCACCTTGCTGAGTTACCCAAGCACCCAGGGAATTTGTTTGAACCTAATGAATACTCTTAAGAACTCACTGGAAGTTTAGGTTCCTCTGAAACCCTCCAATTTAGCTCAAACTTGACTCAAGGTACACTGCACTCTATCTAAATATAAGAAAGGTGATTTAAGTTTATAGGCTTAAATCTATCATTTTATGAATCATTTTTATTTCCATTTATGTATCTTTAGCTTTTGTGAATGGTATTAAATGGAATGTCGTAGATGAACTGCCTTTAATTAATATATTATGCATTTATTTTTGCATATTTATAGACCTAAACATTATGTGAAGTTTGCATTCAATAGTTAGCCATTGATCGGGTTCCAATGAATTTGTTACTCTTAAAACATCATCCAAAACTTTAGTAATCTTTCATGAAGGAATCGTAGTGTGAAGTGCTTAGTGTCGAGGGAAAGGATCTAGTGTAGGTTAGTTAGGTTTACTTTTATTCCTTGAACATCAAAGGTCTAGTAGTGAGCTTAATGCTTATTAGTAACTTAATTTATTGTAGACATGGACCCATAATCTGAAGTAAGGAAAATCATAAGCATTAGAAATGAACTAAAAGCATAAGGTTAATGATAGCATTAGTAATGACCAGTAATAGTATCAAGATTGTACAGTTAATCACACAACTGAAGACCTAGTTCCATCTTGCCCTAAGAAGATCTATTGATAAGGATTTTTAGGTTAATCAAAGCATCTTGGTATGGTGGATATTATATTATTCAAATGAAGACATGTCATCATTTGTACTAGTAAATTTTATAGAAAGTACTTAATTATAGAATCAGGCTCTAGCAAAAAATTAGCTAACCATAGGTTAAATCTATTATGGCTATGTAGAACTTCACAGATAGATAATTTAGGTTCAATTAATATGTCTTGACATTGTGCAAGTTTCTAGATTGAGTTGATATTCTATCAGTAATTGTAAAGCTTTTAAGCCCAACACTAAACCCTAGAATCAAGAAGAATCTTAATCAAACACCCATTTACTGGGCATGATCTAATTGATGGGGCTTATATGCTCTGAAGATGCATCACCACTTAAGGATTTTTTTAAGATTTGAATGAGGCTCTATGGCAGACTGTAACTCCCTAATTGGCTTAAATAAGAAAACCCTAAGTCGAAGTAGAGTAAGGAATTTTCCAACACTATAATGTGTTTTATCGGGTTAGTCGACCTTTTAAAGACTCGAATTATGTAATATTGTACCTAAACTCAAAAAATTTCATGTTTTGATATGGAATATATGATGGTACCTTTGATTTCTAATAAACTAAATAATACAAAATTCAATTAAAACCCTTAAATTAATACAAAATGAATTAATGAAATATTTCAGTGGTATAAGTCCAAATTTAATGAAATTTGGACCATTGACTCATAAGTACAAGGAATTAGAATATAAAAAATATTTAGGTTTTTCAAATAAATTTGGTGATTGTTTCTAGCATATTTTAAAGGCAATTAATGGATATAAAGCATAATTAGCACCTTGGATCCTAATAAAAGCTTATATAGTTATCATTAGGATCAGTGAAGCCTTATTATTTCATGATTCAATGAGTATTAATTCAAATATTAATATAATTAATAATAGATAGTTAAATAATAAAACTGTATTATTATGCCAAACTAAGTCTAGAGAAAAAATGAAATCATCAAGTATCTTTAGGTAAATCAAGATGCTAGATAGTAGGATTAACAAAAGTGGAGGCCAAGATAAAATAAAAGGCAATTTGAGCTAATATTAAGAGAGGACTAAGATCTAGATTTGAATAAATTCCAAAAGTTGGAATAGATGGATATAAAATTATGGAATATTCCCAAAAAAACACAACTCCTAAGATATTAAATTTAGTAAACAACTTTATTGAAATAATATTTTTTTCAATTCAAAATTAAATTATGCAAAACTAGAATACATTTAATATTTAAACTAAGTAAGAAGTTCAGGACATCTAAGTGGGAGCAATCTTAATTTAAAGATGCAAAAACTAGGACTTTACTCTAGAATTAGAATAGGATCAAAGTTTGGATACATCTAAAGACTGATATGTTAGACTAAGTAAAATGAAGTGATAAGATAAAGGCTTTCTTAGTAATTTATCACCACAAATTTATTGTTTATAACAAAATTTATTAAAAAATTAGTGTGCAAGATCGAGTAACTTTAATTTCTTAAATTAAGACACATCATAGTATGTCTCTCTCTCTATATATATATATATATATACTTGTTCTATTCTTAACTGTTTATGCAAGATCAATTTTTATTGAGTTCCACACATCATTCTTACATGTACATATATATATATATATATATATATATATATATATATATATATATATATATATATATATATATGTGTGTGTGTGTGTGTGTGTGTGTGTGTGTGTGTGTGTGTGTGTGTGTGTGTGTGTGTTGTGGTGTACATGTATGTATGTATGTATGTACGTATGCATGTATGTATGTATGTATGTATGTATTTATGTATGAATGAATGTATGTATGTATGTATATAACTATTGGAAATACAAAATGAAAGAAAATGCTTTAATATTTAGTTGTAAAAAGAAATATGTTCAAATGAAAACAAAAGTTTGGTATACTATAACTATAAAACTTATATATTATAAATTATAAAATTGTAAAGGTGTAAGACTATACCTATAAATTGAAGTGTTTTTGTTATTTACTTTGTTGGGCATGCACAGAACAAATGAGGAGTTAGATACATCGATTTGATTATTTGATGTGTTGGGTTCATGTACAACTATACACTCCCCTCATAAGATATGTGTAGTCTCCTTATTCCTTCAAAAAATAGCCTTCATCGACCCCTATTGTTTTATATGTGAAGACCTATAAATCAATATGTATGAATTTCTAAAACTCTATCTATTTTTTATTTAAGTTATTTAATTGCTTGCATAAATGTCATATGAATGTAAAATCATTACATGCTCAACAACAATCTAGCAAATGACAATAAAATAATTATGGGTAAATGTGATATTCCTTATTCTATATTATGTTATGCTGAAATGATTGTACTAATATATGATTCTTGCAGCTTCTGATTTGATTATGATTGTTCTAATGTATAAATCTAAAATTTTTGATCTGATTAAAATTGTTTCTAATGTATTACTCTAATGAATTATTCTAGTGTTTTATTTTGTTGAGTTATTATAATGTAATATTTTGATGATATTTCCTAATATAATATTTTTATGAGTTATTCTAATGTATTATATCGATATATTATCCTATTGTATTATTTTGAGAAACTCTAAAAGAAAATACACGTAAGAATGATGTGTGGAACTCAATAAAAATTGATCTTGCATAAACTGTTAAGAATAGAACAAGTATATATGTATGTATATATATATATATATACTTGTTCTATTCGTAACAGTTTATGCAAGATCAATTTTTATTGAGTTCCACACATCATTCTTACGTGTATTTTCTTTTAGAGTTTCCATACATTTATATTTCATATCAGAGTTACCTGTTTATAATTTTCAATAAATTGTGACATCCTCAAACTATAATAAGACATTCTGTACTTAGACTTAAATGTCTAACTAGATCTTTCCTTTTTTTTTTTGTTATCGTGGTGTATAAAACCAATATGCTAGATCGGGAGTCGATTGATGATTCAACATGTGAGGTAGAGTTCATTAATGATGAAGAGACAACATAGAGCATTTTATCTTTATTTTGATAAATTTTAAGTATGAGAGAGTTCATTAATATTTCTAGCATGTGCTAAAATTATTTTTAGGTATTTTATGATGAATGTATTTTTTTTTATTTACTAATTTCTCGATGGAATTGATCTGGAATTGATCTTATATTGTATTCTAAAATACCATGATATGATCTTGGGCAACTAACACCTAATATTGGATTATTTTTACTATCCCAACATCTAGTCGTTACATTAATTCTGGGATATATAAGTTCATTGGAGGTTTTTACCCGAGCAAAACAAGTAGCTTATCGGGTCTAACTTCCTTCGCACATGAGTTCAGTTCTCAACGTGTTTCACATAAATTCATTACAAAAGGTTTTTCCATACCAACCATAAGGGTAAAACTTGAAGGTTAACATTCAAATTAACCTCACATTCGAGTTAGATCTAGAAAGAATTATGGAGGATCATACTAGGAAGCTTCAAAGAAAGTATATTCTCATAATGAAGGTATGATAGAATAATTGCAATAAAGAAGAAGAAATTTGGGATAAGGAGCTTGAAATGAAGAAGTGGTATCCTTATCTATTCTCTTAATAGGCACATTTTATTTTTATGATTATGTGAAATACTTACGAGCATCAAGAAATATAAGCCAAAATTTGCTTTGCATAGATTATAAATAATCTTTAATGTTGGAATGACATTACTTTCAAGTTGGGGAGGATGTAAGCATACAAGCACTACACGTCCACATGCATTATGTGAAATACTTATGTGCATTTAAATTTGATGATTGCGTGCACTTCTTCTGTGTGTGCTGCTAGTCAAGAAAACTAAAGTTCATAAAGCAGAAGAAACCAATTAAAGTTCTTCATAGTCTTCCAAAAATGGAGATCAAAAGTTCATAAAATTTAAAAATATACTCTCTTGCTTTATTATTAGATTCAAGTACCAAAAATAAATTAAGGAAACTAAAATAACCAAAGAACAAAATGAAATGCATTGCATTCATCATCAAATAATCAATTTTAAACGAAGGCCTAAATGAAGAATGATTCACCTTCATCACTAATAATTCAAATGGAAGATAGAAGAAA